>CM056730.1:119652318-120902318 GCA_029844215.1 Przewalskia tangutica | reverse complement strand
GGAGCTGATGTTCCTGGACTAATCTTAGCCACGAGCTTTGGGGCCACCTTGTACTTCATGACCAAGAAAAATGTCAAGTTGGGTAAGGAAAATAAGTTGTTTTTCTTTGTTTCCTTACTATGTTAATTTAATAAATTTGAGAGTCCAAATAGAGACATCAGTATGTGATTTTAGTCACGCTTGGGTGAGTACGGGTACCCGAGAACCTACTCAGAACCGCAGGGTCTGGGTAGGTTTCGGGTAATGATTGTTATGGGTAGGTTCCGGATAGTAAATTTAGGAATCAGTCTTTTACAGGGTAGGGTCCGGATAGTTCAAAAATGATAGGATATTCGGACCCGCTCACCCCTAGGGGTGTCTGGTTAGCCACATTTTTTTCATATTTGATTAGTTAAAATATTTTAAAAAATATTTTGCAAATTTGTACCAAATATACCCTAAACATGTGCGTACTTCGACTAACTTAACGGATATAGAGCTTGTTTGGATGAGATTTATAACTTAAGACTTATTTTTGTTATTTTGACTTAAATATAAGTACTTAAAATCTTTTTTTTTTATCTTACTCAAACACTATAAAAATGCTTAAAAACTATTTTGAATTAAAAGAACTTAAAATAAGTCTCAAATTCTATACATATTTGAGTGTACTTTGACTAATTTAGCTTGTATAAGCTAAATCTCAAATTCCATACATTATTTGGGTGTACTTCTAGTTATATCTACTATAACCACCGATGCAAGAATCAGATAAGTCTGTTTATCAAAGTGTGGATAGATGAATTTTTTTATGTATATCATCAAGTACTTTCTACTCTGCTCAAATTTAAACTTGAGACACCATATAATTCACACTATTTTATTGAGCACTAAATCACACCTTCTGAATGCTTAGAATAAATGGAAGTTACTTGTTATAATTGATTAATTAATAGTATAAAAAATCAGTTTGTCAACATATCTAACTTAAATCCTATTTTAAATTATTATAGAAAATTATATTTTATTTCTTAGTGTAAGAGTTTTGGAATATCTTCCTTAATCTTTATTCATCCCAAATGGTAATAATATATACACTAAGTAACATTTAATAGGAAGATTAAGTCTTCCCTAAAATCCTCCTATACTATCCCATAATATATTCCTATATTAATACTATTATATCCCTTACATTAATACATAATACTATTTACCATATACATAAGATTCTACATAATTATATTATTAATAGTAATTAATAATAAATATTCTAACACTCGCAAATGGGAGGAGGCGAATGTTGAGATCATTCCAAATTCTTCAAATAAGATCAGCGGAAGCCCTTTTGTGAAGATATCTGCAATCTGATGTCGCGTCGGGACATGTAACACTCGCACCTGTCCGCGAGCCACCTTTTCACGGACAAAATGAATATCTAACTCAATATGCTTAGTGTGTTGATGATGAATTGGATTTTCGAAGAGATAAATTGCACTAATGTTATCACAGTATACCATAGTGGCTGTCGGAATAGGACAATGAAGCTCAAGTAAAAGATTCTGAATCCAGCATGAGTCAGACACAACATTGGCTACAAAGACGGTATTGACCTTCAAAGATCAAACGTGATCGTGGGTTGCCTTTGGAGGACCGTGATATTAAATTATCACCGGAAGACGATAACCGGAGGTGGGCGTGCAGTGTCTGACATCTGCCCGATCTGCGTACGTGTAGGTGACAAGTGCGGTCATGGAAGAAGGATACGAATCAATCCATAATTCGAGTGCCACTGAATATATAAATCTGATGTGTTTGAGTGCATG
Source organism: Przewalskia tangutica (assembly GCA_029844215.1). NCBI lineage: Eukaryota > Viridiplantae > Streptophyta > Magnoliopsida > Solanales > Solanaceae > Przewalskia > Przewalskia tangutica. Next base: position 120,900,516 of record CM056730.1, on the reverse strand, counting down.
TATATGTTCTTCCATTGGATTGTGCATGAACAAACACACTTGTTGTACTGCATAGGTAATATCTGGCCTGGTGAATGTGAGATATTGCAAAGCTCCTGCCAAGCTGCGATACAATGTCGGATTGGCAAAAGGATTGCTGTATATGGCACTCAATTTTGACTTGGTATCTACTGGAGTTGCAGAAGGTTTGCAAGATGACATTTCAGCCCGTTCTACGATCTCTGATGCATACTTCTTTTGTGAAAGAAATAAACCACTTGCATGACGTGTCACCGCAATTCCTAGAAAGTAGTGAAGTGGACCAAGATCCTTCATAGCAATTTCGGAACTCAACTGGGTCATGATATTCTTGCGAAGAGAGTCTGAAGAGGCTGTTAGGATAATATCATCTACATATAAGAGAATATAAGCAGTATGATTACCCTGGTGATAAATAAATAGTGAATTATCGAGCAATTTGTTTGAGAAACCCATGTTGAACACAAAATCTGCAAACCGCTTGTACCAAGTCCTGGGAGCCTGTTTGAGGCCATATAATGATTTTTTAAGTAAACATACATGATTGGGATATTGCGAATCTCTGTACCCCAATGGTTGGTGCATGTATACAGTCTCACTCAAGTGTCCAAGTAAGAAGGCATTCTTGACATCCAATTGATGAAGTAACCATCCTTTTGAGAGGGTTAGACTAAGAACAATTCTAATGGTTGTTGGTTTAACCACTGGACTGAATGTCTCGCCGCAATCTAATCCCACCTGTTGAGTCTTGTCATCACCTACAAGTCGGGCCTTATGCCGCTCAAAAGAACCATCAGTTTTTTCTTTATGGCTAAAAATCCACATAGAACGAATTATATTAGCATTAGATGGACGAGGTACTAACTCCCATGTCCTATTTTTAATTAGAGCATGATATTCATAATCCATGGGCATTTTTCAATTAGGATCTTTTAGAGCAGACACAGGGTTACAAGGTAAAGGTGATTTCGAGACTTGAGTGTGTAGACTGTATTTGGCATTGGGTTTTGTAATTCCATGTTGACTACGGGTGATTGGCCGGTTTAGTGGGCGAGCGGGCTGGATCGACGCCATCGGCGGAGCGAGTGCGATGGTGAACGCCATCGCCGATTATTTTCCACGCCATCGCCAAGCTATTTTCTCCATCGTTGCAGACTGGCCGACAGTTGATGTGTAGTTGGGCCTGGATTTGCAAATTGGCCCAAGCGGGCACCGGTGTGAAGGAGAAGGCCGACGAGCTTTACGCGAGTTGGGCACGATTTGCATATCGCCCAATGAAGCGGGCGGTGTGCGGGAAGGAGGGTCTCTTGCATTGGGCCTTGGAACTGATGGCCCGGGCTTGGATCAGTATTTTCGATGGTGGACCATCGGTCCTTGGTCCAGTGGGCCCAACTGCGTCGATCCAGTATTTTTTGTGAGTCCCGGGCTGTGGAAAAAATGAGTTAGATACGAGAGCCTATCATCATCCAAAAAATTATAAGTATTTGTCCCGGTGTCATGTATCTTGGCAAAGGGAAATTGTGATTCATCAAAAATTACATGACGACATATAATCATACGTTTGGAAGAAATGTCATAACACATGTAACCACGGTGATTTGTAGGATATCCCAAGAAGACACATGGAGTAGACCGGAGTTGAAGTTTTGTGATTGTGGTGGATGGAAATAGAGGGTAGCAAAGACAACCAAATACTCTCAAATGATGATATGAGGGCTCTCGTAAGTAAAGTATTTTTAGTGGAGCTTGATAAGACATGTTTTTATGGGGAAGGATATTCAACATGTAGGTTGCCATTTGAAGCGCATGATGCCAAAAAATGGGGGGTATAGAAGCATGAGCGAGGGATGTTCTCACAATATTGTTTATGGTTCTAATTTTGCGTTCCGCCTTCCCATTCTGTGAAGAGGTGTGAGGACAGGATAAACGAAATTGTAAACCATTTGTTTTGAAAAAATCCCAAAACTGATTATTGTCAAATTTCCTCCCATTGTCACATTGAATACTTTTAATCTCCCGTTCAAACTGAGTTCGGATAAATGCTCTAAAATTTAGGAAAGTGGAAAACACTTGTGATTTTTTCGACAAAGGGAATGTCCACAAATAATTAGAGCAGTCATCAAGAAACAGTAAATAATATCTATGACCTGAGGAACTCAAAACAGGTGATGTCCAAATATCACAATGTAAAATATCAAATGACATAGTAGTGCATGAAGTAGAAGAAGTAAATGACAACCTAACATGTTTACCAAGGGCACAAGCATGACACTTATTCAAAACACGAGTTTGAGTACATGAAATAAAATTGTTTTGTTTAAGAGAGGCCAAAATGGACTCCCCCGGATGTCCCAATTGTTCATGCCATAGTGATGGTGTCAAGACTACAAAAGTGGAAGGAACTTTAGACTGTGGATTTGGTAAACTTATTGGATAGAGCTCCCCTTTGCTATCACATCTCATGAGAAGCTTCCCCGTCTGAAAGTCATGTACGGAAAAACCAAACGGGTCAAATCTAACAGAAACTCAATTATCACTAGTAAACTTCCTAACAGATACCAAATTTTTTATTAATTTGGGAGCATGCAGGACATTATTTAAAACCAGTGGCGGATGTGGTGGTGACAGTGTGTTTGATCCATAACCTTTTATTGGAATTGCATGGCCATTTCCGACAATAATATCATTTTCTTTGCTCAAATTAAAATAGGATGAGAGTGTACCTTGGGATGCCGTCATATGTGACGTTGCCTCGGAGTCCATATACCAATTATAATCCGGTGGATTGAGTCCAAGAGTGTGCATAGCCTGCTCAATATCCGTAGGATGGGTCGTTGTTGAATGGGCCTCCTGCCATTGGGCCGGAGGAGGCCCAAAATCGCCGCTGGCCCGACCAGCCAATTGGGCTCTTTGGGTCACATGTCATGTTGCCCAACTGCTGGGCACGGTTGAGGCCGCCATCGCCATCGGGCTGTTGGCTTACTGCCCAATTCAAATTTGGTGGCCGCTCGTGCTTCTCCATGTCGATGGCCATTGGTGTTGCGAGAATGTCTTTGGGGCCTTCCGCCGGCCGTGCTTTGGTGGTTCTTTGCCGATGACACGCCGGAGTTGGTGTTGCCGCCATTTCCGCTACCACCGGAATTTCGGTGACCCCCACCTTTATTATTTCCGCGAATTCCACCCTTCTTATTATTATTACCACGTTCTTTTTGACTCTTATTTTGTGAAGAATAGTCAAAATAATTACCTTCATTTGAAGACGTGGCAACCATGGCGGAATTTGTAGTCGTTGAAACCTTCTTAATCAAACCCGACTCTTCAAGAACAAGCATGGATCTTGCTTGATAAAACTTTGGTAAGGGATTACTTTGACGGATTAGTGTCCCCACGCCACTATAAGCATCCGTGAGACCGACAACTAATTGTAAAACTAACCGGTTGTCAGTAACCGGTGAACCTACGTTTCTCAATTGATCTGCCAACACTTTGAGACGTTGACAGTAGGTTGAAACGTTAGGGAAGTCTGCCATGACAATGGTTGAAAATTCTTGTTCCAACGCAACGGCACGAGAGTTTTGATTGTCTTGAAAAATGTCTCTCAAGCGTTCCCATGCCGCCATGACAGTAGAATCTGGTTCCATTATTGTATGCAACAAATCTGTGGATATTGTTGCATAAATCCAACCAAGAACCGTGGCATCAAGGGTATCCCACAATTCTTTGTCTGCTTCAGATGATTGTTCCGTTGTTGTACCATTTTTTGGTGGAATTATATGATGAAGAACTTTGTGAGCCCTACAACATATTTTGAACAACTCCGCCCATGTTGAATAGTGAACAATTTCCATCTCTAGTTTGACAGAAATATGTGTTTTGATGTTGGAGATAGTAAGGGCTGGGTGAAACGAAGATTTTGATTCAGACATGGTTGTGAGTAAGAACAATAATGGAGAAAAAAAATAAAAAAAATCGGTCAAGGTAACACCAAGGAAGAAGATGACCGAAATTTGGAAGGAAATAAGAAAAATATTTGAGGATCGTTTTCTTCCTTAAGCTCTTGATACCATGTAAGAGTTTTGGAATATCTTCCTTAATCTTTATTCATCCCAAATGGTAATAATATATACACTAAGTAACATTTAATAGGAAGATTAAGCCTTCCCTAAAATTCTTCTATACTATCCCATAATATATTCCTATATTAATACTAGTTTATCCCTTACATTAATACATAATACTATTTATTATATACATAAGATTCTACATAATTATATTATTAATAGTAATTAATAATAAATATTCTAACACAGGTTACTAATTTTAACCTTTATATACAATTATCTATAATTCTCTTTTATACTAGCTGTCAATGTTTAACCGGTACTGTTCAAAATTCTTACATTTCATTGGTCCAAGTCCAACTAATCACATTTGATAGAACTAGATCGATTACGTAACGCGACAGCATGTTTAACTTAGATTAATTAACTCAAAATTAAAGGCTTTAGATTCCCAACTTAAAGATTGGGTCACTCTATTGTCGCTAGTTTAAGTTTTTCCTCGGTGGGGACAGTATATATGTACCCTTTATTGGTTTACTGCTCTCAAACTAATTTGAATATTTTAATTCGGACTTCAACTTGTATTAGATTTTGTAAGAAGTAAGGTAGGGACTTGTAAAGTTGTCGTGGGCCGTAGTGATTTACCATATTATATTGGGATGGATTAACTATCAATGCAAAGTCGGAAGGTAGGGACTTGTAAAGTTGTCGTGGGCCGTGGTTAGTTACACCTTAACATTCGTGGATCTTTTCTTTGTTTCCTTGTCAATATTTTTCTCTTTTATTAGTTAAAGATAAAAGTAAAAAGGAAAAATAAACAAGTGGCCTTGTTCCTGAACACTCATCACTTGGACGAAGCCTGCTGTTTCATGAACATTTTATCACTGAATGATTCACTTCTAAGCAGTGGCGGGGGCTGCGGCCCCCTCAATTTTACTCTATTTTGTGACATTTTCATTAATAACAAAAGGTAAAATAGAGAAAAAATAATTAATCATGCAATGAAATTTTAAAACGATAAATGATTTGATACAATTATTTTTAGTAACAACGATAAATAATTTGAGACGGAGGGAGTAAACATTAAATTCTGAATTCATATATATTCATATTGCTTTATGTTCTCCTATGGGTAAGAGACTGGAGCACCATCCAAAGCACTGAACTTAGATTTCGAATCGACTGAAGTAGGAATAACTTTGCAATTCGTCATATTAGCCCTGTACACTATCTCCTCTGCATACTTACGCTGACACAAGAACATGTGATTGACAGACCTGATCACTGATATCCCCAAGAAATAACTTAGTTTTTCAAATCAGTCATTGCAAATTCGGACTTAAGCAAGACAATAATCTCATTTTTTAATCTATCTGAGGAGGCAGTCAGAACAATATCATCCACGTCTGATAATAAGTAAGCGATTACTACCTCGATGAAAAATGAAAAGTGATGTATCACTCTTACTGCATACAAACCCAATCTGCAAGATATACCTGACAAAGCGATCGTACCATGCACAGGGGGCCTGTTTCAGGCCATATAGTGACTTATGGAGACGGCACACGTAGTGAGGAACTGTTGGATGAGTGAATCCGGGAGGTCATGACGTATTAATCGCTTTCTCTCAGGTCCCCATGTAAGAATGCATTCTTCACATCAAGTTGATGGATCGACCAGTGTTTGCCAATGACAATGCTCAAAACTGTGCGAATAGTAGCCTGTTTGACAACCGGGATGAAGGTCTCTCCAAAATCAATGCCCTCCTGTTGATTTGTGCCATTAGCCACAAGACGGGCCTTATACCTCTCAAGATCTCCATTATCTCTGAACTTGTGACGAAAAATCCACATACATCGAATTACATTCACCCCCTCAGGTCTAGGTACTAGATCCCACGTGTGCTGTTTAGTTAAAGCATTGAATTCCTCATACATAGTCACATTCCAATTAAGGTCTTGTTTGACCAATTTTGGGTTTTTTGGAAGTGGAGAGATGACTTGGGCAGACAAGTTGAAATGACTTTGGGTTTGAAGATTTCATGCTTTGAACGAGTTTCCATTGGATGAGTAGGGACAGTGGGTGACGGAGTGATGTCTGAGATGGTGGGTAAAGTCGGATAAAGAGAAGGTGGAGGTGAAGGCGTCGGAGGAGCCGCAGCTCCTGGATCGAGCGTCGCGGCGCTAGAAGGTTGACTGGCTTCTCTGAAGTATGGGCGTCGCGGCGCTGTCGACGGTATTCCTGAAGATTGCTCACTGGAAATCAGGCGCTCTGATACCATGTAAGATGATATTAATATCCCTTGTGAAGTCTTTTATTAATATCAAGGTATATATAGAGTACAATATACATCCCTTATACAATAGGAATCCTAAACCTATACAAAAGAGGAATCCTAGTCTTACCATAATTATATTTACACAATATATGGAAATATTCTAATTATGGGTAGGGAATATATTGTTTCATATATTTACACGTTTACACACCCTCTCAGTCGGAGCGGGAGGAGGCCGGACGATGAGACTGGATCTGAAGTCAAGAAACAACTTTCTGGGAAGTCCTTTGGTAAATATGTCTGCATACTGATAGGATGATGGAACATGTAACACTCTGACATGGCCTAGAGCAACTTTCTCACGAACAAAGTGTAGGTCTATCTCAATGTGTTTGGTTGATCTTTGAACCGGATTATGAGACAAATAGATGGCGAGAGATGTTATCACGATACCTGATAGATGCTGACGCAAAGGACACTGAAGTTCTAACAGTAAGTTTCTGAGCCAACAAATCTCAGCTACTACATTTGCAACGCCTCTGTACTCAACCTCGACACTGGATCTAGAGAGGGTAGTATGTCGCTTGGCAGACCAAGAAATCAGATTATCCCCTAAGAAAACACAAAAGCCGGAGGTGGAGTGTCGCGTGTCCGGACGCCCTGCCCAATCTGCATCCGTATATGAGAGCAACCTATTTGGCGTAGAGGGGTATAAGTGCAAATCATAATCAAGAGTACCCTTAAGGTATCGAGTGATACGCTTACGAGCAGTGAAATGAGACTCCCTTGGGGCATGGATGAATAAGCACACTTGCTGAACAACATAAGCTATGTCTGGCCTGGTAAATGTGAGATACTGAAGTGCACTTGCAAGACTCCTATACAGAGTAGGATCAGAGACTGGAGCACCATCCATAGCACTGAGCTTAGATTTCGAATCGACTGGAGTAGGCTAACTTTGCAATTCGCCATCTTAGCCCTGTACACTATCTCTTCTGCATACTTACACTGACACAAGAACATGTGATTGGCAGACCTAGTCACTGATATCCCCAAAAAATAACTCAGCTTTTCCAAACCAGTTATTGCAAATTCGGACTTAAGCAAGGCAATAATCTCATTTTTAATCTATCTGAGGAGGCAGTCAGAACAATATCATCCACGTACAGTAATAAGTAAGTGATCGGTGTATTTTATATACACTTTTCGAGTCGTTTTTAGTTAGTCTTTTGTCCCTTTTTGGACAAATAAGTGTCGTATTATGATAGATTTTCTTTCTTTTGAGTCAAAGTGGTTAAAATGGCCAAATGGCGGAAAAGGAGACAAAATAGGGCAAAAAAGGAGGTTCCAGAGCTTAAAAGATGAGAAAGTGGCGAACGAGGCAGAAACCCGGACCAGCGCCGCGGCGCCTCCTGCAGTCAAAAGCAGGGCCGCGACGCCTAATCATCAGAGAGGCTGCAGAGGTTCCAGCGCCGCGGCGCCCACAGACAGCAGAGATCAGGGCCGCGGCGCCAAATCACCCGAAGTACCGCAGGACTTCCGGCGCCGCGGCGCCGAAAGCAGGGCCGCGGCGCCGACGCGGGAAAATCAGGTTTTTAGACGAAATTCTGGGTCAGGCCTGAAGGAAAAGTTTGAGGCGGTTTTCAGCCTATAAAAGGAGAACCCTAGGCAGTTCTAAAGGGTTCCCTTTCTTGCACAACACAAGGTTTTCTTGGATTGAAGATTGGAGACCCTAAACTTAGTAATTTTCTTTTCTTTTCTTTCTTTTATTTCAGTTTTGTATGATGAACTTTGAATTAGTTCTTGTCATGTCAATGGCTAGGAACTAATTCTTTTATAGGGCTTTCCATGTTGATTCACTAGAAACTTATGTTATGAATTAATGCATGTCTATGGTTATTCTTCTTCTTGTTGAGATTTATCCAATAATTGCTTTGAATGCTTGGTAATTAATTGATCACTAATTATCATTATTTATATGATTTCTAATCAAACTTCGAAAGGAGGAGGTTGTGAATATGTTGTAAGTTGGGTAGACATATTTTGGATTGGGGATGAAAATACCTCAATTATTTATGTAGCGTTAATGAGAGACTTAACAACCCTAATTTTACGCATAGTGCGTGACGGTTAACTAGGTTTTTGTTCTTAATCCTCCTATAGAGTTATCCTTATCACCGAAAGGTAGAAAGGAGCAATACTGGGGTTGAGTGTTTATATATCCTTAACGGGAATATAAAACGATTTCGTAAACCTGCTAGCTCCGAGAGAAGAAGACCATAATTCATTGCATTAATAAATAACATAAGCGGATAGTTGAGGAGACATGAAAGCCCTATTCCCATCACAACTGAAGTAAACCTATAGTTAATTAGCTTTTATAATTGTTAGTTATAAACCACAAAATCAAATATCGATTACCAAATAGATACCAAAAGATAGATAGTTGGTACTTGAACCCTAATCCTTGTGGACGATATTCGGTCTTACCAAGACTATATTACTTGTCACGATAACGTGCACTTGCGTTAAAGTGTGTGCATCTTTTCGCACATCAGTAAGCAGTGCTACTACCTCGATGAAAAATGAAGAGTGATGTATCACTCTTGCTGCATACAAACCAATCTGCAAGATATACCTGGAAAAATGATCATACCACGCACGGAGCTGCTTTGTGCCATATAGTGACTTACGGAGGCACACACAGTGAGGATCGCTGGATGGGTGAACGGGCGGTGATGCATACATCGCTTTCTCTCAGGTCCCCATGTAAGAATGCATTCTTCACATCAAGTTGATGGATCGACCAGTGTTTGCCCATGACAATGCTCAAAACTGTGCGAATAGTAGCCGGTTTGACAACCGGGCTGAAGGTCTCTCCACAATCAATGCCCTCCTGCTGATTTGTGCCATTAGCCACAAGACGGGCCTTATACCTCTCAAGATCCCCATTATCTCTGAACTTGTGACGAAAAAGCCACATACATCGAATTACATTCACCCCCTCAGGTCTAGGTACTAGATCCCACGTGTGCTGTTTAGTTAAAGCATTGAATTCCTCATACATAGTCACATTCCAATTAAGGTCTTGTTTGACCAATTTTGGGTTTTTTGGAAGTGGAGAGATGACTTGGGCAGACAAGTTGAAATGACTTTGGGTTTGAAGATTTCATGCTTTGAACGAGTTTCCATTGGATGAGTAGAGACAGTGGGTGGCGGAGTAGTGTCTGAGATGGTGGGTAAAGTCGAATAAGGAGAAGGTGGGGTGAAGCCGTCGGAGGAGCCGCGACTCCTGGATCGAGCGCCGCGGCGCTAGAAGGTTGACAGGCTTCTCTGACGTTTGGGCACCGCGGCGTATCGCCACGTGGGCGCCAGCTGCCAATGGTATTCTCAAGATTGCTCATCGAAATCGGAGCGCGCGCCTCGTGCCGTTTCTCTAACGACGGAATAGAGAACGTGAGCTGTTCGAGGATGAGGGGAGAGATGGCAGGCTCGTCAAGAAATGAGTAGTCTGATTTTTGGAATTTTGGAAGATTCGAAAACGGGAATGTGGTCTCGTCGAATGTGACGTGATGAGATATGTAGATTTGACTAGTCGACAAGTCATAGCAGAGATAGCCCCTATGGTTTGGCGTGAATCCTAGGAAGATAGAGGGAGTAGACCTAAGAGCAAGCTTGTGAGGGGCGATAGAACTGAGGTTGGGATAGCACAGACAACCGAAAATCCGTAGATGATCATAGGAGGGGACTCTATGGTAGAGGATTTTGGTAGGGGTCATATTGTGAAGAGTGCTAGTAGGAAGAATATTTAGAATGTATTCTGACAGTTTAGCAGCATATACCCAGAAGGATGGAGGGAGGGAGACATGAATCAATAGGGTGTGAATCATATTGTTAATTGTACGTATGATTCTTTCATCTTTACCATTTTGTGGTGAAATGTGAGGGTAGGAGAAGCGAAAAACCATGCCATTATTTATACAAAACCGATAAAACATAGAGTTATTGAATTCACGACCATTATCGCACTGAAATAATTTTATGCTTTTTCTAATTGTGTGTGGATAAACTTGCGAAACTCAAGAAATTTGGCAAACACTTTCGATTTAAATTTAAGATGATATAACCAAACATAGTGTGAAAAATCATCAAGCAACACAAGATAATATTTATGACCGAGAGAACTAGAGATAGAAAATGTTCATAAATCGGCATGTATAATATCAAAAGGAGCAAGTGTAACACTAGTAGATGATTTAAACGAAAGACGAATATGTTTGCCTAAAGGGCAAGAAACACAATTTTGGGCAAGTTTCCCTTTACAAGCAATGAAATTGTTGCCTTTAAGAAAATTAAAAACTTGGACTCCAGAATGACCATGCCTATTATGCCAAGTTGAAGAAGAAACAGCCGCTAGAGTGACGGAAGAGCAAGATCTGACAGCGGAGGTGGAAGTGAATGGATAGAGATCCCCCGTGCTATTATATCTCGTAAGAGGTGTCCCCATATGAGGATCCTTCACAGTAAAACCAAAAGGGTCAAAATCCACGGAGACAGAATTACTACGAGTAAATTGACGGACATATATGATGTTCTTAATCATGTGTGGGGCATATAGGGTGTTTTTGAGGGAGAAGGGTGAATGAGGATGTTGTGTGTATGAGGTATCATACCCTTTAACTAGAATGCGTTGTCCACTACCAACTGTAACAGATTGAGGATGCTTTAAACTAAACAGTTTAGGGATAGTACATGCAGATTAGGTGCCATGAGATGTGGCGCCTGAGTCCATGTACCAAGTATTGTCATGCTGTTGCATGGAGAGGGTGCTGAATGTCTGTCCCAACTCAGTGGGTGTCATGCTGGATTAGGGCTTCAAAACCTGACCTTGCATGAAGTGGACCTGCTGCGAGGCTGGAGCGGGGTCCAACAAACCAGGGTAAGAATACGGATTGTAGGGCTGCTGGTACTGGAATGGATTCGATGCCGCGGCTCAATCAGGTGCCGCGGCTCTATCTTGAAGCCGCGCCATGCGACTGGCCGGCGAGCCGCGCCCGGTTGTTCTGTGATCCTCTTTATTCTTCTGCCGGTTCTGCTGGCCGTGACCGCACGACCACGACCTCTCCTATCGCGGCCCCTGCCACCCTTTCCACCGCGTCCCTGCTGCGGTTGAGAGTTTCTGGAGGCGTTGGATCTTGAGGGCGTGTTTCGACCGCTAATGCCTTCTGACTGTGCTCATCATGCTTAGCACGTCGAGTCTCTTCGAGCAACAACTGCGAGCGAGCTTTGTTAAAGCTGTGTAACGGATCTGCCTGTTGAATCATGGTGGCCAAAGTATCATATTCACCTTTAGGAAGGCCAACAATCAATTGTAACACGGTTTGGTGTCGATGCGAGCTCGTCGGCAGTGAAGTTGATCCGTCGGTAGCTTTAAGCGTTTGCGATCGATCCACATTGGAAAAGTTTTCAAGACGTGTATTGTTAAATTGCTCCTCTAAATACACAGCACTGGTGTGTTTATTGTCCTGAAAATTTTCCTCCAAACGATTCCATAACTCAAGGGTTGTGGCGCCATATTTCATGATAGTAAGAAGAAGGTCCTGAGAAATATTATCATAAATCCACTGTTTGACGCCGGCGTCTAGACGACGCCAAGTAGTCTCATCAACCTCCGGAGGGCGCGGAATGGTGTCATCGATGTGATCAAGTACGTTATAGAGACATACATGATTACGAAATAGTTCAACCCAGGGAGAATACTGACTGTTTTCTTGATCAAGAAGAATGAGAATAGAGTTCTTGATGTTTGTAACAGTTAGGGCTGGATGAAAAGAGGATGACAATGTGGTGGTGGAATTTGTGGAGATAGAAGATTCAGAAAGTGTGGAAGATTCAGGGATAGCCATTTAGAGAACAGGGGAAAGAAAAAGAAAAACCTAGAAATTTTGAAGGGAGGAGGGGGAGGCGCCGCGGCAACCGAGGGAGGGGGGGGCGACGGTAGCTCAACAAAAAAGCTATGATTTTTGTTTTAGGCTCTGATACCATATAAGATGATATTAATCTCTCTTGGGGAGTATTTCATTAATATCAAGGTATATATAGAGTACAATATTCATCCCTTATACAATAGAAATCTTAAGTCTATACAAAAAAGGAATCATAATCTTACCATAATTATATTTACACAATATATAAAAATATTCTAATTATGAATCGAGAATATATTATTTTCTATATTTACACGTTTACCTACACGTTTACACTATGATATGGCTGGTTGTAGTTCTTTCTTTTTTGTTCTTTTTCTCTCTCGATAATAATTGTTTACTAAATTAAGTTGCACACCTACCTAAGTGAAAAGAAAATTAATCAAGGTCAAAAGACATGAAAATCACGAGTTCATAAATGCATAAGGACCTTTTTCTCACCTGCACAGATATAAATTAATAAGACCCCAGTAATTAATGAACATTGATATTCTATAGGCCATGTTCTTTCATTTTCATTAGTATTACTTTTCTTACCAAAAATATGTTTTTTGTTTGTTTGGTAGATTCAAAATTAATGGCACGTGTAGGGGTCCTCCAAGTTACAGGTAAGAGTAGTAACCAATTTGACAAACAAATTTCATGTAATGTAATAAGTAAGGATAGTTTGTGATGTCCACTTCATGAAAATCAACTAATGCATGAACGACTATTGACTAAGATTTGTGAGCCCCAAATATTTACATGTTTATCATCTATTATGTTCGTATATAGTGGCAAAGTAAGGATTTTTTTTTATCATGCATAAAGCTTTCTAAAGACTCCATTAATAATGTTTAGACCCAATTAAGAATCAAATAATTCGAAATAATTCAAAGAGACAAAATGGGCTAAGATCTGAAACCCATATCGAAAATAATGGAGTTTAGCCGGAAAATTATTTGAAAAAGAAAAAGAATGAAGAAGAAGAAATAAATAATAATAAAAAATCTATTTTTGGGCTTTTCACGCACCCATGCAACGTGCCAAGTAAAAAAAAGAAGTCTAAATGGCATAGTGGAGACCCACCTGAAGTGTTTAGATGAAACAAATGTTACTTGAAGTGTTTTAAGTTACAAATTTGGACGATCACGGCTGATGATGGGTTCGGCATAAATTATAAGATTCGGTCTTCATAGTTGAAAGTTAAAAAGATATATACTATTGTGTTGTTTTATTATTATTGCTACTACAATTTACAATAACAATAACAACATGCCCATCGTAATCCCACAAGTAGGGATGTCAATAGGGCGGGGCGGGGGAAGGGTATTCCATACCCGTACCCATCACCTAAAACACATCCCCACCCCGCCCCACCACCCATCACGGGTAGTAATTCCTCCACCCACCCCCGCCCCACTTACTTCACGCGGATACCCACTAACCCGGCGGGTACCCATTAATAAAATGCTCAAATAATGTCTAGCAATTGTTTTAGTCACCAAAATGAAAGTTGTATAAGAAAAAGGAAAAAAAAAGAAACAATTAGAGATATAGCTAGCTAGATCTGTGTCACTTTTAGCCTTAATTAGAGATTTCAAATTAAATTTAAGTCCTGAAAATAATTTTTTTTTATAATAGGGAGAATTTCTTCTTTTAATGACAGAGCCATATAAATCTAAGTGTGGTCTTTATATTATATATATACAGACAATTATATTATATATTAGTTAAAAAATAGTTTTTATACATATATATTAAATTTTAAATAGATTTGATGAATTTTCTTGCTTTGCCACTGCTTGCGGTACAAATTCAAATTAGTCAAATATAGAGAGTGAATAAGCAAACGCCGTCGTGAGAAACAAAAAAAAAAAAAAAAGAGGCATGCCACTCTTGGTTCATTGAATAACTAAGAAAATCAATCAATACATATATAAATTTGATTTAATGCGGTCAACAACTTGTCATTTCAATACTGGTAATTTTCCATATCATAACTGAAAGGAATCTATTTAGAATTTATATATGCTACTTCACTAAAGTTTTTTATTCATAACATAAATTCTTACGAAGCAATAACAAGATAATAGAATAATATTATGCTTGAAAGCTAAAAATGCAAGTGAAAGAGAAGCAAAGTAAAACCCTTTATATAGGATCTATTACATGAGATGCAAATATGTTTTTTCAATGTGGGACAAAAATAATATGAGAAAGAAAATGCTAATAACTCGTTAGTTCACGAAAACTTGTATAATTCGATCTTTTAGTTAACTTATACAAGTTTAATGACAAGTGAAAATACAAATTCATTTACTCATGAACTCCACAATAAGTGTTAATATATCACCTATTATGTAATTTATTTGGGTAAATAACCTATTATGTAATTAGATAGCCTAAAACTCTCACTTTAGCATTTGTCAATGTAGTAAAGTGTTTTACACTATTTATTTTATTTTGAACAATTGTTATATTATTAATATTTGAATTCATTGGTTTAACATTTCAGTTTGATTGGTGACCTATTGACTATTGAATTTATTTGTTCTATCAAATAACTTATGAGATCTACACTAAGCTAATGTTAACATCACACCCATTATAGCCCTCAACTCTAACATTACACACGATTATTATAAAAATGACAAACAAAGTTTTAAGGTAAGTAATTGGTAACATATTAAAATTAATAATTAAAGTATTATAACAAGTTAAACATGCATTGATAGTTTATTTTTTTAATTATTAGTAATATATAATTTAACTCCAAATGGTAGTAAAGGGTAATTAGGATCACCGACAGTCCAATTTCAGACAAGAGATGCGTTAAACTGACATAACATAAAATCTAAAGAGCCACACATTATTGTGAAGAGCAAATCAAGAAAGATTTTTTTGTTGGGCCAAGTGGGGACACCACAAAATTATTAAGCAGTAGGTAGAGATTAGCTTAAAGACCAAACAAATTCTCAACCAGTGTAGCTCAGTTGGTTCCAGTGTGGCAGATTGTTCCCAAGCAAATGAAAAGATTTTAAAAAGTTAAAGAGTAACTAAAAACGAAAAATAATTGTTGGGTCCCGGGCTATGAATAAGTAAGATTAAAATCGAAACAACAAGAATAACTGAAACAGTTTCTGAATGTTGCCTCAACATTGGTGGCAACATCTGACAAAAACAGAATAAACTTTTAAAGAGTAATTGCAGCGGAAAAGTAAAAACACAAAGGTTTATATTTTCAAGGGTATATATTAATATATTCCTTGATGGTCAATGAGCAAAAGAATTGTATATATTATATACAATTACAAATGAATTTCTTTTTACAATTTTGCAATGAAAGAACGAAAAAGAAATTACAAAATAAAATGAAGTCGCATATGACTTCGCCTAAGTTAAAAAGTCTAAAAAGACAAATATAACATCTTCATTACAATTGCATTTATATTGAGCTTAATCTAGAATAGAGATAGCAATTGTAATGTGGGACAGATGTTAAAAAACTTAGGCTAAAATAAAATGTTTTGATCCAGATTTTTGAAGCGAAATCCCGAGAGCTCTCTTGGTATTTTTACATTTTGATTCTGGATACCAATACTCTGAAGTTCCTCCTCTATATATAGTGAGAAAATTCCTTGAAACTCTCGCTGATTGATTGTGAAAGTTGAGTGAAAGAAGGCTGCAGCTCAGACCTATTCCAGCTCTTTGAATTTCTCAACAGTTTTGACTTGGTCTTCAAGTTGCTTCGATTCCAAGCTTGACTCCTTCAATTCCCACGTTTAAAACACAACTTCATATTCAGCTTGCCTAGGGTATTTTTTACTCACAGTAACAAATGTTGTTTTGGCCTGAAGAATAGGTAAAATCGTTTCCAGAAATGTAGGGTGAGATGTTGAGGCAACATCGGAGACAACATCTGCAGGTGACTGCGGATGTTGCGCAACATTGCGGGAAACATCTGCAGAACACTGCAAGATGTTGTCCAGACATAATAATGATATTGTCACAACACTCACACAACATCAACAATCTCCCCCTTTTTGTCTTTCTTCACAAAACTCCATACAAACCTCAAAATGCCTAGGATACGACTGATTATAAATGTTTTCCCTTAACATTCCAAATTCAGCAAGATCTTAGCCATGCTCCCCTCAACCTGCAGTTTCAAGTTTCAAGTATGTATTGTAATTTGGATTAATAAAAACATATGTCTATTAGTCACAACTCATATACAACATGATTGTAAGAAGTCCAAGACTAATATCCATACATCATCCACAAATAAAATATATACAAATATATTTACAGACCAAAAGTAGAACTGTCTATTTATCTACACATATCAATATCCATCAGCGTGAAGTAAGACAAAACCAATTTAAAAGAAATACGAAATATTGGTCAAAGTGTTGCATAACATTTGTCCCAACATATCACCATACATGTATGTATATATGTTGTTACAAATATTACAACACTAATTCCAACATTAACAATCTCCCTCTTTTGTCTTTCTTCACAAAACCCACACATTAACCAAACATGAACAGTTCAGGTTCAGCATCATCAATCTTCCCTTTGTTCTTTATTCAGCAACAACACCATCAGGCTGAGAAGCAACACCGTCGTAGCAGTCTCCCCTGTGTAGTAGAGCTTGTACAACTTCAGCTTCCCCCCTGTATTTCAGCTTCCTCCCCCTGCATAGATAACAACATTTCTCCCCTTTTTGTGGAGAAAGCAGTATCATGAAATGAACTCTGGATGTTGCCTGTACTGACAACATCTCTGTAAATGACTTTGCCTAGATCATTGATAACGTTCCTGGAAAGATCGTCATTTTCTGCTACCTTCTTCCAGGTCAAGTCAATGTTTCTATCCTAGAGGAAGACAATTGTCCAATCTGCTGAGAGGTATTGAGCTTGGGTTCTTCGTATTCGACAAATGGCTAATGTTCATTGGATGGAATGGTATTTGACAGTTGTGTTGACATTAGAGAAGTATTCTATTGGTGAATATATAGGAGAGGATTTTGGGAATTAATCCGGATACGTTTATATATATATATATATTGTATAAATTTGACATTTGGAGCAATGTAACATCTCACATACAATAGATATATATATATATATATATATATATATATATATATATATATATATATATATATATATATATATATCTAACAATCATCCATGATTGAAGTGTGCAATGGTGACGAGTTCATCGGATAGATAGAAAACAACCCGAGGAGATGATTTTTCCCTTTTTAATTTTTTTTTTAATAATAAAAAATATAAAAAAAAACCGGAAAAATCTTGAAATGACATGAAAAATAACAAACAAGAGGAGTATTATATACAAGGCAACATTTCTTTAAGCAACTCACAACAATATTTCTTAAACGGTAAGTAGTGTAGATTAATTAGGATTCAACACTCCTCAAATTAAGAAATTAACGACATAAAACTATTGTTTGAATTTAAAAACAAAAACTGTTCAGTATAAAACGGGATTTGAGGTTAATGATTTAAATTTAAAAAATAAACAGGAATAAATAAGGCATAATAAACAACATAAAAATAATTTTCTGAAAACAATCAATATATTGGATGTGATGTTGTTAGTAATGTTGGGGCAACATTTTGGGCAACACAAGTATTATGACACCACCTAAACTTCTAGATTTGACATTAACATTCGACACATTCTGCATATTTTTCCTATGAGTTTGATCTCTGGACCAATGTAATATTTTCCATCGTGCCCTTAATCAAACTTAGTTGAACATATGCAGAATACTCTATGTCTTTAAAAAATGAAAATATATTTGAGGTATTTTCAACCTTCTTTTAAGCACATGAACTCCTATACAATAGGAAATGTACCAATTTAGAGCTTTGCTTTTTTATTTTATTTTAAACATTGCCAAATCTTTAGTCGAGGCTTTGCCTACCTTTGATACTCCCTTTTTATGATATATATAAATAATTTATATACACCATCGCAGAGAACAATATCATATCTCAGTTCTTGTTCTTGTAGCATCATACTTGAATGACCAAATGCATGCACAATACTGTTACATCGCCAAAGTATATTGACAAAACAGTAAATGTTGTCCAGAATGTTGTGCAGTATTTCAAGCAACATCTATCAAAAATAGCCTTATTTAAAACACATACCAAGATATTTTTCTTTTTCAAACTAGAAAATCTCTTATGATCTAGAGTCTTGATAAAAATGTCGTATATCATATAAATAAGATTGTTGCCAAGGTAAACAATATCCTCTACTTGTATTCTTTTATCATTCACATCTCCAGCCCAATCCATGTCACTAAATCCTATTAAGTTAGGATAAGTGTCATCGGAATACCAAAATTCCCAACTCATATGTGTCAACAACATATCAATTAATATGTTTCACAGCATTTAAGTGAAATATTTTGGGACATGCTTGAATACATACACACTCAAATACACTAAACATAATTTTGGACGACAAGCAGTAAGATACAAAAGACTACCTATCATGGATTGACACAATGTTGGGTCAACATCTTTGCCAACATCGTCTTTACATACCTTTTTGCGAGAAGTCCATTGGAGTTTTTTTATATGTTTAGTATTCTCCAATCCAAATCTTCTAACTAGATTCTTGACGCATGTGGTTTGTGAGATGAAAGTTCCCTCTTCACTTTGCTTTATCTGCAGGCCTAAGAAATAAGTTAGTTCCCCAATCATGCTCATCTCAAATGTTGATCACATAGCCTCGACAGAAGGTCTTAATGTACGAAAGTGAGGTCGAGCAAAAACTATGTCATCTACATAAATTTGAGCGATGATAATAACTACACCATGACGTTTTATAAATAAAGTTCTATCATATTCATCACGACTAAAACCAAAATCAAGTAGAAGTCTAATCAAACGACCATACCACACACAAAGAGCTTGTTTACAGCATCTATCAACCTATACAAAGCATTTTTTTTTACTTGTATACATAATGTGGGTGGTGAGGATCCTCAAATCCTTTAGGTTGCTTACCATAGACTTCCTTATCAAGAAAAATCATATAGGAAATCACTTTTAATATTCAGTTGATGCAAAATAATTTTTAGACAACAATCAATAGCAAGGGTAAGTCTAATTGATTCAATTCTAGCCACAGGTGCAAGGTTTCGTCATAGTCCATACCTTTACTCTGAGTATAGCCTTGAGTCACTTAGATGCGCTTTATTTTGAACTATAGTTCTCGATTAGTTTGACTTAAAGATCCATTTAGTTCCAATAACATTTGGATTGTTAATACTTGGAGCCGGATCTCAGACATCATTTCGAAAATGTCGCTCAAGCTCTTCTTGCATTGCTTGAAACCAAAAATCATCTTTTAGTGTTCCCAAAATATTTTTGGTTCTAAAGTAGATAGAAACAAGAAAGACTAACCTGCTAGTATATGGTAGACATTCACACATACCTTACCATCTCTCGGTAGTTGATTGACTCTTTCTCTCTTGTTATAATTCCTTCACAAACTCCCCATATCACCTGATCTGAGGGATGATTCTTACTAATCATTGATGGAGGGTATCTGTATACTTGATCTAGCATTTCAGTTCTGGATTCCTCCTCCACTTTGACCCTTGTGGTCTCTTCTTGTGGTTCAGATGTTGTCTCTGATGTTGTGATAATATTTGGGACATCTGATTCTGCAGTTTGCTCTTTTCTGCAGAATCGCAATGTCAATCTTTGTTTCGATGTCTTACCCGGACATCAAGAAGATCACCAAAAATAACATTGACCAACTCTTGTACGGTCTTGGTCCTCGGATTGTACAAACGATAAGCATGACTAGCCAATAAAAAATCATTTCTCATTCTTAGAGTCAAACTTCTTCAAATGATACATGTCATTTAAGATGTAACAAATGCACCCAATAGAGATATAAAAGAAACTCAATTATTATTTCAAAGGGTGTCATTTTAGTATTTGACCTTAGATATACTCTATTAGAGATGTGGTATTTAAGGATTCTGCCAAAAAAAAATTCTTTGCCATTTGTTTAGAACTTAACATTACTCTTTCCTTTCTTGCAAGGTTTTGTTCGTCCTCACTGCTACCCCATTTTACTAAGGAGTTTCGGGAGCATAAAATTCATGGAAAAATCTCTTTCTTTTCACAAACTTTTGCAAAAGAATGGGTTTTTAAAATCCTTTCCATGATTAGACCTAATCCAAAAAAAATAGGAGAACAAAACATATTCATAACTCTAGAGTGTAAAGTTTTAAACATATCAAAGGTTCATGATTTTTCATTTAAAGAAATATATCCTTGTGTACCTAGAAAAATTATCCACATTAACAAAGGAATACCTCATGTCCGTAGGTTGTCTTCTTTAATTGGATCCATTAGATCCACATGTAGTAACTGAAAACAATAGAGACATACCTGAATGTTGTCCATCGTGTTGGGCAACATTAAGGGCAACATGTGTTTGCTTATCTTTCATACAAACTTCAGAGACTGTTTTACCTTGAGATCAAAAGCTGACTTATGCTAAGAAGGTTAGCAACTAAGCTATTAACATGAAATACAATCTTCAAGGCTGGTATATCAGAACCATTCAGCGTTCTTTTACCAATAATCTTGATCTTACTCCCACCAAAAGTCACGTAACCTAACGACTCTTAATTCTTCATAAAGTCTTTCATATTATTCATGTGGCATGAATGCTCACAATAAAAGTACTAAGAACCTGTAATGTTAGTTCTTTAATGCAGTAATATAGATATTACCAGTTAAGACCATTTTGGGAACTCAATCTCTCTTAAAATATTTTCTCCTTGTCTGTTTAGAAATGTAGTTTCGAATGTTGTCTGAAATGTTTGGACAACATTTTAGACGACATTTTAGGCAACACCTTCTTCACGGAATTTTGAAGTTTGAAGTGGTATGTCATTATATTTTCAAGGAAATTTAAGTAACTACCCACATACTTCAGATTATTCTTTGATTTAAACAAGACAATCTTTTCTTAATTTTTTCCTCATTTTTATCAACGAAACTAGAGTAAACAATTTTAAGAGATTTTTGATACCCAATACCTGCATATGAAGACTTACTAAAGTAAAGAATTTCATCCAATTTTAAGATCCTCGTGTTGAGCTTTGTTAGGCATATTTTATATGCACTTTTAGAGTCATTTTCAGTTAGTATTTTGCCCATTTTTGTTCAAATATGTGTCGTGTTAGGGTATTTTTCTTTCTTTTGAGTCACAGTGGTTTAAAAAGGTAAAGTGGCGAAAAAGAAAAATAATTGGGCAGAAAAGGAAGTTCCCGAGCCAAAAATTGACGAAAGCTGGCAATCCGGACAAAGACGAAGAAGCGCCGTGGCGCAGGAATGCAGGGCCACGACGCCCAAAGATCTGAGAGTCTACAGGAGTTAAGGCGCCGCGGCGCCAATCAGCAGGGCCGCCGAGGCGGAAAATTGTTCAGATCCGAAAGGGAATTGGCCAAGGGCGAGGAGGAAAAAGATACACGTTTTTGGAGCTTATAAAAGGCCATTTGGGCAGATTTTTAAATGAGACTCAACCTTTCTTCACAACACAACATAATTTTTGGAGGTTACAATATTGGAGACTTGTTCCAAAATATTTTCTTTTATTTGCTTTATTTTAATTTAGTTCATGTTGGATATTAATTTGGTTCTTAGCATGTCTATGACTAAGAGATAAACTTTTAATTTGGATTTTCCTTTCGAATCGCTTGAAACTCGTTTTTATGAATTAATGCAGTATTTTGGTTTCTTCTTCATATAGTTAAGATTTATTCAATATTTGGTTTGATAATTAATTGATCACTAGTTATCATCACGTATATGATTTCGAATCAAAAACCGAGAGGGGAAATTTGGATATGCTGTAGTTGAATAAACATAAGTTAAAATCGTGTACGAAAGTATCCCGATACTTGTGTAGCTTCATAGGTTATTGTTCTTAATCCTCTTATGTGGTAAAATCTATCATAGAAATGTAGAAGATTTCTGCACTGGGTTAAACGTTTATATATCCTAACCGAAATATAAAACAGTCTAGCTAACCTGCTATCTTAAAATAGAAGAATAACCTTTATTGCTGCATTAAGGATTAAAGCGAGTGGATAGTCGAGGAGATTGGAACCCCTATTTCCACCATAACTGATTCAAATAAAGTATTTTAGTTAATTTCTGTAATTACTTCAGTAGTTTATAGATAAAACCAAAACAAATATCGATAGTCAAATAAATAACTTAGGATAAATGTTTGGTAATTGAAAACCAGTCTC
This sequence comes from Przewalskia tangutica, assembly GCA_029844215.1. Lineage (NCBI taxonomy): Eukaryota > Viridiplantae > Streptophyta > Magnoliopsida > Solanales > Solanaceae > Przewalskia > Przewalskia tangutica. The sequence goes on along the minus strand of CM056730.1, from coordinate 120,877,860 downwards.
TGAGGACGATATTCGGTCTTACCAAGACTATATTACTTGAGAGATACGTACACTTGCGTAAAGCATAAGGAAAATCGCTAACAAATTTTTGGCGCCGTTGTCGGGGATTGACGTAGTTTCAATATCAAACTATCTATTCTTAATTTCTAATTTGACTTTTATTTTCTTTTTATTAATTTCTTTTATTTGTGGAACCGTGCTCCGTGATTTGTTTGTTGGTTTTGAACCATCTCAGGGACTCAACGAACATGGAACACCACTATCACGAGCTACAGAACTATCAACAGCAATGCAACCCTCATATCCCACAAGAAGATCAAAATAGGTTGCAGGCGGCCATACTCATGCTCACTAAGCGCCAGACTCAGTTCATGGATGAGACAAAAGTGTCCCTAAAAAATTTGGAGATACAAATAGGACAACTCACTAGCATGCTGAGCAACAGAATACAAAAGAACCACCCTGACAATATTGGGGTGAATCCGAAAGAGCAGTGTCAGGCGATAGATCTAAGAAATGGCGAACTAGTGGAAGCTAGCTCACCACCACCGTGTTCGGAGAATGAGGACTCAGAAGGCTCTCAGGATTTCCAGCGCCATGGCTCCACTGAGCAAGGCCGCGGCACCGATATATCAGACAATGTAGTGGTTGCTGGAGAACTTCGTCCGAAACAAAGAACATTGCCAGCAGCCGTTGACGCACCCCAGGTGAAGATACCATGTCCACAAAGGTTAAAAACAACTTCTCTTGACAAACAGTTTTCTAAATTTCTGGAAATCTTCAAACAACTGCAAATCAACATTCCATTTGCTGAGGCTCTAGAGCAGATGCCAAGTTATGTAAAGTTCATGAAGGAGATCCTCAGTAAAAAAAAGGAGGTGGGAGGAGTATGAAACAGTGGTGTTGACTGAAGAATGCAGTGCCATCCTACAGAGAAAGTTACATCAGAAGTTGAAAGATCCGGGGAACTTCACTATCCCTTGCACTATAGGAAAGTTTGAATGTCAGAAGGCCTTGTGTGATTTGGGGGCAGGTATAAATCTGATGCCCTATTCGGTGTTTTGCAAACTTGGAGTGGGGAAAGCACGACCTACAACCATCACCTTACAGCTAGCCGATCGCTCCATCGTCCATCGTAGAGAAATCATCGAGGATGTGTTGGTTAAGGTGGACACATTTATCTTCTCCGCTGATTTCATCATCTTAGACATGGAAGAAGATGAACTGATTCCCATTATCCTTGGCAGGCTATTCCTAGCCACAGGACAGACACTCATTGATGTTCAAAAAGGTGAGCTGATACTTCGTGTTCAGGAAGAAGAGGTGATTTTCAATGTATTCCGGGCAACAACCTTTCCAAGAGAAAGCGATAACTGTTATGCTATCGATGTGATGGAAACAACAGTTTCAAAGAACAATCTCAGGAATATGGATGCTCTTGAGTGGGTGATAACACAATGTGACTAGGACATAAGAGATGATGCAGAGTTGATGGAGTATGTGGATTGGATGGATTCTTATGAGCCATGTTATAAGAAGAAATATGAAGGGCTAGGGCAGATGCCAGAAATATCAGTACCATCAATCGAAAAAACTCCAGAGTTAGAGTTGAATACGCTACCTGATCTCTTGCACTACCAGTTCTAGGTGAAAATAATACATTGTCAGTAAATGTTTCTGCTCAACTATCTAAAGTAGAGACTGAAAAATTGTTGAGAGTGTTGTGGGCCCACAAGCGTGCTATTGGGTGGACATTGACAGACATAAGAGGATAAGTCCTTCAACAGTGATGCATAATATCCGTCTAGAAGATGAGAGCAGATCCTCCATTGAGGCACAGAGGAGACAGAATCCAAACATGAAGGAGGTGGTGAGGAAAGAAATCATGAAATGACTTGATGCTGGGGTGATTTATCATATTTCTGACAGTGCATGGGCGAGTCCTGTACAAGTAGTGCCCAAGAAGGGTGGTATGGTTGTGGTGACCAATGAAAAGAACGAGCTCATTCCATCTAGAACAGTTACAGGATGGAGGATTTGCATTGACTACCGCAAGTTGAACAAGACAATCAGAAAAGACCACTTCCCATTGCCCTTTCTAGATCAGATGTTGGACAGGCTCACAGGATACAACTATTATTGCTTCCTAGATGGTTACTCAAGGTATCACCAGATTGCCATATCACCAGAAGATCAGAAAAATACGACATTCACCTACCCATTTGGTACGTTCGCTTTCAGAAGAATGTCATTCGGGCTCTGCAATGCACCTCCTACCTTTCAGCGGTGCATGATGGCAATCTTCTCTGACATGGTAGAGAGGACCATAGAGATTTTCATGGACGGCTTTTCTGTCTTTGGGTCTTCTTTTGATGAGTGTTTGAAGCATTTGGAAGCAGTTTTGCAACGGTGCGAAGAGTCCAACCTTGTGCTGAACTGAAAGAAGTGTCATTTTATGGTAAAAGAGGGTATTGTCCTTGGCCACAAAATATCCAGCCAAGGCATTGAGTGGACAGAGAAAAGATTTCAGTGATTGAAAATCTGTCACCCCCAGTGTCAGTAAAAGGGGTTAAAAGTTTCCTTGGGCATGCTGGTTTCTATAGAAGATTCATCAAAGACTTCTCAAAAATTTCGAAACCCCTTTCCACCTTGCTGATGAACGGAGTCTTTTTTGAATTCAATGAGGAATACATGACTGCGTTCCAGACACTCAAGGAGAGGTTGATTTCAGCACCTATAGTCATTGCGCCGAACTGGAAGCTCCTATTTGAACTAATGTGTGATGCAAGTGATTATGCAGTGGGAGCAGTTCTTGGGCAGTGGTTTGATAAGGTTTCAGATTCGTCTACTACGCTAGCAAAACTCTTAATGATGCACAATTGAATTATGCCACAATAGAGAAAGAGTTGCTAGCGATAGTGTACGAATTTGAGAAGTTCAGGCCATACCTAATTGGGAATAAGGTGATAATGTACATCGACCACTCAAAACCTCGTCTTATCCGATGGGTGATGTTGTTACAAAAGTTTGACATAGAAATCCGTGATAAGAAGGGAACAGAGAACTTGGTTGCTGACCACCTATCAAGGCTGTAAAACAAGGAGAGCCAGAACACCAAGGATGTACAGATAAATGATCACTTCCCAGATGAGCAATTGTTTCAGGTAAGCACTGGTTTTAATTTGCCCTGGTACGTTTATTTTGTTAATTTTCTTGCATCCAAGGTAGTACCCCCAGTATTGACAAGACATCAGGTGAAAAAGTTCTATTCAGAAGTAAAACACTACTACTGGGAGGAGCCGATTCTCTACAAGCGTTGCGCCGACCAAGTCATTAGGCATTGTATACCAGAAGATGAGATGTACCAGATTCTCACCCATTGTCACACCTTACAATGTGGTGGGCATTTTGGAGCATCACGAACAACCGCCAAAGTACTGCAGAGTGGGTTTTACTTGCCATCCCTATTCAAAGATGCCAACACCTTTGTGAAGGGCTGTGATCGTTGTCAACGAACTGGGAACATATCAAGGCGAAATGAAATGCCCTTGAATGGGATCTTGGAAGTGGAGCTATTTGATGTTTGGGGGATCGACTTCATGGGCCCATTCCCGTCGTCCTTTGGGAATCAATACATCCTTCTTACAGTGAATTATGTGTCCAAATGGGTGGAAGCAGTGGCTACCAAAGAGAATGATAGTAGGACTGTCCAAAAATTCCTCCAGAAGAACATATTCACAAGGTTTGGTACTCCCATAACCATCATCAGCGATGAAGGAAACCACTTTTGCAACAAGCAGCTTGACACGCTACTTTCCTGTTATGGAGTCTACCACCGTACCACATTGCCCTATCACCCTCAGGCAAATGGGCAAGCCAAAATTTCTAACAAGGAAGTGAAAAGCATATTGAAAAAGACAGTGGACGGCTCAAGGAAGAATTTGTCTATCAAATTAGATGACGCACTCTGGACGTATAAAACGACGTTCAAAACTTCCATTGGAATGTTACCATATCGGTTAGTCTTTGGGAAAGCATGTCATCTACCAGTGGAGTTGGAACACATGGCTTATTGGGCAATGAAGAATCTGAACATGGATGCCAAGGCAGCAGGGCAGAAGAGGCTGCTACAGCTGAGTGAGTTAGATGAATTTAGACACAACGCCTATGAGAATGCAAAGATCTACAAGGAAAGAACCAAGGCATGACATGATAAGAACTTGATCCCAAAAGACTTCCAATCAGGACAACAAGTGCTCTTATTCAACTCAAGGTTGCGACTCTTTCCAGGAAAGCTTAAATCTCGATGGTCAGGCCCTTTCACTGTTGAAAGAGTATTCTCCTATGGTGCAGTTGAAGTAAGAGGAAGAGAGGGAGCCCTATTCAAAGTGAACGAACAAAGATTGAAACCTTACTTGATAAATGACATGGAACATGTGAGCTCTGTGATCCATCTCAAGCCAATGTAAAGAGGAGCCTGCGTCCGGCTACAAGACGTTAAAGACAACGCTAGTTGAGAGGCAACCCAACACTTTAGAAATTTTGTTAATTTTTCTCATGAACAGACTCACAATCTTGTAATCCCAGGCAGATCATGGACTAGAAGCAGAAGGGTAAATAATGAGAGCCGCAGGAAAAATGGCGCCGCGGTGCCAGATATCAGGGTCGTGGCGCCTATCTGAAAGTGTCTGCCATGCATTATCCGCCAATGCCACCGCTATCATTTTAAACCGTAAAGTCTGTAAGTCCTCCCGTCTTTTTATTTTGAGTCTTGTACACATTAGGGACAATGTGTCATTTAAGTTTGGGGGGTTCTTAGTCTATTTTGTGTGTCTATTGTGTGTTTTTGTATCTATTTGATTGTCTTGTTTATGTTTATATGAGTCAATTTTTTTTATGATCATGCATGATGTAGTTACTTGAAACGCCTAGTGAAGTAAGTGAGATAATGTAATAGAATTAGAAGCAAAAAATCTGAATGCTTAATTTAGATATGCCAAGAATTGATGAAATCGAATTATTTGGGGTACATGTGCTTAATTTATGCATTGTTAATGATAAGGTCTATGTGTCTGCTCGCGTATTATTTGAGGCGAAATAGTTAGGATGTACATGTTAGGGAGATGACTCAGACTTTTTTTTTCGTTAGCCCTTCTTACCATTCACTGCATATCCCTGACAATAAATTGTATCTCTAGTCAGCTCCCTTGAGCCTAAATAAGATCTTTCTTTGACACCTTATGATTCCATGTTTGTGTCATAAGTGATAATTGAAAACTCTTGGGATGAAAAGTGTTGAAAAAAAACGAAAAGAGAATTGAAAAATTTGATGCACCTCAATGAATGAAGAATATGCAAAAGCCTAAGTTTGGGGGTGCTTGTTATAATGTATCTCATTCTCTCGAAAGAAATGAGGGGAGAATATAGGTATGAGACTAAAAAAAGAAAATCAAAAAGGAGGAAGAATGAATTGAATGTAAATAGCTTATGATACTTAATTTGAGCCTAAATGCCTATTTTTACCTACCCCTGCCTAAGCCCACATTACAACCCTGAAAAGTCCTGAAGATCTCTAGTATGCATATCTATGATTAGTGGAGAATAGCCAGTGAACAGACCATAAAATTTAGAAATTGACTTGCATAGGTTAGGTATCCGTACTTCCATTGAGCATGATTGAAATGAATTTGCGAAATATCTGACTTGAAATTCTAGATTGCTAAAAATTCATGCTATATATGTTCCTGTATATTATCCCAACTTACATTCATGTTTTTCTAGTGACATTTGTGCAGCAAGTTGATCAGAGTCTTTGAGTCTTTTATTTTCTTTTGTGTCTTTGATTCTGTTTTGATCTTTACTCGAGGGCGAACAAAGGTTAAGTTTGGGGTGTTTATTAGGCATATTTTATATGCACTTTAAGAGTCATTTTCAATTAATATTTTACCCATTTTTGTTCAAATATATGTCATGTTAGGGTATTTTTCTTTCTTTTGAGTCACAGTGGTTTAAAAAGGTAAAGTGACGAAAAAGAGAAATAATTGGGCAGAAAAGGAAGTTCTCGAGCCAAAAATTGTGGCGACAATGCGGACAAATGCGAAGCGATCTTGGTAACCGCAGTGCCACGACGCCCAATGATCCGAGAGGCTACAGAGTTAAGCGCGCGGCCTGATCAATGCTGGCCGAGGCGTAAAAATTGTCCAGATCCGAAAGGGAATTGGCCAAGGGCGAGGAGGAAAAAGGTACACGTTTTTGGAGCTTATAAAAGGCACTTTGAACAGATTTTTTAAAGGAGACTCAACCTTTCTTCACAACACAACATAGTTTTTGGAGGCTACAAGATTGGAGACTTGTTCCAAAGTATTTTCTTTTCTTTGCTTTATTTTAATTTAGTTCATGTTGGATATTAATTTGGTTCTTAGCATGTCTATGGCTAGGAGCTAAACTTTTAATTAGGGTTTTCCTTTCGAATAGCTTGAAACTCGTTTTTATGAATTAATGCAGTATTTTGGTTTCTTCTTCATATAGTTAAGATTTATTCAATATTTGGTTTGATTGTTTGATAATTAATTGATCACTAGTTATCATCACGTATATGATTTCGAATAAAGAACCGAGAGGGGAGATTTGGATATGCTGTAGTTGAATAAACATAAGTTAAAATCGTGGACGAAAGTATCCCGATACTTGTGTAGCTTCATAGGTTATTGTTCTTAATCCTCCTATGTGGTAAAATCTATCATAGAAATATAGAAGATTTCTGCACTGGGGTTGATTGTTTATATATCCTAACCGGAATATAAAACAGTCTAGCTAACCTGCTATCTTAAAATAGAAGAAGAACCTTTATTGCTGCATTAAGGATTAAAGCGAGTGGATAGTCGAGGAGATTGGAAATCCTATTTCCACCATAACTGATTCAAATAAAGTATTTTAGTTAATTTATGCAATTACTTCAGTAGTTTATAGATAAAACCAAAATAAAATATCGATAGTCAAATAGATAACTTAGGATAGATGTTTGGTAATTGAAAATCAGTCCATGAGGACGATATTCGGTCTTACCAAGACTATATTACTTGAGCGATATGTACACTTGCGTAAAGCATAAGGAAAATCGCTAACAAGCTTCTGGAAAGTGGCTACGGCAGAATCCAAATTTTACACGAATCTTACCAAATTAGAGATCCTTTCTTATAAGTGATACCACTAAATGGGTTATTGTGCCTTTTAAAACATGTTTCTCACAAGTTAAATATTTGACTTTTGAGTCACGTTGCTCAGATTCAATGATTAAAGCATTACAAAGATTTTGTACCTACTTAATCATGTCATCTTGAGAGTCAACTTGATCCAATCATAGAGCCTCACTAGTTGAAATAAAATCACTAAAGCAATTTACATCTGGATAGTTGAAATATTCATACCTTAGAGAGGTTCTCGCAGATGTTGTCGCTGATGTTGCCACAGATGTTGAGCAACACCTGCAGAGTACTGCAGATGTTGCCACAGATGTTGAGGCAACATTGTCGATGACATCTTCGTTATCAACATAAACTGTTCGAAAACAACATCCAACATTGCTTGTGATTCTGGTTCTGGATCTCATTCTTCATCATCACTAAGAAAACTCACCGACTCTTACCAAATTTCCAAGAGTGTTTGTACATTTATCAGCATAATGACCCATCTTGAGCATACATGTCCGGAATCAAGTTGCTTGAGATCAAATTTGGTATGATCCGAATTGAATTTCCTTAGTTACCTTTTTGTGTATTTGAAGAAAATCTAGTGGACTGATGATTAAAATTTTGACTTTGGTACTCTTTGAATTTAGACTTAATCATTGTTGATCTTTCTCACCATCGAAATGAATTTTCCAGAGAGCAAGACAACATTAGCACCATCACAAACTTCTTCAATCGCATAAATCTTTATATTGAACTTCTCAGGAAGAGAACATAGAGTCTTTACCACAAGTTGGGTGTTGGTGAACACCGAACACTTGACATTTATTAGAAGGTATGTTGGGCAGAATGTTGTCCAACATTTGTCCCAACATATTCACATACATGAAATATATTGTCACAAATATTACGACATTAATTCCAACATTATAAATCTAAAAACGCCATTCAACTTTTCAAATTAGGATTTTACGTCTTCCGTTTCTTCCATCCTCAAAAGTTTCTTTTTCCATTGTAGCTCGCATTATTGGTTTCTTCCGTCGTCCACTTGAATTTGGGTGTAACAAGAATGTCACATTCTTCATCCGGCGACTACATTGATACAACCTACCCATGGGTTATAGATATTCATGCCCTAATATCAATTAATTTGATATGAGAACATAGACGATCTAATAGGCATAATTTGAATCAACGAGAAGTCTACCAATATTTTGGATTTGCCGGATCCATAGCTTAGAATAATAGGACCAAACACTTATTGTGTCAAGTGTTGGCTCTGATACCACTTCTTGGGTCTCGGGCTATGGATAAGTAAGATTAAAATCGAAACAGCAAGAATAACTGAAACAGTTTCTGGATGTTGCCTCAACATTGGTGGCAATATCTGACAAAAACATAATAAATCTTTAAAGAGTAATTGCAGCGGAAAAATAAAAGACACAAATGTTTATATTTTCAAGGGTATATATTAATATATCCCTTTATGGTCAATGACCAAAAGAATTGTATATATTATATACAATTACAAATGAATTTCTTTTTATAATTTTGCAATGAAAGAACGAAAAAGAAATTACAAAATAAAATGAAGTCGCAGATGACTTCACCTAAGTTAAAAAGTCTAAAAAGACAAATACAACATCTTCATTACAATTGCATTTACATTGAGCTTAATCTAGAATAGAGATAACAATTGTAATGTGGGACAGATGTTGTTAAAAGACTTAGGCTAAAATAAAATGTTTTGATCCAGATTTCTGAAGCGAAATCCCGAGAGCTCTCTTGGTATTTTTACATTTTGATTCTGGATACCAATAATCTGAAGTTCCTCCTCTATATATAGTGAGAAACTCCCTTGAAACTCTCGCTGATTGGTTGTGTAAGTTGAGAGAAAGAAGGCTGCAGCTTGGACCTATTCCAGCTCCTTGAATTTCTCAAAAGCTAGTTTCTTCGATTCCAAGCTTGACTCCTTCAATTCCCACATTTTAAACACATCTCCATATTCAACTTGCCTAGGGCATTTTTTACTCACAGTAACAAACACTGTTTTGGCCGTAAGAATAGGCAAAATCGTTTCCAGAAATGTAGGGTGAGATGTTGAGGCAACATCGGAGACTACATCACCTGCGGATGTTGTGCAACATTGCGGGCAACATCTTGTAGAACACTGCAAGATGTTGTTCAGGCATAAAACCTGATGTTGTCACAACACTCACACAACATCAATAATAATCAAAGTACATTTTTGGTACAATCGAACCACTTTATAATAACATTGTTTGTTTCAATATATTTTGATTGTTATAGCAAAATATTTTTATAAATAGTATATAATTTAACATAAGATGAAAGATTGATCCCATATAAAATATGATTATAATAGTAAAATGTTGTTATAGAGGATGACTGATGTAGAAAAGGTTTGATTGTATAATCATTTTGCATATGGTATTAATGAACCATTAATTTATCCAAATTTGTGTCACTTATGTTCCATTAATCCAAATTGGCACGGTATGAGATCCATTGAAGAGAAAAACATTCTCTTACTAGGGTCTCATTCGAAAGAGTCAAGGAAATTGGATAGTAGGCTTTCAAAACAGTGGAAAAGCCTTTACTGCCTTACATGGTGAATTCTTGGCTCTAAAGGAAGGAATAGAGATGGCAAACACACACAGGATCTGTCCATTAGAAGTTGAAACAGACTCAACAGAGGTAATAATGTATATCACAGAAAAAAATCAAAGGGCAGCCCGATTGTACAAAGCTCCCGCCATATGCGGGGTCCGGTCAAGGGCCGGATCACAAGCATTTATTATAGGCAGCCTTATCTTGTATTTCTATAAGAGTTATTTTCACAGCTTAAACCCATGACATCAACTTTACCAGTTACTCCAAAGCTCCCTTCACTGAAAAAATCAAACTTATGCACAAATCATTGCTGATTACAGGTTGTTAGTGCTCCAGTTGAAGGTCCCAGTGTTGAGGCATAACTTTCGTCAAGGAAATGAAGTAGCTCATCTACTAGCTAAGGAAGCTCTCAAGCAGTCCATATATAAAGTGACTTAATTATCAAGTGCGGCCTCCCTACTTCATTGAAGAAAAACTACAAAGTGATGGTATGGGATCAAGTTGTTTTGTTAAGCATATGAATGTAATAAGCTATAATATCCAAGCTGGCTATGGTAACCTTAATGTCCTAAGTGACAGTAATTCTAGGTAGAAGAAAGACCGTGTTGCTAGTAAGTACAGTATGTTTTAACAGGTTACTCACCAGAAGTAATCATGTAGTATGTAGTTTCTATTTAATATATATAATATCCGTGTTTCCTAAAAGAAAAATTCTTCATTCTTATGGCTTGAACCCGAGAGAATATCTCATATCCATGATTCATTCCATCACATACTGGAGTTCACTTTCAATTATAAGTAGGGTGGAATTGGCTTATAAGTTATTGGTTCACGTCAACCTAATATTTAGATTTTGCATATGCATTAAGCAGTCTACTAAATATTATAAATATTTAACCGTGAACCTAGTTATTATTGGATATTAATTTGAGGTTATTGACAAAATGAAGAATGTGAACTTTATGGGTTCTAAATTTTAGAATAGCGACATAAAATGTTAGTAACTGAGTTTTAAAATTTATTTTTATATATATTTAATTAGTTGATACCTTTATAGGGTTTGAACAAAAAATATTAATTTTGACCGAACATGTATGTAACCTTCTAACTATGACTGATGCTACTGTTAAAATTTATAAACTTCAAATTTTAAATTCGGTCTGCGTCTATACATTTGTTTAATATTGTTTCATCAACAATTGTTTTCTCTCTTATAATGATTCTAGCTTGTTGATGGCGTTTTTCACTCTAATAAGTAGTAATGATTCTAGCTTGTTAAGTTTTATGAATTTAATAATATTTAAGATTTGAAACATTTTTTTTTAAAGTATGAGTTTAGATTTACTATTTGCTATAATTTAATAATTTCTAGATATAAGTTTATATTTCATATAAAAATTACAAGATTCATATTACCCCGATAATGAACTCACATCCGCCACTTGCTACAACTGTTTGGTGATAAGCAACAGGGTCGTCCCTCGGTGGTCAAGGTGGTGCCGCCGCACAAGGCCCTCCGCCCCATAATTTTTATTTTTCTTTTATATGTTTCAAATATTAAGATACATATTAAAAATGTTTCTAATCCTATAGATCTGTAGCTTAGCGGTTGAGGGTTTTTTTCAAGAGTCATTTCCTAGTGAGAGGTCGCGTGTTTGAATCCAATGAGCATCAAAGTTTTTTTTTTAAACACAAAAACAGGCCCCTCACTCTTTAAACAAATTTAGGCCCAAGTTACAAGTCATCGGCCCGACTGTCCCCTCCCTCTTTAAACAAAAAAATAAATATTCATTGAGTTTCCAAGTCCCCAACCCAACCAGTCGGCCCGACGCCCCCTCCCTTTTTAAACAAAAAAAAAACAAAAACAGGCCCTCCCTCTTTAAAAACACCACAAATACAATCCAAAAAAAGTTTTACCATTAATTATTGTAGAAATCTCAACTTCCAAGTAAAGATCTTTTTGGTAAATTATTGTTTTGAGAATTATTTTGCTCTAATTCACCATTAACATGGATTGATTGCATCAATGTTTATTCCATTTTGCTTAGGATTTCAAATTTCTCAAATATCAATATTATATTTAATTTAGGATTCTCAATATTACATTAAATTAATTGTGTTTAGCTTTAGATTTTACATTACTTTATTGGTAATGTATGTAATGTATGACTTGTATTTTACATGATTACATTAAATTTGGTTTGTCTTTTTGTTTCAATAGGAGAATTACAAATGCCCCCTACTCGAAAAGACTGGACATGAAAAACGTAAAAAAAAAAGACACGAAGAAGAGTTCATCAAGTCTTAAAGAGGGGTATTAGATAGATTTGTCCAGACATTCTTGATTCTGAAAGATTGCTTGATGACTTTGCAGATAAAAATGCAAGGAGATCAATTTTCTATGCCTAATGTAATGATAGTTTTCTTATAAATCTTTCATGTAATGACATTAAGGTATCTCTTTCGTAACATTATAATATATTGTACTGAAACTAAAAACATTGAATCGAATGTAGTGTTTACTATACATTTAATTGATGTTTTGATCAATTTTTTTTAATATTGATTAATTAGTTAATTTTAATTTTTCATGTGAATAAAAAATGTCTTTTTTATTTTTTGCACTGGGCTCTTAAAAGTATAGAAACGACCCCTGAATAAAGCTATAATAAAGTTTGATTGAAAACTAAATTCACTTCCAACAATGAAACTTAATTTAACTATAAATTTAACCCACATCTAACAAAGCTTGTACCAAACACTTGGTGTTCTAATCATGTCTGTTCCACTTTAATTATGAGAGGTTGTTAGTTAATTCAATATTCAATGCTATCCGTTTTTGGATTAAAGGGGTTTCATGTTCATCATATTAAAATAGTCAGTTTTGTCTGATATTGATGTTTAACACTAATGGATAAAAGGGAACATTATTCTTCTTCCTACTCATTGCCTATATAACTTTTTTCCTTTCTCCAATTTTAATACATAGGCTGATATGCATATATAATGTTATATATTAGCGCAAGTGTAACAAGTGTTACAAGTCAAGATGAAGTGTAAAGTTGTTTTACACACATTATGTGCAAGTTTAAAGAAGAATCGGATCATATTAAGTTTTTATTGTACACAATGGTCAAATTAGGAATTTCGTCAAGGGTTAAAGATTATATAGTAAAAGCAATTTTTGACTTATACACGTAGTAATAATTTTTTGTGTATAAATCACACTTCAATCTATGTGGCTCCGCCACCCGATGCAAACCTATGTGGAAGGTAGGGGTTAGCGAACCCCCGATAATCTTAAAAAATTTAATTATATATATATATATATATATATATATATATATACTTTAAAGGACGAATATTTATTTAATTAGTCAACCAGATATACAAAGGTTGGTTAGGGGAAATGGTCAAATCCATTGTTTAAATTATGCTTGTGTTAGATGATCCAGGTACTATCCTAATTCTAGCAATACCTTAATTTTTTTTTACTGGTGCCTTCACCGCCTTTAAATTCTGGATCCAAGACTATTTGCCTCTTGTTGTACATAATAATATTATGTACTTCTGCTAGAGGTGGTTATCATGACCAAATTCAGACATGATATCTATTGAATTAAACCATTTATTCAATATAAAGAAAAAGTGAGGGAATGAGGTCCACCATCTAACAGACAAGAGTATGGGTACGAGATTTTCTTCGATTTCCTTAGCCGACAGCAAGACCATATTAGTATAAAAATGAAATTTTAGCTAAAATTTGGTGCATTGCATTTTTAGTTTTATATTTTCCTATGTATTATACACTAAACACAAACTCAAATATTATGACAAAAGATAAATAAAAATCACCATTTGTAACTTGATGCTTAAGAATATTGAAAATTGACAAAAGAATTAAGTTAAATAGAAGCAAAATACTAAAACAAAAATAATTTAAGGATGGAGATTAGAAGGACTCCGTGCTAAGTGTCCCACATCGGAAATGAAATGAGAACATGAACTCCTTATATGGACTTGGACAATCCTTAAGTGTCTCGCATCGGAAATGGAATGGGAACATGAACTCCTTATATTCACTTGGACAATCCCCACCCTACAAGCTAGCTTTTGGGATTGAGTTAGACCCAAAATTCATTCTTTACATGGTATCAGAGCCAGATTCATTCCAATTCTTTATTCACCGATATTGGGCACGCTCCAGTTAACGAGGTCTAGGCGTGCGGGGGGAGTGTTAAGTATCCCACATCGGAAATGGAATGAGAACATGAACTCCTTATATGAACTTGGACAATCCTCACTCTACAAGCTAGATTTTAGGATTGAGTTAGCTCCAAGATTCATTCTTTACGCTCCGAAACAACTAAATCCCCATTAATAGTTACTACATATAGTATTAAATGTAATATCAATTCTATACCTAAGCTCATACTAACATTTTAGTAGTCTTACCAAATGGTAGGGGTCATAGCCTAAGTTTTTGCTGCAAAATAATTTCATGATACTTGACATCATTTATACATTTTGTCTTTTTCGATATTTGATGAGTTGCCACTGATAAATTATAAAACTACTGTGATATCATGCATGAATAAAATCATATATTATTGGATAGTCTTAGTTGCAATATCTAGCAACCAATCTTTATATATATAATATAACTACTTGATACAATAACAACATAACCAGTAAAATCCCAAAAAGTAAAATCTAGGAAGGATGGAATGTACGCAATCTATGCCTGTTTATCAGTCGATTTGGATTGGGTTTAGCATATTTCGGATTATAATTTCGGTTTTCGAATTTCGCAACATGTAATCTGATCCAAATATGTTTGAATTGAATTGAATTTTTTAAGTTCAATTTTGGATAATTCGAATTTTCGATTTGGCTTATAAGTTGAATTGCTTCTATTTGTTCTTACAAAATGAACGATCAAATAAAAATTTATACCAAATTATCTTAATATATAGTCTCTCGTTGCTATCACAATCATATAAATAAAGTACTCGTACAAGTAATAAAATCATTGCAAATGATGCAACAGCAGTAGTACTAGTCTATGAATGAACAAGTCTAATTTAGTAAAATTATCTCATACACAGAATATATACGACAATGAAAACAAAAAGAAATTTAAAAAGTAGCCATCTTTCAAATTAACAAATCCAAACATATTGAACTTAGTAATTTTTTGAATGTAAGGGTTGATATGTAATGTGTATGGTATATTTGACTTAAGTAATGCACTAATATATAAATGGATAGTGAAATAGTCTAAACATAAGGTATAAGAAATTCGATTTTCGGATATCCAATTATTCGAAGTTCCAAATCCGAAATTCGATCCAAAATAAAATAAAAATAAAAAAATAAAATCTGAAACTCTATAATTATAATAGAACGATAAAATAAATATGTGGTGTAATTTTTATGTGAAGTCTTTTTTTTTTTTTTGCAGTTGGTGTTCAAAGGGACACGTTCAGATTAATTAGCTGGAAGTTAAGAAATGTTCGAAATTAAATATTTATAATTTTTTTAATATAAATATAGGATCAGAGTAAAATCATAGGGTTTGAACTCATACGTGATAGATAGAAATTAATAAGATGAAAACAATTAGAAAAAGTTTCGCTTATGTATGCGATGTAATTGACGTCTAATCGTAAGAATTTTTTATCTGATTTTACTGATCCAAAATTTTAAAATATAAATTTTTATACTATATAGTCGCCCACTAAAATAATAGCCAGTATATATATATATATATATATATATATATAAATATATATATATATATATAATTATTTTTAACGAGTGACCAAATGTGAAATAACCCTATAATAATTCAGTGTTCATCTTCACTGATTGAGCTAACTTGGGCCTGAACATTTATCAGTCAATCCCCAACTTAAGTAGCCCATTTTGTAGGAGTATTAAACTCGGGCCTGAAATAGCCCATTTTGGGTGTGTGAAAAAGAGTGACAACCTTATTTTTATTCAGTTACATTAGAAAAAAATATTAAAGTTACTGAGAATTCCAATGTTTAGCATTGTGAGTAGTGAGTACCACTAGAAATCAACTCTAGCTTACTATAGATCTCAGTTTCAAGCTGTGTATGGAATTTTTTTTAGTAGGTAGCGAACTTCTCCCACTGTGTGGTGTGAATTCGGATTAGTCGGGCTCCAATGTATGTATCGTACCCCCAATGAAAAACAAAAAAAAAACTCTTAGCTTTTGAGAAGAAAAAAGATCTGTGAGATTCTAACTTGAATTGCTTCCTAGGAGTATTTAACCGTATTTCATAAATATAATATTTATCTAATGCAATATATGAAATAATAAAAGTAGATTTATTGGTCAGTCATGTCATATAGGATGGGATTGGATATTCATTTGCTTCAATTTTGAATTATCGGGATTAGGGATGGGCAAATAATTGGATGAACCGAAAAAATCGAACGAGCCGACGGTTCGATTCGATTCCAGTTCGGTTAAATGCAAGGAAAAAACCGGTGGTAGCAAAAAATCGAATAGGAATTGAAAATTGATTGGGTTCGTAATGCGGTAAAGTATGTAAGATCTTCTCCGACAAGGTTGCAAAAATTCAAGACATGTGTTGAGCGAAAGAAAATATCATATAAAGGACTTATGGTTTTAGATGTGTCAACCAGATGGAATTCGACATACTTAATGTTGGAAAAAGCTGTGATATTTGAAAAAGCGTTTGATAGGTTAGAGGAGGACGATGGCCACTACAAAAGTTGGTTTAATGAAGATGAGAATGGTGGAAAAAGGGTTGGGCCACCAATTTTTGTGGATTGGGATAATGCTAAGATGTTAGTACATTTTTTGTCAATTTTTTATAATGTGACATTAAAATTTAGCAGCACAAAATGTGTGACTTCTAGTAATTTTTTGAATGAGTTGTGGAAAGAATATTTTCATCTTAACTCACTATCAGAATCTACTGATTTGTTGGTGAAAAAAATTATTAATGGCATGAGAGATAAGTTTGTGAAATATTGGGGTACTTCTATAGAAAAGGTGAACAAGCTATTAATTTTAGCAAATGTGCTTGATCCTCGGTGTAAATTTGAATTTATAAACTGGTGCTTTGGAAGTATATTTGATAATAGAAAGGTTGATGAAATTAAAGCTGATATCAAAGAGTTGTTTCTACAGTTATTTAAAAGTTATAATGATGATGGTCCAAATTGTGGTGTGGATAGTAGTTCATATGCTCAGTTAAGTGAAGTTTGTGATAGTGGCAGCAATAAAACATAATCAATTGATCCTTTTCAATTGTTTAAAAAGATGAAGGCAACTGAAAATGATGATTTTGGGGTGAAGAATGATGTTGAGAAATATTTTTCAGAGCGGAATGAAAGTCCTAATGATCCGAATTTTGATCTTTTGAGTTGGTGGAAGATGTATTCGTCTAGGTATTCAATTTTGTCAAAGATATTTTGGCAATTCATGTGTCTGCCGTTGCTTCCGAATCGACATTTAGCACGGGGGGGGGGGCATTCTTGATCTTTTAGGAGTACATTAACTCATAAGACAGTTGAGACATTAATTTGAACACAGAATTGACTTCGCTCAAACTCTTATAGGAGAACAAATTGTGCAACTAACCGAAGAAGAAATTGAGTTTTATGAAGAAGTTGAATTGGGTAAACAATATTGTTTTTATATATTATTTTTAATAGAATGATTATACTTTAATATTTGTTTATTATATTGATGCTTTGGCAAATTGTATGTAGACTTTGAGAAACTTTCAATCGTACCGCAATTACAAGAAGTAGAACAATCACAAGTAGTGGAGGACTTGACAATAGATTGATATTAGCGTCATAATGGTAAACTTCTCAAATCTACATTCCTTCAAATTAGTTTTTTCTGTTAGTATCTATCTATATTTGACTCATAAGCAGTTTTAGTTTATTTTTGGCTGCAGAAACGTTGTTGTTGTTGCTGATGCTGAAATTTGATGTTATTGTTGTTGCTGAAATTGCTGGAACTGCTGAAATTTCTGTTGAAACTGCTGAAATTGCTGAATGATGTTGCTGGAATTTCTGCTGAAAATGCTGAAATTACTGTTGCTGCTGAAACTGCTGAAATTCCTACTGGAATTTGATGTTTTTGACATTTTTTTGCAGAAATTCAGTTTAAATTGTTAAACTGTTGTTGTTGCTGGAATTTGATGTTGCCAGTTTTATCAGTTTTGAAATTGTTGTTGATGTTGTTTTTCAGTTTTTATCTGTATTTGAATTGAAAAAAATCGATATATTCGATACGTTCGGCGATATAAACTGAACATATCGGTTTTTTTTAAGAAAAAAGTTGGATTCGGGTTTTTTTATAAAAAAAACAATTTTTTTTCGGTTCAATGTTTTTTGATACAAAACCGAACCGAACCGATATACGTCCACCCCTCATCCGGACATGTATATGTTAGGAAAAAACATTATATTTTCTAATTTAAGGAAAAGAATAATCTATATCTTAAGACAATATTAACACATTCAGATGAATAATTTTTTTTTAATTTCCTGTTCGATGTCAGTATTCCTTTTGATCAAATTAATTTAAATTTACACAACATAAGATCCATTAAACTAAAAAGCATTTATGGCCAATAAAAGATTACTCAAATTCGCAATTTTTAATTAAAGATAAATAAATGAGAAAATAAAAAAAAACACATTTAAAATATCACTCTTTTACGAGTTTTCTATATGATTTATCATATATTTGAGTTTTATTTTACTGAATTACTACTAACTATTTATTAAAATTCGATTAGCGGAATAGGAAATTGGTAGTAATAATATAGTTAACAGCCGTTGGTTTCACTCCATCAAGTTCGCACTCCGTCAGCAACGGTCATCGTCACACTGCCTAAAAATTGGGAAAAAGCTCAGATTTTGAATCATTACAGTGCTCTGTTTTCATATGTATCTCCCTCACAAAATACGTCCATATTCATAAATTTCAAAGAGGAAAAAAACAACTCACATTTTTCTGCTCTTTAACAGCTCAAAATTTTCCTTTAATCAGCTCTTCTTGCACAGGTAAATCATCATATTTTTTGTTTTCTTGATGAGGGGTAGCATAAATTTGCATTCTTGTTTTACTTGTCTATGGGATTTGTCCAAATTGTAAATTGTGTTCAATGATGGTTTCTTGGTAGTACTGTTTCAATTTGTATTTGAAATTTTGGATTCTTGAATATGATGGGCATTTGTTGTTTTGAGCATATGTCTTATCTTTGAAGGAAATACCAAGAGAATGAGATTCCATTTTCTTCTTAGAGTTCTGAAGATCTCCCATTTGACTGATGGGGTGAGCTTTTGTGCTTTTATTGGGGAATAGAGATTTAGGATGTGTTTGACACCAAAGGAAAATGTTTTTTTATGGAAAATATTATTTTGAAAAAAAATCCATGAAAATAAGTGATTTTCTTATATTCTGGCGTTTTGTAAGTAAGCAGAAAATATTATCCCAAAAATATTTATATATAATCTAGACAAATACTATGAGGGTGAGGTGGGGTGGAGTCGGAGTGTAAGGGTGGTGTAGCTACGAAGGGGGGGGAGGGAAGATGGGGTGAGTTGGAGGAAGGGTAGGAGTGGAATGACACTTGTGAAACTTGTTTTTCTGGATATCAATTTTCTCATTTTTAAAGAACATTTGAAAAATAGTTTACTCCGTACAAAACACACCCTTAGAAGTTTCTTGTCCTTCGATTTCTGTTATTATTTACTGTCTCTTATTCTTCGCTTAGCATACTGTTTTGTTGTAATTATTGTTTCCTATTTGATCTGCTTTGTTATTGCTTTATTGTAAGCCGATGGTCTATCGAAAACAACCTCTCTACCTCCAAAGGTAGGGGTAAGGTCAGCGTACACTCTATACTCCCCAGACCCTTAATGATCCTTAACCATATTGATGTTCCTGAGTTCTAGTCTTTCTGGTAGCCACTCAATACATCACAGAGACGAGTCTAAGACAAGTTAGAAGTGCTAATAGAACTTGGCTTACTTCTTACTGAATGTCGTACAACACTGAGAGTTCTCCCGGTGTTGTTGTTGTTTGTTGTTACCAAACTCACCCTTAGAAACAAAAAGTTAGCTACATTTGATTGATACATTTACCTTTTGTTTGTGAACATGGTAACAAAAAAGAGCCTTAAAATAAGCTATACTGAAATGGCCTTCATCAGATATGGTATAAGAAATTGGTATGAAGAAATAAACGGCAATAGCTTTTGTAATTTGAATAGGTGGTACCTATCTAGATAATAATTTAGTATTTCTAACTCGCGTTGTATTCAATTATTGGGTCTTGTCATTGCGTAGCATAGGGCTTATGGAGTGCTTTAAACATAACACTGGTATTGCGATGTAGGCTTTCATTTACTGAGGTTTAAATGAGAACAAATTTCTTCATTCTATTCTTTGGAAGCCATAATCAGTATATTCAACAAGGCCCTATCTTCTTTTCCCTCCTCTTTTATCGTAATTAAAATATTTTACATCCTAATTTATCATGGATGATGAAAATGTTTAGACTATCTTGTAATATCAGCTTTTGCAGCATCATAATTATGTTCTTATGTCATTAACTTGATTTGTACATGTTCTTCCAAAAAAAAAAAAAGGGACAGCACTAATTTTACTCCCTATTTGATCATAACATGTTTAGGTTAATTTTGAGTGGTATTTCTTCATCTATGAACTAGGCTGCAAAGATCAGAAGAAAAGGGGTGATCTTTTCATCTGTGTTGAAGTAATTGGTAAATGAAAATACTGGTTTAGTACATCAACTGGTTAACTGCTCGATGGACCTAGCGTGGTGCTCTTATTAACTTCTATATGTCGGTGTGTAACTAGGAAAGGAAAAAGGGTTCTATTTCTTGATGTCTACTGTGGGTAATCCTGCAAACATATTCTGGCATGAATATCCAGTCGGGAAGGCGGAAAGGGAAAAACTGCTTAACCAACAAGGATGTGTTGTATGGATCACGGGTCTCAGTGGATCAGGTTGATATTAATATGCTGTTGCTTATTATTTGTCTATTGTAAAGTTGTCCCGAGTTCGTATATTTTGTTATTTTTGCAACATATGTTTGTCGTTGTTTTTCAAGATTTTATCTGAATTTGTGCAGGAAAAAGCACACTTGCATGTTCCCTAGGTAGAGAATTGCAGTCAAGGGGTAAGCTTTCGTACGTTCTTGATGGTGACAACCTTAGGCATGGTCTGAACAAGAATCTCGGGTTCTCACCAGAAAGCCGGACTGAGAATATACGTAGGACTGGTAAGTTTACTCGTGCAAAATAAGTACAACAACCATGAGTTTAATAAATTGTCTATCAGTGAGATTTTGAGATGCTTGAAGACCACGTGAGCAATCATTATGTTGCATATCTGTGTCAGTATGCTCTGTAGATGAACTCTAAAATACTCTTCAACCTCTCCAAAATTTCTTATTTCAAACTTTAAGCGCACAATGACTTGTAAACACTTGGGAAGAGGAGGGAGTGTAGGAACAATGAAACAAAGAAAAGATGAAAAAAGGTGATAGGTTCCATTCTTCCATTCATGTCCACACTCCATTTTCCATTACATGGAAATGGAGTGTATAAAGGTAGTAATAAAATTGGAATCAATGGCGGAACTTTAAGGTAACGAAGGGAGTTCAAATATGAGTCCCTTTCGTCCGAAAATTATAATGTGCGAGTAGTGTAAAAGTAATTTTTTTCGACATATATAAACTGTTGAATCCCCTTAACATAAGGGAAGCTTCCAGAATCTAGATATAACATTTTTGCATTTTTTTGAATCCCTTGTTAGAATTCCTATCTGCTCCGCCACTGGTGGGAATGGCTTTAACCTTATGGGAATTGCGTGGTTTTCTGGATAACTTCAATGCTATCCTGGTTGAGCGGAACTTTTTAGTTTCTTGTGGATAAAATTTAAATTACTCTGGTTATATTTCAGTTTGGTAAATATTTGTAGTTCCTGATTCTGTACTACCTTTGAACTTGTTCAGGGGAAGTTGCAAAGCTCTTTGCAGATGCTGGTTTAATTTGCATTGCAAGTTTGATATCTCCTTATAGAAAGGATCGTGATGCTTGCCGTGCACTATTGCCAGATAAAAACTTTATTGAGGCGAGTCTCATGTTCATTGATTTATTGTCAAAATCTTTTGTATTATCTAACGTTCATTTTCTTGCGACTTTCAAGGTTTTTATTAATATGCCTTTACAACTGTGTGAAGGAAGAGATCCAAAAGGCCTCTACAAGTTAGCTCGTGAGGGTAAAATCAAAGGTGTGTTTTAGCTTCAGGATAGTATCATTCATAATTTGGCTTGCTTAATCGGCAGCATAATGATATCTTTGACTTTTATCACTGTAATGTACTTCAAATCTTATGGAATTTTAAGTACCTTATTTGTAGGTTTTACTGGAATAGATGATCCTTATGAACCACCTTTGAATTGTGAGGTATGTATTATATTACTTCTGCTGCTGCTGCTAAGCTATCAATAAGTTGTTAATTCCCTTCTACTCTTAACTTTTGCTTCTCTGGTTAGATTGAAATACAACTAAAAGATGGAGTAATTCCTACACCAAATGAGATGGTTGGGCGAGTAGTCTCTTACATGGAGGACAGAGGCTTTTTAGAAGCTTAGTGACCGTGCTTGCTGCAGATAACACGAAAAGACTCAGCAGATGGAATTACCGAAAATGTCTAGTTCTCTCCATCTGTTTCAACTATTATACGTGCTATTCCACATGATCAGTTTGAGATGGTACATATATGTTCCTCTGGTGTCTAGGTCTATAGGATGTTAGATATGATACAACTATATGCTGCAGAGTTGGTTATGCACCGTCGCCGTCTCAATCTCATCTGTTTACTGTGACATTATTTAGCTTCAGAATTCGAATTTCATGCAAAAGATGATTTTGTTAGTTTTCGCGCAAACTTCTGAGGAGAAGATAATCATATAGACCCTACTAAAGTTGGGGTTCTTTGATGCTCATTATGTCTGTTCTGCTAATACTTATATAGAAACATTAATATGACTCATGCTACCTATCATTTTGCCACTTTCTTGAAGATAATGTTGAATGACATAGTCTTTTAAAAAAAAGGGCAGCCCGGTGCACTAAGCTCCCGCTATGCGCGGGGTCCGGGAAAGGGCCGGACCACAAGGGTCTATTGTACACAACCTTACTTTGCATTTCTACAAGAGACTGTTTTCACGACTTGAACCCATGACCTGCTGGTCACATGACATCAACTTTACCAGTTACTCCAAGACAGAGTCTCTTTATTTCATGTTTTTTCGGGAGAAGCTATGCCACAAAGAAGATAATATTGTTGAATTTTATCTTAACAAAAGAATTTCATGCTGAGGATCTGAACCAGTGATTTAGTTGGAATTAAGCAGCTTGCTTATCTTAATGCTCTTTGATGATTATTTTTCACCCATCTCGGAAGTGAACTGATATTTTTGCTTGTGCGAGCAGCAATGTTCGTGATGCTATACATTCATGAGACCTTGATATAAAGCTAGAACTGTAACTAGGATGAATGAGTTAACCGTGGATATGATGCGTGGATATGATGCTGGAAATAGACTGATAATATGTCATGTCACACATTCAGTAATGGTGTCACATATATGATAGTATATTGACACCATTTTCTGCAAAGGCAAGGTCAAAGACTGGTCCCTGCTTGATATTTGAACTTGTAAAATGTATCTCTAGGGGCGTAGCTAGAGTTTCAGTTATGGGTTCGACAAAACTCAATAACTTTAGCTAAGACCCTATATTTATATTGAGTATCAACTTAATATGTATACATAATTTATGCCGAACCCAATAAGCTACCTATCCATAAACTTAAAATTTTATATCCGCATCTAAGCTCCATTTTTTCAAATGAAAGCTCACTACTACGTAGTAGTGTAGTTTTTCTTTTACTGATGTGAAACGATAACAACTACCAAGATTAGTCACACATTTACTGGCTCTTAGTACTTTATTGGCTGTTATAATCATTAAAAAAATAAAGAATGACATGCTAAATGCTGTCAAAAAAGAAATGCCAAAAGTAAATGGCACTAACCGTCTACTTGGTCTCCCAATTCCAAAATGCTAATAAATAATTAAATCCATTAATCTACTCTAAAGGATAAGACAAAACCAATATCATAAAGTTGAAAAAGTAGATAAACTCCATTGACAGTACACAAAAGCAAGAATCCAACAAAGACTTGCAACAAAAGAGAAAGACAGAGAAAGAACATACAAAGAAAAGAAATAGTTTTTAACAGTCTACTAGCGGTTGGTGTGGCGAATTTATCTGCAGATTCTTGGCAATTCATTGGTTACAGTAATCCAGAAAGATTGAGGAGTGATCAAGTTCTTTATCTTCTTTTCTGTTTCCCTTTTCAACAGATTCGTCGATTCAGTCTGTGTCTTTGGATTTTTTTTTTCCCCTTTGCCTAATCCATTTCTCTCTGGTTCTGAATTAGATGTTCAAGATTCACACCCAATGCTAGCCTTTACAATATGAAGAAAGAAATAAGGGTCAGTTTAGACGTTCACAATAGTTCTACCCGTAGAAACGATCATGAACGAGGCAATCAGAATGGTACTCGAATTCATTTACGACTCGAGTTTTCAGACACATCCGACTTTTGCTCGGATCGAGATTTCCACACTATGTCGTAGGATAGATCAAGGAAGAAATAGGCGGAGGCAGGATTTGAAGTTTATTCATACTGGACTTGCCACCTAACCATAGCTCGTTTTTGTTAATGGATTTGCAATAAAATGTTATTCATAGTTAATGAATTTCTTAGAACATGGTCTATAAGCAAAAAATATTGGATTCATCTGAATCCATACCTAATATTATAGCTCTGCCGTACATGCTCAAATGTACTGTGTCTGTAATCCTCCATTTTTCTCTTACGGAAGAATATGTGATTTTTGATTGTTTATTGTGGTTTTCTTGTAGTTCCCATACGGGAAGATTTTTTTCTTGATGGGTTATGATATCTAAATTGGTTAAAAACTCATTTTTTGGCTGTTTGTTGTCAATGAAATGATTTAGTTTATGGTTCATGTAGATTTGATCCTTTAATTTGCTGTGTATGGTTTGTCAGTGTGAGAGTTTTATAATGTAGCACAGAACATAAACTCTACCTGTAGTAGCATGTTTAAGATAATAAATTTTAGAAGTCTTTTCCTTGTTTAAACTTTGTATCCAGACAAATATTGTTACCTAAAATGGAACGGTGGGAGTACTATATGTTGGGTCTGGTGGGCTACGGATTCGTAAAATGTAAGATTAAAATCATAAAAACTAAGAACAACAAAAACAGTCTCTGGATGTTGCCTTCAATGTTGGGTCAACATCTGAGGTAACATTGTAATAAAACAGAATAAACCTTGTAGAGTATATGCGGCGAAAAAGTAAAGAGACACACGATTTATATTTTCAAGGATATATATTCATATATTCCTTGATGGTCAGTGACTAAAAAAATTGTATAAATTATATTCAACAAGAATTTCTTTTTACAAATTGAGCGTTACAAACGAAAAAGAAATTACAAACAAAATGAAATCGCAGATGACTTCGCCTAAAGTTACAAAATCTAAAAGATAAAAGACAACATCTTCATTACAATCATTTAAACAATAAGCTTAATCTAGAATAGAAATAGCGATTGCAATGTGAGACAAGCTGTTGTTAAAACAACTTTAAGCTAAAATGTT
This sequence comes from Przewalskia tangutica, assembly GCA_029844215.1. Classification (NCBI taxonomy): domain Eukaryota; kingdom Viridiplantae; phylum Streptophyta; class Magnoliopsida; order Solanales; family Solanaceae; genus Przewalskia; species Przewalskia tangutica. The sequence goes on along the minus strand of CM056730.1, from coordinate 120,852,222 downwards.
GATCCAGTTTTCTAAGGTAAAATTCGAGAGCTCTCTTGGAAGTACTTCTTCTCTAAATCTGGATATCGATACTTGTGAAGCTCTCATCTATTTATAGTGTTGAGCTTCCCTTGAAATCCTCACTGATGGTTGCAGATGTTGAGCAAAAGATGGCAACAACTTGGACCGAGTCTTCCTCCTACAAATCCTCAACGATTTGGACTTGGTCTTTCACCACGTTTTAAACACAGCAATCTTGTAAGCTTGCCTAAGTCATTTTACTCATGATAACTTCAAGTAGGAAGAATAGGCAAAACAGTTACATAGATGTTGACAGAAATGTTGTCGCAACATCGCAGACAACATCCTGAAGATGTTGTCCTGTCCTTTTGTTAGCGATTTTTCGACTGCTCACGCAAGTGTATACATCGTTCACAAGTAATATAGTCTGTAAGACTGAATATAAATCCAGGACTGGTTTCTAAATCTGCTCATCTATTTTATATTATCTATTTGGCAATCGATATTTGATTGGGGTATTTATTTAACTACTAGAATAATTGCAAGATTTAAACCAATAAAGTTGTAATCAATTATGAATGAATTAGGGTTTCCAAAATCCTCGACTATCCACTTTCTTCAATCCTTAATGCAACTAAATTAATTCTTCTTCTTCGTTAAGATAACAGTTAACTAGACTGTCTTATATTCCGGTTAGGACATATAATCACTCAACCTCAGTGCAGAACCCTTTTATATTTCTATGATAGGATTTACCACATAGGAGGATTAAGAACAGTAACATATAATGCTACACAAGTATCGAGGTACTTTCGTCCGCGATTTTAACATATGTCTAGTCAATTACAGCATATCCAAATCTCTCCTTTCGGTTTTTGATTCGAAATCATATAGGTTATGATAACTAGTGATCAATTAATTATCAAACATTCGTACCAAATATTGACTAAATCTTAATCAAGCGAAGAAGAAATCAAACTACTGCATTAATTCATGAATAACAGTTTCAAGTGATTCATAAGGAAAGTCCTAATAGAGTGTTTAGCTCCTAGTCATAGTCACGCTAAGACCTAACACAATATCCATACATAAACTGAATTAAAAACGAAAGAAAGAAAATTACGTAGAACAAAGTCTCCAATTGTAGCTCCAAATCTGTTGTCTTGTAGAATGACCAAAACCTTTCCATAACATTAATCCCTAGGGCTTAAATATCCTCTAATTTTCGTGCCCTATGGGCCAATCCGTCCTTAGCCAATTTGCCTTCGGAACTGAAATTCCCGCGTCGGCATCGCTGATTCTGCATCTGCGGCGCGATGCGAAACTCTGCGACTTCTCAAAGACAAATGACACCGCGGTATCTTTGATGGCGCGCGCTGAAAGTCCTGTGGCTCCTCGGTAAATATGGCATTGCGGTTCTGCATAGTGGCACCGCGGTGCTGCCTTCTTTCGCTCTGAGTTGCCAACTTTCATCTTTTTCACCGCGGGAGCACATTTTCTGCCCATTTCTCGTTCCTTTTTGCCATTTTGCACCACTGTGACTCAAAAGAAAGAAAAATAAATATACTACTATACTAAACACAACAAAAACGAGTAAAATACCAACTAAAAATGACTCAAAAGGCGTATACAAAATACGCCTAACAAACACCCCCAAACTTAACCTTTGTTCGCCCTCAAGCAAAGATCAAAACAAAAACAAAGACACAAATATAAAAGACTCAAATCAAGCAGTTGCACAAAGACTTAGAAACACATGAACGTCAGTTGGGATAATATGCAGGAACAAATATAACATGAATTCAGCAATATAGAATTTCAAGTCAGATATTTCGCAAATTCATTTCAATCACAAGTAATGGAAGCATGAATACCTAACCTATGCATGTCAATTTCATTTAGTTCTACGGGCATGTGTACTTGCTATTCTCCACTAATCATAGACATACATACTAGAGATCCTCAGGACTTTTCAGGGTTGTAATGTAGGCTTAGGCAGGGGTAGGAAAACGTAGGCATTTAGGCTCAATTTACGTACCATAAGCATTTTTTTCATTCAACCGTTTTATCCTTTTTTTGATATTCTTTTCAGTTCATACCTAACATTCCCCTTTTCTCTTTTTGTGAGCATGAATCAATTCATATATGCACCCCCAAACTTAAGCTTTTACGTTCTTTTTCATTGGGGTGCGTTAATTTTTCACTCTTTTTTTGTGTTTCTTTTTCACTATTTTTCATCCCTTTATTCAATTACTGCTTATGGCACATGAGGGAATCATGAAGTGTCAAAGAAAACAACTTATTTTAGGCTCAACGGGGCTGACTAGAGATACAATTTATTGTCAGGATAGGTAATGAAGGGTAAGAAGGGCTATCAAAGAAATGCCTGAATCATCTCCCTAACATGTACATCTTAACTATTTCGCCTCAAATAACAAGCAAGCAGACTTCACAGACATTTTTCACTTGAGAACACATAGGCTAAGCATCAAATATTCAAAATAATCAAATTTTCATGAATTTTTGGCAAATCTAACTTAAACACACAGATTTTAGCTTCTCATTCCACTACATTATCCCACTTAGTTCACTAGGCGTTCCAAATATGCACAACATGCATGATAAAAAACAATTGACTCACATAAAACACAAAAATAAACAAAAGACTCAAAAATAAAATAAAATAAGAACTCCCCCCAAACTTAAACTACACATTGTCACAAATGTGTAAAAGACTCAAAAATTAAAATGAGACGACTTACAGACATAAAACGGCTCAAAATGGTGGTGGCGGCGAATACTGCATTGTCCATTGGGTGAACATGAAACTCAAATTATCATCACGCTGGGTCAGGTGTTGATGGTCTTGCATCATTTGCTCTTGATTCCGCAGCATCCTTTGTTGGTTCAAGAGCATCTGCTCCATCATTGGCATTGGAGGCTCTGGATAGGGAGTGAGGTCACGGCCGCTACCGCTTATCATGTGCCTCGCTCGTGCTCTTCCTCATCCATGGCTGTGCTCGCCGCCGCCGCCCCTTCCCTCTGCCGGGTCTGGTTGGGGTCAAGGAATGAGTGCACTAAACTGTAGGTCACAACAGACTGACTCTTCTCTAGGATATCAGTGGCGAATGTTGGGACTCCATGCCTATCACATAAGGCAGTAATGAGTGAACTATGTCCTAATCCGCCAGTAGTAGTCAGCCTACTAATCTCTCTTATGCTATGTACTATTTCTCTCTCCACATCAATTGTCATGTCCGTCATGATGCCATAAATGAGCTTGATTCTTTCTGAGGGCACATTTGTGAAATAATTTGACGTAATCAAGCATGCACTTATGAAATATAGTCATCATTTGGCTGTTCTATTAAATTGACATCGGGCAAGCCTGGATCCGTTGCGGGAAAAACTAAACTCAGCGACTGGGTAGCACAATGTCTGTGCCACTACGTTCCACATGATGTGGTTGGCGTCTCTTGACCAACTTCTGAAGTGGTTTGGATTATCGCCTTGGTCCTCAACATCATAGGTCCTTAGTATCACATTCATCGCTTTGAACCGATGCATACATATTCCCCTCTAACAAAGCTCCGCCCATCCTCTTGCTCGGGGTAATTCGCATAGAACTCCCTCACAAGGCTAGAATTTTGAAGTGGGATCCTTTCTGGATTGGTGAACCTTCTCCACCCATTTGCCTCGATCATGACCCTAATAGACTCGTAGTCATCATTATCATCAAATGGCCTGGCATGGTAATCCATGTCTCTTTCTGGTATCAATGCCCTAGTTCTAATCTTGTTGTATCAATCCTCCGCTTGTTTGTTAGTGAATCGAGTCACATCATAGTCTGGAGCGGATGAAGATGCTGAAATTCTTGAAGTTCGTTTCCTAGAGGCCATAATGAAGGTTGTTGGGAAATTTTTTCAGCAGTGTTTCCTCTAGGTTTCCCAACAACTCTCATACCACACAACAACAATCCAAGAAAAACCGGACCACAACAACAATTACACCACAATAAGCCTCAATCCACACAACTACACAACACAACAATACCCAGCACACACCCACGACCACCCAACACCCTACCAACAAAGCCCGTACACCCCAAAAATTGCAAGTTACTTTTTCTACTAGCCTTGAAATTACAAGAACAATGATGAAGATTACCTTTTTGAAGAGTTGTTCTTTACCAATTTCTGACCCAATTGGAAGGAATGATGGTGGTGCAAGATGTGAGGGTTTGTGTAGGGATTTTTGGAAGAATTTGGGGAAGTTTGTGGGAGATTTTTATGGGTAGAGAAAGGGATTTTCGGACTTTTTAGAGAGAGGAATGATTTGTGTTTGTGTGGGAAAAGATTTTGGGGATTAGAGCTTTTAATTTGGAAATCCCGTCCCGGCACCGCGGTACTGCCTGATGGCACCGTGGTGCCAAAAGTACTGTGGCCCTTCTGATCTTTCGGCTCCGGGGTATTGCATGATGGCACCGCAGTGCTGAAACTCCTGATTCAGTGTTTTTCAGCATTTTTTTTTCCTGCTTCATGTCCCATTCCTTCACCTGCATCACCACACAACAAAATACCAAAAGTGAGAATGTTCTAATTAAACTAAATTGCATAATTTTTTTAAAAAAATTTGGGTTGCCTCCCAAGTAGCGCTGTCTTTAACGTCTTTTAGCCAGACGCAGGTTACTCATTAAATCATGGAGGTATTTTAACCCCACTACCTATCCATTTCAAGATCATCCTCCTCTTTCTCACTCTGTTTTTCTTTTTCACAGGAGGGGGTTCAGTAAGACTTACCTGTTCGACGACTTCCATGACATTCATTTTTATTTCAGCATTCTTGCTGACCTGTGGGTTCACCGCTGTATGAATGATTTCCTTAGCTTTGGCATGTGCTGGCTGAACTGCTGTGTCAGCTGTGCTAACTGCGAAACACTTGTTGATGGCTTGGGATTCAATGGTGGAATTGAACACTTTGAACACCATCTCTTCCTCCTGAACCCTTAGTCTCAGTTCTCATTTTTCTACATCAATCAAGGCTCTCCCATTTGCAAGGAATGGTCTCCCCAAAATGATGGGTATTTCATCATCTTCCACCATATCAAGAATGAGGAAGTCTGATGGGAAGAAGAACTTTCCCACCTTGACCAGCACATCTTCTATTATGCCTCTGGGGTGCACTACGGTTCGGTCGGCCAACTGCAAATTCACTATGGTTGGTTTGGCTTCACCCAAACTCAATCTCTTGAAGATAGACAAAGACATGAGATTGATACTGGCCCCTAGATCACACAACGCCTTGTTGTATGTCACCTTACCAATAGTGCAAGCGCAGCTCCCGGGTCCTTCACCAGGGGCGCTTTTGCAGGATGACACTACACTCCTCTGCCAAAGATATTGTCTCATAAAATGCCAGTCTTATATTTTTTCCAAGTATCTCCTTCATGAATTTAAAGTATGTTGACATATGTTCTAGTGCTTCAATGAAGGAGATATTTATGTGAAGCTTCTTAAACACCTCCAAAAACTTGGAGAACTGCTTGTCAATTGCCTTCTTTTGTAACCTCTGAGGGTAAGGGATTCTATCAATGTACTCCCTCAAAGGTGCTGGTGGAGCTGTCTCAACTTTATGGCGATCTTCAGTGACCCCCTCATTCTCTACCTCAGCTGCTTTCTCACACTCCTTCTCACTTACCATCATGCGGTGAGCAACTCGCTCCAATCGCCACTCCTCAACAACACTGTTTGACACTGCTCTCTAGAATTTACCTCTGTATTGCTTGGGAGAGTGCCCTGTGTCCTGTTGGTTACCATCTTTGCAAGTTGCCCAACCTGTGTTTCCAAGCTCTTGAGAGAGGACATTGTTTCAGACATGAATTGATTCTGCGAATTGGTGAGTGTAAGCAATGCAGCTCTCAGTTCATCAGGCTTCTCCTGTTGTATAGGTGGTCTAAACTGTTGGGATGAAGTGGCTTGATTTTGCACCTACTGGTTCTGCTAACCATCTTGATATGGTTGCTGCTGAGGCTGATCGTTCCTCCACGAAAATTTAGGGTGATTTCTCCACCCTGGGTTGTATGTGTTGGAATTATTAGGCCTCTGAAAGTTCCCAACCGCCTGTATCTGCTCCATTGACACATTATTAGGGTCCACCGTTGTGCATCTGTCAAAGGAATGCGGTCCATCATAAATCTCATAATTCACAGGCAGTTGGACTGCATTCACGGACATGGTGTTCTGCTGCAGTTAATTCATCAAAAGGGCCACCTGTGCGTTCAGGGCAGTGATGGCATCTAGTTCATGTATGCCCATAGCCTTCCTGCTGTCATCGCCCGCTATCCGCCTTGATGATTGTTGGCGTCATATCTTTCAAGAACTCACGTGCCTCATCGACACTCTTTCTCACGAAAGCACCGCCGCAAAGATCAATGATGGTACGAGTAGTACCACTCAGCCTATTATAAAAAAATGTGGACTAACATCCAATTCTCAATGCCATGATGTGGGCATTTCCTTTGCAGATCTTTGAATCGCTCCCATGAATCGTAGAGTGATTCACCATCCACCTGATAAAAGTTGTTCAATTTCTCCCTTAACTTTGTCGCTTGCGCGAGGGAAGAACTTTGCTAGAAACTTTAGGCCAGTGTCCCGCTGTAGTGACGGAGTTGGCAGGCAGTGAGTTCAACCAACTTTTGGCTTTATTCCTCAGTGAGAACGGGAAAAGCCTCAGTCTAATGGCATCGTCAGTAATGCCATTGTATTTGAAAGTGGCACACAGCTCCAGAAAGTTTACAATGTGCATGTGGGGATCTTCAGATGGCAAGGTCCAAATTATCGTGTTACGGACCATGCTCAGGATGGCTGGCTTGATCTCAAATTTGTTGGCCCCTATAGCTGGGAGCCTGATGCAAGTCTGTGCACCTGTGACCGTGGGAAGAACATAGGCCCCCAAACTTCTCTCTGCTGGGACCTGTATTGGCTCCTCGCATTCTCGTGAACCTCATTATGCCCCATTCGATTTGGTTAGTTGTTCATGGTCACTGACTCAGATATCCTTTTGTTGCGCTGTTTTGTTTGCACGCTTTTTGATTTCGTGGTCAAGGAACAAGTGTATCTGCTCCTCTCCTTCTTCGCAAACACTAGATTCCTGAAACAGATCAAAATCAATAAACAAATCAAGGCACATAGTTCTACAGTAAAAATTAAAATTAAAATAAAGCCAAAGTAGAAATAAAAATAGATGATTTGATATTAGATGTACGCCAGTCCCCGGCAACGGCGTCAAAAACTTGTTAGTGATTTTTCTACTGCTCACGCAAGCGTACGCATCGTTCATAAGTAATATATTCTGTAAGACCGAATATCGTTCACAGAGACTGGTTTCTAAGTACCGTTCATCTATTTTATGTTATCTATTTGGCACTCGATATTTGATTGGAGTATTTATTTAACTACTAGAATAATTGCAAGATTTAAACCAATAAAGTTGTAATCAGTTATGAATGAATTAGGACTTCCAAAATCCTCGAATATCCACTTTATTCAATCCTTAATGCAACTAAATTGATTCTTCTTCTTCGGTAAGATATCGGCTACCTAGGCTGTCTTCTATTCCGGTTAAGACATATAATCACTCAACCCCAGTACAGAATCCTTCTATATTTCTATGATAGGATTTACCACATAGGAGGATTAAGAACAGTAACCTATAATGCTACACAAGTATCGGGGTACTTTCGTCCGCGATTTTAACATATGGCTAGTCAATTACAGCATATTCAAATCTCTTCTTTCGGTTTTTTATTCGAAATCATATAGGTTATGATAACTAGTGATCAATTAATTATCAAACATTCATACCAAATTGACTAAATCTTAATCAAGCGAAGAAGAAATCAAACTACTGCATTAATTCATGAATAACAGTTTCAAGCGATTCATAAGAAAAACTCTAATAGAGTGTTTAGATCCTAACCATAGTCACGCTAAGAACTAACACAATATCCATACATAAACTGAATTAAAAACGAAAGAAAGAAAATTACGTAGAACAAAGTCTCCAATTGTAGCTCCAAATCCGCATGTGTTGTGTTGTTTTGTAGAATGACCAAAACCTTTCCATAACATTAATCCCTAGGGCTTAAATATCCTCTAATTTTCGTGCCCTATGGATCAATCCTCCCTTAGCTAATTTGCCTTCGGAACTGAAATTTCCCGCGTCCGCCGCTAAGCGATTACGCATCGCTAAACTCCCGCAGCCTTCTCAAAGACAAATGGCACCGCGGTGCTGAAAGTCATGTGGCTCCTAGGTAAATATGGCACCGCAGTTCTTCATAGTGGCTCCTAGGTAAATATGGCGCCGCAGTTCTGCATAGTGGCACCGCGGTGCTGCATTCTTTCGCTCTGAGTTGCCAACTTTCGTCCTTTTCGCCTCGGGAGCACCTTTTCTGCCAATTTCTCGTTCCTTTTTGCCATTTTACCTTTTTACACCGATGTGACTCAAAAGAAAGAAAACAAACCTACTACTATACTAAACACAACAAAAATGAGTAAAATACCAACTAAAAATGACTCAAAAGACGTATACAAAGTACGTCTAACACCTTTTGCAAATGTTGTCACAACATCCTATCCAACATCAACAATCTCCCCCTTTTTGTCTTTCTTCACAAAACTCCATACAATACTAAAATGACTAGGATACTGAGTCTTGATGTCGTCCTCGATAATCTAAGAAACAGTAAGATCAGTGTCGTGCTCCCCCTTAACCTGCATTTACAAGAATTCAAGCAATGTGGTATCAATGTTATGGTTAGTTAGGAGTTATGTTATGTCCGTTATGACTTACTTTCAGCAGATGCGTGCATAGTTAGTCTACATCCATAATACTAATCCACATCAGGCAAATATATATATATATATATATATATATATATATATATATATATAGAAAATAAGTATACCTAGATATCCCATAATTAAATATTACAAACCAAAATGTCAGTTAAAAAACATTAAACCATTAACCAAATGATTGTTTACATAATAGAGATCGAGCAACATCAATATACTATCACCACCATTTTCATCATCATCTCTTCTCCCCCTGCTTGCTTGACTCTGCACCATCTCCCCTTTCTCGCTTGCTCCTTCCTCAAGAAGAATCGCATAAGTACTCTCTTCCCCTTTTTGTGAAGAAAGCATGTCCTCATAGTAGCTTTTTGCACGCACAAGCTCCAGAATTTGTCGATCAAGTTCAGCGATGTGCTTCCTTAGCCAATCCTTGGACACAGGGACAGTACACTCGATGTTGTCAGGAATGTTGGTAACATCCTGTGTTGGTTCAGTGGCAACATGCTGTGATGTTTTGGTGTCCCAGTTTTCTTTCTTCCAGGGAAGGTCTATGACTCTGTCCCTGCTATTCACTACTGCTCTTTATACTGGATAACCATCTAGGGGTTTACTTAGGTTTTCTCCTTTCGGAGTCTTGAAGTTTTTGTTCAGCAGTATTTGAAAAATGAGAGAGGGGTATGGAAGAGCAGAGTTAGATTTTCTTTCAGCCAAGTTTGTGACATGGTTGAAAATCAGCGTTTCAAGATCAACTCTGTAGTTTCTTCCTAACTTATACAGTAGGGTTGCTTGGTCAAGGGTAACAACAGTTTCATTCAATATGGCAATTCTATGCAGGGTTGCAAACAGTATTGTGAGCCTCGACACTGGACTGCGAGGAGCCCAAGTGGTGATCAAATTTCCAGTGAGGTATTTGATCATTTCATTCAATTCTTCAGCAGTGGGAGTAACTTCAGGGGTTCTAACAACATGAGGGATCCCTAGTGTGGTATTTATGATGTCAAGGTTAAAATTATACACCTTATTGTAAAGATACACTTTTCCAAATTTCTTTGAGGTTGTGTCTCTTACAAGGTGTGTCAGATTGACATAGAACACCCTAAGAACCTTCTCACAGTAAGGATTCTTTCCACTTACAGAGCTCAGAACCCTACGACTACTTAGAAAATCAATCAAACCATATTCTGAAAATGAAGATTCATCTATCACCTTTTTATTTCTGATGTCTCTATTCTTAAACCAGTTTCAATTATTTGAGCATGTTTTACTGTGGAACAAAAGAGAGTAAGACATTACCTCAGAATCTGATTCAGATTCTGGTTTTTTTTGTTCTGGTGGTGTGGCTTCCGGTGTTGCCTCGAATGTTGGGGCAATATAGTCAGGATCAACTTTTTTTTCCTTTGTTGCCTTCGATGTTGAGAAAACATTTGAATCTAGGTTCCAGTATGTTCTTCGCACTCTCTTGGGCATGGAGTTCCTTAGAGGAGTGTCGTCAGACATTTTCTCTTCTCCTTCCTTTTCGGCTTCGGTTGGAGTGGTTGGAGTGGTTGCTGAAGCTATCAGACTTTTGGGTGAATTGAAGTCGGAATCAGTGCTAGTGGAGATCGTGGGCTCAACAGGGAAATTCGACTCTTTAACAGAGAAGGTTGATTCTGCCCTGGTCCTTTTGGCAGTTTGATATTCACCGAATCTGCTTTCAAACACCCTATTCGACCTTCGAGTTGGCATTGTTGACTGTGATCCTCTTAACGCAAGGTTTGTAAAGTCAGATGTTGTATCAACATCTATTGGGTTCTTCGAATCTCTAGGGTAACACATATTTAAAGGCTAATCGGAACCCAAAAAAATCAGGGCTACATTTGCGTCTTCCTCAGAAGGTTTTTCTTCATTGATGGCTTTGTAATATTTATACATTTTGTGGTTGTTTGGTGGACTTGTTGACATGAGAGAATACTCTTTTGATTTGGAAGATTGGAAAGATTTGGGGGATATGGACATGGGAGAGAGTTTTGAAGAGTTGGGCGTGTTTGACAAGTTTTAAAAATTAGCGGTGATGTTTGGGCTGCCATTTGATGGTTCGATTAGGTGGCTGACTGATGTGACAAGACAGACGCAATAATGGAGATTTTTAATCAAGACAATCTTCAATTTACACACAAACTCTTTTCCTTATATTTAGGTAGTGGAAAATATTTGAACTCTTCACATACCCAAAACAAAGTTTTTCATATGACACAAGACATCTAAAAAAAACGGTCCTCCATTATTTTTGGATTTTCGTTATTTACAGAGACGTTTTTCACAACACAACCCAGAAAAGAAAAAAAATAAGAAAAACAAGATTGAGCAATGTACTAGAATATGATGTTGTGAACGATGTTGGCAACATTTCCAAGTTTTCACAAGCATTTTGAGACTTCAAGGACTTTCTGATTTGGCAAATGGTTTGTCCGTATATGTTCCCTATGAGACTGATCACTGGACAGATGTGACATTTTATCATTGTCCTTAATCAACGTAGTTGAACACATATGGATAAAAAATTAAATATTAAGGAATTTTCAACCTTCTTGAAGCACATGGTACTCCTATAGAATAGGAATGGTACCAAACTTAGAGTTTTGCTCTTTTTGTATAAAACCAAATCTTTAGTTGAGGCTTTGCCTTCTTATGATACTCCCTTTTTATGATATGCATCATCGCAGAGGACATTATCACCTTTAAACCTTGTCCTTATGAAGTCAAACTTGATTCTTTTGGAAAAATTGTGCAACATTACTTACAACATATATCTTGTACACTGACCCAAATGGTAAATGTTACCTAGAATGTTAGGTCAATATTTAGGACAACATCTACCTTGCCTGTCTTATTTTCAGAGAAAACAGAGACCAAGAGATTTTTTCAAGCTAGAAAATCTCCATGATCTAAAGGTTTGGTAAAAATATCAGCTAGTTGAGAAAGAGTATTAACATGTTCGATTTGAACTAGCTGTTTTTCCACTAAGTCTCTTAAAAATGATGTCTTATGTCAATGTGTTTTGTACGTGAATTCTGAACTGAATGTTTGGAAATATTAATAACACTCAGATTATCGCAGTACAAAATTATAGAGTTATTATAAATGCCATAGTAATCAAGCATATGCCGTAACTAAATCAGTTGAGCACAACAACTTCCTACGCCACATATTCGATTCTAAATGAAAAGTGACACGCAATTTTATTTACGACTGTACCATGAGACTAGATTGTTGCTAAGATAAAAACAACCACCACTAGTGTTTTTCCTATCATCGACATCACCGGTCCAATCTGAGTCACTACACCCTATTAGATTAGGATTAGTGTCTCTAGAATACCAAATCCCCAAGTCACTTGTACCGGTAATATATCGTATGATACGTTTCATGGCATTAAGATGAGATACCTTGGGATTGACTTGGAACCTAGCGCAAACACACACACTAAACATGATATCCGAGCGACTGGCAGTAAGGTATAAAAGGCTCTCTATCATAGATCGGTATAATGTTGGGTCAACATCTTGTCCAACAACATCTTTACAAACCTGCTGCGATGCGTCCATTGGAGTCTTCATGTGTTTAGCGTTTTCCAGACCAAACTTCCTAACAAGATTCTTGGCATACTTGCTCTAGGATACAAAAATCACTTCTTCAACCTGTTTAATCTGCAAGCCTAAGAAAAATGTTAGTTCTCCAATCATGCTCATTTCAAATGTTGTCGACATAGCTTCGACAAATGACTTCAAGAGGGATTATTTAGTCGAGCCAAAGACAATGTCATCAACATAAATTTGAGCTATGATTACATCTACTCAGTTTCTCTTTATGAATAAGGTTATGTCAGCTTCTCCACAGATAAAACAAAATCTATAAGGAAGTTAGTTAAACGACCATACCATGCACGTGGTGCCTGTTTTAAACCATACAAATCTAAAGACGCACTGAATATCATCTGTCATATCGACAACATTGCAGAGACTCGTCCGCTTACCCTTCAAACAATCTTCACACATCGCTTTATCTTTTGTATTCATGCGGGAACGATTTAATGACTTCAAACGAGATCGCTTTCTCCAAGGTGCCAGAGTTGACATGTCCCAACTTCGTGCCAAAGTGTCAAGTCACCTACCTCATGAGTTGTACACCCTTTCTCTACCTACTAGATAGCGCTTATCTCCTGGTTCGTTCCTAACATGACACACTTGTTTGCGAATCAGAACTTTGCATCCAAGTTTGTTGAATTTCACCTCTAGATCGTCATCACATAGTTGGCTTATGCTAAGGAGATTAGCAACCAAACCTTCTACATGAAGCACATTATTCAAGGCTGGTACATTCGGAACATTAAGAGTTCCTCTACCAATAATCTTACTCTTACTTCCTCCTCCAAAGGTCACATACCTCCATCAACGCTCCATACTCATTCAAGAGACTTTTAGTACTGGCCATATGACGTGAGCATCCACTATCGAAGTACAAGAACTCAGAATGTTAATACGCAAGCATGCTTACACACATTACATTTTAGATTTAGTTTGGGTACCCATTCCTTTTTAAACCTTGTCTTCCTTCCTCTTCCAGGCTTGTTGCTTTGAATGTTGTCAGTGATGTTGGGCAACATTGGTGACAACACTTTAGGCAATAGGCTGAGAGTAGAATTTTGAAGCTTGTAGCAGTAGGGCATGAGATGTCCTGACTTTTTACAGAAGCTACATACAAACTTTGATCCAATCATATTGCTCTGAGAGTTACAAGCATTTTCTTTGACAAATTTTATCCTCTCAGTTGGACTATGGATCCTGAAAGTATCGGTTTTTCTGGGAGAATGATAACCAAGCCCAGTCCTTGTGGAATTGCTGAAGTTCAAAATTTCATCCAGTTTGGAGGTTCCCATGTTTAGCCTTTGAAACATGGTCTCAGCTGTATACAGTCGTGCACGAATCTTACCAAGCTCAAGGTCCTTCTTGGTAAGTGTCATCTCTAATCGGTTGATTGTGCCTTTCAAATTGCAGTTCTCAAGAGCCAATGATTTTACTTTTGAGTCTAGTTGCTCAGATGTAGTGATTAAGGCTTTACAAAGATTTTGTAATTCCTTTATCGTTTCGTCTTTCGAGTCAACTAGATCCAAATCAGCAGCCTCAGTTGAAGAAATAAATCCACTAAAACAATTTACATAAGAATAATCAAAGTAAACATACCTCTCTGACGATGCAGACATTTCTGATGTGGCCTCCGATGTTGTTTCAGATGTTGGGTCAACATCGTCAACACCATCTTCATCGTCGGACAGTGAGTGTTCAAACATGGCTTCAAGCATTGCCTGTGGTCGTTCTTCTTCTTGATCTTCTTCTTCCTCTTCATTCTCATCATCACTGAGGGTTACCCACATGACCTTACCAATTTTCCTAAGGGTGTTTGCACATTCATTAGCGTAGTGTTCCCAACCGGAGCATGCATGACATTACATTTCCTCGAGTTGTTTGGGATTGTAATTGGTTCCGTCGGAGTTGGATTTCCTCAGTGGATTGAGATTTTTCTGCTCAGAAGTTGATCTTGCTGGATGCTTATTGAAGAGAGGGTTCTGATGCTTATTATACTTGGCTTTGTTACGGTCAGTGTTGATATTTCTCACCATAGAATTGAATCTACGGGTGAGTAAGGCAACAATTGCATCGTTTCCCAGTTCCTCCAGATTTTCTCCCTCAGTTTCCATTTCAAATTTCGAGGTTTGTCCTTGGAGTGTCAAAGTCTTGTCTTTATATAGATCTATTTGGCTCTTCATGTTCATCTCATATATTTGAAAGATGCTCATTAAAGCGTGAAGATCCAGAGTAGCAAGATTATGGGCCTCTTCAATAGCCACAAATCTTAGTATTAAATTTTTCAGGAAGAGATCTGAGAGCTTTATCCACAAGTTGTGTGTTGGTTAATGAAGACCCAAACACTTGACACTGATTAGCAATGTCAATCAACTTTTCAAAATAAGATTTTATGTCGTCAGACTCTTCCATCCTTAAGCGCTCGTATTGACTCAAGATCATGCGAATCTTTGTACGTCGAACATTTGAGGTTCCCTCACAATGGGTTTGTAAGGTTTCCCAAGCATCCTTGGCCATTGTACAATTCTGGATAAGCTTGAACACATAGAGATTCACCCATCCAAATATCGCATTTAGGGCCTTTTCGTTAAAGCTTGCCGAGTTGATTTCTTCCTGGGTCCATTCAGACTCGGGTTTAGTGAGAACATCACTATCCTCGTCTGCTAGGTACTTGGGGATTGCATAGCCTTCGGATACAGATCTCCAGGCTCGAACATCAATGAATTTGATGTGCGAACGCAATCGAATTTTCCAGTAGGCGTTAGATCCGTCAAGTATTGGAAGTCTACCAACGTTTTGTAAAGCTGAGTCTATAGTCGTAATATTCAGAATCAAACACTTATTGTATCAAGTGAATGCTCTGATACCACTTGTTGGGTCCCGTGGGCTACGGATTCGTAAAATGTAAGATTAAAATCACAAAAACATAGAACAACAAAAACAGTCCCTGGATGTTGCATTCAATGTTGGGTCAACATCTGAGGCAACATTGTAATAAAACAGAATAAACCTTCAGTGACCAAAAGAATTGTATAAATTATATACAATTACAAAGAATTTCTTTTTACAAATTGAGCGTTACAAACGAAAAAGAAATTACAAAATGAAGCCGCAGATGACTTCGCCTAAAGTTACAAAATCTAAAAGATAAAAGACAACATCTTCATTACAATCACTTAAACAATAAGCTTAATCTAGAATAGAGATAGCGATTGCAATATGGGACAAGATGTTGTTAAAACAATTTTAGGCTAAAATGTTGATCCAGTTTTCTAAGGTAAAATCCGAGAGCTTTCTTGGAAATTCTTCTTCTCTAAATCTGGATATCGATACTTGTGAAGCTATCCTCTATTTATAGTGTTGAACTTCCCTTGAAATCCTCATTGATGGTTGCGGAGGTTGAGCAAAAGATGGCAGTAGCTTGGACCGAGTTTTCCTCCTACAAATCCTCAACGATCTGGACTTGGTCTTCGCTTGCTTTCTCTTCACGTTTTGACTTGGTCTTTCACCACGTTTTAAACACAACAATCTGGTAAGCTTGTCTAGGTCATTTTTACTCGCAGCAACTTCAACTGCTTAGGCCGAAAGAATAGGCAAAACAGTTACATAAATATTGGCAAACATGTTGTCGCAACATCGCACGCAACATCCTGAAGATGTTGTCCTGTCCTTTCGCAGATGTTTTCACAACATCCTATCCAACATCAACACTACACAAGATTGTATGTGATTTTAGTCTTTTCCAAATCTGGGAACAAATAGAACAGCATGGAAATTAACAAGTGATCTTATTATAAACTCATAGTAATTGGAATCCAGTATATATACATGTATAATGATCCTATGTTTAGATACTCGGATCTACAATTTTGACGTCGTGAGTTCTAAGTTGAGATCTAACTTTACCTACACTTACAAATTATTTCACATGCATATAAGGTTCGATATCGAGGTAGTAAGTTCTGTTGAGCCTGCAATTTTACTCATTGTTGAATCCACCATTGCTAATGAAACGTTAAAACGATTCAAGAGACTGATAAACAGTCTTGAATATGCCCTATGGAGCGTAATAGTAAGCCCTCAACGTCTGTGATGCGTTTCTTGGTTATAGGAGCTGATCCTCTTACTCCACAAATTGCTTCATTCAATTTTGTTGCAGCAGGATGCTGAACCACTTGCTTGATTTTCTGCAGTTCGACATGAACACTTTGTTAGTTCAGTGAGGTGAAACACATTCAGAGAGGCATATCAAAATGAACGATAATTGGAGATTTTTCAATGACCAATCCAAAGAGCTATAGTTTGACTCAGTGGGTTAACAGTTCTCAAAATTTAACATATATAAGAAAGTAGTTTTTCACCTATATACTTAGTATCATTTTCTGATAAAGATGTTCAGCTAACCACCGTTCACTATATGTGACTACGCTACTGATTTTACTAGTTATGGATCTCACACAGAAGGGTGAATTTATCTTCCTTCAATTACCACCAAGGCTTATAATTTAATGGTATCAATGGAGTCTTCGACATAATAGGTGTGAGTTTGATTGACAACTCTCGACTTATTGTTAAGGTGAGAGCTTCAAGACATATTTCTGGTGGCGCACCCTCCACACCTTACCAAAGCTACAAACCCAAAACCTTCAATCCTTCTTTCTAAACGGGTGTGTCCGAGGCACCTCATCTTCTCATTTGGTCGTTTCTCATTCTTGTTAGGCAGTGGTGGAGCCAGAAATTCAAATAAGAAGATTTGAAATAAAAAGATTTTTTTTTTTAAATAATAAAAAAAAATTTACGCCAAGAAGATTCAACAACTTATATATATGGGGAAAATCATTTTTGTCCTATTTACATTGTATAGTTTTCCTTCTCCACACCTGCATGGACTTTGCTGATATATCTTGTGTTAAAAAGAAGAATGTACGACAGAATAATAAATGAAGCACACTGCAGAAAGATTCTAAATACGAGAAGTCTCCTTGAATTCGAGAAGAATACCCCTTCCCCTCCCCCTACCAAAGATAAGTTATATACATGAAAAGAATTCCTCCTGAAAGAGAATAATCCCTGATGATTTCATTAATGTAATTAGCTTATATACGAATTCGAGCTACGAGGTTCCCGTTCTCAATTCTGACTTTCTCTTTGCTTCTTCCTTTCCTTCCTTATAGATATACAATAGTCATCCTAGGCTATTGATCGGTGTATTTTATATACACTTTTTGAGTCATTTTTAGTTAGTATTTTACTCATTTTATTTATGTTTAGTACAGTATTAGGGTCGTTTTCCTTTCTTTTGTGTCACAGCGGTCAAAAATGGAGAAATGACGAAAAGGAGATGAAATGAGCATAAAAGAGATGAAATTGCACACAAAAGGGCCAAGAAATGAAGTCTAAGAATCCAATTATAGAGAAAATCGTTAAAACGAGAAAAGACGATAAACGGAAGTCTTGAATATGCCCTATGGAGCGTAATAGTAAGCCCTCAAAGTCTGTGATGCGTTTCTTGGTTATAGGAGCTGATCCTCTTACTCCACAAATTGCTTCATTCAATTTTGTTGCAGCAGGATGCTGAACCACTTGACTTGATTTTCTGCAGTCCTAAATGATAACTTTTCCTTCAGTGAGGATAATTTTTCATACCTAAAGAAAACCTTTCCTACCAAAACCCTTACCTAAAAGGATTCTAATAACTTTTCCTTGACCAATCCAAAGAGCTAAAGTTTCACTCAGTGGGTTAACAGTTCTCAAAATACTCTACATCATATAAGAATTATTCATTCTCCATTCTACCATTCACCATTCTACATCCATCATTCCACCAATCCACCTTTCAATATTCCACAACACAACGCTCTGATTTTACTAGTTAGACTCATTCTTAGTAATTTTCTTTCTTTCTTTTACGCTTATAATTTAATGGTATCAGATTAGTCTTCGACATATTTAGGTGTGAACTAATTCTTATAGACTTTATGTTGAATTGCTTGAAACTTATGCTATAATTTAAGACGCTTATGGTTGTTTTTCTTACCAGATCTACAAATCCAAAACCTTCAATTCTTTCTAAATTGTGACAACTAATTATCACTATATGATTTCTAATCATTCTTAGAAAGGAGAGGATTCAAATAAGTCAAGATTTGAAATAAAAGATTTTTTTAAATAATAAAAAAATTTGTAGCGCAAGAAGCTTAACAACCCTAATTTTATATATGGGCTGAAAATCAGGTTTTTGTCTTATTTACATTGTATAGTTACCCTTCTCCAAAGTTGTAAGGAACAATACCGGGTTGAGTGTTTATATAACTTAAGAGTATAAAACGATTTCAGAACCTGCTTTCTCCAAAAAGAACACCATAAGTAATGATTAACATACATGTTTGATAGTAAGGATACATAGAAGCCCTATTCTCCACTACCAAAGTAATTCTTTACATTTAAATAGCTTTTGAAATTATTAGTAATAAACAACCAATCAAGTATTAATTCGCCAAATAGATACTATAAAATAGATAGTTGGTACTTGAACCCTAATCCTAGAGGACGATATTCGGTCTTATCTAAGACTATACTACTTGATACGATAACGTGCACTTGCGTTTAAAGTGTGTGCATCTAAACGCGCATCAGCTATAAATACAGAAATTAAATATTCACCTAACTAATATAAAATATTGCTACAATAATTATAGATATACAAAGTCACTGATTATACCAAAAGAATATATTTGTGTATATTCTATCACACCTCCACAGTCGTAAGGGGCGATTGTCGTACGTTGAAACTGTCCCTAAGATCTTCAAACGGAACTAAGGGAAGACCCTTAGTAAAGATGTCAGTAATTTGATACCGTGAAGGGACATGCAAGACACATACTTGTCCACGAACAACCTTTTCGCGAACAAAGTGAATACCCATCTCGATATGTTTAGTGCGCTGATGTTGGACAGGACTCCATGAGAGATATATCGCACTTAAATTATCGCAGTATACCAATGTAGCTTTTCGAACAGGAAAATGAAGCTCCAAGATCAGGTTACGCAACCAACAGGACTCAGACACCACATTGGGGACCCTCGATACTCGACCTCCGTGCTAGAGCGCGACAAAGTAGCCTGACGTTTAGCCGTCCAAGAGACCAAGTTATCACAAAAAAATATACAATAACCAGAGGTCGAACGCTTGGTATCTATACATCCACCCCCAAGCAGCATCTGTATACGAAATGAGAGTAGATACCGATGATGGATATATGTGTAAACCATGATCAATAGTGCCCTGAATGTAGCGCACGATGCGTTTGAGATCGTGCATGTGTATTTCCCTCGGATCATGCATGAATAAGCACATCTGCTGCACTGCATAAGTAATATCAGGCCTCATAAACGTGAGATATTGAAGATCCCCCGCAAGACTACGATAGTGGGAGGGATCCTCATAAGGTGTGCTAGAAGTAGAACTCAGCTTCGGTTTAGTGTCAACCGAAGTAGGATAGGACTTACAGGCTGATATGACATCCCGTTCAATGATCTATGTGGTATACTTCATCTGAGTAAGAAATAAACCACCTTCATGACGAGTGACAACTATACCAAAAAAATAACTCAACGGTCCCAAGTCTTTCATAGCAAATTCAGAGCCGAGAAGAGATATGATAGACTTGCAAAGTTTATCAGAGGAAACATTCAATATAATATCATCCACATATAACATAATGTAGGCCATAGAAGTACCGTGGCGGTAGATGAACAGAGAATGATCAGACCTGCTGTGAGAAAATTTAAGAGTAGACACATAATCAGTAAATCTTTTGTACCACCCGATGAGCTTGTTTTAGCCCATACATTGATTTCTTCAACAAGCACACATGATTAGGATAATAGGGGTCCCTGATACCCAAGGGCAGATGCATGTATACAGTTTCCTTGAGTTCGTCGTGCAAGAACACATTTTCACGTCCAGTTGATGAATGGGCATGCTTTTGAGAGAGCTAAACTGAGAATAGTGTGAATGGTTTCCGGTTTGACCACCGGACTAAATGTTTCTCCACAATTCATGTAAATCTGTTTAGTTTTTCCATCACCTACAAGACGGGCCTTATGCCTCTCAAAATAACCATTAGATTTTTTCTTATGAGTAAAAATTCACATAGAACGAATCACATTAACACCAGACGGATGGGGCACCAACTCCCACATCTTATTTTCAATAAGAGCGTTATATTCATCATCAATGACCATTTTCCAATTCAAGTCACGAAGGACAGACACGGGGTTACGTGGTAGGGGGATTTAGTTCTATTAGAGTGGAGATTAAAATCGCTTTGGTATTAAAATACCTTGTTGGCTATGAGTAACGGACCCTTGTCCCGAAATAGAAGTGGGTTGGATAGGAGTGGAAGTCGCGGGCTGGCTCGGACCGGATGTTGTGGTGTCGAACTAGATTCGGGCCGAGGACTGGCCGTGATCGGCCGATCGGGCCAGCAAGCAACGGGTACGCCGCGTAAGTTGTGAGTTTGAGGGATTTGGGTCAGCAGACAATCGACATGTTGGCAGAATTTGAGGACGAGAGATGCTTGGGCCAACAGGCAGTGGGCCTGTCAGTTTCTGCTGGTCCAGATGCTGAGGTATGGGTTGGACCAAATGGTGGACCACATAAGGTGAAAGTACATCATCCAAAAAATTATAAGAATTGGATGCGAAATTATGCAATTTAGCAAACGAAATTTGGGTTTCATAAAAAAATAACATGGATACTAATTATGATTTTATTAGAGGATAAATCATAACATTTATAACCACGATGATTAGATGGGTAACCCAAATATACACAAGGAGTAGAGCGGGCTTGGAGTTTGTTTATAGTAGTGGAGGGGAATAGAGGATAGCATAAACACCCAAACACCCTAAGATGAGAATACGAAGAGTCTTTTTGATAAATAATTTTGAGCGGAGATTGGTATGCTAATCCTTTTCTAGGAAGTATGTTAAGAATGTATGTTGTCATTTGTAATGCATAATGCCAAAATGAATGTGGTAACGATGCATGGGCTAATTATTAATGGTGCAGATTTTTCTCTCGGCTTTTCCATTTTGTGAAGACGTATGTGGACATGAAAACCGAAAAGATATATCATTAACCTTACAAAATTCTCTAAATGGCCCATTATCAAACTCCCTTCCATTATCTCATTGAATGTTCTTAATTTTCCGTTCAAATTGAGTACGAATGAATGCTCTAAATAATAGGAATGTGGAATAAACATGAGACTTTTTAGATAACGGAAATGTCCACAAAAAATTAGAATAATAATCCGACAACAAAACATAATAATGGTGGCCCGAAGAGCTCAAAACGAGAGACGTCCAAAGATCACTATGAATAATATCAAATGACAACATAGTACTAGAATTTGAGGCAACAAAAGGAAATTTAACATATTTCTCAAGTGGACAAGAATGATAAATATTAGCACTTCGAGCTTTATTATACTCAATAAATTTATTGTTTTTAAGGAAGGCAAAAACAAACGCTCCCGTATGACCCAAACATGCATGCCATAAGGAAGGTGCTAAAGCGGTAAATATGACGGTGTTGCTTGTTTGGTGGTGATGGTGGTGGTGATGGGATAGAGCTCGCCCCAACTATCATATCTCATTAGATGTGTTCCCGTCCAGAAATCCAAATGGATCAAATTCAACAGAAACCGAGTTATCAGTTGTAAATTTCTGAACAAACGCCAAATTTTTAATTAATTGAGAAGCGTGAAGGGCATTTTTCAAAGCTAAAGGCGGGTTTGGGGGAGACAAATTTGTGTGACCATAACCACAAATTGGAATTGAATGACAACAACAACAATAACATACCCAGTAAAATCTCACACTGTGTGGTCTAAGGTGGAATTGGATGACAATTACCAACAATTATGCCATATTTTTTTCTCAAATTGAAATAAGACGAGAGATTACCTTGCGCGGATGTCATATGAGAAGTGGCACCGGTGTCCATGTACCAATTTGCATAATGAGGATTTAGCGAAAGCCTGGTGTGGCGGAGGCCCAAACAGGCCAGGCTGCTGCCAGGCTGAAGAATGTCGAGGCCCGAGATAGTTGTCACATCGCTGTCGCCCACCGGGCCCGCCCTAGTTTTGTAGCGGTACGGCAGGCGGCGGGCTACCGCCATCGCCCAAGGCAAGCCCTGGCCATCGCCCACCGGCACAGCATACCGTCGAGTGTGCGCGCTCAACCCCCTTCTGATAGCCACCATGTCTGCCACTACCGCGACCGCTGCCGCAATTTTTGCCACTGTTTTGGCCCTTTTTCCACCCCCATTGTTACGATTTTGATCATAATATTTAGATAATGATTGGAAGTCATCAGTTTCTCGAGACGTGGCCACCATTATGCCAGGATGGGCTCCGATTGAGGCCTTTTTAGCCAAACCCGCTTCTTCTAGGGTGAGCATGAAACATGTTTGGTAGAACGGTGGGATATGATTTCTTTGTCAAAGAAGAGTTCCAACCCCATTATACGCTTCAGAGAGACCCGCAACCATTTTAAGAATGAGACGGTCATTCGTGACCGGCGCTCCAACGTTCTTAAGTTGATCCGACAACTCCTTGAACCGCTGACAATAGGCGGAGACATTCAGAAAATCCTCCATAGTGGTGTGAGAAATTCTTGCTCAAGGGTTACTGTTAGCGATTTTCCACATGCTTAACGCAAGTGTACATATCGTTACAAGTAATATAGTCTAGGTAAGACCGAATATCGTCCTCAGGGATTAGTGTTCAATTACCAAACATCTATCTTATGATATCTATTTGGCTTTCGATATTTTGTTGTGGTTTTTATCTATGAACTACTGAACAATTATAAAAGTTAACTAAATTACTTTACTTAAATTAGATATGGTGGAAATAGGGCTTCCAATCTCCTCAACTATCCAATCGTCTTAATCCTTAATGCAACAATAAAGGTTCTTCTTCTATGTTAAGATAGCAGGTTAACTAGACCGTTTTATTTTCTGGTTAGGATATATAAACACTCAACCCCGGTGCAGAAATCTTCTATATTTCTATGACAGATTTTACCACATAGGAGGATTAAGAACAATAACTTATAAAACTACACAAGTATCAGGGTATTTTCGTCCACGATTTTAACCTATGTTTATTCAACTATAACATATTCAAATCTCCCCTTTCAGATTTCGATTCGAAATCATATAAGTGATGATAACTAGTGATCAGTTAATTACCAAGCAATCAAAACAACTATTGAATAAATCTTAACTATATGAAGAAGAAATCAAATTAATGCATTAAGTCATAAAGACGAGGTTCAAGCGATTCGAAAGGAAAGCCCTAGACATAGACATGTTAAGAACCAAAAGATTATCCAACATAAACTGAAAATAAATAAAGTAAAGAAATAAAAATACATAAGAACAAGTCTCTAATCTTGAAGCCTCCAAGAAATCATGTTATGTGATGAATTAGGGATTGTGTCACCCTTGAAAAATCTGCCCAAAGGGCCTTTTATAGCCTCCCAAAACGTGTCCCACTTTTCCTTCTATGCCTTGGCCCATTCCTTCTCGGATTTGGCAAAATTCCTGTGTTGGCGCCACGGCCCTGCAGACTGGCGCCGTGGCGCCGAAACTCCTGCAGCTTCTCGCATATCGCGTGGCGCCCCGTAGTCTCTCGATGGATCAGCCACGCGGCCGCCTCGCTCGCCCGGGATGTCAACTTTCGTCTCTTTTGGCTCAGGAACCTCCTTTTCTGTCCTATTTTTGCTTCTTTTCTCCACGTTGCCTTTTTAAACCACTGTGACTCAAAAGAAAAAAAAATTATCCTAACACGACACATATTTGGACAAAAACGGGTAAAATACTAACTAAAAATGACTCAAAGGCGTATATAAAATATGCCTAACAGTTACGACATGAGAATTTTTGTTATCTTGGAATATATCACACAACCTATTCCAAGCTTCCATTGTCGTGGCGTCGGGTTCGATAATTGTATGCAAAAGGTCCGTAGAGATGGTGGAATAAATTCATTGGAGGACTGTAGCATCCAAAGTTACCCACAATTCTATTACATCATCGGTGGAAGGCACTTTTCCTTGCCTTTTTCTGGTTTGATGATGTGATGGAGGACTCTATGAGACTTTGCGTGAATTTTAAAAAGTTCCGCCCACGTCGCATATTGAACGTTCACCATTCAAGGATGATAGAAATGTTGTTCTTGATGTTGGAGACTGCAAGAGCAGGATTGAAGGTGTTCTTTGTGTTAGACATGATTGAGGAAGAAAGGAGAATTTTTGGGCGACTGGAGGGATTCACCGACAGAGAACGGCGGCGGAAGGTTTAGGTTTTAGGAAAAATGTGCCCTAAACTTCTGATACCATGAAAGAGAATAATCACTTGATGATTTCATTAATGTAATTAGCTTATATACATGATATATAATAGTTATCCTAGGCTATAATTACGAAAATTAAATATTCACCTAACTAATATAAAATATTGTTATAATAATTATAAATATACAAAAATCACTAATTATACCAAAATAATATATTTGCTATATTATATCACCTCCAATTATCTCCGTCTTTGGTAATTGGTTGACAAACCAGTAATGATCCAGTACTTTAGTTGGTCTTTCATCAATAAAAAAAATGGCAATCCGATGCACAAAGCATATCGTATTAGCAGGGTAGGAAGGTCACTCAAGGGTGTGATGTAACATAACGTAAAGATTAATAGCTTTCACGGCTCGAACCCGTGACCTATAGATTACACGAGACCAATGGAAAATAATTCAAAGCAGAAAACTGAAACTAATGGAAACTTAGACAAACCTTGTCATCAGAAAATTGGAACTTAAGCTTCTGATTCTGCTTATGCTGCTTCTGTTTTTGGTGATTCCCAATGAAGATGCAAATTGTTGCAACAGCAGCAACAGCTGCAACCCCAAAAGAACAAATAGCACCAACTCCAGTCAATCTCCAGTTCCATATGTTAACTCCGCCATTATTATTCTCTTCATTAATATCCCTTTTCTTGATCACACACTCTTTTTCAACCTCCAAGACTTCAACTTTATCCTCAAAGGAGAAATTCATTGAATCAATTTGAGACACAGAATTAGTCTTGTTACTGAACTTGGGTGAATCCAGTTTCATATTTTCAAATTCAGTCTTCTTCATTTTCTTGAAGAACACTTGTGACACTTTGTCCTCCTCATCTTGCACCATAGTCCCTCCCTGTTGAGATATAATATAATTAAGTAACTAAAGTAGCGTTTTCTTTAACAGTTTAAACTTTCATATGAAATAATCACGACTCATGAAAAAAAATCAGCCCACATGTGAGATGACTTTAGATGAAACAAAAAATTATTTTAAACTTTTACATGAGATGAACAGATAATTCGACGGTGCAAAGTTTGAAATTAAACTTCGGACCTTTTGAAGAATATTTAGGTAGTAACATGTTTACCTCAACTGGAACCTTAGTGGTAACTTCTTTAATAACCTCATCATCTTCTTGGGACTTTTGTATACTTGGATTCATTTGAATTGGAAGTGGAATTACTAGTTGATTTGGCACTTTCTTGGAATCAGAAGCATACTCCCTAGACAAGAACTTGCCTCCATCATCATGGAGTACTTCAAGAAGTCCATTATCAGAAAGAAGTTCCCAGTCTTGAAGATCCATTTTTTGTAGCGAATGAAAGCAGGGGAGTTACAGCAGAAGGGGTTAAATAGTTTGGAATTAGTGGAGTTCTTATTCTTTTTATAATATTTGTGTATTAATTTCACATGTACTTATTATCTTCCACCAGCACATATATCGAATAACTCTATTTACCAAGACATCGACATATGGGATCAATTTGGGAAAAACATTTTTATCAATATTACAACATCAATTTGTGCTTGGCCCAGATTCAAGCGGAAAAAAAGTTATTTTAAGTCACGTTCTGAAAAGCAACTTCTACTCCTACTAAAACTACGTTTTAATCTTTTTTCTTTTGCTGGGATTTGAACATGAAATTTTAGGATTTTCAACTTACGAGCACTAGATCACTCCATTGCGTGTCGTGAAGTTGTTGTAATTCTTTTGGACATGAAAAGTCAAAGAAGGCAATCAATATGGAGGATGTCTTCTTGTTCTTTGGAGAGTGAATATTGAAACTTCTTTAGTTATTATGGTGATATGGAGTCAATTGTAGATAGGTGGAAGCTTATCAAGTGTGAAAAAAATGAGTAGGATGGTCCTAAGGGACCACATATAATATAGTTGGGCTTACTAAGATATTTCTCTCCATTTTTTTTTATAATCGAGGTTTCCAGACGCAAGTCTGACTACTTCATTGGTATTATCCAGACATTCTCGAGATGATGGCACCGGTCCTTCAACAACATCACCAAGAAATCGCAGATGTCTCCGCGACTAGTTTAAAAGCGCATAACCGATCAATGAGACAAATGTCAAATTCCCCAACATGCAGAATTTCTTCGCGCCTGCGGGAAATCGAACTCACGCTGTTCATGTCAGAGCGTCTTATAGCGTCCAGGCTTTACTACTGGACTATGCCCCGGAGGACTTTCTCTCCATTATTAATTGGATTATTGCATAGTCATTCTCATTAGTTCAATGTCAATATGTGTAAAAATATATATAGTGTACAATATTCATCCCTTATATAATATGAATTTTAAATTTAATCACAAGAAGAATTCTAGTCTTACCATAATTATAAATAAAATTTAACCATGGTTTGCATCAACTTTAGATTCTTTTTATATTGACATTTTGCATGTAAAGGTACATCGTTTCATTTAATATTTGTTGTTTATTGAGATTTGAGTTTTAATTTTTTGTGATTTTTTCTCATTTAATTAACAAGTAGCAGACTCCCTTGATGCCGTTTTAGACTAAACTATGCCTCTCAAAGTCCTGTTTTTTCATTGCCACTTGTAGAGATTCTCATTCACAATATAACCAATAACCATGTCCTAAAAAAAGAGTTTACTACTCTCTTCATTTCAGTGTATATCACAAATTTTCTTATTAGTCCGTTTTAAAATGAATGATGCGCTTCAAGATTTGAAAATATTAACTTTATTTTTAATGATAAACTTTTATAATCACACAAATATACATATATATTTAAGACCATAAATTTTAAAAGTTTTATAACCATATAAATATTATGTCATTTAAGACCATAAATTTTAAAAATCTTTATTTATTATTTTAAACTTGGTGCCGCTTCAAATTATGGCACATGATTATGTTCTATAAGTTTAAATGTCCTTGTGTGACATAGTAAACTGTAAGATGTGTTTTCAGAATTCACCTATTCTTAAGTGACCTCTTATAAGAGAGTTGTACAAGTAATTAAATAAGAATGAATCATCAATGATATGGTTGATTTTTCATTTTTAGAGGAGTAATTTGAATGGGGTAGCAAAGGCCAACGAGGCATGAAGTGAAAGGAACAGCTAATGGACGTGGAACAAAAGCAAAGAAGTAAAAATCCAATTACACATGGATGTATTATGTATGGAATTGGACCATTTAGCAAGCAATTTCTACCTAATTGAAGGAAAGCTGAATAGGACTTTAATAGCAGAAGTGCAAACTCCAAACTCTAATAATGCAAGTATTGATAGTGTGACAAAACTTTTATAATCGGTGTAATTTAATTTGTTATAAATATATTATATATCAAGTATAAAAAGAATATCAATTCATATTATTAAATAGAGTTACTTGCAATTATTTTCAAGTGATATCAAATATGATTGTATAAATATAATCGAACTTACACTCTTATGTAAGAGTGTAAATGGACAACCTTCTCTCGATTAGGTTCTTATTTCTTTCATTTTTTCATAACGATAATGTTTGAGTTAATCAGATACGAGCGAACGAGAGACTGGTGATGATGTCGCACACCGTATTGGAGCAAGATGGATGAAATGGAGGCTCGCCTCCGGGGTGCTTTGCGGTAAGAAAGCATCGCATAGGCTGAAAGGTAAATTCTACAGAGTGATGATTAGACCAGTACTGTTGTATGGGGCAGAATGTTGGCCAGTTAAGAACGCTTATGTCCAAAAGATGAAGATAGCAGAGATGAGGATGCACAGATATATGTGTGGTCATATTAGGAGAGATATGATTATAAATGAAGTTATACGGGACAAGGTTGGAGTGATATCTGTGGTGGACAAGATGCGGAAATCGAGAATGATATGGTTCGGGCATGTGAAGAGGAGGTGTGAGAATGCGATAGTTAGGAGGTGTGAGGGATCGACGATCGTAGGAGTTAAGAGAGGTAGAGGTAGACAGAAGAAGAACTGAGGGGAGGTGATTAGACATAACATGACACAACACTGAATAAGGACATAACCGTAGATAGGAAGATTTGGAAGTCAATTATTAGGATAGAAGGTTAGTAGGTAGTTGAATTTTGTCGCAATGTGTGTGAGAGGGGTGAGGGGCTAGCCTTTCCATCTCCTCTTCTCATTTTCTTAGTAGTAGTATTTAGATATCGTGCAGTTCATTATCTCTATATGTGTATTACTGTGTTGCTCCATTTGTTCTATATCTTAATATATCTTGTTATATTTTTTTTATAATCCTACATCCATTAGGGTTTTTTTCGCCGAAGGTATATACTTCTTCCGTCTCAATTTATGTGGCATCATTTGACTTGACACGGAGTTTAAGAAAGAAATTAAGACTTTTGAAATGTGTGATCCAAAATAAATCTATTAGATTTTTTTTTTATAATCCTACATCCATTAGTGTTTTTTTCGCCGAAGGTATATACTTCTTCCGTCTCAATTTATGTGGCATCATTTGACTTGACACAGAGTTTAAGAAAGAAATGAATATTTTTTAAATGTGTGATTCAAAATAAATCTTATATAAATGTGTTGCTGAAAATCATTTATAAAGTTAAATTGTTTATAAATATAGAAAGGTTTGAGACAGACCAAAAAGAAAATAGTTTCACATAAATTGGGACAGATGAAATATATTTCAAACAACCTCTCTACCCCACAAAGTGGAAATAAGGTGTGCATACATCCTACCCTCCCAGACTCCACTTGTGAAATTATATTGAATATGTTATTGTTGTTGATGTAGTGTTCGAGTCAATCATCTTCTACCCCACAAAGTGGAAATAAGGTGCGCATATCTCATATCCTTTCAGACTCCAATTGTAAAATTACACTTAATATGTTATTGTTGTTGATGTAGTGTTCAAGTCAATTATCTTCTACCCCACAAAGTGGAAATAAAATGTGTATATATTTTATTATTTTCAAACTCCACTTATGAAATTACATTGAATATGTTATTGTTATTGTTGTTGATGTAGCGTTCGAGTCACTGCTTTACTTCATATTAAGAAAGTTATTTCTTATTTATTGACTTCAGAATAAAATTTTGTATGCATTTAACTAATGACGGAATGAGATATTTTACTTAAAACACTCCTTGCAATTCTACTCTAAACTGCTAAAGTAGTCCCTTAAATATATTTTTGAGCAATTTTAATTTTTTTAAATTTATTAAAACTGTTCAAACAAAACCTAGGATTTATTTTGAACTTACCTCAAAATATAAGGTACCATTTCTATCATTTTCAAACAAAATTTAAGTTGGCGCAGCCCGACCCGATTGTCTGAATGGGTCATCAAACATTTGGGTCAACCCGATTCGTTCCTGCAAAAGAGAGCCGCAATCATATACAATCGTCTTCATTTTCCTCTCTTATCGAACACCACAAACCAGAGATTTGAACCCACCGGAGTATACACACAAACAGAGTTGTTGTCGCCGGAGATTCGCCGGAATTAAATGGAAGCGACACCGGAGAAGGGAGAATTAGATAACAAGAACACGAACAACACTCAATCCCTAACTATCGATCCTTTAATACCCGTCGAGGATCGCGAACGCATCGCCGTTGACCTAAAAGCTGGGTTACATCCTCTTAAGGTTTCATTTTTCTTTCACTTGTTTAATTTTTGTGATATTTCTGCAAAATATTTTGGTTATTTCGTTAATTTTAGGTTTATATGTTTTTGTTCATATGTTTCCTTAGGTTTGTATCCTCACAATGTTTCATTTTGCTTTTACTTGATTTATTCTGTGCTATTTCTGCAAAATATTTTTAGTTATTTGAGGTTCATCAAGTTCAAATCTGTATGCTTTTGTCCCATTATAAAAAAAAATTGTATGCTTTTGTTAATACTCATTGTTCTGATAGATTTTTATGCACTTGGATCTGAACTCTATACTGTGTAACTGCTTTCGTGTTAGTTCATCAAGTTCAAATGTACATGCTTTTGTTCATATGTTTTCTTAGGGTTTTTATGCAATTTGCATCTATTTCCTGTAACTGTTCTCTATTGTGTTATATATATTTAGGTTTTAGGTTTATCGAGTTTAAATTTGTATGCTTTTGTTGTACTCGTTGTTTTGTTAGGTTTGATGCAATTTGTGGACTATTTCTCAAAAAATGTTTTCTATTTATTTTATCTAATTTTTAGGTTCATCAAGTTCAAATTTGTGCTTTTATTCATACTCATTGTTCTGTTAGGTTGTTGATGCAATGAGGTTGAACTCTATAGTGTGTGACTTCTTTCTTGAAAGTTTTACTTTTATTGAAGAATGGTATTCCCTCTAATTTATAGACACTTCCCTTTTTAGTCCGTCCCAAAAAAACTGACATATTTCCTTATTTAGCAACAATTTAACTTTAAATTTTACCTTTCTTTTACTCTTTTCTTTTACTCTTAACGAGATGTTTTATAACCACACAAATATCTTTGGCTTGTTTTAGGCCACAAGATTTCAAAAGTCTTCCTTTATTTCATAAATCTCGCGTTCAATCAAACTACATCACATAAATTGGGATGGAGGGAGTATTATTTAGTAGGTACCCGGTGGAATAGTCCCGGTGCACATAAGTTATCCTGGACACTATTGTTGTAAATAAAAAAAGTTATTTTAAGCTAACAAACAAGTCAATTGAAGGTATGAGTTATAGGCCCCCATTACATTAATGCAAGGTAATGAATTTTCCCGTATGCTTTTTGAACTATGGAGATAACTAAATATGCAACATAGTAACTATCAGTAAGCCACTTCATATTAGAGAGAGGAAATACAACATAAGGTATAAACATATGCACAAATAAGTCAATGACCTGGGGTGATAAGGACTGGACATAGTGCTTCTGAGAGAATTCTGCATCAAGATCTTACCTTTGTACATAATATACTCCAAAGATTTGGTAAATACAATAGCTTCGGGAATTGAAGCTAAGAACATGAGTACGAAGTAACAAACTTTAGGCATCAAATACCAATACAATTGATGCTTACTTCCTGAAAGTCCAGAGTGCTGATAATCTTGTAGGATCCAGTGATTCAATACTCTTGCATTTCTTCTCCGTCTTATTTGTACGGTTGTACCTACTTACTATTTCTTAAACAATCCCACGGTTGTCAAATTTGTGACATGCCTCCAAATTTCTTTATTTCTTATTTGGAAACGGCAAAAACAAATATGTTCATTATTCTAAGTGCCAGTCAGGCCAGGAAGGTTTTATAAATGCACAAATTTAGGAGCATG
Source organism: Przewalskia tangutica (assembly GCA_029844215.1). Classification (NCBI taxonomy): domain Eukaryota; kingdom Viridiplantae; phylum Streptophyta; class Magnoliopsida; order Solanales; family Solanaceae; genus Przewalskia; species Przewalskia tangutica. The sequence continues at coordinate 120,820,068 of CM056730.1, read as the reverse complement.
CGCACATGATGACTAGGAACATGCTTGCAGCATATTATCATGCTCTGCTTTCCCTCTCTTTATAAAAATAAATATGCTAGGGACATGACTTCTTTGTTCCATATGCACAGTATTATTTTCTAGCCATGTTCATTTCTCATCTTTTGCTTTCTTTTCCTTCTTTTATGAATTGTGTTTCTGGTACTCACTTTGCTTCATTGTCATGATCAGAACAAGTTTGTTTTCTGGTACACTCGCCGGACACCTGGGGTTCGGACACAAACATCGTACGAGGATAATATAAAGAAAATTGTTGATTTTAGTACTGTAAGGCAATTTATTTCTGGCCATTTTGTTGATTCGTTATTTTGACTGCCTTATCAATGTATGATGTGTACGTCATCCTTAGGTTGAAGGTTTTTGGGTATGCTACTGCCACTTGGCTCGTCCATCAACATTGCCCAGCCCAACTGATTTGCATCTTTTCAAAGAGGGTATTCTTCCATTATGGGAGGTCAGTTTTGGTGCTCATGCTAACTATTGCTTTGCTGCGTCCTCAATTTCGTTGAAGTCCTTAACTATGTATATCTCTTACCCGAGTTTATTTCCTGGTTATATTTGTCTATGAAGGATGCTGCTAATTGCAATGGTGGGAAGTGGATAATTCGTTTTAAAAAGACTGTCTCGGGACGTTTTTGGGAGGACCTGGTAAGCAAGCTGCCTCAGTGATTTTTTTTCTGTCAATTTAAATGGACTTTTATGGCTATAAACCCATTATGTGCAGAAACTAATTTTTAGCTCAATGTATGGTAGCCATGACGAAATTAAGATTGTAAGCTTCAGACAATATAAAAAATGAATACCGAACAGAGAGAAAATTTCTAATTCCTTTTTATGCAAAGAATGTTGAGATACCCCTTAAGAAACAATCTCTTATAGGTATCCTCCCATAAGTAAGCGCTAGAAGCTAATTAGAGAGGGATAGTATAGTCAAAAGGACCCTCTATCTCCAATCATGGGGTCCAGGGGGTTAATAGAGAATCAAAATCGAGTTACCAGTGAACTGCGAAATGCTATGGTTCTTACATATAATTTCTGAATTTATTCAGAAGTAATTCGCGAGATCATGCACCTCTCTTTCCTAGTTATAACTTAATAACGGAGAGGGGGGGTCACCAAAGGGGAAGTTGGATAAGCTACTGTTTATCCATGTGGAGGTATACCATATAAAGGAAAAAAAGAAGGAAGAGCACTAGAAGCTGAATTGACTTTTCTGACCAGACTTTAACATTCAGTATCCTCTAATCTGTTGTTCTATTGATGTTGCTAGAATTTTCATGCTGCCTTAGATTCCGAGTATCTAACCAAAAAGTTGAGTCAGTTTGAAGATATTTTCATCTTGGAGAATATAAATGCTTATCGTGAATTTAGGATTGAAGCTTTGTTTCCTGATATCTAATTATCAAAACTAAACTAATCAATCAAGTCCTCAGTCCTACATCAGTTGGGGTCAGCATAAATTGGTAAATTTCATTAGACAAGTTAAACATTAATTTCATAAACTCTTCCAAAATGATTAGTCAGACTACCCACATGATCACTTTTGTTTCCCAAGCTTTGTCAGATGGTGAGTTATGATACTTTCTGTATCATTATTTTCATTTCGGAGGATAAGAGAATGATATGTTAAGAGCACATTCATCACTGCATCACATCCGAATGTTGTAAATAAAATTCTCCCTTCATCCTCAAAAAGTAAAATCGTTTATTCGGCATCGATGTGACTTCCAGATGCAAATTTTGGCAACTATAGGTGATTTCTTCTGATCTGTCCAAGTTTTGGTGGACTAAGTTACCCGGTGCTTGTGCTAGTGGGAGGTAGCAGGTATTCGTGGAATTATCACAAAAACAAAATAAAAAGGAAGGAAAGATAGGAACACACTTTTGTGTTTAGCAACCCCTAAGCGACACTTGAAGTCCCGAGTAGTAAGACACTTTGCTGGGCCTCCCCCCTAAGAAAATGGAGTTAATATCATATCTGCAATTGCCTCCCACTGATGTGTATCATGCTCATAAGTCATAACATCAGGGTCACTGGTTGTTTGCTAACATTTGAGTTCCTTTGAACTTGTGAAATTGTGATGGATTTCTTGTCTAGGTTCTGGCTTTGGTAGGTGATCAACTCGATTATGGTGACAACATATGTGGTGCAGTTCTAAGCATTCGATTCAATGAAGACATATTGAGTGTGTGGAATCGTAATGCGTCAGATCAGCAGGTATGCTAATTATAATCCCTTAATTCGCACCACGTTCCATATAAACAAGTAAACATGCTCACATTATCTTTGTTTTGCTAGGCTGTGATGTCATTGAGAGATTCAATCAAGCGACACTTGAAGCTTCCTAGTGGCTATGTCACGGAATACAAAGCTCATGATGCTTCCTTGCGCGACAACTCATCATACCGCAATACTTGGATAAGATCATAAATAGTTGCTAAACTCTTATTTCACTGTTAAACTTGCAGAAGAGATTTTGCATAGTTCGGTTGGTGTTTGGTCAAGTGATTTTCATGGCAAAAATGGTTGACCTTGACCATGGAATACGAGCTAACAATCGTGGTGAAATCTCGGATTACCAAACACTCTGATCTCTTTAATGTCTGTAGTTCTTCTAAGGTGTATGCATTCAACTCTATTGACAAATGGGTTATTGCCAGTAGTTTGTTACCAGTTTAAACTAGCAGTATTAGCTCAAGTATAATTGACAATTGAATTATTCCCAGTAATATGTATGCTAGTCACCAGCACTTTTAAAGTAGCAGTATTAGCTGCATACTACTAGTACATATGATTGCAAAATAGTTCCATATTACGGCATTCACGTAATACGGAATTCCAGATTTTGCATTTGTGACATTGTTTTCTACCATTGGCGTTGCATAACAAAGGTGGCGTTACTTCAAAATTTTGTAGAAAAGTTTAAAACTGTTTTTCAATCGGACAACAAGAAAAGAGGTTGTAATCTTTTGCACAAATCGTTAAAAGATGGGAAATGTGTGTTGGATATGAAGGGTAGAAACAAGGAAATGGGAATTGTAACAACAAGTGGCAATAAATCTGGAAATCAAACAAAGAAATAGTCTTGTTGGGTTGATTGGATGAACAATCTATTCTTAAGATAATATTGTCCCGTATATCATTTCAATGGTTTTAATGGCAACTTATTTTCCAATATAAAACAGCGATCAAACAAATGAGCAAAGGAACTCAAGTGTTTGCTTAGGAAGAAGGATCTTTGAGTGTTTTGTGATTGCAAGAGAGGAAGACAACTTTAGAGAATTGCTTAGTGAATGTGTGTTTGCAATTGTGTCAAAGGCATCAATTTATAGGTAGATGATTTTGTCTTCTCAATTCACCAAATGAATGACCATCAATGTCAAGTAACGACCATTGATATTGAGGTTAATTCAGCCTAGTAATGGCTGAATTCAATAGCCAAATAATGAAGAGTAATTGCTCCAAAGTCAGTCCAAGAATCAGCCTTAATTAGCCTCAACGCATCGAAAATCGTAGTAGCAACGGTCCGCCGGGAGGCACCGCGGTGCCTAAATTCGATGAAGTCACCGAATCGAAATCGAATTTGCACCGCGGATCCGTCGCCTTGGCACTGCGGTGCCTCTCAGTATTTCCGCGACGATTTTTTGATTCGTTTCATCTCTAACACATTTCTTCCTTTCATTTACCAACGTGAAACCATTCGTCATTAGGCCAATAACCGTCTATTTTCTTACGTCTCAAACAATTCGTATACGTACCGATATCTCTTCCATTTAAGGAAATAATGATCATTGACACTTTATATGCACGTGTGTGGAAATCATGTTTACGACGTGCGGGGCCCCAATTGTTCTATTCATAATTAATAGGATTTACTTTATTTCACGTTTAATAAATATTTCCAACAATCCCCTCTTGAAAGAGATTTTGGTGCACCTGTATGGTGCCTTTCGAGCAATCACTCGGCGGAACGATGTTGCATCTGGAGAGATAGCTGTAGCTTTGAACCTCCCATAGTAGAATACCATCGGACATATTTACTGCGTGGTAAACGTGATATCTTGAACCGTCAGTGTTTAGTATATGCCAAGACAATGGTATCAACACGACACCTTTCCTACACAATCCTTTTTATGTTTTTGTCCATCGTGGGCTGTGGACACACTTGGATTCTTAAGTGCGTTCATTTGAGGCGGCTTGTCCTCGCACTTAAATAGGTGGTCTCTTACAAGGTATCCTGCAATACCCCGCTATACAAACGTTAGGAACCATTAAAAATTTCCCAACCTAACCTCAAGTATTGAGGATCATTAAAGGTTTGGAAACTTATCATTTACCCCCTCTTACAGGTAGCACTTTATGTCTATCACGGAAACGGCCTTGGATTATATTTCTTAAGAAAAAGATATTATTCGAAGTGCTCTTGCTTCCACAGAAGCGCTGACGGAATCTTTACAATTTAATTTTTCCATTGAACCTTATTCCTGGGATTTCAAGTCTGTAAGGTTGGGTGTCCACTGTATCGATTCTTATTGTTTGGGTTTTAAGCCCATTCCCACAAACAGTGAACATCCGATCTCTGCGTCATTCCGCCCGTCGAGGATTCGCAATATTTTCCTTTGATTTTGCGTAATCAATGGAAATAACACCCGATGTGATTAGCTGCCTAACAGACTCATGTCTCCGTCGAATATGATGAGACTTACCGTTGTACATAGAACTTCGTGCCCTTCCTAGAGCCGACTGACTATCGCAGTGGAGCATTACAGAAGACACGGATTTATCCCAACATGGGACATCCTCTATAAAACCATGAAGTTACTCAACTTCTTCTCCTGCTTTGTCTAAAGCGATAAATTCCGACTCCAACGTGGATCGGGCAATAAGTGTTTGTCGAGAAGATTTCCAAGACACAACTCCACCACCGATTGTAAAAATATATCCGCTGGTGGACTTGATGTCGTTGCTATCAGATATCCAGTTTGCATCATTGTACCCCTCTAGTACAGTTGGATATCTCGAATAGTGTAACCCAAAATTTAGCGTGAACTTCAGGAACCTTAGTACCCTGTTCAACGCTTTCCAGTGATCCTCACTTGGATTTCGGTAAACCTAGCCAATTTATTGACTGCATAAGTGATATCTAGTCGAGTGCAGTTTGTGAGATACATCAAACTCCCAATCACCTTTGTGTATCGCTCCTGGCGTATAGGTACACCAAAATGCTTGTCAATCTTTTTACTTCTATCCAATGGTGTCCTTACTGGTGAACTGTCAAACATCTCAAATTTCTTCAGCATATCTTCGATGTAGTGAGATTGAGACAAGACCAGTCCATTAGATGTCTTAGAGATCTTGATCCCCAAGATGACATTTGCGACCCCCATATCTTTCATGTCGAAACATTGTTTTAACATGTTCTTAGTCTCTAGGATTATACTAGGACTGCTACCAGTTATCAACAAGTCATCTACATAAAGGCATATTATGACGAACGAATCGGCATTTCCTTTCATGTAAACACATTTGTCACTTTTATTAATGGCGAACCCTTTTGACAGTAGAGTACTATCAAATTTTTCGTGTCATTGTTTAGGGGCCTGTTTCGGCCCATATAATGATTTAACAAGCCGACACACTTTTGTCTCTTGTCCAGGAACCACATACCCCTCGGGTTGGTCCATATACATTTCTTCTTACAAATCACCATTTAGGAAGGCAATCTTAACATCCATTTGATGTATTTCAAGATCCCGCAAGGCTGCGATAGCTATGAACATATGTATGGATGTCATTCTAGACACTGAAGCATAAGTGTCGAAGTAATCAAGGCTCTCATTTTGGCGATAGCCCTTGACTACCAACCTAGTCTTGTACTTGTCGATAGATCCATCTGTCTTTAACTTCCGTTTAAGGATCCACTTATAACCCAAAGGTTTGTGTTCTGGGGGAAGTTCAGCCAACTCCCAAGTGTGGTTATGCAGAATTGATTCTATCTCACTTTCCAAAGCTTCCTTTCAGAGCGGCGCTTCTGGAGTTGACAATGCTTCGGTGATTGTCCGTGGTTCATCCTGAACCAAATAAGCTTCAAAGTCTGGACCGAATGACTTGTCCTTCCGAGCCCTTTTGCTTCTCCTTGGTTCCATCTCAGAATCTTCCAAGTCCTGAGAATCTGGAATACTGGATTCCGGGTAATCATCTACTTTAGAATTCACTAGATCTGAACCGTTCGGATCTGGGTAGTCATCAACCCCTTGGTCCTTAGAGATTTGATCATAACTTCGTTTGAGAGAGGTTATGTTGTTTTCCTTGTATGGAAATGTATCTTCAAAGAAACTTGCGTTCCTTGATTCCATGATCGTACCTTCATGAATATCTGGTACATCCGACTTATGCACTATGAAGCGATAAGCACTACTGTTATTGGCACATCCGATGAATATGCAATCCACAGTCTTAGGTCCAATCTTGACCTGCTTTGGCATAGGTACTTTTACCTTGGCCAGACAACCCTATGCCTTCAAATACTTATAGGTAAGTTTCTTTTCTTTTCATAGCTCGTATGGAGTCTTGTCTTTACCCTTGTGTGGAACTCTATTAAGAATCCTATTCGCGGTAAAGACAACTTCTCCCCACAAGGTTTGAGGAAGACCCGAATTGATGAGTAAAGTATTCATCATTTTCTTTAGTGTTCGGTTCTTGCGTTCAGCAACACCGTTTGATTGAGGTGAGTAAGGAGTCGTTGTTTGATGAACTATACTTTTGTAGCGTTTGAATGCTTCAATGACTTCATCTTTACTTTTTAGTAAGTAAGGTAACAAAACCTTGTGCCATCATCTATGAAAATCACAAAGTACTTGTTTCCCCCTCTAGTTTGAGCGAACTTCAAATCACATATGTCAGTGTGTATGAGTTCTAGAGGAGCGGTTTCCCTTTCGACAGATTTAAAGGGACTCTTGGAAAGTTTTGCCTCAATGCACACCTCACACTTACGTTGAGGATTTATGTCAATAGAAGACAATAATTTGGAGAGATTGATATAACATGTCCTAATCTATGATGCCATAAATTAGATGACTCAACCAAGTAAGTAGAAGACTCAATTTTATTGATAGTTGAAATAAAAGGCATTACAGTTGCAACATTAAACTTAAAGAGGCCTTCACAGACGAAGCCTCTTCCTACAAAAGTTTCATTTTTAGTGATTACAAATTTGTTAGCTTCTAACACTAGTCTAAAACCAACATTAACCAACAAAGGTCCAGAAATCAGATTTCTACGAATTTCTGGGAAATGCATCACTTCCTTTAGAGTCAGCTCTTTTCCGGACGTCATCTTTAGGATCACCTTTCCTACCCCCAGCAACTCTGAAGAAGAATTGTTTCCCATGAACAACTTCTTGTCTGTGACTGGTGTATAAGTGGAGAAGGCGTCTTTATTGGAACAGATGTGACCGGTAGAACCCGTATCCAACCACCATTGCACCGGATTCTCAACGAGGTTAGCTTCTAGCACCACCGCTGAGAATTATTCAATCATATCGTCTAGAAGTGTGTGTTCGACGATGTTAGCCTTTGACTTGCCTTTGGCCTTCTCTTTGTTCTCATATTTGAGTTTGCGGCAGTCCTTGACCATGTGACCAACTTTGCCACAGTGATGACAAATACCCTTAAACTTTTCAGTTGTTTGGGACTTACTATCCTTTTGGAACTTTCGCTTCTTGCTCGGGTTCCCTTTGACTTCCGCCAGGTTCGCCTTAGCTTCAGCGGGTTGTTTTCCCTTTGGCATGACCTTCTTATTATTCTCCTGAATTTGGAGTTTGATAATAAGCTCATTGATCGGTGTATTTTATATACACCTTTTGAGTCAGTTTTAATTAGTCTTTTGTCCCGTTTTGTACATATAAGTGTCGTATTAGGATAGTTTTCCTTTCTTTTGAGTCAAAGTGGTTAAAATGGCCAAATGGCGGAAAATGAGCTAAAAGAGGGCAAAAGAGGAGATGCGAGTAGAAACAGAAAATGGCGAACGAGGGTAAAATCGGACAGCGGCGCGGCCTCACTGCGATCAGCGGCCGCGACGCCACTATTCGAGAGGCTGCGAAGACTTACGCGGCGCTTCTGCATGCGAATGAGGCGCGGCGCCTAAACCTCCGAGAAGCTAGAAAACTTGCAGTAGCGCGCTACTCGAACAGAGATATCGGTCGCGACGCCAAAACACCGACGGATTGCAGAACTTGGCGCCACGGCGCTGTCTGCGCAGCGCCGACGCGGAAAAATTAGGTTTTTGAACGAATTTCTGGGCCAGGCCTGAAGGAAAAGAGGGAGGCGGTTTTCAGCCTATAAAAGGAGAACCCTAGGCAGTTTTTAAGGGTCCCCTTTCTTGCACAACACAAGGCTTTTTGCTTAGAGATTGGAGACCATAGTCTAGTAATTTCTTTTCATTTTCTTTACTTTATTTCAGTTTTTGTATGATGAACTTTGAATTAGTTCTTGTCATATTTATGGCTAGGAACTAATTCTCTTATAGGGCTTTCCATGTTGAATTGCTAGAGACTTATGTTATAAATTAATGCATGCTTATGGTTATTTTTCTTATTGTGAGATCTATCCAATAATTGAGTTGAATTCTTGGTAATTAATTGACAACTAATTATCACTATATGATTTCTAATCAGATTCCGAAAGGGGTGGATTGTGAATATGCTGTAAGTTGGGTAGACATTCTTGGATTGGGGATGAAAATACCTCAATTATTTATGTAGCGTTGATGAGAGGCTTAACAACCCTAATTTTGCGCATTGTGCGTGACGGTCAACTAGGTTTTTGTTCTTAATCCTCCTATAGAGTTATCCTTATCACTGAAAGGTAGGTAAGGTGCGATACTGGGGTTGAGTGTTTATATAACCCTAACGGGAGTATAAAACGATTTCGTAAACCTGCTTTCTCCAAAAGAAGAATACCATAAGTTAATGCATTAGTAAGTAGCATAAGCGGATAGTAAGGATACATGGAAGCCCTATTCTCATCACCACTGAAATAAATCTTTATATTTAGATAGCTTGCATAATTCTTAGTTATAAAAAACAAATCAATTATCAATTTACCAAATAGATACCAAAAAATAGATAGTTGGTAATTGAACCCTAATCCTTGTGGACGATATTCGGTCTTATCAAGACTATACTATTTGTCACGATAACGTGCACTTGCGTTTAAAGTGTGTGCATCTTACCGCGCATCAAGTTTTTGGCGCCGTTGCCGGGGATTAGGCATAGTTCAATATCAAATTTGTCTGTTTTTAATTTCTAATTTGGTTTTTAATTCCTATTTTAAGTTTTAACTTTTACGTTTTTTATTATTTTTGGAAAATTCGAGGTACCGTGATTGGTTGTTTGTTTTTGATCTATTTGTGAAGTCGGTTTATGCGAAGGAGAAGAGAGCGGACACTCTTGTTCCCTTCAATCCGAAATTGAGAAAACGCAAAGCGAGCGAAAGAATCGGATTGCAACCTTGTTAGAGATGAACGGCGTTCAGAACAACAACGGGATGGGAGAAGGGTTAGGAGAGAATCAACCCCATCCAGGAATACCTAGGCAGCGCCCGATAGACGTGGAAGAGAGAGTCCAAGTCGGCCCGTAAAGAAGTTTGGGAGACTATGTGCTGCCAAGAGTAAATGGAGCACAGACATGCATTAGGCTCCCTGCAATAGGAGCCAACAACTTCGAGATAAAACCGGCAATTCTGAGCATGGTACAGCACACAGTGCAATTCGGAGGACTGCCGTCGGAGGATCCACATATGCACATAGCTAATTTCTTGGAGCTATGTGCAACGTTCAGATATAACGGCGTTACTGATGATGCCGTCAGATTGAGGCTCTTTCCCTTCTCACTTAGGGATAGAGCAAAAGTATGGTTGAATTCCCTGCCGGCCGATTCGATTTTTACATGGCAAGAGCTGACACAGAAATTCCTAGCCAAGTTCTTTCCCCCGTGTAAAGCAGCAAAACTGAGAGGGGAGTTGAACAACTTTTACCAAGCAGATGGAGAGTCCTTATATGAAGCTTGGGAAAGGTTCAAAGATCTACAGAGAAAGTGCCCACACCATTGCATTGAGTTGTGGAACTTGGTCCACATCTTCTACAACGGGCTGAGCAGTACAACCAGAACCATCATAGATGCAACAACAGGTGGAACATTCATGAGGAAAACAGCCCACGACGCTCATGAGTTATTAGAAGATATGGCCACTAACAACCATGTCACGGAAGAGAGGTCGACAAATGGGAGAAGAAATGAGTCCACGAAATAGATGCTATTACGCCTTGAATGCCCAAGTGGCCCTTCTAGCGAAAGCAATTGCAAGCAACATACAATGTCGATGAACGCGATGGATGCCTAAAATTTGTGAGATATGTGGTGGCCACATACATTTGATAGGTGTCCTTCGGATCCCAACAATATACCCATGGAAGCGAGAGTGTCGGGCCATAGGTAATTATCGAGGCGGCAGAACAATCCGCTCCAACACTTATAATCCGGTGGAGGAACCACCCAAATTTCTCATGGAGAGAGAGCGGGCGGCGAAGCAGAACCAATACCAAGAACGCAGAATCAATACCGAGCGTGAGGCAATACAGGCGATGCAGAACCAGCGAAGCAGAATCAACGACCTTCATTCAAGCCCCAAGCGTCAACGATTCAATGCGCGGTTCAGCAAGAAAAGCGAGCGAGCAGTGGCGGTGTAGCGACAACGCCTGCACTCCGATTCATGGCGAAGCTAGATCCTCATTCAGAACTTGGAAACTCGTGGGTCAGGTAGCAAAGCAGCAAACAAGAGCCACAGGACATTGCTAAGCAACACAGAGGTAAATCGAGGAGCAATGCCAGCGGTAATTGAGAAGCGGCAAGCGATTGGAGCGGCGATCGCAAACGATGGTTGAGAAAGCGGTAGAAAAATAGAAGGTGATTGAGCCCACCAGAGAGTAGAAAACTCGGAGAATATCTGAGCAGATCCCTTTCCCCAGAGACTACAAAGGCGGTTGATAAACAATTCTCCAAATTTTTGGATACATTCGAAAGTGCATATCAACATACCTTTCATAAAAGCATTAGAGCGTATGCCTCCTATTTCAAGTTTATGAAGGAGATTTTGGGAAGAAGAAGAAGGTGGCGAGAATCTGAAATAGTAGCACGAGAAGAGTGTAGTGCTATCTTGCGTAAAAGTTGCCACCAAAGCTAAAAGATCCGGGGAGCTTTACACTACCCTTGCAGTGGGCGGGGTAACTGCAATGAGCTCTATGTGATTTAGGCAAGTATAAATCTAATGCCCTTATCAGTATTTAAAAGATTGGAGTTGGGTGAGGCCAAACCAACCACAGTAAGCCTGCAACTGGCCGACAGGACAGTGGTTCATCCAAGAGGCAAGATCGAGGACGTGATTGTAAAAGTAGGAAAATTCTTCTTTCCTGCAGACTTCCTCATCCTCGATATGGAAGACGCGGAAATCCCTATCATATCGGGAGGCCATTCCTAGCAACGGGGAGAGCTTTGATTGATGTTGAAAGAGGAGAATTAACACTAAGGGTGGAGTCTGAAGAAATGGTGTTTAAAGTTTTTAAACACGTCATTGAGCCACCAACAATGAGTGGGTGCTTTGCAATCAACACCATCAAACCCCCATGCGAGCCAATACAAGTCAACCAAAGAGCGATGAGCCCAAGAAAGCAGGCATGGTTTGCTGAAATACCACTAAAGGAGGTAAGTATTCCTGAGCTCCCCCTTACTGATAATGCTAAGAAGAAAACGAAAACGCCAAATGTGGAGGAAATGGATTGGTTGGGGGCTTAATCCACCCCAGGGTTATTAAAGCTAAGGAACTTGCGTCCGGCTAAAAGACGTTAAAGACAGCGCTACTTGGGAGGCAACCCAACGTTTTCAATTATGTTATTTTACTTTCTGTCTTTAGTTTATTTTATTTTGTCTAAGAACAGTCTCACGGTCTTGGGGTCTTGTGTTTGTGCTGTGATTGTGCAGTGGAAATAAACCAAGAAAAGCCGAATTTCGCAGCGGGTCAGTGCGCTGAGCGAGGCGCGGCGCGAAAAGGTGAGCAGCGCTGAAGTTTAAGCGCCGCGGCGCCCAGGAGCAGGGCCGCGGCGGTAGAATTCCAGAAAGTTTGCCGAGTTTAGGCGCCGCGGCGCCCAGGAGCAGGGCCGCGGCGCAGAAAGTCCCGAAGGAGCGCAGATGATTGGGCGCCGCGGCGCCGAAGCGGGAATCCAGAACTTAAAACGCCCAGAATCAGATTTTCCCCAAATCCAATTTCAAAAACCTAACCCTTCCTCTCCAAAAACCCACGAAATTCCAAAAATTTGCTCACAAATCCAACCCAACCACAACCTAAACTCTTAAATTCCCAAAAACCCTTAGTCATCTCAACCAACAAAGCTCTATTCCATAGCCTCAAACCACCAATTGAAACAAGAACAAGCTTGAATCTTCTCATAAAAAGGTAATCTTTTTCTGTTCTTGAGTCCTTTACTGAAGTCACAGGAGGTAGTAGTTTGAAGGAGTATTGTAGTTGAAGTAGTTTGGGTACTGAAAAGTTGATTGTGAAGTTTGGAGAAAAGAGTAGAAACAGGAGTGTGGGTATTGGGTAGAAAAGTTGAAGTTTGGGGGTGTTGTGTTCGCTGCTAGTTGTTAATTGTGTAGGAAACATTTGTGCCACTAAATTGTAAGCTCAGAACTGCTTTAACCATGGCCACCAGAAAGAAGAGGCTCCACATCCACCCCAACCCCACAATACGATGAAAATAGGTTTGTGAGCTACCAAGCCTACCAAAGATACAAAAGCTTGATACTGCACCCTTAATACCGAAAGGGAATGGACTACCAGAGGAGTCATATGGGAAGAAGATGTTTATGAGCCCATTCGCGATGATTGAGTTAAGGAGAGGAAATTTGTGAACCCGAGAAGATAGCACCAAGAAACACAACAATGGTGCGTGAATTTTATGCCAATTTTCCGAGAAGGTGGAAAGGGATGCTTTGTAAGGGGACACTATGTGCTGTGATGTAAGATATAAATATACAATTGAAAACAGTTGATGTTGAAGGAGGAATTGGTGATCGAGCCATTTTAGAACATACGGTCTAGAGCACCGACAACATAAATCGGGATACCGCCGCAAACACCGCGAGCTACCATGGAGCTTTTTGATATGGAAGAAATGGGTCAAGAGCATCGAACAAAGCCAATTCAACAAAGTAGCCAAAGGTTGGCTACATTTCGTCAGCGCCCGCATGATTCCATCCACGCACTTCACCAGAGTGCCAGAGGATAGGATTAAACTGATATATGGAATTATGAGGGGGTTGACGATTGATGTGGGGAAAGAAATAGTGCAGAGCATTGAGGAAATCAGCAGGTTGGTAACAACAGTCGGATTGGGACACGCTCGCGATTATCACCAAGCTATGTCACATGAGTGCGGTTCCACAACTACCCACTGACACTCATGAAAGAAACCAACTGCCTGTGTCCTATGGGATAGTGCACTCTTTCCCAGACCCAAGCCCACCAGCAGCCAGACGGAGAGTACAACCAGCAGCAGCAGCAGCAGCAGAGGCCGCCATGGATAAGATGAGCCTGAAATAGGGGCTCAATATGAGGCAGGACCTAGCCACCGGCCAACCACAGGAGCAGAACCTCCAACGCCCACGATGGAGCAATTGTTTCAAAATCAGATGAGGATGATGCAGACCTTGGACACAGTAGTACAAGGACGGCAAGAAACAAGGCAACAAATCAACGAGTTGAGTTCCTTGTTCAACCAATGGTCGATGCATTATCCACCGCCACCACCACCATTTTAGCCAAAGTTTGTAAGTGTCTTATTTCTTTTATTGTCTTTGAGTCTACACACATTGGAGACAATGTGTGATTTAAGTTTGGGGGTGTTCTATTTGTGTCATGTTATGTTTTATTTTAGTCTTTTTGATTGTTTTTATGTTTATTTTTGAGTCACCAATTTTTTTTCTTTTTGAGTCATAATTGCCTGTCAAAGATCATGAATGCTGTAGTTGCTAGAAACACCTAGTGAAGTAAGGTGGAATAATGTAACGGAATTGAAGCAACTATCTAAATACCTAAGTTAGATATGCCAAAAACTCACAGAATCTGTCTATTTGGAGTTTCTTGCTTGAGTTATGCATGCTAAATGATAAATACTTATGTGTTATGATTGCTTGCTATTTGAGGCGAAATAGTTAGGATATGCATGTTAGGGAGATGACTCAGGCATTTCTTTGATAGTCAATTCTTACCATTCTTTTCTATCATGTACTTTAAAAATATCCCTAGTCAGCCCCATTGAGCCTAAATTTGAAACCTCTTCTTTGACACCCTATATTCCCACAAATTGTACCATAAGTGAAAATGTGAAATAGTGGAATACATTGTGTTAAAAAAAAAAGACAAAAAGAGTGAATAAGTCTGTTGCACCCCAATACAAAAGTAATGAGAAATAGGCAAAAGCCTAAGTTTGGGAGTGCTTGTCATCATTATATACTCCACTCTCCCAAAACAAAAGAGGGAAAAGATAGAATCAAAGTGAAGGAAAGAACAAAAAGAAAAAGGGAAATACTGAAAAAAACTAAAGAGCTTATGGTACACGAAATGAGCCTAAATTGCCTATTTTTACCTACCTATACCTAAGCCTACATTACAACCCTTATAGTCATGAAGATCTCTTTTATGCATATCCAGAATTAGTGGAGAATAGCAAGTAAGCATGTCATAGGAATTCTTGAATTTATATGCATGATTTAGTATATTGACTTCCATTAAAGCATGATAATATGAGTTTGCGAAATATCTAGCTTAATGTGCTGAAATGTCATGCTATATGTTCCTGCATATTATTTTGCTAACCTTCATGTTTTTCTAGTTAACACTAATGCAACAAAAGTAATCAATGGCAGTGAGTCTTTTATTTTCATTTCTTTGAGTCTTTTATTTTATTTCTTTCTATCTTTGCTCGAGGGCGAGCAAAGGTTAAGTTTGGGGTATTTGATCGGTGTATTTTATATACACCTTTTGAGTCAGTTTTAATTAGTCTTTTGTCCCGTTTTGTACATATAAGTGTCGTATTAGGATAGTTTTCCTTTCTTTTGAGTCAAAATGGTTAAAATGGCCAAATGGCGGAAAAGAAGCTAAAAGAGGGCAAAAGAGGAGATGCCAGAGCTGAAAACAGAGAAAATGGCGAACGAGGGTAAAATCCAGACCAGCGCGGCCCCTCCTGCGATCAGCGAGGCATGGCGCCACTATTCGAAGAGGCTGCGAAGACTTCGGCGCGCGCTTCTGCATGCGAATCTTTGGGCGCGCGCCTAAACCTCCGAGAAGCTACTGAACTTGCAGCGCGGCTCTCGAACAACAGATATCGAGCGCGGCGCCAAAACACCGACGGATTGCAGAACTTCCGGCCATGCGCTGTCTGCGAGGCGGCCGACGCTGAAAATTTAGGTTTTGGGCGAATTTACGGGCAGGCACAAGGAAAAGAGGGAGGCGGTTTTCAGCCTATAAAAGGAGAACCCTAGGCAGTTTTTAAGGGTTCCCTTTCTTGCACAACACAAGGCTTCTTGCTTAGAGATTGGAGACCATAGTCTAGTAATTTCTTTTCCTTTTCTTTACTTTATTTCAGTTTTTGTATGATGAACTTTGAATTAGTTCTTGTCATATTTATGGCTAGGAACTAATTCTCTTATAGGGCTTTCCATGTTGAATTGCTAGAGACTTATGTTATAAATTAATGCATGCTTATGGTTATTTTTCTTATTGTGAGATCTATCCAATAATTGAGTTGAATTCTTGGTAATTAATTGACAACTAATTATCACTATATGATTTCTAATCAGTTCGAAAGGTGGATTGTGAATATCTTTGTAAGTTGGGTAGACATTCTTGGATTGGGGATGAAAATACCTCAATTATTTATGTAGCGTTGATGAGAGGCTTAACAACTCTAATTTTGCGCATTGTGCGTGACGGTCAACTAGGTTTTTGTTCTTAATCCTCCTATAGAGTTATCCTTATCACTGAAAGGTAGGTAAGGTGCGATACTGGGGTTGAGTGTTTATATAACCCTAACGGGAGTATAAAACGATTTCGTAAACCTGCTTTCTCCAAAAGAAGAATACCATAAGTTAATGCATTAGTAAGTAGCATAAGCGGATAGTAAGGATACATGGAAGCCCTATTCTCATCACCACTGAAATAAATCTTTATATTTAGATAGCTTGCATAATTCTTAGTTATAAACAACAAATCAATTATCAATTTACTAAATAGATACCAAAAAATAGATAGTTGGTAATTGAACCCTAATCCTTGTGGACGATATTCGGTCTTATCAAGACTATACTACTTGTCACGATAACGTGCACTTGCGTTTAAAGTGTGTGCATCTTACCGCGCATCACTCATCTAATGTCATCTCCTTCGTCTTGAGTTTCAAGTAATTCATAAACTCAGTCCACGAGGGAGGAAGTTTCTCAATCAATGCCCCAACCAATAATTGCTCGTTGGGCTTCAATCCTTCCAAATCCAGGTGATGTAAAATCATTTGAAATTCCTGGACTTGGGATGATACACTTTTGTTATCCACCATTTGAAATTTCAGGAACTTCCCAATGATGAACTTCTTGCTACCCGCATCTTGGGTGTTGTATTTCTTCTGAAGTTTGTCCCATAACTGTTTGACAGTTTCAACGGTACAATATACCGTGTAGAGGGGATCGGACAAACTGTTTAGAATATAGTTCCTACACATGAAATCACTATGTTTCCATGCTTCGTGAACCATCCTCATGTCGTCAGCGACATGGCTACCTTGGCCCCCTCTGATCGGTGTATTTTATATACACTTTTTGAGTCGTTTTTAGGGAATCTTTTGTCCCTTTTTGTACAAATCCGTGTCGTCTTAGGATAGATTTTCTTTCTTTTGAGTCAAATTGGTTAAAATGGCTACTTGGCGGAAAAGGAGTGAAAAGAGGGCAAAAGTGGAGGTTCCAGAGCTTAAAAGACGAGAAAGTGGCGAACGTGCACGGCCAGCACGCTGGCGCCTCCAAGAAAGCCAGCGCCCCGGCGCCCAATGATCAGAGGCTTGCAGAAGTTCAAGCGCCGCGGCCTCGAACAGAGTTGCGAGCCGCGCGCTTATCGTCGAGAGTTTGAGAACTTCGGGCCGCATGGCCGAGGCATGCGCCGACGGGAAAAATCGAGTTTTGACGATTTTTTGGGCCATGCCTGAAGGAAAACCTTAAGGGCGGTTTTGAGGCTATAAAAAGAGAACCCTAGGCAGTTTTCAAGGGTTCACTTTCTTGCACAAACACAAGACTTCTTGGAGTTGAAGATTGGAGACCATTACTTAGTAATTTATTTTCTTTCCTTTACTTTACTTTTAGTTTATGTTGGATATTGAATTAGTTCTTGTCATGTCTATGGCTAGGAACTAATTCTAATATAGGGTTTTCCATGTCAATTCACTTGAACCTTATTTTATGAGTTAATGCATGTTTATGGTTGTTCTTCTTATTGTTGAGATTTATTCCAATAATCTTTTGAATGCTTGGTAATTACTTGATCATTAATTATCATTGTTTATATGATTTCTAATCAAACTTCGAAAGGAGGATGTTGTGACTATGTTGTAGTTGGGTAATCATAAGTCGGATTGGGGATGAAAATACCTCAATTACTTGTGTAGCGTTAACGGGGGTTTAAACACCTAGCTTACTTGTGTAAACGTTAACAGGGTTTTGTTCTTAATCCTCCTATAGAGTCATCCTTATCACCGAAAGGTAGAAAGGAGCGCTACTGGGGTTGAGTGTTTATATAGCCTTAAAGGGAGTATAAAACGAATTAGTAAACCTGCTATCTCCAAAAGAAGAAGAACCATAATTTATTGCATTAATAAGTAATATAAGCGGATAGTTGAGGCGACTTGGAAGCCCTATTTCCATCACTACTGAAGTAAACACATAGTTAATTAGTATTTATAATTGTTAGTTATAATCAACAAACTCAAATATCGGTTACCAAATAGATAACAAAGGATAGATAATTGGTACTTGAGCACTAATCCCTGAGGACGATAACTCGGTCTTCAAGACTATATTACTTAAGTCGACAACGTGCACTTGCGTTAAAGTGTGTGCATTAAATCGCGCATCAAGTTTTTGGTGCCGTTGCCGGGGATTAGGCATAGTTCAATATCAATTTTATCTATTTTTAATTTTTAATTTGTTTTTTTTTATTACGTTTTTTTTTGTTATTTTGGTAAAAATCGGGGTGCCGTGATCTGTTTGTTTGTTTTTGATTTGTTTCAGGCACTCAGTTTATGCGAAGGAGAAGAGGAGCAAACACTCTTGTTCTCTTCAATCCAGAGATTGAGAAAACTTGTAAACAGAATAGAAAGAACCAGCGAATTTCAACCTTGATAGAGATGGACGGCGTCCGAAACAACAATGTGCTGAGAGAGGGGTTAGGTGAAAATCAACCTAACCAAGGAATGCCTCGGCGAATACCTATGGATGTCGAGGAAAGAGTTCAAGTCGTGCGAAAGAAGCTTGGGAGACTACGTCTTGGGGTGAGCGAACCTGAGCATGTATTAGGCTCCCAAAGATAGGAGCAAATAACTTTGAGATCAAACCGGCAATTCTAAGCATGGTGCAGAACACAGTGCAGTTTGGAGGGTTGCCATCACAGGATCCACATATGCACATAGCTAATTTCTTGGAGTTGTGTGCAACATTCAGATATAACGGCGTTCGATGATCTTGCGTCATCGAGGCTCTTTCCCTTCTCACTCAGGGATAGAGCAAAAGTATGGTTAAACTCCTTACCAGCTGATTCGATTTTTACATGGCAAGAGCTGGCACAAAAAATTTTGGCAAATTTTTTCCCACCATGCAAAGTAGCAAAGTTGAGAGGGGAGTTGAATAATTTCTACCAAGCAGATGGAGAGTCATTATACGAAGCTTGGGAAAGATTCAAGGACTTGCAGAGGAAGTGTCCACCCCACAGTATTGAGTTGTGGAACTTGGTCCACATCTTCTACAATGGGCTGAGCGGAACAACCAGAACAATTATCGATGCAGCAGCAGGTGGGACCTTTATTAGGAAAACAGCCCATGAAGCTCACGATTTACTAGAAGACATGGCCACCAATAACCATGTCACAGAAGATAGACAAATGAGTGGAAGGAGAATAGTGGGAGTTCACGAGATAGATGTCATCACTGCCCTGAACGCCCAAGTTTCCCTTTTGACCAAGCGATTCTGAGAACATACGATGTCAGTAAATGCAGTGCAGATGCCAAGGAGTTGTGAAACGTGTGGTGGTCCACATACATTCGATAGATGTCCTTTAGCTGATCCTAAAAATATGCCAATCGAGCAAGCAGAGTGTCAAGCTGTGGGTAACTATCAGAGGCCCCAGAACAACCCATACTCCAACACATACAATCCAGGGTGGAGGAATCACCCAAATTTTTCATGGAGAGGAGACCGAGCGGCGAGATTAGTATAGAGGCGATGCAAAACCAGCAGCACCAAAATCAGCAGCCATTTACTCAGGCCCCACCTTCTCAACAATTTAATGCACCTGTTCAGCCAGAAAAGCCAGACGAGCTGAGGGCGGCTTTGTTGACACTTACCAACGCCCAGACCCAGTTCATGGCGGAGACTAGATCTTCGTTCAGGAACTTGGAAACACAAGTGGGTCAAATAGCAAAGCAATCGAACAACAGGCCACAGGGTACACTGCTAAGCAACACAGAGATAAATCCGAGAGAACAATGCCAGCAAGATAACCGAGAAGTAGTAAACAGTTGGGCGGCGTTCACCTCACCGGTATTTGAACAAAGGCGAAATAGAAAGAGAATGTGGTTGAAGCTCGCCCGGATGGTAGAAAACTCCATAGAAGAGTATCTTGAGAAGATCCGTTCCCACAGAGATTGCAGAGAAAGGCAGTTGATAAACAATTCTCCAAATTTTTGGAGACGTTCAGAAAGCTACATATCAACATATCCTTCATAGAGGCGTTGGAGCAGATGCCCTCTTATTTCAAATTCATGAAGGAGATTTTGGGGAAGAAGAAGAAACTAGCAGAGTATGAGATGGTAGCACTGACGGAGGAGTGCAGTGCTATCCTGCAGAAGAAGTTGCCCCCTAAACTAAAAGACCCAAGGAGCTTTACATTGCCTTGCACAGTTGGCAAGGTGACATGCAACAGGGCTCTTTGTGATTTAGGGGCAAGTATAAATCTGATGCCTTTATCAGTGTTTAAACGGTTGGAATTAGGTGAAGCCAAACCAACCACGGTGAGCCTACAACTAGCAGATATAACAGTGGTACACCCAAGGGGGAAGATTGAGGATGTGCTTGTTAAAGTAGGAAAATTCTTTTTTCCTGCGGACTTCCTCATTCTTGACATGGAAGAGGATGCAGAGATCCCCATCATATTGGGGAGACCATTCCTGGCGACAGAGAGAGCCCTGATCGATGTAGAAAAAGGAGAGCTGACGTTGAGGGTGGAGAAGGAAGAAATGGTGTTTAAAGTATTTAAACATATTATTGAGCCACCAATCATGAGCAGGTGCTTTGCAATTAGCACCATCATAACCCCCTGTGAGCCAGTGCAAGCCAAACCGAGGGAGATAAGCCCACCAACGCAGGTACATGATGCCAAACCTCCGCCAAAACAGGTATGTGCTCCTGAACCTTCCCTTGAAAATAATTTTAAGAAAAGAAACAGACGAAGAAAAAGAAAAATGTGGAAAAAATGGATTGGTTGTGGGGTTAATCCACCCCACACTTATTGAGTTAAGGAACTTGCGTCCGGCTAAAAGACGTTAAAGACAGCGCTACTTGGGAGGCAACCCAAGGTATTTTGATTTATTTTACTTTAATATAGTTAGTTTTATTAGAAACGATCTCACGGAGGTAGTGTTGTGTTGTGATTGTGGTGTAGGACAATAAATTGGAGGCGGCGAAGAATAGCCAGATTTCGAGAAAAATGGGTGGCCATGGCGCTGAGGCAGTCGCGGCGCCAAAAGAGCAAAGCGGCGAAGATTAAGCCATGGCTCAGAGCACGGGCCAGGCGCAAAAATCGTAAAATTGACCAAGTCTAGCGCGTATTTCCGTATGGCCGCGTAAATTCCCGAAGCGCGATAAAGTAGCGCCGTGGCGCTAAATGCAGAACGCAAGCGGAAATCCCAAAATTAAAAGACGCCCAAAAACACGATTTTCCCCAATTTCAAACCAAAACCTAACCTTTCTTCTCCACAAAACCCACGAAAATCCACACTTTACCCACAAATCTTCCATAAATCAAACCCAAACACAACCAAAATTCTTAAAGTCCCTAAACCCTTAAACATTTCAACCAACAAAACTTCATCCCAGTGCCTCAAATCACTATTAGAAGCAAGAAAACCTTGAAGAACACCGTCAAAAGGTAATCTTTATCTTTTCTTGAGAGCATTACTGTAGTCAGAGGAGGTGGTAGTTTGGAGGAGTGTTGTACTGTTGAAGTTGTGGGGGTTGAAAAATTGGTTGCGATTAAGTGAGGAAGAGTATACAAGGAGGGTGTGGGTGTTGTGTAGAAGCTTCTTAAGTGAAGTTTGGGGGTAATTGGTGTTGTAGCTGTTGATTGGCGAGTGATAGGGCTGGTGAACAGTGATTGGCACTAAGGAAACGCTGCAAAAAGTGAATTAACCATGTCTGCCAGAAAGAGAAGAGCCTCCAGATCCACCTCAGCCCCTCAATACGATGATACTAGGTTTATTAGCCAACAAGCTCATGAAAGATACAAAAAGTTTAGTACTAGGCCCTTAATCCCTGAAAGGGGAATGAACTATCAAAGGGATTCGTTTGGGGAGAAGGATGTCTATGAGCCCATTCGGGCGATGATTGAGATGATGGGGTGGGAAAGATTTGTAAACCCGGAAGAGATAGCACCAATGAACACAGTGATGGTGCGTGAATTTTATGCTAATATTCCGGAGAAGGTGGACAATGGATGCTTTGTGAGGGGAAAATATGTGTCTGTGACGGCAGAAGAGGTCAATTCGGTATTGGAAACAGTTGATGTTGAAGAAAGAGGTGATAGCGAAACTCGCATCATGGTCTAGAAGCGCATTGCATTGGCGGAACACCGCGAGCACGATGAGCTACTGGGCTGCATTTGATATTGCGAAATGGGTCAAAGGATCGAGTAGGTGCGGTTCAACAGCGACCAAGGGTTGGCTATACTGTCGATGCGTCGATTCCATCAACGCACTTTACCAGAGTGCCAGAAGACAGGATCAAATTGATATATGGAATTATGAAGGGTAAGACAATTGATGTGGGAAATGAGATAGTGCAAAGTATTGAAGAGACCAGCAGGTTGGTAACAACAGGTGGGTTGGGACATGGCTCACTTATCACAAGTTTATGCGCCTTAAATGGGGTCCCAACCCTACCCACTGATACTCGTGAGAGAATCCAACTGCCTGTGTCATATGGGATAGTGCACTCCTTCCCGCACTCCAAGTCCCCAAAGCAGAAGAAGAGCACCAAGGCCAAAGCAGCAGCAGAGGCCGCCATGGACGAAGATGAGCCTGAGATAGAGGCTCAATATCGCGACAGAGCGACCACCAGCCACCCACAGAATCAGAACCTCCAGTGCCTATGATGGAGCAGTTGCTCCAGAACCAGAGAAGGATGATGCAACATTTCGACACAGTGATACTAGGACAACAAGAGTTGAGACAAGGACAACAATAATTGAGGCAGGGGCAACAACAGTTGCACCAGCAATTTGACGAGATGAGTTCCCTGTTCAACCAATGGTCGATGCATTATCCACCGCCACCGCCATCATTTTAAACCAAGTCTGTAAGTGTCCTTTTCTTTTATTGTCTTTGAGTCTTGCACACATTGGGGACAATGTGTGATTTAAGTTTGGGGGGTGACTTATTTGTGTCTTATTGTTGTACTATGTTTGAGTCTTTTTTTGATTTATTTTGTGTATTTTTGAGTCATAAATTTTTTCTTTTGAGTCATAATTGTCTGTCAAAGATCATGCATGCTGTAGTTACTAGGAACACCTAGTGAAGTAAGGTGGAATAATGTAATGGAATTAGAAGCAACCATCTAAACACTTAGGTTAGATATGCCAAAAACTCATAAAATCTGTCTATTTGGATTTTCTTGCTTGAATTGTGCATGATAAATGATTAAAACCTATGTGTTCTGATTGCTTGCTATTTGAGGTGAAATAGTTAGGAGATGCATGTTAGGGAGATGACTCATGCGTTTCTTTGTTAGTCAATTCTTACCACTCTTTTCTATCTCTGACATTAAAAATATCCCTAGTCAGCCCCATTGAGCCTAAAAATTGAACTTTTTCTTTGACACCCTATATTTCCATATCTGTGTCATAAGTAAACATGTGAAATAGTTGGAATAGAATGTGTTAAAAAAGAGACAAAAAGAGCAACCAAGATTGATGCACCCCAATAAAAAAGTTATAAGAAATAGGCAAAAGCCTAAGTTTGGGGGTGCTTGTTATTATAATACACTTCACGCTCTCAAAACAAAAGAGGGGAAAGATAGATTTGAAGTGAAGAAAAGAAATCAAAAGAGAAGGGAAACATTGAAAAGCAAAAGAGCTTATAATACACAAAATGAGCCTAAATGCCTATTTTTACCTACCCATGCCTAAGCCTACATTACAACCCTTAAAAGTCCTGAAGATCTCTTAGATGCATATTCATGATTAGTGGAGAATAGCAAGTAAAAATGTCATAGGATTTTTGAAATTAACATGCATGATTCAGTATTTTGACTTCCATTAAGCATGATAAAAATGAGTTTGCGAAATATCTAGCTTAATGTGTTTAGAATGCTAAAATTTCATGTTATATGTTCCTGCATATTATTCTGCTAATCTTCATGTTTTTCTAAGTGACACCAATGCAGCAAAGTGATCAATGTCATTGAGTCTTTTATTTTTTCGTTTCCTTGAGTCTTTATTTCTTTCTTTTTTATCTTTGCTCGAGGGCGAGCAAATGTTAAGTTTGGGGGTATTTGATCGGTGTATTTTATATACACTTTTTGAGTCGTTTTTAGGGAATCTTTTGTCCCTTTTTGTACAAATACGTGTCGTCTTAGGATAGATTTTCTTTCTTTTGAGTCATATTGGTTAAAATGACTACTTGGCGGAAAAGGAGTGAAAAGAGGGCAAAAGTGGAGGTTCCAGAGCTTAAAAGACGAGAAAGTGGCGAACTGTGCACTGACGGGCGGTAGCCGCGGCCTCCGGCCAATGAGCGGCACCCGGCGCCCAATGATCAGAGGCTTGCAGAAGTTCAAGCGCCGCGGCGCCTCCAGACAGCAGAGTTGCAGAGCCGCGGCGCCTTATCGTCAGAGAGTTTCAGAACTTCCGGCGCCGCGGCGCCAGTAGCAGGGCCGCGGCGCCGACGCGGGAAAAATCAGGTTTTTGACGATTTTTTGGGCCAGGCCTGAAGGAAAACCTTAAGGGCGGTTTTGAGGCTATAAAAAGAGAACCCTAGGCAGTTTTCAAGGGTTCCCTTTCTTGCACAAACACAAGACTTTTCGGAGTTGAAGATTGGAGATCATTACTTAGTAATTTCTTTTTTTTCCTTTACTTTACTTTTAGTTTATGTTGGATATTGAATTAGTTCTTGTCATGTCTATGGCTAGGAACTAATTCTAATATAGGGCTTTCCATGTCAATTCACTTGAACCTTATTTTATGAGTTAATGCATGTTTATGGTTGTTCTTCTTATTGTTGAGATTTATTCCAATAATCTTTTGAATGCTTGGTAATTACTTGATCATTAATTATCATTGTTTATATGATTTCTAATCAAACTTCGAAAGGAGGATGTTGTGACTATGGTGTAGTTGGGTAATCATAAGTCGGATTGGGGATGAAAATACCTCAATTACTTGTGTAGCGTTAACGGGGGTTTAAACACCTAGCTTACTTGCGTAAACGTTAACAGGGTTTTTGTTCTTAATCCTCCTATAGAGTCATCCTTATCACCGAAAGGTAGAAAGGAGCGCTACTGGGGTTGAGTGATTTCCCAATATCATGCTAAGAATAGCTAGGATTTCCAGAAGAAGATGTCATTCGTTTGATATAGCCTTAACGGGAGTATAAAACGAATTAGTAAACCTGCTATCTCCAAAAGAAGAAGAACCATAATTTATTGCATTAATAAGTAATATAAGCGGATAGTTGAAGCGACTTGGAAGCCCTATTTCCATCACTACTGAAGTAAACACATAGTTAATTAGTATTTATAATTGTTAGTTATAATCAACAAACTCAAATATCGGTTACCAAATAGATAACAAAGGATAGATAATTGGTACTTGAGCACTAATCCTTGAGGACGATAACTCGGTCTTCAAGACTATATTACTTGAGTCGACAACGTGCACTTGCGTTAAAGTGTGTGCATTAAATCGCACATCACCCTCTCGTCAAATCATTTGGCTGAGGGTCCACGTCTTCCCCAACTAGTGGAGGGTCTTCGGTTAGGAAATGTGACATTTCCATAATCGTTAGGAAAAACAACATATTTTGTTGTCATCTCTTAAAGTGAGTACCCATGAACTTTTCAGGACGTTCATGGTGAAAACCAGCGGGTGTTGTGGACGTGGCACCTCCTGGAGTTGTTGCAAAGGCGTTGGGAATGCCTCTAACAGGAGCATAGGCATTTTGGACGCCTTGGGCAGTGGCATAGGCACTATAAGTGTCCGGAGCAGCAACGGAGATATTGGTTGTGCCAAAAGCAGTGGTAGCACTAGAAGTGTCAAAAACAGTGGTTTGGAAGACATTAGGAATGCCTGGATTAGTTGGGGTGTAGGTAACACCATTCCCTTGAGCATTGGTGGGATTGACACTAGTAGTGCCAAAAGCAGTGGAGTTGAAGGCATTAGAATTGCCTTGAGTGGTGTTCGAATTTTCAGCGTTGATTTGATCTTCAGCAGATATTGTTGTTGTTGAAAGGAGACAATATTATATTAAGATTGTTGGATATGAAGGGTAGAAACAAGGAAATGAGAATTGTAACAACAAGTGACAATAAATCTGGAAATCAAACAAAGAAATAGTTTTGTTGGGTTGATTGGATGAACAACCTATTCTTAAGATAATATTGTCCCATATATCCTTTCAATGGTTTTAATGGCAACTTATCTTCCAATATAAAACAGCGATCAAACAAATGAGCAAAGGAACTCAAGTGTTTGCTTAGGAAGAAGGATCTTTGAGTGTTTTGTGATTGCAAGAGAGGAAGACAACTTTAGAGAATTGCTTAGTGAATGTGTGTTTGCAATTGTGCCAAAGGCATCAATTTATAGGTAGATGATTTTGTCTTCTCAATTCACCGAATGAATGGTCATCAATGTCAAGTAATGACCATTGATATTGAGGTAAATTCAGCGTAGTAATGGCTGAATTCAATAGCCAAATAATGGAGAGTAATTGCTCCAAAATCAGCTCAAGAATCAGCCTTAATTCGCCTCTAACGGTACTGAAAAACTCTCGTAGCACCGCGGTCCCTCGGGAGGGCACCGCGGTGCCTAAATTACAGTAAGTCACTAGAACCGAAAACTGAATTTGCACCGCGGTCCTGTCCTTGTGGCACCGCGGCGATTTTCTGATTTGTTTCATCTCTTACACATTTCTTCTTTTCATTTACCAACGTGAAACCATTCGTCATTCGGCCAATAACCGTCTAATTTCTTACATCTCAAACAATTCACATACGTACCAATATCTCTTCCATTTAAGGAAATAATGATCATTGGCACTTTATATGCACGTGTGTGGAAATCATGTTTCCGACGTGTGGGGCCCCAATTGTTCGATTCATAATTAATATGATTTACTTTATTTCACGTTTAATAAATATTTCCAACAATGTGAAACTGTCTCTGACGATACTGTCTTTATTTTCAAGAATTATTAAGAAATTATTTTCATATAGTAATAATGTGGAAGCAATTCAGGAGGAAGTGGTAAAAAATTACTTGCACGTTGTTAGGCATATTTCATAAACCTATTTTGAGTCATTTTCGATTAGTATTTTACCTATTTTCGTTGCGTCTAGTATAGTTTTAGGATTGTTTTTCTTTCTTTTGAGTCACAGCGATTCAAAAATGTAAAATGGCAAAAAGGAGCGAAAAGTGGGCATAAAATGAGGTCCCGACGCAGAAAAAGGTCGAAAATCGATGACTCGGAAAAACCACAGCAGCACCGCGATGTCCAGAGGCAGGACCGCGGTGCCAAAACAGCAGAAACCCGCAGGACTTTCAGCACCGGGGTGCATTCAGACAGAACTGCGGTGCCATTTATTCAGAGAGCTGCAGGAGTTTCGACACCGCGGTGCTGACCTGCAGAGCCGCTGTGCAGGTATGGAATTTTTCAGTTCCGATTTGTAATTGGCCAAGGGCAATAGGGTCCCTAGGGCACAAAATTGATACATATTCAAAGCCCTAGGGATCAATTTTTAGGAGGGGAGTCCATTCTTGAACACAAGAACAACACAAGGCACTTGGAGCAACAATTTGAGATTTTAATCTTCGTAATTTTTTATCTTTAGTTTTTATTTCAGTTTTATGTTGGATATTGTGTTAGTTCATAGCATGTCTATGGCTAGGAACTAAACACTTAATTAGGGCTTTCCTTATGATTCACTTGAACATTTATTCATGATTTGATGCAATAGTTTGATTACTTCTTCAGTTGTTAAGATCTATTCAATAATTGATGTGAATGTTTGATAGTTAATTGATCACTAATTATCATAACATATATGATTTCGAATCAACAACCGAGAGGAGAGATTTGGATATGTTGCAGTTGAATAGACATAGGTTAAAATCGTGGACGAAAGTACCCCGATACTTGTGTAGTGTTTAGGGTTATTGTTCTTAATCCTCCTGTGTGGTTAAAATCGTGGACGACAGACCCCGTTCATGACGGAGATGAGACCTTCTATTAGGGGTTTGAAAACTCAAATAGGGAAGTTGGTAGAGAAGTTGAGTGATAGACCTCAGGGGGCTCTCCCGATGTCTGATGATGAATCCAGTGAGCAATGCCAAGCGATCGATGCGAGAAGTGGGAAGCGATTAGAAGCGGTGGGGCCCCTGACGAGTGGAAGACAATTGAAATAGAATATGAGGGGGTTACTGATGACCGCCCTAATTTAGAGAAGGCTCCACCGGCAGTAAGGAGATAATATGTAGATAGAATCCCTTATCCTCAAAGACTGCTGAAGAAGTCCTTAGACAAGGAGTTTTCCAAGTTTTTAGAGGTCTTCAAAAAGCTGCATATTAATCTTCCGTTCATTGAAGCTTTAGAGCAAATGTCAGCATATGTAAAATTTATGAAGGACATCATGTTTAAGAAGAGGAAGCTGGCGGATTATGAGACAATAGCCTTGACAGAGGAGTGCAGTGATATCTTGCAGAAGAAACTACCCCCTAAGTTGAAGGATCCAGGGAGTTTCACCCTACCTTGCACTATAGGTAAGGTGACATGTAAACGGGCTTTGTATGACTTAGGGGCCAGTATCAACTTTATGCCTCTCTCTATGTTTAAAAGACTCGGTTTGGGGAAAGCAAAGCCGACTACAGTGAACCTGCAGCTAGTTGATCGCTCAGTCATTGAAAATGTGTTAGTGAAAGTGGGAAAATTTATCTTCCCTGTTGATTTCCTCATTCTGGATATGGAGAAGGATGAAGATATGTCCATCATTCTTGGGAGACCATTTCTAGCCATAGGAAGGGCCCTTATTGATGTTGAGAAAGGGGAGTTGAAGCTTAGAGTTCAGGATGAAGAAATGACATTCAAGGTGTTTCAGCCACCACCTGAGCCAGAGTTAACCTTCAAAGTTTTCAGACCACCCACTGAGCCCCGAGTCGATGAGAGATGTTTTGCTATTGGGAAAGTTGACAAGGTTTTGCCTGGGGAAAACCTCACTAGTATTGATGCTTGTGGGGTACCATTGAAGAAAAGTGTGGAGACTGAGAGTAAGACTAGGGCAACAACAAATAATGAAACAATAATGAACCCTCCTGAAATTAGGTCTGTGGAAAAAAAAAGAGGAAGAGGAAGCGATTGGTGCTGAGATGGTTATGTGGAGGCGGAGCTCTACCCCATTAATTTAGTAAGTGAACTGCATCCGGCTAAAAGACGTTAAAGATAACGCTACTTGGGAGGCAACTCAATGTTTAAATTCTGCAATTTATTTTAATTAGGACAGTCTCACTTTTGGTGTGTTTGTTATATTGTGATGTCAGGTGAAGGACTCAGAGGATGGAGCATGAAGGAAAGGGCGAAAAGACACAAAATCGATTCAGCACCGCGGTACCGATCTGCAGCACCGCGGTGCTGAATCTTCAGGAAAGCCTCAGTACTTTACGTACCGCGGTGCCACAGAGGCAGAACCGCGGTGCCAATTCACGATCCCTGAAAATATGAAAAGGCTCGGAATCGCCAAATCTCCTCCCACAGATACCGTCACAATGCAATATCTGCCGCCACCACCATCATTTTGAGTTGTTGTACGTCTGTATGTCGTCCCTGTTTCATCTTTGAGTCATACACATTTGGGACAATGTGTCAGTTAATTTTGGAGGAGGGGGGGGGGGGGTTACTTATATTTTCTTATATTTTTGAGTCGTTGATTTGTGTCTTTTATGTGTCTATATGAGTCACAATTTTTTTTATCATGCATGTTGTAGTTGCTTGAAACGCCTAGTGAATTAAGTAGGATAATATAATGGAATGCTATGAAAAAATCTGTGTACTTAAGTTAAATATGTCAAAGATTCATGAAAACCTGATTAGTTGGAATATTGTGTGCTTAGCCTGTGTATGTCAATTGCAAAAAATGTCCTGCATGCTTGATATTTGAGGCGAAATAATTAGGATGTACATGTTAGGGGGAGGATTCAGTCATTTCTTTGTTAGCCCTTTTTACCTTTCATTACATGCCCTGACAATGAATTGTATCCCTAGTCAGCCCTTTGAGCCTAAAATGAAAAGCAATTTCTTTGACACCCCAATTCCCTCATGTGTCATAAGCAATAACTGATGATACGGAGGAAAATGAAAGTGAAAAAGAAATACAAAAGAGAGCAAAAATAAATTATGCACCCCAATTAAAATATGAAAAAGCTTAAGTTTGGGGGTGCCAATGTCAATGTGTATGTTCCGCTCTCAACAAAAAGAGAAAAGAGAGTAATGGGTATGAACTAAAAAAAATACAGCAAGGATAGAGAAACAAGTTGAATGAAAAGCGTTTATGGTACGTAATTTGAGCATAAATGCCTATTTTTACCTATCCATGCCTAAGCCTACATTACAACCATGAAAAGTCCTGATGATCCCTAGTATGTATGTCCATGATTAGTGGAGAATAACAAGTAAACAGGCTATAGTACCTTGACAAAAATGCAATGACATTGACATACATAGGTTAGGTATTCATGCTTCCAGTGATTGTGACTGAAATGAATCTGCGAAATATCTAACTTGAAATTCTAGATTGTTCAATGCATGCTACATCTATTCCTACATATTGTCCTAACTAACGTTCATGTGTTTCTAAGTGACATTTTGCAAGTGCTTGACGTGAGTCTTTGAATCTTTTTTATTTTATTTCTTTGTTTTGTTTTCTTCTTTGCTCGAGGGTGAGCAAAGTTTAAGTTTGGGGGTTTGTTAGACATATTTCATAAACCTATTTTGACTCATTTTCGATTAGTATTTTACCCATTTTCGTTGCGTCTAGTACAGTTTTAGGGTTGTTTTTATTTCTTTTGAGTCACAGCGGTTCAAAAAGGTAAAATGACAAAAAGAAGCGAAAAGTGGGCATAAAAGAAGGTCCCGGGGCAGAAAAAGGTCAAAAATCGATGACTCGGAAAAATCACAGCAGCACCGCGGTGCCAAAACAGCAGAAACCCATAGGACTTTCAGCACTGGGGTGCATTCAGACAGAACCGCGGTGCCATTTATTCAGAGAGCTGCAGGAGTTTGCGCATGATCGCGACTGCGAACAGCGATCTTGATGCAATTTTTGATTCAGAGTTGAAATTGGCCAAGGGCGATAGGGTCCCTAGGGCACGAAATTGATACCTATTTAAAGCCCTAGGGATCAGTTTTTAGGAGGGGAGTCCATTCTTGAACACAAGAACAACACAATGCACTTGGAGCAACAATTTGAGACTTTAATCTTCGTAATTTTCTATCTTTAGTTTTTATTTCAGTTTTATGTTGGATATTGTGTTAGTTCGTAGCATGTCTATGGCTAGAAACTAAACACTTAATTAGGGGCTTTCCTTATGATTCACTTGAACATTTATTCATGATTTGATGCAATAGTTTGATTACTTTTTCAGTTGTTAAGATCTATTCAATAATTGATGTGAATGCTTGATAGTTAATTGATCACTAATTATCATAACATATATGATTTCGAATCAACAACCGGGAGGAGAGATTTGGATATGCTGTAGTTGAATAGACATAGGTTAAAATCGTAGGCAGCGCATTCCGATACTTGTGCAGCTTTATAGGTTACTGTTCTTAATCCTCTTATGTGGTAAATCCTATCATAGAAATATAGAAGGGTTCTACACTGGGGTTGAGTGATTATATATTCTAACCGAAATATAAGACAGTCTAGTTAACTGCTATCTTAACATAGAAGAAGAATCATTCTAGAACGCATTAAGAATTGAATAAATTGAATAGTTGATAATTTTGAAAGCCCTAATTTCTTCATAATCTGAATACAACCTAATTAGTTTACTTATTTTTTGCAATCATTCCAGTAGTTAAATAAAAATCCCAATCAATATTCGTTCGCCAAATAGATAACACAAAATAGATGCTCGGTACTTAGAAACTAATCTATGTGAACGATATTCGATCTTACAACCTATATTACTTGAGACGATACGTACACTTGCGTTTTGCGCGTGTGGAAATCACCTAACACACGTGGTGTTTACAAATATAAAACACAAGATGTGTTTTCACATACTACTCTTATTATGAAACTATAATTAATTAATACACATTTACACCATAATTAACCTGATAAATTAGTATGAGTTGGTGTAAACATCGGATATGATAATTTTTTACTGCCGATATAGTACTCCAGGGGAGATTTAAGAAGTATATAGAGGACTTTACATAACTATACAATATTAAAATACACATCACATGTTTTTAGCATAAAAATTAATATATCAGATGTAGCCATACCTATCCAAAATAAATCCCATTTCTTTCCGAAAAAGCCCTAAAAGAACGCTAGAAACGGCTATCTTGCCAAGATTAGTTTTCTCTCTCTTTTAATGTCTTTTGTTTTTATTTTCTAGTCTTTTTTTTCTTGTGTCTTTGTTTCTTATTTTCATTTTATATTAACACAGTCTTTTATTCGTTCTTTTTGAAATTTCAATGTAGATGTTAAAAATATTATATTAACATATTACAAATTGGATTATTGTGCTTGTATATTTTTCTATTTCAGTAATGCATGTGATAAATTATATACATATTAAATATACTGGACATATTTAAAATAGTATGTACGAGTTCAGGAGACACAAATGTCTCAGTGCAGAGGTGTGAGAGGTTGACTATAGACGCGTTCAGGAGGGGTAGAAGTAGGCCGAAAAGTATTGGAGAGAGGTGATTAAACGGAATATGGCGCAGATGCAACTTACTGAGAACATGACCTTAGATAGAGGGTTGTGGAGGACACAGATTAGGGTAGAAGGGTAGTAGGTAGTCGAGCGTAGTCCTACTTACACTTGCAAAATGGTAGTTGTAGTGTTATTATGTAGGTCTGCTTAGCCTATCATATTAATAGGTGCATTATTGTTTTATAGTCCCCGATAATTCGATTTCTGCTGCTATGTGTTCTTTAGTGTACTTTGTGTAGCTTATTTACTCGCGCTAGTTACTGCTCATTTTTCAGAATGCGCTGTCATAGCTTATTCGCTTTGATATCAGCATTTTCATACTACTTTATTTTTTTTACCGGGTCTGACCGTTTTTCTTGTTTTTGCTTTGTTTATGCTTATGTTTTGTCTTGAGCCGAGAGTCTCTCGAAAACAACCGTTCTACCTACCAAGGTAGAGGTAAAGTCTGCGTACATTCTACCCTCCCAGACCCACACGTTGTGGGATTTCACTGAATATGTTGTTGTTATTTAAAATAGTATGTGTAATTATTTTGCTTAATTTTATATATGTGAATTGATGGTTTATTAACATTATATAAAATAGTCACAGTATAATATACTTAAAATATATGAAAAATATTATACGTATATTTGACATATCTAAAAAATTGTAAAGATATATAGTGAAAAGGAACTCCAATAAGAAAAAAGTGATGCTTATCTTAGAAATAGAAATAAATTTTGAATTATATACCTATATTAAATGTGAAGCAGTAGGGGTTGGTGATTGGCGGCTACAAGGTTAAAATAAGAAACTATATTTAAGAGGAGAGAAAAAGAGGAAATTTAATTTCTATTTAAGAGGGAATTAATTCCTAAATTTTATATTTAAGAGGGGAGAAAAGAAGGGATCAATTCTTAAATATTACATTTAAGGGGAGAGAGAAAGAGAAGATTAATTCTTAAATTGTTGGGATTTTATTTTTAAAAGAATATGGTATAAGTGTTATTAAAACTGCTACTTCTAAAAGATTGTTATTTATGTTAACAATTTTGTTAAACATGATGAACTGTGTAAGAATCTCAAGTATATATCAATAGGCAAATGAAGTATCAACAAATCAGAGTGGCGCAGCGGAAGCGTGGTGGGCCCATAACCCACAGGTCCCAGGATCGAAACCTGGCTCTGATAATTTAGTGAAAAAAGAGTAGCATCTTTTGGCCCTCTTTTTTATAGAAAAAACTTTTACTCCCACCTCTTGAAAGTCAATGCTAATAAATCTCAGATTTGTTTTTCTCCTTGTTTATAGCTCTTGTCAATCAGTTCAAAATTACATATTTACATTTTACCAAAATGAGAATAAAATAAGAAACCAAGAGATAACATTAGCTTTTGCTCCTTGGACCAATGCTTATTTAACATAATTTACTCTTTCTGTATCAGACAAAGCACGTTCTGTCTCTCAAATTTTCTCCTTGTTTTTAGCTCTTGGCAATCAGTTTCTAAACTACATCTGACAAAATAAAAATAAAATAAGAAAACAAGAGATAACAATAACAGCGACCCTTGAAATTATAGAGTACACGAAAGGGGATAATCCCAAAGAGACTCATAAGGATCACGAATAATTTCCATGTAATCTTGAACACCATTCACTGCATAAAGTGATGCTGATATTTGTCTTTCCACTTTCATTACCTCAAATTCTGTAAACCCCATCGCAGTCTTGGTTGGAATATCTAACAATTCTTGAGCAAATTCCAAGCCTTCTTCAAAATCCCATGATACTAGTTCAGACGAAAAACAAGAAGATGATGATGATGATGATGTGACAATATCTAAATCGGGCTTGTATGTGTTACTATCATCAAACAGTTGACTTTCTTGTATGATTTCTTGATCAATAGAAAGTATTGTTTCATCAAGATAGTTCCTTTGTGCATACTCACTAGAAAGTATATCATCACAATTGCTAATTGGACTAGTAGTACTTTGAAAAGAGTTACTATCACATAGTTGACTTTCTTGTATGATTTCTTGATCACAAGAAAGTACTTTATCATAAAGATAGCTCATGTGTTCATTCTCATTTGAAATTGGATCGTCGCAATTGCTGATTGGACTAGTAGTAGTACTCTGACTACTTGTGGAATCAGCTAAGTACTCCAGGCATTTTTGCTTCGCGATTTTCTTGCTGTTGAGGAGATTTTTAATCCGGGAAGCAAGAGGGGAATCTTGAGAAACACGAGTAGTAAGAAAGTTGGTTCGTGTGTTTGGTCCACGAAGAAGAACAGCAGCTTGATCGTAAGCACGAGCAGCTTCCTCTGCAGTTTCATAAGTTCCAAGCCACATTCTTATCTTTTTTGTTGTGTCTTTAATCTCAGCTACCCATTTTCCTGATGTCCTTTGTCTTACACCAACAAAATTGTTAGACCCTTTGCTTCTTTTTCTCCCCTTTGATTTGGTTACTTTGTTTGTTGAAATTGGTTCTGTTTGGTGCTGTTTTTGGAAGTTAATTTCCATTGAAGCAAATTTTGAGAGAAAAAAGAAGTGAAAGGACAAATAAGTAGTAGTAGGACTTTTGAGAAAGTTGTTTACATGTCTTTGTTGTTTTTGCTGTTTATATATACTATGTTCTGAGATACCTACGATGCTCCTGTCTTATGTTATGTTGTTTTGTTGTGGGTGATATATTCTGATTCTTTTTTTATCTTCGGAAAAAGATTTTAATATTGAAAGTTGACTCAGTCCTCTATATTTGGTAACCTTTTCCTCCTGAAATTTTAATCAGCATTTGAGTGACTGATTTTCTCTAAGGATTTTGACTTTACAATGTTTTTACTGTTTCCCAATGGTTTTGATTTTTCATTCAAAAGTGTTGTCGGTTGAGTCTCTAGCGTCGGTTAGTGTTAGGCTTAAGATGAATTATAAATCAAATTATAAAAAATTGGGATAGATCTGACTCAACAACTGAGTGTGCATTTATTCTTGCCACTTGGAAGCAAAATCTAGTTTTCTGATAATAAATAATTCATAATAACGAAGGATTCAAAATTAAGATGCATTAGAGAGCACTCTTCTTTTTCTTTTTTCTTTTCTTTTTGTTTTGGGGATGGGGTGTACATTATATTTAATTGATCAACTAAGATATGACGAGTGAACCAAATTAGAAAATGTTTTCTTGTTTCATCACCAAGAAAAATTCTCCTTTCACTACATTGAAAATTCTAAAGAAATATGTTATTTGATTTTATTGATGAATGATTTATAATATATATAAAGTTATAATAATATTTATTTTGATATAAATTAGGTAACTAATTAACCTAATTATAAAAGAATTATAATTCTACATAAAATAAGAGATATATAATTAATACAATTAATGAAAGTATTGGAAAATATTCTATTACACCCCCGCGGTCGAAGCGGGAGGTTCTCGAACACTGAGACTGACTTGAAAATCATCAAATAGTATGCACGGAAGTCTTTTTGTGAAGATGTCGGCAATCTGATATCTCGAAGGAACATGAAGAACACAAACTTGACCACAAGCCACTTTTCCGCGAACGAAATGAATGTTCATCTCAATGTGTTTAGTGCAATGATGTTGGACGGGATTGCTGGAAAGATATATCGCACTCAGATGAGACATTTGTAACACCTTTGTATTCTTCTTCTGCAATGAATCGGGATAGTATAGGTTGCCTTTTGAAAGACTAAGATAATAGGTTATCTCCGAGGAAAATGCAATAATCAGACGTGTAGCATCAGGTATCAGGACATCCACCCTAGTCAGCATCAGAATAAGCAGTGAGACCAGTGAGCGAAGACATGTATAGATGTAATCTGAAGTAAAGTGTACCTTGGACGTATCGTAAAATACGTTTGAGGGCATGCATATGTGCTTCCGTCGGACTGTGCATGTGCAAGCAGATTTGTTGCACGACATAGGATATGTCTGGTCTCGTGAATGTGAGGTACTGTAAGGCCCCAGCCAAACTACGATAGTAAGTCGGGTCTGAATATGAAGGGCCGAAATCAGTGCTGAGCTTGAAATTGATATTTATAGACGTGTGGGATGATTTGCAAGATGTCATACCTGCACGATCAAGGATCTCTTCGGCGTATTTCTTCTAGCATAGAAATAGGTCGTCAGAATGTCGAGTGACAGATAGGGATGGCAACGGGTAGGATGCGGACCGATCTACTAGATCGCATCGGTCCGCTTTACATACACGTATTTATATCCGCATCCGCATCCATGGGTCCATAAAATCATATCCAAATCCAGATCCATCGGATCCACTGGATCCACGGATCGGATCTGGATTCAAATCAAAGTGACTGATTATTAAGTTATACCTTCTAATCAGTCCAAATTTTTTAGAAAAAAAGTCAATTTAATTTAACGGAATCATGAGAATGCATCCGTAAATTAGGACTAAATGACATTGTTGACAATTGTTATGCCTATTGGCTATTGCTGTAGTGAGAAACAATCCTCTCAATACCTAAGTTACTACATAAGTACCACATAAATGATTAATATAATGATTAAAGAATAACACGCAAAACGTGTCTAAATTAAAAAAATAATGGCCTTCGGCCCTTTGAATATAAAATAAAATTAAGATTACAAAGGATTCGGTGCCATGATGTATAAATAATAAATGTATAAATAATTTAATAAAAAACGGATTCACGGGTGATCTCAAAGACAAGATCCAGATCCAGATCCGATCCATCATAAACGGATCTGGGTCTGACCCGGATCCGTCGGGTCCAAACTTTGAATATCCATATCCTATAAAACGGATCTGGATCCACCTGATCCGGATCGGGTCCGGGATCCATTGCCATCTCTAGTGACAGATGTTGACACCCAATTTTGACCCATCTTTTAGTCATTTCTTGCAATTTTAAGTGTTTTAGGACACCGCATTTTAATCACCATTTTTTGGCATTTTTGCATATTTTTACCTAACATTCTATGTTGTTTTATTTTTTTTGTTTTTTGTAAATTGGCACCGCGTTTTTACTTTTAATTAGGCATTAAACATTTCTTAAATATTGCATTTTATCATTATAGCGTCGGTATTTTTATTTTTGATAATTTTGTACCTTTAAATAATTTTTTCTTTTAAATAATTAATCTGTTTTGCATTTTTATCAAATCATCCCAATCCGAGACACAATCTGGATCATTCCAATCCGCCGAAAACCAAAGCCCAAACTGAGACCCAAAAATGAGGCCCAATACACTTTTCATCTTTTCCCCCCAATACCCAATACCCAATACCTAAAACCCTAATCCCACACTATAAATAAAACATTACCCTATTCACTCTTTGGGAACAACAACAGGGCAGCCGCACTTCACACTTCTCCACTTTTAAAATAATCAACAGTCGCACCCCATTCCCGCTCCCCGTCGAACTCCCATCTCCACCGCCGGAGCTCAGTGCTCCGGCGAACTTTACCATTGTTCACCGTCTCCTCCCCACTGCCCCAGCATCACCGACGTCGCCATAACACCACATCACCACATCTGCCCAGCGTCGACACGCAACCCGCGTCGCCATCGCTTCCGTCGACAAACCCCACTCTCGCCTCTCGTCGCACCTACTGCGTCGCCACCACTGTGAGCACCAACACAACCGTGAATTCCGTTACCCCCACCGTCTGTCGACCGCAACCACCCCTAACTCTTCTCCTTCTCTTCCCATCACTGCTATACGTCAAAATCAGAACCACCACCACTGGGCTACCCCGTCACTGTCGATTTCGCCCTATATCATCTGGTGGCGTCGCTCCAGCGTACACCGCCGTGGAAGTTACGCCACCGACAGCGACGCTACTGTTGGGATCTTTCATTTTGTTGCTATTATGTTGTTGGTGTTGGTCTTGCCTGAGTTTTAAGACTCCGGTGACCTTTGAACGGAATGATTTTTTTGATTTTCTATATTTGTTGGTTGTTCCTGGTGGTGGGACTGATTTTAACCTGCTTATTTAAAACAAAACCACCGGTGAGGTTCTGAAATCTCCAACGAACTACTTGTGTTTGTTCCTACTGTTATTGGTCGTATACTGGACTGATTTTTGATTATTTTTTCCCTTATCTGAATTTGCACCATTTTGGGTCGCTCCGGTGACATCCTGAATCTCCCGGTGATATAATTTCCGGCGACGTGGTGTATTTGCTCGTACTGTTTTGACTGTCTTGTGCCTTTTGGTTGTTTGATCACTGGTTTACTACCGTGTCGGCTTGTTTTTGGCAAATCAATGGACTGATTTCTTTGTTGCTTTTGCTGGAACTAATTTGAACAATTTGTTACACTTGGTGAAAGTCTCACTGATTTTGAACATGATACTACACTTTGACTGGCCAATGAAAAAGTTATCCGCCGATTTTTGATGCCTCCACAGTTGCAAAGACGGAAAATAAAATAAAATGAAGCTTTCTGGGCAATGATGATTTCTTCCACTTACACCGGATAACCAACATGCGCTGGCAGGACGAATACTTGCAGCCGCACTTGTTTAGGATGTCCCACTTTATTTTTTATATATCTGAGCCCTCTGTGTTTAAGACTATTACTGTTTTGGCGCGGATCTGAAGGTTTTATTTATTTTGTTGTTTCTAGCAATATTGGCCGATGAAGGAATCTCCGTCTGATTTCCAAGGCCTCCCCTATACAAAAGACGAATTTATTTTGGCTTTACTTATTAATTTTTGTCATTGCTTTAAAATTATTTATTCTATTACTGACATTTTTACTAAGTGTTTATGCAGGTACCCGGAGATCATCTTGTGCAGAAGGCCTAAAAAGGGCTAAAAGATGTCCCGGAGTTTTTTATTCGATTTTAGCTTTATTATTTTATATTGCATTCCATTGTAATTGTAAATTATGAAAACTGCTTAGAATATGTAGAATAAAAAGGGCAATAAATAGTTAACCTAGGTTTGAACGGATAACCGCAAGTTAGAGGATCTTAAAGGATGCCTAATCTCTTCCCTTTATGATAATAAAGAACCCTGATCCAGAATCTCATTAATTTCGCAGACCATTAAATGGAGATTAATTGCAATAAATCAAGTGTCCTAATTCACTTAAATAATTAGTTGGCGACTCCTCAAAATCAGCATTATTGCTTCATCCAGGGAACCGCGCCAAAGAGCAATGTTGCGGATAACGTTCAGACCTCGAGGTAAAAAACGGGCGCGACAGCATGGCGACTCCGCTGGGGAAAATCAGGGTTTTTACCATAGCAAACCTAGATTTATTATTGCTTGGCTTTATTTTTATTTGTTTTAAATGCCTTAAAATTGCTTGCTTTAATCTTGTATGCTTAACTATTTTAATTGCTATTTGCTTTTACTGCTTTACTTAAACTGACATTCCGTTCATATTTCTTCCACTCTGAAAAATTCACACTATCACACACTACATGCGAGGTGCGCTGGGTGCATCAGCAAATTTCTTTCTTCAAAACCCAAATTTAGGAGAGTTGGTAATATACGTGGAGTGCCCGGTCTAATCGGTGGCCGCGTAGCCTTCTCACTCGAGTTGTCCGCTCGGGAACCTTGCGTCTAGTAAGCCAAATCTTAGAAAGCTAAAGATAGAGCTATACCACCCTTTTTT
This sequence comes from Przewalskia tangutica, assembly GCA_029844215.1. Lineage (NCBI taxonomy): Eukaryota > Viridiplantae > Streptophyta > Magnoliopsida > Solanales > Solanaceae > Przewalskia > Przewalskia tangutica. The sequence continues at coordinate 120,779,604 of CM056730.1, read as the reverse complement.
ATTAAGTCATGCATGCATAAACCTTAGGTGAGTTAATCCTTAGTATTAACGCCACAATTAAAAATCCACCAAACTTGTCGACGGGTTTCACAACCCAACGACCCATTAGCATACTATGTGTAGCGTGATGACGATAGACGGATCCAAGTCTAATCATGACACGCCGAAATTGGAAAAAGTGCACGTCATTTGGTCGCCATTTTCAACAAAAGCATTAATGTTTAGCAACTTTGGTCAATCTATCCCAATCTCGCATATCTGGCGTTTAGGCCGACCTCTGGCATAAGAGATGTCTCATGCATATTAGGGCGCGCGCTTGATTTGCATGTTTTTGTTTACTATTGTTGTCGCTAGAAATTCTGTACATATTATTTAATGCAATAATTACTCTTTTAACTCATGTACATATCATGATATGTGCTTATAACTCCGGCCACGAGCATTTGCATTTTTGCACTTTTTGTTGTCACAATGCAATCAGGGCTTCTACTGCGTAAATCACTCTTGAACTGCGCGATTTGAACTTTGTGAAGCATCAACCACCAGTCCGGTCGAACCAAGCAGGGGAGCCTTTGACTATATTGTCACGACCTTATATTTTATTATTTTTATGGCTTGTCTACTCTCACCCATTTGTCATATTTTTTGCAGGAAGTCCGTCCTCGCAAATAGTCGAGGGCGGCCGAAAGAAATAAAAAAAGGAAGAAAAAGAAAAAAAAATCATCACAAGAATGAGTTGGAGTTATGTTGACGGAAAGAAGTCAGCTTATACCAGATTCAACGAAGCATCGCTCGGGGTCCTATATTTTGTATTTTTATACATATTTGCAAATTCAATTGATGTGTCTAGTGTCGATTACATAATTCTTTATCATGCATTTTACAACATAATCATCCCGAACTACGCGTGTCTGATTCTCACCATACGGTGTGATACGTAGGTAACTCATCTTGGGTTCGACACCACCACATAAAAAATAAAAAATTAAAGGGGACACATTTGGTTCACCCATTCATTGCATTTATCCAATCACGTACATTCATTATTGCATTTCAATCTTGCTATAACATACATTCATTCATGCATTACATTCCTTTCTATCACAGACATTCATTTTTTCATTACATTCCTTTTACTTTGCATTAGTCTTATATTGAACAATCATTTGTTTTGCACAGCTTTTACTTTTGCATTTCTTTCATGAATGAATTCTTTTTAAATCATACGTTTTATAACATATCTGAACGAACTACGCACACCTGATTCTCGTCAAAGATGAGATATGTAGGCAGCCCTATTCGAATTCGGTACCATTTATTCAAAAAATACAAAAATATTTTATTCAAAAAGAAATATATATATATATATATATATATATATATATATATATATACAAAAGAAAGCTCTTTTAAGTATCATTGTTTGATTTGAGTGATACCAACACAGTTAGGAGTGCGCATAAGAAAGAACGAGTAATAATCAGCATGGGTGGACTTCGTGGTAAACCATAGATTCTTGTGGTGCCTCTCACGCACACCTGTAATGATATTGTCTTGCATGCTTTCAAGAAAAGAACGAAATCAACCTCATCGTTTCATGTGCATTGTGTGGTGAGTTTTAGAATAAGTTCAATTGCATTGCAATGTGATCTAGAACTTGGCCCGAATGTTTGTTGAGGCGAAATCCTGAGTAATACTCGGTGTAGGAAATGATCGTAGGCTTTCTTTGACCCTTTTGAGCATTTTAAGCCTACCAAATAACATTATCCGTAGTACACCCCTTTTGAGCCTAAAGCATATTCTTTTGACAACCGCATATTACACCTATATCCTTTCTGAGTGCGTACGCACTATCCCTCTCTTGGCCCGACCTACTTGAGCGCTTTAGAAATTTGCAAGTGGCTGACAAAATTCTGCGTCGAAGTTTGCAAAGACAAAATTGTCAAAGTCCCAAAAGGGAAAAGAAAAACACAAAGGGAGACTTCACAAAAAGAAGAAATCAAAAGCCCCGACATTAAAAAAAATAAAAATGAGAGAATAACTTTGGAAGCGGGCTCCAAACGAAAGATTCAAAAAGAAGTCAGTACAGAAAAATAGGAACAAAAAAGAAAGCAGAACAGCATTAAAGCACACAAATATCAAGCACGGACGTAGTCCAACGCTCGAGGAAGAATTAGTCACTTTTTACCCAAATGATATTCATCTCTTTCCCCAAACCTACATTACAAGCCTGTGACAAGCCCTACATGATCTTATACTGAGGGTTCTCACATTAGTGGATACTTACATGACGACGAATCCTATGGTATCACAATTGCATGCATTGAACATCCTTTTGAGTGTGAGCGTACTTCTTTAAACGTCCCAAAATTCAAAATACTGGAATATATGTGAGAAATGAGACTTTCTTTCAGTGAGGGCATTTGAAATGTGAGATTACGTGTAGTTCGAAACTTTGGCTGCAAGCAAGTATGTCGATACTTAGGTGTCTGAGGTACCATTTGAAATTATAGGAATTACCCAGAAGTCATTCTTGGTTAGACTGGAAGTGAATAACGGAATTCCTAAGCACAATACTAATTGTTGGTATCAACTGAAGTCAGAACGTGATGCTGTCTTTCCACTTTTCAAAAAAAAATGCATATATAAAACTTCTCATTTTTTGTATCATGAACTACGTCTTGACCTGATTCCCTCAACGGGATACGTAGGCGGCCACATTGGCTTCGGTCCACAATGTTTGAAAACCCATAAAAAATCCTTATTTTTTGCATCACGAACTACGTCTTGACCTGATTCCCTCAGAGGGATACGTAGGCGGTCACATTGGCTTCGGTCTCATTTTTTGAAAATTGTACAATCATTTCTGCATCACGAACTACGTCTTGACCTGATTTCCTTAGCGGGATACGTAGGTGGCCTAAATCGGCTTCGGTCACACCATTAGAAATCTTCCCATTGGCTCGAGTGCGACGGAATGCGTTTGATTATTCCGAAAAGAGATACGAGCAATTTCCGCCAGAGTTAAGTCTTGCTCACGCACCCCGCATAACGAAAACTGGACAATTTCGGGAAATGCACCGTGAAGAGATCATAATAAGGATTCCAAAAGCAACCAGCAATCGCAGCATTCAGCAAGCATTCGCAGCATCCAGCAAGTCCGTGCAGACACTACATCAGCAATCGCAGCATTCAGCAAGCATTCACAGCGTCCAGCAAGCCCGCGCAGAGTATTCAGCAAGCATTCGCAGCATCCAGCAAGTCCGCACAGAGACTGCATCAGCACTCGCAACATTCATCAAGCATTCACAACATTCAACACGTTCGTGCAAAGATGAAACCTCAACATTTGCAGCATCACATCAATATAACCGCCAACACGTTTTACATGATAACATTTCTACTCATACAATTACATTGTTTATAAATTCATGCGTTATCATTTTTGCCTTAACAGTTATGCACTAACCTTTTGCTTAAGTCTGAGCATGCAAGCGTCAAGAGCCAAAACTACTAAGTCGACGCGAATCAATCGTTCATTTCCTAAAACTCACAAGTTTTCTTTGAGTGCAGGATCTTTATATCAGCAAAGGCGGGAGCACAACAATAAGTCCATGCGGGTTACAACCGCTCAACGTCTATGCAATGACGTTATCTCAACCCAGGCGAGTCACAAAGCAGGTACGTCCATAAAACGACACAATTTCATTGTAAGCCTATGCAACGGCTTCATCTATGCTTCGTCTATACAACGACGAGCATCTGCATCGCGTTTATGCAACGACATCATCTCATGTAAGCTTATGCAACGGCTTCATCTATGTTTCGTCTATGCAACGACGAGCATCTGCATCGCGATGCAACGACGTCATTTCATTGTAAGCCTATGCAATGGCTTCATCTATGTTTCGTCTATGCAACGACGAGCATCTTCATCGCGTCTGTGCAACGACGCCATTTCATGTAAGCCTATGCAACGGCTTCATCTATGTTTCGGCTATGCAATGACGAACATCTGCATCGAGTCTATGCAACGACGTCATTTCATGTAAGCCTATGCAACGACTTCATCTATGTTTCGTCTATGCAACGACGAGCATCTGCATCGCGTCTATGCAACGACGACATTTCATGTAAGCCCATGCAACGACTTCATCTGTGTTTCGTCTATGCAACGACGAGCATCTGCATCGCGTTTATGCAACGACTTCATTTCATGTAAGCCCATGCAACGGCTTCATCTATGTTTCGTCTATGCAACGACGAGCATCTGCATCGCGTCTATGCAACGACGTCATCAACATCTACAAACACCCTGTCTTTTACAGCACCACATCGCAGCAACCCAGTGTCAATCATAATTCGACACTGGGACAAATTTTGAATCTGCGTCGGCATTGTCTTTAATTTTGCAGCATCACAACAGCCCAATGTCATCATAATTTGACACTGAGACAAAATTTTGAATCGACATCAACTTTTGCCCATTCTTTTTCTTGACCTTTATTTTAATTCTGACGATGGGGACAAAATTGAATACAAGTCAACGTCTTTGTCTGAACACTCTTTCATCGTCTTCGGTCAAAGAGGGACAAGTTGTTGACACCCAATTTTGACCCATCTTTTAGTCATTTCTTGCAATTTTAAGTGTTTTAGGACACCGCATTTTAATCACAATTTTTTGGTATTTTTGCATATTTTTACCTAACATTCTATGTTGTTTTATTTTTTGTTTTTTGTAAATTGGCACCGCATTTTTACTTTTAATTAGGCATTAAATATTTCTTAAATATTGCATTTTATCATTATAGCGTCGGCATTTTTATTTTTGATAATTTTGTACCTTTAAATAATTTTTTCTTTTAAATAATTAATATGTTTTGCATTTTTATCAAACCAGCCCAATCCGAGGCACAATCTGGATCAGTCAAATCCACCGAAAACCAAAGCCCAAACTGAGACCCAAAAATGAGGCCCAATACATTTTTCATCTTTTCCCTCCCAATACCCAATACCCAAAACCCTAAATCCCACACTATAAATAAATCATTATCATATTCACTCTTTGGGAACAACAGCAGGGCAGCCGCACTTCACACTTCTCCACTTTTAAAATCATCAACAGCCACACCCCATTCCCGCTCCCCGTCGAACTCCCATCTCCACCGCCGGAGCTCAGTGCTCCGGCGAACCTTACCACTGTTCACCGTCTCCTCCCCACTGCCCCAACATCACCGACGTCGCCATCACACCCCATCACCACCTATGCCCAGCGTCGACACGCAACCCCGCCTCGCCATCGCTCGCCGACAAACCCCAATCCCGATCTCTCGTCGCACCCTCTACCCGTCGCCCACCACCACTGTGAGCACCAACACCACCGTGAATCCTGTTACCCCCACCGTCCGCCGACCGCAACCCCCCCTAACTCCTCTCCTTCTCTTCCCATCACTGCTATACGTCAAAATCAGAACCACCACCACTGGGCTACCCCGTCACTGTCGATTTTGCCCTATATCATCTGTTGGCGTCGCTCCGGCGTACACCGCCGTGGAAGTGACGCCACCGACAGCGACGCTACTATTGGGATTATCCATTTTGTTGATATTATGTTGTTGGTGTTTTTTCCGTTGGACTGTTTTACTTCTCTGATTTTTTGATGGTCTTGCCTGAGTTTTAAGACTCCGGCGACCTTTGAACGGAATGATTTTTTTGATTTTCTATATTTGTTGGTTGTTCTCGGTGGTGGGACTGATTTTAACCTGCTTATTTAAAACAAAACCACCGGTGAGGTTTTGAAATCTCCGACGAACTACTTGTGTTTGTTCCTACTGTTATTGGTCGTATACTGGACTGATTTTTTATTATTTTGCCCATATCTGAATTTGCACCATTTTGGGTCGCTCCGGCGACATCCTGAATCTCCCGGTGATATAATTTCCGGCGACGTGGTGTATTTACTCGTACTGTTTTGACAGTCTTGTGCCTTTTGGTTGTTTGATCACTGGTTTACTACCGTGTCGGCTTGTTTGGCAAATCAGTGGACTGATTTCCTTGTTATTTTTGCTGGAACTGATTTGAACAATTTGTTACATTTGGTGAAAGTCACACTGATTTTGAACATGATACTACACTTTGACTGGCCAATGAAAAAGTTATCCGTCGATTTTTGAGGCCTCCACAGTTGCAAAGACGGAAAATAAAATAAAATGAAGCTTTCTGGGCAATGATGATTTCTTCCACTTACACCGGATAACCAACATGCGTGTGGCGAATTCTCGCAGCCGGACTTGTTTAGGATGTCCCACTTTATTTTTTATATATCTGAGCCCTCTGTGTTTAAAACTATTACTGTTTTGGCGCAGATCTGAAGATTTTATTTATTTTATTGTTTCTAGCAATATTGGCCGATGAAGGAATCTCCGTCTGATTTCCAAGGCCTCCCCTATACAAAAGACGAATTTATTTTGGCTTTACTTATTAATTCTTGTCATTGCTTTAAAATTATTTATTCTATTACTGACATTTTTACTAAGTGTTTATGCAGGTACCCAGAGATCATCTTGTGCAGAAGGCCTAAAAAGGGCTAAAAGATGTCCCGGAATTTTTTTATTCGATTTTAGCTTTATTATTTTATATTGCATTCCATTGTAATTGTAAATTATGAAAACTGCTTAGAATATGTAGAATAAAAAGGGCAATAAATAGTTAATCTAGGTTTGAACGGATAACTGCAAGTTAGAGGATCTTAAAGGATGCCTAATCTCTTCCCTTTATGATAATAAAGAACCCTGATCCAGAATCTCATTAATTTCGCAGACCATTAAATGGAGATTAATTGCAATAAATCAAGTGTCCTAATTTACTTAAATAATTAGGTGACGACTCCTCAAAATCAGCATTATTTCTCCATCCAGGGAACCGCGCCAAAGAGCAATGTTGCGGATACCGTTCAGACCCCGAGGTCAAAAACGGGCGCGACAACAGAGATGTTCAAGAAATAACTCAGAGGGCCCAGATCTTTCATAGCAAACTTAGAGGAAATGAGAGACATAATGGACCGGCGGAGAACATCAGATGATGTGGTGAGGATGATGTCATCAACATATAATAATAGGTAAGCCATGTATGTACCCTTATTATAGATAAACAGAAAATGATCGGATCTGCTGTGTGAAAAAACTGAAAGAGGAAATATAATCGGCGATTCGCTGGTACCATGATTGAGGAGACTGTTTCAATCCATAGAGCGGTTTCCGCAACAGACACACATAATCCGGATGAATAGGATCCCTGAAACTTATATGCTGATGCATATATACCGTTTCATGAAGATCCCCATGTAAGAAGACATTCTTGACATCAAGCTGATGAATGGGCTAAGACTTGGATATGACAATCCTGAAGACAGTCCGGATGGTTACGGACTTTACGAATGGGCTGAACGTTTCATCACAGTCCACTCCCACCTGTTGAGACATGTCATCACCTACAAGATGAGTCTTGTACCTCTAAAAAGAATCATCAAATTTCTTTTTTATGTATAAAAATCCACATAGAATGAATAATGTTAGCATCAAGTGGACGGGGTACTAGGTCTCACATCTTATTATCAATAAGAGCATTATATTCGTCAATCATTCCAGCTTTCCAATTCTGGTCGGACAAGACATCATCCGGGTTACAAGAGACATGGGAAGGGATAACTGAAACAGAAAGGTTAAATAGTCATTTAGGTTTATAAATTCCATGCATGGCATGAATTTCCATGATCCAAGAGTGTGTCTCGAGATGCGGGACGGGAAGGGAGTTTGCCGCGGAACTGTAGGGAAGAGGAGGCAGGGCGGGGGTGATGGTACTCGCTGGCCAAACCTCGGTTTTCCAAGAGGTGGCTGCGGAATCACCCTGAGGCGGGCTATTCTGGGCCACCGTTGGTAGAACCGGGTGGGCAGCTAGTCCCGGACTGACCGAGGTGGTGGCGGGTGCCGAGGTTTGGGACGACGAACTATGTAAATGATGAATTAGAATAGGGTTTAGGCCATCATCTAGGAATTTATAGGAATGTCGATATGGTGAGTATAGAGAGGCAAATGGGAATTGAGACTCATCAAATAGGATATGACGTGAAATAATAATTTTATGGCTCGACAAGTCATAACATGAGTAACCACGATGATTGGTAGGGTCAACCAGAAATACACACGGGGAAGACAGGGGTTGAAGTTTGTGAGTGGTCGAATGGAGAGGGTAGCAAAGACATCTTAAAATACGCAAGTGTTGGTAGGAGGGGTTCCTACGAAACAGAACTTGGGTGAGCTACCGTTGAGCTAGAGACTTGTTTGGAGTTATGTTTAAGATATATGTGGTCATGGAGAGTGCGTAATGCCAGAATTGAGGGGGAATTGAGGTGTGACCAAATATGGCACGAATGAAGTTGTTTATGATTCAGATTTTTCATTCGGCTTTACCATTTTGGGAGAATGTGTGAGGGCAGGAAAAACGAAAGGTAAGACCATTTTTGGAGCAAAACAGTTTGAATTGGTTATTATCGAATTTTCTGCCATTATCACATTAAAAACATTTAATTCTCTTTTTAAAGTTTTCTATTGTGTTTTTACGAAAGCACTAAATAAAGAACAAATGAGGTGGACCTGAGATTTATTTCCAATTGGAAAAGTCCATAGAAAGTTGGAATAATCATCCAAAAATAACACATAATATTGATGGACAACCGTACACAAAATAGAGGATGTCCACAAATCACTATGTATGATATCGAAATGCATTAAAGTGTAATTTGTGGATGCAGAAAATGGTAATTTGACATGTTTCCCAAAAATGCAAAATTCACATATAGGAGTCCTAAAAATACGGTTGCAATTAAAAAAATTATTTTTCCTAAGGGAGCGTAAAATAGAGTCTTCCGGATGTCATAATCTAGAATGACATAAGGAAGATGAAAGAGCATCAAAGATTGAGGGAACTAAGGCTGGATTGTTGACGGCGTTTGAAATAGGGTAGAGATCTCGGGTGTTATCACATCTCATTATTCGTCTTTCTGTCGTAAAATCCTTTACAGTAAAACCAAAAGGATCAAAGTCAAGGGAAACCCAATTGTCAGTTGTGAAATGTCGCACAGAGATTAGATTCTTAATGAGTTTAGGGGCATGGAGGACATTTTTTCAAGATTAGTGGTGGATGTGATGGGATATGGAGGAATGACCATAACCACGAATGAGAATGTCTTATCCACTACCAACAATAATATTCCGATTTAAATTACTCAAATTGGAATAAGATGAGAATGTACATTGTGATGCCGTCATGTGAGATGTGGCGTGTCCATATACCATTTTTCGTTTGGAGTGTTGAGTGACATTGTGCTAATAACTTCCTCAATGTCAGTCGGTGCATAACTCGATGGCGGGGTGGCATGTGTTGTGTAGGACTGTTGTGGACGTAGGCTAAGTATGCCAGGTTGGACCTGTCGGTTCTGGGGGGAGTCCATGAGGATGTCGTATAAGGGCAAGGAGGGGAGGTCCATGACGGTGGGGCCCACATGGTCCACAGCGGGTAGGCAGCCAGCTCACGACAGAGGCTGTTGCCACTACCTTTGTCACTGCTAGTTGTTTTCGATCAGCGGGGACTGCCCCTTCACGCCGCCGTTGGTGCCGGAATTTCTTCCGTCGCGGCCCTTTCCAGACTGCATGCTCTTACAGTTGTTACGGGAGGAATCATACTGTTGCAGGTCCTCTAGTCGACAGTTCTGGTTGTCGGAATGAGAGTCCCTGCCATCGGTGGAGACCGACTGTGGTGGTGAGGGCATCGTTGGCTATGCTGGCTTGAGTGGTGTTGTGCTTGATTTTTCAGGTTTCCTCAAGGATGAGCTTCGTCATGGTACTTCCCTGGCATACATTCTGTTATATGTAGATGATATATTATTGACTGTCTCTTCTAATAATTTGTGCAAGTCTATCATGTCCCTTCTTAGTTTATAATATGCTATGAAAGACTTGGGGACTTTGAGTTATTTTTTGGTATAGATGTCATTCATTATACATGTGGTCTATTTTTATCACAAAAAAGTATGTTGCTGAAATTATTGAGAGAGCTGGCATGTCATCTTATAAGTCCTCTTCTACTCCGATTGATACCAAACTGAAGCTAAGCGCTGCTTCTAGCACACCATATGAGGATTCCACTCATTATCGTAGTCTTGTAGGGGTTCTTCAGTATCTTACATTCATGAGACCATATATTACTTATACAGTACAACACGTATGTTTATTTATGCATGATCCGCTGATTGAGAACATACATGCGCTCAAACGCATTATATGATACATACAGGGTAAATTTGATTATGATTTGCATTTATATTCGTCCTCCGTCTCTACTCTCGTGTCGTATACATATGTTGATTGGGGTAGTTGTCCCGATACCAAACGCTCGATATCTGGTTATTGTATGTTTCTTGGTGATAACTTGGTCTCTTGATCGGTAAAACGTCAGGCTACTTTATCATGATCCAGTGCGGAGGCCGAGTATCGAGGGGTAGCCAATGTGGTGTCTGAGTCATGTTGGCTACGTAATCTTCTGTTAGAGCTTCACTTCCTATTCAGAAAGCTACCTTGGTCTACTGTGATAATGTTAGTGCATTCTATCTTTTTGGAAATCCGGTCCAACATCAGCGCACTAAACATATCGAGATGGATATTCACTTTGTTCGCGAAAAGTTAGCTCGTGGATAATTTCGCGTCTTACATGTCCCTTCAAGGTATCAAATTGCTGACATCTTTACTAAGGGTATTCCCTTGGTTCTGGTTGAAAATTTTAGAGACACTCTCAGCGTACGACAATCGTCCGCTATGACTGTGGGGGTGTGATAGAACGTGTATACACGGTATACCCGTATATACCAAGTGAACAAATAGAATAAGGTTATTTATCATATTTTGTAGAATTCTTGTACGAATGTAATTATGATATTAGTATTATAGTAGAAAAATATAAATTTATATTTTATATTTAGATATTGCATATTGTATATATGCATTTTCATTAATGAAAATAATGGAGGAATCATTTGAAAGGCTTTTTTGTTCCTCGCCTCAAAATTGTAGGACTAAAAGGGTATATTCCCTTGAATTATTCGTAAATCTTCTTTAGCTAAATACTTAAGGCAATCATAATTTATAATTTATAATTTATAAGAGAAGATTAAACATCTTTTTCAAGTGTTGTCATCCCTAGTTTTTAAATTTAGTTGAGCCATAATTGTATTATTAGCCATCATAATCCTTTTGCCAAAAAACGCCAAATTTTCACTTTTGATGGGCATTATAGTATGTTATTACTACAACTTTTAAAGTGGGTGATAAAGACAAGAAGGTTACGAATAGCAAAACTGTAAATTGATGATATTATATTCCAATCAATATTTTTATTCCTACTTATTTATTATGTTCTAATAACCTATAATTTATTTGTAACAAAATAAAAACAAAAAGTGTTACGATTTTAGGCACTAATAAATTACAAATACAACAAGGGTTTAAATTACATACATTGTCAGTATAAGAAAAATCATATTTTTACCTTTACATATGATAGCAAATAACATATCTTATTTTCGATGAGATGCATTTGACCGTCAGTATAAAAAAATATAGGTAACTTAAATTCTTTTCACATTAACACAGTTGAATTTAATGAAGGAGCAAAGTAACTTAACGACATGCCTTTCTCCTAGGTCTCATGTGCTTTAATCCAAGGTCAAAATAAGAGAAAAAGAAAGTAGCTAAGAGTATAAAGGTGAAATTGAGGTCATCTAGATAATCTAATTATAAAGTGTGGAGGTTGGATTAGATTTAATTAATTATTTGTCTAAATTAACTAACAGATAATGATGGAACTAATGTAATTAGACAATATAATCGTGCAAGCTTCCCCTGTTTCATCACCAAAAAATTCTCCTTTTTGTTACATTCAAAGATTCCATCAATCTTTTGCAAAGAAATGCCAATTTTGCACTTTTTGCTGTTATTAATCTATTATTACTACAATTTCAAAAGTAGGTCTTTTGACCCTCACAACAAAATTCAAGGACTAAAGTGGAATATTCTCTCGAATTATTCTTAAATCTTCTTTAGCCTAAATACTTAAGGCGATTATAATTTACAAGAACTGATTAAACATCATTTTCAAGTGTTGTCATTCCAAGATTTTTAATTTAGTTGGTCATTATTGTACAAACTAGAAATATGCCCCTTTGATGTTAGTTCATCAAGGGACGTTACAAAAATTCATATTGAAGCACGATTGACCAGTAAAGTGAAAATTTGGCATTTTTTGACAAAATGTTTATGCTTGCTAATACCAAAGGGGCATATTTCCGAGTATGTATAATTATGATTCATCTAGATTTAAAATATTTGAATGACAACACTTGAAAGAGATGTTTAATCTTCTCTTATTAATTATAATCGCCTTAAGGATTTTGCTAAAGAAGATTTAAGAACAATTCAAGAGAATATTCCACTTCAGTCCTTGAATTTTGAGGTGAGGGACAAAAGGACTACGTTTGAAATTGTAATATATAATGACAGCAAAAAGTGCAAATTTGGCTTTCTTCGGCAAAAGGATCGATGGAATCTTTGAATGTGACAAAATGAGATTCTTTTTGGTGAAGAAACAAGAGCAACTTGCACGTTATATTGTCTAATTAATTTGGTTCCATATCTCTTAATTAATTTTAGCAAATAATTGATTAATTCTAATCCGCCCCCCTCCAAACTCCCACCGCAAAAAAAATCTCTAAGTGTGTGTTTGGTTCTGCGGTGGACAGAATTGATTCTGTCATAATTGATTTTGATAGAATTGATTTATGTTTGGATGCAACAATGTAAAAGTGATTGTTATCAATTTATGATGTTTGTATAATTTGGATCAAAATTGCTTTTGAACGTAGAATTACCAAAAATGACATAGTTAAATATATAATAGAATTAAGAAGATTTACATTTATTTATTTTAATTAAATATTTTCCTTCTATATTTTAATTAACTGAAGTAACATGATATCTCATTTATTAAATTCGAACATACAATATATATTTTCAAATTGTTATACAAAGTTGAATCATGATATTGTCCAAATCAAATACCATTATTTTGAAGTTATGCATTATATATTAAAAAATATTATATTTAAATATAAACTATACAATGATTGCTTTACTACATGTGTGAGGCATATACACTGCGTTCTAATTTTACTCTTTTAATAAAGTGCAATATATAATACTTAAATATTAGAATTTTACTTAATACTTAATTTTACTCTTTTAAAACTATACAATCTCCTTAACGAAATGTCGTTCTAATTTTACTCTTTTAATAAAGTACACTATATAATACTTAAATATTAAGTATGTAAATAAAAATTACAAACAGATAATAGAATTAAAAGTGCAATATACTGATATAGTACTTAAATATTAGAATATAAAGTGTGTAAATTTCAATCATTCATTTTATCCCTTCAACAGTTGCACAAGCTGCAAAAATAACAAAACTTGCAATGAAGGTGGATATTTGATTTTTTTTAGTAATTATTTCTAAATGTTTAAATAGGGTAATGAATGTTGTATATTTGAAGTTTTTTAATAGTTATTTTAGATATTTAAAAAGAGGGTAACGAAGGTGGATATAGTTGTTGATGAAAATTAAAGAGGGAAATAAAGGAAAAGGTAAAATTCAAATTGAAATAAATGGCAAAATTGATTCTCTCAGTTGGACGTCGAACCAAACATCTCAATTTTCCTATTTTCATAAAAGTGGGTACCCAGAATTTGTTTTATTTGGATTATCTAAAATGCCTCAATTTTAGCTATTTTTCTCCTATTTTGATGACCTAGGAGAAAGACATGGCCTAAGATATTCTAATTCGATAATTTTTACCATTCAAGGAAAAATACTATTGCTGCTCGAACTTGAAATGATTTTTGGGTTAGTTTTTTAAGATGAGCTTTTTTTAGTTTGAAAAGTGATTTTGACCAGTTTTTCAAGACTTACATAAACAACTATATTTTAGGACCTCTGGACGAATAGTAACTATCTTTTACTTATTTGTGATTTGTATCTACGCCGCATATATTTGAGTGTATTTGAATACAGTGTTCAATTGTATTCAACCTTATTTGATGTCATGTGTATTTGATTGTATTCAAAATGGTTGTATTTCAGTGCATTTAAATACACGAAGGAGCTGTGTATATATATATATATTGGGGAAATGATACGAGAATAGTAATAACTATTACGGTGATCGAAAGGATAAACTTCAAAGATTACAACAATGAGTTTTTAGTCTTTGACGATCTTAAACTAGAACTCAAATTCTGGATTTTGTATTCATAAATACAAGAGCATGAACTGATGCAATTGTGGTTTGTATGTCCGCTGAGAATCTGACTTGGTTAGAGTTCTGTGATAGCAAGATCCAACCTGAAACACTTAGTAACAAATTAGAGAATCACAACACCACCGGCTGAGTCGAGAGATGACTCTCTGTTTTTAAGACAAGATTGTCCCGTATATATCATTTTTACGTTGCTAGACAATAGTCTCTCAAGATAAAACAACTACTAAACACAATTGAGCAAAGAAAACTCAAGTGTTTTTCTTGAAGAACTTCGAGTATTGAACGGATGCTAGAAAGAACAAGATTTTCAGAAATTTCTGTTTTTGTTTTTCTACAAGTGTTTAACAATTGAGTCAAATGCCTCAATTTATAGTGTAAGAATTGCATATTCAAGTGTCAAGCAATGACATTGAATCACCCATGCAATGACAATGAATTGTCCAAGTAATGACACCCATTTATAGCATTGAATCAACCATGCAATGGAAATGAATTGCCCAAATAATGACAGTCATTTATAGCATTGAATCACCCATGTAATGGCAATGAATTGCCCAAGTAATGACACTTGTTCATTAGCCCAAATAATGATTGATTAATGCTGGAATGAATGTCATTGAGGGCAGACCAAAAGTCTTCAAAATTCATATTTTCGTCTAAGACTTTCTGCCAGGAAAGAACCCCGTCCCTTCTCGGCTCCGCAGCTCTTTCCGACCCGTTCCATTTTTACACTATGCACACTTCTTTCTTCGTTTACCAACGTAGAATACTTATCATTTTCCCAAGGATCGCCCATCATTTTATGTTTCAAACACTTTACTTACGTACCAATATCTCTCACTAATGAAATTTACGATCATTGGTACAATGTGTGCACGTTTATGAAAACGACGTTTTCAACGTGCGGGATCCCAATTGTTCGAGTCATAAATAATGGGATAACCATTATTCCACATTAATAAATTTCCAACAATATATACTTTTGTTTTGGTTGTATTTGAATGTATTCGAGCTACGATCAGCAAGATCGTCATTGACATCATAAAGTTGAATTATTCGACTGTATTTAAATGTATTTACACTCAAATAAATAAAGATTACATTCATATCCTTTTAAATATACACTGTATTTACTAAAAAATTACACTATATCCATACAGATCTACAACAACTCCACCGAAGACCATACAAATGAGGCCTTATTGAATAATGTATACATTATTAAAATAAAGAATACACTCCAAAAATACATTGTATTTTATACATTGTATATAAATATACTAAAAATGACGTATACAGTCAGATCTTAATACAATCAAATGTGGTCGGAGATCTCGGGAAAAAAAACATAGCTTTATACTTAGATCTAGGGCTGGCCAGTGGGTCGGGTTGGGCCCACTGGGATCGGGATAGGCGGGGTCGGAACGGGGTCGGAATGGAGAGGAGGGGCGGGGTCGGGCTGAGGCGGGCCAGGCGGGACCGGTACTAGCGGGACGATACCGTGTCGATCCGCCCGATCCGATAGATGGAGTCGGTCGGGAGAAGTCGGGGACGGCGGGACATTTTTTTAAAAAAAAAATTCCACTAAATTAAAAATACTAACAAAGTAACATATAGTCATATAGTGATAGTCATATACTCATATTATAATATTATACTCATATATATTTATAAACTAAATAATTAAACAAAGACAAGAAGAGTGTAAAAAAAACATCCCAAGGTTGTTTTTGTGTCTTTTATATTATTAATTATTTCATTGAAATATATAAGATTCAGAATTACAACATTGTAGTGTACTGTTGTTGAAAAAAATTGCGAAAGACATAGAAAAAAAAATACTAAAATTGCAATGAAATATATTACCAATTTGAAAATACTTTTTCTAGTTTCTTTATAGTTTCGTGTGGTTCTTCGGTTGGAATTGGTATATCTTGGTCAAATTGTTCCATGTCGCTACTCATGCCTTCAGATAAGATGTCGTTGTAGTTTTCGTCTTCTTCTTCTTTAATCTTTGGGTGACCGCACCTTCTTCGCTCCGCTCGTATCCAATCTCTGAATAGTACCACCATCTCCAAGCTGTCTCCGGCTAATGAGTGTCTGTGCTCTCGTATTTGAAATCTGCCTGCAGAAAAAAAGCTTTCAGAAGCGATTGATGACGCTTGAATGTTCAAAATATCTCGGGCCATCATTGAAAGTGTCGGAAATGTCTTCTCATTCCGCATCCAATATTTCAGCAAGTCTTTCTTTACGTCTTCATTGACAACTACTTGGTAAGGTAAAGTGTCCTGCAAAACAAAAACATCGAACTCGCTAATTTGGTTAGCAGTGCTACCACCGCACATTCTATTTCTGAGTCTTTCAATAATGTCCGCAGAAACAACATGTCTTTTTTGAGGCTGTGTTGAAGCAGAAGAAGATGGTACGAAAGCCGGTTGGTTACTAGCACTTTCTTGCTGGTAATGCCGATATACTTTTTTGCATTCATCTTCTACGTTATCCAACACTTCTTCTAGCGTTTGTTCAATATGTGGCTCAACATTTAAATTTTTGGGAGTTGGAGGTGGTAGCTCCATACAGTTATAAATATTTTCAATAAGACTTTTACAACCGTCTACTTTAATAGTCGGGTTTAATACAACACCAATAATATAAATAGGGGGAATAGGAATAAAATATTTCTTTAATTTCATAAACATTTTTTTAATAGCTGCCTTATAAGCAGGTTTTTCCATATATTCTTTAAGAAGTAAAAATATTATAGTTATATAAAACAACATAGTTGAAATAGTAGGATAATATAAAGTAGAAAATTCTTTTGTTGCTCGTTGAAAATTCTCTAGAAATACAATAAGTTCTTTAATTTTGTCCCAATCATTATCCACAATCATATCAATTGGATTTTGGTTATGGGCGTTAAAAAATAAAGTGATAGGTTTTCTATAGTCATAAGCAACAACTAGTTGGTCATATAAAGAATTCCACCTAGTTGGTACTTCTTTGGGAATTTTTCTGTAAGATAGTCCACAATCGTGACAAGTTTTTTTATATTCTTTTCTCTGTTGAATTCTATTATTTTTAAAAACATAGTTTATAGCAAATTGCATTTTTTCAAGAATATCTTGAAAAAGTGAAAGACTATCATTTACAACTAAGTTATAAATATGGCACGCACGTTTGATATGAAAATGTTTTGGAAAAGACGGAGTTAAAACTTCTTTTAAAACATAAATAGCAGAATTGTTAGAAGCTGCATTATCTAATGTAATACTCATAACTTTATCAGTTATTCCGTAATAATCGCAGACTAAATAAATATTTTGTGAAATAAACTCACCAGTGTGCCTACTATCTATATATCTATATGCTAAAATACGTTTTTGCATAGACCATTTATAATCTATCCAATGACAGGTTACCGTTAAATAATCATGGTTGTTAGTACTACGACCTATATCAGAAGTTAGAGCGACTTTGCAATTTAAATGATATAATGAATAACGCAAATATTGTTGATATTCGTGTGCAAATTTAAGCACATCTCTCTTAACCGTTGATCTAGGAAAACCTTTATACGCAGGATTATACATATCTCTAATATAATAAATAAAACCAGGCGATTCAGGAGATGAAAAAGACAAACCCTCCACAGCAACTAATTTTGCTAGTGCTTCTCTATATTTATGTTTATCGTATTTAGGGCCTACAACTCCCCCCGTCATAGGGTTAATTTGACCCTGTACTTTGTCCGGAACAGTATGTGAACCTTGTCCCGATTGAGAGGACGCTTGCTCACCATCTTTTTCAATAAGGTATTGGGCATGCAAGGCTTTGTGTTTTTGCAATAGGTGTCTTGCTAAACCCCCCGTCCCACCATGACCTTGTCCAGTTTTAAAAGTATAAACAGATTTACAAATTTTACATATAGCTACTTGATTCGGTACGTCCCTGTAAAAATATTTCCATACAGCTGATGTTAATGGTCGTTTTGCCGGACCTCGTCTCATACTAGGAGGGATAGGAGACATTTCACTAGTGGGTGTATCATCTTCTACATTAGTAGGTGTATCATCATCTAGAGTGTCATCTAAATTAAAATCTTCTTCATTTTGAGGATAAACATTTGTGTCAAGATCATATGGTATTACAGGAAACAGTTCAGGATCCATAAAATCATCTTGTCTAGGAATACTAGAAGAAGTACCCTTGCCCTTGATACCCAAGGCCTTGCCCAAAACATTTTTTGTTCTTTTCATTTTAATTATGGTAATAAATAGTTAAAGACTTAAAAAGTTAAAGCTAATGAAATTAAATGTGCTAAATGAAATAAAAACAAAATAATAATTTAATGAGAGAACGAATGTACCAAACGTCGACGTAGAGTCGATGTGTAATCGAGAGAGGTTGAAAATTGAAACTTTGCTCGATAGATTAATCCCAAGCTAGTTGCCAACTTCACTCCCAATTCTCAAATTAATAAATAAAGTGAATATGTAGTAGACAATGTTGTATAGAGATTAATTGATTGAGATTTGAGAGATTAGAGATTGTAGGAAGATTTGTGAGAAATAAGAAGAGAAAATGAGATATTTATAGTTGGGAAATTGGGTTAAAGAGTAAATATAATAACTTAGGGGTTAAAAATAAATATAAAGGGGTAGGGGGGTTGGGGGAAGCCAAAAATGGCTGTTGTCTAACGGCCAAAATGTAAAATGGTCGTTATTGCAACGACTATTTTTGGCAAGTGGCTGTTTTTAAACGGGACCGGGATGGAACCGGGACGGGTCGGGTCCTAGAGGGACCGGGTCGGGCGGGACCATACCATGTCCCGTTCCGGTTCGAGCCCCGGACCTGCTAAATTATTATTTTTAAAATTTAATGGGGCGGCCGATGCGGGGACGATCAGTCGGGCGGTGGCCATCGCCAGCCTTACTTAGATATGTGCGGTGGCGACAACGATGGTGTGAGAAAAAAACAACATAGTTTTACACTCAGATCTAGGTGGTGGCGGCAAATACATATAAGCTCGGACGAGGTCACCCACAGTACTCTATGTGAGTGTGACCAACTTTTGGAAAGATGAAAAGAAAGGTGTTTGAGTACCTCTAGGGAAGTGGGGATCGTCGTCTTCAACCATCGATTTTCCATCGTCGTTCGAGATAAAATCTTTGCTTTTTCCCTTAGAAACTTTTTTGCTTTGGGATTTCGGTGCCATGTTTCTACACTTTTCTTTTTTCTGAACAATACCACGTTGTTGTCGAACAAGGAAGAAACTGGAGCAAGGTTTAGTAGAAGGGTTTAAGAATTGTTAATGTTAGATTTTGTGTCATGACACTTTTCCTAACATATCATTTTCAGTACTAAGTTGAAATCATAAAATGTTGGAACAAATGTCTTGACATTTGGACCAACATTCTGATTACTGTTTTGCCTCTCTTCACGGACAGAACCTAAAATCGTATGACTTTTTACCACATGGTAATTTGACTTGGCAAGGAGATTTTGAAGCAGATTGAAAACGTGGGAGGACCAAGTCCAAGTTGTTGTTTAACTTGGGGAACAAGTCCAAGGAGTTTGAGGAACTTGCTACACATTCTTTTCCAACAAACTTTGCGTCCAGCTGCCCTCTTTTAGCTCAACCTACCCAATGATTCATTGAGCATTTCAAGGAAGACTCTCTACTATAAATAGAGAGGCTACATCAAGAGCTCTCGAGATTTCATCTCAGAAATCTGGATCACACTGTGTTGCCTGAGCTTTTCGATGATATTTTGTCCAACATTATAGTTGATGCTTAGATTCTAGATTAGTTCTTTATTGAAGCAATTATAATGAGATGTTGTCTATATCTACATAGTTAGATTTTTTAGGCATGAAGTCATCTGCGACTTCACCATTTTTTAATTCCTTTTGTATTATTTTGTAATATTGTAAGAGAAGGAATTTATTCAATTGTATATAAATATATACAATATTTTCGGTCATTGACCATCATAGGTTATATTAATATATAACTTATGTAAATATAAACCTTTGTGTTCTTTATTATTTCCGATGCATTTTACTCTTCAAAGGTTTTTCTATTTTTACTGAAGTGTTGTCACTGGTGTCGGACGACATTATCGTCGACATTCGCAAACTATTTCAGCATTCGAAGGAGAAACCATAGTGACTTGGCTTTGCGGTGGGTTCTCCGTGGACAATGCCACCTTAAATCATTTTTTGTGACTTCCACTTTTTAGACATCCAAAAAGGAAAAGTAGCGCACGTGAGGCAAGATGAATAGGGCATTGCTAATTGATTTTATTTCCAGTTTGTTTTTATTGTTCCATAGCATAACCCCCGGGACCCAACAAGTGGTATCAGAGCCAACACTTGACATAATAAGTGATTGGTCCTATTATTCAAAGCTATGGATCCGGCTAATCTAAATATCGGTAGACTTTCCATTTTAAATGAAACAAAATGTACCTATTGAGGATTTGCCTACGTTCTCACATCAAATCAACTGATGTTAGGGCATGGAGATCTGGGTATGTTGTTCAAATGTTGCCGCCGGATGAGGAATGTGACATTCTTGTTAAACATGAATCCAAATGGATGGCGGAAGAAACCAATAATACTAGCTTTAGTGAAAATGCCTTAAATGCAATTTTTGGATGGGTTGATCTTTACATGTTCAAGCTCATTCAAAACTGCCCAACGGCTAAGGATGCATGAGATACTTTACAATTCATTGTGAATGTAGATCAAGTATTCGTCGAACAAAGCTACACATGATTATGAGTAATATGGACATTTAAGGATGGAAGAAGTGGGTGATATTAAGTCTTATTTTGAAAGACTCTCTGTTTTCTTCCTAAAAAGTTCAATTTAAAGATTTGTGTCATTAAAGATGTCACGACCCGACCCGACACATATAATCACACAGATGTCAAGGGTAATGTAGAAATTTGTAAATCATATCAAGATAGGCAAGCCGACAAGGCTGTCACTATATACGGAAACATCCCAAAATGAAGTACAACAACACAGCTGGCCAAGACACATATACAATCCACACAAGTCCAAAACACATTTACCACCCACACATGTCTACAGACCTCGAAGAGTACGATAATGACATATGACGGGACAGGGCCCCGTCATGCCCCTAAATATGCATAAGTCAAAAATAAGGTTTTGTACCAAAACGACTAAGCTCTGAATCAATAGAGCTCTCCAAACAGCTGAACAGGAATCCTAGACTGGAAACTGAGTACTTGTACCTGTGGGCATGAACGCAGCCCCCCGAGGAAAGGGAGTCAGTACGAAATAATGTACTGAATATGTAAAACATGAATTATTATAAATAAGATCATAACTGGCCAAGAGATGTCAGGAGACAAATATAATAATCTCAATATCAATACAACTGTGCCTTATGAAATGAGAGTCAATTGTGCCTTATAAAATGAGAGTCAAGACATGTCCATAAAAATAAGTCATATATGTGGATGCATGTCCACATAAATCGTCATATATATACTGCCCGACCCTCTAATGAAGGACGCGGTGAGCACATAATCATATCCATGGATGTCTGTCCATATATATCATATCTGCGGATGCCTGTCCGCATATCATATTGCCCGGCCATCTATTGAAGGACGCGGTGAACATATAAAGAACTATGCACGAAACATCCCGGCCCGGGACGCGGTGAAATGATGCCAAGAGACAAATATAATAATCCAAATATCAATACAATTGTGCCTTATGAAATGAGTATCAAGACATGTCCATATAAAATAAGTCATATCTGTGGATGCCTGTTGTCACGATCCGAACCCCGGACCCGCGACTGGTGCCCTACCTGGGCATCCTTCTACCCTCTACGACCCAAGTTACCCGCGAAAGTTAAATAACACTTTTTTTTACAAACATGCAAAGGCAAAGGCAAAGCCGATAAGGTTGTCATATATATATATATATATATATATATATATATATATATATATATATATATAATCCAAAAGAAACTACACTGTACACGAGTCCAATCTCACATATGAATACAGACCTCTAAGAGTTTTACAGAACTATGACGGGACAAAGCTCCATTTTACCCATAACTGTACAAAAGCCTGTAATGAAAGATCTATACTAAAATGATAAGCCCCGGAACAATGGAGCTATCCCAAAAACTCTGAGCAAGGATCCTACACTTGCAGATCACCAAACTGCGTACCTAAACCTGCGGCATGAACGCAGCCCCCCAGAGAAAGGGGGTCAGTACGGAAAATGTATCAAGTATGTAAAACAATAAGTACTTTAAAGGAGATCATACAGTCCAAATATAACAGGAGGCAAGTATGATAATTCAAAATAACAGTACATTGTGCCTTGCAAATATGAGAATAATGAGAGTCAACTTTACCTTTTAAGTTATGCCTTTTAAGAGTTAGATCAACCGCAAAGAGTATTTATACTCGCATCATGGATCTTGTCCATGAGTTTATATAATGTTCAAGTCCTAATCATGGACGTACTCACATGATTTCAACTATACCATTTTCACAATAAGATTTATGTCGTAATCATGGACGTTCTCACATGATCCAACTATACAATTTTCACAACAAGATTTATGTCGTAATCATGGACGTACTCACATGATCCAACTATACAATTTTCACAACAAGATTTATGTCGTAATCATGGACGTTCTCACATGATCCAACTATACAATTTTCACAACAAGATTTATGTCGTAATCATGGACGTACTCACATGATCCAACTATACAATTTTCACAATAAGATTTATGTCGTAATCATGGACGTTCTCACATGATCCAACTATACAATTTTCACAACAATATTTATGTCGTAATCATGGACGTACTCACATGATCCAACTATACAATTTTCACAATAAGATTTATGTCGTAATCATGGACGTACTCACATGATCCAACTATACAATTTTCACAACAAGATTTATGTTATAATCATGGACGTACTCATATGATCCAACTATACAATTTAAATCATCTCCGACTCTCATTAGCACAAATAGAATGAACTATCATTTTAAGAGAACTCAAGGCAATATCACATCTAGTAATAATAGGGAAATTGAACCCGAAGTACTATGTACGTCCGCCGTACATCTTCTCATTTATAAACCACAAAACACTAACACTCATAGTATCAAGACACTTCCACTTTTAAAATCAAGTTACTACATTTTTAAACTCAAGTAAGTTATATTTTTCAAACCAAGTCAAGTATAATTTTAACACCAAGTAATTTATACCTTTCAATCATGTAACTTCTTTCATATACTACAATGAACTAAAATGAAATACTTTTATTTAGACAACCCAAACTACTATCAAAAGAATAGATATAACAATCTTTCATTTTAGAAACCCCAAGTACTATCAAAAGAATGGATAGAACCACTTCCATTTTATAAAATCAAAGTACTATCAAGAAAGTATATAGAGCAACTTCTATTTTAGGAAATCCAAAGTACTATCAAGAATTACATCACTAAGGAATAGGATACACTCACTTTAAAACAAGGAATCATGCTAGAAGAAGAAAGGATAGTTCACATACCTTTTTGGCGACTAACCAACTCTACAATCTAGAATACGTCTCAAAGTACTTCAACCTATAACAACAATAACACGATTATCAATTCAAAGCTTTCTAAGGTAGATTAATACCAACTAAGGGTCTCTTATGCTACGGAAAATTGGGCAACACTTTCTTTGTTTCTACGTACTTTTCCACCTTTTCCAAGGCCCAAATTCAACAACCAACAAGCCACACTTAAGGGCATAACCAACAGTTAACCAAAGGGGATTACATGCCTACTAGACGTGTAAAATTCTGCCCCACAATCACATAAAACAGTCCATACGAATACGCCCAATATCCCACAACAACAAGGGTAAAATGTGAAGTCTTTCAACACTTTTCTACACCCCTTAATCCTTAGGACTTTCATTAGCAACTACTACATTTAAGCATGCATTAAGGTGGCTGATTTTCCAGCAGCCTAACACCACAAAACAGTCCATAAAAACTGCATAATAACGTCCAACAGTTTTATAGATTTCACGGCCAACAACTACAATCCGACAACTCTTTCCTTAATCCTTTTTATTCCAATTCGAGTTCTAAAACTTCTATATAAGTTATATCAACTTATTAACAACGACATTACTTCATTATAACATGCAATAGGTGAAGATAACAATGACACTAACCAACGAAACTCAATGACACCAAAATTGTCCCATTCTCGGCCAAGACACCAAAATTGGTCCAAACACTTTTTAATCTTCATTATATTTAGCACAAGCTCATCTATACATTATAACAATAAGTAATATCCAATTACTTCAAGAGAATGAGGAATTTTACCTTTAAAATGCCCAAAAACCTCCCTAGGCAGTCCGCTCCACGTTGGCCTGTAGTTTTCGTTTTGCTCCACTTCTTCAAGATTCAATCACTTCCATGTATCCACTACAACCTTAGAACCAACTTCCCTTCACGTTTTACCTCCAAAAAGTCGACGAATCAAGTTAGGGTTTCACCCTCATTTTCGACCAACACAAGATTTGGAGGGTTTGGAGAGTTAACTTGGCTAATCACTTGGTTAATGTTCTTAATCTTGGAGAAATAAACTAACTAATCTTATTGTTCTTGGCTATGAAGATTTTCGAAAATCTTGCTGAAGGGAGAAGAGATGAGAGCTTTTGGATGAAACTGAATAATGAATCCAAGTCTTCTAAGTGTATATCTATATAGATTTCTCTCAAGCAAGACAAGTGGATGGGGAACTTGTCACCTTCCTATAGGTCCATGTTTCACCTCCTCAAAATATCTAAATAAGTCAAGTCTTGCAAGACAAGTGGAGGGGTGACACGTGTCACCCTCCTATTGGTCCAAAATATTATAATTTTCGAACCTCCCCCCCCCCCTCCCAAAATTGTAAAATTTTCGGCGGACCCCATATTATTAATTCCAATTCTCTGTAATCCAATACTAATCCCACAAATCCAATTAGAAATATTAAACTCCAAGTTAATAATTTTTCGTCGTCACATTTTTCCGAAATTTCCCTTAAGAAGATGTAATAATTTTTTCCTTCCAAAATTCAAATCTTAAACCCTTAATCACATTCTCAATTAGTAGCCCTGGTATTACGGGGTGTAACACCTGTCCACATAAATCGTTATATATATACTGCCCGGTCCTCTAGTGAAGGCTGCGGTGAGCACATAGTCATATCCGTGGATGTCTGTCCACATATATCATATCTGCGGATGTCTGTCCGCATATCATATTGCCCGGACCTCTAGTGAAGGACGCGGTGAACATATAAGGAACTATACACGAAACTTCCTAGGACGCGGTGAAATGATATAATCACATCAAGCACGAATAGATTATCATGAGCAACTATATGCAATGTAAGTCATCATTTGACTCTCAATGGGATAAATAAAAGGCACCATCATATCATGTATCATTTTAAATCATCATTTGAAAAATCAAAGGCACTATCATATCATGTATCATTAGGAATTAAGATTCATTAGAACTATGTATGTCTGTCGTACACTCATTTATGTAAATCATGCCAAAAAGAAGAAAAGATAGTTTCACATACCTTATTGTCGAACTAACCAACTCTATAATTAATATTCGTCTCGATTAGCACCTCGACCTATAATAATAGCAACATGCCCGTCAACTATATGACTTCTAACGTAAGTTATATCAAATGACGACTCTCTTTTCTATAAAAATTCGGGCAGCACTTCCCCTATTTATATACATATCCACAACTCATAAACAATGTCAACAATACCAATAACCAAGCACAATTCCAAGATATAACAAAATCAATCCATTTACTATGTCTATACCATAGTTATGCATTCTTTCTCTTTACATTTATGGAATGCAACTACTACAACAACCAAGGTGATTACTACACCTATTTCTCATGTTAATTCAACCTTTAATTCATATTGAAACAACCTTTAAAAACAGTCTATCAACTCTAGCAACAACAAGAGTGCAAGTCTTATAGTTTGCAACATAACACCTTTGTACATTTTTGTTACACCCCGTAGTTCAGGTCATGCGTATGAGAGCATACGAAAGGGAGTAAGATTTAATTTTTTTTCGAAAGAATAGGTTGACGGATTGTTTCGGACGGGTTTTAGTCAACTTTGAGGCGGGTTATGACCCGGTGCATTGAGAGTTCCTAAGTGTTTCAAAGGCCTAGGGCGTAGTTCGTTGAGTCTAGTTTCCAACGCAACCAACCGTTCATCGATAGGACATCGGAGTGGTTATGGGAGTTACAAGTTCGGTCTTGCAGACGGACATAAATGCGTTTCAGGCAAAGCAATGTGATGCGCGGTGCGGGGCAGCCGGCGCGGTTCGAGAGGCTGCGGAGGTTTCAGCGTCGCCGCGGCGGCGGCCGCGCCGAGGCGGTATTTTTGGGCGAAAAACTTAGAAAAGTCCGATTTCTTTTAAAAGGCCATGGGAGGTGACAAGTGTCCCCATCCGATTTTTCAGATGCCTTATATTGACCAAGTCTTGAAGACTTGGTCATCTTTCAAACCTCTCTCTCTCTCTCTAAATTAGCTCCTCCTTCTCTCTACATTTCCAAGAGAAATTCTAGCCTTAGGAAAAAATCTGAAAAGTTAAGAACAAGAAGGAAGCTTGTGGCTAGCTTGTTGGTATTGTTGTGGTGGTATTCTTGGCAAGGAAGCTAGCAAAATATTTGGAATAAGTTTGGCTAAAACTTTAAGGTAACATTTCTTCCTTTAGAATTAATTTCTAGTGTTGCATGTTAAGAAGAAAGAACTTGTGGTAGTAAATAATGCTCTTAGAGTCATTGCATGCAAGAAATGTGGTTTGGATATGCAAGAATTGGTTAAGAAGATATTATGAACATGTTGTAGCAAAAAAAAACTACCTTAGAATTGTTAAGAGAATTGTTGTACCTTATGGGGCAGAATTTTACACACCCAAGTTTGGAGGTGTAATCCCCTTTAAAATGTTGGATTGTTGAGCCTTAAATGTGGTGTTTGGATGATAAATTCGGCCTTGAAAAAGGTGGCAAAGTGAGTAGAAACAAAGGAAATGCTGCCCAATTTTCCATAGAATTTAGTGACTTTGAACTTGGATTGTTCTACTTTGAGATTAGAGGTTAATAAACGTATTATGGTCATTATAGGTTGACGTATTACGTGCGATAGTTGGAATTAACAAGTGGATTGACCGAAGAGGTATGTGGAGCTTTCCTATCTCTTGAGCATGAGTAGTTGTATCTATGTAGTACGGTAGACGTACAAGATTTGATATCTTTCACTTGTTTTAAGTATGTGATACTTGTTTCATCTTAAAAGTATAAAACCCTTGGATTTAGGGAAAATGTATTTGACTAATGTATAAAGCGAATATAATGACTTTATGGGAAGTTGATTATATTAGCTTTATGGAAGGTTAACGAAAGGAGATTTACTCTAAGTAAAGTAAGCACGGAAAAATGTTTTGAGTTGGGAAAAGGGTAAACTGATTTTGAGGCATTGATTGCCTAAGGTTTTAAAGGAAATGAAGTCACTTGATTTAGAAGTCTACTATATTTCTAAAAGGAAATGTAACTTGTTTTGAAAGGAAATCTTAACTTGATGCTATGGTGATTAGTATCTTGGAATTTTTGTATAAAAGAGTTATTTCTTAAAGGGTTAGAAGTACATGGTACTTGGGTTGAATTCCCGGATTTTCTATTAAAAGACATGTTAGTGCCTTGGGTATACTAAAATGAGAGGATATATTAATAATGTTAATAAGAAGTTAGGGGATTTCTTAACTTGCTTATGTTATGATAAGCCGGTAGCGCTTATGTTATGATATGATAAGTGGTAGTGCTTATGTTATGTATGATAGGCCGGTAGTGCTTATGTTATGTATGATAGCCGGATGAGCTATGTTATATAAATATTATTACGGGTAAACCCCGGGTTATTCTTGTTATTTTTCCTTTGGATATACTGACACGATGGGTGGCCCACGGGTATGCTCCAATAGGATGGTTTACTACTTATGCCATGGATTTGCTACCCATGATGCGAGTGCGGCGCTTGTACTCATGCGGATCCGGTCCACATGATCCATGCGGGTGAAATAGTCCCATGCGAGTACGGCGATGGTACTCATGCGGGTCCACAGGATCCATGCGGGTGAAATAGTCCCATGCGGGTGAAATAGTCCCATGCGAGGCTGATGGCCTTATGCGGATCCACAGGATCCATGCGGTGAAACAAATCCGCGAGTAGGATTGCTTAATGATACTACGCGAGAGATCCTGTTTGATCATGAGCCTCCTATTTTTACGCGAGATTATACTTATACTTGTTACTCATTGTTAGTAAGGCACAAAGGCAACATAATTTGATTTTTATCTATAACTTCATGTATTTTGGACTTATGATATTACTACGATTTTCCGCTTTACATACTTGGTACGTTGTGTATTGACTCTTCCTGGGCCGCTCATGCCGCAGTAAGGGAAAGCCGGTGGTAGATCCTCATTCCTAGGATCTTTTACTCAGGTGTCAGGAGCTCCATTTCTTCGGAGGCTCGACTTTTGGTATGGTTCTCCCTGGTGTTGTTGATGTTTTGTACATTCAGGGGCATGACGGGGCCCTGTCCCGTCATAGTGTTACTCCTTCTTAGAGGCTTGTAGTCTTGTCATAACTTGGTTTGTTTAAGGATGTAACTGTTCGGTCTTATGTACTTTTGGGGTAGCCATTTTGGGCTAGACTATTTATATCATTATGGTTGTTTATTATGAGTTTATGTTCCGCTGGTTTTCTCTGATGTTGTGTCACAAGGGTGCCCGAGTTAAGGCACCGGTCACGGATCCGGGATCGGGTCGTGACAATTTTAATTCCTTTAAGACATGTATTAGTAATTACCACAACGTATATACATGTTCATAACTTATATTTCCAGCGTTATAACTTAACAAGAACAGCCCCAAATACATCACAACAATACCAACAATGTCCACAATTTCATGAGGGTCTCGGCACACCCCAAAACATAATACCAAACTCTTTTTATAATTCCTTAAAATCCAATTCACCTTTCAATACTTTCATATAACCAATCTACAACTTTTAAATATCAAGATTTCCTTCAATTTTAACATACAATTAGTGACAACGACAATAACAACAATAATCAGATCCAATGTATACAAAACAGTCCCAAATCAGTCCAATCACCCAAAATATTCACATGCATTATCTCATTTCCATTTTCTCTTAACACAAGTTCATTTCTTAAACTACAACATCATGTAACTCCAATTATACTATAAGAAGAAGAAGTCTTACCTTAATTTTTGCCCAAAACAGTCCCTAAAAATCGGTCACTGCTACATCCATTTTGCACCATTTTTCACCATTTCTTCAACCCAAAATGACATGCATGTATTCTACAAGTTCAATCCATCATTCTTACATGTTTATCTTCCAAAATGTTCATCTTCAAAGCCACAATTATTTGGCTATGTTTCGGTAGTCACTGCCGAAATACTCACTGTTTTGGAGTTACCATTGCTTAGAAATTAGTAGGAGAGTTTAAATCTTCAAAGAGAGTTGATGTGGTCTTTTCTTGGCTATGGATGGTGGGGGGTTTTCGGCTGAGGAGGGGAGAGGTTAAGGGGAAATGGTTTTCGAAAATAGGGGTGGGGAAATGAGTGGAGTATAGAGATATGTGAGCATGCTAAAATTAATAAGTGTGGTGTGCATGCCCACGGTTTTTAAGACACCATTCTCCATAATTTGTCCACTAATTATTATTCCTTCCACTAAAAATTAATCACACAATTAATTAATCTCCCACATAATCATCCTTACCTAAAATCTGAAAATTCCATGTCCTAATCACATTATACACAGCACTAAGTCCATACCACACGTGTTGCATCCACAATTATTCTGGGATCACATCCTTTGTATACTAATTCCTGGATTAGCACATATAAATATACTTTATATCCAATATTCAAATCTTATTTTCTTAATTACGTTCTCTAATTATCGCCTTAAAATTACGAGGTGTAACAAAAGAAGCTCACAATCTTGCTACTATAGACCTTCATACCTTGATGAACATTCTCAAAACCTATGAGATTAACATTAAGAATCAAAGGGAACTATATTAGAGTAAGAATGTGACACTTCAAGTTCAATCCTCAGAGAATCATATCGATGAAGGGGATGGGAATCTTGAAGAAATTGGTGAAGGTGCTAATGTTGTCTTACTCACTCGAAAATACAATTTGATGGTGAGGAAGTTCAACAATGAGAGAAATCAATTTAAATCTAAAAAGCATCAAAACCAAGGCTTCAATCAAAAGTCTACCAAATTCCTTCCAAGTACTCAAAAAGAAAGGCAAAAAGAATGAGAAGAAGAAGGATATCAAGAAGTTGAATCAAAAGCAATGATGGCCACTGTTTATGAATAGTCTCTGTATGATAATGAAAATGTCGTCTGTAATGTTGCCTCAGATGTCACGACATTTCAGGCAACATCTGCAACGACATCTGCATCTCCAGCAACATCAGAAAGGTACATATTCTTTAACTATCATGATGTTAATTGCTTTAATGATTTTATTTATAGTGGTGAGGCTGAGAGTATGGATCAAGTTTAATGCAAAGATGATATAATTAATGAATTACAAAATATTTGTGAAACATTAATCGTAGAATCCAAGCAGCTTGAGACAAAGGTAAAATCTTTTACTCGTGAGAATGTAGATCTAAAATGCACAATAACCCGACTAGAGGTTGCACTTACCAAATAGGATACTAAATTTGGTAAGATTCGTGCAAAATTGGATTTAGCCAAAGCAACCTTCCGTGAGCTCAACTCAGAGACTTCCAAACTGAATGAGATACTCAGCTTTAGTAAACCTACACATGCAGGTATGGGGTACAAAAACTCTCTTGAAACTTCTGCTCTAGTTTATTTGACAAAAATGAGAAAATGTGCTTTGTAAAAGAAAAATAATTAAATAATAGGTTCTTATATATGTCAAAAAGAATATGAAGTTTGTGTGTCATCATTGTAACTGTTTTAAACTTCAAGATTTTGTGAGCGAAATATTGCCTAAAAGGTTGTCCAACATCTAGGACAATATTTGAAGCAACATTTCTGAGCTGAAAGGTAAAAAAATGTTTTAAAAGAGTTTGGATTCCTAAAATGTTGTATCTTGTAATGTGCGATAACTGCTTTAAGAACTAACATTTCAGGTTCTTGGTGCTTTGAGAGTAGATGTTCTCGTCACATGACAGGTACAAAGGAGTTTCTAAAGAATTGTGAGTCATTCAATGGAGGTAACGTAACTTATGGAGGTAGCAGTAAAAGTAAAATGATTGGAAAAGGAATCCTGAATATTCCTGAATTTCAAACTTTAAGAAATGTCTTACACGTTGAAGGTTTAATGGCTAATTTGATGAGTCAATTGTGTAATGATAATCTTGAGGTAAATTTAATAAGAATGCTTGTGAAGTTACGAATGAAGCTAAGGAATGTGTCATATCAAGTACTAGAACATGTGATAATTGATGTCTTGTTGCAAGACAAGAAACGTGCAATAATGTCAAGATCGACGACACAACACTATGACATCAAAGTTTGGGGCATGTCAACTACCGCAATCTCGAAAAATTGGTCTCATATGGAGCGGTTAGAGACTTACCCAACTTCAATCATAAAGGTAAAACAGTCTGTGCAAACTATCTCCAAAGTAAGCAAACCCATGTTTTTCATAATATTGTCCAGAATGACGACAACATTCAGGTAGGTCTCACTATTTTCTATTATTGCACATGGATCTTATAGGTATAATTGATATAGACAGTTTAGGAGACATGAGGTATTCCTATGTGATTGTAGATGATTTTTCTATGTACTCATGGATATATTTTGAAAGAAAAATCACAAACTTTTGACATGTTTAAAATTTTGCACTCTAGAATTAGGAACGTGTTCTATTCTCTTATTTTTTGGATTATACCCAACCATGGAAAAGAATTTGAAAATATCTCCTTCACAAAATTTTATGAGAAAAGAGGAATTTTTCATGAGTTTTTTCTGCTCCCAAAACTCTTTAACGGAATGGTGTAACAGAAAGGAAGAATAGAACATGGCAAGAAATGGCTAGAGTTATGCTTAGTTCTAACAAATTGTCAAAATGTTTTTTTACTGCCTGTCACGTCACTTATAGAGTCTACTTAAGGTCTGTAACAAAGATGACACCTTATGAGCTAATAAATGAAAAGAAACCTAATTTGCGTTACTTTCATATTTTTTTTGGATGTATTTGTTGCATTTTAAATGATAGAGATTAACTGACTAATTTTGATTCTAAGAGTGAAAGGAATTTTGTTGGATATTTCCAAAATAGTCATGCTTACCGAGTGTACAATCGAAGGACAAAAACTGTACAAGAGTCTACTGCTGAAGAATCAGATGTTGCCCCAAATGTTACCACATCCGAATCAACATCTGAACCTGAACCAGAAACCACAAAGGGTGTGAATGAGGAGTCAAATGCTGAATTGCTAAATCAAGTTCGAAGGGACCCTCATCTAGGATTAGGAAGAAACATCCAACATGTCAGGTGATAGGGGGAGTGTTTGAAGGAAGTAGGACAAGAAACAAAGAACCACTCAATTACAAAGACATGATAAGGTATGTGTGTATGTCTATCATATACCAAGAGGTTTGTCTTTCTTGTTTTATAACCTATGTTTTTTGTTTGTGTTTGTGCATGATTCTAAGCCTATCCTAAAATCTCCCACTTAAATATCGTAAACGTGTCATTAGATATATTGTCGGCACATGTGAGTTGGGAATTTGATATTCCATAGACACTAATCCTAATTTAATAGGATATAGTGATTTGGATTAGGCTGGTGATGCGAATGATATAAAAATACAAGTAGATGATGTTTTTATCTTGGCAATAATCTTGTTTTTGGTATAGTTGTAAATAAAAATGTCTCACTTTCAACTGCTGAATTTGAATATGTAGCAGTTGGAAGTTGTTGCTCTCAATTCATATGGCTAGGACACATGTTAGACGACTATGGGTTTACTAGCAACATGTTTTTTTACGGTAATATTGATTTTAGGCATCACTTTGTTTAGGGAGATTTGATTGAATAATAGCTAGTTCAAATTGAACATGTTGACACTCTTTATCAACTAGCTGATATTGTTACAAAAGTTTTGGACCATGAGGGATTATCTAGTTTGAAGAAATTTCTTGGTCTTTGTAATCTCTAAAAAGACATTTTTGGTGAATGTCGGCTGGAATGTCTATAATATTTCAGGTGACATCTACCTATGTAATAGCATAATCTATTTTTATTACTGTATAATGGCATGATTTTTGTTCACACAAGTATGATCCTCAATAAGAACATGATTCCAAAGTGATATTGTTCTCTGCGATGATATTAGATATCATAAAAAGGGAGTATCAAAATAAGACAAAACCTTTACAAATATTTGGCAACTGTGAAAAATGGGCAAAGCCCTTGAAATGATACCGTTCCTATTCTATAGGAGTATCAAGTGACCGAGAAAATATATCGTTCCTATTATATAGGAGTATCGAGTGCTATAAAAGGAATTGTGAGAATACTAAATAAGTATTCTTATTTTTTGACACGAAAAATAATTTTTGTATGTATTTTATGGTTAGACCAAGGACACAATGGAAAAATGTTACATTGGTCCAGATGTTAAACTCATAAAAATACATATAAAACATGTCTTTATTTGTTGCCAAAATGAAAAGTTCTTGCAGGGTCATAATACTGGTGTTGTCCAAAATGTTACCAACATTGCTGTTGACAATTTCAGAAAATGATATTTGTTGGGATGTTGTTCTTAACTGATTTCAGAAAAATCAGATTTTTTCCCTATTTGTATGTCTTGTTTTAATAGGAATTTTGAACTTTAAAATGATAAGATTAATTGAATTCCTACCGTAATGTTTATCTTTTTTCCCAATATTTTAGGTGTAAGTTATTGTGTAAAATTGAAAAACCTAAATCTAAGGGATTTTTATTGCTTAGAAAGGTTTGTCATGTATATTAATATTCCTCTCATTTGTTATTTTTTTTATCATTTCTGATTTTTCCTATATAAAATATAAAAAAATTGTTATTTTTCATTTCTGAATTTTCATTAAAAAAAAAAAAAGGAAAATCACATCACACCTCGGGCATAATCCTATCTACCCGATGGAATCATCACCATTCCAAACTCCATCCTCAATCTCCTCAAAACCCTCTCCAATCACCAAGAAAAACCTCTCAAATGTCAATACCAATATCAACCAACACCACAACCAACTTTCCTATGAGTACTAGCCCTCAAATGAACACTGAATCTTCTGAGCATATTGATCGGTGTATTTTATATACACTTTTTGAGTCATTTTTAGTTAGTCTTTTGCCCATTTTTGTACAAATATGTGTCGTCTTAGGATAGATTTTCTTTCTTTTGAGTCATAATGGTTTAAAGTGGCACATTGGTGAAAAGGAGCGAAAAGAGGGTAGAAACTGAGGTTCCATAGCTCAAAAAGCTAAAAAGTTGACAACTCGGGCGAAAGCAGTGGCCATACACAAGCAACCAACCAGAAGATCGAGCGCCACGGCGCCAAAGAACAGAGAGTCGCAGAGTTTCGCGCCAAGGAGCCATTCAGGGCCGCGGCGCCGAGGCGGGAAATCAGCCAAATCCGAATGAGAATGGGCCAAGGCCAAGAAGGAAAAGTTGTTGGACGTTTTTGAAGCTATAAAAAGGACCTTTTTATGTCAGATTTGGGGATCCCACTTTGGAGAATTCATCACAATTTGGAGATCAAGATTAGAGACTTTCTTTTAAGTAATTTCTTGTTCTTTATTTTATTTCTTTTTAGTTTATGTTGGATATTAATTTAGTTCTTGGCATGTCTATGGCTGGAACTAACTTAATTTAGGGTTTTCCATGTCGAATCGCTTGAAACCCGTTCTTACGAATTAATGCATGTTTTGGTTTCTTATTATTATTATTGAGATTTATTCAATATTTGTTTTAATTGCTTGGTAATTAATTGATCACTAATTATCATAACTTATATGATTTTTAATCGAAATCCGAAAGGGGAGATTGTGAATATGCTATAGTTGAATAAACATAGGTTTAAATCGTGGACGAAAATACTCCGATACTTGTGTAGTTTGATAGGTTATTGTTCTTAATCCTCCTTTGTAGTCAATCTTGTCATCGAAAGATAGAAGGGTTCTACATTGGGGTTGAGTGTTTGTATTACCTTAACAGGAGTATAAAACGGTTTAGTTAACCTGCTATCTCAAAATAGAAGAAGAACCATAATTATTTGCATTAACAAGTAAGACGAGCGGATAGTTGAGGAGATTTGGAAGCCCTATTTCCACCATATCTGAAGTAAAATAAAGTAATTTAGTTAGCATCTATAATTATAGTTATAAACAATTCATCAAATTATCGGTTACCAAATAGATACCATAGAATAGAGGTTGATAATTGGACACTAATCCTTGAGGACGATAACTCGGTCTTCTAGACTATATTACTTGTCACGACACGTGCACCTGTGTTTAGCGTATGCATAAATTGCGCACCACATATTGAACCTCAGCAACCCCACAGGTTTCTTTCTTCACCATCCACAGAGGACTTGTCCAAAGTTATAGTATTTAAAGGTTTAGATTAACCTTTAGATATTATCTATCCAGGAGATAACCACAATCCAATAGATGTTGATGAAACATTTGATATTTCAGCACTGGGTAAGAGACCAAGATCCTCCACCTTCCCTACTTGTCAATCGAGTAGAATGTTTGAAGTACAGTTCGTGAAGAGCCAAAGGTCCAGATGTGATTCTTCTATACCTGCTTGATAGAAGCAGTGACAGTGATGACACGAACTTGGGATTCTCAATTGAAGAGAATGAAGAAGAACCAAATGCCTCTATACTGCAAATGTGTCTCAAGAAAAAAAGGAAGTTCCTGATGAAACTCCAGTGAAGCAATTCTTCCCAAAGGAAATTTCCAGATATGTCAAATCGAGTGGTGCTCTGAATGTTGTCACTGATGCCACAATATCTCAGGCAATATTTCAGCCAACATCAGAAGAGACACAAACTCCAACATCCTCCAGCAAACCGAATCTGATTCAGACTTGATGTTGACAGGAATGTCACCTACATTATTGACAACACTGGTCCAAGACAGTCTCCATTATCTACTGGATGGCCTGTGAATCAAATTGCAAAGATCAACCAACAAATTTCTAAGGTTGATACTGGGAGGAATGCTCTCATTCAATCCAGAGATCAGTTCATGCTGTTGCTTTCTTCACAAAAAAAGGAAGCCGATAATGGTGTTGTGAAGTCAAGGGAGAAAATTATGATACTGCTGAAGATGCTGAAGCTAGAAGAAATGATGATGCTGCTGCTGAAATCGAAGAAGCAGAGAAAGTACTGATGTAGGAGGAACAAAAGAAGACTGTTGAAGTCGAGGAAGCAAATGAAGTGCTGATGCAGGGGGAGCAGAAGAAGAAGGCTAGATGTTGTTGTTCTGTACAAAGAAAGATTTATGCAGGAGTAGAAAGATGTTGAAAGATGCTGATGTTATATGATGTTGTTATGTGCAGAAAATGAGTTATGCAAGAGTAGAGAGCTGCTGGAAACTAGTGTTGTTGTGCTGGAAACTACTGTTGTTTGTTGAAAAGGTTATTTTGTGAAGAAAGGCAAAAGGGGGAGAATGTTAAATGTTAATGTTGTTTTTGCCCTTGCTTCACGGACCGGCTAATCTCATGACCTGGCAAAGAACTTGTTGAGCTGATGTTACTGGTTGGTGTTGAGAATATGGTCGGAATATAAATCTATATAGGTGGATGATATGTGTATATGTGCTAACATCTTTCTTCTTTTCTAATCCTATATAAATGGTATATATCTTGTATATGTTGTGTGTATATACCGTCACAGGTTGAGGGGGAGCATTAACATTGTCGTAGGTCACTCGCGCTGAATAGATTAGATTTTGTGAAGAAAGGCAAAAAGGGGGAGAATGTTAATGTTAGGTTTTGTGTCATGACATTTTTCCTAACATATCATTTTCAGTACTAAGTTAAAATCAGAAAATGTTGGAACAAATGTCTTGACATTCGGATCAACATTCTGATAATTGTTTTGCCTCTCTTCACGGACAGAACCTAAAATCGTATGACTTTTTACCACATGGTAATTTGACTTGGCAAGGAGCTTTTGAAGCAGATTGAAAACGTGGGAAGACCAAGTCCAAGTTGTTGGTTAACTTGGGGAACAAGTTCAAGGAGTTGGAGGAACTTGCTCCACATTCTTCTCCAACAAACTCTGTGTCCAGCTGCCCTCTTTTAGCTCAACCTACCCAACGATTCATTGAGCATTTCAAGGAAGACTCTCTACTATAAATAGAGAGGCTATATCAATAAATCAATATCCAGAATCAAAATGTAAAAATACCAAGAGAGCTCTTGGGATTTCATCTCAGAAATCTGGATCACACTGTGTTGCCTGAGCTTTTCGACAACATTCTGTCAAACATTATAGTTGTTGCTTAGATTCTACATTAGTTCTTTATTGAAGCAATTATAATGAGATATCTATATCTACATAGTTAGATTTTTCAGGCATGAAGTCATTTGCGACTTCACCATTTTTTAATTCTTTTTGTATTATTTTGTAATATTGTAAGAGAAGAAATTTATTCAATTGTATATATATATAATACTTTTGGTCATTGACCATCATAGGTTATATATCTATGTAAATATAAACCTTTGTGTTCTTTATTATTTCCGCTGCATTTTACTCTTCAAAGGTTTTTCTGTTTTTACTGAAGTGTTGTCACATGTGTCAGATGACATTATCGCCTACATTCGCAAATTGTTCCAGCATTCGAATTGATTTTATTTCCAGTTTGTTTTTATTTTGTTCCATAACATAACCCCCGGGACCTAACAAGAATGATTCTGACTTCTGGGGATGGGTTGTTAGGCTGAAGCTTGATACAATGAAATAATTATATGTACAGTAAATTCTTTCTATAATTGCCATTCATTATAACGGCTTAATTTTTTCTGGACCCAATTTTTCATGTTATATTTTACTTTTCTATAATGACTTTTACATATAACAGCAATGACATTCATTATAGCGTACTTGATAAAATTAACTCTCTATAACATCCATATTCAAATATAGCGTAATAATATTTTGTCAGAAATATTATATGTATAAAATGTTGTAAAAAATAGGTGTGAACACTGGGATGAAAGAACTGAAAGGATAGACAAGAGTTGTTCAGTGCAATATTTGCTGAGTCGCGTGATGACACTCTCTCGTTAGGCAAATTTCGTATATTATGGATTACGGTGAGTGGGTAATAGCCTCCCAAGATAAAACAACAATATTTTCTCAAGCACAAGCCAATACTTGAGAATCCTTATAGAAGAAGCAAGAACTCTAGATTACCAGAAGAAGAATTAAGACACTCAAATATTTTCAGAATTTAGGAATGTAAGTGATGTTCTAAATCTGAAAATGAGACCTCTATTTATAGTTGCAAAATTGTGATTCACATGCCATGTGAATGCTTTAAATGGGTTACATAGATCTCATCAAAAGACACATTGATCATGTCAAGAGTTGACTGATCTTTGGCCTTTCCAAGGAGTGCACATTCAGAAAAAACTTTATGATTTTCGGGTTCACTATATGTCGAGCGTCGCGGCCCTTAACTGGTGGTGTTGCGGTGCTAAATAAGCAGTATCCGACTTCGAGCCACTGGATGACAAGCGTCGCGGCCCCTGCCGAAGGCGCCATGGCTCTTGGAGCGCAGCGGCGCCTGGCCCTTCGTGGCTCGGTGTCGCGGCCTTGTTACGGCGTCGCGGCTCTTCCCCATTTTCCGTATTTTACACATTTCTTCTTTTCTTAGACGTCGTGGGAGACACATCAATTTGGTCAATTAATCGTCCATCCTTACATAACTTAAAAACACTTAACATGTGTACCAACATCTCTTTCACAACGTGAAATTTAGCTAGACGTTGTACGACGTATGCATGTGTATGAAAATCGTATTTCCGACATGCGGGGCCCCATGTGTTCAAGTCATTAAGAACGGGATAAACTCAATCCCACTAGGTAAATTTTCCAACATAAAAATAGAAAAAATCAAACTTGTTGAGGACGTTGGTAATGTGTCATCACTTATAGCCCAAATCTCATCTCCACAAGTGATTAGAGTGGACGAACAAGAGACAATGGATGCAGAAGGTGGTAACAAAAGTGTTGATTAAGAGTATCAACCTACTGCTACTTGGGATGAGATAGAAGAGTCAACTATTTCATCTATTCAAGTGTTATATTATAACTGAGACTGAAATTTACGAATCAACTACAATTGTAGAATTCTTACGTCAAACTTGAAATATTTAAATTTTCAATTAATTTTAAATGCATATGTTTCTTAGAATTTAATTCTTTATCGATATGGTACAATTAGTTATGTATTTATTAGTCTTTTTTCATTTTTAATCAACGAGATATGAAAATCAAATGAGATTTTAAAATTAACAAGCATATTGTTTTCATTTATAACATAAAAGTACAAAAAAATAATTGTTTTGCGTACTTTTGTTTATA
The DNA here is from genome assembly GCA_029844215.1 of Przewalskia tangutica. NCBI lineage: Eukaryota > Viridiplantae > Streptophyta > Magnoliopsida > Solanales > Solanaceae > Przewalskia > Przewalskia tangutica. The sequence goes on along the minus strand of CM056730.1, from coordinate 120,739,355 downwards.
ACAGCTAAATGAGATCTAAACATTAAATATCAATATACATACATAAAAACACCTCACTATAACAATCATAATTTTTTTGAAAAACATTGTCATTATAGAGAGGTTTGATTGTATTTGATATATCTATTATATATAAATTAGAAAATCACTATAGCTACGAAATATAAATAAATTAAATAGTAGTTATTATTAATAAATGCCTCTTAGATGTAGCTATGGCAAGTAAATATTTCTAAAAAAAATCCTGCTCACAAAACTGAAATTCTTTTTAAGTGAAATGCATGTCAAAACACAAGTTCAACTTCAACTACAAAAAAAAAATTCTTTTTCTCAAAGTTTCAACCAAATCAAACGCCTACTTAAACTTGTACTATGTTTTCACTAGGTTAAACGATTGATGGTATATGTTCTATTGTATCATTTACGTATTTGTAATTTGTTATCGTATCAATTTTTCCCAGACCCCACGGTATGAGATTTTACCAGACATGTTGTTGTTGTTGTAGCGTACCAATTTTAGCAAGTCAGAATTTAAATTTTACGAATTCTAAATTCTAGGATTATAATATCATATATTCGTAATTGAATTTTGAAATTAATTTTATAATGTTCAGTGAATATTTTTATACAAATACATGATTTAAATCAAAATTAATGAATTCGGTCGAGCCGCCCTGGACCATTAGTCAATTAGCTAAATAATTGCCTAAATCCTTCACCTTTTTGTTTTTAACTGTGTTAACAAAGAAAAAAGGTTAATAATAACAATGTAATTACCGAGCAGGGATAAAAATTGAAAACTTCTGAGCACTGCCAAAAAAACATTGATTGGAATATATATACTATAATCAATCTACAGTCTTTGCTATTTGCAACCTTGTCTCACTTTTACGATTGTAGTTGTAAACTTGTAATAGATCTAATTTAATTTTCAATCCACAGTGCGATAACTAAACAATTACTTTCTTGATTTTAAAATGTTTATTTAATTTTGACTTCGCACGGTTGCATGGAATTTAATAAAGTAAGAAAAACTTTTCAATCTTGTGATCTTAAATTAAAGATATATTGAATGTATAAAAATATTTTTTAATCTTGTAATCTTAAATATATCATGTGAAAAGTTGAAATTAAAAAAAAATCAAAAAAAAAAAGACATTTTTTTCAAAGGACGAACAAATAAAGTAAAACAAACATTTTGAAATAGAGGGAGTACACTATTAGTTTATTACCCTGTTGCCATCATATATATTTCTTATTAATCTTCAGTTTGTTACTTAAAAGGCTCTACACTCAATTACAGGCAAATCTTTCTTCTCGAACATGATCTGGTCAAAAGTAGAATGCAACTATACAGACTACTCCGTATTATCTTTTCACTTGATACTAACATAAGATTCATTGTCTACAAACACTCAAAAAAATTATTGCCTTTTTCGAAGGTAAAGAATGTTGAAAGAAAGAATGACCAAGAAAAGTTATTGAAAGAACGATGGTCAGCCAGCCAGCACAGACTAGCATTGTGTGAAGTTAAAAACAGCAACGTAAAGAATCAATAAGGAGAGATAGCAAGACATCATAACAACACTTTTCCAACAATAACTTGCAATAGACAGAAAATTACTCAATCCTCATGGTTAATAACATCACCAAACCATTCTCAATATATGCTAATACACACTTAAAACTAGTCCGGAAAACAAAACCAAACATTTAATATTGGAAAATACTAAACAATCGTTATCACAGTATCAAGGTAAACAAAACCATCTCCACGATTAATTGCTCAGCGCAACCTCCTGGCTTCCCTCTCTGACTCCAAAAGAGTGAGAACATCTCCCTCTCTGACTGGTCCCTTGACGTTTCTCATGATAAAACGGTTCTGGTCATCAAGAAACTTGACTCTCACCTGAGTTACCTGTCCTCTGGATCCGGTACGACCCATGACTTTCACCACAATAGCATGCTTGGTTGCAGACTCCATTCTGCAAATGCAGAGTATATTTGTAAGAAGTGATGGTTGGAGGAAATGACGGAACGGTTTAATGAAGCAACAGCAGAAAACAACAAAAAAAATACACAATTTTATTAGTATATTTAGTGTTCAATAGTAAAAAAAGTGTTGCAATATTTGCAACTGTTAAAAAGCATATGATGTTACTGCACCATAGTTCAAAGACGCAGACTATATGCAGTAAAGAAAACGTGAACATCAGAACAAAAGTGAGTAGCACATAACTTTAACGTTTGGATAGAAAGGATTTCCAAAATCTGTAACTGCTAAAGCATTTGATGCTTTTGGAGACAAACATTTTCCAGTTCAAAGAGACTGAGTGAAAAAAAGGACAACAAAGCAAGTAGGCTTCTGCAACCATTTTCCTGGACATGCTCTCCCAAATAAAAAGCATTCAACTAAACTTGAGGTTTTTATGGAAGTACATAAGATTGTTCTTTGCTTTTGACCACACGGCTGTTTACTTGTTTTTTTTAGCAGGAACAGTAAAAAAAATGTAATGGCGTTTGGAGGCGAATTTGTGAACAAAAGTCTCTTAAGTGAATAGCTTCTGAAAACAAAAATTGGCTCAATAAAAGAGTAACAAAAATCACTTTCAGAAGCAAACACCACTTAGAACTGCAACAAATCCATACTATGATGCCATTTATGCTGTTTAAGGCTTTAGATTTGCAGGGCACCCCACAGAAAACCGGTAGGGATTTCAGCACTATAATTCAGAAGCTCTCCCCTATTTGCAACACAAAGCCCTTCTCAGTTCATCTGAACTTAGAATTCATTCACATACAGCGGTTTACTTGTATTCTTAGCACACCTACGTGTGTATTGATTCTTACATAATACACAAAAAAACTAGTTCTTACAAGGGTGGTGGCATTTTGTGTGGATTCTTCATGATACAACAAAGTTGTTTTTAAAGGAAACAACAACAAAGCCACCAGGGGTTAGCTCAATTGGCAAAGGTTGAGGAACATGTGTCCTAGGTCACAAATTCGAGCACAACACCAAAGGGAACTAACTCAAGTATTTAAGTGCAAAAGGGTAGAGGGGCGGGCCCATCATCCCTAAGTTTTGACGTATGTGGTTGGCCTAAAAGGTCTACTCCAAAATGATTTCTTAGTTATAAAAAAAAGCAAAAAAAAAAAAAAATACAAGTTGTGTAACAGTCTTTCTCGATTCACCAACACTCTTTTACATCATCAAAATCAATTTTATTTCGATATCCTGTTTCTTCACATCTTAAAGACATCACTCATAACCTCGAGTCCTCTACTTAAATGCACAAATTCACAATTATCTCATAAACTCATTGCGAAAACCAGACATTATCTAATAATCTTATGCATTATTAACAACATCCAATAACAATCCAAATAAAATCTTCTCATGAAGAAGTCTACTCCACTACAAGTGTTAAGTGCGCATATTTGTCTATAAATAAGTAAATCTAATGCCCCATATGAGCAAATTGTCACAATACTATATTGTGACTCTTTTATTTTAAGTCATTTTAGTCCCAAAGGTTGTAGACAATTCAGTATTGTGACTAGTATTATTATTAGTACAATAGAGTCCTCTAAGTTATGTTATTGTCATTTACATTTTAGTCCTTTAAGTTTAATTTGGTATTGTTTAGTAATTACCATCCTAGTCCCTATCTATACATAGGACTTGTAACGGTTTTTGGATTAATCAGAAAATATTATACAAATCCTCTCTGCTTCTGTGATTTCTCTCCTTCTCTTTCTCTCCCTCTCCCTTTCCTCTTTTTCTTCACTAAGTAACAGCACCGGTCTGTTACACAAAACCAAAAACATGTTGAAATAACCCAAGTATAGATATAAGCAAGTTTATGGCATCAACGTGGAAAACAAATTTAACCTATGGTGCATCTACCGTTGAATGACTGAAAGGCTCTATAATTAACCATTAAATTTCCAAAAAATATTGAAAATTAGTAGACAATCACAACTTAGAGCCATTATTACATGAAAGCAGACAAAGACCAACAACACAAAATTAAGCAAAAACAGCATTATAATCTAAAATACTTGTTTTAACAGTAAATTTATTGCAAAAACGAAAGGGATAAGGAGAAACATACACTTTGATTGTGTCGAAATAAGAGTTAGCGGCAGAGTACTCGCAATGCTTAGAAGGTTGGTTTTGATTTTTATTTATACCAACAATTTAGGGATTTAGGGTTTTATCATTCATCCGGCCCGCTACAATAAATTGGGCTTGGGCCAATGTCCATATGTTTCTTTCTTTGGAACTTTGAGCATTCCTATTTAAACCCTAGTCAGTTCTTTTGGGAAATTTCCTCTTTCGGGCTGGTATTTAATTTTTGCTCCTCAAATTGAAAATCTTTAATTTTTGTCATTCTCCTAAAAATTCCTAGATTTTGGGTTCAAAACTCAGCTCAGTCAAAAAATTTAAAAAAATGCAAATTTTATCTTCAGGTATAAGACAAACTTTATCTCGAGACATAGTTTGGCTCGGTGCCTAAAGGTAAATGCAGGCAAATTATGTCTTGCGAAATTTAAAATCTGTCTTGCGAATTCTTTTTTAATTTTTTACTGAGCGGAGATTCGAACTAGAAACTTCGGATTATTTTCAGCCACTTTTTTAAGCAAGTGGAAAAAATTAAAGACATGTGCCTTCGAAGGGAAGTCCTCGCAAAAAAGTGTTTCTTTTTGGAGTTAGTATTTAAACTTTAGCCTGAAAACAGGAACTTCACACAAAACACTCACTTTCACCATGAATAACTTTCATCTATTTTTCAAGATGTCAATGTGTGTTCTCACAAAGAGCTTCTCACTGATCACCTTTGATAAGCTTATCACGTTTCTATAAAGGATTATGCAGCCATGCTAGCCGCAATCAAGAAGCATGTCTCACGTTTGTAAACTATCATAAAGATAATGTATAACATATTTAAGCATGATAGGAATTTCTTTTATGGAATTGTTGAATCATTTTTGCGTACAAAGTTCATGCTGGTGAGGTGGTAATGCCAAAGTTTCAATGGTTATGCAACTTCAGAACTGTATATCTGAAATTTGAAATTTTAGACTCAGAGATTTTTACTTAGGAGTCTGAATTTGATTATGAAGTGGCTAAAGATTAAATAATTTGCAATTTTCGACTATTCTGAAACAACAGTCAACTCCCTAAAACAAAATGGTATGAAGATTACAAATGAGTTTAAAAGTTTTATGCATTGACAATGTAAAAATTATTTATACCATCAACTCATTTATAATGTTATTACAAGTAAATTTTTATGATACACATTGATTGGTAACTTGATAAAAATGGTCAATACACATTGATGGATAACTTGATAAAAATGGTAAGTGACCGGCTATTAGGTTAAACAACACTGATAATAGCTATACTTGTTTAACTCTACTAGTTTAAGAAAATCTTTATATTGCAGTGCATTTGACTTAAAGCTCGGTTTTGGGAGTCCACTCCCATTGTTCTCAATTTAAAAGTTTCATTTGATATGCTAGAGGAACAACTATACCATTGTTCCAAACTCCAAAGGATGGAAACTAACAATTATCCAATATCTAATTTTGCAATTTTAGCAGAAAACAAGCTCTCCATAGTATAGATTTAATTAATACATCCTAGAAAAATTACAACAAGAACAACAACATACCCAATGTAATCTACATCCTAGAAAAAATCCAGAGTCGAGTGTTTTCATGTGCTATCAAATAAGAATGTTACATGAGTATGTACAGATTCTGTTTGCCTCAGATTGATCTATACTCTCCTTGTTCCGACATAATTAGAACCTATATTGCTTGGACTCTTCAAAAATGTCATCGCATGCGTGTTAGATCCTCCAAAAGTAGTGTATAATTGGAGAATTCAACAGGGGTTCGGCAATATTTTTGAGAGTCCGGACAACATAAATGAGAACTGGAATCAGCAGCAACCTAGCTCCATTTTGTCTCAATACTTGCAATCTCCACACTTTGTACATAAAGGTATTTGAATCAAGATATTCAAATGTTCCTGAGTCTCTAGAATTCTTAAAGGTTTAACAGAGACCTAAGTAATTAGATGAACACTAGAGAGGAAGAGAGAAGAATTCTGACTGATAAAGAACTTTGGCAGACTTCATTTGATCTTTTTTTCTGTATATCTACAAAAAATGGTGGTAAAGAATGAATGTGTTGCTTTACAAATCTATATAGGAGTTTGTAAAAATGATGGAAGAAGAAAAAAAAGATAATGATGATAAAGCTGCTACTTTTCGATTAAAAGAACTGCAGAAGATTTCCTACTTCAGGAACAAAAAGCAAAAAGTATTGTAAGAATGTTTTAGTTTCTCCTAACTACTAATCGCAATATTTTTGCATCTCTTCTACCAGTGGGGCTGATTGAAAAAATACCGCCGATTCAGAACCATAACGTCTTTTGCCTTCAGTTGCTTCTATAGAAAAGATGGTAGGAGTATGAGGTCGAGCAGATTTCGGTGGTGTTAGAGATGTAGGTCTCGGAGAAAAATACACCTCTTCCATAACACGAAATTGGAGTTCTGCAGGATAGTCCCTCATACATCCGATCCGAGGTCCAGCTCCCGTTGTCCATCTACAAGATAATTGATGAGCTAACTGGAATGACTTTGTTCTCCTATGTGTGTCTATTCTCTTCATTATCTTTTCCGTGGGGATAGTTTCTTCATAGTCTTCTTCATCTTCATCGTCAAATAAATTCTGCTTTGAAACCGAAAGTTCTGTATCTGATAAATATTCTTCCGCTGTTTCATATCCATCTACTGGAGTATCCCAAGGCTGTGAGTTGTCCTTAGTGAATAACTTAAACATTTCTTCCCTTAGTGGAATTTCGACTACAATTTTGGGTCTTAATCCTTGGGATCGCCTTGACAATGGAACTGAATTTCCTGCATCCTTGAAATATTTTGTAGTAGAATCAGTCTTCTTCTCCGTATCTGAGCATTTGGCTTTGCTCTCTTCATTGGCTTGGCTAAAATCTGGTGCAGATAAGCTGTTACGAAGGCCAAAACCACCATCCTTCCTAAGAAATGGTGCATCCTCCCCATCACTCGGGGATTTCTGCAAAACAACGAGTAAAGCTTAACATGTTAAGCCACGACTAATTTATCCACTTAGATAGGTAACATGATAAGTGTTGACACCGGGTTGTTATATACATGAAGACTTTCTAATTAGCTTGACGGATGCTTCTCTTGCACAAAAAGCTCTTACGCCAGTCCCAAACACTAACTACATTTCAAAGCAAAACTTCTATTGTGACTATAAAAGTGTGTCTTTGCTTATACTTTTTAAGTTTTGATCTTTTAAGAGAAATGATGTATTTTGTCAGGGGGGATGGGACGAAAAGAAGTGGTGTGTCCTACCTGAATTATAGTGACATCAATGTTGTGTTGCTCAAGATATGTCATAAATTCTTCAAAATTCTCTCTTGTTGGGAGATAATGTCCACTGTGTGGCCAGACAGCCTAGATTATGCAAAAAGGTTAAGATTCATTAAAACCAGATTTAAGAAAAAACTTGTTCCGGGTTTGGCAAAAGTATGACATTTTACTCGATCTGTTACCTTTAGAATACCATCTTCTATCACTAATCTGCCCGCAGCTAATGTGGCTCCACCAGCTAAGAAACTTGAATGCTGAAAAGTTCCTTTTTGCTTCATCCCAATGTACAAGTCCTTCGACACGCTTAGCACAAAGATCCACTTGACTTCTTCTGGTCCTCCTCTCGTATCAAGAAGCCTCCCGCTCTGCTTGTAGATGAATTTTCCACCCACAATTACAACTTCATATGCCTCTCTCTCTACCTGTAATTATTTATAACCGGTCAGTTGCATTAAACATTTATTCTTGACTTTTCTTCTTCGTACAGCTAAATATATATAATCTCCTTAGAAGTGTAAATACTTGTTTTAATTTACACTGAGAAATAAACTAAAAGATATTAGTTAAACCATCACGAGTCTCTAACGTCCATTATGCACAATTTATTTTTTTGGTTACACTTTTCAAAACTGAGTCTAGAGAATTGGTTAGCGGATCCTTGAATAAATATCATAAACAGATAAACAAGCAAAGATTTGAACACCTTTTTTGTCACATGATAACCTTTATGCCCTACAGAAAGAAGACAAAACTCACCGGACCAAGATACTTGATGCATTGCTGATGAAGTTTTGATCTAGGGCACTTCTCAAGATTTACTTCTTTACCTTCACCTATGTCCAACCTACAGAACTCGAGGGGAAAACGTCTAATTTAGTGAAGTAGAAATTATATTGAAGTTGCTTGTTCGAATTACTTGTTGACTCAAGAAAATCTCACCAATAGAAGAAAGGTTGTTTACTGTCAGCTTGGAGCCACTTGGTGTAATAAAATTGAAGATTATGACCATAGCGATGTCGAGGATCAATCTGTTTTCACACAATTACGAAAGTAAATCAATGAAAATCTCACAAAAATGAGAATTCATGACATTGTTATTGCGGGAAAAGGTACTTACTGCTTCAAGCCAATGCTGTAAAGCAAGCTTACATGCCTTCTCATCTTTCGACAAACCTTTACCCACCTATCAACACAGATAAAGTCCTAAATACCACAACTTAAAAGGGTGGTGCACTAAGCTCCCGCTAAGTACCACAACTTAACCAGAGAAAAAAAAGAGATTAAGAATTGGATTTTGTAAATGGTAAAATCAATCTATACCTTAGCAGCTCTGGTTAAAGCTCTTGACCAACGAGAAAAAGCAGTTTCGGGTTTCCGAATGTCAAAGAACGATATAGAACTATGCTTGAGTTCGACGGAATCTAATACCTTCCACCTGTAAATTACACTCAAAATTAGGAACAAATAGAATATGCATTAAGTCAATAAATATCATGACACGGCTCTGTGATAAACTACTATACCATCTCTGCTCGACCAGAATGGCACAATCTGCTAGTCGTCTTCGAGTACGAAAACTTCTGTACGTTTTCTGCATCTTTACTGCAGCTTCATCTCTTTGTTTCTCACATACTAACGGTATCATATTAGTATTTTCGTCAGGTATGCTATGCGTTTTTTCAGATATATCTTCACTGCTCGTAAGGCTGTCTGATCGACTCATCGTCTTATCCTCCTTACCGAATCCAGGAGACTTTAGTCCAATCTTGGCCTCTAATTCCCTCCTTTTATAGCTAAGGGTTCCTTCAAGTATCATTTTTCCAGAACTGTAAGACTTTTGCATTTTTGACTGCTGAGGATTTTGGTCTTTCGAATTAATAGGCGGTAACGCAGACCGCGTAGTACCATCACTTCCAAAACTCAGTGTTCTCACTAAATAAGATTCGAACCTAGTATCTGAATCGTCAAAATTGGCAAACGGACATGAATAAGTTATTCCCATCTCCCGGTCAAAAAATTTATAGGATGTCCTAGCCTGATAGAAATTCCCCTGAAGAAATGATAACTAAATTACCTCTGCAAAGTAAAGACAATGTCATCAGATATTAATTTCATCAATGCTTTTCAGGTGATAACACTTATGATGAATAAAAATATACGCTACTACTCTTATGTACTTGGTATATCAGAAAAACTACAATAGATATGTTATGTCAACCTCCTCATTGTAGGTGAAATTAAAGAAAGAAAAAGAAAAAACTAATCACAGTTGAACAACAATATGCTAGGCGGTTCTTTTTGCTGTTTGAGACAGAAAAAGGTTTTGAATTTTGGCTTGCAAGATTGTATTCAATATGAATGCCTCAAGAACTTGATCCAACATTATTTTTCCCCAAATAAAATTTCATGGCAAGAAACTACAATGTCCGTAAAGCAAGATTTTGAGATCCATTTCAACAGATAACCACAAAATTATCCCCAAATAAAATTTTCATGGCAAGAAACTACATCAACTCAAAAGCAAAAATTTGAGATCCATTTGGACAGATAACCACTTTCTTCATATGGCGTTGATCGTTTAATCCAAAGCATAATCAGAAATTAGCACTAAACCTCAACCAGGCCACAGAGACACAATACTCCCCTTTCTGCAAAATAAGCAAACAGAATGATGAATTTCATGTCGAGGCAACAGGTACCCGATAAAATAGTCCAGGTGTGCAAGTTGGCCCGAGCACCACTATCATTTAAAAAAGATGCATAACACCATGAATGATGGAGAATATGTGTTTTCTGAAGGAATGTGACAGTTTAAGATAACAGAACATCCACTACAGGAATAAAAGATTGAACATGATAAAACCATGAATCAAGAAAAATGTATAGATGATACTATTCCATCAAATGGTCAGAACAACAAAACGCAATGCTAAAAATGCATTTTTTTTCACAATAAAGCAAGGAAGACAGGAAAAGGATACACATATTTACCAACCAATACCTATGAAAATGACAAACAATGTAACACATATCACAATTCACAATAAAACAACAAAATGCAATGCCAAAAATGCAATATTTTCACAATAAAACAAGAAAGACAGAAAAAGGGTACATAAATTTACCAACCAATACCTATGAAAATGACAAATTGAGTAACAAACATCACAATTCACAATAAATCAAGAAATGCATTAAGAGGGGATTACAACGTTTTACCTACCTATGAGAATGATAAATTAAGCAACACATATCATAATAGAACAAGACATGAAAAGGGTCCAAAAGATTTACCTTTTCTAATACAAAAATGTCCAACTTCAAAGAAAAATCTTGAATCTTGTGAAGCAATGGGGATGAATAGAACACAGGGGGAAAAACCAGAAAGAGAGAAAAAATTTGGTTGAGAAATGAAGACCAATTTGAGAGAGCGTAAAATATGGTGCTTTGAAGGATTGAAAGAATTTTGGGCTAAACAAAACTAAGGAAAAACAATGGCCATCTGTCTCTCTATCTCTGTGCTCACAATAAACAGACTCACTACAATTTGTATTGAAAAATCAAAATGTATATATGTTGACTGTCCTTTGCTAATCAGTCCAACAATTAAAACCATATTTATAGGACAAGGGGAGAGAATGCAGTGAGTAATAGATTAGATACTTTACAACGAGGTGTCGTTCTTCGTGACTACATGAGGAAGTTTCAGACGAATATGTGACACATTAGTGGAGGTTATGTACATTCACAGAGTAAACATATTTAATTGAGCACGAAGTTTAAGAAATAAATGATTTTTTTTTAATTTTATAGTATAAAAAGGTGAAGAATATTTGTGTTACTATACATGATCTCGCATAAAAGATGAAGTTTAGAGTTAAATCATTATCAAATAAAAAAATATATCATTTCTTTGATACCGATTAAAAAGAAAAGTATGTCAATATATATTAGGAGTAATAATAATACTAAAAATAACGGTATTTAAGTTTTTGCATTATAATTTGAACAAATTAGAGTGAAGTTTTTAAGATGCAAATTTGAATTATTACTCAATATAATGCATGGGAAATGAGCTAGTCACAGGCAATTACACTCGTGTGAGATGAGCTTTACTATTACCGTACGTGTAATTGAAAAGTTAATATACAGTTTATCACTGATTCAATTTCCATATTCCCACCGGCACCCGACTTATGGATTTTGTAGACGTCTCATCTTTTTTTTATTTAATTTATATTTAGATTTCGATTTACGTGAGACTAATCGTGAAGATAGTATTACCGATTCTTCAACACTACTAACAATAAATCTAAGATTTGAGAACGGACAACTAATAACACCTACAAGAATCAACCCCAAAGTATATATTTATTCATTCGTGAATAGAGTATGTCATCCTCCTTTTGGTTTTGGCCCTCACAACATTAATTTTCGCTAATCGAACTTTTTTACAGAAAATTATAGTATATTTTTTTAAGTTATGTATATTGGCGCTCGTCATTTCAATTACATTGATTCGGGATACTAATCTTTTGAACTTATTAGGTTCTACATTAATATTCTGTAACTATTCAATGGTTTTATTTGCTGGAAATTTATTAATGTGAAATAAAGTTTATTCCGTTATTTATGACTTGATCAATTGAGGCACGTCGGAAATGTCGTTTCCACACACGTGCATACGTTGTACCAATGATCGTAAATTTCATTAGTGAATGAGATATTGGTACATAAGTAAAGTGTTTGAGACATAAAATGATGGACGGTTATTGGCCAAATGACAAGTGTTCCACGTTGATAAACGAAGGAAGAAGTGTGCATAGTGTAAAGATGAAAGGGGTAGGAAAGGGTCGCGGAGCCGAGAAGCGTCGCAGTGAGAAACATTTGAGTTTTCTTTGTTCAAGTGTGTTATTAGCTATTTTATCTTGGGAGACTATTTCCTAGCAACGTAAAAGGACATATACGGGACAATCTTGTCTTAAAGACAGTGACATCACTCGACTCAGCGATCATTCAGATCAAGTGTTCGTTCTTGTTTCCAGTTGTTTGTTAAGATTATTTCTTTTGTTGTATTATTTTGTTTTTTCATTTTCCTAGTTCTTGTAATAGGTGTTTGCTATTTTCCGTTGTTGCTTTTATTTTTGCTAACAGTTTTAAGACAAGATTGTATTAGTACTTAGTGAAAATGACTAGACAAGAATAATTTATTTCTGAATCTGTCGCTGCTACTCAAGGCAATATTTTTGCCTCTCCCTCTGTTGCTGCTCCTCAAGGCAATACTTATGTCTTCCCCACTGCTGCCCAAGGGACAACCAATGGCTTTTCTACTACTCAAGGGAATGCCAGAATCCCTCCACCTGCCGGGTTTCACCATGAACTCCCTGAAAAGTTCATGGGCATTGATTTCAAATGATGGCAACAGAAAATATTGTTTTTTCTAACTGTGATGGGAGTGACATGTTGTGTCACAGAAGGCCCGCTTAAAACAGGAGATGGTGCGGACCCTCAGTACATTGATACGGCTGAAGGGGCCCAAGATTTTCAGGCTCGCCTGAAAATGAGTCTTGATGCATGGACTCATAATGATTTCATGTGTAAGAACTACATCATGAACTGCTTGTCAGGCCCGCTCTACACGGTGTATTACACCGTAGACACCGCCAAAGAGTTGTGAGAGAAGCTTCAGAAGAAGTACAACGCACAGGATGCAGGTACAAAGAAATTCATCGTTGAGAAATTTTTGAAATTTAAAATAGTGGATAGCAAGACAGTGATGTCTCAAGTCCAGAAATTCCAAATGATTCTACATCGCCTGGATTTAGAAGGTATGAAACCAAATGAGCAGTTCTTGGTTGCATCACTGATTGAAAAGTTGTCTCCCCCTTGGAGTGAGTTTATGAATTATTTAAACTCAAAACAAAGGAAATGACCTTTGAAGAGCTTATTATCAAACTCTAAATTCAGGAAGATAATAAGAAGTCCTAAGGGAAAGCAATCCGATGAGGCCAAGGCAAATTTGGTTAATGCCAAAGGGAACCCAAGCAAGAAGCGCAAGTTCCAGAAAGATGGCAAGACCCAAACAGAGGTGAAGTTCGAGGAATCGCCACCAATGTGGCAAAGCCGCCATGATCGCGATTGTCGCAAGCTCAATGGAGCAGCAGTCGGGCGCGAAGGTAAGGCAATGGCTAACGTCGTCGATGACACGCTTCTTGATTACATGATTGAGGAATTCTCTGTGATGGTGCTAGAATCAAACCTTGTAGAGAATCCCAAGCAATGGTGGATAGACACGGGTGTTACCCATCACATCTGTTCCGATAGAGATGCCTTCTCCATATATACACCAGTTACAGACAAGAAGATATTCATGGGTAACAACGTTTCCTCTGACGTGCTGGGGGTAGGAAAGGTGGTCCTGAGATAACTTCTGGCAAGGAGCTCACTCAGAAGGAGGTGATGCATGTCCCTGAGATTAGGAAGAATTTAATTTCAGGTCATGTATTGGTTAATATTGGTTTTAGGCTAGTATTTGAGTCCAATAAGTTTGTAATCACCAAAAATGGAACTTTTGTGAGAAGGGGCTTCGTATGTGAAGGATTCTCCAAGGTTAATGTTATTTCTATCATATGTTCAAGCAATAAAAGTGAAGTTTCTTCTTACTTGCTTGACTCTTCTAATTTATGGCATCATAGATTAGGACATGTTAACTACAAATCCATCCAAAGATTGGTAAAGTTGGAGTTGTTGTCGTCTATCGACATAAACCCTCAATATAAGTGTGAGGTGTGCGTAGAGGCAAAACTAAGACTCTATTTAGATCCGTAGAAAGGGATACCATTCCTCTAGAACTTATTCACACATATATATGTGATTTGAAGTTTGCACAAACTAGATAGGGGAACAAGTACTTTGTGATATTTATAGATGATAGAACAAGGTGTTGTTACCTTTACTTGTTGAAAATTAATGATGAAGCTTTTAAAGCATTCAGACGCTACAAAGCAGAAATTGAAAACCAACTAAGCGTATAAATCAATTCATAGTGATTGAGGGGGAGAATATGTAGCGCCGTTTGAGGAATACTATGCCCAATCGGACATTGTTCATCAAACGACGGCTCCATACTCACCTCAGTCAAACGGTGTCGCTGAACGCATGAACCGTACATTGAATGAAATGATGAATGTCTTGCTCATAAATTCCGATCTTCCCCAAAACATGTGGGGAGAAGTTGTCCTTATCCCTAATACGATTCTTAATAGTGTCCCACATAAGGGTAAGGACAAAACTTCATACGAGTTATGGAAGGGAAAAAACCCACCTACAAATACCTGAAGGTGTGGGGTTGTTTGACAAAGGTTGAAGTCTAAGCCAAAGCAGGTCAAGATTGGACCTAAGAATATAGATTGCATTTTCATCGGATATGCAAATATCATTAGTGTTTATCGCTTCTTAGTACATAATTCAAATGTACCAGATATCCACGGGGGTACGATAATAAAATCAAGAAATGCCCAATTCTCTGAGGATACATTTCCTAGAAAGTAAAGAGGCATAACCTCTCACAAACGAAGTTATAAACAAAGCTCTCAGAAACCAGGAGTCGTTGACTGTCTGGATCTAGATGATTTAGATCTAGTGAACTCCGAAGTGACTGAATATCGGGAATTTAGTGTTCCAGATTCTCAAAACTTAGAGACTCCAAAGATGGAACCAAGACGAGGTAAAAGGGCCAGGAAGTATAAATCCTTCGGTCCTAACTTTGTAGCTTATATGGTTTATAACGAACCACGAACAATTATTGAAGCGTTGTCAACTCCAGAAGCACCATTCTGGAAAGAAGCTATTGAGAGTTATATAGACTTCATCCTGCAAAACCATACTTGGAAGTTGGTTGATCTTCCTCCGGAAAATAAACAGTTGGGTTGTAAGTGGATACTCAAACGGAAGTATCAAGCATATGGGTCTATAAACAAGTACAAGACCAGGTTGGTAGTCAAGGGCTATCGACAGAAGAAGACATTTAATATTTTGACACGTACTTCCTGGTGTCTAGAATAACGTCCATACGAGTATTCAGTGCGAACGCAGCATTGCGTGACCTTGAGATACATCAAATGGATGTCAAAACAACATTTCTAAATGGTGATTGGAAGAAGAAATTTATATAGAACAACCCGAGGAGTATGTGGTTCCAGTACAAGAGAAGAAAGTCTATCGATTTATCAAATCTATGAACGGGCTGAAACAGGCCTCGAGGCAATGACACGAAAAAATTGATAGTACTCTACTATCGAAGGGTTTCTCCATTAATAAGTGTGACAAATGTGTCTACATGAAAGGTAATTCTGACTCGTTCGTCATGATATGTCTTTACGTAGACAACATGCTGATCACATGGAGTAGTCCTAGTTTGATCCTAGAGACTAAGAATATATTGAAACAATTTTTTGACATGAAGGATATATGTATAGCAGATGTCATCTTAGGGATCAAGGTCTCTAAGACGTCTGACGGACTGATCTTATCTCAGTCTCACTACATCGAGGATGTGTTGAGAAAGTTTGAGATGTTCGACAGTTCGTCGATGAAGTCACCACTGGATATGAATCAGAAAATTGATAAAAATCGTGGTGCGCCCGTATGCCAGGAGCGATATGCGCACATGATTGGGAGTTTGATGTACATAACAAACTGCACCCGACCTGATATCGCTTATACAATTAACAAGTTGGCTAGGTTTACCCGTAATCTAAGTAATAATCATTAGAAAGCGTTGAATCGGGTATTACGGTACCTAAAATACATGATAACTTACGGGTTGCATTATTCGAGATATACAATTGTACTAGAAGGATACAATGATGCAAAATTGGATATCTGATATCGAGAACACCAAGTGCAACAGTGGGTGTATATTTACAATTGATGGTGGAACTGTGTCTTGGAAATCCTCTAAGCAAACTTGCATCGCCCGATCCACGATGAAGTCGGAGTTTATTGCTTTAGACAAAACATGAGAAGAAGCTGAGTGGCTTCATGATTTTTTAGAGGACGTTCCGTGTTGGAACAAACTCGTACCTTCTATAATGATCCACTGCGACAACCAGTCGGCTCTAGGAAGGGGACAAAGTTCTATGTATAATGAAAAGTCTCGTCATATTCGATGGAGACATAAAACCGTTAGACAGCTGATCACCACGGGTATTATTTCCGTTGATTATGTAAAATCAAATGATAACATAGCAGACCCTTTGACTAAGGGCATACCTAGAGATCGGATGTTCTGATTGTCTAGGGGAATATGCTTAAAATTCAAATAATAAATGACTGATATAGTGGTAACCCAACCTTACTAACTGGAGATCCAGGGAATTAGGTTCAATGAGAAAACTAAGTTGTAAAGGTTTAGTTGAGCGCTTAGGTGAAAGCAAGAGCACTTCGGGTTATGATTTTTGTAAGGTACATAAACCCAAATCCGTTCCCGTGATAGACATTAAGTGCTATCTGTAGTGTGGGTAGAGGTTAAGTTTCTAAAACATTTAATGTTTCTTAACGGTTAAGATTAGGTTTGGAGAAATTTTTAATGGTTCTTAACACTTGAGAAACGGGGTATAGTAGAATACCTTGTAGGAGATCACCTATTTAAGTGTGAGGACAAACCGCCTCAAATGAACACACTTAAGAATCCAAGAGTGTCCACAGCCACAACAAACAAAACATTAAGAAGAACCGAGTAAGTGAAGTTGTTGTGTTGGTGTCGTTAACTTGACTTACACTAAATACTGACGGTTCAAGACATCACATTCACCGCGCAGTAAGTCCGGTGGTATTCAACTAAAGAAGGTTCAAAGCGGAAACTACCTCTCTTGATGCAACATCGGTCCGCTGAAAGATTGCTAGAAATAGGCACCTTGTGAGTGCGCCAAAATCTCTTTCAAGAGGGGATTGTTGGAAATTTATTAATGTGGAATAAAGTTTATCCCATTATTTATGACTCGAACAATTGGGGCTCCGCACGTCGGAAACACCGTTTACACACACGTGCATACATTGTACTTGTTCCAGCGTTGTAACGTTGATAAATGAATGAAGAAGTGTGCATAGTGTAAAGATGGAACGGGTCGGAAAGGGCCACAGAGCCGAGAAGGGCCGCGGCGCCACCGCGGCACCGGGTAGCACCGCAGCGCCAACCCCATCAGGGTCACAGCACTGGCGAGCCGCGTCACCTCAGTGGCTGAGCTAGGCTCGATCGACTTTTTGGCTCGAAGAAAATTGGACCGTGTCACTCATGTGGGTCAAATCCAGATTCATATTAATTAAATAAATATATTATTAGTTATATATTTATAATTAATTAAGTAGAATTTCAATTATAAGCTTGCAGAACACGTGTTGCGTCTCAATCAAACTTCTATTTCTTTTTCTTTAACCTTGACATTAAATTATAATCACGGTTAAGTAATAAATATATATGCAAGATATGCACATTATATTTATTAATTTTCCTATAAACATTCCGTGCGAGGAAGTTTTTAACATCAAATTAGTTTGTATATATCCTTTGAAATTATTTGAAACATGCACTTAAACGGTTGGAATGTCCAATTATACTCCTAATCAATAATTTGTTTTCAAGAAATCCACAATTGTTATTCTTTATATGTGCACAAGGTAAACTTAATTAATAATTATAGGTAAAGGTTCAAATATATCACTACGTTACCTCTATGTAGATTAATTTACTCAAAACGAAAAATCGTTTGTTATAAAACATATTACTGGGGCAAATACAGGACACATCACAAATATTAAATGATATATTGGGATCTTTCCCTTTGAAAAAAATAAGTAGTAATTTTATTTGCCACTTAATATAACGCGATTTTAAAGTGAATAGAACAATTAGGATGCGTTTGGTTAGGGATAATAAGGAGATATAAAGAGAATGAAATTCTCTAATTTTCTTTGAAGTTGTTTGTCTTACCTACTTTTTTATTTCATTTATCCTCTTTTGCATTTCCTTTCCCTTAGATTGATTTCCTCACCCCTTAGACCATCTCCGGCAGGCGGCAGGTACGAGATAATTCCTTGGCACATCAGATGAATAATCTGTCACATCATCAATTATCTCAATTTATCACATACATTCCACAATAGGAGATATTTTAAAAAAAAAATTCATTTTCTCTTTCCTCCACATCAATACATATACTCCACCATATATATTCATTCTATCTCATTTTTTTTATTTTGTATATGATATTATTCTTGTAATTCATATTATTATACATATAATAATAAAATTATAAATTACTTATATTCATTTAATTTTGACACTTATCAAATATTATTATAATATTAAAACACAACAATACATGATTTTATTAATGAAGATAAATTAATTGTACAATTTATCAAAAACACACTAAAACGTTGATAATATTAAAAATCACAAATTGAAAATTAATTTTCGATTGCTCCATCTCTAGGAAATATGTACGTTCTTGCAACATTAAATCTTGATGGAACAATATTTCTGGTACTATACCACCTAGTTTGATGAATTCTCGCATCAACATTTTGAATTTGAACAAGAACGCTATTGAATGATACATTATTTATGACATTTGAAAATTGGATGACATATTTTGGGAATTTTGTGGACGTGAATATTGAGATTTTGTAGTTGGTTCGAAATATAAAATTTGGAGGAAGATTAAATTTTTGATTAGGATCCATATTTAAAAAATAGCAAATACTTTGAAAGAAGATAGAAATTTAGAGAAAGTAACCAAAATATTTTGGTGTCCAAATGAAGTAAACATAGTTTCTTTTTATAGATCTTGAAAAATTAAAAAAATTGATGTTTTATTTATTTTTAAATTCGGTTAAATTATTCGTCAAAAATAGCAATTAAAATACTGGTGGAAAATGAATTTCGATACCAATCGCAGTCATCACTGTGGTGCACAAAGGTTAAAACCGGACGATCGACCAAGACCGAAACTCGATCACTAGGATCAAGACCGGATCGAATTTCGGTCGGCCCGTCCGAATTTCTGGCCCGTCCGGTTTGTTGGACCGAATGCATTCTTTCCCCACTTCGATCCCAGCCCCAACAAGGCACGTATTGACATATCAAATATAGGTTGTAAATTGATCAAACTTTATATCGTCATCACTTTGCGCTCGGACGTCCGTTTTACCTTTTTTTTTTTTGATTTCGCGTATTGTTTCGATACGGGGTGGGCAAACTGAACTTTATATCGTCATAACTTTGCGCTCGAACGTCCGTTTTACCTATTTATTTTTTTAATTTTGCGTATTTTTTCGATACGGGGGTGGGCAAACTGCTTTTCAGCCGATTTCTCCAAAAACGTCCATCTTGCCCCTCAATTTCACTTTTCCCCAAATTGTTACGTTTTTCCCCTTTTCAAATCTAGATATCTCGCGATATACAATAGATTTCAACGTACAAATTTCGTGGTAATGTGTCTGAGAATGTCAATTTCAGTATTGAAAATTCAATTTTTTTTAAAAAACTGAGCCCTGAAACCCGACCCGGAATTATATATATATTATATATTAGGAATTTAGAAAAATATATACTATATATATTAGGAATTATATAATTCAATATATATTAGAAATTATATATATTATATCAAATTAGAAATTATATAATTCAATATATATTAGGAATCATAGTTATAAACAATTCATCAAATTATCGGTTACCAAATAGATACCATAGAATAGAGGTTGATAATTGGACACTAATCCCTGAGGCCGATAACTCGGTCTTCTAGACTATATTACTTGTCACGACACGTGCACTTGCGTTTAGCGTATGCATAAATCGCGCATCACATATTGAACCCCAGCAACCCCACATGTTTCCTTCTTCACCATCCACAGAGGACTTGTCCAAAGTTATAGTATTTAAAGGTTTAGATTAACCTTTAGATATTAGCTATCCAGGAGATAACCACAGTCCAATAGATGTTGATGAAACATTTGATATTTCAGCACTGGGTAAGAGACCAAGATCCTCCACCTTCCCTACTTGTCAATCGAGTAGAATGTTTGAGACTTGAGAGTACAGTTCGTGAAGAGCCAAAGGTCCAGATGTGATTCTTCTATACCTGCTTGATCGAAGCAGTGATAGTGATGACACGAACTTGGGATTCTCAACTGAAGAGAGTGAAGAAGAACCAAATGCCTCTATACTGCAAATGTGTCTCAAGAAAAAAAGGAAGTTCCTGATGAACTCCAGTGAAGCAATTTTTCCCAAAGGAAATTTCCAGATATGTCAAATCGAGTGGTACGACGTATGCATGTGTATGGAAATCGTATTTCCGACATGCGGGGCCCCATGTGTTCAAGTCATTAAGAACAGGATAAACTCAATCCCACTATGTAAATTTTCCAACATAAAAATAAGAAAAAATCAAACTTGTTAAGGACGTTGGTAATGTGTCATCACTTATAGCCCAAATCTCATCTCCACAAGTGATTAGAGTGGAAGAACAAGAGACAATGGATGCAGAAGGTGGTAACAAAAGTGTTGATTAAGAGTATCAACCTACTGCTGCTTGGGATGAGATAGAAGAGTCAACTATTTCATCTATTCAAGTGTTATATTATAACTGAGACTGAAATTTACGAATCAACTACAATTGTAGAATTCTTACGTCAAACTTGAAATATTTAAATTTTCAATTAATTTTAAATGCATATGTTTCTTAGAATTTAATTCTTTATCGATATGGTACAATTAGTTATGTATTTATTAGTCTTTTTTCATTTTTAATCAACGAGATATGAAAATCAAATGAGATTTTAAAATTAACAAGCATATTGTTTTCATTTATAACATAAAAGTACAAAAAAATAATTGTTTTGCGTAATTTTGTTTATAACAGCTAAATGAGATCTAAACATTAAATATCAATATACATACATAAAAACACCTCACTATAACAATCATAATTTTTTTGAAAAACATTGTCATTATAGAGAGGTTTGATTGTATTTGGTATATCTATTATATATAAATTAGAAAATCACTATAGCTACGAAATATAAATAAATTAAATTGTAGTTATTATTAATAAATGCCTCTTTTGTGAAGTTAAAAACAGCAACGTAAAGAATCAATAAGGAGAGATAGCAAGACATACAACAACAGCGGGGAGATAGCAAGACATCATAACAACACTTTTCCAACAATAACTTGCAATAGACAGAAAATTACTCAATCCTCATGGTTAATAACATCACCAAACCATTCTCAATATATGCTAATACACACTTAAAACTAGTCAGGAAAACAAAACCAAACATTTAATATTGGAAATTACTAAACAATCGTTATCACAGTATCAAGGTAAACAAAACCATCTCCACGATTAATTGCTCAGCGCAACCTCCTGGCTTCCCTCTCTGACTCCAAAAGAGTGAGAACATCTCCCTCTCTGACTGGTCCCTTGACGTTTCTCATGATAAAACGGTTCTGGTCATCAAGAAACTTGACTCTCACCTGAGTTACCTGTCCTCTGGATCCGGTACGACCCATGACTTTCACCACAATAGCATGCTTGGTTGCAGACTCCATTCTGCATATGCAGAATATATTTGTAAGAAGTGATGGTTGGAGGAAATGACGGAACGGTTTAATGAAGCAACAGCAGAAAACAACAAAAAAAATACACAATTTTATTAGTATATTTAGTGTTCAATGGTAAAAAAAGTGTAGCAATATTTGCAACTGTTAAAAAGCATATGATGTTACTGCACCATAGTTCAAAGACGCAGACTATATGCAGTAAAGAAAACGTGAACATCAGAACAAAAGTGAGTAGCACATAACTTTAACGTTTGGATAGAAAGGATTTCCAAAATCTGTAACTGCTAAAGCATTTGATGCTTTTGGAGACAAACATTTTCCAGTTCAAAGAGACTGAGTGAAAAAAAGGACAACAAAGCAAGTAGCGCGGCTTCTGCAACCATTTTCCTGGACATGCTCTCCCAAATAAAAAGCATTCAACTAAACTTGAGGTTTTTATGGAAGTACATAAGATTGTTCTTTGCTTTTGACCACACGGCTGTTTACTTGTTTTTTTTAGCAGGAACAGTAAAAAAAATGTAATGGCGTTTGGAGGCGAATTTGTGAACAAAAGTCTCTTAAGTGAATAGCTTCTGAAAACAAAAATTGGCTCAATAAAAGAGTAACAAAAATCACTTTCAGAAGCAAACACCACTTAGAACTGCAACAAATCCGTACTATGATGCCATTTATGCTGTTTAAGGCTTTAGATTTGCAGGGCACCCCACAGAAAACCGGTAGGGATTTCAGCACTATAATTCAGAAGCTCTCCCCTATTTGCAACACAAAGCCCTTCTCAGTTCATCTGAACTTAGAATTCATTCACAAAATAAAACCCAACAACTGAATATTAGAAAAGGAAATGCAGCTATGGTGGTATACCTTGCTTCTCATACAGCGGTTTACTTGTATTCTTAGCACACCTACGTGTGTATTGATTCTTACATAATACACAAAAAAACTAGTTCTTACAAGGGTGGTGGCATTTTGTGTGGATTCTTCATGATACAACAAAGTTGTTTTTAAAGGAAACAACAACAAAGCCACCAGGGGTTAGCTCAATTGGCAAAGGTTGAGGAACATGTGTCCTAGGTCACAAATTCGAGCACAACACCAAAGGGAACTAACTCAAGTATTTAAGTGCAAAAGGGTAGTAGAGGGGCGGGCCCATCATCCCTAAGTTTTGACGTATGTGGTTGGCCTAAAGGTCTACTCCAAAATGATTTCTTAGTTATAAAAAAAAAAACAAAAAAAAAATACAAGTTGTGTAACAGTCTTTTTCGATTCACCAACACTCTTTTACATCATCAAAATCAATTTTATTTCGATATCATGTTTCTTCACATCTTAAAGACATCACTCATAACCTCGAGTCCTCTACTTAAATGCACAAATTCACAATTATCTCATAAACTCATTGCGGAAACCAGACAATATCTAATAATCTTATGC
This sequence comes from Przewalskia tangutica, assembly GCA_029844215.1. Classification (NCBI taxonomy): domain Eukaryota; kingdom Viridiplantae; phylum Streptophyta; class Magnoliopsida; order Solanales; family Solanaceae; genus Przewalskia; species Przewalskia tangutica. Next base: position 120,715,856 of record CM056730.1, on the reverse strand, counting down.
ATTATTAACAACATCCAATAACAATCCAAATAAAATCTTCTCATGAAGAAGTCTACTCCACTACAAGTGTTAAGTGCGCATATTTGTCTATAAATAAGTAAATCTAATGCCCCATATGAGCAAATTGTCACAATACTATATTGTGACTCTTTTATTTTAAGTCATTTTAGTCCCAAAGGTTGTAGACAATTCAGTATTGTGACTAGTATTATTATTAGTACAATAGAGTCCTCTAAGTTATGTTATTGTCATTTACATTTTAGTCCTTTAAGTTTAATTTGGTATTGTTTAGTAATTACCATCCTAGTCCCTATCTATACATAGGACTTGTAACGGTTTTTGGATTAATCAGAAAATATTATACAAATCCTCTCTGCTTCTGTGATTTCTCTCCTTCTCTTTCTCTCCCTCTCCCTTTCCTCTTTTTCTTCACTAAGTAACAGCACCGGTCTGTTACACAAAACCAAAAACATGTTGAAATAACCCAAGTATAGATATAAGCAAGTTTATGGCATCAACGTGGAAAACAAATTTAACCTATGGTGCATCTACCGTTGAATGACTGAAAGGCTCTATAATTAACCATTAAATTTCCAAAAAATATTGAAAATTAGTAGACAATCACAACTTAGAGCCATTATTACATGAAAGCAGACAAAGACCAACAACACAAAATTAAGCAAAAACAGCATTATAATCTAAAATACTTGTTTTAACAGTAAATTTATTGCAAAAACGAAAGGGATAAGGAGAAACATACACTTTGATTGTGTCGAAATAAGAGTTAGCGGCAGAGTACTCGCAATGCTTAGAAGGTTGGTTTTGATTTTTATTTATACCAACAATTTAGGGATTTAGGGTTTTATCATTCATCCGGCCCGCTACAATAAATTGGGCTTGGGCCAATGTCCATATGTTTCTTTCTTTGGAACTTTGAGCATTCCTATTTAAACCCTAGTCAGTTCTTTTGGGAAATTTCCTCTTTCGGGCTGGTATTTAATTTTTGCTCCTCAAATTGAAAATCTTTAATTTTTGTCATTCTCCTAAAAATTCCTAGATTTTGGGTTCAAAACTCAGCTACCAAAAATTTAAAAAAATGCAAATTTTATCTTCAGGTATAAGACAAACTTTATCTCGAGACATAGTTTGGCTCGGTGCCTAAAGGTAAATGCAGGCAAATTATGTCTCACAAATTTAAAATCATTTGAATTCTTTTTAATTTTTTATCGAATGGAGATTCGAACTAGAAACTTCGGATTATTTTCAGCCACTTTTTTAAGCAAGTGGAAAAAATTAAAGACATGTGCCTTCGAAGGGAAGTCCTCGCAAAAAAGTGTTTCTTTTTGGAGTTAGTATTTAAACTTTAGCCTGAAAACAGGAACTTCACACAAAACACTCACTTTCACCATGAATAACTTTCATCTATTTTTCAAGATGTCAATGTGTGTTCTCACAAAGAGCTTCTCACTGATCACCTTTGATAAGCTTATCACGTTTCTATAAAGGATTATGCAGCCATGCTAGCCGCAATCAAGAAGCATGTCTCACGTTTGTAAACTATCATAAAGATAATGTATAACATATTTAAGCATGATAGGAATTTCTTTTATGGAATTGTTGAATCATTTTTGCGTACAAAGTTCATGCTGGTGAGGTGGTAATGCCAAAGTTTCAATGGTTATGCAACTTCGTAATCAGATATCCGAAATTTGAAATTTTAGACTCGAGATTTTTACTTAGGAGTCTGAATTTGATTATGAAGTGGCTAAAGATTAAATAATTTGCAATTTTCGACTATTCTGAAACAACAGTCAACTCCCTAAAACAAAATGGTATGAAGATTACAAATGAGTTTAAAAGTTTTATGCATTGACAATGTAAAAATTATTTATACCATCAACTCATTTATAATGTTATTACAAGTAAATTTTTATGATACACATTGATTGGTAACTTGATAAAAATGGTCAATACACATTGATGGATAACTTGATAAAAATGGTAAGTGACCGGCTATTAGGTTAAACAACACTGATAATAGCTATACTTGTTTAACTCTACTAGTTTAAGAAAATCTTTATATTGCAGTGCATTTGACTTAAAGCTCGGTTTTGGGAGTCCACTCCCATTGTTCTCAATTTAAAAGTTTCATTTGATATGCTAGAGGAACAACTATACCATTGTTCCAAACTCCAAAGGATGGAAACTAACAATTATCCAATATCTAATTTTGCAATTTTAGCAGAAAACAAGCTCTCCATAGTATAGATTTAATTAATACATCCTAGAAAAATTACAACAAGAACAACAACATACCCAATGTAATCTACATCCTAGAAAAAATCCAGAGTCGAGTGTTTTCATGTGCTATCAAATAAGAATGTTACATGAGTATGTACAGATTCTGTTTGCCTCAGATTGATCTATACTCTCCTTGTTCCGACATAATTAGAACCTATATTGCTTGGACTCTTCAAAATGTCATCGCATGCGTGTTAGATCCTCCAAAAGTAGTGTATAATTGGAGAATTCAACAGGGTTCGGCAATATTTTTGAGAGTCCGGACAACATAAATGAGAACTGGAATCAGCAGCAACCTAGCTCCATTTTGTCTCAATACTTGCAATCTCCACACTTTGTACATAAAGGTATTTGAATCAAGATATTCAAATGTTCCTGAGTCTCTAGAATTCTTAAAGGTTTAACAGAGACCTAAGTAATTAGATGAACACTAGAGAGGAAGAGAGAAGAATTCTGACTGATAAAGAACTTTGGCAGACTTCATTTGATCTTTTTTTCTGTATATCTACAAAAAATGGTGGTAAAGAATGAATGTGTTGCTTTACAAATCTATATAGGAGTTTGTAAAAATGATGGAAGAAGAAAAAAAAGATAATGATGATAAAGCTGCTACTTTTCGATTAAAAGAACTGCAGAAGATTTCCTACTTCAGGAACAAAAAGCAAAAAGTATTGTAAGAATGTTTTAGTTTCTCCTAACTACTAATCGCAATATTTTTGCATCTCTTCTACCAGTGGGGCTGATTGAAAAAATACCGCCGATTCAGAACCATAACGTCTTTTGCCTTCAGTTGCTTCTATAGAAAAGATGGTAGGAGTATGAGGTCGAGCAGATTTCGGTGGTGTTAGAGATGTAGGTCTCGGAGAAAAATACACCTCTTCCATAACACGAAATTGGAGTTCTGCTGGATAGTCCCTCATACATCCGATCCGAGGTCCAGCTCCCGTTGTCCATATTGGGTTTTGATATTGGTGAATGGGAAATAATGGGATGAAAATTAAAGGGAAAATGTTCTTTTGTTCCACATCGAAAAAGGAGAAGGAAAGAGAGGTGTATATATTACATTACACCTTCTCTAACTGCTAAAAGGGTTGAGAGGGCAAGGACCCCTCGCGCCGTCGTCGTCGATCGCTCGGCTTCGGAAAACGGAGATTCGGATTTGGAAAACGATTGATTGATAATCTTTTTGGACAAACGTTTCTTTAATTAAATTAATTATTTAATTAAAAACAAATCCAACCATTCAGAATCAGTACCTCCAACCCTATAAATTCTTGATTATTCCAAGAATTTATGAATTCATATTCTAATCAATTCTGAAGTTGCTCTTCAATTCGAAAATTTCATTCTGTGTGATATACTGCCGTTGAGTGGTTCGTTGCTACCGGAATTTGGAGTACTATTATTCTGGTAAGATAATCGCTCTATCCTGGGAGGCGATATTCCGTTAACCTCGAGTACTGTGAGGGGAATAATTTCCTTAAGGACACACTTTGAACTAAGTGGGCTCGATTACATTCTGAAATTATTTTTCTAAAACAGATTCTGTTTTCGTTTACTGTTTCATTAATGTTATATGTTTCACTAAGTGATTAACATATTGTTTTGAAACATTATTTAGCCAAGATTATTATACCAACAATCTTAAGGAAATTATTTTTATTGTATTTTAATCTGTATCCTGGTTTGGAGATTAAAACTGTGTGGTTTTCTACTCCGTATGAGATTTCATATTCTAACTTGAAGACATAAAAACTTCGTTGGAATATTAAAAGTCCAGGAAAAAGTGTTTTCCAAAAGGAAAAAAGTGTTTTTCGAACAAAAAAGTTTTTTTATGTTGTTTGAGACTAAAATCTTGGATTTTCTACTCCTATTGAGATTAAAGTTTTCATAACTTTCTACTCATTTGGATACTTGATTTGAAGATATAAAAACTTCATCAAGTATATAACATACAATATATTGCACTTCGTTTCTATCAATTTTGATTCGGTTTGAAGAAATAAAATCTTCACCGTTGTGTATTATATTTGTTGCTATCAAAATTGATTCGGTTTGAAGAAATAAAATCTTCACCGTTGTGTATAACGATTTGAAGAACATAAAAACTTCATCGCTCGCTTAAGGAGATTAAAACTTGTGTAGTTTTCTACTCCATATGAATATTAGTATTCCGACTCGAAGATATAAAAACTTTGTTGGAATACTAGAGTTTCATAATTATACTACGATTTGAAGAAATAAAATCTTCATCGTTTAAGTTTATAATTCGACTGCGATTTGAAGAAATAAAATCTTCATCGTTGAAGTCTGTGAATTAATTGCTATTTTGGTTTTATTAATTAAAACATTTGTCTATTTGATGATGACAAACAATGGCAATTGAAATTGGAACTACCTCCAAATCTTGCACGTGATTACATTACTACAACCCGCATCAGCATCACCTACCGAGAAACTGCGAGGTTCACCGGCAGCAACTTTAAGGATGGCGAAAGAATGTTCTTTTGGCTTACCACCCTTGGTTTGCAAAAGTTCACCAGTGAGGACACTCCCGTGCCTGTCGCCGACATGCCTGACAACCATCAGTTCATGGTTACTGAAGCTTGGAAACAGGCTGATTTTTTGTGCAAAGGCTACATTTTAAGTGTCTTAGAAGATGACTTGTACAATGTCTACAGTGCAGTAGAAACTTTCAAAGAACTATAGAGTGCACTTGAAAAGAAGTACAAGACAGAAGATGCTTGCTTGAAGAAGTTTGTGGTTGCCAAATTCCTAGACTATAAAATGGTTGATGGGAAAATTGTTGGAACCCAAGTTCAAGAGCTTCAACTTATCTTCCATGACCTTATTGCTGAAGGTATGGTAGTGAATGAAGCATTCCAAGTGGCTGCAATGATTGAGAAATTGCCGTCTTCGTGGAAAGATTTCAAGAATTATCTTAAGCACAAAAGAAAGGAAATGAAGTTGGAGGATCTTGTGATTCGTCTCAAGATCGAGGAAGATAACAAAACCGCTGAAAAGAGGTATCGTAAGAGTTCACCAATTGAAGGGGCCAACATCGCCAAGATCTTGCCCAAAATGAACAAGAAAAGAAAGAGGCCTTACGAAAAGAGAAGGTTTCTAACAAGTTCAAGCGGCAATCGCTTTAATTGTGGGAAAGGCCACAAAGCCAGTTATCGCCTCTCAAAAAAGACAAGGGAAAAGACAAGCCAATATGGTGGAAATAAATGATGATCTGAATGATCGTGCGCAATCGTCAGAGTGCAATTTGGTTGGAAACCCAAAGGAGGTGGCTGAATTCGTGCCACTCGACATGTTTATACCGCAGAAACATTTGCAACCTATGCTCCCGCTGGACCCGAAGAGGTACTGTTTATGGGAAATACTGCAACAGTCAAGGTTGAAGGATATGGGAAGATACTTCTGAAGATGACTTCCAGCAAGGTCCTGACTCTCAACAATGTTCTGCACGTTCCAACAATTCGGAAGAATTTAGTCTCAGCCGGACTACTCGTCAAAAACGGGTTTAAGTGTGTGTTGGTTAGTGAGAAAATTGTAATAAGTAAGAATGATATGTTCATAGGAAAGGGCTACCTCACCGAGGGCCTTTTCAAACTCAATGTAATGGTTGTTGACAGTATTAATGAAAATTCAGCTTCGTCTTACTTATTGGAGTCAAATGATTTATGGCATGTTCGTTTAGGACATGTCAATTACAAAACCTTGCAAAAATTGATCAATTTAGAAGTATTGCCTAAATTCGAGTGTAACTGTTATACCCCGTATTTCCGGAGTATGTACGTGAGGACGTACGTACGTTTGTACAAACCCTAATTAGGTTAAGAGTGAGATTGTAAGCTTTCGACGGAAAAGATTTCGAACCTTGTGAACGAAATTCTACGTTTTTAATATTTTAACCGATTACGGATTTTTCCGAGAGACGAAATATTTTGGACCAATGGGAGGGCGACATGTGTCACCCTTATTTGGCTTAGGTTGGACGAATTGGGTGAGGCTAGTGGACAAGTCAATTGGTCAAGTCTTGCAAGTTGATTTTGTGTGAGTGGGAGTAGGTGGGGTGGACGGTTTTGGTGTGTTAGTGGAGTCCACATGGCTCTTTGTTGTGGTGAGCAAGTGTTCCAATATTGTGGTGGACATATGTCCAAATGTTGTGGGAGACACTTGGTTGGAAGACCTCATCTTTCACTTGGATCATAATCTCCACCTTCCATTTGTTTTGATCTTGTCCCTTGAGTGTTCTATAAATACCCCCCTTGAGTGAAGACTTCTTCATCCACTCCTCATTCTCTAAGTCTCAAAAACTCCCTCCCCCTTAGTTGCTCTCTCGTCCAAGTCCTCTTCCCCCCCCCTTCCTAGAGGCTTCGGCCGAATACCCCCCCCCCCCACTTTTGTAGAAAGTTGCCTTCTAGTATAGTTACTATTCCAAAATACCCTAGCCCCAAATCCCTTATAGTATTTAAGTAGAAGTTGTGTAGAACTTCTAAGGGCTTCGAGCTATCTGAGCGTGCAAATTGTGAGCTAAACCTGCTCGGGATCGACATTTAACTTGGATAATTTTGGGCTTATCGAGGTAAATACTCTTGTCCTTCTATTGAAATGGATATTACATATAAGAATAAATAAGAGTTGAGTATAAGATATGAAGGATATTAAAGAAGAGAATTGAATCAGATTTACATAGATCGTATTTACAGAGACTTGTGAAGTTTGACGTAGGAAGTGTTGCCCAATTTTCCGGAGACTATTGTTTCTAGATTTATTCTACCGAGTAGTCCGACATTGATAGACTTATATAACCATTATAGGTCAAGATCGCGAGTAGCGTGATCTACTGGAAGATGGACAAGACTAGCCGAGTTATAGCGCGAGCGTTTTGCTAATAGTCGATAATCGTCGCGAGGTATGTGATTCTTCCTATCCTCTTGAGCATGATATTTTAAAAGGAATATATTTAGTACGGTAGACGTACGTGTGTTAACTGAACGTAGTTTTACGGCAATGTCTTTTGACTTAAGCCTGAATAATAAGAATCTTGAAGTATTTCAAAAGAATTAAGAAACATTTTTGAAAGAAGAGTAATACTTGGTTTTAAAAGCTTAAGAGTTATACTAGTTTTATGGGAAGTTAGGTATAACGGCTTAAGAAAGATAAAAAAAATGGTTTACTGATTTTAGAAGTTAAGAGATTTGATCTTAAAAGATAAGAGACTTGACTTAATTAATTTAATATGAATTTTGTTAAAAAGTGTGAAACCTCATTCGTGAGTAATGAGTACTTGGTTTTTAAAGGGAATAATGTTTCTTGATTTGAAATCGAATAAGAATCGAACAAACCATCGGCGCTAATAAAGTGGAAATGTATTGACTAATCAAGTATTATTAAAACCAAGAGAAACCTCCATCCAGAAGCTAAGATGAGACAAAATGATATTACATTTCCTAGATCATGTCTGCTTTAATCAGATTGTTATAAACAAGAATAACCTACTCACACATAAGGCATATGTTTCTCAAATTGTTTTAAAGGAGAATTATATCATTAAGTGATTAAAACTATGAACTACGAAACCTTTTGAAAATGAGAAACTTGAGCATTTGAAATTAGGCAAACTTGAACGTTTGGAAAATAATGTTGTTACTTGATTTTACAAAGGGAAGTGTTTTGGTTTACTTAAAAAGATAGTCACTCTATTTTTTTATACTACGGGTATTGTGTGAATTTTTGTGAAAGAAGCGGATCTTTTAAAGAGTTAATGTATGAAGTACTTTGGGGATAAAAACCCAAACTTGTTAACATAAAGTAGAAAGTACCTTATGTGAATAACTTGATTGTGTTGGTTTGTGATAGCCTTGTAATACGTTCTTGTTGATTTGATAAGTAAACATGTTAGGATGCTACGGGTGTTAGTATCTTGTGATGTTTGTGTAAAGGGGTTTCCCTTGTTGTGCTTATGTTGTTAAACGGTAAGCCTTGATCGTTATTATATCACCTACCCTCGACTTGTTATACCGAGGGCTTGCCACCCTGACGCGGTCTATACTATGCACGCGCGCGACTACGCGAGTGCGGGAGTTCCAGATTGATCATTCCGGTGTTTTATCCCGACGGGGATGCCCTATGCGGTGCGTGACTACGCGGTCTATGAGACTATGCGGATCGCGAGTCCAGGAGGTGCAGGGGTTAGCTACCCCGTCGAGAATACCTCACGCGTGTACATGACCTATGCGATCGGGAAGTCCAGATTAGGCACGCATAATGATACTATGGGCGATTGGCCTTGCTTCGATCATTCGCGCCTAGAAAAGACCAGTTACATTATATCTATTTTGCTCTTGTTTATGTTGGCACTACGTGCGATTGAATCGGTTGTATTTGCAAATGGTTTTAAATGCTTTGATTTTACTTCGATTTTCGCTTCATATACTTGGTACCAGATCGACTTCTCGAGGCCGCGTTCATGCCGCAGTAGAGGTACACCGCGATTGTTGATCCTCGCCATGTGGTCACGATTCGCGTTGGAAGCTCCGCTTTCTCGAGGCTTATCAATGGTATAGTCCTCGTCGCCAGAGTACTTACATTCGTGGTATAGCGGGGCCCCGTCCCGCCATTGTTGTCATATCATTCTTAGGTCTGTAGAGTTGTGGCGAGAGTTGTAAATAGGGATGTAATCGTTCTAGTTGTTATATATATATGCCGAAAGGCAAGTTTTCTCATACGAATCGTTTCATATTTCATATTATGTCATGTCTTGTTTTATATTCCAGATTACTCACGATGTCTACTGGGTGCCTGTAAGGCACGACCACGCCCGGTTCGGTCGTGACAAAAGTGGTATCGAGCGATTAATCCTCGGAAAGTGTCTACGACCGTATCTAGTAGAGTCTTGATTATCGGTGTGTGCGCACCACACCGATAATCGTGAGGCTATAGGATATTTAGGATTGGTTTCCATTCTTCTCACTCGAGATCGTGCTTAGAGTCGTGTTATAAAGTCGACCCTCTAACGTATTTCTTTCCTTACCGCTATGCCTCCGCGTAAGGCAACCCGGCTCGAGGAGGCGTGATCGGTGTATTTTATATACACCTTTGAGTCGATTTAGTTAGTCTTTTGTCCCATTTTGCACATATAAGTGTCGTATTAGGATAGTTTTTCTTTCTTTTGAGTCAAAGTGGTTAAAATGGCCAAATGGCGGAAAAGGAGCAAAAAGAGGGCAAAAGAGGAGATGCCAGAGCCGAAAACAGAGAAAGAGGCGAACGAGGCTAAAATCCAGACCAGCGCGGCCTCGCAGCCTAAAAGGTGGGCATGCGCCACTATTCGTAGAGGCGAAGATCCGCGCGCGCTAAGACAGCAGATGCAGGTCGCGGCGCTAAACATCCGAGGAGCTACAGAAGATACAGGCTGCGCCCTAAGACAATAGATATCGTGGCGCGCGCAAAACACCCGACGGATCGCAGAACTTCCGGCCGCGCCTATCTATTCGCAGGGCCGCGCGACGACGCTGAAAAATTAGGTCTTTTGACGGATTTTTGGGCCAGCTGCAGGAAAAGAAGGAGGCGTTTTAAACCTATATAAGGAGAACACTAGGCGCTTTGAGGTCCCCTTCGCACAACTCAAGATTTTGGCTCGAGATCGATACCATTAACTTAGTACTTTCTTTTCCTTTTTCTTTTCTTTAATTCAGTTTTGCATGATGAACTTTGAATTAGTTCTTGTCATATTCATGGCTAGAACTAACTCTTATAGGCTTTCTATGTTGAATTTCTTGAAACTTATGTTATAAATTAATGACGCTTATGGTTATTTTTCTTATCGAGAGATCTATCCAATAATTGAGTTGAATTCTTGGTAACTAATTGACAACTAGTTATCACAATATGATTTCTAATCAGTTCGAAGGGGATTGTGAATATCGTAAGTTGGGTAGACACTTGAATTGGGGATGAAAATACCTCAATTAGTTTTGTAAGCGTTGATGAGAGGCTTAACAACCCTAATTTCGCGCATTGTGATACCAACTAGGTTTTGTTCTTAATCATCCTATAAAGTTACCCTTATCACCGAAAGGTAGGTAAGGAACGATCTTCGGGTTGAGTGTTTATATAACCCTAACAGAGTATAAAACGATTTCAGTAAACCCGCTTTCTCCAAAAGAAGAATACCATAAGTAATGCATTAGTAAGTAGCATAAGCGGATAGTGAGGATACATAAGTCCTATTCTCATCACATCCAAGTAATTCTTTATATTTACTTATCTTTAATAATTCTTAGTTATAAACCAAACAATCAATCATTAATTCACCAAATAGATACTAGAAAATAGATAGTTGGTAATTGAACCCTAATCCTAGAGGACGATATTCGGTCTTATCTAAGACTATACTACTTGATACGATAATGTGCACTTGCGTTTAAAAGTGTGCATATTAAGCGCATCAAGTTTTTGGCGCCGGTGCCGGGTATTAGGCATTAGTTCGATATCAAAATTATCTATTTTTAATTTCTAATTTGGTCTTTAATTTTTAATTTTAATTTTAATTTTTACGTTTTTCGCTACTTTTCGGAAAATCGGGTTGCGTGATTTGTTTTCTGCTTTTGATCTATTTGTGCAATCGGTTTATGCGAAGGAGAAGAGGAGCGACACTCTTGTTCCCTTGATCCGTAGATCGAGAAAACTCGCAAAACGAGCAGAAAGAATCAACGGGTTGCAACTTTAATAGAGATGACGGTAATCTAAACAATAACAGATGAGAGAAGGGTTAGGTGAAAATCAACCTAACCGTAAGATCCTCATCAAGTGCCAATAGATGTGGAGGATAGAGTCCGAATCCACCAAAGAAGTTTGGGATATTATGTCGCCAAGAGTGAATGGAGCACGACATGCATTAGGCTCCCGCACAGAGCCAACAACTTCGAGATAAAACCAAGAATTTTGAGCATGGTACAACATACCGTGCAATTCGAGGATCGCCATCGGAGGATCCACATGCACATAGCTAATTTCTTGGAGCTATGTGCCACTTTCAGATATAACGGCGTTCGATGATGCCGTCAGGTTCTCAGTGGATAGAGCAAAAGTATGGTTGAATTCCACGCCGATTCGATATTCACATGGCACGGTGACACGTAAATTCCTAGCCAAGTTCTTTCCGCCAGTAAAGCGTGCAAAATTGAGAGGAGTTGAACAACTTCTACCAAGGTGATGGAGAGTCCTTATAAGCTTGGGAAATGTTCAGGATCTGCAGGAAGTGTCCACACCATCGTTGAGTTGTGGAACTTGGTCCACATCTTCTACAACTGGCCGAGCAAGACAACCGAACCATCATAGATGCCGCGAGTGGAGCATTCATGAGGAAAACAGCACGACGCCATGATCTATTAGAAGATATGGCCACTAACAACCATGTCACGAGAAGAGAGAGGCGACTAGTGGGAGAAGAGCGTGCGGGTCACGAAGTAGATGCTATTGCACGCCTTGAATGCCCAGTGGCCGCCCTAGCGAAACAATTGCGAACATACGGTGTTGGTAAACGCGATGCATGCCTAAAGGCGTGAGATATGTGGTGGCCCACATACATTTGATAGATGCCCTTCATGGATCCCAACAATATACCAATGGAACATGCAGTGTCAGCGGTAAGCGATTACCGTGAGCAATGTAACAACCCTACTCAAACACTTATAATCCAGGTGGAGGAATCACCCAATTTCTCATGGAAAGGAGATCGGGGCAGCAGAATCAATATCGTGGCGCAGAACGATGCTCGAAGCGGCGAGAATCGATATCAAAGGCAACGAACAACCCTACTCAAACACTTATAATCCAGGTGGAGAATCACCCAAATTTCTCATGGAAGGAGATCGTACGGCCAGAATCAATATCGAAGCGTGAGAACGATGTCGTGCGCGTGAATCGATGTCGAAACAGAACCAATACGAGTCGATGCGAACCAGTGAGAACAGAATCGTGACCGCCCATTCAAACCAGCGGCCTCAGCGATTCAATGCACGGTTGTGAAAAGCAAGATGAGCTTAGCGGCATGACAAAGACTCGCAACGCCCAGACGCAGTTTATGACAAAAGCTAGATCCTCGTTCAGAAACTTGGAAACACAAGTAGGACAGCTAGCAAAGCAACCAAACATCAGACCACAGGGGACATTGCCGAGCAATACAGAGGTAAATCCGAGGGAGCAATGTAAGGCGATGCGATTGAGAAGTGGAAGACAATTGGAGCAACAACCACCTCGGCAATAGTTGAGAAGAAGCGAGTTAGAAAAGAGAAGGTGGTGAACCTAGCCCGGTGATAGAAAACTCAGGAGAAGAGTATACAGCACAGAGTCCTTTCCCCCAGAGATTACAAAGGAAGGCGGTCGATAAACAATTTTCCTAATTCTTGGAGGAATTCAGGAAGTTGCATATCAACATACCTTTTATAGAGGCTTTGGATCGAATCTTGCCTTATTTCAAGTTCATGAAAGAAATCTTGGGAAAAAGAGGAAAGCGGCGAATATGAGATAGTAGCACTAACGTAAGAGTGTAGTGCTATCTTTACAAAGAAGTTGCCACCAAAGCTAAAGGACCTGGAAGCTTTACACTACCATGCACATGGGCGGGGTGGCGTGCAATGAGCTCTATGCGATTTAGGCAAGTATAAATCGATACCCTTATCGGTTTTCAAAAGATCGAGTTGGGAGAGGCTAAACCAACCATCTGTAGTCCAACTAGCCGACAGATGGAGTTCATCCACGAGGCAAGATTGAGGGCGTGATTGTGAAGGTAGGAAATTTTTCTTTCCTGCAGATTTCCTCATTCTTGATATGGAAGAAGATCGCGAAATCTCTATCATATTAGGGAGAATTTATTCTAGCAGGAAGAGCTTTGATTGATGTTGAAAAGGGAGTTGACATTAAGGGTGGAGAATGAAGAAATGGTGTTTAAAGTGTTTAAACATGTCATCGAACCACCACCAATGAATAGGTGCTTTGCAATCAGACCATCAAACCCCACGCGAGCCATTACAAGTCAACCAAAGAGTGATGAGCCCAGAAAGCGTGCATGGTTTGCCGAAATGCCACTAAAGGAGGTAAGTGTTCTGAACTCCTATTACCGATAATGCTAAAAAGAAAAGGAGAAAAAGGAAACGCCAAATGTGGAGGAAATGGATAGGTTGGGGGCTTAATCCACCCCAAGGTTATTAAGACTAAGGAACTTGCGTCCGGCTAAAAGACGTTAAAGACAACGCTACTGGGAAGCAACCCAACGTTTTCAATTATGTTATTTTAATTTCTGTCATTAGTTTATTTTATTTTGTCTAAGAACAGTCTCACGGTCTTGGGTCTTGTGGTTGTGTGATTGTGATGCAGCAAATAAACCGGAGGGCGAAGTCGAACGCAGCCGAGATTTTCGTAAAAGCGGGTAGCGCCGCTGGAAGCAGGCGCGGCAGAATTCCAGAAAATTTGTCGAGTTTAGCGCCACGCGCGCCTGTGGCCGCGCGCAGAAGTCCCGGGCGAGCGAGTTTGCGCCGCGGCTAAAAGAAGGCGCGCGGCGGGAATCGAACTTAAAACGCCCAAAAATCAGATTTTCCCCAATTCCAACTTCAAAAACCTAACCTTCCCTCTCCAAAAACCCACGAAATTTCAGAAATTCTCCCACAAATCCTCCACAAAACCAACCCAACCACAACCTAAACTCTTAAATTCCCCAAAACCCCCAACTATCTCAAACAACAAAGCTCCATTCCATAGCCTCAACCCACCAATTGAAACAAGAACAAGCTTGAATCTTCTCATCAAAAGGTAATCCCTATCTTTGTTCTTGAGTCCTTTCACTGAAGTCATAGGAGGTAGTAGTTTGGAGGAGCATTGTAGTTGGAGTAGTTTAGGTATTGAAAAGTTGATTGTGAAGTTGGAGAAAAGAGTAGAAAAAGAGGGTGTGGGCATTGTTGAAGTTTGGGGGTGTTGTCGCTGCTAGTTGTTGAGTGGGTAGGAGACATTGTGCCAAAAAAAAAAATTAGAAGCTGCAGATTTTGTTTAAAAATGGCCACCAGAAAGAGAAGAGGATCCACATCCACCCCAACCCCACAATACGATGAAAATAGATTTGTGAGTTACCAGGCCTTCCAAAGATACAAAAGGCTTGATACCAGGCCCGTAATTCCAGAAAGGGGAATGGATTACCAAAGGGGATCATATGGGGAGGAAGACATTTATGAGCCCATCCGGGCTATGATAGAGCTAAGGGGGTGGAAGAGATTTGTCAATCCGGAGAAGATAACACCAGTGAATACAACAATGGTGCAGGAATTTTATGCAAACTTTCCGGAGAGGACAGAAAGGGGGTGCTTTGTAAGGGGAAATTATATGCCTGTGACGGCGGAAGCAATAAACGCGACTCTAAAAACAGTGGATGTTGAAGGAGGAATTGGTGATTGGAGCCATTTTAGAACATGGTCTAGGAGCACCGACAACATCAACTGGGATACCGTTGCAAACACCGTCGCCTACCCCGAGTCGCTTTTGAGATGGAAGAAATGGATCTAGAGCACCGAGTAGGTGCCAATTGACAAAGCGACCAAGGCTTGTATTTCGTCGATGCGCGTGATTCCATCTACGCACTTCACCGTGAGTGCGGAAGACGGATTAACTTGAGTTATGGAATGATGCGGGGGCTGACAATTGATGTGGGAAAAGAGATAGTGCAGAGCATCGAAGAAATCAGCAGGTTGGTGACAACAGGTAGATTAGGACACGGCTCGCTTATTACCAGTCTATGCCACATGAGTGCGGTCCCACAACTACCCACAGATACTCGTGAAAGAAACCAACTGCCCGTGTCCTATGGTATAGTGCACTCTTTCCTAGACCCCAAGCCCGTGACGGACGGAGAGCACCAGTGGCAGCAGAGGCGCCATGGATGAAGATGAGCTGAAATAGGGGCTCACATGAGCGAGACCCAGCCACCGGCCAACCACAAGAGCAGAACCTTCAGAGCCCACAATGGGGCAATTGTACCAACACCAGAGGGAGATGATGCAGACCTTGAAAACAGTAGTACAAGGACAGCAAGAAACAAGGCAACAAATCGTCGAGCTGAGTGCCTTGTTCAACCAATGGTCGATGCATTATCCACCGCCACCACCACCATTTTAACCAAAGTTTGTAAGTGTCTTATTTTCTTTACTGTCTTTGAGTCTACACAAATTGGGGACAATGTGTGATTTAAGTTTGGGGGTGTCTTTTTGTGTTTTAGTTTTTATTTGTGTGTCATGTTATGTTTTATTTAAATCTTTTTATTTGTTTTATGTTTATTTTGAGTCACCAAAATTTTTTCTTTCTTGAGTCATAATTGTCTGTCAAAGATCATGTATGCTGTAGTTGCTAGAAACACCTAGTGAAGTAAGGTGGAATAATGTAAAGGAATTGAAGCAACTATCTAAACACTTAGGTTAGATATGCCAAAAGCTCACAGAATCTATTCATTTGGAGTTTCTTGCTTAAGTTATGCATGCTAAATGATAAATGCTTATGTGTTATGAGTGCTTGCTATTTGAGGCGAAATAGTTAGGATATCGTGTTAGGAGATGACTCAGGCATTTCTTTGATAGCCAATTCTTACCATTCTTTTCTATCCCGTACTTTAAAAATATCCCTAGTCAGCCCCATTGAGCCTAAATTTGAAACTTCTTCTTTGACACCCCATATTCCCACAAAATTGTGCCATAAGTGAAAATATGAAATAGTGGAGTACATTGTGTTAAAAAGAAGAAACAAAAGAGTGAACAAGTTTGATGACCCCAATGGAAAAGTAATAAGAAAGAGGCAAAAGCCTAAGTTTGGGGGTGCCTATTTGTATAATACACTTCACTCTCCCAAAACAAAAGAGGGGAGGATAGAATTGAAGTGAAGGAAAGAATCAAAAGAAAAGGGGAAAATTGAAAAGCCAAAGAGCTTATGGTACAGAAAAATGAGCCTAAATGCCTATCTTTACCAACCCCTACCTAAGCCTACATTACAACCCTCAAAGTCCTGAAGATCTCTTTTATGCATATCCAGAATTAGTGGAGAATAGCAAGTAAGCATGCCATAGGAATTCTTGAATTTATATGCATGATTTAGTATATTGACTTCCATTAAGCATGATGAATATGAGTTTGCGAAATATTTAGCTTCATGTGTTTAGTGTGCTGAAAATTTCATGCTATATGTTCCTGCATATTATTCTGCTAACCTTCATGTTTTTCTAGTTAACATTTATGCAGCAAAAGTGATTAATGACAGGGAGTCTTTTATTTTTCATTCTTTGAGTCTTTTATTTATTTCTTTCTATCTTTGCTCGAGTGCGAGCAAAGGTTAAGTTTGGGGGTATTTGATCGGTGTATTTTATATACACCTTTTGAGTCAGTTTTAGTTAGTCTTTTGTCCCATTTTGCACATATAAGTGTCGTATTAGGATAGTGTTTCTTTCTTTTGAGTCAAAGTGGTTAAAATGGCCAAATGGCGGAAAAGGAGCAAAAAGAGGGCAAAAGAGGAGATGCCAGAGCCGAAAACAGAGAAAGAGGCGAACGAGGCTAAATCCCGCACAGTCGCGGCCTCCTGCCCAGCGAGGCATGGCGCCACTATTCAGCGAGAAGATCTGTGCGCGGCTAAAACGGCAGATGCAGGGCGCGGCGCTAAACATCCGGAGAGCTACAGAAGATACTGGCCGCGGCTAAAACAGCGAATATCGGGCGGCGCCAAAACACCCGACGGATCGCAGAACTTGCGCCATGGCCGACGCTGAAAAAATTTGGTATTTTGACGGATTTTTGGGCGAACTGCGAGGGAAAAGAATGAGGCGTTTTTAAACCTATATAAGGAGAACCCTGGCGGTTTTGAGGTCCCCTTCGCACAACTCAAGATTTTGGCTTGGAGATTGGATACCATTAACTTAGTACTTTCTTTTCCTTTTTCTTTTCTTTAATTCAGTTTTGCATGATGAACTTTGAATTAGTTCTTGTCATATTCATGGCTAGGAACTAATTCTCTTATAAGACTTTCTATGTTGAATTTCTTGAAACTTATGTTATAAATTAATGCATCTTATGGTTATTTTTCTTATTGAGAGATCTATCCAATAATTGAGTTGAATTCTTGGTAACTAATTGACAACTAGTTATCACAATATGATTTCTAATCAGTTACGAAAAGGGGATTGTGAATATCTTGTAAGTTGGGTAGACAGGCTTGAATTGGGGATGAAAATACCTCAATTAGTTTTGTAAGCGTTGATGAGAGGCTTAACAACCTAATTTGCGCATTGTGCGTGACGGCCAACTAGGTTTTGTTCTTAATCCTCCTATAAAGTTACCCTTATCACCGAAAGGTAGGTAAGGAACGATCTGGGGTTGAGTGTTTATATAACCCTAACGGAGTATAAAGCGATTTCAGAAACCGCTTTCTCCAAAGAAGAATACCATAAGTAATGCATTAGTAAGTAGCATAAGCGGATAGTGAGGATACATAGAAGCCCTATTCTCATCACATCTGAAGTAATTCTTTATATTTACTTATCTTTAATAATTCTTAGTTATAAACCAAACAATCAATCATTAATTCACCAAATAAATACTAGAAAATAGATAGTTGGTAATTGAACCCTAATCTGAGAGGCGATATTCGGTCTTATCTAAGACTATACTACTTGATACGATAACGCACTTACGTTTAAAAGTGTGTGCATATTAAAGCGCGCGCAAGCGTAGGAGTCGCGAGTAATCTGAGAGGGTTACTAGGGCACGCCAATCATCACTGAGGTGGTGCTTCATTCGGGAGTTCTGCGACGTCGCCACCCAATGAGTTTAGCACAGGCGATTCCTCTGCGGCCATGATATATGAGCCTTGATTCACGACGATGGCGTAAAGTATAGATTGCAAAGAGACGACCCTGTTACTAGCTAAGGATGTAGCTACCAGAGAGTATATGATGTACCGATTTATCACGGGTCTTGATGACTATCTAAGAGAGGGTTGTGCAAGAGTAGCTCTTCAGTCAGGCTTGAGCATGTCCTGCGTACGGGCTTATGCACAGCAGGCCGAGAAACGTAGGGATCGACGAGTTAACCAAGATCGCCAAGAGGCGATTGGCGGTCCTTTGGTAACTTTCGAGGCGAACCGCCTCGTGGCCAGATTAGATATGCACTCCACCGGTCGCAGTGGTCCTCCGGGGTTCGGGACGTTCGGGTATGCCGGAGTTGGTCGAGCTCCAGGCTTCCGCTCATGTGGCAGCGCCATCCCGGAATGTCGTCTTCTTGGTACTTGTCTTACTGCGGCCGTCGTGGCCATGTGTCGAAAGGATGTCCTAGTAGGAGGATGTAAGTAGGAGGACTCACCTACCGCATCGATTCGGATTCAATGGCTCGGAGAGGATGGGGTGTTAGCGAGAGAGGCCACCCCACCCTGTGGCGTTGTGGAAAGATGTCGCATTCTTCGACAAATTGTTTTGCTTGCGGCCAGGCCATTTTACGAGAAATTGTCCACCGCAGGTGGCGCGGATGTAGAGACTCGACGCCGGGATCGTTGGCTAGTTCGTCACCTTCCTTATCGCCCGATAGGCGGTTTGATTAGAGCGACAAAGGAGTGAAGATACAGTGTAGATCCTTAACCCTCTAGAGATTAGTACGTATGATAAGATGAGTATACCTTAAATGTTATGTTCACATAGCATTGTGTTAATTGTGATTAGAAATCATGGTTAGTTAACCGGGTAAGATTGGGGATAAGGAAAGTGTGAGCCTTAGAAGTTTTATACGTGGAGACCTTAGAGGCGAGGCCATCTTGAGTAAAAGATTTTTGTTATATTAACCTTTACCGGAGTGCATAGTACACGTGAGATATGTCTGTGTGATAAGTCCCGGTGGTATGAAATGAAAGAGGGTAGTTGAGCTAAGAAGACCACTAGGTTTCGTGACTTGATTGTGGGATTGTTCCGGATCGGGGAGCAAGTGTTTGGCGCGATAGCGGGTCGGGTTGCGGACCGATTGCGGGTCAACCCGCGTCCTGTATGGTGGTGGGGTCAGTTTGGTGTGGTCCCGCTTTGTGATAGGGTCACGAGGGTGTTAGGCCCAAGTTTAGTTAACCAGCGTACGAGTTCGTGGATGCGTTCGACCAGTAGTTGGGCCGATGAGGTCAGCCCATCTTGTCTTTTAGTCAAGACCGTTTACTCGGCAGAAGGTTATGCGAGATGTTATATCAGGAAGGTTGTAAGGCTGCACGAGGTGCCTACTTTCACCTTATGACAGTGATGGAGCCAATTTACTACATTTCTTTTTGGAGGTTTTACGAGCGGGGTTAGGAACTCGTAAGTCTCGATGTCGCATTCGCCTCGGGCGTTGTTTGGATTTGAGGGTAGCCGTGAGGATGGTTGCCTCGTTGAGGAGTGTTTTAATAGCTACCATTTCAGATTCGAATGTCGCTTATGACGCCTTGTAGGGCGGAAGTGTAAGTTCTTGGTCGATTGGTTCGATGTTGGCAAGGTTCAGATAGTTGGTTCATACTTGTTCAGCAGGATGTGGATAGGGTGAAGCTTATCCAGAAGAGGTTATTGGCAGCTCAGAGTCAACAGAAGTTGTGCGGATAATCGGCGACGCCGCTTGGAGTTCAGGTTGAAGGTGGGTCTTCAGGTACCACCGGAAAGGTGACGAGTTTGGGAAACAGAGGAAACTTAGCCCGAGTTACTTTGGGCCTTTCAGATCATGTGAAGAATAGGCCAGGTTGCCTATATGTTAGCTTTGCCTTCCGACGTAGGAGGCAGTACGTCCGGTCTTCATGTTGTTATGTTCGGAAAAAGTATCAGAGATCCATCCAGATTGTTCCCAGTAATGATGACCAAAGTTGGAGGTAGTAACCCAGAGATTTGGAACCAAGCGATGTGAAATGTGGTAAGGTATGAGAAAGAGTTCGAGTGTACGAGAAGGGTACGACAAGTAAGGGAAGAAGTGAACATGTGTTAAGAGAATAGAAGTGATCATTTCTTAAGGGAGTATCGTTTAGACTTTGGGTGGAAGATTTTGTGATGTTGAGGTGATTCCTCGTAGACTTGGATTAAGTATTGGAGCGTGTTTTTTTTTTGTGACCATGTGTGGCATTGGCAACTTGTTTAAGTTAAGAGGAACTTTATCGTTATCTGTTTTGAGAAGGAACATTCGGAACGAATGTTTCTAAGGAGGGGAGAATGTTATACCCCGTATTTCCAGAGTATGTACGTGAGGACGTATGTACGTTTGTACAAACCCTAATTAGGTTAAGAGTGAGATTGTAAGCTTTCGACGGAAAAGATTCCGAACCTTGTGAAGGAAATTCTACGTTTTTAATATTTTAACCGATTACGGATTTTTTCGAGAGACGAAATATTTTTGACCAATGGGAGGGCGACATGTGTCACCCTTATTTGGCTTAGGTTGGACGAATTGGGTGAGGCTAGTGGACAAGTCAATTGGTCAAGTCTTGCAAGTTGATTTTGTGTGAGTGGGAGTAGGTGGGGTGGACGGTTTTGGTGTGTTAGTGGAGTCCACATGGCTCTTTGTTGTGGTGAGCAAGTGTTCCAATATTGTGGTGGACATATGTCCAAATGTTGTGGGAGACACTTGGTTGGAAGACCTCATCTTTCACTTAGATCATAATCTCCACCTTCCATTTGTTTTGATCTTGTCCCTTGAGTGTTCTATAAATACCCCCCTTGAGTGAAGACTTCTTCATCCACTCCTTATTCTCTAAGTCTCAAAAACTCCCTCCCCCTTAGTTGCGCTCTCGTCAAGTCCTCTTCCCCTGCAGAGGCTTCTAGAATACCCCACTTTGTAGAAAGTTGCCTTCTAGTATAGTTACTATTCCAAAATACCCTACCCCCAAATCCCTTATAGTATTTAAGTAGAAGTTGTGTAGAACTTCTAAGGGCTTCTTGGAGCTATCGGAGCGTGCAAATTAGGAGCTAAACCTTGCTCAAGATCGACATTTAACTTGGATAATTTTGGGCTTATCGAGGTAAATACATTTGTCCTTCTATTGAAATTGGATATTACATATAAGAATAGATAAGAGTTGAGTATAAGATATAGAAGGATATTAAAGAAGAGAATTGAACTGTACTTACATAGGACTGTATTTACAATAGACTTGTGAAGTTTGACGGGTAGGGAAGTGTTGCCCAATTTTCCGTAGAATCTTGTATCTAGATTTATTCTACTGAGTAGTCTAGACATTGATAGACTTATATAACCATTATAGGTTGAAGTACTGCGAGTAGCGTGATCTACTTGGAAGATGGACAAGACTAGCCGAGTTATAGCGGTGGAGCGTTTTGCTAATAGTCGATAATCGTCGCGAGGTATGTGATTCTTCCTATCCTCTTGAGCATGATATTTTAAAAGGAATATATTTAGTACGGTAGACGTACGTGTGTTAACTGAACGTAGTTTTACGGCAATGTCTTTTGACTTAAGCCTGAATAATAAGAATCTTGAAGTATTTCAAAAGAATTAAGAAACCTTTTTGAAAGAAGAGTAATACTTGGTTTTAAAAGCTTAAGAGTTATACTAGCTTTATGGGAAGTTAGGTATAACGGCTTAAGAAAGATAAAAAAAATGGTTTACTGATTTTAGAAGTTAAGAGATTTGATCTTAAAAGATAAGAGACTTGACTTAATTAATTTAATATGAATTTTGTTAAAAAGTGTGAAACCTCATTCGTGAGTAATGAGTACTTGGTTTTTAAAGGGAATAATGTTTCTTGATTTGAAATCGAATAAGAATCGAACAAACCATCGCGCTAATAAAGGGAAATGTATTGACTAATCAAGTATTATTAAAACCAGTAGAAACCTCCATCTGCATAGAAGCTAAGATGAGACAAAATGATATTACATTTCCATAGATCATGGCTGCTTTAATCAGATTGTTATAAACAAGAATAACCTACTCACACATAAGGCATATGTTTCTCAAATTGTTTTAAAGGAAAATTATATCATTAAGTGATTAAAACTATGAACTACGAAACCTTTTGAAAATGAGAAACTTGAGCATTTGAAATTAGGCAAACTTGAACGTTTGGAAAATAATGTTGTTACTTGATTTTACAAAGGGAAGTGTTTTGGTTTACTTAAAAAGATAGTCACTCTATTTTTTTATACTACGGGTATTGTGTGAATTTTTGTGAAAGAAGCGGATCTTTTAAAGAGTTAATGTATGAAGTACTTTGGGGATAAAAACCCGAACTTGTTAACATAAAGTAGAAAGTACATTGTGTGAATAACTTGATTGTGTTGGTTTGTGATAGCCTTGTAATACTTTCTTGTTGATTTGATAAGTAAACATGTTAGGATGCTATGCGTGTTAGTATCTTGTGATGTTTGTGTAAAGGGGTTTCCCTTGTTGTGCTTATGTTGTTAAACGGTAAGCGGTTATCTTGTTATTATATCACCTACCCTCGACTTGTTATCACAGGGCTTGCCACGCGATGCGGTCTATCGGCTATGCGATCTGTGCGACTATGCGGAGTCGCGGAGTTCGAGATTGATCATTCCGGTGTTTTATCCGTCTGGGGATGCCTATGCGATGCAATGTGACTATGCGGTCTATGAGACTATGCGGATGCGGGAGTCGAGGAGAATCGCGGGTTAGCTACCGTCTGAGAATACCTATGCGGTGCGTGTGTGACTATGCGGTGCGGAAAGTCGAGAATAGGCACGCATAATGATACTATGGGCGATTGGCCTTGCCCGATCATTCGCGGCCTAGAAAAGACCGATTACATTATATCTATTTTGCTCTTGTTTATGTTGTACTATGTGCGATTAGCTGGTTGTATTTGCAAATGGTTTTAAATACTTTGATTTTACTTGATTTTTAGTTTCACATACTTGGTACTGTTATCTTGACCTCGCTTGGGGCTGCGTTATGCCGCAGTAGAGTACACCGATTGTTGATCCTCGCTCATGTGGTCACGATTCGGCGTTTGGGAAGCTCCGTTTCTCGGAGGCTTATCGGTGGTATAGTCACTGTCGTTGTAGTACTTACATTCGTGGTATGGCGGGCCCCGCCATTGTTGTCATATCATTCTTAGAAGTGCATGCATTGTGGCGAGTTGTAAATAGGGATATGCTATTCTAGTTGTTATATATATATATGCCGAAGGCAAGTTTTCTCGATTTAACCGTTTCATATTTCATATTATGTCATGTCTTGTTTTATATTCCACGATTACTCGATGTATGTCTACTTGGGTGCGGGTAAGGCACGATCCACAGGTTCGGTCGTGACAAAAGTGGTATCGAGCGATTAATCCTCGGAAAGTGTCTGAGGCCGTATCTAGTAGAGTCTTGATTATCGGTGTGTTGTGCACCACACCGATAATCAGGAGGCTATAGGATATTTAGGATTGGTTTCCATTCTTCTCACTCTGAGATCGTGCTTAGAGCTGTGTTATAAAGTTGGACCCCTCTAACGTATTTCTTTCCCTTACCGTTATGCCTCCGCGTAAGGCAACCCGGGCTCAGGAGGGCAAGGTGATCGGTGTATTTTATATACACCTTTTTGAGTCAGTTTTAGTTAGTCTTTTGTCCCATTTTGCACATATAAGTGTCGTATTAGGATAGTTTTTCTTTCTTTTGAGTCAAAGTGGTTAAAATGGCCAAATGGCGGAAAAGGAGCAAAAAGGGGGCAAAAGAGGAGATGCCAGAGCCGAAAATAGAGAAAGAGGCGAACGAGGCTAAAATCCGAACCAGCGCGGCCTCCTGCGACAGCGAGGCGCGCGCCACTATTCGAGAGGCGAAGATTCAGCGCGCGGCTAAGACAAAGCAGATGGCGCGGCGTAAACATCCGGCGAGCTACAGAAGATACAGCTGGCGCCAAGACAGCGAGATATCGAGCGGCGCCAAAACACCCGACGGATCGCAGAAGCTCCCGGCCATGGCTATCTGCGAGGCCATGGCGCGCCGCGAAAAATTAGGTCTTTTGACGGATTTTGGGCCAGCTGCGAGGAAAAGAAGGAGGCGTTTTAAACCTATATAAGGAGAACCCTAGGCGTTTGAGGTCCCCTTCTTGCACCTGACTCAGTTTTTGCTTGGAGATTGGATACCATTAACTTAGTACTTTCTTTTCCTTTTTCTTTTCTTTAATTCAGTTTTTGCATGATGAACTTTGAATTAGTTCTTGTCATATTCATGGCTAGAAACTAATTCTCTTATAGGGCTTTCTATGTTGAATTTCTTGAAACTTATGTTATAAATTAATGCATGCTTATGGTTATTTTTCTTATTGAGAGATCTATCCAATAATTGAGTTGAATTCTTGGTAACTAATTGACAACTAGTTATCACAATATGATTTCTAATCAGTTACGAAAAGGGGATTGTGAATATCTTTGTAAGTTGGGTAGACAGGCTTGAATTGGGGATGAAAATACCTCAATTAGTTTTGTAGCGTTGATGAGAGGCTTAACAACCCTAATTTCGCGCATTGTGCGTGACGGTCAACTAGGTTTTTGTTCTTAATTCTCCTATAAAGTTACCCTTATCACCGAAAGGTAGGTAAGGAACGATACTGGGGTTGAGTGTTTATATAACCCTAACGGGAGTATAAAATGATTTCGTAAACCTGCTTTCTCCAAAAGAAGAATACCATAAGTAATGCATTAGTAAGTAGCATAAACGGATAGTGAGGATACATAGAAGTCTTATTCTCATCACATCTGAAGTAATTCTTTATATTTACTTATCTTTAATAATTCTTAGTTATAAACCAAACAATCAATCATTAATTCACCAAATAGATACTAGAAAATAGATAGTTGGTAATTGAACCCTAATCCTAGAGGACGATATTCGGTCTTATCTAAGACTATACTACTTGATACGATAATGTGCACTTGCGTTTAAAAGTGTGTGCATATTAAGCGCATCAAGTTTTTGGCGCCGTTGCCGGGTATTAGGCATTAGTTCGATATCAAAATTATCTATTTTTAATTTCTAATTTGGTCTTTAATTTTTAATTTTAATTTTAATTTTTACGTTTTTCGCTACTTTTCGGAAAATCAGGTTGCCGTGATTTGTTTTCTGTTTTTGATCTATTTCAGGCAATCAGTTTATGCGAAGGAGAAGAGGAGCAAACACTCTTGTTCCCTTCAATCCAGAGATCGAGAAAACCTGCAAACAGAACAGAAAGAATCAACGGGTTGCAACTTTAATAGAGATGGACGGTAATCTAAACAATAACAGGATGAGAGAAGGGTTAGGTGAAAATCAACCTAACCCAGAATATCCTCATCAAGTGCCAATAGATGTGGAGGATAGAGTCCGAATTCAGCCAGAAAGAAGTTTGGGAGATTATGTGCTGCCAAGAGTGAATGCAGCACAGACATGCATTAGGCTCCCTGCAATAGGAGCCAACAACTTCGAGATAAAACCAACAATTTTGAGCATGGTACAACATACTGTGCAATTCGGAGGACTGTCATCGGAGGATCCACACATGCACATAGCTAATTTCTTGGAGCTATGTGCCACTTTCAGATATAACGGCGTTACTGATGATGCCGTCAGGTTGAGGCTCTTCCCCTTCTCACTCAGGGATAGAGCAAAAGTATGGTTGAATTCCCTGCCAGCCGATTCGATATTCACATAGCGGTAGCCGCGTAAAGTCCTAGCCAAGTTCTTTCCGCCTTGTAAAGCAGCAAAATTGAGAGGGGAGTTGAACAACTTCTACCAAGCTGATGGAGAGTCCTTATATGAAGCTTGGGAAAGGTTCAAGGATCTGCAGAGGAAGTGTCCACACCATTGCATTGAGTTGTGGAACTTGGTCCACATCTTCTACAACGGCCGAAAGCAAGACAACCGAACCATCATAGATGCCGGCAGTGGAGCATTAAGGAAAAGCGACCACGACGCCATGAGCTATTAGAAGATATGACCACTAACAACCATGTCACGTAAGAGAGGCGACTAGTGGGAGAAGAAGCGCATGGGGTCCGAAGTAGATGTTATTATCGCCAATGCCCAGTGGCCTTCTAGCGAAACAATTGCGGAACATACAAATTGTCGAACGCGCATGCAGATGCCTAAAAGGCCATGAGATATGGTGGCCACATACATTTAATAGATGCCCTTTAGCGGATCCCAACAATATACCGATGGAGCAGCGAGTGTCGGCGGTGGCAATTATCAGAGGCAACAGAACAACCCCTACTCCAACACTTATAATTCAGGGTGGAGGAATCACCCAAATTTCTCATGGAAAGGAGATCAGGGCCAGAATCAATATCGTGGCGTGAGAACGATGTCGTGGCGTGAATCGATCAAAGGCAAGCAACAACCCTACTCAAACACTTATAATCCGGTGGAGAATCACCCAAATTTCTCATGGAAAGGAGATCGGGGCAGCCGAATCAATATCGTGACAGCAGAACGATGTCGTGGGCGAGAATCGTGATCGAGAACAGAACCAATACGAGTGATGCAGAACAGCAGAACCGAATCAGCGCCCATTCAAACCCCACACTCAGCGATTCAATGCGGTTGTGAAAAACGAGATGAGCTTAAAGCGGCTATGGCAACGCCTTGCACGCAGCGATGCAAAGCTAGATCCTCGTTCAGAAACTTGGAAACACAAGTAGGACAGCTAGCAAAGCAGGCAAACATCAGACCACATGGGACATTGCCGAGCAATACAGAGGTAAATCCGATGGAGCAATGTAAGGCAGTGCAGTTGAGAAGTGGAAAACAATTGGAGCAACAGCCACCTCAGCCAATAGTTGAGAAGGAAGCAGAGTTAGAAAAAGAGAAGGTGGCTGAACCTAGCCTAGTGATAGAGAAAACTCCGAGAAGAGTATCTGAGAAAAGATTCCTTTCCCCCAGAGATTACAAAGGAATGCGGTCGATAAACAATTTTCCAAATTCTTGGAGGTATTCAGGAAGTTGCATATCAACATACCTTTTATAGAGGCTTTGGAACAGATGCCGTCTTATTTCAAGTTCATGAAAGAAATCTTGGAGAAAAAGAGAAGCGGCGAATATGAGATAGTAGCACTAACAGAAGAGTGTAGTGCTATCTTACAAAAGAAGTTGCCACCAAAGCTAAAGGACCCTGGAAGCTTTACACTACCATGCACAGTGGGCAGGGTGACGTGCAACAGAGCTCTATGCGATTTAGGGGCAAGTATAAATCTGATGCCCTTATCAGTTTTCAAAAGATTGGAGTTGGGAGAGGCTAAACCAACCACTGTGAGTCTATGACTAGCCAAGC
Source organism: Przewalskia tangutica (assembly GCA_029844215.1). Taxonomy (NCBI): domain Eukaryota; kingdom Viridiplantae; phylum Streptophyta; class Magnoliopsida; order Solanales; family Solanaceae; genus Przewalskia; species Przewalskia tangutica. The sequence goes on along the minus strand of CM056730.1, from coordinate 120,688,263 downwards.
GGAATGTTCATCCACGAGGCAAGATTGAGGACGTGATTGTGAAGGTAGGAAAAATTTTCTTTCCTGCAGATTTCCTCATTCTTGATATGGAAGAAGATGCGGAAATCCCTATCATATTAGGGAGGCCGTTCCTAGCAACGGGAAGAGCTTTGATTGATGTTGAAAAAGGGGAGTTGACATTAAGGGTGGAGAATGAAGGAATGGTGTTTAAAGTGTTTAAACATGTCATCGAACCACCACCAATGAATAGGTGCTTTGCAATCAGCACCATCAAACCCCCATGCGAGCCATTACAAGTCAACTAAAGAGTGATGAGCCCAAGAGCGAGCATGGTTTAGAAATGCCACTAAAGGAGGTAAGTGTTCCTGAACTCCCTATTACCGATAATGCTAAAAAGAAAAGGAGAAAAAGAAAACGTCAAATGTGGAGGAAATGGATAGGTTGGGGGCTTAATCCACCCCAAGGCTATTAAGACTAAGGAACTTGCGTCCGGCTAAAAGACGTTAAAGACAACGCTACTTGGGAGGCAACCCAACGTTTTCAATTATGTTATTTTAATTTCTGTCATTAGTTTATTTTATTTTGTCTAAGAACAGTCTCACGGTCTTGGGTCTTGTGGTTGTGTGATTGATGTGCAGTGCAAATAAACCGAGGACGAAGTGAACGAGCCGGATTTCGAGAAAAGTGGTAGCGCCATGCTGCGAGGCAGCGCGTAATTCCAGAAAATTTGCCGAGTTTAGCCGCGCCTCAGAGCCGCGCAGAAGTCCCGGGCGAGCGCAGAGTTTGGCGCCGCGCCTAAAAGAAGCATGGCCGGCGGGAATCCAGAAACTTAAAACGCCCAAAAATCAGATTTTCCCCAATTCCAACTTCAAAAACCTAACCTTCCCTCTTCAAACACCCACGAAATTTCAGAAATTCTCCCACAAAACCAACCCAACCACAACCTAAACTCTTAAATTCCCAAAAACCCCCAACTATCTCAAACAACAAAGCTCCATTCCATAGCCTCAACCCACCAATTGAAACAAGAACAAGCTTGAATCTTCTCATAAAAAGGTAATACCTATCTTTGTTCTTGAGTCCTTTCACTGAAGTCATAGGAGGTAGTAGTTTGGAGGAGCATTGTAGTTGGAGTAGTTTAGGTATTGAAAAGTTGATTGTGAAGTTGGAGAAAAGAGTAGGAAAAGAGGGTGTGGGCATTGTTGAAGTTTGGGGGTGTTGTCGCTGCTAGTTGTTGAGTGGGTAGGAGACATTGTGCCAAAAAAATAAAAAAATTAGAAGCTGCAGATTTTGTTTAAAAATGGCCACCAGAAAGAGAAGAGAATCCACATCCACCCCAACCCCACAACGATGAAAATATATTTGTGAGTTACCAGGCCTTCCAAAGATACAAAAGGCTTGATACCAGGCCCGTAATTCCAGAAAGGGGAATGGATTACCAAAGGGGATCATATGGGGAGGAAGACATTTATGAGCCCATCCGGGCTATGATAGAGCTAAGGGGGTGGAAGAGATTTGTCAATCCGGAGAAGATAACACCAGTGAATACAACAATGGTGCAGGAATTTTATGCAAACTTTCCGGAGAGGACAGAAAGGGGGTGCTTTGTAAGGGGAAATTATATGCCTGTGACGGCGGAAGTGTTGACACCCAATTTTGACCCTCCCGTCCAGCCATTAACTATAAAATTACACTAATTTTGTAAAATAATTTTTTAGGATTTTTATAATAAAATGCAGCGAATAAAACATTAAATACAGGCATAAATAATTAATTTAATAATGACATCGCGTCTTACGTAGAGTTTTAAGCACTTAGAGTCTCGCGCCCGCATTAATTAACTTTAAGCTTTGTCGTAATTCTTAAATAATTAATAAATGCATAAAATAAGTAATTTAGCGATAACGTCGTGTCAGGTAGCATAGCCGCATTTATTAGTAATCATTTGTAATTTAAAATCAATTTTAATCTGATATACGCTTTTAATAGCGTCGCATTTATTAAGCTTTAAACAATTCTTAAATATCATACTTGCATTTAGCATTTAACTAATCTAATCTAAACTCAATTCAATTTTAATTTAACGTCGCAATAATGCATAATAATAAGTTTCTAAATAATAGCGTCGCATTCTAGAGCATTAAGCATTAATTAAACAACACGCCCGCATTTATTATCGTAATAGTTTTATAACTCGAAATTAGACTAATTTAGCACCTAAATAATTAGACTAATTTAGCACCTAAATAATTAGACTAATGTAGCACCTAGATAATTATAATAAAGCACCTAATTAATTTAATCACATTTGTTAATTAATTAATAATGCACTTACCTAGAATTAACTAGCTAATTAATTAACTAAGCCTAAAACTAATTAATCTATCATTAACTAACCTATTTAACTCCCCCTAATTAACTAACTACCCGCACTTCACACCCGCTGCCCAAACCCTTCGCCTACCACGCCACACTTATATCGCCTAAAGCCCCAAGTCCTCACCTTTAACTTATCTGCTTATTCCCTCTCCCAAAGATTCAACCCTAAAAACAAAAGAACAAACCAAAGAAACCTAAAAGCGGATCGCGCACTCGCCGTGCCGATTCTCACGAGAATCCGTGAATCACCTCCCATATCGATACTCTTCTTTCCATAACCAAACGAATCTTTTCAAATCGTTACCTTATCGAACACGTAATCATACACAAAAATCGCCCAAATCAAGACAAATTTCACAAGAATCGAGACGAATCGCACTAATCTCAAATTTTTAAATACTTACCAAACTTAGAACCCAAACCATGGCTATATAAGCACATGCAATAGACCAATCAAGGGGGCACCCGTAGCAGCAGTGCCGAACATAGGTCAGAGTCAGAACCACAATACGAGACTCAGTTAGGGAGGGCTATATAAACAAAAACCCAGTTACACATGCAGGAGGAGAGTGAAGGGAATCGTTTTCTTTAGCATCGATTAAGGGCTCAGGGAGTGGAGAGCATCGACTCAGAGGCGGCAAGGCAGAGCCCAGGGAGGCAACACCAGCAGCAGCAGTTAAGAACACAGAGCAGAAAAGACAGGGACCCATAGCATCGACGGGGACACCCTTAGCATCAGTCGAAACCTTCTCCTAATTCCAGCCAAAAATCAGCGAGTAAAAACCTTCTCCCTTTCATCCGCATCGCAAAACCCGAAACCCGTCGATTGGACCGACGACTTGATACGCCGCTTCTGCCGTCGTCGAGAAGGTAAATTTATCGCCTTTCACTCTTAGACTTCATTTGATATCAATGGGCAAAATGTATTCTGCGCGATTGCTTAAACTTGCGTTAATTTGATGTCGATGATCGATTGTTCTTGCCAAATTATGGTTAAGCCCGTTATCGCAATCAGCGTTATAATCGCATCATTAGAATATTGTGGTATGATCAAGAAAGTAATTATCGTTTGAGTTTATCGGGTCGATCGAGCTGTATATCGCTTCTCACGAATCTACGATCATTGTAGGTATTATAATAGTCGTTTGTAATCATTCGTCCTGTTAAAATATTTGAACATGCATAGTTTCTGAAAGTCAGGGGACTGGTTCAAGTGGCTCGTGGATTTGTAGTTAAGTTAAAAATTGGCTAGGATCTTCTACGCGTAATCGGGTTAATTTTAAATCAGATGATGGATTTATGGGTCTAAATATGGTTTGTTGTTTGAATCAAGAGAAGTATTGTGCTCTTAGGATGGCTACGAGGTAGTATACATACCTTTGCTTTCTAGTTTGGATTCTAAATACGATTAACTCTCTTATCCGTCCATATATATCCAAAGTTGTATCCTGAGCTATCCTTCGTGTCGATCAAGAATATCAGTTGCATTAAGTAAATGAAACCGATTACATCAAACTAATTAAAGTAATAAAAGATTTGTCATACACTTAAACTTCGAATGAAATCTCGGCCTTAACACAAGTCGGGCATAAATTTTGAATGAATCTTTACGTGTATATCACGAATACTTTATGGAATGCATCATATCTGTTAGGTGTCGAACTAGTCGAATAAACATACTTGCATTGTTCTATCATGTCGTTGGTGTTTTAGACAAATTAGGATATCGAGCATCTAAAAGACCATTCCTCGAGGTGTTCCTTGTCAATTCTCTTCTCTCATAATATCACGTGATACACGTGTGCCAAATTCATCTCTTAATAATACGCTAGTAATGTGATATGAAATGTATACCTCTTAGTTGATTAAAGGAATATCGTTCGAGATGGTAGGCAATTTGACCATTTTCAATGATATGTGCGAATTTTGTGCATCATTTGTAGTATCTAGCGTGCTAGCCTTCATATGAATAGGATAAATATACAGGATTACATGTCCAGCGTATATTAGATATCCTCAGATACTCGGGTATGTGAAAATCGTGTGATAGTTGTTTGGGCTTCTTTGGATTCCTTGCACTCGCTTATCAAAGCTCACCGCGAGTCCAATGCTCTCATCTCAACCTAAAAATGATCACTTAAATGGGTCCATCAGCCTCTGAAACGATACTTGTCTTCTAAGTTAGAATTTATAAGTTCAGCCGCTTTGTTTCATTGTTGTTTGATATCCTAAGATTGGCTGAAAATTGTTGGGCTTTATTTGGGAGCGTAGGTCCAGTCCAGACCAAAATGGCATAATAAAAGGAAAATTAAATGTGCACCGCAAATATATATGAAGCATTTTATTAATTTGTGTTGTCGATAAGTTTGGACATTTAACTAATCCTTTTCTTTCTTTTTTTTTTACATGGCACGCATCGGAGCAAAACGAAGAGTCTCACGGCGAGACTCATCGCGAGCCACTTCAAATGGCGACCCGCACCCGCATTTGCATTCCCGCTTCAGAAATTCCTAAGACAAAATAGGATAAGACGATGTCGCCACGCATCTTGGAAGCCGCGATCATATCCACCCTCTATATTATTTGTTTGAAATTTGTTGCCTAATTATTTAATTTTGTAATTAATAGAATACTTAGAATAGTCAAACCTTGAATCAATAAATAGAAATTAATTTAATTTTGCTTCCCTTAAGTTAATTACTTTAGGCACGCCATACATTGTTTAGCCTTTATAATAAACCACTCAATAATCTTAACTTGCATAATTAATCATATGTAGCTATGATATTATTTTCAAGATTTCTAACCCATTTGCTATAGCACCCATATAGAAATCTTATTTTTTATATATTAAGAAAATCCCCTTAAGCATGTGTTATACTAATCAAGGCAGGCAAATGTGTACATTTAGTCAAATGATCTATTTTGCATTATATATTATTTAAGGCATGCTTTAAACTTTACACGCATTTTATAGCACTAATCTTATTAATCTTTTGCCAAAAAATACTTTCTATTAAAATATCTTTCAAACATGCATTTTCAATAGCATAATAATTACCCTAGGTTTGACAGGACAACCGCAAGTTAGCGGATCTTAGAGGGTGCCTAACCCCTTCCCTCTAGATTAATAAAGAACCCTTACCCAGAATCTCACTAAGTTTAGCAGACCATTAAAATGGAGTTAATGTTTTACTTTAAACTAGTTAAACATTTAGGTGTCCTAATTCACCCAAACTAATTAGGTGGCGACTCCGCGAACCCTTAGCATTCTAGCAACCCTTCAGCATTTAGCATCTTTTGCACTTTTAGCCTCTTTTGCAATTTTGGCATCCTTTAGCATTTTTAAAACCTTTAAGCATTTTGAACATTAATAGCATTTTATTATTTATTTTCTAACATTTGCATTTTGAGCAGGGTTCGCCATATTTTAGAATGTCGCGGTCGAAAAAGGGCGCGACAGAAATGGCGACTCCGCTGGGGATTTTAGGTTCTTAATCACAACAGACCTAGGGCTATTATTCGGCAATTATTTTACATTTAATTTTTTGTGTATTGTATTTTGTTTATTTTTTGCTACTTGCTTTACTGCTTTCCCTAAACTGGCATTCCGCTCATATTTCTTCTATTCTGGAAAATTCACACAAATCACACACTCACGCTACCGCGTGTGCTCAGACCCGCAAATTTCTTTCAAAAATATCCAAATTTTAGGAGAGTCATGCTACGAGTTAGATCGGTTCGTCTGATCACCACAGTAGCCTTCTCACTCGAGTTGTCCGCCTGAACTCAAGGCCCGTAAAAGCCAAATCTTAGAAACTTAAGATGAGCTATACCACCTTTATTTTAGGACATGACGATTTACCTTAGGTGGTGGTCCTTGGCATCGACACCACAATTAGAAGACACCAAACTTGTCGACGGTTTCTCAACCCAAACGACCAACCAAAGATATTATGTGTAAGCGTGGCAATGACAGACAAATCCAAACCCAATCATGACATGCCGAAATTGGGAAAAGTGCACCGTCATTTGGTCGCCATTTCCAACAAAGGCATTATAGTTGGACGACTTGACAAACTGGCCATAATCTCGCATAAGTGACGCTTAGGCTTCCTCCGCATAAAGAGGTCCCCGCATGTTAGGAAACGTTTGAATGTGCTATATGCAATATATCCGCTACATACCCGCAAATTATGTGCTTTATGCTAACACCGCTTGTTGCATTTTTAGAAAGATTTATCATCTCCCCAAAGGTCGATTTGTATTTGACTTAGCAACGGCAGAGCATCAATATTTCACAAGATCAAAGGCACGGTCCAAATGATACGACCGATTCTGGCGGCATCCGAGCGAACGAGCCTGAACTCGCTTCGTTCCTATAGCAAAGCAGGGTCTCGTAAAAGAAGAGCAGCATTGACACCTTCTCAAAATCGACAATGTAGAAACTGCATGCGGGCTGAAAATCCAAGCGTACTGCACGCAGACGCTGGCGGACAAGCGCGAAGTCAAATACAAATCGACTTCCCAAAACTCACAAAATTTTCTTTCGAGCGCAGTCTTTTCATATTAATGTATAAAGAAATGCAATAGCCGCGTAAAATACAAGAAGTTTCTTCGCAAGAAGAAACAAAGCAGAGGCGTAAGATATGACAAAAATCTCAAAATTCAAAGTCTCAGATCGTAAGAAGCAGCAGCAGAAAGCGGCATCAACAATCGGCAATCAAAGTTCGTAGTTCCGCAACAAAACCTAGCGCCAACTCTGCATAAAGTCAAACTTCAGAACCAATGCGATCGCACACAACAAAGGCATCATAACAATTCGCCACCAGCAAGCGGCAACATCTCGCATTCGCCAGCATATCGTGACGACATTTCTATCCATAAAATTGCACTTCTCATATATATTTATCATGTTGTTTAAACAGTATACACTAACGCTTTCAAGCTTAGCTTGCAGGAGCATTTATTCTATGCGAGCAAAGAACACGCCCAGCAACGACGTTATCAAGACAAAGAAGTCTACGCAACGACGCCAAAGAACAATACGCCCAGTAACGACGTTATCAAGACAAAGAAGTCCACGCAACGACGCCAAGAACAACACGCCCGCATAACGACGTGATCGCGAAGTCCACGCAACGACGCCAAAGAAGAAGACGCCCGCATAACGACGTTATCAAGACAAAGAAGTTCACGCAACGACGCCAAGAAGAACACGCCCGCATAACGACGTTATCAAGACAAAGAAGTCTACGCAACGACGCCAAAGAAGAACATCGCCCGCATAACGACGTAATCAAGAAGTCCATGCAACGACGCCAACAAAGAATACGCCCGTGCAATGACGTTATCAAGACAACAAGTCTACGCAACGACGCCAAAGAAGAACATCGCCCGCATAACGACACGATCGAAGTCCACGCAACGACGCCAAAGAAGAATACGCCCAGTAACGACGTTATCGACAAATGAGTCCACGCAACGACGCCAAAGAAGAACACGCCCAGTAACGACGTTATCGACAAAGAAGTCCAAACGACGCCATCATCGCGATATTACATCTACACGCGAAGATTTTCTCGTTTCAAAATTGCATTTTTATCATTCATGCTTTATTATTCTGCCTTAGCGCTTATGCACTAACTCTTCTCGAGCTTTAGTCTACGCGAGCAGCAGCAATAAGTCCAAAACGACGCCAAGTCCAAAACGACGCCAAGTCCAAAACGACGCTGTCCAAAACGACGCCAAGTCCAAAACGACGCCAAGTCCGAAACGACGCCAAGTCCAAAACGACGCCAAGTCCAAAACGACGCCAAGTCCGAAACGACGCCAAGTCCAAAACGACGCCAAGTCCGAAACGACGCCAAGTCCAAAACGACGCCAAGTCCAAAACGACGCCAGTCCGAAACGACGCCAAGTCCAAAACGACGCCAAGTCCAAACGACGCCAAGTCCGAAACGACGACAAGTCCGAAACGACGACGAGTCCGAAACGATTTACAAGTCCGAAAACGATTTACAAGTCAAGATATCACATCTACGCAGGACGATTTCTCTGTTTCTCAAAATTGCATTTTTTTCTCATATATTATTCTCGCCTTAGCGCTTATGCACTAACTCTTTCGAGCTTTAGTCTACAGCGGCAATTGCAGCAGGACAACGATCCGCATTCACAATCGCAACACGCCCGCGTGCGGCGAAATCACAGATTCGCAGATCGCATCAACACAAAGCAGACATCATATTTTTGCAGATAACCTTTTCTACTCACGGTTGCATTACTTTAAAATTACGATCATCATTTTGCCTTAATAGCTATGCACTAACCGCTTGTTCAAGTCTTAGCACGCAGGAGCGGAGCACAACGTGGATTTTCTTACAAATAACCGGCAATCTGTCGGGCCAACCTTCCCAATTGGCGTAAGCGCCTGGCGTCGGCCCACTCGCTCACATCACCGTAGAACCCAAAGACCACAAGCCATAGCAGACACCCTGTGTTCAAGCCGCTTATTTTCTTTTACTTTTAGACCATAACCCAGGTGTCATCATAACTCGACATCGATTTTTTAAGTCCGCGTTAGCCCGCTCGGTGTTTTGACCATGGTGACTCAAAGTGTCGCCATAACTCGACACCGACAAATTTTCAGTCCGCCTTAGCCCGCTTTAGTGTTTTGACCATGGTATCCCAAAGGTCGCCATAACTCGACATCGGGACGCTTTTTGATTTTGCGTACACCTTTATCTACCGCCAAAGATTTCTACAATTCTCAAGATCGAGACAAAATTGGCTATGAGTCAACGCCTTTGTCCAAGATTCTTCCATCATCTCCATACAAAGAGAGGACACCGCTGACACCCAATTTTGACCCTCCCGTCCAGTCATTAACTATAAAATTACACTAATTTTGTAAAATAATTTTTTAGGATTTTTATAATAAAATGCAGCGAATAAAACATTAAATACAGGCATAAATAATTAATTTAATAATGACATCGCGTCTTACGTAGAGTTTTAAGCACTTAGAGTCTCGCGCCCGCATTAATTAACTTTAAGCTTTGTCGTAATTCTTAAATAATTAATAAATGCATAAAATAAATAATTTAGCGATAACGTCGTGTCAGGTAGCATAGCCGCATTTATTAGTAATCATTTGTAATTTAAAATCAATTTTAATCTGATATACGCTTTTAATAGCGTCGCATTTATAAAGCTTTAAACAATTCTTAAATATCATACTTGCATTTAGCATTTAACTAATCTAATCTAAACTCAATTCAATTTTAATTTAACGTCGCAATAATGCATAATAATAAGTTTCTAAATAATAGCGCCGCATTCTAGAGCATTAAGCATTAATTAAACAACACGCCCGCATTTATTATCGTAATAGTTTTATAACTCGAAATTAGACTAATTTAGCACCTAAATAATTAGACTAATTTAGCACCTAAATAATTAGACTAATGTAGCACCTAGATAATTATAATAAAGCACCTAATTAATTTAATCACATTTGTTAATTAATTAATAATACACTTACCTAGAATTAACTAGCTAATTAATTAACTAAGCCTAAAACTAATTAATCTATCATTAACTAACCTATTTAACTCCCCCTAATTAACTAACTACCCGCAGCCCACACCCGCGTGGCCCAAACCCTTCGCCTACCACGCCTCACAATTTATATCGCCCAAAGCCCCAAGTCCTCACCTTTACCTTATCTGCTTATTCTCTCCCAAAGATTCAACCCTAAAAACAAAAAGAACAAACCAGCAAAACCTAAAAGCAGATCGCCGCACCTCGCCATGCCGGGATTCTCGCCGGAGAATCCGGCGAATCACCTCCCATATCGATACCCCTTCTTTCCATAACCAAACGAATCTTTTCAAATCGTTACCTTATCGAACACAGAATCATACACAAAAATCGCCCAAATCAGCACAAATTTCGTCAAGAATCGATGCAATCGCACTAATCTCAGCCTTAAATACTTACCAAACTTAGAACCCAAACCATGGCTATATAAGCACATGCAATAGACCAATCAAGGGGGCACCCGTAGCAGCAGTGTCGAACATAGGTCAGAGTCAGAACCACAATACGAGACTCAGTTAGGGAGGGCTATATAAACAAAAACCCAGTTACACATGCAGGAGGAGAGTGAAGGGAATCGTTTTCTTTAGCATCGATTAAGGGCTCAGGGAGTGGAGAGCATCGACTCAGAGGCGGCAAGGCAGAGCCCAGGGAGGCAACACCAGCAGCAGCAGTTAAGAACACAGAGCAGAAAAGACAGGGACCCATAGCATCGACGGGGACACCCTTAGCATCAGTCGAAACCTTCTCCTAATTCCAGCCAAAAATCAGCGAGTAAAAACCTTCTCCCTTTCATCCGCATCGCAAAACCCGAAACCCGCCGATTGGACCGACGACTTGATACGCCGCTCGTTCGCTGTCCGAGAAGGTACATTTATCGCCATTTCACTCTTAGACTTCATTTGATATCAATGGGCAAAAAATGTATTCTTGCGCGATTGCTTAAACTTGCGTTAATTTGATGTCGATGACTGATTGTTCTTGCTGAAATTATGGTTAAGCCCGTTGTCGCAACTGCGGTTATAATCTGCATCATTAGAATATTGTGGTATGACTGAAGAAAGTAATTATCGTTTGAGTTTATTGGGTCGACTGAGCTAGACATTGCTTCTCGCTGAATCTACGATCATTGTAGGTATTATAAGAGTCGTTTGTAATCATTCGTCCTGTTAAAATATTTGAACATGCATAGTTTCAAAGTCGTGGACCGGTTCAAGTGGCTCGTGGATTTGTAGTTAAGTTAAAAATTGGCTAGGATCTTCTACGCGTAATCGGGTTAATTTTAAATCGTATGATGGATTTATGGGTCTAAATATGGTTTGTTGTTTGAATCAAGAGAAGTATTGTGCTCCTTAGGATGGCTACGAAGTAGTATACATACCTTTGCTTTCTAGTTTGGATTCTAAATACGATTAACTCTCTTATCCGTCCATATATATCCAAAGTTGTATCCTGGAGCTATCCTTCGTGTCGATCAGTAATATCAGTTGCATTAAGTAAATGAAACTGATTACATCAGGCTAATTAAAGTAATAAAAGATTTGTCATACACTTAAACTTCCTGAATGAAATCTCGGGGCCTTAACACAAGTCGCATAAATTTTGAATGAATCTTTATGTGTATATCACGAATACTTTATGGAATGCATCATATCTGTTAGGTGTCGGAACTAGTCAGGAATAAACATACTTGCATTGTTCTATCATGTCTGTTGGTGTTTTAGACAAATTAGGATATCGAGCATCTAAAAGACCATTCCTCGAGGTGTTCCTTGTCAATTCTCTTCTCTGTTAATATCACAGTGATACATGTGTGCCAAATTCATCTCTTAATAATATGCTAGTAATGTGATATGAAATGTATACCTCTTAGTTGATTAAAGGAATATCGTTCGAGATGGTAGGCAATTTGACCATTTTCAATGATATGTGCCGAATTTTGTGCATCATTTGTAGTATCTAGCAGGCTAGCCTTCATATGAATAGGATAAATATACAGGGATTACATGTCCAGCGTGTATATTAGATATCCTTGTATACTCGTATGTGAAAATGGTGTGATAGTTGTTTGGCTTTGGATTCCCTGCTCGCATCAAAGCTCACCGCCAAGGTCCAATGCTCTCATCTCAACCTAAAAATGATCACTTAAATGGGTCCATTGTGCCTCAAACGATACTTGTCTTCTAAGTTAGAATTTATAAGTTGGGGCGATTCTTTGTTTCTGCTTGTTGTTTGATATCCTAAGATTGGCTGAAAATTGTTGGGCTTTATTTGGGAACGTAGGTCCAGTCCAGACCAAGATGGCATAATAAAAGGAAAATTAAATGTGCACCGCGAATATATATGAAGCATTTTATTAATTTGTGTTGACGATAAGATTGGACATTTAACTAATCCTTTTCTTTCTTTTTTTTTACATGGCACGCATCGGAGCAAAAAAGAAGAGTCTCATGGCGAGACTCATCGCGAGCTTATTCAAATGGCGACCCGCACCCGCATCCGCATTCCCGCTTGTAAATTCCTAAGACAAAATAGGATAAGACGATGTCCACGCATCTTGGAAGCCGCGATCATATCCACCCTCTATATTATTTGTTTGAAATTTGTTGCCTAATTATTTAATTTTGTAATTAATAGAATACTTAGAATAGTCAAACCTTGAATCAATAAATAGAAATTAATTTAATTTTGCTTCCCTTAAGTTAATTACTTTAGGCACGCCATACATTGTTTAGCCTTTATAATAAACCACTCAATAATCTTAACTTGCATAATTAATCATATGTAGCTATGATATTATTTTCAAGATTTCTAACCCATTTGCTATAGCACCCATATAGAAATCTTATTTTTTATATATTAAGAAAATCCCCTTAAGCATGTGTTATACTAATCAAGGCAGGCAAATGTGTACATTTAGTCAAATGATCTATTTTGCATTATATATTATTTAAGGCATGATTTAAACTTTACACGCATTTTATAGCACTAATCTTATTAATCTTTTGCCAAAAAATACTTTCTATTAAAATATCTTTCAAACATGCATTTTCAATAGCATAATAATTACCCTAGGTTTGACAGACAACATGAGTTAGCGGATCTTAGAGGTGCCTAACCCTTCCTCTAGATTAATAAAGAACCCTACCTAATCTCACTAAGTTTAGCAGACCATTAAAATGGAGTTAATGTTTTACTTTAAACTAGTTAAACATTTAGGTGTCCTAATTCACCCAAACTAATTAGGTGGCGACTCCGCGAACCCTTAGCATTCTAGCAACCCTTCAGCATTTAGCATCTTTTGCACTTTTAGCCTCTTTTGCAATTTTGGCATCCTTTAGCATTTTTAAAACCTTTAAGCATTTTGAACATTAATAGCATTTTATTATTTATTTTCTAACATTTGCATTTTGAGCAGGGTTCGCCATATTTTAGAATGTCGCGGTCGAAAAAGGGCGCGACAGGAAGCAATAAATGCGACTCTAAAAACAGTGGATGTTGAAGGAGGAATTGGTGATTGGGGCCATTTTAGAACATGGTCTAGGAGCACCGACAACATCAATCGATACCGCAGAAACACCGCGGCTACCACGGAGCTGCTTTTGAGATTGGAAGAAATGGATCTAGAGCGAGTAGGTGCCCGATTGACAAAGCGACCAAGGCTTGGCGTATTTCGTCGATGCCGCGTGATTCCATCTACGCTTCACCAGAGTGCGTAAGACAGGATTAAGTTGATTTATGGAATTATGAGGGGGCTAACAATTGATGTGGGAAAAGAGATAGTGCAGAGCATCGAAGAAATCAGCAGGTTGGTGACAACATGTGGATTGGGACACGGCTCGCTTATTACCAGTCTATGCCACATGAGTGCGGTCCCACAACTACCCACAGATACTCGTGAAAGAAACCAACTGCCCGTGTCCTATGGGATAGTGCACTCTTTCCCGCACCTCGGCCCGTGCGGCGGAGAGCACCACCAAGACCAAAGCGGCAGCAGCAGCAGGCCGCCATGGATGAAGATGAGCACGAAATATGGGCTCAATATGAGCGAGACCCGGCCGGCCAACCACAAGAGAGAACCTTCAGAGCCTGATGGGCAATTGTACCAACACGGAGGAGATGATGCAGACGCGCAAGCGGTAGTACAAGGACATCAAGAAACAAGGCAACAAATCGACGAGTTGAGTGCCTTGTTCAACCAATGGTCGATGCATTATCCACCGCCACCACCACCATTTTAACCAAAGTTTGTAAGTGTCTTATTTTCTTTACTGTCTTTGAGTCTACACACATTGGGGACAATGTGTGATTTAAGTTTGGGGGTGTCTTTTTGTGTTTTAGTTTTTATTTGTGTGTCATGTTATGTTTTATTTAAATCTTTTTATTTGTTTTATGTTTATTTTGAGTCACCAAAAATTTTTATTTCTTGAGTCATAATTGTCTGTCAAAGATCATGTATGCCGTAGTTGCTAGAAACACCTAGTGAAGTAAGGTGGAATAATGTAAAGGAATTGAAGCAACTATCTAAACACTTAGGTTAAATATGCCAAAAGCTCACAGAATCTGTCTATTTGGAGTTTCTTGCTTAAGTTATGCATGCTAAATGATAAATGCTTATGTGTTATGAGTGCTTGCTATTTGAGGCGAAATAGTTAGGATATGCATGTTAGGGAGATGACTCAGGCATTTCTTTGATAGCCAATTCTTACCATTCTTTTCTATCGTGCTTTAAAAATATCCCTAGTCACCCATTGAGCCTAAATTTGAAACTTCTTCTTTGACACCCCATATTCCCACAAAATTGTGCCATAAGTGAAAATATGAAATAGTGGAGTACATTGTGTTAAAAGAAGAAACAAAAGAGTGAACAAGTTTGATGCACAATGGAAAAGTAATAAGAAAGAGGCAAAAGCCTAAGTTTGGGGGTGCCTATTTGTATAATACACTTCACTCTCCCAAAACAAAAGAGGGGAAGGATAGAATTGAAGTGAAGGAAAGAATCAAAAGAAAAAGGGAAAAATTGAAAAGCCAAAGAGCTTATGGTACAGAAAAATGAGTCTAAATGCCTATCTTTACCAACCCCTACCTAAGCCTACATTACAACCCTCAAAGTCCTGAAGATCTCTTTTATGCATATCCAGAATTAGTGGAGAATAGCAAGTAAGCATGCCATAGGAATTCTTGAATTTATATGCATGATTTAGTATATTGACTTCCATTAAGCATGATGAATATGAGTTTGCGAAATATTTAGCTTCATGTGTTTAGTGTGCTGAATATTTCATGCTATATGTTCCTGCATATTATTCTGTTAACCTTCATGTTTTTCTAGTTAACATTTATGCAGCAAAAGTGATTAATGACAGGGAGTCTTTTATTTTTCATTCTTTGAGTCTTTTATTTTATTTCTTTCTATCTTTGCTCGAGGGCGAGCAAATGTTAAGTTTGGGGGTATTTGATCGGTGTATTTTATATACACCTTTTGAGTCAGTTTTAGTTAGTCTTTTGTCCCATTTTGCACATATAAGTGTCGTATTAGGATAGTTTTTCTTTATTTTGAGTCAAAGTGGTTAAAATGGTCAAATGACGGAAAAGGATCAAAAAGAGGGCAAAAGAGGAGATGCCAGAGCCGAAAACAGAGAAAGAGGCGAACGAGGCTAAAATCTGACAGTGCCGCGCTTCCACTGTCGAGAGGCGAAGATTCATGGCCGCGGCCCTAAGACAGCGAATCACGAGCGCGGCGCTAAACATCCGAGAGCTACAGAAGATACTGTGCCGCGGCTACAAACAGCGATATCGGGGCGGCGCTAAAACACCGACGGATCGCAGATCGCGAACTTCGCGCTTATCTCTGCAGGCAGCGGCGCGCCAAAAATTAGGTCTTTTGACGGATTTTTGGGCGAACTGCGAGGAAAAAAGGAGGCGTTTTAAACCTATATAAGGAGAACCCTAGCGGTTTTGAGGTCCCTTGCACAACTCAAGATTTTGGCTTGGAGATTGGATACCATTAACTTAGTACTTTCTTTTCCTTTTTCTTTTCTTTTTTCTTTTCTTTAATTCAGTTTTTGCATGATGAACTTTGAATTAGTTCTTGTCATATTCATGGCTAGGAACTAATTCTCTTATAGGGCTTTCTATGTTGAATTTCTTGAAACTTATGTTATAAATTAATGCATGCTTATGGTTATTTTTCTTATTGAGAGATCTATCCAATAATTGAGTTGAATTCTTGGTAACTAATTGACAACTAGTTATCACAATATGATTTCTAATCAGTTACGAAAAGGGGATTGTGAATATCTTTGTAAGTTGGGTAGACAGGCTTGAATTGGGGATGAAAATACCTCAATTAGTTTTGTAAGCGTTGATGAGAGGCTTAACAACCCTAATTTTCGCATTGTGCGTGACGGTCAACTAGGTTTTGTTCTTAATCCTCCTATAAAGTTACCCTTATCACCGAAAGGTAGGTAAGGAACGATCTTTGAGGTTGAATGTTTATATAACCACTAACGGAGTATAAAACGATTTCGTAAACCTGCTTTCTCCAAAAGAAGAATACCATAAGTAATGCATTAGTAAGTAGCATAAGCGGATAGTGAGGATACATAGAAGCCCTATTCTCATCACATCTGAAGTAATTCTTTATATTTACTTATCTTTAATAATTCTTAGTTATAAACCAAACAATCAATCATTAATTCACCAAATAGATACTAGAAAATAGATAGTTGGTAATTGAACCCTAATCCTAGAGGACGATATTCGGTCTTATCTAAGACTATACTACTTGATACGATAACGTGCACTTACGTTTAAAAGTGTGTGCATATTAAGCGCATCACAAGGCAGCCGAGGGAGCTGCGAGTAGAGCACAGAGGGTTACTAGGACACATGCCCAATCATCACCTGGGGTGGTGCTTCATTCGGGGAGTTCTGCGACGTCGCCAGCCCCAGCAGAGTTTAGCACAATGGCGATTCCTCTGCGGCCATGATATATGAGCCTTGATTCCACGACCCGATGGCGAAAGTATAGATTGCAAAGACGACCTGTTACTAGCTAAGGATGTAGCTACGAGAGTATATGTTATCGATTTATCACGGGTCTTGATGACTATCTAAGAGGTTGTGCAAGAGTAGCTCTTGATCGAGCTTGAGCATGTCTGCGTGCGGGCTTATACACGCAGAAAGCGTAAGGATCGGCAGGTTAACCAAGATCGCGAAGAGGCGAGTTAGCGAGGTCCTTTGGTAACTTTCGAGGCGAACCGCCTCGTGGAGATTAGATATGCACCTCCACCGGTCGCAGTGGTCCTCGCGGGGTTCGGGGCGTTCGGGGTATGCGGAGTTGGTCGAGCTCCGTGGCTTCGGTTCACGCGATGTGAGCGTCATCCGGGAATGTCGTCTTCTTGTTGGTACTTGTCTTACTGCGCCGTAAGGGCCATGTGTCGAAAGGATGTCTAGTAGGAGGATGTAAGTAGGAGGACTCGGCTACCACGGTCGATTCTTGATTGATGGCTCGGAGAGGATGGGGTGTTAGCGGAGGAGGCCACCCGCTCGGTGTGGCGTTGTGGAAGATGTCATTGTGAGAGTGTCGTACTTCGGCGACTTGTTTTGCTGCGGCCAGCGGGGCCATTTCACGAGAAATTGTCAGGCAGGTGGCGCGGATGTAGAGACTCGACGCCGGGATCGGTGGCTAGTTCGTCACCTTCCTTGCTATGCCCGATAGAGGCGAGTTTGATTAGAGCGACAAAGGGAGTGAAGGCGTAGATCTGGTAGATCCTTAACCTGCAGAGATTAGTACGTATGATAAGATGAGTATACCTTAAATGTTATGTTCACATAGCATTGTGTTAATTGTGATTAGAAATCATGGTTAGTTAACCGGGTAAGATTGGGGATAAGGAAAGTGTGAGCCTTAGAAGTTTTATACGTGGAGACCTTAGAGGCGAGGCCATCTTGAGTAAA
Organism: Przewalskia tangutica; assembly: GCA_029844215.1. Classification (NCBI taxonomy): domain Eukaryota; kingdom Viridiplantae; phylum Streptophyta; class Magnoliopsida; order Solanales; family Solanaceae; genus Przewalskia; species Przewalskia tangutica. The sequence continues at coordinate 120,670,323 of CM056730.1, read as the reverse complement.
AGATTTTTGTTATATTAACCTTTACCGAGTGCATAGTACACGCGTGAGATATACGTGTGATAAGTCGGGTGGTATGAAATGAAAGAGGGTAGTTGAGCTAAGAAGACCACTAGGTTTCGTGACTTGATTGTGGGATTGTTCGGATCGGGAAGCAAGTGTTTGGCGCGATAGCGAGTCGATTCGCGGACGATTGCGGGTCAACCCGCGGCCTGTATGGTGGTGGGGTCAGTTTGGAGTGGTCCCGCTTTGTGATAGGGTCACGAGGGTGTTAGGCCCAAGTTTAGTTAACCAGCGTACGAGTTCGTGGATGCGTTCGACTAGTAGTTGGGCCGATGAGGTCAGCCCATCTTGTCTTTTAGTCAAGGCCGTTTACTCGCGAGAGGTTATGCGAGATGTTATATCGGGAAGGTTGTAAGGCTGCGAGGTGCCTACTTTCACCTTATGACAGATGGAGCCAGTACTGGTATTTCTTTTTGGAGGTTTTACGAGCGGGGTTAGGAACTCGTAAGTCTCGATGTCGCGTTCGCCCCGGGCGGTGTTTGGATTTCGGGGTAGTTGTGAGGATGGTTGCCTCTGTTGAGGAGTGTTTTAATAGCTACCATTTGGATTCGAATGTCGCTTTATGGCGCCTTGTAGGGCGGAAGTGTAAGTTCTTATCGATTGGTTCGATGTTGGCAAGGTTCGGATAGTTGGTTCATACTTGTTCAGCAGGATGTGGATAGGGTGAAGCTTATCCAGAAGAGGTTATTGGCAGCTCAGAGTCAACAGAAGTTGTGCGGATAATCGGCAGCGGCGGCAGGTTGAGTTGAAGGTGGGTCTTCAAGGTACCACCGGAAAGGGTGACGAGTTTTGGAAAACAGAGGAAACTTAGCCCGAGTTACTTTGGGCCTTTTTAGATCATGTGAAGAATAGGCCAGGTTGCCTATATGTTAGCTTTGCCTTCCGACGTAGGAGGCAGTACGTCCGGTCTTCATGTTGGCAAATGGATTTAAGATTAATGAGTGTGACAAATGTGTTTACATTAAAAATACTCCATGAAGTCATTGTTTGTTTGTATGTTGATGACATGTTGATAATGAGTAAAGATATTGTCGATGTAAATGCTACGAAGCGTATGCTCGCTAGCAAATTTGACATGAAAGACTTAGGGTTCTTGATTTGATCTTAGGAATTAGGATCCATAAAACTCCACAAGGTCTAGCATTATCACGATCCATTATATTGAAAAAGTACTTGACTAGTTCAAGTATTTAAATTTCAATGTTGCAAAGACTCAATTGATGTAAGTTTTGCACTTCAAAAGAATGAAGGTGAAAGTGACTCACAATTGGACTTTGCAATTTTAGGAAGTCGATGTACATTATGAATTGTACGACCGGATATAGCGTGTCTTATAAGCAAGTCGAGTCGATTCACGAGTAATCCCAATAAAACTCATTGGATGGCAATGAAAGCGAGTCTTGGGAAATTTACAACACACCCAAAACTATGCTTTACATTATAATAAATATCCGCATGATTGAGGATATAGTGATGCAAATTGGATCACCGGATCGTTTGAAGTTAAATCCACGAGTGGATATATTTTCACCTTGTTGGCGGAGGAGCGGTGTCTTGGAAATCATCAAAGCATACGCATCGCCGCTCTACGATGGAATCGTAATTTATAGTTTTAAACAGTAGGTGAAGAAAATTTGAATGACTCGGAATTTCTTAGAAGATATTCCATTCGCCCAAACCTTTGGCTCATATATGTATACCTTTGTGATCAGCATCAATAGGTAGAGGCGGGGCGTAATGTATAACGGAAAATCTCGTCACATCTGACGGAGACCACAATCTGGTTAAACTCCTCTCTAGTGGCGTTATCACAATTGATTATGTAAAGTCAAGAGATAACGTGGCGGATCCGCTTACAAAAGACTTATCTAGAGAGGGAGTTGGTAGATCATCAATGGGAATGGGGTTAAGGCCAAGGACAAGTCATCATGGCGGTAACTCTACCTAGCAGACTGGAGATCCCAAGAGCTAGGTTCAAGGAGATCAAACAAAGTTGTGACTGACGGTTCAACATTGTCAAATAACTCAACCCATTCTCGGATGAAGACAATGTTCAGAAATAAGGATAAGATTTTATGGCTTGTTAATGAGTTAATAAAGCATTAAGGTTTTTTAATGGTTATCTAAATCTGGCGATGTATGACCAGATAATGTGGCTATAGGACCACATGTTTAGAAATCACCTATGTGAGTGTTAAGTGTAAGCCGCTTTAAAGGAATGACGGTAAAGGCCCATTCTACATGCACTCGTGAGACGAGCGGTGTTCATGGCTGAAACGAACACAACTGTGAGAACCATAAACGGTTGAGGGTTGATTGTGTGTCTTATGTTGTCTAGGTATACAACAAAGTTCGACGGTTCAAAGATATCAAATCTACCGATTGATCGAGTATATCTGATATAAGTTCACTACGAAAAGTTCAAAGGAAAACCTACTTATCCAGATGCAGTCAATTCTCGCTTGTATATCACACTCGTCCGTACATTCTTCTATCTTATAACCATTCTCCATTCATGTGGGGGATTGTTGGGTTTTGATATTGGTGAATGAGAAATGATGGGATGAAAATTAAAGGGAAAATGATCTTTTGTCCCACATCGAAAAAGGAGAAGGAAAGAGAGGTGTATATATTACATTACACTTTCTCTAGATGCTAAAAGGGTTGAGAGGGCAAGGACCCCTCGCGCCATCGTCGTCGCTCGTTCGGCTCGGCTTTGAATTTGGATTTGGATTTGGATTTGGATCGATTGATTGATAATCTTTTTGGACAAACGTTTCTTTAATTAAATTAATTAATTAATTATTTAATTAAAAATAAATTCAAACGGATCGACCCGACTCGTCCGGCTCTCCCTCTCTTTTTTCGAATTTCCCTCCAAAATTAGGTGACTATTCTGAATGGTTGCAACCATTCAGAATCAGTACCTCCAACCCTATAAATTCTTGATTATTCCAAGAATTTATGAATTCATATTCTAATCAATTTTGATTCAATTCTGAAGTTGCTCTTCAACTCGAAAATTTCATTATGTGTGATATACTGCCGTTGAGTGGTTCGTTGCTACCGGAATTTGGAGTACTGCTATTCTGGTAAGATAATCGTTCTATCCTGGGAGGCGATATTCCGTTAACCTCGAGTACTGTGAGGGGAATAATTTCCTTAAGGACACACTTTGAACTAAGTGGGCTCGATTACATTCTGAAATTATTTTTCCAAAACAGATTCTGTTTTCGTTTATTGTTTCATTAATGTTATATGTTTCACTAAGTGATTAACATATTGTTTTGAAACATTATTTAGCCAAATACAGATTATTATACCTAACAGTCCATCCACAAGATAATTGATGAGCTAACTGGAATGACTTTGTTCTCCTATGTGTGTCTATTCTCTTCATTATCTTTTCCGTGGGGATAGTTTCTTCATAGTCTTCTTCATCTTCATCGTCAAATAAATTCTGCTTTGAAACCGAAAGTTCTGTATCTGATAAATATTCTTCCGCTGTTTCATATCCATCTACTGGAGTATCCCAAGGCTGTGAGTTGTCCTTAGTGAATAACTTAAACATTTCTTCCCTTAGTGGAATTTCGACTACAATTTTGGGTCTTAATCCTTGGGATCGCCTTGACAATGGAACTGAATTTCCTGCATCCTTGCAATATTTTGTAGTAGAATCAGTCTTCTTCCCCGTATCTGAGCATTTGGCTTTGCTCTCTTCATTGGCTTGGCTAAAATCTGGTGCAGATAAGCTGTTACGAAGGCCAAAACCACCATCCTTCCTAAGAAAGGGTGCATCCTCCCCATCACTCGGGGATTTCTGCAAAACAACGAGTAAAGCTTAACATGTTAAGCCACGACTAATTTATCCACTTAGATAGGTAACATGATAAGTGTTGACACCGGGTTGTTATATACATGAAGACTTTCTAATTAGCTTGACGGATGCTTCTCTTGCACAAAAAGCTCTTACGCCAGTCCCAAACACTAACTACATTTCAAAGCAAAACTTCTATTGTGTCTATAAAGTGTGTCTTTGCTTATACTTTTTAAGTTTTGATCTTTTAAGAGAAATGATGTATTTTGTCAGGGGGGATGGGACGAAAAGAAGTGTTGTGTCCTACCTGAATTATAGTGACATCAATGTTGTGTTGCTCAAGATATGTCATAAATTCTTCAAAATTCTCTCTTGTTGGGAGATAATGTCCACTGTGTGGCCAGACAGCCTAGATTATGCAAAAAGGTTAAGATTCATTAAAACCAGATTTAAGAAAAAACTTGTTGCGGGTTTGGCAAAAGTATGACATTTTACTCGATCTGTTACCTTTAGAATACCATCTTCTATCACTAATCTGCCCGCAGCTAATGTGGCTCCACCAGCTAAGAAACTTGAATGCTGAAAAGTTCCTTTTTGCTTCATCCCAATGTACAAGTCCTTCGACACGCTTAGCACAAAGATCCACTTGACTTCTTCTGGTCCTCCTCTCGTATCAAGAAGCCTCCCGCTCTGCTTGTAGATGAATTTTCCACCCACAATTACAACTTCATATGCCTCTCTCTACCTGTAATTATTTATAACCGGTCAGTTGCATTAAACATTTATTCTTGACTTTTCTTCTTCGTACAGTTAAATATATATAATCTCCTTAGAAGTGTAAATACTTGTTTTAATTTACACTGAGAAATAAACTAAAAGATATTAGTTAAACCATCACGAGTCTCTAACGTCCATTATGCACAATTTATTTTTTTGGTTACACTTTTCAAAACTGAGTCTAGAGAATTGGTTAGCGGATCCTTGAATAAATATCATAAACAGATAAACAAGCAAAGATTTGAACACCTTTTTTGTCACATGATAACCTTTATGCCCTACAGAAAGAAGACAAAACTCACCGGACCAAGATACTTGATGCATTGCTGATGAAGTTTTGATCTAGGGCACTTCTCAAGATTTACTTCTTTACCTTCACCTATGTCCAACCTACAGAACTCGAGGGGAAAACGTCTAATTTAGTGAAGTAGAAATTATATTGAAGTTGCTTGTTCGAATTACTTGTTGACTCAAGAAAATCTCACCAATAGAAGAAAGGTTGTTTACTGTCAGCTTGGAGCCACTTGGTGTAATAAAATTGAAGATTATGACCATAGCGATGTCGAGGATCAATCTGTTTTCACACAATTACGAAAGTAAATCAATGAAAATCTCACAAAAATGAGAATTCATGACATTGTTATTGCGGGAAAAGGTACTTACTGCTTCAAGCCAATGCTGTAAAGCAAGCTTACATGCCTTCTCATCTTTCGACAAACCTTTACCCACCTATCAACACAGATAAAGTCCTAAATACCACAACTTAAAAGTGTGGTGCACTAAGCTCCCGCTAAGTACCACAACTTAACCAGAGAAAAAAAAAGAGATTAAGAATTGGATTTTGTAAATGGTAAAATCAATCTATACCTTAGCAGCTCTGGTTAAAGCTCTTGACCAACGAGAAAAAGCAGTTTCGGGTACGATAATGAAATCGGATATGCAAATATCATTAGTGTTTATCGCTTCTTAGTACATAATTCAAATGTACCAGATATCCACGGGGGTACGATAATGAAATCAAGAAATGCCCAATTCTCTGAGGATACATTTCCTAGAAAGTAAAGAGGCATAACCTCTCACAAACGAAGTTATAAACAAAGCTCTCAGAAACCAGGAGTCGTTGACTGTCTGGATCTAGATGGTTTAGATCTAGTGAACTCCGAAGTGACTGAATATCAGGAATTTAGTGTTCCAGATTCTCAAAACTTAGAGACTCCAAAGATGGAACCAAGACGAGGTAAAAGGGCCAGGCAGTATAAATCCTTCGGTCCTAACTTTGTAGCTTATATGGTTTATAACGAACCACGAACAATTACTGAAGCGTTGTCAACTCCAGAAGCACCACTCTGGAAAGAAGCTATTGAGAGTTATATAGACTTCATCCTGCAAAACCATACTTGGGAGTTGGTTGATCTTCCTCCGGGAAATAAACAGTTGGGTTGTAAGTGGATACTCAAACGGAAGTATCAAGCATATGGGTCTATAAACAAGTACAAGACCAGGTTGGTAGTCAAGGGCTATCGACAGAAGAAGACATTTAATATTTTGACACGTACTTCCTGGTGTCTAGAATAACGTCCATACGAGTATTCAGTGCGAACGCAGCATTGCGTGACCTTGAGATACATCAAATGGATGTCAAAACAACATTTCTAAATGGTGATTGGAAGAAGAAATTTATATGGAACAACCCGAGGAGTATGTGGTTCCAGGGCAAGAAAAAAAAGTCTATCGATTTATCAAATCTATGAACGGGCTGAAACAGGCCTCGAGGCAATGGCACGAAAAAATTGATAGTACTCTACTTTCGAAGGGTTTCTCCATTAATAAGTGTGACAAATGTGTCTACATGAAAGGTAATTCTGACTCGTTCGTCATGATATTCTTTACGTAGACAACATGCTGATCACATGGAGTAGTCCTAGTTTGATCCTAGAGACTAAGAATATATTGAAACAATTTTTTGACATGAAGGATATATGTATAGCAGATGTCATCTTAGGGATCAAGGTCTCTAAGACGTCTGACAGACTGATCTTATCTCAGTCTCACTACATCGAGGATGTGTTGAGAAAGTTTGAGATGTTCGACAGTTCGTCGATGAAGTCACCACTGGATATGAATCAGAAAATTGATAAAAATCGTGGTGCGCCCGTATGCCAGGAGCGATATGCGCACATGATTGGGAGTTTGATGTACATAACAAACTGCACCCGACCTGATATCGCTTATACAATTAACAAGTTGGCTAGGTTTACCCGTAATCTAAGTAATGATCATTAGAAAGCGTTGAATCGGGTATTACGGTACCTAAAATACATGCTAACTTACGGGTTGCATTATTCGAGATATACAATTGTACTAGAAGGATACAATGATGCAAAATTGGATATCTGATATCGAGAACACCAAGTGCAACAGTGGGTGTATATTTACAATTGATGGTGGAAATGTGTCTTGGAAATCCTCTAAGCGAACTTGCATCGCCCGATCCACGATGAAGTCGGAGTTTATTGCTTTAGACAAAACATGAGAAGAAGCTGAGTGGCTTCATGACTTTTTAGAGGACGTTCCGTGTTGGGACAAACTCGTACCTTCTATAATGATCCACTGCGACAACCAGTCGGCTCTAGGAAGGGGACAAAGTTCTATGTATAATGAAAAGTCTCGTCATATTCGATAGAGACATAAAACCGTTAGACAGCTGATCACCACGGGTATTATTTCCGTTGATTATGTAAAATCAAATGATAACATAGCAGACCTTTTGACTAAGGGCATACCTAGAGATCAGATGTTCTGCTTGTCTAGGGGAATATGCTTAAAATTCAAATAATAAAGGACTGATATAGTGGTAACCCAACCTTACTAACTGGAGATCCAGGGAATTAGGTTCAATGGGAAAACTAAGTTGTAAAGGTTTAGTTGAGCGCTTTGGTGAAAGCAAGAGCACTTCGGGTTATGATTTTTGTAAGGTACATAAACCCAAATCCGTTCCCGTGATAGACATTAAGTGCTATCTGTAGTGTGGGTAGAGGTTAAGTTTCTAAAACCTTAAATGTTTCTTAACAGTTAAGATTAGGTTTGGAGAAATTTTTAATGGTTCTTAACACTTGAGAAACGGGGTATAACAGAATACCTTGTAGGATATCACCTATTTAAGTGTGAGGACAAACCGCCTCAAATGAACACACTTAAGAATCCAAGAGTGTCCACAGCCACATCAAACAAAACATTAAGAAGAACAGAGTAAGTGAAGTTGTTGTGTTGGTGCCGTTAACTTGACTTACACTAAATACTGACGGTTCAAGACATCACATTCACCGCGCAGTAAGTCCGGTGGTATTCAACTAAAGAAGGTTCAAAGCGGAAACTACCTCTCTTGATGCAACATCGGTCCGCTGAAAGATTGCTAGAAATAGGCACCTTGTGAGTGCGCCAAAATCTCTTTCAAGAGGGGATTGTTGGAAATTTATTAATGTGGAATAAAGTTTATCCCATTATTTATGACTCGAACAATTGGGGCTCCGCACGTCGGAAACGTCGTTTACACACACTTGCATACATTGTACTTGTTTCAGCGTTGTAACGTTGATAAATGAATGAAGAAGTGTGCATAGTGTAAAGATGGAACGGGTCGGAAAGGGCCACAGAGCCGAGAAGGGCCGCGGCGCCACCGCGGCACCGGGTAGCACCGCAGCGCCAACCCCATCAGGGTCACAGCACTGGCGAGCCGCGGCGCCTCAGTGGCTGAGCCGTGACGCAAATTCCGACCCAAGTTACTGGAGCCGCGACGCTTCTGAGGCGCAGCTGCAACGCTATTTTGGTTTCCCCTGACAGAAAGTTTGAAATGGGAAATCCGATTTTGGGATTTTTGGGTTGCCTCAATGACATTCATTCCAGCATTACTCAACTATTATTTGGCTGATAAATGAGTGTCATTATTTGGGCAATTCATTGTCATTACATGAGTGATTCAATGCCATTACTTGACACTTGAAAAGACAAAAATCTTACACTATAAATTGAGGTCTTTGGCTCAATTGTTAAAGACTTGTACTTCATAAAATCTTCTTCCTCTCTAGTATTCTTTCAATACTCAAAGTTCTTCAAGAGAAACATTTGAGTTTCCTTTGCTCAAGTGTGTTAGCTGTTTTAGTTTGAGAGACTATTGCCTAGCAACGTAAAAAAATATATACGGGACAATCTTGTCTTAAAGACAGAATATCATCACTCGACTCAGCGATCATTCAAATCAAGTGTTCGTTCTTGTTTCCAGTTGTTTGTTAAGATTATTTCTTTTGTTGTAATATTTTATTTTTTCATTTCCTAGTTCTTGTAATATATGTTTGCTATTTTCCGTTGTAGCTATTTTTTTGCTAACATTATTTTTATTCAAATACAGAATTTTAGATCAAAATTACTAGGCCAACAAAATTCGTAATCGAATCACTAGCTTCTGCGACCCTTATGACTTCTGATTCTATCATAATCTGCAAGTCAAGAGAGGGAGTTCTGCCCTAGGCTCGATCGACTTTTTGGCTTGAAGGAAATTGGACCGTGTCACTCATGTGGGTCAAATCCAGATTCATATTAATTAAATAAATATATTATTAGTTATATATTTATAATTAATTAAGTAGAATTTCAATTATAAGCTTGCAGAACACGTGTTGCGTCTCAATCAAACTTCTATTTCTTTTTCTTTAACCTTGACATTAAATTATAATCACGGTTAAGTAATAAATATATATGCAAGATATGCACATTATATTTATTAATTTTCCTATAAACATTCCGTGCGAGGAAGTTTTTAACATCAAATTAGTTTGTATATATCCTTTGAAATTATTTGAAACATGCACTTAAACGGTTGGAATGTCCAATTATACTCCTAATCAATAATTTGTTTTCAAGAAATCCACAATTGTTATTCTTTATATGTGCACAAGGTAAACTTAATTAATAATTATAGGTAAAGGTTCAAATATATCACTACGTTACCTCTATGTAGATTAATTTACTCAAAACGAAAAATCGTTTGTTATAAAACATATTACTGGGGCAAATACAGGACACATCACAAATATTAAATGATATATTGGGATCTTTCCCTTTGAAAAAAATAAGTAGTAATTTTATTTGCCACTTAATATAACGCGATTTTAAAGTGAATAGAACAATTAGGATGCGTTTGGTTAGGGATAATAAGGAGATATAAAGAGAATGAAATTCTCTAATTTTCTTTGAAGTTGTTTGTCTTACCTACTTTTTTATTTCATTTATCCTCTTTTGCATTTCCTTTCCCTTAGATTGATTTCCTCACCCCTTAGACCATCTCCGGCAGGCGGCAGGTACGAGATAATTCCTTGGCACATCAGATAAATAATCTGTCACATCATCAATTATCTAAATTTATCACATACATTCCACAATAGGAGATATTTTAAAAAATAATTCATTTTCTCTTTCCTCCACATCAATACATATACTCCACCATATATATTCATTCTATCTCATTTTTTTTATTTTGTATATGATATTATTCTTGTAATTCATATTATTATACATATAATAATAAAATTATAAATTACTTATATTCATTTAATTTTGACACTTATCAAATATTATTATAATATTAAAACACAACAATACATGATTTTATTAATGAAGATAAATTAATTGTACAATTTATCAAAAACACACTAAAACGTTGATAATATTAAAAATCACAAATTGAAAATTAATTTTCGATTGCTCCATCTCTAGGAAATATGTACGTTCTTGCAACATTAAATCTTGATGGTAACAATATTTCTGGTACTATACCACCTAGTTTGATGAATTCTCGCATCAACATTTTGAATTTGAACAAGAACGCTATTGAATGGTACATTATTTATGACATTTGAAAATTGGATGACATATTTTGAGAATTTTGTGGACGTGAATATTGAGATTTTGTAGTTGGTTCGAAATATAAAATTTGGAGGAAGATTAAATTTTTGATTAGGATCCATATTTAAAAAATAGCAAATACTTTGGAAGAAGATAGAAATTTACAGAAAGTAACCAAAATATTTTGGTGTCCAAATGAAGTAAACATAGTCTCTTTTTATAGATCTTGAAAAATTAAAAAATTTGATGTTTTATTTATTTTTAAATTCGGTTAAATTATTCGTCAAAAATAGCAATTAAAATACTGGTGGAAAATGAATTTCGATGATAATCGCAGTCATTACTGTGGTGCACAAAGGTTAAACCGGACCGATGGGCCGAAGATCGAAACTCGGATCATTAGGACCAAGACCGGATCGAATTTCTCGGTCCGTCCGGTCCGAATTTCTGTCGGTCCGGTTTGTTGACCGAACGATTCTTTCCCCACTTCGACCCCCACCAAATCCGGACGTATTGACATATCAAATATAGGTTGTAAATTGATCAAACTTTATATCGTCATCACTTTGCGCTCGGACGTCCGTTTTACCTATTTTTTTTTTTGATTTCGCGTATTGTTTCGATCTGCGGGGGCAACCGAACTTTATATCGTCATAACTTTGCGCTCGAACGTCCGTTTTACCTATTTATTTTTTTGATTTTGCGTATTTTTTCGATACGGGGGTGGGCAAACTGCTTTTCAGCCGATTTCTCCAAAAACGTACATCTTGCCCCTCAATTTCACTTTTCCCCAAATTGTTACGTTTTCCCCCTTTTCAAATCTAGATATCTCGCGATATACAATAGATTTCAACGTACAAATTTCATGGTAATGTGTCTGAGAATGTCAATTTCAGTATTGAAAATTCAATTTTTTTTAAAAAACTGAGCCCCGAAACCCGACCCGGAATTATATATATTATATATTAGGAATTAAAAAAAAAAATATTATATATATTAGGAATTATATAATTCAATATATATTAGGAATTATATATATTATAAAAAATATATATATTTAAAATTCGGTCCGGATCGGACCGAACCTGGACCGGACCAGACCAAAAACCAAGAACTTAGATCACTAGAATCGAAGACCGGACCGAATTTCTCGGTCCGGTTCGGTCCGGTCCGAACAGGTTCGATCCGGTCCAATTTTTCGGTCCGGACTGACTTTTGTGCAGCCATAGCTGTCACATGACACCTTCCACAACAGGAGATATTATCTTCACGTGACAAGATTATCTCCTATGTATTCAATAATTCCCAATTATTTCTACGTCAACCTGCCATTCGAATTATCTCCTGCTGTATGTAATTATCGGGGACAATGTCCCCTACTGGAGATGGGAGATGGTCTTAGGTATTTCCATTCCTTTTCCCCAACCCCGAACCCGGAAATTATAATTTCAACAATTAAATACTATAAAAATAAATACTTTTATCTATAGACTGATGAGGAGTAATTAGATTATTGTAACAAAATGTAAAGATCTCTCCATTTGGTCCCTCCTGCAAAAGCCACATGGAAATGTGGAATGGATGAATGACTGGTAACAAACCTTGTCTTCTTTTCCCCAAAAACTCAACGCAATAAACCCTAATTTTCACTGAATCGAATCGCGGTGTGTTAATGGCGGTTTCCGAGGAGGAATCGTCGTCATCATCATCTGCCGGTTGCAGCAAGTCGCGATCAGCTACTTCTCTTGGCGCTTGTTATTTGGCTAAAACTGTTCTTAGAGGAAGTGTTGTTTTGCAAGTTGTTTATGGCCGTATTCGCTCTTCTACTTCGTACGACGTCGTTTTTGGCAAGGTAAGCAACGCTTTTAACTATACAGTGCAGAATTGATGTAATTAAACATATGGCGAACTCGCTAATAACTACTACTATGTATTCTTGAAAATTTTAGCAGACTTAAAAGGCGTAACAATGGATTGCTTAATCTGGATAGGATCTCTTACGAGTTGAAGGAAAATATTTTATTCATAAACTCATAAATATGTGAATGCTCTATGCGATCTCTGCATAGTGAAAATAGCTAGCAACACACCTATTCATAATAGTACGGAACCTACTTTAGCTCAAAACAGGAAAACCCATTACTATATAAATTCTAACTAGACATGAATTAAACCAAATCCTAACCAATTTTGATTTCTTACAACTTTGATTTATTTTTCCAACATGAATTGTTTAGATTAGTATATTGAATATAATTTGAATGATGACTAGTAGGGGAGCAGGTTAGGGGTGTATCGGAAATAACCTCTCTACCTCCATGATAGGGGTAATGTATGTGTACATTACCCTCCCAACACCTCACTTGTGGGATTACACTGGGGTATGTTGTTATTGTTAAGCAGGTTAGACTTCCACGTATGCCCTGTCTCTAGATATGGATTAACTTAAGTAAAAGAACGATTATTCTGTGATTGATCATTTTTATCTTGAAAATAGCACATTTTTCTTTTATATGCTCATGCAACTATTTTTGGGGTTCTCGACTTGCCGTTGCTCTTTCCGTAGTCTTTTCCACCTTGTATTCTATTTAAAGCAAGTGGGTTGCACCAATGGTCAGTAACCGGGAATGCTGCACCATTATTCTCGTTTTAGGAATCCTACAAATCTCTCTGTGAGAGACTCTTCTCCTTTTGATGTTTGAAAGCATTGATGTCTTATGAGCAGGTTTGTATCTATTCGAGAAAAGTGTCATGATTATTCGTATGTTAATACAAATTCAACCACGATCCAGTTATTTTGTGGGATAATTTAGAGGGAAGAAGTAGAATAGCTATATGTAGAAGGTTGTATTCTCACAGTTTCAAGACAAAAGAAATACACTTTAAGTTTGTGTAAGAGGTTTTTTAGGAATCTTGTAATAACATGCTGTGACGTTCTTCTTTTCACATACACATTCAAATCTAGAAAAAGTACCTTTTTTTTGAAATCGCGGAAACAACCTTTTGAAGTCTATCTACCTTTCTCAACAGCCGACTCACTTCCTTTAGTAACTAGAGGAGCTTCCAGTTTGGCATCTGCATACTGAAATTCCTTACCCACCAGCCACCACCAGCCGATTCCAGTAATAGGAAGAGAAATCTACAAGATCAAGGTCATATTGAACTGATCTAATTCCCTGACTTTAATCTGACCTCAGTGCATATTGGAGGCTTAAGTTCTTCTAGAGTATAAACTGCGCCTTGAATCAAATGCAAATTGAATTTTCTGTTGTTTAGAGAATTAGTACCGGTGGAAGGAAGTCTGGTTCCAAATTGTCTGAATAACAGTATACTGACCATAAAATGTCTTAAGTTGCGGCAGAGCGTAAACGGGCTATATATTTCTTGAGATATGACACTTCTGCTTACGTATTCATATCAGGTAAGACCAGATAATTGCATGATGGTTATATAAACTTTGTTTTCGCTCTTGGCGAATGGGGAGGGGGAATGCAAATTATCTATAGGTTGCACTTGCAAACAAAACCTTGAATAATGTGTGAGATCTATTTACTCTATCAATAACCAAGCTGGATTTGAACGTTGTTGTCACAAGAATTGCAAAACTTTATGCAAACCCTAATATTCGTTCAGAATTTATAGCTGGACAATTAAAGAATAGAGTTTCATTTCGAAAAGCAATGGAAAAGGCTATTGAATTAACAGAACAAGCAGCTTGCCTTATCTATTACTTCTTTTTCACTTGCTAAAAAACCTTTTTTTGGGAGAGGTGGGGTGGTGGTGGGGGTGGGAGGTTGAAGAAATATATTTGATGGGAGATGTTCTTCTTGTATTTTTCATCCCTTTATTATCTGATCATGCTGAGCAACTTTCAGTATATTACTTTTTACTTGTTTTCATCTCAAAATTGTTGACAATCAATTAATAATGCTTGCCTACATATCATTACTTAATAAAAAAAGGCTCTCCTGTAACGCACAATTGGAAAAGCAGAAAAGCTCACATGGGGTATATTTATTAGTAGTTTAATTAATTACATTAATGTAGTTACGTTTTAGAATTCTATGTTGTAGAAGTTCTCATAATTTTTAGCCACCAGCCAACCCTTTTACCCTGCTTCTACTTGTGTCTCTGAATCTTAGGAGGTGCTGATGAATCTGGCTTCTAGATTGAATCTCCTATTGGATGCTTTTACCTTCTTTTTTTTCATGTCTATCTTGAGGTTGTATTAAATATCTACGTCCGGGCAGAACATAGGAGTCGATTTGTTTGAACTGTCATCCAGAGATTAGAAGAGAACAAATTTAACATGTTGCTTACTTTGGGATTCCAACAACAACAACAACATACCCAGTGTAATCCCACACAGTGGGGTCTGAGGAGGGTAGAGTGTACGCAGACCTTACCTCTACCTTGGTGTAGAGTGGCTATTTCCCAAAGACCGTCGGCTCAAGAGAAAACATGACAAAAAGGTCAGATAAGGGTTAAAGAAATTAAAGTAAAGTACATAGATCGGGACAAAATATTATAGTTAAGCTTGTGGTAGAGATCAGCTTCGTCATCTCTTCAAATAAATTTACTAGTTGAAATGTGTCATACTAATCTCATCAAAGAATCTCTGATTATTAGGGCGAGAAATTGTGCTGCATGTGCTTCTACTAGATTTCAGATTCTCTAGAATGATGTACTAAAGCTGTGGCTCTAACCATACTCCATAAGTTGTTTAACATATGCCTGTGCTAGCTACTGCACATTTTTTACTCAAGATGTTGCACAAATGCATAAACTGTGAGTTCTTGCAAGAACTGTTTGTTACTACTCCAGAAAACCCAATATCTCCAGATCAATTTGATTACAGAAGTACCACATTCTATATTCTTTTACTTGAAGGCTAAACTTCTTATTAGGGGTGGGCACAAATACCGAAAGATCAAAAATCCGAACCGAATTTGGTCCCGTCTCGATTCTATTTTTTCTAAAACTTCAGTATTCGGTTGAGGGTCCTGGTGTTTCGGTTAACCAAAGAAACGAAATACCAGCGACACTAACCAGCTACTGCTTTAGCAAATACCATTAAGTTTCTGTGTCTTTTTGGTTCCTCGTCTTCAATTACAGATAAATTGTGATAACCCCATCTCCATTGATGGAAACCTTAGAATCACCAAGTACAGATCATGAATAAGATTTTTTTTCCAAACACCGTAGTACTTATATTCCAGTTTTAGCAGTGACCACTGAGTTTCTGTTTCTTTGGTTCATCATCGATATTAACAAGTAAAATCAAGGTCCTTGGAAAGGATAAGCATTACTGCTAACAACCAGCTTTGACAAGCAATATTTAGAAAATGGCATGTTGAAAATTCAGTTGCAATACTTGTTTTCTTTCTTCAATCCTTCCTATAGTTGTTCCAGTTGAAGCCATTAGAATTACATTTTCACCTCTCACGAACACCAGTTCTGAAGTCAAAATGAGGTGTAGAACTGAGAGGAAATCCCTATTTAGATGCATGAATTATAGTTTCCTATGCTTATATAGCACAGGTGTGCTGCATGCTTAATTGTTTATCTGATTGGACTCCCTGCATATGGGCTTCAACTTGCTGTTGAATGTTAGCTACTTGGTTGCAGGTTTAATTAGCAAGTTTCAGTGTGTGAAATGACAACTTATTTTGATGTAGGAAACATCTATAGAGTTGGTGATTATAGATGAAGATGGAATTGTGCAATCTATTTGTGAGCAGCCTGTATTTGGCATAATAAAAGATATAGCTGTCCTGCCGTGGAATGAGAAGTTTTGTGCTGGAAGCCCACAGGTGTTTAGATTGTTTCTTCCGACTAATCCTTCATTTCTAAGATTTTCTACTTATAGCCTTTTGCTTTCACTTTTTCTTTTAAATAGCTTTTGGGCAAAGACCTCTTGGTTGTTATTTCGGATTCAGGGAAGCTGTCAGTTCTCGGATTTTGCAATGAAATGCACAGGTTAATTATTTTTCAACTGTATCTTTGTTATATATTTTGTACACATAAAGGGAGCAGTTACTTTTTTTATCTTAATTTAACCAAGACAATCGTCTTTTTCATCAACGGCTTACCTTTGCATTGTTCACATAGGTTTTTCGCTGTAACACATGTTCAACTTTCATCTTCTGGAAATCCTAGGGATCAAATTGGAAGGATGTTAGCCATTGATTCCAGGTAAGTTATATTGTTGATGGACCGATGTAAACAGTTAGATGGTTGGCACAATTGAAATCAGTCACCTTAGGCTACTACTTAGAGGTTCTAGATGTCCATGTTGGTGATTTCTCATTCTGCTCTTTGCAGTGGCTGTTTCATTGCTGCTAGTGCATATGAAGACAGATTAGCTCTTTTCTCCCGCTCTGCTTCAGCTGGCAGTGATATAATTGATAAGGTTAATATTGTGCATACGTTTCCTTCTAGATATGTATGCAACTTAATCACTTGAATAGCTATGTTTTATTCTACTGATGCTCTTTAAATAATGATACTAGAGAATCTTTTGTCCCACTGACAATCAAGGGAAGATCAAGACTGCCAGTGGTTTCACCAGTTTCTGTGGTACTATATGGAGCATGTGCTTTATCTCAAAAGATGTTTGTCAACCAAATAAGGATTACAATCCTGTGTTGGCCATTCTTCTCAATAGGTAGGATTGATGGATGCAGTTTGCAAGCATAAGTAATTTTCAGATTCACAATTGTTAAAATGGCTTTGTGATGCAAATTGGGTTCTTTTCTTTTATAGTTGCATATAACAAATCGTCATCTTATAATTTCTGGTTTGCTATTATCGATATGATGTTTCAAATTGGCCCTGCAGGAGGAGATCATATAGGAGTGAGCTCATGTTGATAGAGTGGAATATGAAGGAGCATTCACTCCATGTAATATATCAGTATTCTGAACCTGGACCACTTGCACATCATATCGTAGAAGTTCCTCATTCTTATGGACTCATGTTAGTATTTCGTGCTGGGGATGCTATTGTGATGGACTTTAGAGATCCTAATAACCCTTGTTTTCCATACCGAATAAGTTTGAATTTTACACCTCCTTCAGTTGAGAAGCAGAATTTTGTAGAAGAAACTGTTAGAATTCCCGATATTATTGATGAAGAAGGTATGCATAGTGTTGCTGCATCCGCATTGCTTGAGCTCAGCGACTTGAATAAAAATGACCCAATGAACATCGATGATGATAGCAATGTAAAGCCGGGTTCAAATTTCGCCTGCTCATGGAGTTGGAATCCTGAAAATGTGAAGAATCCTAGGATGATATTTTGTGCTGATTCTGGAGAACTTTTCCTGATTGAATTTCTATTTGATTCTGGTGACGTGAAAATATCTCTGTCTGATTGTCTTTACAAGACTCTACCAGCCAAGGCACTTTTGTGGGTGAGAGGTGGATTTTTGGCAGTTATTGTTGAGATGGGTGATGGCATGGTGTTAAAAGTTGAAGAGGGAAGACTTGTTTATAGAAGTCCAATCCAAAATATCGCTCCAATATTGGATATGTCGGTTGTGGATTACCATGATGAGAAACATGATCAAATGTTTGCGTGCTGTGGGATGGCACCTGAAGGATCTTTACGAGTTATACGTAGTGGCATCAGCGTAGAAAAATTGTTGAAAACTGCTCCCATTTACCAGGGTATTACTGGAACTTGGACAGTTAAAATGAAACTTGCTGATTCTTATCATTCTTTCCTTGTACTGTCTTTCGTTGAAGAGACTAGGGTGCTATCTGTTGGTGTGAGCTTTTCTGATGTAACCGACTTCATGGGTTTCCAACCTGATGTTTGCACGTTGGCATGCGGTCTTGTGGGCGATGGTCTGCTGGTTCAAATCCACCAGACTGCTGTGAGACTGTGTGTACCTATTACTGCTTCACATCCAGATGGTATTGATTCGTCATCACCAACTTTCACCTCGTGGTCCCCTGATAATATGACAATAAGCCTGGGAGCTGTTGGGCCTAATTTGATAGTTGTTGCAACTTCCAGTCCATGTTTCTTATTCATTCTTGGCATCAGGACCATATCAGCCCATCATAATGAAATATACCAGATGCAACATGTGAAATTGCAAGATGAACTCTCCTGCATCTCCATCCCCCAAAGACGGCTTGAGCAAACATCTTTTATCTCTAGAACTAGTAATACAAATGGAGTTCCTCTGGATTCTCTTCCAGCCGGATTGTACATCAGTAACACCTTCGTTATTGGTACACATAAGCCTTCTGTAGAAGTTCTATCATTTACTTCTGATAAGGGCGTGAGTGTTCTTGCTGTAGGGTCTATAACCTTAACAAACACTCTTGGAACAACCATAAGTGGCTGCATCCCTCAAGACGTAAGACTTGTACTTGTCGATCGGCTCTATGTTCTTTCAGGATTGAGGAATGGTATGCTACTCAGATTTGAGTGGCCTTCTATCTCGACAATTTCCTCACTAGTCTCTCCTGGCCTTCAAACTTTTGACAATTCTTGTATGGCTAATTGCACTAGTTCCTCAATTTTTGCATCTCAGAATTTTAGAACTCAACCTATGCAAGTGTCCAGTTTATTGGATAAGACGAAGGATTTTCCTGTTTATCTGCAGTTAGTTGCAGTTCGTCGGATTGGCATCACTCCTGTTTTTTTGATTCCATTGAATGATTCTCTTGATGCTGATGTGATCGCTCTAAGCGATAGGCCCTGGCTATTGCAAACTGCAAGGCATAGCCTCTCGTATACTTCAATATCTTTTCCACCCTCCACACATGTTACTCCAGTCTGTTCAACTGAATGTCCCAAGGGAATAATCTTTGTTGCTGAAAATAGTCTTCATTTGGTAAGAAAAAATTTGCACATTCTTTTGATAACAAAGGTCAACATTGATATCTCACCTCCCTAGTTGCACTTGTAATTTGCATATTATATGTTGGATAGGCGACTACAAGCCATATGATGGCTTCTTGCTGCCCTCATATCAGGTCGATGGCTTCAATATCACTTTATTCATGTCGCCAGTGATCCTGTTTGCTTGACTTCCCTACCTCACCTCTAACCCCACACCCCACCCCAAATCCCCCCAAAAAAGAAAGAAAATAGAGAAAGAAAACTAAAGAATGTAGGTCGAGTGTATGTAGTTGTATATATTGATCTTGGTCCTTGTACACCTTTCATAGTCAGACAAAATGACCATCTTTTTTTTTGTTTCAGGTGGAAATGGTGCCTAGTAAACGGCTTAATGTGCAGAAATTTCATTTTGGTGGCACTCCTCGAAAGGTTCTATATCATAGTGACAGCAGGTTGTTGCTTGTGTTAAGGACTGATCTGAGTGATGATTTATGTTCATCTGATGTCTGTTGCATAGATCCTCTCAGTGGATCGGTGTTGTCATCTTTTAAGTTTGAGCCTGGGGAGATGGGAAAATGCATGGAGTTGGTAAAAGCCGGAAACGAACAAGTTCTTGTTGTTGGAACTAGTCTCTCTTCTGGTCCAGCTATAATGCCTAGTGGTGAAGCTGAGAGGTTAGTGCATTTTACCTCCATGAATCTACAATACGCTTATTGTTTTTGATTTTTTTTCTTTCCCAATAATGTATCTTTTCTTGATAAATCTTTGTTTGTCTAAAGTGTATATATGAATTGCATGTTTTTTATTTAGTTTTAATAAAGATAACTTTTGACAGTACAAAGGGCCGTCTAATAGTTCTTTGCCTCGAGCAAATGCAAAACTCAGATAGTGGATCAATTGCATTTTCATCGAGGGCTGGATCATCTTCTCAACGGACTTCACCTTTCCGTGAGATTGGTGGATATGCCGCTGAACAGCTCTCTAGCAGTAGTCTTTGTAGCAGTCCCGACGATAACAGCTGTGACGGGATTAAACTTGAGGAAAGTGAAGCATGGCACTTAAGATTAGGTTATTCAACCACTTGGCCTGGAATGGTGCTTGCAGTCTGCCCGTATCTTGATCGTTTTTTCTTGGCCTCTGCGGGTAATTGTGTAAGTGAAGTAAATCTCACCCGTGGACTTTCTTGCAAAGTTAGTGTTACCCCTTACTAAAATATGTTGCTTCTTTTTTCATTCTCCCCGCAGTTTTATGTTTGTGGTTTTCCAAATGATAATTCCCAAAGAGTCAGACGTTTAGCAGTAGGGAGAACACGGTTCATGATCATGACTCTTACTGCACACTTCACTAGAATTGCTGTTGGTGATTGTCGTGATGGCGTCCTCTTTTATTCGTATCAAGAGGTGAGTAGCTAGAGTTGATTTTACTTTAGAAACCTCCATTTTCTTGGGTTGTTCGTGTTTTCTTGGGCATTGGTTGTTGTTTATATTTCCATTATGTTACTGGAAGTCTGGAATTCCTATTTCTAGGTTGTGGTTTGCAGGGGACATGAAAATACTTATATTAGATTTTATTTTACCTTGGCTATAGCAGGTTTTAGGAGAGGTAGAGGTAGTCCAAAGAAGAACTGGGGGGATTTGATTAGACATGACATTACACATCTTCAGCTTACTAGGGACGTGACCCTAGATAGGAGAGGTCGAGGATTTGGGTAGAAGGGTAGTAGGTAGCTTTGTATTGTAGTACCTTTATGAGGGAGAGGCAGGGAGCTAGTCTCCTCTTCTCCTCCTTATTTAGTAGTCTTACCTAGTATTCACATAGTATCTTACTCGTCAATTTTACTGCTACTTGTTACTTCGTTTCCTTTGTTTATCTTGCTATTTTGCGGTCGTTATTTTCTTTTCTATCCTGCTTTTATTACACTTCTTTTGAGCCGAGGGTCTATCGGAAACATCCTCTCTACCCCACAAAGGTATTGGTAAGGTCTGCGTACATCCTACCCTTCCCAGATCCACTTGTGGAATTTCACTAGGTATGTTGTTGTAGATATTACCACCTTGCATTGGTAGATTTGGAAACTTGTTGCCTTACAAGCTATCTTCTTCTGTCTTGTGATCAGGATGCAAGAAAACTAGAGCAAATTTTCTGTGACCCTGTCCAGAGGTTGGTTGCTGATTGCACTCTTATGGATGGAGAAACAGCTGCTGTTTCAGATCGAAAGGGGAGTCTAGCCATTTTATCATGTTTGAATCACTTGGAAGGTAAATTCAATTTACTGTATCTATGTAAAATCCGATTTCTAGGATACAACTGCATAGGGAAAGAAAGATCAGGATCTCTGTACATAATGGTTTATGCTACCTGTTCTGTTATTTTTACTAGCTGAGATTCTTATGACACATCCTCATCATCTTGTTTCTCATACTTTTCTTCGTCTACCAACTGTTTTTAATTTAACTCATTTACTTGTTTTTCTGTTGTTGAAAATATTGCGTGGTTTTGCAGATAATTCTAGTCCAGAACACAATCTTGCTCTAACTTGTTCATTTTACATGGGCGAGATAGCTATAAGAATTCGAAAGGTAGGCATATTTTTAAGCCTTATAATGCACCTTCCAATGAATCTTCTTGTTTGTTCCTATGAAGTAGTATAAACGATATAAAACAAACCATATATAATACTTGTTATCGGAAAGAAGGAGCACTTTCATATAGGAGATAATGATTGGATGCCAAGATGGACATTTATGGTATTTGTGGTCCAGAAAGTAGAAATAATGGATATCATATGATATATAGAAGACGAGTAACCCAACACAGGCGTGAACACACACGGAATTTGTGATAGATAAATTCGATGCTAGCTGATGTTTCATACTTCAAGGGATCTGAAAAGACAAATCACCTTTTACTGCATGGCAAGGTCAGAAACCACTGAACAGTTACAGAATCCTCTATTTTGACATTTATGTATTCTCTTAGATGATTCCCCGAGTTGAGAAAGAACAAATATGGTGCTCAGTGCTGACGTGTGTTAGGTTCTGATTAGACAAACATGAACAATTTTCTCGGTTCTGAATTTGGTGTTTGAGAGAGATGTAGAGGAAAAAATATTTTCTACTCTGTCCATCTATAGCAAATTGTCTGATTTCATTGTTTATTTACTTTTTTTTTTAATTTAAAAATTGTATTTTGTATTATATATTTAACTTAACAGTATTCAACTTTAATTCAGATAATTCTTATACTTCTTAGAATATGAATTTAACTGTTTACATATGTATTCTTAAGTTAAAATTATATCAATACTTGAGCACCTTCGCTTTTAAAAAAGAGAGAATATTAGTGATATTGGCTTAAGAAATCGTAAATGATTTAATGTAGTAATTCTGAAAGCTGCTATGAGTATCCCACAGATTGTTAACAGTTTGATGGAATGGGATATGAACTTTGATGATATGGCAAAAAATGCTGCAGCATCATTTCCATGACTTAATTTTGGTTGCAGCTTCAACTGATTTGAGAAACGATATCTTGTTGCAGGGGTCATTCTCCTATAAACTTCCAGCAGATGATGCACTTAGGGGATGTCAAGTTGCCAGCAATGTTGGTGACATATCACAAAATAGTATCATGGCTAGTACACTTTTAGGGAGCATAATTATTTTCATTCCTCTTACTAGGTATCTTACAACATCCTGTCAAATTTACTGTTCATGTCACCTGAAAAATTTAGTGTTCATCTTCATGGGATGTGCTTTGGTGATTCTTCGACTCTGTACCTTCTATTTCTCATGCATCTTTTAGTCAGTTAGTCTAGTATGTGAGCTGCTAACTTAAAATATGATTATCGTCGGATAAAAACATTTAGGTGGTTGCTTTAGCTCCTCAGATCATTCAGCTTATTCTCTTCATTGAGATGATAAATAGTTAATATTTGCATTTATAGCCGTCCCAGCTTGCTGGCTCTACTGAAGCATTAGAATGCCAGTTTTGGAACTTCTCTTGGTTCTTGTTTGTGAGATTCGAACTGATTGAATTCAACTATTCTATTGAATTGCTAGTATAGGGCATCCCGAGTTGGATCTTCCTGCTTTGCAGTAGTTTAGGAGTTTTTAGTCTCTCTATGTACTGCATCTGCTGTCTCTTTTCTTCTTACCCCACTCCTTGTTATCCTGCAGAAATGGGAGTGGAAACAGGGATTGGAAAATAGGAAGGGAAGTGGTCATAAGTAGTTTCTGGAGTGTATTGGTACACTTATATATCCATAAAAGGGCGATGCTAATATGTTATTAAAAATAATAATTTGTAACATGGAGACCCCACAGTGGGGGATTTCACTGGGTATGTTGTTGCTGCCGTTGTTGTAATTTGTAACATGGATCAATGTTTGAAGGATTTTTAAGTGTGCCAAAATGTAGTATTTTCAATTGGCTTTATCTATTTTCTCCGCAAAAAATAATGTTGAAGTAACTCTGTAGAGATTTACTTTCTCATAGGGAGGAATATGATCTTTTAGAAGCAGTACAGGCTAGGCTTGTCATCCATCCACTGACTGCTCCTATATTGGGAAACGACCATACTGAATATCGCTGTCGTGGGAGTATGGTAAGAACTTCTAGTACTCTTCACGTTTCTTATTTTTATTTTATATAATGTTTTGGAATAATATGGTCAATGAGGATTCATATACCCGATCCCGACTTGCTAGAGATTGAGGCCTAGTAGTGGTTGTTGATGTTGTGAATTGTTTTAAAGTTCTTAACTTATTATTTAATTCCTGTCTCGCAAGGTGAAGTTTCTAGTCAACCCCGATGATGTTTTATGAAAATGAATTATCATTAGATAAGATGCAATATGTCAGATTGCAATATCTCTCACTCTTGAGAAAGAATTAAGAGCAACAATGAGTCTATAGCCTTTGGCTATTTAAAATTTTTTGTTTTGTTAAAGTATAGGGCTACAATTCACATGCTACTCATTGTGCTCATGTCAAAGGAGCTAAAATAGAATGTCCCAGTAAGAACATGAACAAGGACAATGGGAATGATATCCTAGTGGAATGGACAACACACCTCCTACCATATAGCCTAGTGGAAAGGACAACACACCTCCTACCATGTGCTGGGTGGGGGTTAAGCCATCAAGGGAATTAAGTGGGAAGGGGCCATTGTTGACTGCTATGTCGGGGTTTGCTGGAGTAGGGTTTACCATATCACACTGGAAAAAAAAAGGAAATGCGAACAGAGGAACATGTGACCAGAGTTTTGCTCTCTATAGTTCTTGTTTTCCTTGACAACGAGTTTTAGGTTTGCAAGCAGAAACTAGAGAGCCATGTTTTCTATATTGCTGTTTATAAATCCGCCTGAAACTGTCACTCATCATTCTTGTGGCGTCTTTGGCTTTTTTGTTTACAGGCTAAGGCACCTAAAGCTCTGGATGGTGATATGCTTGCTCAGTTCTTGGAGCTTACCAGTGTGCAACAAGAAGCTGTATTAGCATTGCCTCTTGGCGCACAAAACACAATTATGTTCAATTCAAAGCAATCCCCTGCTCCAATTACTGTTAATCAGGTTGTGCGGCTGCTAGAACGTGTTCATTATGCCCTGAACTGAATATCAAGTTTATCTTTGTCCTGATGCTTTGAGAGCTGTTAACTTGGTCTTTGATTGACTGCCAAATCAAGTGGCCTTGCAGCCTAGCTCCAGACTATTGTCAGTGCCAAGGCCATCTATTCATATTTTTGGAAGCAAGGTGATCTGTGATTGCCAAAATATGTTTGGAGCTTAATCGAACCAACTACAAGCGAGGCTATTCTGCTTTTGTTTGGTGTTGGGGTGGGTTTGGGGGGGGGGGGGGGTCAGAAATAAATTTGCAGGGTGCCTCTTCCATGAACATGGTCTGTACACAGTTTTGTATCGAAAGTTTTTGAGTTTTTGTACAACGTCTTTGTTTCCCTGATGGAAGAGGGAGGTTTCCGTGAGTCTTTACTGTAAATGATGCGCTGCAGTAGCTTCAGTACATTGTAAATATATCCTTTTGAGAGTTTAGACCTTTTTTCTTGTTCGCATACCTTATCGCGCAAATGCCCCTTTTTATCTTTTTCCCCATTCAACGCTATTTTTATAATTTGTACTCTTAATAGGGCTGTCCAACGGGGCGGGGTTGGGTCGGGGTCTGGCGGGGCTGGAGGGTAGGGTGTGGTCGGAGCCTGGCGGGGTCTGCCGCCGCCCCGTCCCGATCCAGAGGGGGTCGGTGTTGGGGGTGGGGTGGGGTCGGGGTGGGGTCATTTTTTTATTTGTCTTTAAATTAAATAAATAAATAACACACACACAACAAGATAGTTTAATAAAACATATCAAGACTGTTTTTGTGCCTCTTATATTATTCGACTAGAAGTATGATTTTTTTTGTAATATAATTTTAACATTGCAACTTCGTGATATTGAAAGTTGCAAATAAATAACATAGTAAAATTGTAATTAAAAGAATTACATTTTAAGAAACACATTTTTTAGTTTTTTTATAATTTCACGTGGTTCTTCGGTTGAAATTGATATTTGTTGGTCAAATTGGTCGACGTCGTTTGCACATCCGTCGGATAAGATTTCGTTGTAGTTGTAGTCTTCTTCTTTGTTGATCTCCGGCTGGCCGCACCTCCTACGCTCCGCACGAATCCAGTCTTTGAATAGAATTGCAATCTCTAATGAGTCTCCTCCCAATGAATGTCTGTGCTCCCCTATTTGAAATCTTCTCGCAGAAAACGCGCTTTCAGACGCTGTTGATGACGCTTGAATGTTCAACACATCTCGGGCCATCTTTGCTAGTGTTGAAAAATTCTTCTCATTCTCCCTCCAGTATTTTAGCAAGTCTTCACGTCACTCTTCATTTTCAATTGCTTCGTACGGTACAACACTCTGCAAAACAAAAACATCAAACTCGCTAATTTGGTTAGAAACGGTACCACTAAATATTCTCTGTCTGATGCTTTGAATACTAGCCGCAGAAAAAGCATGACGTTTTTTAGGTTGTGTTGAAGGAGAAGAAGATGGCATGGAAGACGGTTGGTTGCTAACACTTTCTTGTTGGTAATGCGTATATAATTTTTTACATTCATCTTGAATGCTAAACAACACTTCTTCCCTACTTTTTTCAACACGTGGTGGGTCATTTGGATTTTTAGGAGTTGGAGGTAGAAGTGTATCTATGCAATCGTAAATAGTTTGAATAAGATTTGTACAACCGTCTATTTTAATAGACGAATTTAATACAACACTAATAAAAAAAATTGGGGGAATAAGAATAAAATATTTTTTCATTTTTATAAACATTTTTTTAATAGGTGTCTTATAAGCTGGTTTTGTCATATATTCACTAAGTAATATAAATATTAGAGTTATATATTGGGTTATAGATTTTCTACTCATAAGCAACACGTAGTTGGTTGTATAAAGAATTCCATCTAGTGCATACTTCTTCGGGAACTTTTCTGTAAGGTAGACCACAATCGTGACAAGTTTTTTTATATTCTTTTAGTCGTTGTATTCTATTATTTTTAAAAATATAGTTTATAGCAAATTGATTTTTTCCAAGAATTTCTTCAAAAAGTGATATATCATCCTTTACAACTAAGTTATAAATATGACATGCACATTTTATATGAAAATGATTTGGAAAAGATGGAGTTAAGAGAGTTTTTAATAATCTAACAGAAATATTAGAAGAAGCGTTATCTAATGTAATAGTCATGACTTTCTTAGTTATGTTATAATAATCGCAAACAGAAGAAATATTTTCTTGAGTAAAAATACCAGTGTACCTACTATCTATATATCTATATGCTAAAATACGTTGTTGCATAGATCATTTATAGTCTATCCAATGACATGTTACAGTTAAATAATCATGACCGTTAGTACTACGGCCTATATCAGATGTGATAGATACTTTTTCAGGGTAATGATATAAATAATAACGTAAATATTGTTGATATTCATGTGCAAATTTAAAAACATCTCTCCTAACAGTTGATCTAGGAAAACCGTTATAAGCAGGATTGTAAATTGATCTTATATAATATGAATAAAACCAGGAGAATCAGGAAATGAAAAAGGCAAACCCTCCACTGCAACTAATTTTAATAATTCTTCCATATATTTCATTTTATCGTATTTAGGGCCTACAATCGCTTCGCCATAGGGTCAATTTGACCTCAGACTAAAGTGGGACAATATGTGAAGCTTGT
Organism: Przewalskia tangutica; assembly: GCA_029844215.1. Taxonomy (NCBI): domain Eukaryota; kingdom Viridiplantae; phylum Streptophyta; class Magnoliopsida; order Solanales; family Solanaceae; genus Przewalskia; species Przewalskia tangutica. Next base: position 120,642,670 of record CM056730.1, on the reverse strand, counting down.
CCCGACTGAGAAGGCATTGACTCACCCTTGATTTTAGCCTTATATTCATCACACCTAACTTTGTGTTTGGTATTCAAATGCATAGTTAAACCTCTCATCCCGCTCTGACATTTTCCCATTTTAAATTTATAAACAATTTTATAAATTTTGAATATAACAACTTCATTTTGTACGTCTCTATAAAAAAAAAGCCCATACATGTGATGTTAATTTTCGTTCTGCTGGGCCTCGTCTCATACTTGGGGGAATAGGAGGCGTTCCAGTTTGAGGTCCATTAGTGAGTGTGTCATCTATATTAGTTGGTGTGTCATCTAGATGTTCTTCTAAATTAAACTCTTGTTGATTTTCAGAAAATAGCTCATCGTCTAAATCTAATGGTACTTCAGGAAAATGTTCAGTATCAATAAAATCATCCTATCTAGGAGGAATAGGATGACTAGAAGAAGGACTCTTGCCCTTGTTACCCCTACTAGAACTAGACATACCCAACATACCTCTTAATCTTTTCATTTTAATTTATGCTAATAAATACTTAAATAGTTAAAGATAATGAAATTAAGTGCGCTAATTAAAATAAAGAAACAATAATAATTTAATAAAAGAACGAATGTACCAAACGCCGACGTGTAATCGAGAGATGTTGAAAATTGAAATTTTTCTCAACGGATGATCCTCAAGCTAGTTGTCAACTTCACTCCTAATTCCCAAATGAATAAATTAAATTGAATATTTAGAAGACAATGTAAAGAGAATGAGAGATAGATTGAGAGATTATTAGAGAGATTGTAATTGTAGGAAGATTTGTGAGAAAGAATGAAGAGAAAATGAAGTATTTATAGTTGAAAAAATTGGCCTCATACTACCAGCAGTTGTCATAATGCACAAGAGTCCCACAACTAAACAGAAAGTTAGTTGCAGCATGTAGATTGAACTTCAGGTTTTCCACAAGTGCCCACCCCTCAGTTAGGGGCAGCCTGTAAAATGAACTTGAGTTTTTCAACAACTCCTCACCCCATCAGAGAAGCATCTTTAATCATATAGGTGAATTTCACATTGCAAGTTCATTAATTCTGCAACAATAGCATAATTTATTTCCTATGAGTTCTTCACGCTCAATAGTTGAAAGGATAAGAGACTGCAATAACATCAGCCCACTCTAATGAATCTTGATAAGAACACCATAAGAATGAGATCCGTGAACATGAGTCTCACTCAAATCTGGTCAGCAACAAAAAAAATATTATGCCTTGAGGTCCTTGCAAGGTCTATAACTCCGCGACTGTATGGTATAATATGCAAATAAAACCTCATGCAGCAGCAAAAACACCAACAGTAGCAACAGAGACACCAAACAACATAACGTAGATCTTTTGCAAGAACTGCCAACAAGACAACATCAGTAGCAGCTCCAGCTGAAACAGTCACAAAAATCAATCCTCATAAGAACCCACTGATCTTAAGCAACAATAACAGTAGGTAAAAGCAGCAACACAGCTGCAGCAAGCAGGAGCTTCAACTCCCACAACAATAATGAAGAACCCCTTATTCTCTAGTCTCACTCGGACTAGAGAATCTTTCGATTCTCCTTATATAAAATGACGGCAAGAATCCCTCGTTCTCTAATCTCATTCGGACTAGAGAATCCCTCGATTCTCATCACACAATATGTAAAAATGACGGCAAAAACCCCTCGTTCTCTAATCTCATCCGGACTAAAAAATTCATCGATTCTCATCACGCAAGCTATTATAATAAGATCAGATATGCATCAGAGTCTCCCTCTATTTCTAGTTCAATTCCGGCTAGAAATCCTTCGATTCTTCTATCCTGAGCTACACATATAAAAAACATGCAATCTAACACTTGATCGAATTGTGAATAACTCTTTGAATCGAGCTTCAACTCAATCCATATTGTCTCCGACGAAGTATCTCTCAGTTCTCAGTGATAGCCAAATGCGGAGTGTATTCGCAGTATCCCTCAATCCATATAAAAAACAGTTCTCAGTGTCGCTGAAAACTCCTCGATCCTTCTATCGATCTATTGTTCCAGCCTTGTTCTTAGCCGACAAGGCAAGTAAAATAATTTTCGTAAAACAACAGCAACAACTATCAACAACAATCCACATTAGTAGCCACACTAGAAACAACAACAACAACAAGCCAACATAACAGTTGTTGCTTCATGAGCAACATTTTCGGTAACTAACCAACACAACAACGACGAACGACACTTTTCTCCAATTCGCCAACACAAATTCAACTTTAACGATATATATTCAACTTAATAACACAAAATTGATTCACCAACACAGAACCAATACGAAAATGAAATTGAATTTTCAGTCCGAAACTCCGGATAACATACCTCAGACGTACACACATTCGCGATGATCTTCGACGTCGCAATGATAGCCAAAGGCGGAGTGTATTCGTAGAAAACGATGTCTCGTTTCTCAGATTTTCTCCAATTGTAGTCATTTTTAGCGTATTTTAATAAATTGGATCGTGAATTGAATTACGAAAACTGGAATCGATTCGCAACTGTAACACCCCATTTCAAACCGGAGTCGAAAACGGGATTCTAGCGAACCCTGATTAATAAAAAAAAAGTGTTAGAGAATAAATAAAAGTGTTAAATGTTAAAAGAATTTAAAAGGGTTGCTAAGGTGTTAAAAAGGTGTTTAAAAATGCTAAAGGGTTCGCAGAGTCGCCACCTAATTAGTTTGGGTGAATTAGGACACCTAAATGTCAACTAGGTTAAAGTCAACACTAACTCCATTTAATGGTCTGCTAAACTTAATGAGATTCCGGGTAAGGGTTCTTTATTATCCTAAAGGGAAGGGGTTAGGCACCCTAAAGGATCCGCTAACTTGCGGTTGTCCGTTCAAACCTAGGGTTTATTATCTGGTTAAGAGATGTATGTTTTAGGAAAATCATTTAAGTAAAGGATGTGGCAAGTATCTAAAGAATATATTTTGATAACTGAAAGGATTTTCTAATGCTCACAAAATATGTAAAGCTAATTATGCATTTATAAGACATGAAATTATTTTATTTGATAAAGTAAAAGAAATGGTAAATTACTACGGTTAAGACTCTTATAAAATTTGTTATGAAATTACCTTTGTAAAATTTAGTGATAAGAGGGAAATGATAAATTACTCCTATGATGTTTATGAAGAGTTTATGAGAAAATTTGTTTTTTTTAGAATAAGATGTGAAGGGATATATTAACTACATGACTAAAGCATAGCTAGGGGGTAATTATTTTAACTTTAGATTTATATGATGATCCTAAAATAAATAAGGAATGAATTCGTCTTTAAACTACCCTTCCAATGTATTCAAGGACTAATAGAGTTAATTATCCTATTAATTACAAGGTTAACAAATAAAATTACAATAACAAATAAAATTAGATAAGGAGGTTAAGAGAGTAAGGGATTGAAGCGGATGACTCCATCCTATTTGTTTTTCTAGGAATTGCCGCCAAGATTGAAGCGGATGACTCAGCCCTATTTACATGACGAGTCTCACCATGAGACTCTTTGTTGCTCCGATGCATTTCATGTAAAAAATAAAAGAAGATAAGGATTAATATTCATCCCAAAAATAAGAAACAAACACTTGGCATAAGAATTAGCACATGTGATTTATGCTTAAACATGTATGCATGATTGAATTGTGGAATCTGCAAGTAGCAAAATAGACGAAAGCAAATCCAAGGGAGGCTGAGCCCAGATATACATACATATAGGACAGGGTGCAGGACAATGTGCCGGAAAGGAGAAGTAAATTGCAAGATCAGCAAGTAAAAATAAATAAAAGATAAGTCGGAGGGCGAGACGAACATAACAGTAACAGTAACACACAACAACAATACCAAACAGCAGCATCAGTAACAATAACAGAACAATAGTAGCAAAACTAATGTTAACCAACTATTTCCATGGCTTAGGAAACTTTCTAGGTGTACAGTTTCAGGAATGCCAGTGGGAACACTTAAAGAATACCATTTCATCTGTGTATGGCCTCACATCGCATTTATGCTATATTTAACCATGAAAACATTTCCGGACAAAGCGCAACCATATTTGAGATGATTATTGAAATCTAGACAACCTTTAGTTTAAACTAACATACATCCAAAATAGGTTTAAAATCCTACCATTTAGGACACTATGTCACCCCAAACTATTCTAAATGTGTTTACAAGTGATCTATAGCTATTAAACCAGTAACGTCAAGCATTTACCAATCAGATAACCAACTGATCGACACTCTAACAGTGTCTGATCTACTTAGTGTCCACTTAGTGGATACAAAGAAATACAACTTAAAGCATTAGTTACATGTAACTTAGCTAAACTTGTACAGTATCAATTCAACAGTCATAAACAACTTCTGAATTTTAATTAAACATTCACACTAACCAAGTGGATGGAACGATCTTCAACATGTATTAAACCTGCTTAAGTGCTAAACTAACAGATCAAACCGAACTAAAACTTAAACTAAATGCTTTTAACACATAATTAATCCACAAGAAACACACAACAGAAATTAGTTTTAATTCAATATATATATTATATTAGGCTCGGAATCATCATTTCATATACTAGTTATCCGGGATATAAGGAGGCTCTATTCATCGGATCATATCACAAAGAATGCATATTCAAGTCCATAAGAGAAAAAAGAATCCAAAGCATGTAAAAGGATCAAACCACAACTGCATATCAACTACCAACAATCACAGTCATGATTCTCAAAGAAACAAGAATAACTGTGCCTTAGGCCAACTATCTAGACCATGTTCTTTACTACACCAAGCATCTAAATGACATATTAGTCCCATAATATAATCCCAACCCAAAGATTCACCGTTAACAAATCAAATAAACAGATCGACACACCACAAAATAGCAACGACTATGAATCCAATCGATAATTTGAGACGCGAAGGTACTCGGTTGATTAAATACCATCATATTGATTAACACAATAATATAAACAGACTACCACATATTTCACGAAACACGTAATGCCGAGATGAAATGAAATCGATAGGGAATGTAATTTACCTTCTCCGACAATAACCGAGGCGGCGTATCAAGTCGTCGATCCACTTCGGAAGATTTATCATGAGGCGATTGAAAAGCGGGGATGGTTTTCGATTTCTGACCGAAATTGAAAGAAGGTTTCAATTTTCGCTTGCTCTTGGATCGCTAAATTTCGGATTGTGCGAGGTATCCTTGCGTAAAAGGGATGTTCGACTGCTTTCTACCGCGAGAGAAAGGTTTACTGATCGCCTTCCCTACCTCGCCGATGCCTTTGCGTATGCGGATTGTTGGTTTATATAGCCTCGGTTTAGGCTCTAAAATAGGTAAAGTTTAAGACCATTTAAGGCTGATTTTCTTTGTTAATTTTGGACCAAATCTTGGTATTAATCTCAGTAATTAGAGGGACGATTTTGAGTACTAATTAGGACGCGATTTGGTGTGATTTCGGTACTATTCTTAAGGCTGATTTGGTGTTATTATGGTAAGTTTGTATTAGGAAGATTTGGGTACTGATTTTGGATATTTTTGGTAAGCTTGAAGGGTGTTAAGAAGATGTTGTCGGAGGATTGAGCTTTTCTTTTAGGTTTAGGGTTCTTGTTTATTTGTAGGGGATGAAAGTCGAAAGAGGGATGAGGAAGTAGTTTATGGGTCGACGGAGAAATAAGAAATCGGTCGGGCGCCACGGTAAAAGCGGTCAATGGGCGAATTTGTTGGGCTGCGGGTTATTAATTTAAGGGATGGGAATTGGGCTAGTTAAATGGGTATTAGATTTAGGAATTTTAATTGGGTAGTGTATTATTTAATTAATTAGTGGTAAATTAATTATTTAAATTGTGATTAAATTATTTATGTGCTAAGCTTGAATCTAAATTATTAATACTAACGACGGACACGCTATTTAATTAGTACTTAATTTTTTATGAATGCGACGTTATTAAAACTTATTTATTATGTGTATTCTACGAAATTAAATTAAAAAAGAGTTGAGTTTAGATTAAATTATTTAAATGCTAAATGCAGGTATGGTATTTAAGGGTTGCTTAATGCTTTTATGAATGCGACACTATTAAAACGCGCGTGTTAGATTATTATTTTATGTATTTATTATTTATTATTAAGAATTATGACAGAGCTTAAAATTAATAAATATGGGCGCGAGACTCTAAGTGCGTAAGACGCGGTGTCATTATTAAATTGTTTATTTATGTCTGTATTAATGTTTTATTGCTATATTTTATTATTTAAAAATTATTGAAAATTAGTGTAATTTTATAGTTAATGACTGGACGGGAGGGTCAAAATTGGGTGTCAACAACAACTAGAACCGATTTGAAATAGAGAGAATCAATTCACAACTTAGGAATCGATTCCTTCAATCCTCGAATTTGATTTCTAAACCAGTGATTCAAACCTGAGATTCGATTTCGATTGCGTCGCGATTCTGATTTTCAGTCCCTTCGCGATCGTTAATTCCTCCTCAGTATGCTCGATCAACTCCTTTAATCTACTAAGATACACTTCAATTTGAATCAATCGTTGAACATCGATCAAATTTCAGTTTCGATCGAGAACAATTTCATTTTCTTCGAAAAATTCAATCGCAGCAATTGTCGCGCCTCAGATCTGTTAATCCTGCTTTGATACCATGTTAATAATCGAGATTCATGTATGATCGAGAAGAATTGAGAGAAGAAAAGCTCTGTGAAGAGCGCGAGAATGAAGTAAAGGGAGAGATCTTTTGGGAGCGTAGAAACTGCTCATCTATTGATAATGTTCTGATTATTTTCTCTCAACTGAATATTACAACTATTGCAACTACTTATAATAACTAATTTGCAGAAATGACCATTACAGAAATAATCAATACTAGACTAACATTATTTATGTATACTACTAAGTAAAAAACTGTGTATATAATATATGTATATTAATTATATACTAATAAATATCTCAACAGTTTGGTTCACGAAGTAGCTAGGTATGAAGTTATTATAACACGTGACAGTTTTATTATAAATGATAGCTATGAATTATAATTATCTTAGTTTAGCTTAAAAATCTTAGGTTCAACTGCATTAGGTATTATCTAACTATGGTAAAGGGTCAAAATTAAAACTGTCCCTATATTATGCGAATGGAATAAGTTTGTCATTGTCTCGTTCATACCTCTTTCATTATTAAAGTGGCTCGAGTTTTCATTTATGTGCTAACCGTAGCAATTAAAAATCGCTCTTCTTGATCTAAGACAACGAACGTAATAAAATAACTTGAAGGGCGATTAAAAACCGACCCCTTTGATCTAAGAGGACGATATTCCACCCAGAGAGGACGACTACACTCGCCCTCTTTAAAGCGATTTGTTGTAATGTTCTCTTTTGCTCGAGATCTTTTACAAACGGGTCATTTCAATCTAACTGAAGATAATTAAGCATTACTAAGTACGAATAAATTATAAAAGATAATAATATATGTTGGAGTACATTCATTTAAATTGAATTTGTCAAATCTTTTTTTATGCCGCTAGTGAAAAAAGGGTCGAATTTGTGTTGAACTTTGCGAATAGTCTACATTTGCTCTTTAGCTCCTGCCATTAGCCTATAAGGGCAAACTCGAGCCACTTCGATAACAACAAAGGTAAAAATGAGACACAAAGGTAAAAGTGAGACACTCTTTTAATGAAGGAAATTTTTATTTCATTTGGTATAGTCTTCGGAATTTTTACCCTTTGTCTTCTTAATTAGTATATGCAAATTTTAATTTTTAGTTAGTAGCTAAGCAACTTATTTTAAAAAATAAAGGAACTTATTATAGCTCTGTAGATTGTGGACCATTTGTATCCCACTACTTAAATTTAGATTTAAAACAAAAGATATAACGGAATATGTTAAATTGGAGCATGTCACAAACTTATCCATTATGTCGGACTCAATCTATATTTTATAGCTGTAATTAGTGTTGAAAATCAATGCACTTTTGGCAGGCCACTGAGGACTGAAATCATTGTTGAAAAATTAAATTCACAGAATAATGTTCATGTATACGCTGAAAATTTACCTGACACATGGAGTCGTTTAGATATGGAAATTGAAGGAGATGACATAATTATACACCGGATGAAAGTTGCATCGGGGTGAGTCCGAGTACCAAATAAAGACCGGGTAGCGATCGGGCCAAGTGACGCCGGTGGAGGACCGGGAAAGCTCAACGCGTACGCATTTCGGATATGGCGCAAGTCGTTACTCTTTGTTCTTTAAGTGGATGTTATTCTCATTTAATTGTATTTAATTAAGAAATAATTTTCGGACGTAAATGTCTTGTATTGGTAGCTATAAAAGGAGCTCAACCTTCGAGGGGCATCCCATTCTCATTTGACATTTGCACGATTTTGTTTATTGTAATCATAATCTTTAAGCTCTTATTGTTGGCTCAGAACCGAAGCAGTTAAGTTAAGGCCCAAATTAATTTTGCTGAAGGAATTCATCTTGATTCATGGCAATTCAGGCTATATTTTATTTTCATTTAGTTATTTACTGCTAATCACTTATCACTTTATATAACAAATTCATCCACGTATTCTTAAAACCACTTTCAAATTCAACTGTACCTTTTTTGGGGTTAATAGTTTGGCGCCCATCGTGGGTTAAGGATAATTGTGGTGGTTTGTTCAAACTCAAATTTCACTTGTTCTTTTGAGATATTGTGACAACGGGTCAAGTACTTGTAGAATGACTAGTGAAATCTATGTTGAGGTTAGCAACCACGATGACAACAACAATGGTGCTAACAATATTAATAGCAACAATGATGTTCCGCCTGTTGATCCGATAACTGGCAAGCATCGGAATAACCCCGTGATTTCACCACAGGGATCCAGAAGGTGATGTTAAGGATGGCAAAATAAATTTGGCTTGAATCTTTAACATGCTGAAGGAATAACATGAGGCTATTATATAGTTGCTAAAGAAGAGCAACGGGGCAAGTGTGGCGGATGAAACTCATCCCGTTCGGAATTAAGGACGGATCCGAGAGAAAGATCGAGTCAAAGGAGATGGCACTGGTTCGAGGGCAAATGAATCCTCAGAGGTCTTGAAAATGCTCCAAGCATTGACTAAGTGAATGGATACTAATGAAAAGAAGGTTGAAACCTACAATTCATGGATAGACCAGATTACAAGAGCGCCTCCGACCCTGAAGGAACCGGACTCGAAGAGATACATCCAGTTGCCAATCCCACTGAGTATAACATCGAAGTTGATACAGAAGAGGTTTAAGATGTTTGATATCCTAAAGTACGATATAACCACATATCCACATGAGCACGTGGCGTCGTACACTTGTGCAGTGAAGGGAAATGACATGCACCGGGATCAAATCGAAATGGTGTTACTGAAGAAATTTGGAAAAACACTGTCCAAAAGAGCAATGACATGGTATTCTATGTTACCTGAACATTCTATTGACTTGTTTGAAATATTTGCATATGCTTTTATAAAGACACATGTCGGAGCAAAAAAGGTTCAAGTGAGGAAAGTGGATATATTCAAAACTGCTCAAAAGAATGCAGAGTTATTGCGGGAGTTCATGACAAGGTTCCAAAAGGAATAAATACTCCTTCCCCGGGTACCGGATGAATGGGTAGAAGAAGCTTTCACCAAGGGATTGAATCCTAGGAGTTCAAATGCCTCTTTAAAACTAAAAGAGAACTTGTTGGAGTTCCCGATGGTGACATGAGCGGACGTGCACAATAGATATGAGCCTAAAATATGAGTGGATGATGACTAACTCAAACTTCCTCCTGGGTCAGCAGGACAAAATAATTTTGTTGATAAATCAAAGAGTAGCTAAGTCGGAATAATCTAGTGTTGGAACTGTCTAAATAAGAAGGAAACATGCCTCTGCCTCTTGTTACGCGTATGCTGAAACTGCTCGCTTAAGATTCTCATGTTCCGAGAATCTGGTGTTAACCCTTTTAGTTTTAGGATTGAATGCTAAAAGAAGTATGGTGTCTAGACAGTGCCTAAGAATGATCGGTATGCCTGGTTTGCCAACATTCAAGCAGGTCCTGACCTCCCTATGAAGCCTTGCTCATGTTTCATAACTAAAAATACATATTATTTATGATATTGATATGAATTGATATCTTTTGTGCTTCTTTGTACTATCTGCTATGTGGTCAACCTTTGATTGGGATTCTAATCAGTGTACAGTCGTTTGTGGGCATAGACTAGAAGGGTTAGAAGCTTTGTACTTGTGGGCATAATTAAGAAGTTCATATGCAGGAATATCATTGACATCATGAATCATAAATGCCCATCTTTGTGTCTATCACTATTTATGTTAAGGCGTTGGGTTATAGAGGTTAAATATTATTGTGCCCTTCAAATGTTATGGAAATCAGCTGTAAAACAAGAGTGGTTTCTGTATATTTTGACTTGATTGGCCTTATTTTACGAAGTAACTGTATGTGAAGAGTCTCCTAAGCATTGCTAGGCCTTTATTACTCGCACCCATTATTTCTCCAGTGATATGTAATGTAATTTAAGTGCTTTTTCTTATATGTTTAAGTATGTGGTTATTTGCTTATTTATTTATGGTTGATATTATTTGAGTGCATACTAATCTTTATCTTTTCTTATTTTTACATAAAATGCACCGGAGCCGAATGAAGAGTTCATTGAGATTCATCGCACCTTCCATCAATTGAAGATCTGCATTCACCCGCATTTGTGTGCATCCTCCCATCCGCTGGCGAATTACATCGCCATTCTTCGAGTCTTCTTTTGATTTCCTACCTCACCCCATTTATTTGTTGTAATTATTTGACTAACGCTACTCTAATTAGCAGGACACCTAGAATAGTCAAACCTTGAATCAATAATTAGAAAGTAATTGGGTATTAGAAATTTGGTCTTTCTAGGCTTGATATGCATGTCTAAACTTTTGCCTAACAATTTAATTTACATATCTAATCATGAAGTTAATGCATAACAAAAGAAGTTGATTTTCTCGTAAATCACTTAATGACATTATAATTTATTTTCATAATAAAAATATCTTCTTATTATCAATTGTAGAAAAATAGCATCTTTTATATCATACCTTGCGTATATTAATCAAAATTGATTTTGCAAAAAATAAAACGCATATCTTTAATAAGTACATCAATTTTGCATCATTTTTATAAATGCATACTTTTAAACTTTACGTATATTTTTGTAGCATTAGTCTTATAAATCTTTTATAAAAAAATGCATTCTGTTATAAAACACTTGCAGCATCTTCTTTTTTCAAAACTTGCATTTTCTCTAACATAATAATCAACCTAAGTTTGGCAGAACAACCGCAAGTTAGCGGATCTTAGAGGATGTCTGATCCCTTTCCTCTAGATTAATAAAGAACCCTTACCCAGAATCTCACACTAGTTTTTGCAGACCATAAAAAATGGAGTTTATGTTAACTTTAACATAGTTAACATTCAGGTGTCCTAATTCACCCAAACCAATTAGATGACGACTCCGCGAACCCTTTAGCACCCCTTTTAGCACTTTTAGCATTTAGCACCCTTTAGCATTTATTTTATTTTCTAACTGTTAAGAGGGGTAAAAGAGTAAATAGTGTAGGCAGTTATTGTAAAGAATGAGGGAGCCTGTTTGTTATTGCTACTCTCTACTATTATATAATCTCTCTTTTCCAAGTAATGTAAATAGAATAATACAATAATAAAAACACTCTACAGAGTTCTCGTTTCTTCTTCCATCGACCATCTTCTTCTCTCTCTATTCTTTCTCTTGCTGTTTGCTGTATCACATGCATTACCTATATCCTCTCTTCTTCTCCACTGCATCACTGTGTCTGCATGTCTCTCATATACTCCCAGTTGAAGTCAATCAACATGGTATCGAATGCGCGACCGCTCGCAAAACAATCGACTGGGTCTGGTGATTTCTGCTATCCTCGGTGATTCTTCTATCTTCTTCGTCTCTGGGTCTGGTATGATTCTTCATTTAACTAGGGCAAGACTATTCTCGTTTTCTGGGTTTGTACGCCCGTTGATTGAATTAGGGCTTCTTATTTGAATAAGGGCAAGACCAGTCCAATCAAGAATTAGGGCTTCTTGTTTGAATTTGTTTCGTTATATATGTTTTTCTTGGAATCGATTCTCTAAATTGATCGATAAAACCAAGTATTGGTCCATTATTTTTTTTTTAAATTGATATTCTCGAATATCTGCAAATTTTTGTTCCTTTTCTGGAATAACTCTTGATTCGAAGAAAATGAGTACTGGTCAAAATCAAGAGATAATGGACACTGGTATATCAAGTACTTCTAATCTTACAGCCACTGCCGCGATAGATCATAACCATCCTCTATTCCTTCAAGCATCAGATTTAAGTGGTGCTTCTTTAATCTCCTTTCAGCTATTGGGGTCTGAAAATTACACTATATGGAGTAAATCAATGAGAATAACACTACTTGGAAGAAATAAGATGGGATTTGTTAATGGGAAGCACCAGAAAGATCAGTTTGGAGAGGATCTGGGAGACCATTGGGATAGAGTCAATGTTGTAGTACAAACATGACTCATGAATTCAGTCTCAAAAGACTTACTAAGTGGACTACTATATGCTGAATCTGCATTTGAAGTGTGGGAGGATTTAAGGAGAGGTTTGACAAAGTAGATGAGTCAAGAACTTATGATCTACATAGAGAGATTGCTACTATTTCTCAAGGAAATTCCTCTGTCTCTGAATACTTCTCCAGATTAAAGAGTCTATGGGTTAAATTTCAGTCACTAGTCCCCCCTCCTAATTGTGGATGTCCTAAGTCCAGAGAATTTGTTGAATATCTTGAAAGGCAGAAACTATATCAATTCTTGATGGGGTTGAATGAACACTATATGCAAGCTAGAAGCCAAATACTTCTCATGCCATCCTTACCCACTGTCAACAAAACATATTCTATGATTACAAGTGATGAAAGTCAAAAATCTGTTACTTCAAGATCTGCTGGGCTGTTGGGGGTTGGACCAAGTGGGGTGAAACAAAACCTGGCCCATGATCCTACTGCTTTGTTCTCTAAAGGCGGTCAGAACACGTAAATACAAAAATCCACCTCTACCAATCTTTTTTGTGATGTGTGTAAGATGAGAGGACACACTAAAGAATTTTGCTACAAGGTGGTTGGATATCCACCTGGTTTTAAATCCAAAAGAAAAGAGCATGCTGCATATGGGGCTGTGGAATCAAAGAAGTGTAAAGTGGCTGCTAACACAGACAATGTCAATTCGCTTCTTTGAAAAGTGTGTTCTCCAGCGGCAAGATGAGCGGTGTGAAGCTACTTAACCTCAGGATTGACCAGGCAGAAGCTACACAAAGCAGGAGTCCAACACATGACTCAAATGCAGTAACTACAGGTATTTCTAAACACAAGGCCTTACTGGGAAAAGAAATAATAAAACAGTGGATAATAGACACTGGGGCAACCAATCATATGGTTTCTGATATAAAACTGATTAATAAGGAAACTATAGTAGAAAACCATGCTGATTCTAAGATAGTACACTTGCCAAATGGAGAGTTAGTTAGTGTAACACATACTGGTTCCAGTGATATATCAAACAGGAGTACACTACAAAATGTCTTCTTCATACCACAATTCAAGTTTAATTTAATGTCTGTTTTTCAACTAACAAAGGAATTGCAGTGTGCTGCTATTTTCTATCCTGACTTCTGTGTATTCCAGGATCTTTACAATGGGAAGGTGAAGGAGATTGTAGACTACAAGATGGACTTTACATACTAGTAAATCATATTTCTTCAAAACTGTTAGGAAGTCAAGAAGAAGTAGGTTTGGCTGTAAATAGAATCACTGATGAAACACTTACTAAGGAAGAAATAGATATCTGGCATAAAAGATTTGGGCACATCTCTAGCAATGTATTGAGTAGATTGATTAGAGCTAGTTCTGGCACTATAGCCAGAATAATAAAAAATTGCAATATCTGTCCATGTGCAAAGCAGTGTAGGTTATCTTTTCCATTGAGCAACAATAGGAGTACTGCAGCCTTTAATCTGATTCACATGGATGTATGTGGCCCTTACAAAGTTCAAACTCATAATGGAAAAAGGTACTTTCTTACAATAGTGGATGATTTTACTAGAATGACTTGGGTATATTTACTTAGTCTTAAATCTGATGTATGCACTGTATTACAACAGTTTTTGTCTTTTGTACAAACTCAGTTTAACAAAACAGTTAGGATAATAAGAACTGATAATGGAAATTTGTAAATGAAGTGTGTACTGCTATATTCCTTAAATTAGGCATAATACATCAGAAATCTTGTGCTTATACACCACAACAAAATGGTGTGGCTGAACGAAAACATAGACATATTCTTGAGTTAACTAGAGCCATAAGATTTCAGGGGCATATTCCTCTGAAATTCTGGGGTATGTGCATTCAGGCAGCAGTATATATAATAAATAGATTACCATCTTCAGTCACTAGTAAAACTCCCTATGAAATGCTGTACAAAAGGAAACCTTCTATCAATCATTTAAGAGTTCTAGGGTGCCTATGCTTTGCTAATAACTTATCTGTTAATGATAAGCTCCTATCCAGAACCAGATGTTGTGTTCTTATGGGATATTCTGAAACACAAAAAGGATATATCCTTTATGACTTAGAAGCTAAAGTGTTCTTAGTAAATAGAGATGTAAGTTTCAGAGAAAATGAATTTCCTTTTAAGACTGATACATCTGAGAAACCAGTGTTTCAAAATAAACAGAGTGACATTTCTTCAGTCACTGATATAGCCAACACAAATCCATACAATATCAATCAGTGTATCCCTACTAATGTTACCTATGTATCTGAGGAAAATAACAGTGAAGCTAGTGCAGGGGATAAGGATAGTGTTGAAACATATAGAACAACTCAAGAGGTAGAGTTCAACCAGGATCAAGTCTCTGCTAAGCCTATAAATATGACTGATGTAAGGAGGTCTACCAGGGAAAAACAACCCCCAATATGGATGAAGGACTTTGTCACAAAAGGAGCTGGTAACACAACAACTCCATATTCTATAGCTAATTATATTTCTTATGACAATATCACTACTAAATATAAAGCCTTTCTTACTGCCTTTTCAGAATTGATAGAACCAAAAACTTATAAGGAAGCTTCTAAAATTCCTAGGTGGGTAGAGGCTATGCAAACTGAGATAAAAGCTTTACAGGATAAACAGGCTGTAGACAACAACAAGGCAATAGTAGAAGATGAGCTCATAGAAGATATTAGCTTGTATCAAAGACTAATAGGAAAATTGTTATACTTAACCACTACAAGACCAGATATCTCTTATAGTGTACAGATGCTCAGTCAGTTTCTGCAGCAACCAAAGAGGTCTCATCTCAATGCAGCACTAAGAATAGTAAGGTACATCAAGAGCCAACCTGGACAAGGTATTCTGATGTCAAACATCAAACAAGAAACACTGACAGCCTACTGTGATGCATACTGGGCTGCTTGTCCACATACAAGGAAATCAGTTACAAGTTATGCAATAAAGTTTGGTGATTCTCTTATTTCTTGGAATTCAAAAAAACAGAGCACAATCTCTAGAAGTTCAGCAGAATCAGAGTACAGAAGTTTAGCAAGCACAGTGGCTGAGATAACCTGGATACTTGGTCTGCTAAAAGATATTGGTGTTCAGTTTAACCATCCAAGAATCTTTCATCGACAAGAAATCAGCAATCCAAATTGCAGCAAATCCAGTCTTTCATTAGAGGACTAAACATATAGAGATTGATTTACATTTTATCAGAGACAAGATTCAGAAAGGTATAATAAAGCCAGAATACATACACACAACAAACCAGCCAGCTGATTTGCTTACAAAAGGATTGAACAGAATGCAGCATCAACACCTTTGCTTCAAGTTTGGACTCCTGAATATCTTCCAGTAGTCAGCTTGAGGGGGTATGTTAAGAGGGGTAAAAGAGTAAATAGTGTAGGCAGTTATTGTAAAGAATGAGGGAGCCTATTTGTTATTGCTACTCTTTACTATTATATAATCTCTCTTTTCCAAGTAATGTAAATAGAATAATACAATAATAAAAACACTCTACAGAGTTCTCGTTTCTTCTTACATCGACCATCTTCTTCTCTCTCTATTCTTTCTCTTGCTGTTTGTTGTATCACATGCATTACCGATATCCTCTCTTCTTCTCCACTGCATCACTGTGTCTGCATGTCTCTCATATACTCCCAGTTAAAGTCAATCAACACTAACATTTTATTAAGCAGGAGTTTTTATAATGTCGCGATCGAAAAAGGGCGTGACAATTACCATGAGATATTTCTCATCTTTTCCTTGTCGAACTTTAAGATTAGAGGCCTAAGATAGCTCGCAACCTCGATCGGTCGATATATGAAGTTAGGGAAGGAGAGAGTGGTCATTCTTACTCTCTTTGGATCTTCATTCGGAGCTGGGAAGACACTCACGAGTTTGGATCGGGAAGTAGCGTGATTTTTTGGAGTTTGGATGGATTTGATAAGTTTCTGAAGGATGACTAAATAAGAAAACCCGAAGGTGTTCGTGGATGGTGCCAGATTTACAAATAGTTTGACTAAATAGTTTGATCATCAAAAAAGTGTGATGAAAAGATTATTTTTTTAATCTCAATTAAAGATACTAAATACGAGTCACTAGAATTAAAAAGTCAATAAAGAAACGCTTATTTACTGAGTAGATTCAATATGAATTCAAATTAATCGAATAAACAAATTTTGAATATAGAAAATTGTAGAATATGCTTTGTTTGGAGGGAACAATTTCTGAAATTTACAATTAGTCCAACAATGGCCGACATTTTCTTACCAAATTGATAAAAAAATGAGGGATATATATCCAAATTGTCTTTCATAAGAAAATATCTCATTGTTCTTATCCACTTTTCTCACTGCAATGGCCAAATGAGGGGGCCTCCAATTTGGCTATAGCCAATTTTATAAGTACGTGGCCTTGGCATTTATATCTGGATCAACCTTAGAGAATTCAATGAGTGGAAACAACCCTGACAGAAATGGAAGGTAAATATGTGTACAACATACCTTTCTGGTTTGGCTTTTTCTAATTCCACATATATCGTACTGTCAATTTAATGTGTTTGCTTTATTAAAATTTTAGTATTATGCGTTTGTATCAAGTGCTAAAGCGTGAGTAGTTTGTATATATTGAGCAAAACATATTATAATTGAATAATTAGAAGTTTCAGATTTGAGTTTGTGTGATTTTTTTTTATTAGGGAATGCTTTTCTTTCATATGAATCTTACGCTGCGTAAATATAAATTAATTAAGCTACAAGACGAATGCATCCTTTATAAAACTAAACATTTAATCTATACTTGCAATTTTATTTTAAAAGAATTAATAAGCCACTCAATTCGGATCAATTTTGAATGAATTATTGACACCCTAAATGTCGTTGTCAACAACAAGGACAACTAAATTGACAATGGAACAAAATCCATTTGGCTAAAATAACAAATAAAAGAAAACAAAGCTTACTTTCAAATATTATTTTACTAAAAAAGTACTTTCCAAAATAACTAAATTTTAAAAGTCTAGCCGAACAAAGTCACTAACGGTTAGACAAGTCATTTTATGTTGTAATCGATACCGTCTCACATATTTTGGAGGTTTCGTTTTAATTCGTAGAAGTGAATTCTTAATTGAATTTCAAAACTACGAATTATAAATCTTTACAATAAATTATGGCTAATACTATTTAATAAAAAATAAAATAAAAATTAATTTTTTTTCGTTTTTCGAAGACCTGTGCGAAAAACGACGCTGGTTGTAACGGTTAGCTTTTGTACTTCATGCCAAAAAAAAACGATATTCCACTAAACAAAAAACCAAAAGATTTAACCTTATTTACAAATTAAAATATGCATACTCATCCAACTGAGAAATATTATGTGGGTAATAATTCAAAGTGCAACATCACAAATTCGAATTTCAACATTACTCAAATTGACTATACAAAAGAAAATTATACTAATATTGCTTCTATATTTATACTAATACTCCAAACATAGTTTCATTAAAAAACTACTATGCTTAAAAGCTCAAAATGGAAGGGAAAAAAAGAAAATTACATATATACTTACAATAATATTATCCAAAATTTCAGATCTCCACACAGCATCCAGATTGCACAAATCCTGAAAACTCACCAGGAACATCAATTTTTGTCAATTTACTTTTTTGCCCTTGTTTGTTGTCATTTTCCACTAAAAAGAACCCATGCGGGGCACCTTGATAGGCCGACCCGATAACCAAGGTCCGATCACTGAGGTCCACACTACATGCTCCGACTTTAACATTCGGGTCGGATTCAGCCCAACATGTTAAATTTCCATTTTTACCCACCCCTACACATGCTCTAGGGCATTGACTTGACCCCCATGCATTCTCAACTCGTTTCCACTCACCTGTACTGACTTCATATAACTCAGCACTACTTTTAAATCGGCCTTGGGTTTCCGTGTCGTACCCGCTTACGACCCAGAAATCCGACCCGATTATAACTCCTTCACACTCGTCTCGCTCCTCGCTCATCCGAGGCAACTCGGTCCACTCGTTGCTCGCGATATTAAAAACCCATGCTGAATTCAACGCGTTTTTGCTTTCATCGTGGCCGCCCGCGATGAAAACATTTCCTCCGTTAGCTCCCATCGCGAAAAACGATCGAGCTTCCGGCATATCTTTGCACTGAGTCCACTCGCGAGTCATGAAATCGTAAACAAAAACATCCTTAATCGGATCCCAGCTCGCCGGGTTCCATCCACCCATAACAATAAGCTTCCCCTCTGTTGTCCCAATTTGACAGAACATCGGTAACCCGTCCGGGTACTTTGGAATCGGGTCGACCCGATCCCAAATCCGGGTTACCGAATCGAAAACCGAGATCGCGTATCTTGGTTGTCCAACGGGTTTAGAATCCGTTGGAGCAGGTAGTGCTTGGACTAAACAAGCAGCTTTATGGGTATAACCCGTTTTTTTCCTATGGTAATAAAATGCTTTGCTTTGTAAAAGTCGAAACCATTTCCGGCAAACATGAGAAGCAACTCGGTGAGTTGAATAGTGCAATCGGGTCAAGCACTCTAAGGCAATTTCTTCGGGTAGACCCGGAAGTAACTCAGTGAACTCATCTTGGTTCATTCTTTTTTTTTGATTTATTTCTAGAAGTTTTTTTTGTGTGTGTTGACTGTTGATTGAAGAAAGAAAGATGAAGTGATGCAGAATTTGGGGATTTTACGTTGATATTTATAGTAAGAGAAAAAGAGTGTGAGAAAATGACTATTACATGATATTTTATGGTTGATGCACTAAGATTATTACACGTGGCGATCATCGATTAGGCATCTGAATACCGACGTTAACATAAAAATGCGGCCACCCTTATGAGCCCGTCTTTAAACCCGTGCGAGCTATGCTACCTCACATGGCTCCGAAAAACCAAAAAATTTAAGAATTTTTTTTCATTTTTTATTAAGTAGTATTAATCATAATTTACTTTAAAGACTCATAATTCACAGATCTTAGCCCAATCAAAGTAGAAGTTGATTAACTCTTTTTTTGACGGCGAACCCGCATTCTTTCTTCGAAGTGCGCAGAAACTCCCGATCGACGCAATACCGCAAACCACGCCATTTAAACCACACTGATGCCAAAGTGTGCGCCCCAAGAGGCGACTTGAAATTGTATTGAGTTGTTATTTACAATTTACAATTTAAAATAATTTCTAATTATTAAAATCATATATTTACTTATATTAAGGGGGCATTTTTACGAATTATGTTTGAGGCGGCCCACAATTATCTACCAAAGAAAACTATCGTATAGTGTTTGTGATGATATGAAATCAGCAATTATTGTGGGTCATGCAGGCATGCAAAAAGAGGACATATGGATATTAGGGTGAGGTTGAGCGCATATTAGCATAACCTAAATGTATCTAGAAGAATATAACAGAAAAGAATCTCGCCAATACATACATAGGGGTGTTATCGGTCCGGTTCGGACCGAGAACCGGACCGATAAGGTTTCGGTCCAGAGTCCAGATCCGGGACCGCATCGAAACCTTATAGGTCCGGGGTCCAATTTTTTTTTAAAAAATTAAATTTTCAATACTGAAATTGATATTCTCGAACACATTACCACAAAATTTGTACGTTGAAATCTATTGTATATCGCGAGATATTTAGATTTGAGAAGGGAGAAAACGTAACGATTTGGGGGAAAAGTGAAATTGATTGGCAAGATGGACGTTTTTGGAGAGATCAGCTGAATCAAACTGCTTTGTTCGGCCCTGCCTAGAAAAATACGCGAAATCATTTTTTTAGGTGAAACGGACATCCTAGCGCAAAGTTATGACTATTTAAAATTACACTAATTTACAACTAATTTATATGTCAATGCTTCAAATTAAAATATAAAGTCTACCTCACATATATTTAAAACATGTAAAATAGTCGAACGTTAGGGAATATTGCAATTAAATATAATTAGGGGCTTTGAGGAAAGTGCGGTCCGGTCAAGCAGCGATGGGGTGTGTGGTGTTACCGAATATTTCTGAGAGCACGGTCCGGCTCTTATCGGTCCGGTAATTTTTAATACTTCGTGATCCGATCGTTATGTTCGGTCCGAGTATCGGTCAGGGTTTACCGGTCCGGTTCTCGGATAATTACCGAAAGTATTCGGACCGCTAACAGCCCTATACATACATACAAAAGAAAGAAAGACACACCCCCAAGGGTAACCAAGTTGGTGGAGTAGGAGAGCGCGAGATCAAAAGATCACGAGTTCGATTTCCCCTGCCAACATCTTCTCGTTGAGTCTGTCACACATTACTTGTCAAGTGTGGTTTACCTAGCTGACGTAATTTGCAGATTATTGCGTTAGTTCAAGAATTTACTTAGTACACACTTATAAAAAAAATAGCGATTGCAGGTCCCATCATAAAAAAAAAAGAAAAAGAAAGACACTAACAAAAGTAAGAACAAAGTAGAATTGAGTGGCCATTTGGATAAGAGGTGGGATTTTCTTATAAATAAAAAGTAGGTCCACTATTGATGTGATGAAAATATTTAAAATTTGAGAAGCAGTGTGATGGTAGACTCGTAGTTTCTTCTTCTTTATTTATTTTCATTGTGTTTCGATTATCACATTATTTTATTTTTATTACTGTTTTATTTTTGTGAATGCTATAAACTATTTTGCATATCACATTTATTCATTATTATTATTATTATTATTATTGTTTTAGTATTTTCTTTTTTAAAACTATTGAAATGCTTTAATCAGGCTGAGGATCTATTAAAAATATTCTATATCTATATAAATTAGGGTTAAGATATATATATCTTTCCGGACTCCGGTGCAATTACTCTATGTTGTATTGTGACGACAGATAAATAATTCATCAATTAGACCAACGCCTTCCACGTGGCAGATAAACTATGATACGAGTAATAACTCAAATTCATACTTCCTAGTCAGCTTCTCTGTATCCACCAGAGAATCTATGGCCCACATGGGTCCCACCTTGTCTTTAGAAGAAGAAAAAGACAATAATTATAGGAAATCTTGATTTGAAATTATAAAGACCTTCCTTCTTAAATGTAGTAAAATAAAGAATTAAAAACAACCAACTTATCCGGACAGGTGAATCAATCAGCAATGGTTTCCTGTTTTCATGTTCTCTGTTTTTTTTATGAGGCCCACAATACTGCTTAATCTATGGGTTCTCGAAGAGAAATGTACAGAGGGATGACATCTTTAAAGCTCCTTATAACATTTGAACAATCTTGCTTTGAACTAAGTTTTTAGAGTGTGAGTTATCATTAGACCTAATACCATAGGGATTTAATAATTATGTTAATATAAGATTTATAGTTCTATTAAATATGATTACTATTTATCATATTAAACTAGAAAATAGAGGATCTTATTATTCTCATTATTCTTATCTCTTTAAATTTTCATTCTTGTCTCGATTTTAATATGGTATCAGATCCAGATTCAAGCTCGATCTTATTATTCTCATTATTCTTTTTGTTTGATAATTAATTGATCACTAGTTATCATCACATATATGATTTCGAATCAAGAACCGAGAGGGAGATTTGAATATGCTGTAGTTGAATAAACATAAGTTAAAATCGTGGACGAAAGTATCCCGATACTTGTGTAGCTGTATAGGCTATTGTTCTTAATCGTCCTATGTGGTAAAATCTATCACAGAAATATAGAAGATTTCTGCACTGGGTTGAGCGTTTATATATCCTAACCGGAATATAAAACAGTCTAGCTAATATGCTATCGTAAAATAGAAGAAGAACTTTATTGCTGCATTAAGAATTAAAGCGAGTGAATAATCGAGGAGATTGGAAGCCCTATTTTCACCATAACTGGTTCAAATAAAGTATTTTAGTTAATTTCTGCAATTACTTCAGTAGTTTATAGATAAAACCAAAACAAAATATCGATAGTCAAATAGATAACTTAGGATAGATGTTTGGTAATTGAAAACCAGTCCCTGAGGGCGATATTCGGTCTTATCAATACTATATTACTTGAGTGATACGTACACTTGCGTAAAGCATAAGGAAAATCGCTAACAAGTTTTTGGCGCTGTTGCCGGGGATTGGCGTAGTTTCAATATCAAACTATCTATTCTTAATTTCTAATTTGGCTTTTATTTTCTTTTTATTAATTTCTTTTATTTGTGGAACCGTGCGCCGTGATTTGTTTGTTGGTTTTGATCCTTCTCAGGGACCCAGCCAACATGGACCACCACTATCACGAGCTACAAAACTATCAACAGCAATGCAACCCTCATGTCCCACAGGAAGATCAAAATGGGTTGCATGCGGCCATACTCATGCTCACTAAGCGTCAGACTCAGTTCATGGATGAGACAAGAGTGTCCCTAAAAGAATTGGTGATATAAACAGGACAACTCGCTAGCATGCTGAGCAACAGAACAAAAAGAAACCACTCTGACAATATTGGGGTGAATCCGAAAGAGCAGTGTCAGGCGATTGATCTAAGAATGGCGAACTAGTGGAAACTGTCTCACCACCACCGTGTTCGGAGAAGGATGACTCAGAAGGCTCAGGATTTCCAACGCCGTGGCTCCACTGAGCAGGGTCGCGGCGTCGATATATCAGACGACGTAGTGGTTGTTGGAGACCTTCGTCCGAAACAAAGAACACTGCCAGCAGTTGTTGACGCACCCCAGGTGAAGATACCATACGCCAGAGGCTAAAAACAAGTTCTCTTGACAAACAGTTTTCTAAATTTCTGGAAATCTTCAAACAACTGCAAAATCAACATTCCATTTGCTGAGGCTCTAGAGCAGATGCCGAGTTATGTAAAGTTCATGAATAATATCCTCAGTAAAAAAAAGAGGTGGGAGGAGTATGAAACAATGATGTTGACTGAAGAATGTAGTACCATCCTACAGAGGAAGTTACCTAAGAAGTTGAAAGATCCGGGGAGCTTCACCATCCCTTGCACTATAGGGAAGTTTGAATGTCAGAAGGCCTTGTGTGATTTGGGGGCATGTATATATCTGATGCCCTATTTGGTGTTTTACAAACTTGGAGTGGGGGAAGCACGACCTACAACTATCACCTTACAGCTAGCCGATTGCTCTATCGTCCATCATAGAGAAATCATCGAGGATGTGTTGGTTAAGGTAGACAAGTTTATCTTCCCCACTGATTTCATCATCTTAAACATGGAAGAAGATGAAATGATTCCCATTATCCTTGGCAGGTCATTCCTAGCCACAGGACAGACACTCATTGATGTTCAAAAATGTGAGTTGAGACTTCCTGTTCAGGAAGAAGAGATGATTTTCAATGTATTCCGGGCAGCAACCTTTCCAAGAGAAAACGACAACTGTTATGCTATTGATGTGATGGAAACGGCAGTTTCAAAGAACAATCTCAGGAATGTGGATGCTCTTAAGTGAGTGATAACACAATGTGACCAGGACATAAGTGATGATGCAGAGTTGATGGAGTATGTGGATTGGATGGATTCTTATGAGTCATGTTATAAGAAGAAATATGAAGGGCTAGGGCAGATGCCAGAAAGATCAGTACCATCCATCGAAAAAGCTCCAGAGTTAGAGTTGAAGACGCTACATGATCACTTGCACTACCAGTTCTAGGTGAAAATAATACATTGTCGGTAATTGTTTCTACTCAACTATCCAAAGTAGAGACTGAAAAATTGTTGAGAGTGTTTCGGGCCCACAAACGTTCTATTGGGTGGACATTGACAGACATAAGAGGGATACGTCCTTCAACAGTGATGCATAAGATCCGTCTAGAAGATGAGAGCAGATCCTCAATTGAGGCACATATGAGACTGAATCCAAACATGAAGGAGATGGTGAGGAAAAAAATCATGAAACGACTTGATGATGGGGTGATTTATCCTATTTCTGACAGTGCATGGGTGAGTCATGTACAAGTGGTGCCCAAGAAGAGTGGTATGACTGTGGTGACCAATGAAAAGAACGAGCTCATTCCATCTAGAACAATTACAGGATGGAGGATTTGCATTGACTACCGCAGTTGAATAAGGCAACCAGAAAAGACCACTTTCCATTGCCCTTTCTAGATTAGATGCTGGACAGGCTGGCATGACACAACTATTATTGCTTCCTTGATGGGTACTCAGGGTATCACCAGATTGCCATATCACCAGAAGATCAAGAAAAGACGACATTCAGCTGCCCATTTGGTACGTTCACTTTCAGAAGAATGACATTCGGGCTCTACAATGCACCTGCTACCTTTCAGCGGTGCATGATGACAATCTTCTCTAACATGGTGGAGAGGACCATATATATTTTCATGGATGACTTTTCTGTCTTTGGGTCTTCTTTTGATGAGTGTTTGAAGCATTTGGAAGCAGTATTGCAACGGTGCGAAGAGTCCAACCTTGTGCTGAACTGGGAGAAGTGTCATTTTATGGTAAAGGAGGGTATTGTCCTTGGCCACAAAATATTCATCCAAGTCATTGAGGTGGACAGAGCAAAGATTTCAGTGATTGAAAATCTTCCACCCCCAGTGTCAGTAAAAGGGGTTAGAAGTTTCCTTGGGCATGCTGGTTTCTGTAGAAGATTCATCAAAGACTTCTAAAAAATTTCGAAACCCCTTTCCACCTTACTGATGAACGGAGTCGCTTTTGAATTCAATAAGGAATACATGACTGCGTTCCAGACACTCAAGGAGAGGTTGATTTCAGCACCTATAGTCATTGCGCCGAACTGGAAGCTTTCATTTGAACTAATGTGTGATGCAAATGATTATGCAGTGGGAGCAGTTCTTGGGCAGAGGGTTGATAAGGTATTCAGATCCGTCTACTACGCTAGCAAAAATCTTAATGATGCACAATTGAATTATGCCACAACAGAGAAAGAGCTGCTAGCGATTGTATACGCATTTGAGAAGTTCAGGCCATACCTAATTGGGAATAAGGTGATAGTGTACACCGACCACTCTGCTATAAAGTATTTGATGACAAATAAGGATGTAAAACCCCGTCTTATCCGATGAGTGCTGTTGTTACAAGAGTTTGACATGAAAATTCGTGATAAGAATGGAACAGAGAACTTGATTGCTGACCACCTATCAAGGCTGGAAAACAAGGAGAGCCATAACACTAAGGATGTGCAGATAAATGATCACTTCCCATATGAACAATTATTTCAGGTAAGAACTGGTTTTAATTTACCCTGGTACGCTGATTTTGTTAATTTTCTTGCAGCCAAGGTAGTACCTCCTAGGATTGACAAGACATCAGGTGAAAATGGTCTATTCAAAAGTAAAACACTACTACTGGGAGGAGCCGATTCTCTACAAGCACTGCGCCGACCAAGTCATTAGGCGTTGTATACCAGAAGATGAGATGCACCAGATTCTCACCCATTGTCACACCTTACAATGTGGTGGGCATTTTGGAGCATCACGAACAGCCGCCAAAGTACTACAGAGTGGGTTTTACTAGCCATCCCTATTCAAATATGCCAACACCTTTGTGAAGGGTTGTGATTGTTGTCAACGAACTGGGAACATATCAAGGCGAAATGAAATGCCCTTGAATGAGATCTTGGAAGTGGAGCTATTTGATGTTGTGCCATAAATAAGATTTTTCTTTGACACCATAGGATTCCATGTTTGTGACATAAGTGATAATTGAAGATTTTTGGAATAAAAAGTGTTGAAAAAGAGATAAAAAGAGAATGAAAATTTGATGCACCCCAATAAAAAATATACAAAAGTCTAAATTTGGGGGTGTTTGTTATAATGTATCTCATTCTCTCAAAAGATATGAGGGGAGAAGATAGGTATGAGACTAAAAAAAAGAAAGTCAAAAAGGAGGAAGAAAGAGTTGAATGAAAATAATTAGTTTATTTCCTGCTTAGGCAGAAGATTGCTTTGATTGTTTGATAATTAATTGATCACTAATTATCATCACATATATGATTTCTAATCGAGACCCGAAAGGGGAGATTGTGAATATGCTATAGTTGAATAAACATAGGTTAAAATCGTGGACGAAAGTACTCCGATACTCCCGATACTTGTGTAGTTTAATAGGTTATTGTTCTTAATCCTCCTTTGTGGTAAATCCTATCATCGAAAGATAGAAGGGTTCTGCATCGGGGTTGAGTGTTTATATATCCTAACCGGAATATAAAATGGCTTAGTTAACCTGCTATCTCAATATAGAAGAAGAACCTTTATTATTGCATTAAAGATTAAAGCGAGCGGATAGTTGAGGATATTGGAAGCCCTAATTCCATCATAACTGATTTAAATCAAAGTATTTTCATAATTAGTTTATTTCCTGCATTAGTTTTGATTATTAGTCTAAAACCCAACCCAATTTAAGTTGACCAAATAGACACCATAGAATAGATAATCGGTACTTGAAAACCAGTCTCTGAGAACGATATTCGGTCTTACCCAGACTATATTACTTGTCACGATACGTGTACTTGCGTTAAGCGTGTGGATAAATCTCAACTATATAAAGAAGAAACCAAAACCATGCATTAAATCATAAAAACGAGGTTCAAGTGATTCGAATGGAAATCCCTAATTAAAGTTTAGCTCCTAGCCATAGACATGCTTAAGAACTAATACAAACCAACATAAACTGAATTAAAACAAAGGAAAGAAGAAAAGAAAATAATACTGAAAAAAGCCTACAAAGTTGCATTGTCTCCTTGAATGATGTTATGGAATATTTACAAGATGGTGAAATGATGGATTGTAGAATAAGGTCTAAGGAGGTATCAAGGATGATTCATTAATGAGCAGGGTTTTGGGATTATATAGGTTTTGTAGGTAGGAAAAGTTATCCCTTTTGGACTCTGAAAACGTGTCAAATTCGGCCCAAAACATTAATAATCCCGCGTCGGCGCCGTGGCCCTGAGATTGGGCGCCACGACGCCGAAAAATCTGCAACTTGCGGAAAATTCAGTGGTCGGCGCCATGGCCACGCTAAGCGCCCGAGGCGTCTTTTCTCGCGCTGCTTTCGGGGTCCTGTTTTCGTCCGGACTTCGTCTGCTTTCTTCTATACTTTTCGGGACTTCTTAGGATTCATATATTGGCCCTTTTTGTGTGCAATTTCACCTCAAATAAGCTCATTTTCTCTTCTTTTCGCCATTTCTCTATTTCTGACCGCCGTGACACAAAAGAAAAGAAAACGACCCTAATACTATACTAAACATCAACAAAATGAGAAAAATACTAACTAAAAATGACTCAAAAAGTGTATATAAAATACACCTAACAATAGATTAGGTATTCATATTTCCATTGAGCATGATTGAAATGAATTTGCGAAATATCTGACTTGAAATTCTAGATTGCTGAATTCATGCTATATCTGTTCCTTCATATTATCCCAACTTACATTCATGTTTTTCTAGTGGTAATTATGCAGCAAGCTTATCAGAATTTTGAGTGTTTTCTTTTGTGTCTTTGATTCTGTTTTGATCTTTACTCGAGGGTGAGCAAATGTTAAGTTTGGGGGTGTTTGTTAGGCATATTTTATATGCACTTTTAGAGTCATTTTTAGTTAGTATTTTGCCCATTTTTGTTCAAATATGTGTCGTGTTAGGGCAGTTTTTCTTTATTTTGAGTCACAGCGGTTTAAAAAGGTAAAGTGACGAAAAAGAGCAATTAGTGGGCAGAAAAGGAGGTTCCCGAGCCAAAATTGACGAAAGTTGGAAGTCCGGAAAAATGCAGAAGCAGGGTCGTGGCGCCCAAAGATCTGAGAACCTACAGGAGTTAAGGCGCCGCGGCGCCAGTCAGCAGGGCCGTGGCGCCGAGGCGGAAAATTGTCCAGATCCGAAAGGGAATTGGCCAAGGGCAAGGAGGTCCAGGGTACACATTTTTGGAGCATATAAAAAGCCCTTTGGGCAGATTTTTTTGAAAGGACTCAACCTTTCTTCACAACACAACATAGTTTTTGGAGGCTACAAGATTGGAGACTTGTTCCAAAGTATTTTCTTTTCTTTGCTTTATTTTAATTTAGTTCATGTTGGATATTAATTTGATTCTTATCATGTTTATGGTTATGAGCTAAACTTTTAATTAGGATTTTCCTTTCGAATCGCTTGAACCTCGTCTTTATGAATTAATGCAGTATTGTGGTTTCTTCTTCATATAGTTAAGATTTATTCAATATTTGATTTGATTGTTTGATAATTAATTGATCACTAGTTATCATCACGTATATGATTTCGAATCAAGAACCGAGAGGGGAGATTTGGATATGTTGTAGTTGAATAAACATAAGTTAAAATCGTGGGCGAAAGTACCCAGATACTTTTGTAGCTTCATAGGTTATTGTTTTTAATCCTCCTATGTGGTAAAATCTATCAAGAAATATAGAAGATTTCCGCACTGGGGTTGAGCGTTTATATATTCTAACCGGAATATAAAACAGTCTAGCTAACCTGCTATCTTAAAATAGAAGAAGAATCTTTATTGCTGCATTAAGGATTAAAGCGAGTGGATAGTCGAGGAGATTGGAAGCCCTATTTCCACCATAACTGATTCAAATAAAGTATTTTAGTTAATTTCTGCAATTACTTCAGTAGTTTATAGATAAAACCAAAACAAAATATCGATAGTCAAATAGATAACTTAGGATAGATGCTTGGTAATTGAAAATCAGTCCCTGAGGACGGTATTCGGTCTTATCAAGACTATATTACTTGAGCGATACGTACACTTGCGTAAAGCATAAGGAAAATCGCTAACAACCAACAGATCGATTCCGGACCTATGGGAGGTGAAAGTGCCTCCGGTCCATAAATATGCACGCTCCAGACCGGTCAGGGGACTCCGGATAAAAATAATTTCCGGATCTAAACGTGAGGGGGTGGGGTGAAGAGAAATGTACCACATCGGTGAGGGATGAGATCCCCGGACTCCTTATAAGGTTTGTACAATCAACATTCCTTTGAACTAGTTTTTGGGGTGTGAGTTAAGCCCAATGCCTAATTTGATAGTTCTGGCCCCCTTTTATTTTTTATTTAGAATGACTAAGAAATGTAGATGCAGTTT
The DNA here is from genome assembly GCA_029844215.1 of Przewalskia tangutica. Classification (NCBI taxonomy): domain Eukaryota; kingdom Viridiplantae; phylum Streptophyta; class Magnoliopsida; order Solanales; family Solanaceae; genus Przewalskia; species Przewalskia tangutica. Next base: position 120,612,923 of record CM056730.1, on the reverse strand, counting down.
GCATATTATGAAATGTAGTTATAGTTATCAGACGTGAGGATATCACCAGACACCGAAAGAGTCAGACGACGGATATCAATCAGATTAGACGAGTATCGATCAGATCACCAAATCGCCGAAAGAAAGTATCAACACATATTGTATCTACACTAATTGCCACGTTTCGTAAATACATTAGCTATATTTCATTTTTTTAAAATATATAGCTACGTACATCTTGTAAATACAGTCTAAATGATTGTCACGTCGCATAATTCTTTTAGTTTATTTATATAAACTTACCCTAAAATAAAAGAACGTTTTGAAATTAATCGAGCATCATATATACAAAGAAATATTAAAAATTTAATACTTATGATATACACATAAACCATAATCTTCATTTTATGTGTATAGTCTGATTTTGGGATGAAAGAAATTCAAATAAATTATCTTCCTTATCTCCGCCCCTATATCAACCATGACTAAAAAGAAGATCGGCGAATTATGAGCCTTTACAATAAATTTTGGTTAATACTACTTAATAAAAAATGAAAAAAGGAACCCTAAATGTTTTCATTTTTCGATGCCCCCTGTGCGGTAGCACACCTCACACGGATCCTAAGACGACCTTGCTTTTGGTTAAATGTGAAAGTAACGTTAAGTAACTTCACATTCACTATTCTTTTGTAAATTGTAATAATATGTGAATTAGTATAAACATTTACCTTTAAGATAACATCTTACTATGTATATTTCACTTATTAATAATTGATAAGACAGAATATGACCTCTAATAGTAAAATTTTGTAAACTTTTTAATTAATTAATAGCTATGTAAAATAATTAATTAGGGAGATTAATTATTGTTACTGAATGTACAGTTTTACAAACTTTTTAATTAATAGATCAAATTTACAAAAACGTTCTGGAAACATTAGCATGTTTTTTTAATTATAAAAATAGACTTAATCAACTATCCTATCTTTTGTTTAAACAATAAAATGCTATCTTACCTATGCTTGGATTATCTTAAATTATTTGGATGTGATGTTAGGAGGTACCCACTTATTTCCAAACTTACAACCATATCATAAAACTATATTTATTGATTGCTTCACTTTTTTCTTTAACTTTCAGGGCCCATTGTTTGGCAAAAACAAACCTTTTTTTTTATATTCAGGTTTCTGACTTGCGTCAGACTAATTCCGGAGGTAATAGTACCGGTCCTTCAACACTACTACCAGTAAATCGCAGAATGTGCTCCAATAACCAGGATTTGAGAACGAACAACTGATAGCACCTATAAGGATCAACCTAAGAGAGCAAAATCTCACCGGAGAATCGATATCCCACGCCAGTGTCAGGCCTTAAGCCCCTCCTTTTCCATTGGACTATATCCCGGGAGACAACAAACCTCCTTTTTAGGGGGGGAGGGGTGGTGTGTAGGGGGGGGGGGGAGGGGTTAAGGGCTAGAAGAAAATATAAAGTATCCTAGATTGCAAAATCAGAATTAAGGGGGTAAAACAGACATAAAAATTGTTTGATACTCTAGGTTTTGAATATACTATACAAGTTGCAATGAGAATTAAGAAGCATTATAATTTTTTTGGAACTAAAGGTTATGGACAAACACTATACAACTTGCAATAAGATGAAGTTCAACTTGCAAATTGAATCATTAAGGTCAATTTCTATTAGGAACATTATAATTTGACATAACAAAAAGTCTTATCTGTAATATGTGCAAGTGTTATTAGTTTCAACATTTATTACTTTTTTGTGCAAGAGTTCGAATTTGATCTCGAATCACTGAGTTCTATATAATATGCAAATTCATTATTGTATATGCTCCATACATTCATAAAGATATAGAAAGAGGAAATTTCCGTATATTAGCTCCACTGAAGGTGCATAAATAGTGAATTTCTTATTTATTTTGTGATATTTGATAAATAATAAAAAATATTACTCAAAAACATTTATATATAATTTAGTCAAAAGAACACTATGAAAGTGGAAGTAGGATGGGTGGGTGAGGGAGGAGGTGGTAGGGACTAGGATTGCATGGGTTATAGAGAGATAATCAATATGAAATTTCATTTATGAAATTTATTTTCCTGCTTTCATGAGAAAAGTAATTGTTTGTACAATCAATCATTATAATTTCAAAAATATTTGTCTCTCCACCAAAGACCATTAATTTTATTTTCAACTTTCAAACGCCATTGGAAACGCCGAGATAACAAGTTTGATTGCTTGATATTTTATTTAGCCGAATTGTTGAGATATACCATATATATATATATATATTGTGTATATATATGGTTAGATAGTTAGATATTAAGAATTCATAGTATATCATTAGTATACAACATATACAATATTAGTTAGTGGTTATAGTTAGTGGTTATTTCTGAAGTTGTTATATTTGCAAGATTAGTTATTATAAATAGTTAGCAATATTTATAATATTGTTTTAGAGAAAATAATTGAGAAATCAGAAGAGCTCGTTTTTCAGCTCCCAAAATATCCTCTCATTCTTACGCTTTCTTCCTCTTCTTCTCTCAAATTTCTTCACTCTTCACTGATCTCTACTTCTCTTCTCGATTAGAACTCCACTGTTCGATCCTCTGCAAGTTTAACATGGTATCAGAATCATGTTCGGTATAGATCGATCGAGGAGTTCGAAAATCCAAAATCGCTGAAAAATTGAAATCGCTGAAACGTATTCTGTTTTCTTCTCAGTTTGTGCGATCGAGAATTGAAGAACTGAAAATCAAAATTGCGAAGGAACTGAGATCGAGAAGCGAAGGAACTGAACATCGAGAAAACCGAGATCGAGACATTGCAGAATCGAGAATTGCGATTTTATGAAAATCAGAATCGCGAAGCAATCGATTCGACTCGGAGTGTATTTTGATCAATATCGAAGGAGTTGATAGAGCATATTGAGGTGGAAATCAGAAGCAATTGAAAACTTGAAAATCGAAATCGCGATTTCCTTCGAAAAATCAGAGAATCGAAGGAATTTTCTTCTGAAAAATCAGAATTGAAATCGAGGAACTACAATATTGAGGTAATCTTTGTAAAATATACTTTTCTTCTGAAAAATCAAAATGGAGAATCGAAGAACTGAAAATTGAAATCGCGATTAAAAATCGAAATCACTATGTTCTTCTGATAATCATGAGAATCGAAGATCGATTCATCTTATTTGTTCCGCTATGGAGATGTTATCATTTTCTGCGAATACGTTCAGCCTTTGGTTATCATTGCGACGTTGGAGATCGTCGAAAATATTTCTAAAAGTCATTTTCGTATTATTTTGTGTTGGTGAATTGTTTTGTATTGTCAAAAATTGGATTTGTGGTGGCTTATTGTTGATAGTTGTTGTGCTGTTGTTTTCTGTTCAGTATCGTTAGTTGTTGGTATGTTTGTGTCCATTCGTGTGTGGTTACTAATGTTGGTATTGTCGAGCCACTGTTGGTGTTGATATTGCAGATGTTGTTATATCTACTGCTGGAATTTTGCTGTGGTATTTTGCAAAGGGAACCTCAACTCAGTGAATAGAAAACCTGTTGGAATTATATGCAGGTGCTGGAACTAATATGCAGTTCTGAAAATGAAAGAAAAAATATTGTTGCTAGATCAATGGAACTCCACTTCAAAGAAACTGTGGATCAGTGGAATTCCAGTTCAAAGAAACTGTGGTTCTGTTGCATATTCAATAGATTGATTGAAGAATCGAAGAGTTCTTAGCGACAAACAGACTGAGAACCGAGGGATACTTCGTGTTCGACAATATGAATTGAGTTGAAGCTCAATTCAAAGATTCAAAGAGTTATTCATAGGTTGTAGATTGCCTGTTTTTATATGTGTAGCTTGCATGATGAGAATCGAGAGATTCTATAGTCCAAGCGAGACTAGAGAACGAAGGGTTCTTGCCGCTTATCAAAATAACTTGCGTGATGAGAATCGAGATATTCTCTAGTCCAAGCGAGACTAGAGAACGAGGGGTTCTTGCCGCTTATTAAGTTCACTGCGCCGTTCGTGGTTACTCAATGTCGCGAGTTGTAGCTCTTGTCTGGCTGTTAAGCTGCCGGAATTTATCCAGTGGTTCATGGCGACTGCTTCATCCGTTGATTGATGTTGTTCTTTGTAGCCGCACTTTTGTTTGCAGATTGTCTTCGCTGCGTTTGTAGTAAATCGCTTTGTTCTTTGGATGATTAATGCCACACCGCCATCGATGTTGTGTAGTAGTCCGTTCGCCGCTACTATTTTTTTGGTGCTTTGCTTCACCGTGCTAAGGAAAATTTCACGCGTGTCGCTTCATCGTGCAAGATGCTACTGAATGGTGAAGTTCTTCTTAAGTTATTCTTGATATTTCTTTGAAGTTGCCTTCTGATGCGATCGCTTAGCCTTTGCGCTTTCTTTATTATTCTTGAATGGCCGCCGAATGAGGATCATTATCTGCTGTTGTTTAAACTGCTGCTAGGCTTATACTGTATTGCCACAGGCGCATTACTTGGTAAATTTGAGATCTCTGGTATTCTCCCAAGGGAGTTCCTAATTGGTGAACATGGACCAAGAAATGGGCATGTTTACAGTGCATCATATAATTGGAAATATTTTATGCTGCACATGTGGTATAAGTATGCAATCAAATGCTGCTAACATGTGTACCAACGGGTTGAGGTCTGAAGTTGACATAACAGAAGGTTCAGAAGCTGAAGTTGGCCATTTCTCAAGCTTGTCATTGCTTCAGTTTAGATCAAACCTTTGTTTTCAGTGCCTAGCTTGAGGGGGGGGGGGGGGGGTGAGATATACCACATATATACATTGTGTATATATGTGGTTAGGTAGTTAGATATTAAGAGTTCATAGTATATCATTAGTATACAACATATACAATGTTAGTTAGTGGTTATAGTTAGTGGTTATTTCTGAAATGGTTATATTTGCAAGATTAGTTATTATAAATAGTTAACGATATTTGTAATATTGTTTTAGAGGAAATAATTGAGAAATCAGAAGAGCTCGTTTTTCAGCTCCCAAAATATCCTCTCATTTTTACGCTTTCTTCCTCTTCTTCTCTCAAATTTCTTCACTCTTCACTGATCTCTGCTTCTCTTCTCGATTACAACTCTACTGTTCGATCCTCTGCAAGTTTAACACTAATAGTTAATATTACATCAAATCCTCTTTATTTTACAGAATTAATATTCCCTAATTATGAAACCCCATGTGCTACTTTTTTTACGAAATTTCTATCTTGTTTACTTTTTCCACAAGATAAGACCATCACAATGCTATTGTATTTTTGTAAAATATATTTTAAAGTTTTATGCAAATTGGGTAATGGCCTACATTCTTCTCCTTGTACTAAAATTTAAATTTGTATTATTAGTTAAACAATTGATGGAAACGAAAAGATTTACTATAAAGAAGGATCCCACATTGAGGAGGAGGAGAAGGATCCCACATTGAGGAGGAGGAGAAGGATAAGATAGTGACATGTTTGGTTGTAACGTGAACAATGGTCAGTTGATTTGCTTTGTCGTTGAATTAGGGATATGACTTGGAAAGTTGATCCATTTTTGCAGTCTTCGCAACTTGGCTATTTTAAAAAACTTCTTATATATAACCCGATCATGTTCCGTACTTACTGGCTTTGAGCGGTCTGTCGTCCTCCTTATGATAGTCCTTTTAGAATTCATAGCATTTCGTTACTAGTCAATTTGTGGGGAGTCACATACCACGCATATCTATTCATATATATTACTAATAAAAATGGATTTCTATAGTATTGAACACGTAGTCGGGAGCGAGTCCAAAATCCAATTATGCGTCAGTCAATCCTTTTTCTGCTGCCCGGTCTTTTTCTTTCTGACTGTTGAACAAGGCTAGAACTCCGAGTGAAGGAGACTCTTCAGTCTCTCTATCTTCAGGTTATGGACTTGCATGTGTTAAGCATATGACTTGTGACACACATTTATCGATCGACTGAGTTATATGCTTATCTCGTGCATATCAAGGTTTCCTTGATTAATTCAAATGAATACTCACTCCATCTCGTATTAGTTATCGTATTTTCTTTTACATATTCTTTAAACAATCATAAATAAAAATATTTTTACTAATTTTTCTTCAGTAAGCAAATAGACGCTTTATTTAAGAATGAGATTGTGCAAATCTTATTGGTATTTGAACAATTTTATACTCGCCAATAATCACTGTTTGAACTCTTCAAATTTATAACTTCTATGCGGCGTAATCACATTAGTTACTTTCAAGATCCTTGAGGGCAAAATAACAGAATTAATTAATTTCATTTTAATTTTATAAAATGATATATATCTTGGGCTGGGTAGTAGGTGTACACTGGTCCAGAACCGGACCGGAACCGGAATCCGGGATTTTCCGGACCGAGGACTGATTGGACCTGTTTTTTTTATTTTAAAATACATTTTTAAATTGTAAATTTTTAACAATATGTTCGTTTATCAATCTCATTAAATATGTTTATTTTTTTCCTTATCCTTCAATATATTTTATTTCATTAAATATGACTAACTTAAAGAAACCAACAAATGTACTTGGTTCGTATACAAACTATTGAACTACTCATTAATTAAAGTTACACACCACATAACACATTTATATTTTCTATTTGGACATTCCTGAAGCATTGGCATAAAATATAGGTAGGGAGAGAAGAAAGTAAACTAGTTGCAAATTGGTGAAATTTTAAATGATCATAACTTTGCGCTCGGAGTCCGTTTGATTCAGCCGATTTCTCCAAAAACGCCCATCTTGCCAATCAATTTCACTTTTCCCCCAAATTGTTACATTTTTCCATTTTCAAAGCTAAATATCTCGTGATATACAATAGATTTCAACGTTCCAATTTTGTGGTAATGTGTCCTAGAATGTTAATTTCAGTATTGGTAATTCAATTTTAAAAAATAAAAAATAAAACCGATCCATTCCGATTTTTACTCTACCCGGACCGAAAAATCGGAATCCCACATTTTGAAGGACCAGGGACCGGACCGAAATCCACCGATCCATTCCGGTCCGGTCCGAAAATGTACACCCGTACACTCACTCACTACTATATAGGATCCAATAAAAGAAAGCATTGTTTATTTATTTTTTTATTCTCAAAGCTTCGATTAAAGGCCTTTGATTAAGGGTGAAGGGGGTCTCGTCCATTAATTTTAAAAAATTGTATACACGTAAAGCATACATCAATCTGATGAATATGTGATATATATGTCTTTACTGTAATTAACTACTCAAATATAAGTAACTAATACACATTATTGTTTCAATTTTGAATATGCGACATGTATCTATATTGTAATTATTAAAATATAAGTGACTAATACACGTTATTATTTCAAATTTATTACTCCTAACTATGATAACTTAATATAAATTGATGTATGTATCGTACAAGTGAGTCTTTCCATTGACAACTTGATCTTAGCTTAAAGAAAATCAAGGGGGGAAGGAAGATGAAATAAAGGTTATCTGACGAAAAAGAAAAAAGAGAAACTTATGAGTCTTCGTGGAGTCATAAATAAATATATGGTCAAGTTATTTAATAAAGTATATTAAAATTTAAAAATTGTGTAAAAGGATAATAGATGAGAGAAAGATAATGGTCTATAACGACCTTAAGCTTGGAGTATCTAAAGCTTTATAAAGAACGGCTCAAACACTCAATATATATCACAGATTAATCAACATTTCAAACATTATTTTTAATTATAAAAAACACCACTTGAAAGGATTGTGTATAAGATCGTACTTAATAGACAATAGTGAGACATACGATTAATAGTATGAAATAATTAGAATAAGGTCCATATGATTTGGTCGGAAGTTAAATCAATATTTCTCCTATTATAAGGGTGACGACCCTAACTTAGGGCGTACTAAATACTAATAGGGGGAGCCAAGCAGGAATGAAAGACTTCTAAACTCATAAAATTTTGAGATAAGGTGCACATGACACATTATAAAAATCTCACATTGAAATGAAAAAAGAAAATGTAAAGCTATAAGATATGTGCATACTCAAGTTCACAATATTGTATTTGCGCTTTTAGGATTAGATGTAACATAGCCCGAAAGATAAATTCATACATGCCTAGGCCAAAGTGAACAGTACAGGCATGTGACATTGACATAACAGATGAAGTTAGCAATATGAAATTTTGAACTAAATCTCAATCTTGATGTAATAGCCCAATTCACTAATAATGCATTTTATTTGATTGAGACCTTAATCTTTATGACTTTAAAATGCGCCACTAAAAATAGAAGACTTATTTTTTTATATAGTCCATTATTCTTGATTTTCTCTTATCTATAGTTGATAATAGGAGATTTTTTATGGACCAACCCAACCAAACAATAAATGATAATTTGAAAACTCAAATAGAAACAAAGAGTAAAAGGACAAAGGTAGATGGTGGAATTATGAAAATTCAAAAAGACGCAAACGCCGCGTCTCAACAGAAAAATGATATCCTCCTCATAGCAAGAGGCCCAAAATGATTCACAACTTTTTTGAGTGATTTCAGCTGATACAATATTTGTTGATATAACTGATATCTGATACAATTGATACTCGCTTGATACCCGCATGATAAAACTAATACCCGTCTGATACAACTGATACACGCTTGATACCCAAATGATACAGCTATACTCGTTGTCTGATACAGTAACTATAATTACGTTTCGTAAATATGCAAATTATAGCTACATTTCGTAATTATGCTTTAAACTCTATTTATGAAATATTTTTTTTTAAAAATGTGCAAATTGCACTGGTCATTATGTGTGAAGTTTCTTAGTATAAGTCAGTCAGTGAATGAGAGGAATACGAAGCTATATATTTTCTTTCGTTTGATCGTTACTATACTTGATGTCATTGAAATTTTAGTACTTCAATTAATAGTCAAATAAAATTCTTCTTTTTGCTTCTATTGGATAGATGATTTTTTACTTTCGAAATCATCGAGACCTAGCTAGTCAATACTATACTCAGTAATTGGATTTGGATTAATCACAAGTGCAGTGCAAATAACAGCCAGGGGAAGTCATGAAGACTCGTTCTCTTTGAGGAAAAGAAGAATAGATAAGATCGAGATATCGGTCCGTCTCAGTACGAAAAAAGCTAAGTTTAATTGAATCAGAACATACCTTATGGATAGGTATCATTTAAGTTTCAGTGTCAAAATGAACAAAAAAAAAAAAAATCTAGATGCACAATTGTGCGAGCGCCTCTTTCCCCAAGGCTCTACGCCAGACATTGGAAGTCAAACAAGTTTGAATCGGTTTATTTTTGGACAGAATATGATACACAAATAGCAATTTCCCCCGAGCTAAAAAAAAAATGAAAGTGTTAAAGAGTTTTACATCGGATATGAAATAATAATATGAACTTGGATATGTTAGGATTTGAGTCACAAACTCGACCTAATCAGAAAACAGTAAATAAACGAAGAACAAATAACACACACAGATTTATAGTGGTTCACCCTCAATGCGAGAGTTACGTCCACTTTGCCGCTGCAAATTTCACTATAATCAGAATAGGGAGTTTGTGTTTATAATTCTCTCTTTTATCTCTTGCTCGACATAAGAAAGAAAAATGGTGCCCCTAGTCTATATATAGCGAAAACTAAGGCGAATATAATACAAGCCCGAATTCTCAAATCAGCGTTCCACACTATGCGTAGGGTCTTCATAGTGTCGTCGATGAATTAGGCTTCACAACTCAACAATCTCTCACTTGGAGACTAATTTCAATCATCTGTCTCCGTCTGCAGCGGCGATTCCGATCCTCATCCAAGAAGTCCAACTGATGTTGCACACAACTTCAGTTTATCATTCGACACGACCTTCGTTAGCATGTTTGCTGGATCTGACTCCCTGGGATCTTCTCAAGCACTAATAATCATCTTTCAAAGTTGGTCTGATGAAATGGTACCGGAGTTGTATGTGCTTCGTTCGATCATAGTAGATCGGGTTCTTTGCCAAATGAATGACACTCTGGCTATCACAGTATAACACACTCCCCTCGTGGTCCTGATCCAATTTCTCGCAAAAAAATTGTAGCCACATCATCTCTTTTGTGGTCTCCGTCACGACAACGTACTTAGCCTCACATCTAGAGAGAACTACTATCTTCTACAACTTTGAAACTCATCAAATCGCAGTACCTCCGAATGTGTAAATATACATGGATGTGCTCTTTCTGCTATCAACATCACCACTATTGTCATCATCAATATATCTCTTCAATCATGTCTATGACTTCCGGACACACAATACTGAACTTGAGCTGGCCTTTAGATACCTGAAAATTCACTTCACAGCCACCAGTGTTGCTTTCCCAGATTGCTCATAAACCTGATAACAACTCCCACTGCATGTGCAATGTCTGGCCTCGTACATACCATCACGTATATAAGACTGTCAATAGCAGAGACATAAGGTACCTTGTCCATATGCTCATTTTCATCCTTGGTTACAGACGACTGATCATTTGACAAACAAAAGTGTCCAGCCAAGGGAGTACTGACTGATTTGGAATCATCCATGTTGAACCTCTTGAGAACCTTCTTCACATATTCTTATTGTGAGAGCTTGAGGCCCTCTTTACTTTTGATGATTCTCATCCCGATGATTTGGTTTGCGGCTCCCAGATCCTTCATTGCAAATTCTTCTGACAACTTCTTCTTCAGCCTATGAATCAAATGTAGGTATATTTTCCATTTTTATTGGCGATCATGGCGATTTAGAGGTGCCATGGCGGCAGCCTCTTCTCCTCAGCCTTATGCTGGGGAGAAAGAACCTAGTGTAGGTATGCTCCTACAATCAACATGTCGTCAACATAAATGAGCAGTATCATGTAGGAGTCTTCAAAACTCTTGAAGTAACAATAGTGATCTGCTTCACACCTTAGGAATTTGGCTTTCTTCATAAAGCTGTCAAACTTCTTATACCACTGTCTTGTAGCATGTTTCAGTCCGTAGAGGCTCTTTTGAAGCTTGCACACCATCTTCTCTTTTTCTTTGACCTCAAATCCCCTAGGTAGCTTCATGTAGATTTCCTCATTTAAATCACCGTGAAGAAAAACAGTTTTCACGTCCTTCTGTTGAAGATGCAAATCTTCCTTTGCTACCAACCCAAGATTCTGATTTTCACCAACTTGACTACGGGAGAGAAGATCTCAGTTTAGTGAATGTATTATTTCTGTTGAAATCCCTTCACAACTAACCTTGCTTTATAGCACTTACTTCTATCATGTTCTTTCTTTATCCGGTAGACCTATTTGTTCTGCAATGCCTTCTTCTCCTCTGGTAACTTAGCTAATTCTCATGTATGGTTTCACAACAGTGAGTCCATCTCATCTTTCATTGCCAGCTTCCACTTGATCGATTCATCAACTTGCGTCGCTTCTTCATAACATTCCGGCTCCCCTATGTTAGTGAGCAGAATGTAGTTAAGGGACAGAGAGAACATGTGAACCGACTTACTGATCCTGGATGATCTGCGTAATTCTGTGATCGACATCCGCTAATTTGTTTCAGAATCATCATTTTCATCAACCTCGCCATCACTAGCTTATTCCTTTGCCGCAGTAGTACCTTATTGTAGCTCGGGTGCTGAGAAGTCTCTCAAATCAACTGTTTTCGATTCCTTGTTCTTGGAGAGTTTGCTTTTTGAACTCTCATTTGTCCTTGTACAACACTTGTTCATTGAAGACGACGTCCCTACTTCGGATGTTCTTCCGATTTCGGCCATTTCAGAATCGATAACCAAACTCGGTGTCATCATAGCCAATAAATCAACGCTTCTTAGATTTCGGATCAAGTTTACTTCTAGAAGTAGCATCAATATGAACATAGGGTAAACAACCAAACACTTTCAGAAAAGAAAAATTTACCCTTTTTTTACTTCAAGCCTCTTCTGGAGTTTTGAAACCCAAAGGAACAGATGACCCTCTGTTAATCAAGAAGGCTTCGGTATTGATTGCATCTGCCCAGAATGTCTTGGGCAGTCCAACGTGTATTCTCATGCTCCGTGCACGCTCGTTCAATGTTCGATTCATTCTTTCCGCTATTCTATTTTATTAGGGCGTTTCAAGAATAGTCTTCACCATCTTGATCTCATTATCAGCACAATAATGTTTGAAGTTAACATCATTAAGTAATCATTACTTTTGTCATCGTTAATTTTAAAATTTTCATGTGTGAACTTGTTGCATGCAAATGGATCATTGAATTCTATTACAATTGCGTCGTTAAAAATTGAAATTCCAACTTAGATGGATCTTGAAGAAGAGAATTTATATTCTTTTTATTTGTTTTTCATACTTTCATTCCTCGTTAAAGTTTTACGATTTCTTGTGAAGGACCAATACAAAAGGATCATAGGGAGAGTTATAGTTCTCCGTAGGGGTTCAACATAATCTAATAATTTTAACACTAAATCTATATAAAAATAATTTATTTTAAACTGTTCTTTCTAAAATTCAAATCTCATAAGCTTAGAATTCTAGTTCTATATTTTAAAAGGATATAAAGCATATCAAATACTTCTCTATCTCAATTTATGTGACATTTTTTTCTATGACCTATTTTACATCACAATTTTTTTTTTTAAAAATTCTCTTAAACTTCGTGTCCAATTAAGAACCTTAGTATACATTAATTTAAGAGGTCAAGAGTACTATTTTAATGAAGTGTAGTTAGTTGGCGTACCAAATTAAAGTGAATTTGGTACAATAGCACTCAAAATCCAAGTGGGTTAATAAATTAAAGCTTCCTCGAACTTTGCCTTTTAATCCGGAGGAAATGAACATGGGATCATATGCAAAATGGTGCTTCTAATCTGACAAAATAATGTCAACTTATTAATTAAGTATTAAAAGAATGTCAACGTAGCTATCCACCTGAAAAATGTTAAACAAAGTACTAAACGGTAATTAGGAATAATATAATTGTGCTAAATAGTTTTTCTTATTCTTTTAAACCGAATTAGAAAATATTTGAAATGATATATACAACTACAACACCACCAACAAATTAAACTTACAAATAGACAGATTATAAAGTGTTCTAATTGATCTGTTCTTAAAAAATAACATATTGAAAAACCGGAGAAATAGGTCGAGATTAGTTTTTATTTTCCTTAAATTAGGATAATACAAAACACCAGGAGAGGTCTTGAGTGGACACTATCCTTCAATGTCTTAGCCCGAGAAAGTCAAGACTATTTTTCCATCGTCTGAAAATGTATTTCAAAAGCTACCTTTTATTTTTAACTTTATGCAAAAAATGAAATTCTCAAAGAAGAAGCACAAGCCGGGGGAGTTAGACCTTACCTTATCAATTCTAATGAGGTAACGAACATCTACTAATTAACAAGCGTGCATAAAAGAATTCAAAATGAGAAGATATATGTTTTGAAAATCTTTTGAATTCAAGAATCTTTTTACTACTGTTATGCAGAAGGGGATTTTGAGAAGTTATTAATCCCACTTCCTTGGTCTAAAGAGAGGATACTTTTACCTTTTTGGTGAATTTGAAAAAATGTGATAATTATATACTTTTTAAATAAATACAATTTATTAAACGATATATTATTTGTGGCTAAAACGAGTTAGCTAAAAGAAATGCTTCTAGAAGATTTGAACCACTTCCATATTTTTCTCTTAGCATAACGCCAATTGGATTCTTGTTTTAAGGTTAGGTCATTAATTTTAGATATATATACCCATGAATGTTCGTTTGAGTATTGAACGTTTCTTTTAGAGAAGACAAGAGGAAAGCACTTAATTAGTTTCTTTGTTCTAAAATGTTTGTACATACATGGGACATCTTACCACCGAAAAATGTGGTGAAGAAGATATGTTGTTCCTCTCTTAATCATAGATTTCGGTTCGAGTATAAAAAATTATGGATAGGAAGCAGATATGTTGTTCCTCCATTCTCAATGATCATCAGTCTATGCTATTTTAAGAACTACATTCTATCATTAATAACTCACACTATTAATGACAATGCAAGTTCAAGAAATACACATTAATGAATAATATAAACAATCAAATAATAATTCAATAATTGCAAAAGTCATCTCATTAGTAATATGAATGTGTTCAAGTACATTTGCTCCTAAAATGATTGTTTCTAGGACATATATACTTTCAGCAGATATGTTGTTCCTCTCTTAATCAAAGATTTCGGTTCGAGTATAAAAAAATATGGATAGGAAGCGCTCGTGAATGGATTATATGTAGCACGAATTTAAATATAATCGGGCTTTAATACGAATATCAGACACCGAGTGAGAAACAAACAAAAAAGCATCTTTTGCCTAAAGAAATGCTTCTAGAAGAATACCAAAATCTTGGACCACTTCCCTTTTAACTCTTCAAGATAACGCCAAATTTTACTTCCAAAAGGCAACTTCATTTCTTCTACTTGGATATACACTTGCAACCATACAACTCTCATTACAAAAAAAAAGGTTACGTTTCCCCGTAACTATAATTTTATAACCACTAGACTTGTGATACACTTGCACATGCATGCCCCTTCTTTAGGTGTTACTTGCAACCATACAACTCTTATTACAAAAAAAAGGTTACGTTTCCCCCATAACTATAATTATAACAACTAGACTTGTGATACACTTGCACATGCATACCCCTTCTTTAGGTGTTAGATTAATTGTGAATGCATAATGCGTGACAAACAAAATAATTATTGCCTTCCTCTTGAGTTACTAATTAGGACTCCTTTGGTTCGGGAAGAGAGTAGAAGAATAAGTCCCCGTGACTCAGTTATATAAATTATTATATCATCAGATAAATTTAAATTTTCAATCAAATAGAGAAATTTAGTTTTTTATATTTACCTTTCATTTTTCTGGATGCACTCTATATTTATTAAGCTCGTAATTTCGTAATTAACTTCGAAATCATTATTGATTGCTTCAATGAAAATAAAGAAACTTATATGTTCATTCAAAAAGACCTATTAGGGGCAACCTTACGAATTGCCCGAGATTAATAAGATTAATTGTAAATTCAAATTGCGTGCCAAACAAAATAAAATTGCCTTCCTCTTGAGTCTTACTTAGGACCCATTTGGTTGGGGAACACATTATTGTCTTGGGATTAATTATCTTGAGATTGTTATTTCATCCTCAATGTAGAATAAAAATAATATTATAATTCTTAAATAACTAATTTTGGAATTAATTATTAATGGATTTCATCCCAACCAAACATGGACTCAATGGATGGCTAATCAAAATTGTTCCATTTAGCATAATCTAGGTGCAACGCTAACGTTTTACTCTAGTAAGAATGGATCTTGGGTCTAACTCAACCTCAAAAGTTAGCTTGTAGAGTGAGGATTGTCCAAATATATATAAAGAATTCATGTTCCCATTCCATTACCGATGTGAGACTCTTAACATATATACCTAATAAATTTGATTCTAAAGATGTTTAAACTAAAGTAAGCTAATGCTATAGACTTTGATATCACAACGTTATATATATAATCCATGGACCTAGCTAATTCGTGAACTAAACAACTTAGTACGTTGCTGCCCACATGATGTGACCTCGTTTTCTTCAATTAATATTTGGTAATATTAATGTGCATCTTCAAGGTCATCCAAAGAACAAATAGCCCTTGTAGAAGTTAAAAATGTCTTGTTTAAGTGACTGATAAAAGCAGCCAAAAGTTGAATTGGTTGTTAATTCTCACATCATTAATAAACACGTAAAATCTAGGGTTGCATTAATAGAATATTATAAACAATCAACTAATAATTTAACAAATGCAAATGCCATAATATTAATCATCATTAATATAAATACGAATGTGTATAAAGTACATGTTGTCCTAATACAGATTGTCTCTAGGACATACATATATTTTCAATCTCCCACTTGGCCTAGAGCCAATCACCAACATATTTAATACCAATGTTCTCAAAATGACCATTATACTTAACCAAACCTAATGGTTTAGTAAATGGGTCTGCTAGATTATTGTCTATGGGAACATAATCTAATCTAATATCTTCAGCTTCCACCATCTCTCTGAGAATGTGGTACTTCCTCGGTACATGTTTGTTTCTGTTTGTTGATCTTTGTTCCTTTGCTTGTGCAATCGCACCGGTGTTGTCAAAATAAATAGTTATTGGACAATTAACACTTGAAACAACCTCTAGCTCCTTCAGAAACTCAGAAATCACGACAGCTTCTTTAGCAGCTTCCGATCCAGCAATGTACTCCGCTTTAGTAGTCGAATCAGCAGTAATGACTTGTTTGGAACTCTTCCAGCTCACTGATTCTCCATTGAAAATGAACATGCAACCAGACTGAGATTGAAATCATCAACATCTGTCTGGAAACTAGCATCAGTATACCCAGTGGAAACCATCTTATTATCTCCACCATAGACTAAGAAGTAATCTTTAGTACGTCTGAGATACTTAAGAATACTTTGATCGCTTCGATGTTACTCACCGTGATTCTCACGCAAATTGCAAGTCATACTAAGTGCAAAGGCCACATCTGGCCTAGTACAGGTCATGACATACATGATTGATCCTATAGCCGAAGCATATGAGACCCTCTTCATGCGCTCAAGTTCTACAACACTAGAATGACAACCCTTCTTAGATAACTTAATGCCTTGACCCATTGGAAGACCGCCTTTCTTGGAATTCTTCATTGAAAATCGTCTAAGCACTTTGTCTATGTACATTAATTGTGACAGCCTGTCACGCCCCGACTTTTCCTAAGTCTTTACTTAGGGCGTGATGGCACCTGGACAATTATTTTCCACCAGGAGCACCATTTAATTCTCTTTATTTAGAAATTTAAACTTATATTCAAATACGGAGCTATTAATAAAAATAACAATAAATAAATTTATTTATGACTTTATTGAAAATATAACGCGAGCCCATGCTCGTGCAAATATTATTTCTACATAGACATACTGACAAATATTATCCTAAGTTGGAAGGGAGACCATTCCACATGGGCATTTCCCGAGACACTGTAACTGATATTCTGGACCTGACGAGTACCAAGCCCGAAGCAATGGACTTGGTATGACAAGAGGCTGCGGGACGATCGCTAGCCTTGGCGTGGAGCCTTTCCTCTATCACGTTTTCCTGAAACATGTTAAATAAAGAGTCAGCCCTACCATCTGGGGCTGAGTGAGAACCTTACCCTGCAATTCAAAGCAACACCACAATATTCCAAGTGCAATCACATTATAACGTAATAAGCATATTGCAAAAACATATCAGGTTACAACACTTTTTAAATATGCAACAACTCCTCATAGGAAATTCTCGGTTTAACTAACACTTCATTTTATCTCGTATTATACGTTAAGACATTCCCCTGCATTTCCACATGTTTATTACATTTATATATTTGTGAACGCGTATTCACTTTCCATATTTATATATAGGTGAACATGTATTCATCTTTCATATTTGTTACGGCGTGCAACCCGATCCATTATATTTACGTATTTGTGAACGCGTATTCACTTTACGTTTTGTTGCGCGCAACCCGATCCATTATGTTTACGTATTTGTGAACGTGTATTCACTTTACGTTTTGTTGCGCGCAACCCGATCCATTATATTTACGTATTTGTGAACGCCGTATTCACTTTACGTTTTGTTGCGACGCAACCCGATCCATTATGTTTACGTATTTGTGAACGCGTATTCACTTTACGCTTTGTTGCGGCGCAACCCGATCCATTATATTTACGTATTTGTGAACATATATTCACTTTACGTTTTGTTGCGCGTGCAACCCGATCCATTATGTTTACGTATTTGTGAACGCGTATTCACTTTACGTTTTGTTGCGCGCAACCCGATCCATTATATATTTATATATTTATGTGAACACGTATTCACTTTTCATATTTTTCAGAAGATCAAATAAATACTATTCTCTTTTCTAACATTCTGTCATTCATACTTGTAACGATTATAACTTTTTAACCATAACTCCAACTAAGGTGTTTCTCAAGCGGAAACTAAGGTAAGACGGGGATCTTTCACTGTACCAAATTTCATTTAAAACTACTTTGGGTAACTAACACAAATTTATCCTCAAAACAGCCACATGAAATTTGTTTCGGCAGAATTTTTATTAAACAACACCCAATCTTATAATAGTCATAACTCCTAATCTGTAAACCCGTTCAATCCCCATAAATTCTCAAAACGACGAGAACAGAGAGCTACACGTCTCCATGTGAACAATTCTTTCATATTCTGTACCATTTGGTACAGTTTTACACTTTTATTCGCTGCCCTTCCTGGATCTCGATAGATCCGAGGCAGAAACTTTAAACAGTGATAACTCTCAACCCGTAAGTCGTATAGACCCCCGTAAGGTCTCAAAATGTCCACAACAAAGAGATCTAGAACTTTAATTTAACAACAATTTTCATATTCCCCACAGATTAGTACAGTTTTACGTTTCAACGTCCTGCCCTTCTGGATTCCGACGAATCCGAGGCAGCAACTTCAAACTACAATAACTCTCAACTCGTAAGTCCGTTTTAATAAATATTTATATATATCTGTCCGTAACAGATATATTTACAACCATGTAAATTTTCATTTAATTCTAATAAGTAAAACTCAACAAAAACAGTCCGTAATTATGCCTTTCCGAATTTCGACCAAATCTAAGGCAGGAACTTTGAACTATGATAACTTTCAAACCGTACGTCCATTTTATCTCATTTTTGGTTCTATATGATCATATTAGAGAGGTGTACCACTCCTCCGAATTTCATCAAATTCTAACAATTATAACTCAGTGAGAACAGTTCGTAAAGTTCATGACGCAACTAGTTGTCTAAACAATCAAAAGTTCAATATTTCCTTTCAACACTCAATTCTTATTCTAACATGTATTGAACTAAAAATAAAGGATGTTACCAAGAATTTCTGAGTGAGAAAACTCACCTTGTAAGCGTGAAAAGGATTGTTGTTTTGTTGCTACAAGTGATCATAGCTCCCTAGTATTCCTATTTTTGTTCTCCTTCCTCTCTTGATGTTTTTCAGATTTTTTTCTCTTCTTGTTCACTTGTTTTTTCTGATTTTTGTATTCTTTGTGCTAGGTATTTTATTTGTGTCAAGTACAATGTATAAGTAGAAGTGTGGAAGGTGGAAGGTGGAAGGTAGAGTTGAGATGAATTAAGGAGGGGATAGGGAAGTGGGCGTGCATGTTCTGCACACATCCACTTTTTTTTTTTTTTTCTTTGTTTTGTTTTTCTTTTTGTTTCCTATTTTCATTTCATCTATCTATTTATCCAACTTTAACACTAACTCCATCCCATGCAATTTATTCTTTGTTTTCTTGTATATATATATTTTTATTAACCCAACCACAACTATATTTTTTTTTCCGGGTTTCACATTCTCTCCTCCTTAGCAACATTCGCCCTCGAATGTGAATAAGGTGTAACATAATCACATAGACACAATAATGTTTATTGTTATTGCAACACTAATTTGGGGCTTCACATTCTCCCTTCCTTAAGAAACATTCGTCCTCGAATGGGAATAAGGTTGTAACACACGTATAGACACGCAAATGGCACACACACGTAAGTCTTATGTAACACATTTTTTTATTACCTTAGTCAAATAGAGTGGATATTTGACTTTCATCGCATCTTCACTTCTGGTGGCTTCCTCGTGGAGTGATTCCTCCATAAGACTTTCACTAAGCAATATCTTTATTTCTAAGGCGTTGAACCTTTCTATCAAGTATTTCTACCGAGCCTCTTCATATTCAAGCTCTTTATTAAGAACTATCTCTAGGAAGGATGACGTGACTTGGATCGTGCAAGTATTTTCGTAACATTGACACATGAAATCTGGATGCATCGCTTCCGACTCTTGTGGAAGTTCTAATTGTAAGCCACATTCCCACTCTTCGCAAGATCTCATATGGCCCAATAAACATTGGGCTCAATTTCCTTTCTTACCAAAACGCATCACTCCTTCATTGGGGACACTTTTAAAAATACTTTCTCCTCTTGGAATTCAAGATCTTTTTCCGATGATCCGCATAGACTTATGACGGCTATGAGCTGTTTTGATCCGCTCGAATCATCTGTACCTTATCGTTGTTTCTGAATGACTTGGTCCGAAACGATTGTGTCTCACTTTCGAACCATCAGTGGAGACCTACATTTTCGTCCATATAATGCTTCAAACGGGGCCATTTGTATGCTAGAGTGAAAACTATTGTTGTGGCGAACTCAATTAGACATAGATGGTCCAACCAAATCCCGAAAATCTAACACACAAGATCGCAACATGTCTCGAGTGTTTGAATTGTTCGCTCGGCCTGCCACGCTTTGCGGGTGGAAAGTCGTGCTTAACTTAACTTTTGTCGAGACCTGCTGGAAACTTTGCCAAAAGTGTGAGGTGAACGGGAACCCTATCTCAAATAATTTGTAAAGGAATCCGTGTAACCGCACAATCTCATTCAAATAAATGCATGCGTCTTGTGGTGCCGTCGTAGTCTTGGCCAGGTAAGAAATGAGCTGACTTTGTAAGCCGATCAACAATCACCCAAATAGAATCATACCGCTTCTCGAGTTTTGGTAGACCGGTTACAAAATCCATATGAATCGCCTCCCATTTCCACATGGGGACTCGATGTCTGAAGTAATCCGCGAGTTTTGATGTTCGGCTTTCACTGGCGACATATAAGACATCTCCGACAAACTCCATAACGTCTTTCTTCATCCCGTCCACCGAATTTGCGTGAGGTCTGATACATTTTGTTGACCTGGATGAATGGAATATCTTGTGTTGTGACCCTCATCTAAGATCTTCCTCCTTAGATCCTTTACGCCAGGAACACATAACCTACCCTTATACCGAAGGGTTCCGCCATTATCTCCCAATAAATCATGAAGGTTTTCCTGTTGGATCCTTTCCGAAATCCAACAAACTTCGTATCCTCAAACCGACTTTCTTTTATTTACGAAGCTAAGGCGATGCGAGGTATCATGTACCACCACCCTACCTTCACCGATCTCGCTTAAGCTAACCAGGTTTCCCAATCTTTGTACCTCACGAACAATACCCTCTTTTGTATTGCCAAATGGGCCAAGCTGTCCATCGATCTCTCGAGTCGTCACCACCACGTTGGCTTTCCCAGGATGGTAAAGAATACAAAGGTCATAATCCTTAAGCAACTCTAACCATCTTCTTTGTCGGAGATTCAAATCCTTCTGCGTGGTTATGTACTGCAAACTCTTATGATCTGTAAATATGTCCACATGCACACCATACAAATAATGTCTCCATATTCGTAAGGCAAACACCACCGCAACTAATTCCAAGTCATGAGTTGGGTAATTCTTCTCATGTATCTTCAATTGTCTAGATGCATACGCAATAACCTTTCCAAACTGCATCAAGACACATCCTAACCCAACTCTGGAGGCATCGCAATAGACTGTGAACCCTTCTTGTCCCGATGGTAAGGTTAGGACTGGTGCAGTAGTCAACAATTCCTTTAGTTTCTGAAAACTTGCTTCACATGCTCCTGACCACTGGTACTTAACCGCTTTTTGAGTCAACCGGGTCAAAGGAGCAGCAAGACTAGAAAAACCTTTTACGAATCTTCTATAATACCCAGCCAAACCCAAGAAACTTCTAACCTCCGCTTGAGTGGTCGGTTTGGCGATTCTTCACTACTTCTATCTTCTGGGGGTCTACCATAATTCCATCCCTTGACACAACATGACCTAAAAAGACTACCTTTTCCAACCAAAATTTACACTTTGAAAATTTAGCATATAGTTTCTCCTGTTTCAAGACTTGAAGCACTACCCTCAGATGCACTTCCTGTTCTTCAACACACTTGCTGTAAATTAGGATATCATCTATAAATACAATTACGAACAAATCCAAGAATGGTTTAAAGATTATGTTCATTAGATCCATAAAAGTCTTTGGGCATTCGTTAATCCGAAAGACATGACCAAGAACTCATAATGGCCATATCAGCTCCTAAAGGCTGTTTTTGATATATCATTCGGATTTATTTTCATCTGATGATATCTCGAACGAAGATCAATCTTGGAAAAATAATTGGCTCTCTGAAGTTGGTAAAAAAGATCATCGATTCTTGGTAATGGATATCGATTCTTGATCGTGACCTTATTGAGTTGTCGATAATCGATGCACATTCGGGGCGATCCATCTTTTTTTCTTCACAAAAGGATCAGTGCGCTCAGGAAACACTAGGCCTTATAAATCCTTTATCCAGAAGATCCTTCAACTGTTTTTTTAACTCTCTCAATTTAGCTGGGGTCATTCGATATGAAAGAATAAAAATAGGTCTTGTACCCAGAATTAACTCTATAGCGAACTCCACTTCTATCCGAGGAAGGCACAGGAGATCTTCGGAAAAACCTTAGAAATTTTTGAAACAATAGGGACATCATGCACCGCTGGGGACTCTTTTTGGGTATCTACTAGATTAGCAGATATGCGTACTCCACTTTGTGACTCCTTAATAACTTTTGAGACATAAGGTAGGAAATAAGCTGACGTGAGGATATTCTTCGTGATCATGGGTAGCAAATCCACGGAATGTGGTATAACGTCTTGGGGTTTTCCTCATTTATACTCTTACCCTGAAGCAGGTGGTATGACGTCTTGGGGCTTTCCCCTCATTCATACTCTTACCCTGGAGAAGGTGGTATGACGTCTTGGGGCTTTCCCCTCATTCATACTCTTACCCTGGAGAAGGTGGTATAACGTCTTGGCTTGCCGCCATTTATACTCTTACCCTGCAGGTGGTATAACGTCTTGGGGGTTTACCCCTCATTTATACTCTTACCCTGGAGAATGTGGTATAACGTCTTGGGGGTTTACCCCTCATTTATACTCTTACCCTGGAGAAGGTGGTATAACGTCTTGGGGGTTTACCCCTCATTTATACTCTTACCCTAGCTCAACCGGCTATCCTACATAACATAAGTAAGTCAAGAAATCCCTTAACTTCTTATTGACATTATTAATATATCCTCTCATTTTAGTTCACTTAAGGCACTAACATGTCTTAATAAAAGAATCCGAAAATTTAATCCCAAGTACTACATACTTCTACTCTTTTAAAACGAATGACTTTTTTTTTTATATAAAACTTCCAAGATACTAATAACCATAGCATCAAGTCACTTGTCCTTACTTATCTTACTTAAAGTAAATCTCTCCTTTTAACTTTCCATAAGCGAATATAACCAACTTCCCATAAAGTCGTTATATTAATCTTATACCTTAGTCAATTACATTTTCCTATTTCCAAGGGACTTAAACTTTTAAAACAAAACAAGTATCATATACTCAAAACACTTCAAGTCCCTTAACTTTGAAAACTTAAGACATCCTTAATAGTTTTAAAGAAGTGGGTTAACCTCCTAACTCGCCCAACTTGGCCATTCTTAAATAAGTAAAGGATATCAAAGTATTGACGCTCTCTGGCACTATATAAGTACAACTATTCATGCTCAAGAGATAGGAAAGTTCCACATACCTTTATTGATCTTCTAAACGATAAGTGGAACTCTCGGATGGAGTTGACTATTTTCTATAGTATGACTCAATCGGATAGTTGAAAAGGTCGAAGTCACATAAATGCCTCTTTCGTGAATACTCTCTTTTTGATTTGGCAAAACCTTCTACCCTCATTGTCATGTTGACGATCCAAGGTACGTCCGATCATAGGCTAATGCCACTACCTTCTACCAAGTTGGGTTTAAACCTCACAAATCTCTTGACTCTATCCATTTCGTAGGGCGACATGTGTGTTGTATGACTATAACCTCACGTAAGGTGTTTCATATTCTTGTTCAATGCGGCCACCTTGCTTCAATTGTTCAAACTCCCGTCTGATCGCATCCTTGCGCTTATTAGGCATAAATTTCTCAACGAATGCCGCTCAACCCTCCCAAGTCATTGGTGGTGACATCGGGGACGATTTTTCCTAAAATTCCTCCACCACACCCTCGCATCATCCACTAACCGTGCGATTATCAAATTGACGCCATGCGTCTCCACACATCCTCGTGTAAACATGAGGTTTTCTACCTCATCGAGAAATACTATCAAGTTAGACTTGTAGTCCTTCCCTGTATAGATATGTTCCTCTTCTCACAAAATTTGCCCCATAGTCTATCTCGTACCTCTCCTACCTTTTTCGGCCGGTGGTGCAATACATCCGTTATTTTATCGTTGTACACTCCCTTCCACAATCCTTTGAAGGAGGTAGTACGAGCACCAAGTCTTTGAAAAGACTCAAGATAGGCGAGAAGAGTATGAAAGAAGTGAAACTTTAGGATGTTATTCGCTTACTTATTACTAAGGTGGCGCACACCGTCGCAATAAACCGCTCAAACACCCAACTCGAAGAAACTTCCTAGAATCTCCTAACCTGGTTTAGCTTTGATACCAACTTGTCACGCCCCGACTTTTCCTAAGTCTTTACTTAGGGCGTGATGGCACCTGGACAATTATTTTCCACCAGGAGCACCATTTAATTCTCTTTATTTAGAAATTTAAACTTATATTCAAATACGGAGCTATTAATAAAAATAACAATAAATAAATTTATTTATGACTTTATTGAAAATATAACGCGAGTCCATGCTCGTGCAAATATTATTTCTACATAGACATACTGACAAATATTATCCTAAGTTGGAAGGGAGACCATTCCACATGGGCATTTCGAGACATCAGAATCGATATTCGACTGACGAGTACCAAGCCCGAAGCAATGGACTTGGTATGACAAGAGGCTGCGGGACGATCGCTAGCCTTGGCGTGGAGCCTTTCCTCTATCACGCTTTTCTGAAACATGTTAAATAAAGAGTCAGCCCTACCATCTGGGGCTGAGTGAGAACCTTACCCTGCAATTCAAAGCAACACCACAATATTCCAAGTGCAATCACATTATAACGTAATAAGCATATTGCAAAAACATATCAGGTTACAACATTTTTAAATATGCAGCAACTCCTCATAGGAAATTCTCGCTTAACTAACAATTCATTTTATCTCGTATTATACGTTAAGACATCCCCCTGCATTTCCACATGTTTATTACATTTATATATTTGTGAACACGTATTCACTTTCCATATTTATATATAGGTGAACATGTATTCATCTTTCATATTTGTTGCGGCGTGCAACCCGATCCATTATATTTACGTATTTGTGAACACGTATTCACTTTACGTTTTGTTGCGCGCAACCCGATCCATTATGTTTACGTATTTGTGAACGTGTATTCACTTTACGCTTTGTCGAGGCGTGCAACCCGATCCATTATATTTACGTATTTGTGAACGCCGTATTCACTTTACGCTTTGTTGCGGCGTGCAACCCGATCCATTATGTTTACGTATTTGTGAACACGTATTCACTTTACGTTTTGTTGCGGCGTGCAACCCGATCCAGTATATTTACGTATTTGTGAACATATATTCACTTTACGTTTTGTTGCGGCGTGCAACCCGATCCATTATGTTTACGTATTTGTGAACGCGTATTCACTTTACGTTTTGTTGCGGCGTGCAACCCGATCCATTATATATTTATATATTTATGTGAACACGTATTCACTTTTCATATTTTTCGTAAGATCAAATAAATACTATTCTCTTTTCTAACATTCATCATTCATACTTGTAACGATTATAACTTTTTAACCATAACTCCAACTAAGGTGTTTCTCAAGCGGAAACTAAGGTAAGACGGGGATCTTTCACTGTACCAAATTTCATTTAAAACTACTTTGGGTAACTAACACAAATTTATCCTCAAAACAGCCACATGAAATTTATTTCGGCAGAATTTTTATTAAACAGCACCCAATCTTATAATAGTCATAACTCCTAATCTGTAAACCCGTTCAATCCCCATAAATTCTCAAAACGATGAGAACAGAGAGCTACACGTCTCCATGTGAACAATTCTTTCATATTCTGTACCATTTGGTACAGTTTTACACTTTTATTCGCTGCCCTTCCTGGATCTTGATAGATCCGAGGCAGAAACTTTAAACAGCGATAACTCTCAATCCGTAAGTCGTATAGACCCTCGTAAGGTCTCAAAATGTCCACAACAAAGAGATCTAGAACTTTCATTTAACAACAATTTTCATATTCCCCACATATTAGTACAGTTTTACGTTTCAACGTCCTGCCCTTCTGGATTCCGATGAATCCGAGGCAGCAACTTCAAACTACAATAACTCTCAACTCGTAAGTCCGTTTTAATAAATATTTATATATATCTGTCCGTAACAGAGAGATTTACAACCATGTAAATTTTCATTTAATTCTAATAAGTAAAACTCAACAAAAACAGTCCGTAATTATGCCTTTCCGAATTTCGACCAAATCTAAGGCAGGAACTTTGAACTATGATAACTTTCAAACCGTACGTCCATTTTACCTCATTTTTGGTTCTATATGATCATATTAGAGAGGTGTACCACTCCTCCGAATTTCATCAAATTCTAACAATTATAACTCAGTGAGAACAGTTCGTAAAGTTCATGACGCAACTAGTTGTCTAAACAATCAAAAGTTCAATATTTCCTTTCAACACTCAATTCTTATTCTAACATGTATTGAACTAAAAATAAAGGATGTTACCAAGAATTTCTGAGTGAGAAAACTCACCTTGTAAGCGTGAAAAGGATTGTTGTTTTGTTGCTACAAGTGATCATTGCTCCCTAGTATTCCTATTTTTGTTCTCTTTCCTCTCTTGATGTTTTTCAGATTTTTTTCTCTTCTTGTTCACTTGTTTTTTCTGATTTTTGTATTCTTTGTGCTAGGTATTTTATTTGTGTCAAGTACAATGTATAAGTAGAAGTGTGGGAGGTGGAAGGTGGAAGGGTAAGAGTTGAGATGAATTAAGGGGAGGATAGGAAGTGGACGTGCATGTTCTTTCGCACATCCACTTTTTTTTTTTCTTTTTTTTTCTTTTGTTTTGTTTTTCTTTTTTTTGTTTTCCTATTTTCATTTCATCTATCTATTTATCCAACTTTAACACTAACTCCATCCCATGCAATTTATTCTTTGTTTTCTTGTATATATATATTTTTATTAACCCAACCACAACTATATTTTTTTTTTCCGGGTTTCACACAGCCCCAACAATCTATTAGGTCTATCTCTATAGATCCTAATTCCCAGAATGTAGCAGGCTTCACTTAAATCCTTCATCGTGAAGGTTTTGGACAATCACTCCTTAACTGACTGCATGAGGGTCTTATTATCTCTCATTATTAATATGTCATCAACATATATAACAATGAAGACAATACTCTCATCATTGAGTTTGATATAAACACAAGGATCATCTTTGCTTCTGACGAAATCAAAAGATTTGATAGCCTTGTCAAAACAAATATTCAACTCCTAGAGGCTTGCTTAAGTCCATAAATAGACTTCTGTAGCTTGCACACGACATTTGGTCTGGACTCGGATGAAAAATCATCGGGTTGTTTCATATACACTTCCTCAATCTAGAGGGGGGAACAAGTACTTTGTGACATTCATTGATGATAGCACAAGATATTGTTACCTTTACTTGTTGAAAAGTAAGGATGAAGCCTTTGAAGCGTTCCGACGTTACAAAGCAGAGGTTGAGAACCAACTGAGCCTACGGATTAAATCCATTCGTAGCGATAGAGGGGGAGAATATGTAGCGCCATTTGAGGAATATTGTGCCCAAAAAGGCATTATCCCTCAAACGACGACTCCATACTCACCTCAATCAAACGGTGTCGCGGAACGTAAGAACCGCACATTGAAGGAAATGATGAATGACTTGCTTATCAATTCCGGTCTTCCCCAAAACATGTGGGGAGAAGCTGTCCTTACCACTAACACGATTCATAACAGAGTCCCACATAAGGGTAAGGACAAAACTCCATATGAATCATGGAAGGGAAAGAAACCCACATACAAATACTTTAAGGTGTGAGGTTGTTTGGCAAAGGTTGAAGTACCCAAGCTAAAACAGGTCAATATTGGGCCTAAGACTGTAGATTGCGTATTCATCGGATATGCAAAGAATAGTAGTGCTTATCGCTTCTTAGTTCATAAGTCATATATTCCAGATATCCACCAGGGTACAATAATGGAATCAAAGAATGCTCTATTCTTTGAAAGTACCTTTTCTAGAAAGGGAAAATACATAACCTCTCGCAAACGAAGTTATGCACATAGCTCTCAAGAACCGGGAGTCGTCGACGGCCCAGATATAGATGATCTAGATCTAGCGGATATCGAGGTGGCTGAACATCTGGAATCTAGTGTTCCAGATTCTTAGAACTTGGAGACTCCAGAGATGGATCTAAGGCGAAGTAAAAGGGCCAGGAAGGATAAATCCTTCGGTCATGACTTTGTAGCTTATATAGTTAATGATGAACCAAGGACAATTGCTAAGGCATTGTCAACTCCAGAAGCACCGCTCTGGAAAGAAGCTATTGAGAGTGAAATAGGCTCCATTCTGCATAACCATACGTGGGAGTTAGTTGATCTTCCTCCGAGAAATAAACTGTTGGGTTGTAAATGGATACTCAAACGGAAATACAAAGAAGATGGGTCTATAGACAAGTACAAGACCAGGTTGGTAGTCAAGGGCTATCGGCAGACAGAAGGCTTTGACTACTTTGACACATACTCCCCGGTATACTGGATGACATCCATACTAGTATTCATTGCGATCGCAGCTTTGCGTGATCTTGAAATACATCAAATGGATGTCAAGACAGTCTTCCTGAAAGGTGATTTGGAAGAATAAATATACATGGATCAACCCGAGGGGTATGTGGTTCCAGGACAAGAGACAAAAGTGTGTCGGCTTGTCAAATCTCTGTACGGGCTGAAACAAACCCCGAAGTAATAACACAAAAAAATTGATAGTACCATACTATCGAAGGGTTTCGCCATTAATGAGTGTGATAAATGTGTCTACACGAAAGATAACTCTGACTCATTTGTTATGATATGCATGTATGTAGACGACATGTTAATCACAGGAAGCAGTCCTAGGGTAATCCTAGAGACTAAGAACATGTTGAAACAATACTTCGATATGAAGGATATGGGTATTGTCACGCCCTTTTTCGACCGCGACATTTTAAAATAAAAATCTCATGCTTAATAAAATGTTAGAAAAATAAAAAATGCTAAATGTGCAAAAGAATGCTAAAATGTTAAAAGGGTGCTGAAAGGTGCTAGAATATTTAAAGTGTTAAAATGCTAAATATTTGAAAAGGGTGTTTAAAGTTAAAGGCAAAATGTGCTAAAGGTGCTAAAGGGGCTAAAAATGCTAAAGGGTTGCTAGGGAGTCGCCACCTAATTAATTTGGGTGAATTAGGACACCTAAGTGTTAACTAGGTTAAAGTCAACACTAACTCCATTTAATGGTCTGCTAAACTTAATGAGATTCTGGGTAAGGGTTCTTTTATTATCCTAAAGGGAAGGGGTTAGGCACCCTAAAGGATCCGCTAACTTGCGGTTGTCCGTTCAAACCTAGGGTTAATTATTTAAAATGCATATTTAGGAGAACATGAGTTAAAAAGATGTTTGCAAATAATTATTTAAAAGATATGTATGTATATATAGTATTGCATGAAATTTGTTTGTAAAATGCAAGAAAAATATTCTATTTGAACAAAGCAATTGCATGAGGCTTATAAAAAAAAATGCAAAATAATAAAAATAGATGGTTTACTAAAAGTACGTATTATATGTTAATTTTAGTCTTTATAAAGGGTATGCAAATGGGTAGCAAGATTTTCCTCTTTTGCACTTGGTAATAAGAAAATAGATCTTTGTTATGAAAAAAGATTTGTTGTTTTTATGAAGTTTAATAAGAATTTGGAACTCATTTATTTCTATAATATTAATGAAAAGGCTAAGTTATTTTAAAAAGTTTTGAAAATGCATAACGGCCTAAAGATAGATTAAACTAGCGACACCTTTTATTATTTAACTACCCGCCCTCAATAGTTCTAAGTCTAACTATTCTAGGCATTTTCAATAATTGTATAAGGTTAGGTAACAAAAAATACAAATAAAAGTAAAGTGACGGAGTTAAAGAAAGGAGATAAAATGACTAGGGCAGGTGAAGATATTATTCCGCCCTCTTTATCTTAAGGTTCCGAGACCGAAGAATGCGAGAAGTGTGGATGTGAATCCTTTGCTTGACAAAGTCGTGATGAGTCTCGTATGAGACTCTTCGTTGCTCCCGATGCATTTCATGTAAATCAAAGAAAGAAAAGGATTAGAAAATACTTTAAACTTTATGAAAATAAGAAAATATACAAAAATAGTCATATGAGCTCTGTCGCGCCCTTTTTCGGCCGCGGCATTTATTTTCTAACTCCTGCTCAAAATAAAAGGTTAGAAAATAAAATATAAAATGCTAATAAAGTTTAAGAGGCTTAAAGTTTTAAAAATGCTAAAAGGGGTGCTAACATATTAGAAGTGCTAAAATTTAAAAGAGACCTAAAGTTTAAAAAGGTGCTAAAATGCTAAAGGGTTGCTAGAATGCTAAGGGTTCGCGGAGTCGCCACCTAATTAATTTGGGTGAATTAGGACACCTAAATGTTTAACTAGTTTAAAGTAAAACATTAACTCCATTTTATGGTCTGCTAAACTTAGTGAGATTCTGGGTAAGGGTTCTTTATTAATCTAGAGGGAAGGGGTTAGGCACCCTCTAAGATCCGCTAACTTGCGGTTGTCCTGCCAAACCTAGGGTTAATTATTATACTAAGAAAATGCATGTTTTTGAAGGGTATTTAAGAAAAAATCTTTGTAAGAAATAAGATGTATTCTTAATAAAAGAAAGCTGTAAGATTTATCTGCAAAAGCCAAGGTTAGTTTCAGATGAGAATATCTATTCATAAAATACTTTAATAAGGTATATATATTGCATAGCCTGATTATAGTGCAAAAATATTGATTATGGCACAAGATACGTTTATGGAGTATACCTAGAATACAAGGGGTTCATTACTATTTCTCCTATATGAATATTAATAAGAAAGTTAGTATAAAATAGGTTTCTTATGCTAGGATTTAGTAATATATATCGTAGCTACCTAAACAATTATAGGAGTGGAAATATTAAATGATAAGACTTAAACGATGTATGGCGAGCTAAACTAATGCCAAGCTACTAGCTAATTTATTAATTCCAGGTTTAATTGTTCTAACTGTTCTATTGACTAGAGTAATGTTAAACAATTAATTTACAATGAATAAATGAATGTGGGGCGGGGTAGAAAATAATTTAAAGGACTCGAGGAATGGCGATGTCTTTCTTCGCGCTTTGGAATTCCGATGCGGATAGAGAGGTGCACATAGATGCGGGTACTAATTTGCCACGATGAGTCTCGCCATGAGACTCTTCATTTTTGCTCCGATGTGTGCCATGTAATAAAAAATAAAGATAAGGATTAGTATATGCCCAAATAACAGCTAACATAAACACAAAATTTAAACATAGATGACCACTTTATTTCAAGATAACAGGCCCAAAATGATATCAAACTATTTCTTTATTACAGTTAGAATTATGTCTCAAGAAGTATGCAAAATGTAAGTGGCCCAAATATGGTAAGCATATGTGTATTTAGAACATAAACAAGCCTGCTGGACCAAACAAATTAAACAACTTGCCAGAATTAGTGTGGGGTTTCATTTAAACTTAAATGTTTCAGTCAACTATAGTAGTACCTGATAGGCAGTGCTATAACTATATATATGGGAGGTATGACCAGTGTATATTCTTGTTAATCAGCAGTGATGTAATGGTGGTAACAATACAACTGCAAAGCAGCAACCATGATACCCCAAACAGCAACAGCAACAACAACAACAGCACCACCGAGACTGTTGTCAACAGAACCAGTGACGACTGCTATTTCTATGGCTTAGGAGGCTTTCTTGATGTGCTAGTTTAGAAATCCAAGTGAGACAAACATATATATTCTTAATAGACAATCTAGACAGGAACATGATTTATTAAGTAAAGATCTTAAGTTCAAGCCATACACTAGACCTTTCACTTACTTTATGATTTGACACCATATTCTATGACTGTAAGTCGAGACAGCTTGCAACAGAGGAGAATTCAGAAGGGTGGAGGATGTTTAGGTTGCACAATAGATTGACATAACACACAATGTAGCTTGAAAGAATATTCACATGATCAATTTTATCCTTTAAACAAAGAGTAAATTCTGAAGTCAGCTTCATTGGTCTAGTAAGAATGATGAACCACTACCAAAGAGACCATTTTGATATTACTTATGGACTACTGGGAAGGATGTTCAACAGGGCAAAACACGCAAGATTCAGAATATTCCTTCAAATAGGCAATTGAGACCTCATGCCATATACAGAGACACATTAACATATTGGCTTAAGAGGAGATGTCAAAAGCGCTTATCGGGAGGACACACACGGTTTGGCGTATCAACAAAAGAAGAAGACTTTGTATTCATATATTAAGTATGTTAGATCATTTCCTGGCTAGTAATGATTTAATCTCACATGCCTTGACACAAAAAAAAACACTTGTGCGATCCAATATGGTTAAAATAGACGACAGTGCAAGCATACTATTCAACTCAGAAGCCATTTAGATGGATAAACTGATCCTCAAACTAATAGGATAAAGACTGACAAAACTGGTTCGAACATTTTACAGATTCACATAATCTAACAGGCTTTATGTTCAAGTCAACGACACACCACGTAAGATCTGAAACCAATCAATTGCACCAAACACTCGACCATAAATACTCCATTTTTTAGTAGACAGAACACAGTACTCAGAATCTTGTTGAGACGAATTAACTATGTCGAACACTTATATAACAATATTAACAAATTTAAGAAGTATATAACAGAAAACACAGGAATTCACATAAGGAACCGAAATTCGACAGGAGAGCGGATTTACCTTCTCCGGACGATCCGGGGCAGCGTATCAAGTCGTCGGTCCACTCGACGGGTTATTGCGATGCGATTGAAAAGGGGCAGAGCTGGTGCTTGGAAAGTGATTGCTGGTTTCTTAATGTGAGATTTGATTAACTAATTCAAGGTAGGTTTTCGGATTCCTACTGATTGATGCTAGTTCTCTGGATGCTAAATCCCTAAATCCCCCTGAAACTGATTGTCGCTCTTCGACTATGCTCTCTCCGCTATGTTCGACCCCGTCTGTGTTTCTTAAATGCTGCCGAGGTCTATTCTGTCCCCCCCCTATCGATGCCTTTGCATGCTCTTATATAGCCCCCATTGAGTTCCCAGTTAGGTAAATAGTAAGGGCTGATTTGTGCTTGATTCGTGCTATTTAGGACTGATTTCGCTGCCTATTTTGGATTGATTTGTCACTGATTTCGTGATTCGAATCGGGTTGATAAGGTAAACGATTTGGTTAGTTATGGTAAGAAGGTGGCCGCTTGCGTGGTGCGGAAGGCCAGTTCTCCGGCGAGAATCTCGGGGTGTGCTGGTGTTGGTGCGGCGATGGAAGGAGTTTCTAGGGTTCTTCAGTTTTTGTGTTCTTTAAGGGTTGTCGATGAAAGAGGGAAGGCAGAAGGGTAAAAGGCTGAGGAATAATGGGCTGCTGAAGGGAGACGATGCAAGGGCTGAAGTAGATTAAGTTGGGCGTGGGCTGGGTAAATAAAAGTCTTGTGGGCCGCGGGTATTGGGCTGGGTAGAGTTAGGTATTAAATTAGGGGTATTAGTTTTAGATAATTAATTAGTTAATTAGATTAATAAATTGTGCTTAAATTAATTAGGTGCTTTATTATAATTATCTAGGTGCTACATTAGTCTAATTATTTAGGTGCTAAATGCGGGCGCGTTATTTAATTAATGCTTAATATTTTAGAATGCGGCGCTATTATTTAAAATCTTATTATTGTGCATTATTGCGAAGTTAAATTAAAATTACATTGAGTTTTAGATTAAATTATTTAAATGCTAAATGCAAGTATGATATTTAAGAATTGTTTAAAGCTTTTATAAATGCGACGCTATTAAATGCATATATTAGATTAAATTGATTTTAAATTACAAATGATTATTAATAAATGCGGCTATGCTACCTGACACGACGTCATTGCTAAATTACTTATTTTATGTATTTATTAATGACGACAGGGCTTAAAATTAATTAATGCGGGCGCGAGACTCTAAGCGCTTAGTACTCTACGTAAAATGCGGTGTCATTACTAAATTATTTATTTATGCCTGTATTTAATGTTTTATTGTTGTATTTTATTATAAAAATCCTAAAAAATTATTTTTACAAAATTAGTGTAATTTTATAGTTAATGGCTGGACGGGAGGGTCAAAATTGGGTGTCAACAGATGTCCCTCTTTGTATGGAGATGATGGAAGAATCTTCGGACAAAGACGTTGACTCATAGCCAATTTTGTCTCGATCTTCAGAATTGCAAAAATGCTGGGCAGGTAGACAAGGCTGACGCAAAAATCAAAATCTGTCCCAGTGTCGAGCTATGACGACACTGGGTTACCATGGTCGAAAGCACCAAGGCGGTCTAACGCGGACTCAAAGCTGTCCCAGTGTCGAGTTATGACGACACTGGGCTACCATGGTCAAAACACCAAGGCGGGCTAATGCGGGCTTAAAGATGTCCCAGTGTCGAGTTATGATGACCGGCTATGTGCAAAAAGTAAAAGAATATAACCGACTTGAACACAGGGTGTGCATCGTGACTTGTGGTCTTTGGGTTCTACGGTGATGTGGAGCGAGTGGACCGACGCTTGAGGCCGCTTCTGCCAATCGTTGGGAAGGTTGGCCCCCCAACAGATTGCCCCGGTTCGCTGTAAGAGAAAATCCACGTTGTGCTCCCCGCTCTCGCACGCTAAGACTTGAACAAACGGTTAGTGCATAACTGTTAAGGCAAAATGATGATGCATAATTTTAAAGTAATGCAACTGTGAGTAGAAAAGGTTATCCTGCAAAATATGATGCCTGCTGTGTTGATGCGATCGCAAATCCGTGATTTCGCCCTTGCACGGACGTGTTGCGATTGTGAATGCGGATACGTTGTCCTTGCTGCAATTGTCCCTGTAGACTAAAGCTCAAGAAAGAGTTAGTGCATAACTGCTAAGACAGAATAATATATGAGAGAAAAATGCAATTTTGAGAACAGAGAAAGTCGTCCCTGTGTAGATGCGATATGCTGATGATGGCGTCGTTTTCGGACTTGTTGTGCTGATAACGTCGTTGCCTGGACGTGTTGCTGCTGGCGTCGTTGCGTAGACTTGCTGTGCTGATAACGTCGTTGTCTGGACGTGTTATTCTTTGGCGTCGTTGCGTAGACTTCTTGTCTTGCCGATAACGCCGTTACTGGACGTGTTCTTTCTTGGCGTCGTTGCATAGACTTGATGTCTTGATAACGCCGTTGCGGACGTGTTCTTCTTTGGCGTCGTTGCGTAGACTTGCTGTGTTGATAACGCCGTTACTGGACGTGTTCTTCTTTGGCGTCGTTGCGTAGACTTCTTTGTCGCGATAACGTCGTTGTGTTCTTTGCCTGTAGAATAAATGCTCCTGCAAGCTAAGCTTGAGAAGAGACGTTAGTGTATACCTGTTTAAACAAAATGATAAATATATATGAGAAGTGCAATTTTATGGGTAGAGATGTCGCCCCGTCGCTGATGAATCTTTGGGATGTTGTCCTCGCGGACACGCTA
The DNA here is from genome assembly GCA_029844215.1 of Przewalskia tangutica. NCBI lineage: Eukaryota > Viridiplantae > Streptophyta > Magnoliopsida > Solanales > Solanaceae > Przewalskia > Przewalskia tangutica. The sequence goes on along the minus strand of CM056730.1, from coordinate 120,577,047 downwards.
AGTCTGCGGTGACGAATTGCCATGATGCCTTCGTGGTGTGCGATGCGTGGGTTGCCAATTTGACTTGATGCCCGAGTTGACGCGCTAGGTTTTGTTGCGGAATTCTGAACTTTGATTGCCGATTGTTGATGCCCCTTTCTGCTGCTGCTGCTTCTGATGCGGACTTTGAATTTTGGGATTTTTTTGTCATATCTTCTGCCTCTGCTGTTTCTTCTTGCGAAGAAACTTCTTGCCGTATTTTCTGCTTCGGCTATTGCATTTGCTGCTTTAATATGAAAAGACCTGCGCTCAAAGAAAATTTGTGAGTTTTGGGGGGGGGGTCGATTCGCATTTGACTTCGCCGCCTTGTTTCTTGATATCAGCGTGCCTGGCCTGTTCGGACTTGCAACCCTTGTCTGGTTTCCTGCTTTGTCCCAGTTTTGAGAAGGTGTCATGCTGCTCTTCTTTTCTGAGACCCCTGCTTTGCTTATAGGAACCAGCGAGTTCACTGTTCCTTCAGATGCCCTTGAATCGGTCATGTCGCTGGACCGTGCCTTTGATCTTGTGAAATATTGATGCTCTGCCATTGCTAAGTCAAATACAAATCGACCTTTGGGGGAAGATGATAAATCTTTCTAGAAATGCAACAAACGGTGTTAGCATAAAGCACATAATTTGCGGGTATGTAGCAGATATATTGCACATAGCACATTCAAACGTTTCCTAACATGCAGGGGGACCTCTTTATGCGGAGGAAGCCTAAACGTCAACTTATGCGAGATTATGACGGATTTGTCCAAGTCGTCCAACTACAATGCCTTTGTTGGAAATGGCGACCAAATGACGGTGCACTTTTCCCAATTTCAGCATGTCATGATTGGGTTTGGATTTGTCTGTCATTGCTACGCTACACATAATATGCTGGTTGGTCGTTGGGTTGAGAAACCCGTCGACAAGTTTGGTGTCTTCCTAATTGTGGTGTCGATGCGAGGACCACCCACCTAAGGTAAATGCATCATGCCCTAAAATAAGGGTGGTATAGCTCATCTTAAGTTTCTAAGATTTGGCTTTTCTAGACGCATGAGTTCCCGGCGGACAACTCGAGTGAGAAGGCTACGCGGCCACCGGTTAGACCGGGCACTCCACGTATATTACCGACTCTCCTAAATTTGGATTTTGAAGAAAGAATTTTGCTGATGCACCAAGCGCACCTCGCATGTAGTGTGTGATTGTGTGAATTTTCCAGAGTGGAAGAAATATGAGCGGAATGCCAGTTTAAGGAAAGCAGTAAAGCAGGTAGCAATTTAAAATAAACAAAACAAAATACAGCACACAAAAATTAAATGCAAAAGTAATTGCCAAATAATTATCCTAGGTCTGTTGTGGTTAAGAACCTAAAATCCCCAGTGGAGTCGCCATTTCTGTCGCGCCCTTTTTCGGCCGCGACATTTATTTTCTAACTCCTGCTCAAAATAAAAGGTTAGAAAATAAAATATAAAATGCTAATAAAGTTTAAGAGGCTTAAAGTTTTAAAAATGCTAAAAGGGGTGCTAACATATTAGAAGTGCTAAAATTTAAAAGAGACCTAAAGTTTAAAAAGGTGCTAAAATGCTAAAGGGTTGCTAGAATGCTAAGGGTTCGCGGAGTCGCCACCTAATTAATTTGGGTGAATTAGGACACCTAAATGTTTAACTAGTTTAAAATAAAACATTAACTCCATTTTATGGTCTGCTAAACTTAGTGAGATTCTGGGTAAGGGTTCTTTATTAATCTAGAGGGAAGGGGTTAGGCACCCTCTAAGATCCGCTAACTTGCGGTTGTCCTGCAAAACCTAGGGTTAATTATTATACTAAGAAAATGCATGTTTTTGAAGGGTATTTAAGAAAAAATCTTTGTAAGAAATAAGATGTATTCTTAATAAAAGAAAGCTGTAAGATTTATCTGCAAAAGCCAAGGTTAGTTTCAGATGAGAATATCTATTCATAAAATACTTTAATAAGGTATATATATTGCATAGCCTGATTATAGTGCAAAAATATTGATTATGGCACAAGATACGTTTATGGAGTATACCTAGAATACAAGGGGTTTATTACTATTTCTCCTATATGAATATTAATAAGAAAGTTAGTATAAAATAGGTTTCTTATGCTAGGATTTAGTAATATATATCGTAGCTACCTAAACAATTATAGGAGTGGAAATATTAAATGATAAGACTTAAACGATGTATGGCGAGCTAAACTAATGCCAAGCTACTAGCTAATTTATTAATTCCAGGTTTAATTGTTCTAACTGTTCTATTGACTAGAGTAATGTTAAACAATTAATTTACAATGAATAAATGAATGGGGGGCGGGGTAGAAAATAATTTAAAGGACTCGAGGAATGGCGATGTCTTTCGCCTGCGGCTTTGGAATTCCGATGCGGATAGAGAGATGCACATAGATGCGGGTACTAATTTGCCACGATGAGTCTCGCCATGAGACTCTTCATTTTTGCTCCGATGCGTGCCATGTAATAAAAAATAAAGATAAGGATTAGTATATGCCCAAATAACAGCTAACATAAACACAAAATTTAAACATAGACAGCCACTTTATTTCAGTAACCAACAGGGCCCAAAATGATATCAAACTATTTCTTTATTACAGTTAGAATTATGTCTCAAGAAGTATGCAAAATGTAAGTGGCCCAAATATGGTAAGCATATGTGTATTTAGAACATAAACAAGCCTGCTGGACCAAACAAATTAAACAACTTGCCAGAATTAGTGTGGGGTTTCATTTAAACTTAAATGTTTCAGTCAACTATAGTAGTACACAATAGACAGGCTATAACTATATATATGGGAGGTATGACCAGTGTATATTCTTGTTAATCAGCAGTGATGTAATGGTGGTAACAATACAACTGCAAAGCAGCAACCATGATACCCCAAACAGCAACAGCAACAACAACAACAGCACCACCGAGACTGTTGTCAACAGAACCAGTGACGACTGCTATTTCTATGGCTTAGGAGGCTTTCTTGATGTGCTAGTTTAGAAATCCAAGTGAGACAAACATATATATTCTTAATAGACAATCTAGACAGGAACATGATTTATTAAGTAAAGATCTTAAGTTCAAGCCATACACTAGACCTTTCACTTACTTTAACAGTTTGACACCATATTCTATGACTGTAAGTCGAGACAGCTTGCAACAGAGGAGAATTCAGAAGGGTGGAGGATGTTTAGGTTGCACAATAGATTGACATAACACACAATGTAGCTTGAAAGAATATTCACATGATCAATTTTATCCTTTAAACAAAGAGTAAATTCTGAAGTCAGCTTCATTGGTCTAGTAAGAATGATGAACCACTACCAAAGAGACCATTTTGATATTACTTATGGACTACTGGGAAGGATGTTCAACAGGGCAAAACACGCAAGATTCAGAATATTCCTTCAAATAGGCAATTGAGACCTCATGCCATATACAGAGACACATTAACATATTGGCTTAAGAGGAGATGTCAAAAGCGATTATCGTGGAGGACACACTGGTTTGGCAGATCAACAAAAGAAGAAGACTTTGTATTCATATATTAAGTATGTTAGATCATTTCCTGGCTAGTAATGATTTAATCTCACATGCCTTGACAAAAAAAAAACACTTGTGCGATCCAATATGGTTAAAATAGACGACAGTGCAAGCATACTATTCAACTCAGAAGCCATTTAGATGGATAAACTGATCCTCAAACTAATAGGATAAAGACTGACAAAACTGGTTCGAACATTTTACAGATTCACATAATCTAACAGGCTTTATGTTCAAGTCAACGACACACCACGTAAGATCTGAAACCAATCAATTGCACCAAACACTCGACCATAAATACTCCATTTTTTAGTAGACAGAACACAGTACTCAGAATCTTGTTGAGACGAATTAACTATGTCGAACACTTATATAACAATATTAACAAATTTAAGAAGTATATAACAGAAAACACAGGAATTCACATAAGGAACCGAAATTCGACAGGAGAGCGGATTTACCTTCTCCGGACAGCGATCCGGGGCAGCGTATCAAGTCGTCGGTCCACTCGACGGGTTATTGCGATGCGATTGAAAAGGGGCAGAGCTGGTGCTTGGAAAGTGATTGCTGGTTTCTTAATGTGAGATTTGATTAACTAATTCAAGGTAGGTTTTCGGATTCCTACTGATTGATGCTAGTTCTCTGGATGCTAAATCCCTAAATCCCCCTGAAACTGATTGTCGCTCTTCGACTATGCTCTCTCCGCTATGTTCGACCCCGTCTGTGTTTCTTAAATGCTGCCGAGGTCTATTCTGTCCCCCCCCTATCGATGCCTTTGCATGCTCTTATATAGCCCCCATTGAGTTCCCAGTTAGGTAAATAGTAAGGGCTGATTTGTGCTTGATTCGTGCTATTTAGGACTGATTTCGCTGCCTATTTTGGATTGATTTGTCACTGATTTCGTGATTCGAATCGGGTTGATAAGGTAAACGATTTGGTTAGTTATGGTAAGAAGTGGCAAGCCATTGCGTGGGTACGGAAGGCCCCCGGATTCTCCGGCGAGAATCTCGGGGTGTGCTGGTGTTGGTGCGGCGATGGAAGGAGTTTCTAGGGTTCTTCAGTTTTTGTGTTCTTTAAGGGTTGTCGATGAAAGAGGGAAGGCAGAAGGGTAAAAGGCTGAGGAATAATGGGCTGCTGAAGGGAGACGATGCAAGGGCTGAAGTAGATTAAGTTGGGCGTGGGCTGGGTAAATAAAAGTCTTGTGGGCCGCGGGTATTGGGCTGGGTAGAGTTAGGTATTAAATTAGGGGTATTAGTTTTAGATAATTAATTAGTTAATTAGATTAATAAATTGTGCTTAAATTAATTAGGTGCTTTATTATAATTATCTAGGTGCTACATTAGTCTAATTATTTAGGTGCTAAATGCGGGCGCGTTATTTAATTAATGCTTAATATTTTAGAATGCGGCGCTATTATTTAAAATCTTATTATTGTGCATTATTGCGAAGTTAAATTAAAATTACATTGAGTTTTAGATTAAATTATTTAAATGCTAAATGCAAGTATGATATTTAAGAATTGTTTAAAGCTTTTATAAATGCGACGCTATTAAATGCATATATTAGATTAAATTGATTTTAAATTACAAATGATTATTAATAAATGCGCTATGCTGCACGACCGACGTCATTGCTAAATTACTTATTTTATGTATTTATTAATGACGACAGGGCTTAAAATTAATTAATGCGGGCGCGAGACTCTAAGCGCTTAGTACTCTACGTAAAATGCGGTGTCATTACTAAATTATTTATTTATGCCTGTATTTAATGTTTTATTGTTGTATTTTATTATAAAAATCCTAAAAAATTATTTTTACAAAATTAGTGTAATTTTATAGTTAATGGCTGGACGGGAGGGTCAAAATTGGGTGTCAACAAGCTCAAACATGCATATGACTTAATTGTCATTTTAATATAGCAGCCCAAGTTGGACCAACAAAACCAAAGTAGAGGCCCCACATCATTTGACCCAAGGCTCAAGGCTTGGAACACCACGGCATACCGAAGCATAGAGCAAAGCCCCACTAAAAATGCATTTTTAAAGGAGAAGACAAATCTGTCCAGTGTATATGACAGTAGGCCCAATAATAGACATTCAGATATATGTGAATCCATATTCGAACCATACAATGAAACACATGGACTGATATGTACAACATGGACGATGTCATATATGCGCACGAAAAGAACTTTTATGGCATCTCATGGATTTCAACTTTAAGTTTTATGAGCCAAAATTTACTGACTAAAGACGGTGAATCCTACTTCTTTTCCTATTCACATCTAATTAGGACCTCCAATCCATAGATTAGAGACAAGACAATCGAAGACAGAAGAAATCAAGCAAGGGAGGTTAAGAACATCCATGTTAGCCAACATGATCCCTTTAGACTTTATGCTTTAGGAGACAATATGTTACTAGGCAGATTCCAAACATGGTGATTTCATTCGTCGAAGCAGATTAGAGGTAGTCGAAGCAGATTAGAGGTAGGCTATCCCTGAGTTGACATGCATGCATAATCATTTTTTAATAGAACAGTCTTAAGCAGTTCAATCACCTATCTCTTGGAGTCTAATCATGTTGGGGGAAGAAAACTCATACAAAGTATAGGATTGGGAATAAATTATCGATAAGCCAAGATTTTTTTTCCAAACTACTTCATAGACATGTAATAATCAAGTCATCATATATGTTAGGAGACTATAGAAGAAACATAGAATAATTGGAAGATACATATTCTGCATTTAGCACAACAAGAGCAGACAGGATTTTATACTTTAACTAAGTCCTAATCTCTATTTCAAACAAAAAAATACAGATAGTCTAATTGATCCCTCCAAACTAGCTTCTACGTGAATATGCATGGTTTAAAATGTTTTTCCATTTTTTAGACACAACACAGACCGACATATTTATCATGGCAGATTCAGAGTTCAGACTTCACCTTAAAGGAATATTAGGCTAGGTGGCTCCAACTCATTAACATTCAAACATGGATATCACAGAATACACATGGACGAGTACTCAATATAGCATTGTAACACAGTTCTATATCAAATTTATTGAGTTCTTGGGAGTCTAGTTCTCATATAATATATGTTGAGGTGCAGGCAGACCATTTCAGCATAATTTATGGTCATATAAAATACATCATGTCCAAATTTATTCTGAGCTAAACACACAAACGCACACAGAAGAAATAAGCTACACGCTTTTGACCATACAAGTTCTTGACTATGTATTGTAAGTAAAATAGATCATTTTGGAGTATACACTAATACTAAGCCATTTCTAAGATAGTTAATGAACATACAAAACCTTAACAGAGTATTGAATATGATTCATAAATCAACATGATATGGTTATAATCATATGCTATGCCAAAGATGCTTCAACATTACTAAATAAATAAGAAGCAGGTTGAAATGACCATAGTTAACTTAATAGGCTAATTCGACATCATATTTAACTAACAAAGCACTAACAAACTAAATAAACATGATTAATCAACAGAAAACATATAAAAGCACATCAAACATAAAAATAGCGGAAAACCAGTCCGGAAATAGCGGAAAAACGATCAGAATAGCCAATGACAACAGGGCGAAAATCGGTCAAAAATTGGCCAAACCAGCGATCAAAAACCAAAATCGTAGCCAAAAGGGGCCAAAACCAGTCCGAAAATGGTTGCAATCGGTAGCCAAAAGTGGCGAAACCGAGCCAAAGTGAGGCCAAAATCAGTCAGAAAATGGTTGAAATCGGTAGCAAAAAGGCCAAAACCGGTCCCAAAAATGGTCTAAAAATAGCCAAACAATGGCCCAAAATGATCAAAATCAGTTCCAACAATCCTATGGGATCACAAAGAACATTTCACATTAATCACACGCATGTTAGATGACCTTTGAGAACATCTCACGTTATAAGAACTCATATAAGATTCGGGAAGACTTCACATGCATTTAACTTAGACTAAAACACCGTCGAGACTACTTAATTAGGCCTAAATCCATATGAATGCAGATACGACATGGTTGCATATGATATATATAAGGCTAGCTCACACAAAAGTACAAACATGGTAAAATATAACATACAGATGGCTACTTGGCTTAAAACTGTAACTAGATACCCTAAGGTGGACAGATTCAGCATGTCAAAACTTCATGGTTTAAAATGAATACCACATGGGCTTAAAAATATATCAAATAACTACATACAGGCCATGCTTTCAATCAATTACTAAGAGAGAGGGGGAATAGATTTATTTTTGCCAACACAGAGACACAATTCTTATTTAAGCAAACAGAAAGCATGCATGATTAACGGAGAAGGGAGAGATAATGTAGACAGGGCATACACAAATCATTCTCCTGTATAACTCAGGTTGGTGCATACAAACTTGTGATTATACTAGCAATACTCATGATTCGTATCCTTATTCTATCCCTTAAACTCACAGAATTACAGATGAGGCAGTTTAGAAGCTAATAGCCCATTCATGCATGTCCATACTTGATTATCAAAATAAAGGCAAAGCGACGTGTAGCAAGTCAATATGAACACACATAGGAACTAATGAGTTCAAAAGCGGGGCTTAGGGATACTAAACATATCATAAAAGCGACAATATGTTAAACAAGTGACATTCTTATCCAATGCACTAACCAAGTTTAGAACTAATACTTATGTATAGCAGATTCTTATTACACTGTCTTACACTCGAGCATGCAGAGGAGGATCATAATTCAATATGTTTTAAACTAGACTTTCCGTAAGACACATAAAAGACCATTCTTTAACTAATTTCAAGAAAATGTAATCGATTCGAACGGTGACCATAATGGTCAAATAAACACTAAACTAACAAGACAAACACTTAAATAGTCATTATAATATGCCCTAAAATGTGTTCACATCAGAACTGCTAGACATTAATACTGTAAGCACAAACAACAAATGACACAGTTAATCATGTTACAATATCACACAAAATGTCAATAGAGGCTTAAATATACTAACCATTACGATCGTGAACACTAGCGATGGAATTGACTAACATTACTTAATGGCTACTTAATAAATCTAAATAGTCAATAACCATACTTTTAACATGCTGAATAAACACATAAATCCACAACACAAATTACAGTTGGCTAGTTAAATGGAAAATTAAAAGGGAAAGAGGTTACCTTCTTGGGCGTGACCGAGGCGCGTTTGACAATTGTCGATTCTACTCGACGAATATGTATGTGGGTGCGAATGAAGAAAACAAAGCTTAAACGCAAGAATTCTAAAACGAAGAACGAATAGATGATATGCAAGATAAATTCAAAAATTCGGGTCCCCTCCAATGAAGAACGAAGGGGTCTTTTATAGGCAAAAACTGAGTTTGAATTCGAAAAATAGTTGTTAGAGGTCTGATTTCTTGGACGATTTTTGGTTCAAATCGCGGATTTTAGGGAGATGCAGGGTATGTGCGTGTGACAGAGGGGAGTTGGTTGGGACAGAGGTATGGGTATGGCAGCGGATTTGGGGGTGATGGGAGGGTGCGGCGGTTGCTGGAAGCAGAGGGTAGGGGTTTTTAGGTTTTTTTTTTGTTTTGTTTTTAATGGGGGCTGCTGGTCGATGGGGAAGTGAAGCAAAGGCTGGGGAAAAAGTGGGCTGGGTCGGGTAAGGTATAGGCGGTTTGGGCTTGGGTAGTTTTTTAGGTGGGCTGATTAGTTTTAAATTGGGTATTAGTTTTAGGAGTTAATTTTAGGTAAAATTAATTAGTGGTAAATTAGAAATTCAAAATTGTGATTAAATTATTTAGGTGTTTTATTAATCTAAATTATTACAAAAATAAAGACGGGCGTGCTATTTAATTAGGGCTAATATTTATAATGTGATGCCGTTAAAATCTTATTTATTATGCGTATTTTGCGATGTTAAATTAAAATTGAATGGAATTTAGATCATTATTAAATTATTTAAATGCTAAATATAGATATGATATTTACGGACTGCTTAATGTTTTTTTTATAAATGCGACGCTATTATTAAAACGCATGTATTAGATTAAATTAATTTAAATTACAAATTACGAAATTGCCTTGCTTTTAGTAAAAAATGCGAATATTCTTTTTAACACGACGTCATTGCTAAATTATTTATTTTATGTATTTATTTATTTATTTATCGTTAAGGATTATTCGAGTTCCAATTAATGGAAAATAGGGCCTAAATTATAAACGATATTAATGAGATTGCTTGTTATTAAAACGACGAATGCGGGCGTGAGACTCAAGGTGTGCTTAGTACTCTACGTAAAATGTGGTGCTATTGTTGCATTTTATTATTTAAAAATTATTGTAAAAAATAATGCAATTTTGTAGTTAATGACTGGACGGGAGGATCAAAATTGGGTGTCAACAACTTGTCCCTCTTTGTATGGAGATGATGTAAGAGTCTTCAGACAAAGACGTTGACTTATAGCCAATTTTGTCTCGATCTTCAGAATAATAAAAAAAATGTTGGGCAATTAAGACAAGGGTGACGCAAAAATTAAAAATTTGTCACAGTGTCGAGTTATGACGACACTGGGTTACCATGGTCAAAACACCAAGGCGGGCTAACGCGGACTCAAAATTTGTCTCCAGTGTCGAGTTATGATGACACTGAGTTTTGTGACGCTAGAAAATTAAAACCAAAGCGGAAGCAGATTTAAAATTTGTCCCAGTGTCGAATTATGATGACACTGGGGTCATTGGCGTTGCAGGATGCTAGAGGAGAGCGAATCAACGCTCGAGGTACAAATTGCTTCGGTTCGCCGTAAGAGGCAGTTCCACGTTGTGCTCCTGCTCCTGCATGCTAAGACTTAAACAAACGGTTAGTGCATAACTGTTAAGGCAAAATGATAACGCATGAATTTATAAGCAATGTAATTGTGCGAGTAGAAAATGCTATCCTGCGAAAATGCGATGCCTGCTGCAAATGCTGTGATTTCGCCCTTGCACAGACGCGTTGTGATTGTGAATGCGGATATGTTGTCCTTACTGCAACTGCCCCTGTAGACTAAAGCTCAAGAAAGAGTTAGTGCATAACTGCTAAGACAGAGTAATAAAGCATGAATAAGAAATGCAATTTCGAAAGTATAGAAATCGTCCTTGCGTAGATGTGATATGCTGATGATAGTGTCATTTTTGGACTTGTTGTGCTGATAACGTCGTTGCCTGGACGTCTTCTTCTTTGGCATCGTCAGCGTGAACGCAATCTTGATGATGTCGTTGTCTGGACATAATGCTGCTAACGTCGTTGTTTGGACGTATTCTTTGGTGGCGTCGTTGCGTGAACGCGATCTTGATGGCCGTTACTGGGCGTGTTCTTCTTGGCGTTGTTGCGTAGAAGCAATGCTGATGATGTCGTTTCCTGGACACAATCGCGATAACGCCGTCGTTATGCGGGCGTATTCTTCTTGGCGTCGTTGCGTGACGCAGCGATCTTGATGATGTCGTTACTGAACATAATCGCGATAACGTCGTTGCACGGGCGTGTTCTTTGGCGTCGTTGCGTAGACGCATCGCGATGATGTCATTGCACGGACCGCAATCACGATAACGCGTCGTTTCACGGGCGTATTCTTCGCCGGGCGTCGTTGCGCTGACGCGATGATGTCGTTACTGGACATAATCGCCGATAACGTCGTTACTGGGCGTATTGTTCTTTGGCGTCGTTGCGTGACGCAATCGCGATGATGTCGTTACTGGACATAATCGCGATAACGCCGTTGCCTTGGCGTGTTCTTCTTGGCGTCGTTTTGGACTTGCTCTGCGATAACGCCGTCGTTGCACGGGCGTCTTCTTCGGGCGTCGTCGTGTAGACGCAATGCTGATGATGTCGTTGCCTGGACATAATGATGATAACGTCGTTGCCTGGACGTATTGCTGCTGACGTCGTTGCGTAGACGTATTGCTGATGGCGTCGTTGCGTAGACGCACTGCTGATGACGTCGTTGCGTAGACGTATTGCTGATGCTCACGTGGAATACATGCTCCTGCGAGCCGAGCCGGTGTGCTATACTTTGTTGTGTACTTTGAACTTGATTGTTGATCGTCAATGTCCCCTTTCTGCTTCTGCCGCGTTCCTTCCGCCTCCGCTAATATGAAGAAACATGCACTCAAAGAAAATTTGTGAGTTTTTTTTTGGGGGGGGAATCGGTTCGTATTTGACTTTGCGGCCTTGGTCCTTTCTGTCCGTGCGCCTGATTTGTTTGGACCTGTAACCCCTGTCTGACCTCTTTGAGATGTTTAGTAGCGTTCCAAAAGCATTTTCCAAAACGAAATGTTTTCATGAAGTATGCACAAAACATCTTTTAGAAATAAACATTTATATGATATGCGTTAAAAATGTAAAAGCCTCGTCGAATTTGCCGAATATGACACGTATTTTGACCAAACGAACATCTTTTGGAGTCCTCGTTATTGCCTTCTTCATGGTGCGCAAAATTGTCTCAGTTTCGTGGGCGGAACTTAACTTCGGCGGGAATTGCTCATATCGCTTTTGGAATAACCAAACACATTTTGTTGCATGCAGACAAATAGGAAGATTCCTAACGGTGTGACCGAAGTCGATTTAGGCCGCCTACGTATCCCCATGAGGGAATCAGGTCATGACGTAGTTCATTACAGGTGGAGAGTTATGAGGTTTTCTAAAATGGGACCGAAGCCGATGTAGGCCGCCTACGTATCCCACCGAGGGAATCAGGTCATAACGTAGTTCAGATTACAAGTAAAAGGCTTTCTAATTTGCAGCGGCGAGACCCTATATGGTCTCTATGCATATCCCACCGAGGGAATGCAGCTTTTACAATGTAAAAGAGATTTACATGGAAAACAACTACTCCTAGACGTAATATCTCTTCACTGCATCTGCGTTGATAGCTTTAGGCCATACTTCGCCATCCATCTCAGCTAAGATTAGAGCCCCTCCACTTAATACTCGATGAACCATGTAGGGCCCTTGCCAATTAGGTGCGAACTTTCCTTTAGCTTCACTTTGATTCGGAAATATGCGTTTCAAAACCAATTGTCCCGGCTTGAATAACCTTGGCCTTACTCTCTTGTTAAAAGCTCTAGCCATTCTGTTCTGATAAAGTCGCCATGACAGATTGCATTCAACCTTTTTTCGTCAATCAACATCAACTGCTCATAACGATCCTGTATCCATTCGGCTTCGCTCAACTCGGCTTCTTGGATGATTCTCAACGATGGTATTTCCACCTCTGCTGGTAGCACAGCTTCTGTTCCATACACCAAAAGATACGGCGTTGCCCCGGTAGAAGTTCGGATTGTGGTGCGATAACCCAGCGCAAAGGCAAATTCTCATGCCAATGTTTGTAGTTCTTGATCATCTTGCGCAATATCCTCTTGATGTTATTGTTGGTCGCTCTCATCGCTCCATTCATCCGGTTTATGGGGTGGAATTACGGTGAGTGATCTTAAAATTCCCATATATCTCACGATCAAGTTCTTTGTTGAGGTTGGTTCCGTTGTCGGTCACAATCGATTCAGAATTCCAAATCGGCAAATGATGTTGTTGCGACGAAGTCGACCACCACCTTTTTAAATCATCGATCGTGTGATGATGCTTACCCATTTAGTGAAATAGTCAATTGCTACGAGGATGAATCGCGCCCATTTGAGCGGCGGGTTCGATAGGGCCGATGACATCCATGCCCCAAGCTGCGAATGGCCAAGGAGAACTTGTCACATTGAGTTCATTCGGAGGCACTCGAATCAAATCTCCATGAATCTGGCACTGCCGACATTTCTGCACAAAGCGGATGCAATCTGTTTCCATCGTCATCCAAAAATAACCTGCTCGCAGAAAACTTTTCGCCAAAGTGAAGCCGTTCATGTGAGGTCCACACGTCCCTCCGTGTATCTCTTCCACTAGCTTGCCTGCCTCTTGAGCATCGACACATCTCAGTAAGCCCAGATCTGGAGTCCTTCGGTATACAACTTCCCCATTCAAAAAGAAATAGTTTGCTAATCTTCGAAGTGTTTTCTTCTGGATGTTGGTTATGCTTTCTGCATACTCTCCTGCTTTGAGGTACCTTTTGATGTGATGGTACCATGGATTCCCGTCTGTTTCCTCATCTATATGGGAGCAATAAGCCGGCTGTTCCAGCACACTCACTGTGATCGGATCGATGTAATTTTTGTCTGGATGTTGAATCATGGAGGATAAGGTTGCCAATGCATCAGCGAATTCGTTCTGGATCCTTGGAACATGCCTGAATTCTATATTGCTGAACCTCTTTTGTAATTCCTTCACGCAAAGTAAGTAGGGAAGTATCTTCATATTCTTGGTTGCCCATTCACCCTGTACCTGATGGATCAGTAAGTCTGAATCACCTATGACCAGTAACTCTTGTATGTTCATATCTACGGCCATTCTGAGCCCTAATATGCAAGCTTCATATTCTGCCATATTGTTGGTGCATGGAAATCTGAGCTTCGCGGAGATCGGATAATGCTGACCTGTTTCTGAAATCAAAACTGCTCCAATGCCGACTCCTTTGAAATTTGCCACTCCATCGAAAAACATTCTCCAACCCGGGTAATTCTCTGAGATATCTTCTCTGACAAACAATACCTCTTCATCAGGAAAATAGGTTCGAAGGGGCTCGTACTCCTCATCGACCGGGTTCTCAGCAAGATGATCAGCTAACGCCTGTCCTTTTATAGCTTTCTGCGTGACGTAGACGATGTCAAACTCGCTCAACATAATTTGCCATTTCACTAGTTTTCCGGTGGGCATGGGCTTCTGAAGGATATACTTAAGCGGATCCATCCTCGAAATAAGATAAGTAGTGTATGCTGACAGATAATGTCTGAACTTTTGGGCGACCCAAGTTAATGCGACAAATGCGTTCGGCAGTGTAACGGGCTTCATATATTGTGAACTTCTTACTCAAATAGTATATGGCCTGCTCCTTTTTCCCTGTTTCATCGTGTTGCCCCAACACACATCCGAAAGCATTTTCTAATACAGACAAATAGAGTAGCAAAGGTCTCCCCGGTTCTGGCGGTACTAGAACTGGCGGATTAGAAAGGTATTCTTTGATTCTGTCAAAAGCCTGTTGACAATCGGTTGTCCATTTGGTAGCTGCATCCTTTTTCAACAATTTGAATATCGGCTCGCATATCACGGTAGACTGGGCTATGAACCTGCTGATGTAGTTGAGACGACCAAGGAAGCTCATCACGTCCTTTTTGCTTTTCGGAGGGGGTAACTCTTGGATGGCTTTTATTTTCGAGGGGTCCAGCTCAATCCCTCTTCTACTCACTATAAAACCCAACAGCTTCCCAGCGGGAACGCCAAATGCACACTTTGCAGGATTCAGTTTCAGGTTATACTGTCTTAGCCGCTCGAAGAACCTCTTCAAGTTTGCCAAATGGCCCTCCGCTTTTCGTGATTTGATGATGACGTCGTCCACATAGACCTCAATTTCCTTATGGATCATGTCATGGAAGATGGTAGTCATGGATCTCATATAGGTAGCGCCCGCGTTCTTGAGGCCGAACGGCATTACTCGATAATAGTACACCCCCCACGGGGTAGTGAATGCTGTCTTTTCTGCGTCCTCTTCTGCCATAAGGATCTGATGATAACCAGCAAAGCAGTCGACGAACGACTGTAGTTCATGCTTCACATAATTGTCGATGAGTATATGAATGTTTGGAAGAGGAAAGTCATCCTTCGGGCTAGCTCTGTTGAGGTCCCTGTAATCCACGCAGACTCGGACTTTTCCATCTTTCTTCTTTACCGGCACGATATTTGCTAACCAAGTAGGATACTTTGCAACTCGAATTACCTTCGCGTCGAACTGTTTAGACACCTCCTCTTTGACTTTCAAACTCATGTCTGGTTTGATCTTTCTCGGCCTTTGTTTTACGGGGGGATAAGATGGCTCAATAGGCAACCTGTGCGCGACGATGTCCGTACTCAAACCTGGCATGTCCTCATATGACCAGGCAAACACGTCGGTGTATTGTTTCAGGAGCTCAATCAACTCTTTCTTCTGTGTGACGTTTAGGTGGGCGCTGACTCTAGTCTCTTTCACAATTCCCTCATCGCCTAGGTTTATTAACTCTGTTTCTTCCAAATTTGGTTTAGGCCTATTCTCAAAGTTTTCCAGCTCTCGGCTAAGTTCTGATTGCGGACATTCCTCTTGTTCATCGGGGTTATGCTCGTCATTTGAACTTTGTTCGTTGGTTTCATTACATGTCATATTCGCATTATCAACAGGTTTATTAATATGATCGCTGAAAGAAAAATGCTTAAAGAATTTAATTTAACACAAGCAAAATCTTTTAAAGCCGCGAAAAATATCCTGGAATTTATGATGAAAGTAAAATTGCGAGATTAAAAACATATTAAGAAACATAAATGCATGTCTGTTTTCTTTCTAGATAAAGAGTCACACTGCTAGAACTAATCATAAATTCTACCAAGCTTCTGACGGTCGGGGCGAGTGCAAGTCCAATTATTCAGTGTATCCATGCTCTGCGTCCCAAATGGTGAGCTCTCCGTGATCTCCTGCGATCATACAATGCCTCATCTTCACCTATGAACAGTTACGGAACCCTGCTGCAAGATCATCCGGTCATCTTCTCGGATCTGGATGGTGTAGGCTTTGACGAATGGCGACTCGGGCGGAATGGGCGCGAGCGAGGAATGTATCCTTTTCGGGAGGTTCGCGGTCGCCAAATCGCCGAGGTGGTGGTACCCCAAACCAAAAGTCTCCTTCTTCCCAAACAACCGATAGGCTCGTGATTCCTTTATCTGGGATCAAGACCCTGCGGGCTCGTACCCATTTCTTAGCATTTCCTTGGCCACCATTGTGAGAGAACGTGGCAGCTGCAACGGCCTGACCCTAATGGCGCTCTTGATCTCATTAACATGAAAAACCGAGCCATCCAACTGTTTCACGTCCTCTATGACAGGGACTGCATAATTAGTGTTGGTGCTTCCCTTTTTATCTCCAAATACTACCACTTCACGGTGATTCCATATAAACTTTAGGCACTGATGCAAGGTGTTACACCCCGTAAATTCAAGAGGTTAAGTTAAGAACATACGAAAGGAAATAAGATTTGAATTTGGAAAGTTGGGTTGGCAAAAGGTTGTGGGCAGACTTTCAGTCAACTTTGGAGTGGTATATCTCCTAGTTCTTTAGGAGTTTTGAAGAGTTTTAAAAGTTTAGTATGAAGTTCGCTGAATCTAGTTTCCAACGCAACAAACCGTTCGTCGATAGGACATCGAAGTCAAAAGTTATGGAAGTTTCAAGTTTGGTGCGCATCGCAAAACAAAGCAGCGGTTCGAGAGTTCAGCGCCGGACGAATGGTCGCGGCGCGGTTGTTCTGGGGTTCGCAGGTTGCAGCCGCGCCACGACGCGCCGCGCGCCATGCTGGAACTTTTTCGAGGAAGGCCGCGGCGCGCCGCTGGCGGCCGCGCCGAGGCGGATTTTTCTCAGAAAAGAAGAAAATCGGGGATATTTTGTTAAAGCCTATGGGAGGGTGACAAGTGTCCCTCCCATCATTTTGACCAGAATAAGGTCCTATTTTAGGGCCAAGTCTTGGAAGACTTGGCCATTTTCATTTCAAACCCTCCCAAGAAAGATCCTCTCCCTTCTCTCTTGATTTTTGAAGAAAACCTAGCCTAAGAGGGAATTGTTGGAGCGGCGGCAAGAAGGAAAAGTGTGGGTAAACTTGTGGGAAGCGCTGGTGGGCGATTTTGACGGAAAAAAGTGGAAGAAAAAGGGGCTTTTGTGGGCTATTCCTTAAGGTAAAAGTTTCCCCTTTCTCTTGGTTATGAGCCTAAGGCTGTTATATTTTAGTAGTATAGATGTGAGCCTGAGAACATTATATTTTAGTGATTTAGAATTGAGCCTAAGGCTGTTTTATTGTAGTAGTATAGAGTTGAGCCTGAGGCTGTTTTATTTGAATAGTTTTGGGTCGTCGCATGTTGTAAAGGGAGATTGTAATTGTTGAAGATGTCTAGGGCTAGATATCATGTTAGACTTAAGAACTTGGATTGGAAAGAGTTGAAAGGGGTTTAGTATTGGTTATATTGTGGGCCAAGAATGGCATGGAAATTATTGGTTTATTTTGTGTTGTTGTGGGGCGGAATTTTACACGTATTAGTAGGCGTGTAATCCCCTTGTAATTGCTGAATGAATTGAGCCTTAAATGTGGCGTTGGTTATTGAATTTCGGCCTTGAAAAGGTGGCATAGTAAGTAGAAACAAAGGAAGTCTTTGTCCAAATTTCCCGTAGAACAAGGGAATTTTCATTAGAATATATTACGTTGAAGCTAGAAGCTAATAGACGTATTATGGTCATTATAGGTTGACATCTACGGACGGCATATTGGACTTGGCAAGTGGATTAAGCAAAAGAGGTATGTAGAACTCTTCCTATCTCTTGAGCATGAGTAGTTATAAATGTATGGTACGGTAGACGTACGTGATTTTAAATGAAGTGAAGTCATTTGACATATTTGACTTGTTTTAAGGATGTCTAGTTGGTTGAGTTAGAGAATTAACTCACGTGTCCTTAAGGAAGAGTTATAAGAATGGTTTATCCTAATAAGGTAGACAAGGATTTCTTGACATGATCAAGTATAGAATACTAGATTCGGGAAGTATTGATTCTTGAACTATTCTAAAGATAAGAGACCTGGTTCCTAAGTTAAGAAACTTGTTTTATAAGTTAAGATTTTTGAAGTATTTTGAAGGTAGTGTAACTTGAATTGAAGTACAAGCCTCTTGGTTATAGAGAGAGCAAAGTGGCCTAAGACATAAAGAGTTATAACGGCTTTATGGGAAGTTAGTTATGACGGCTTTATGGGAGGATAAGGATGTCTTGGTTCTAAAGCATAAAGTTAGTATAACGGCTTTATGGGAATTTGGTTATAATAACTTTATGGAAGCTTAAAGAAATGGTTTTTCTCGAATAAGGTAAGCTTAGATAAAAGAATGGATACTAAGAAAGACAATTCGATTTAAAGGCATCAATTGCTTAAAGTTTAAAATGAGGGTCACTTGAGTTAGAAGCCGAAGCATATTTCTAATAGTATAGTGACTTGTTTGAAATGTAGGTAAGCCTTGATACTACGGGTGTTAGTATCTTGGGGTCTTATGTGGAAAAGGGATCTTGGAAAGAATAGAAATACATAATGCTTTGGGTTGAATTTTCCCAGGACTTGTTAAGTGATATGGAAAGTGCCTAAGGTCGTAAAATGAGATCCATTTTGTATGTTAATGAAAGTCTAAAGAAGTTAGGAGCTTACTTGGACGTACCGTCAGTGATGGAGGATTCCACGGGTATGCCTCCATTGCCTCGCTATGAGTCTGGGACGTCTGGCGGTGATGTGGGATTCCACGGGTATGCTCCCCGTCATAGTATGAGTTTACTTGGATGTGCAAGCGGTGATGTGGGATTCCACGGGTATGTTTCCATGGTCTTAGTATGAGTTCTACCGACATACCGCCGTCGGTGATGTGGGATTCCACGGGTATGCATCGGGACATGCTTACGATGAGGATTAGAGGCATGTAGTTTGAGGGTAAGAGTATAAATGAGGGTAAACCCCAAGATCGTTATACCACCGTTCCGTGGATTTGCTACCCACGATGCGAGAACACCTCGTGAAGTCATGTACCGAGATGAGGATTCCACGGGCATGATATATGTATATATGTATGTATTGTGTATGTATGCGCAAGCGGTGAGGTAGGATGCCACGCGCGTCACATAGTTGTATTTACTTTTACGGTCAGCGGTGTGGGATTCCACGGGCGGAGGATATAGGTATATACATGGTTAGATTTGTGTATGCGCCGAAGCGGTGAGGAAGGATGCCGCAGGCGCGTCACGAGTTAGATTTTACACCTGGCGGTCGGCGGTGATGGGAATCACGCGCGCTTGGATGTTTGGTGAGGTTCATAGCCCCGTGTGACTATGGTTCATATGTTGAGACAGTGTATAAGGTAAAAGCGGACTTTCATTACTTCCACTTGGTGAGGCCACGTCTTGTTAATTTGGTTATCATATATGTCTTCACCGTACTTTTGACTATTATGATTTAAATTACGATTTTCGATTTGCATACTTGGTACATATTTTGTCTCGACCTCCTTCGGGCCGCGTTAAATGCCGCAGTTGAGGTACATAGCTTGTTGATCCGCACTCGTAGGATCACCGCTTCGTCTGAAAACTCCATTTCTCGGAGGCTTTGTTTTGGTATGGTTCCTCAAGTCGTAGACTTTTGTACATTCGGGGTATGGCGGGGCCACTGTCGTCACGGTTGTTATGTAAACTCTTGAGTGCAGAGTCATACCTTGTGGGTCACTTTATAAAAAAAAAATTGGAGGTAACTGCTGTTGGATTTGTTTATATCCAGGGAGGTAGCCTTATCGGCTGACCTATAATTTATTTCATTGTTTAAGTTTATGTATGTTCCGCTGTATATCTCTGATGTATACCTGTAAGGGTGCCCAGGTAGGGCACCAGTCGCGGGCCCGGGGTCGGGTCGTGACACAAGGTGGACGGGACTGCACCAGCCTCGTGGATCCATGGCCTTCCTATCAACAGGTTGTAACATGTAGCAATATTCAACACTTGAAACTCCACAACGAATTCTGCAGGCCCGATCAACAGCGTGAGGTCAATTTCGCCTTCGACTCCCCTATGGACTCCGTCGAAACCCGACCACGATATTACTTTTACGAATCTTACGACAATCTTTCCCGATTTGATAGCGTCGTCATGGGACAAATGTTGACAGCCGAGCCTCCATCAATCAGCACTGTTGAAACAATCTTGTCTGCGACTTGGATGGTGATATTCAATGCAAGGTTGTGTCTGACGCCACCAGCAGGTAACTCATCATCGTGAAAGGCGATTCTGCGGGCCTCTAGTACTTGTCCGACTAAAGCTGCTAAGTTCTCGTCTGTTGTACCCTCTGGAACGTATGCATCCTTCAATACCTCCATTAATGCGATCTGTGTGGCGTAATTCATTAACAAGTGAAAATAGAGATATGCTCGACGCGTTTTCTTTAACTGCTCTACGACGGAATACTCTTTAGTGGGCATCTTCCTCCAAAACTCCTCGACTTCACCTCATCACGTTTCTTTTGCGGTACCTCGCTGCCTCTACGGTGTGTAATACCTCCGATCCGTTATACTGCGGCGGTGACTTCTATGACTCGCTTCCCATTTTCTCTCGTGATCCACTTTGATTGGTGGCCCTTCACGCGTCGAGCAAGCGTGATTGAACCCTATGTCTCGGCGGTGCCCTTTCCAACTCGAATCGCTTTCTTTCGAGGATCGATGTGGCGGCGTAGCGAAAGGTTCAGCTCTTCCTTCACTTCGAACTGACCGGATGGTTCCCTCCAAGTTGTATTCCTCATCTAGGGTTATCAAGTGCACATTGGCATTGTCGTGGTTTGGCAAGGGATTATCATGCACGTTTGGGGCAGGATCCTTCAGCTGAATTACTCCTTCTTTGATCAACGCTTCAATTTTGTCCCTGAGGGTGTAGCAACTTCCAGTGTCATGCCCCAGGCTATCAGAGTGATACACACAACGCTTATTCTCATCATACCATCTTGGGACAGGGCTAGGGATCCTCCCTGGAATTGGTTGGATCAAGCCTGCAGCTCGCAGCCTTTCGTATATCTGGGGTATGGGTTCAGCCAGTGGGGTGCGGGTTTTGGATGGTCTCCCTTCAAAATTCGCGTTTGGTCTGGGCGCATTGGGTGCTCTATGTTGTTGGCGGGCTTGATGGGCGGGTTGATGCGGGTTCGGATAAATGGGTGCTTGGGAAGAGTTATATATAGGTTGTGTGTGGTAGTTGGGGTGTGGGGCAGATGTATAGTGAGGTGTGAAGTTTTGGCTGCTTGGGTGGTAGTATGGGGTTTGATAGGATGAGTTTTGGTATGTTATGAATGCTTCAGGTTTACGTTCTTGTATGAACATGGAAGGGGAGACTGTCTCTTTCTTCCTTTGCGAAGTACTCCCGATCGTCCCTGACTGAATCGCCTTATTGGTTGCTGCCAATCTTTGCCCGGTCGTAATCCTGCCCGTTTAATACCTTCTACGGTCGCCCATTCGACAACTTCGCAAAATTCCGCCCGATGGCGCTTATCATCCGCTCATAGTAGGTTGCGTCCTTCGAGATTGTGCGAATAGTGTGGTCATCTCACTCTCCACCACGGGTGGTTGTACCTCTTTGCCTCTGAACGCGCTCATGGCGTACTCACGAAAGTCTCGTAGACTTTTTCTAAATTCATTAGATAGAATCTATCCACACCGGTTTCCGTGTTGAACCCGAATCGCTCCACAAAGTCTTGGGCCAACGCATTCCAGCTATGCCATTTTCGCGGATCCTGGCTGGTGTACCAATCTAGTGCCTCGCCGGTCAAACTTCGAATGAACAATTTCATAATGACTGCCGGGTTCTTCCCTACTCCGATTTGCTTGTCGCAATATGACCTCAAGTGTGCGGGGTTCCTTTCCCATCAAATAGATCGAACTTGACTTTGTATCCCTGGCGGCTCACATCCGATGCATGCAAAGATCTTCGTAGTCTAGTCCTACGTGACCTTTATCCGATCGCATGCCACGAACTGCTTCCTTCAAGCTGTGAATCTCCCGAGCTACATCCTCGTCCATTTTGGCTCGGACTTCCCTTTCCATTTCTTCGTAATGATCTGCTTCCTGGTGAAGTGCGAGGGCGGTAAAGGTGGGTTTCATTGTGTAAGTTAGGTATGCAGGTTGTTTGTTGGAAAGTAATGGGTATGGTGGGTGGGTATTGGTCGGCTGCGATTAGGGCTGATTGTGGGAAGTAAGTAGGTGAAATTTGAGGTACATGGGTAGTAGGAGGATCATTTGAAGGTGGGGTTGATGATTGGTAGGCGAGGCGGTTGGTCGATGGCAGCGGTCTTTGTAGGGAGTTTTGGGAGATATGTGGTGGTGGAGGTCGCTCTGGGATGGTTTGCGAGGTAGTAGCCCTTTGCTCTGGCATGGGGGTATTCAAACTAATGGATAGGTTGGTCAGATTCTGTAGCCTCTCCATCTCAACCTGCATATCAGCAATTTGTTGTAGCAGCTGTGCAATACATTCTTCCTGACTGGTGTCATTCCTCCCTCCTGAAGTTTCTGTTTCGCTGACAGGAATAATTCCCAAACCATTTGGCTCAGACGCCCCCGAGCCAGTCATATCATCATTTCGTGCCTTGGATCTGGTAAAGTGTGGATGCTCCGACATTGTTGAGTCAAATACGAACCGACCTTTGGGGAAGATGATAAATCTTTCTAAAAAATGCAACAAACAGTGTTAGCATAAAGCACATAATTTGCAGGTATGTAGCAGATATATTGCACATTCAAACGTTTCCTAATATGCAAGAGGGACCTCTTTGTGCCAGAGGTAGGCCTAAACGTCACATATGCGATAATGATGGATTGGTCCGAGCCGTCGGATCGAAAATGCTTTTATTGGGACTAAAAATAATTAAATTGCAACAATGAAATGTAAAAACTAAAGATCTATTCCTAATGCTATATTATGCTGCCGGCGAATGTGGCGGTGGTGTTCTTAGGCCTATCTCGCATCTTCCAAATATTGTATGATGTTTTGAAGTTGGTCCCACCTCTCGGGGGCGGTGTTGTTCCCTGTCTGCTTTTACCCAATTGGTCATGTCGATATCCTCGAAACCCCGCTGCCTTTGGGGCTTGACTGCTACAATCTTCCTTGAACCGTGCACGATATTGAGCGTACCTCGCTTGCTCGTATTTGACATCTATTTTCTCAATGTTGTTCCATTCTTCAAGGATTTGCTTCTGCGGGAAAGTGCAATTTGCCCCAAACGCGACCTCGAATCCTTCGTATGCGATTGGAGCGGGATTACTGTTCTTGACAATGCGAGTACTGCAATGCGAGCATATGGTGAAGTCCCTTAATCCGATGAGCTCGATGTAATAACGGTCCTTGCTCCTTACATAGGCTTTGTTGATACGGGATAGCGATGGGTACCTCCATTGCACTTGGTTGCTAGTGCGGGATGCCGTAAATTCATACGATCCCTAGTGCCGATGGTGAAACAAACCGCTTCATCGTCGTAAAACTTACAATCCTATAATCATTGCTAAAACAAATGTCCGTCATATTCGATCACGATAAAAGTGTTCCATGGCCCACATCGTAAGATGAGATTACATCCTCGAAGAAATTGGTTTCCGCCGCTTGCATTTTCCTAGAGCTCAAATATCTCGGCTAGAATCATGGGAACCAAAGTAAGTTGCGTGCCATTAATGCCTTCAAAGCCATCCGGTCACGTAACATATGCAAATCTTGATCGATCCGTCCATGTTCGAGGAAACACTAGAGTGCTAATAGAGCAACGACGACGCGGTATGTCGTCTAGTTTTCCATTGTCCCCATCGCAAGAGAACTCCTTTCTAAATGATGATAGCTATCTTGGCGACCATATCTCTCGTCTGAGATAATCTAGGAAACCCGATTATTTTGAAGCAACGGAGTTCCTTTGTGTTCTTTAGGCCCATGTAATGCAAGAATCTCTTTCGGGTTGACTATAAGGGATGATTTGCCTCTGTCTTAGTAAGCTAAGCTCGTGAAGTAGTTGATCTCCTCCAACGTGGGGTGAGTTCGAAGTCTTGAAATCTGAACACTGCCCTATCCGGATCCCAGAACTGAATTAAGGCCCTAACTATATGTTGATCTGGAGCGATGTCAAACAAAGTCGTGAGACAACCTAATTTGCTTCTGATGATCACTTTACTGCTGCCGTCGAAATTCTCCCACCAAATCTTTAGCTTTGTTAACACCACTCACCATTCGACTTGAGGATTGCTAGAATCGCTCATCCTATACATAAACAGTAAGTGCAAAATTTCCCAATGCTAGCATGTCACGTATGGCTCATTTATCCATCAATATCACGTAACACATAATATGTTGTTGGTCGTTGGGTTGTAAAACCCTTCGACAAATTTGGTGTCTTATTAATCGTGGTGTCGATACTAATGACAGACCCACCTAAGTTAAATGCATGCATGTCCTAAAATAAAGGGTGGCATAGCTCTATCTTGAGTTTCTAAGTTTTGGCTTTTCTAGACCTTGAGTTCCCGAGCGGACAACTCGGCGAGAAGGCTACGCGGCCAGGTTAGATCGGACACTCCACGTATATTACCAACTCTCCTAAATTTGGGTTTTGAAGAAAGAATTTTCTTTGATGCACCCAGTAGCACCTCGCATGTAGTGTGTGATTGTGTGAATTTTCAGTGGAAGAAATATGAGCGGAATGCCGGTTTAAGGAAGCGATAAAGCACATGCAATTAAAGCAAACAAAATAAGGTACATAAAATTAAATGCAAAAATAATGCCAAACAATAACCCTAGATCATTGTGGTTAAGAACCTAAAATCCCATCCAGTCGCCATTTCATCACGCCCTTTTTAACCGCGACATTTTAAAATAAAAATCTCCTGCTTAATAAAATGTTAGAAAAATAAAAAATGCTAAATGTGCAAAAGAATGCTAAAATGTTAAAAGGGTGCTGAAAGGTGCTAGAATATTTAAAGTGTTAAAATGCTAAATATTTTAAAAGGGTGTTTAAAGTTAAAGGCAAAATGTGTTAAAGGTGCTAAAGGGGCTAAAAATGCTAAAGGGTTGCTAGGGAGTCGCCACCTAATTAATTTGGGTGAATTAGGACACCTAAGTGTTAACTAGGTTAAAGTCAACACTAACTCCATTTAATGGTCTGCTAAACTTAATGAGATTCTGGGTAAGGGTTCTTTTATTATCCTAAAGGGAAGGGGTTAGGCACCCTAAAGGATCCGCTAACTTGCGGTTGTCCGTTCAAACCTAGGGTTAATTATTTAAAATGCATATTTAGGAGAACATGAGTTAAAAAGATGTTTGCAAATAATTATTTAAAAGATATGTATGTATATATAGTATTGCATGAAATTTGTTTGTAAAATGCAAGAAAAATATTCTATTTGAACAAAGCAATTGCATGAGGCTTATAAAAAAAATGCAAAATAATAAAAATAGATGGTTTACTAAAAGTACGTATTATATGTTAATTGTAGTCTTTATAAAGGGTATGCAAATGGGTAGCAAGATTTTCCTCTTTTGCACTTGGTAATAAGAAAATAAATCTTTGTTATGAAAAAAGATTTGTTGTTTTTATGAAGTTTAATAAGAATTTGGAACTCATTTATTTCTATAATATTAATGAAAAGGCTAAGTTATTTTAAAAAGTTTTGAAAATGCATAACGGCCTAAAGATAGATTAAACTAGCGACACATTTTATTATTTAACTACCCGCCCTCAATAGTTCTAAGTCTAACTATTCTAGGCATTTTCAATAATTGTATAAGGTTAGGTAACAAAAAATACAAATAAAAGTAAAGTGACGGAGTTAAAGAAAGGAGATAAAATGACTAGGGCAGGTGGAGATATTATTCCGCCCTCTTTATCTTAAGGTTCCGAGACCGAAGAATGCGAGAAGTGTGGATGTGAATCCTTTGCTTGACAAAGTCGTGATGAGTCTCGTATGAGACTCTTCGTTGCTCCCGATGCATTTCATGTAAATCAAAGAAAGAAAAGGATTAGAAAATACTTTAAACTTTATGAAAATAAGAAAATATACAAAAATAGTCATATGAGCTCAAACATGCATATGACTTAATTGTCATTTTAATATAGCAGCCCAAGTTGGACCAACAAAACCAAAGTAGAGGCCCCACATCATTTGACCCAGGCTCAAGGCTTGGAACACCACACAGCATCTGCAAGCATAGAGCAAAGCCCACTAAAAATGCATTTTTAAAGGAGAAGACAAATCATCCGGTGTATATGTGATGGAAGCCCAATAATAGACATTCAGATATATGTGAATCCATATTCGAACCATACAATGAAACACATGGACTGATATGTACAACATGGACAAGAATCATATATGCACGAAAAGAACTTTTATGGCGTCATGGATTCGACTTTAAGTTTTATGAGCCAAAATTTACTGACTAAAGACGGTGAATCCTACTTCTTTTCTTATTCACATCTAATTAGGACCTCCGATCACATAGATTAGAGCAAGACAATCAAGAAGACAGGAAGAAATCAAGCAAGGGAGGTTAAGAACATCCATGTTAGCCAACATGATCCCTTTAGACTTTATGCTTTAGGAGACAATATGTTACTAGGCAGATTCCAAACATGGTGATTTCATTCGTGAAAGCAGATTAGAGGTAGTCGAAGCATATTAGAGGTAGGCTATCCCTGAGTTGACATGCATGCATAATCATTTTTTAATAGAACAGTCTTAAGCAGTTCAATCACCTATCTCTTGGAGTCTAATCATGTTGGGAAGAAAACTCATACAAAGTATAGGATTGGGAATAAATTATCGATTCTGAGCCAAGATTTTTTCCAAACTACTTCATAGACATGTAATAATCAAGGCATCATATATGTTAGGAGACTATAGAAGAAACATAGAATAATTGGAAGATACATATTCTGCATTTAGCACAACAAGAGCAGACAGGATTTTATACTTTAACTAAGTCCTAATCTCTATTTCAAACAAACAAATACAGATAGTCTAATTGACCCCTCCAAACTAGCTTCTACGTGAATATGCATGGTTTAAAATGTTTTTCCATTTTTAGACACAACACGTAATCGACATATTTATCATGGCGATTGAGTTCAGACTTCACCTTAAAGGAATATTAGGCTAGGTGGCTCAACTCACTAACATTCAAACATGGATATGCAGAATACACGTGGGCGGTACTCGATATAGCATTGTAACACAGTTCTATATCAATTTTATTGAGTTCTTGGGAGTCTAGTTCTCATATAATATATGTTGAGGTGCAGGCAGACCATTTCAGCATAATTTATGGTCATATAAAATACATCAGGTCCAAATTTATTACGAGCTAAACACACAAACGCTTACGTAAGAAATAAGCTACACGCTTTTGACCATACAAGTTCTTGACTATGTATTGTAAGTAAAATAGATCATTTTGGAGTATACACTAATACTAAGCCATTTCTAAGATAGTTAATGAACATACAAAACCTTAACAGAGTATTGAATATGATTCATAAATCAACATGATATGGTTATAATCATATGCTATGCCAAAGATGCTTCAACATTACTAAATAAATATAAGAAGCAGGTTGAAATGACCATAGTTAACTTAATAGGCTAATTCGACATCATATTTAGCAAGAGCACTAACAAACTAAATAAACATGATTAATCAACAGAAAACATATAAAAGCACATCAAACATAAAAAATAGCCAGAAAACCATCGAAATAGCGAGAAAAACGATCAGGAATAGCCAGACAAGCGGCCGAAAATCAGTCCAAAAACTGGCCAAACCAGCAGTCAAAAGACAAAAATCAGTAGCCAAAAGGGGCCAAAACCAGTCCAGAAAATGGTTGCAATCAGTAGCCAAAAGGGGGCGAAACCAGTAGCCAAAGTGAGGCCAAAATCAGTCCAGAAAATGGTTGAAATCAGTAGCAAAAAAGGGGCCAAAACCAGTCTCAAAAAATGGTCTAAAAATAGCCAAAACAGTGGCCCAAAATGATCAAAATCAGTTCCAACAATCCTATGGGATCACAGCAACATTTCACATTAATCACACGCATGTTAGATGACCTTTGAGAACATCTCACGTTATAAGAACTCATATAAGATTCGGGAAGACTTCACATGCATTTAACTTAGACTAAAACACCGTCGAGACTACTTAATTAGGCCTAAATCCATATGAATGCAGATACGACATGGTTGCATATGATATATATAAGGCTAGCTCACACAAAAGTACAAACATGGTAAAATATAACATACAGATGGCTACTTGGCTTAAAACTGTAACTAGATACCCTAAGGTGGGCCAGTTCACGTATGTCAAAACTTCATGGTTTAAAATGAATACCACATGGGCTTAAAAATATATCAAATAACTACATACAGCCATGCTTTCAATCAATTACTAAGAGAGAGGGAATAGATTTATTTTTGCCAACACAGACACAATTCTTATTTAAGCAAGCGAAAGCATGCGTGATTAACGGAGAAGGGAGAGATAATGTAGGCAGGCATACACATATCATTCTCTGTATAACTTCGGGTTGGTGCATACAAACTTGTGATTATACTAGCAATACTCATGATTCGTATCCTTATTCTATCCCTTAAACTCACAGAATTACAGATGAGGCAGTTTAGAAGCTAATAGCCCATTCATGCATGTCCATACTTGATTATCAAAATAAAGGCAAAGCGACTTGTAGCAAGTCAATATGAACACACATAGGAACTAATGAGTTCAAAATAGGGCTTAGGGATACGGAAACATCTCATAAAACAGTACAATATGTTAAACAAGTGACATTCTTATCCAATGCACTAACCAAGTTTAGAACTAATACTTATGTATAGCAGATTCTTATTACACTGTCTTACACTCGAGCATGCAGAGGAGGATCATAATTCAATATGTTTTAAACTAGACTTTCCAGAAGACACACATAAAAGACCATTCTTTAACTAATTTCTGAAGAAAATGTAATCTGATTCGAACCAGTGACCATAATGGTCAAATAAACACTAAACTAACAAGACAAACACTTAAATAGTCATTATAATATGCCCTAAAATGTGTTCACATCATCAACCTCGCTAGACATTAATCGTAAGCACAAACAACAAATGACACAGTTAATCATGTTACAATATCACACAAAATGTCAATAGAGGCTTAAATATACTAACCATTCTGATCGTGAACACTAAGCGAATGAATTGACTAACATTACTTAATGGCTACTTAATAAATCTAAATAGTCAATAACCATACTTTTAACATGCTGAATAAACACATAAATCCACAACACAAATTACAGTTGGCTAGTTAAATGGAAAATTAAAAGGGAAAGAGGTTACCTTCTTCGGGCGGCGAACCGAGGCGCGTTTCGACCCGTCGATTCTACTCGACTAATATGTATGTGGGTGCGAATGAAGAAAACAAAGCTTAAACGCAAGAATTCTAAAACGAAGAACGAATAGATGATATGCAAGATAAATTCAAAAATTCGGGTCCCCTCCAATGAAGAACGAAGGGGTCTTTTATAGGCAAAAACTGAGTTTGAATTCGAAAAATAGTTGTTAGAGGTCTGATTTCTTGGACGATTTTTGGTTCAAATCGCGGATTTTAGGGAGATGCAGGGTATGGGCGTGTGACAGAGGGGAGTTGGTTGGGACAGAGGTATGGGTATGGCAGCGGATTTGGGGGTGATGGGAGGGTGCGACGGTTGCTGGAAGCAGAGGGTAGGGGTTTCTAGGTTTTTTTTTTGTTTTGTTTTTAATGAAATTTCTGGTCGATGGGAAGGAAGCAAAATTTGGGAAAAAGTGAAATTTGGGTCGGGTAAGGTATAGGCGGTTTGGGCTTGGGTAGTTTTTTAGGTGGGCTGATTAGTTTTAAATTGGGTATTAGTTTTAGGAGTTAATTTTAGGTAAAATTAATTAGTGATAAATTAGAAATTCAAAATTGTGATTAAATTATTTAGGTGTTTTATTAATCTAAATTATTACAAAAATAAAGACGGGCGTGCTATTTAATTAGGGCTAATATTTATAATGTGATGCCGTTAAAATCTTATTTATTATGCGTATTTTGCGATGTTAAATTAAAATTGAATGGAATTTAGATCATTATTAAATTATTTAAATGCTAAATATAGATATGATATTTACGGACTGCTTAATGTTTTTTTTATAAATGCGACGCTATTATTAAAACGCATGTATTAGATTAAATTAATTTAAATTACAAATTACGAAATTGCCTTGCTTTTAGTAAAAAATGCGAATATTCTTTTTAACACGACGTCATTGCTAAATTATTTATTTTATGTATTTATTTATTTATTTATCGTTAAGGATTATTCGAGTTCCAATTAATGGAAAATAGGGCCTAAATTATAAACGATATTAATGAGATTGCTTGTTACTAAAACGACGAATGCGGGCGTGAGACTCAAGGTGTGCTTAGTACTCTACGTAAAATGTGGTGCTATTGTTGCATTTTATTATTTAAAAATTATTAAAAATTATTGTAAAAAAATAATGCAATTTTGTAGTTAATGACTGAACGGGAGGGTCAAAATTGGGTGTCAACAGGTATCGCAGATATCATCTTAGGGATTAAAATCTCTAAGACATCTGACGGACTGGTCTTATCTCAGTCTCACTACATCGAGGATATTTTGAGAAAGTTCGAGATGTTAGACAGTTCACTGATAAAGTCACCAATGGATACAAATCAAAAGCTTGATAAAAATCTTGGTGCACCTGTATACTTGGAGCGATATGCACAGGTGATCGGTAGTTTGATGTATATAACAAACTGCACCCGACCTGATATTATTTATGCAGTCAATAAGTTGGCTAAGTTCACCCGTAATCTGAGTGATAATCACTGGAAGGCGTTGAATCGGGTATTACAATACCTGAAATACACGTTAACTCACGGGTTACACTATTCGAGATATTCAGCTGTACTAGAGGGGTACAGTGATGCAAACTGGATATCTGATATAGAGAACACCAAGTCCACCAATGGGTATGTATTTATAATTGGTGGTGGGGCTGTGTCTTGAAAATCCTCTAAGCAAACTTGTATCGCCTGATCCATAATGGAATCGGAGTTTATCGCTTTGGACAAAGCAGGAGAAGAAGCTGAGTGGCTTCATGACTTCTTAGAAGATGTTCCCTGTTGGAACAAACCCGTACCTTCGGTAATGATCCACTGCGACAGTCAGTCGGCTCTAGGAAGGGCACAAAATGCTATGTACAATGGCAAGTCTCGTTATATTCGACGGAGGCATAAGACCGTTAGGAAACTGATCACCACGGGTATAATATCCATTGATTACATTAAGTCAAAGGATAATATAGCAGACCCATTGACAAATGGATTACCCAAGGATCAGATGGCTTGCTTGTCTAGCGAAATGGGCTTAAAACCCAAAATATAAGGACCAGTACAGTGGTAACCCAACCTTACTAGCTGGAGATCCCAGTAATTCGGTTCAATGGGAAAACTAAGCTGTAAAGGTTCAGTTGATCGCTTCAGTGGAAGCATGAGCACTTCGGATAGTGATTTCTGTAAAGAAACACCAACTCCAAAGTCGTTCCCGCGATAGACGTTAAGTGTTATCCACAGTATGTGTAAAGTTTAAGTCTTCAAAAACCTTTAATGATCCTCAACAGTTGAGGTTAGGTTTTGATAAACTTTGATTCCTAACACTTGTGAAGTGAGGTATAGCAGGATACCTTGTAGGAGACCACCTATTTAAGTACGAGGACGGGTCGCCTCAAATGAACGCACTTAAGAATCCAAGAAGTTGTCCATGGCCAAAATGGACAAAATATTACGAAGAATAGAGTAAGGGAATTTGTTATGTTGGTACTATGGACTTGGCTTACACTAAACACTGACGGTTCAAGACATCACGTTCACCGCGCAGTAAGTAAGTCCGATGGTATTCAACTATGGAAGGTTCAAAGCTGAAGCTACCTCTCCTTATGCAACATCGGTCCGCTGAAATATTGCTGGAAATGGAAAAGGCACCCTGTGAGTGCGCTAAAATCTCTTTCAAGAGGGGTTTGTTGGAAATTTGCCTTTGGCGGGAGTTGCGACCGACCAACTTTAACGGCTTAAACACTAGTGTTACGTATGTTGGAGAATCCGGTTCTTTACACATGCATGATCTACTAAGTACGTAGATAACTGTAGGGCCAAAGATCGTCAAATTTCATTGAGAAATGAAAGAGATATTGGTCCACGAAGTGAGGTGTTTGAAGCATGGAAAAGTGTGGTTTGGGATCAATTCTCCCTCATCGGTGGAGGAAGAAAGAACTGTTGTGTTTATAAGACTCAAAATTGGTTTGGGATTTGGGACCCCAAGGGGTATTTAAAGGAGGGAGGACCTAAATGTGCTTCGGTTGGATGAAAGCCCACACGCACGCCGCACGTCCTTCCCGGTTCGGGTCACGGGTCTTCTGATATTATCTTTTTGGACCAGAATTCTTTCATATGTACAGTTTGGTCCCTGAAGTTTCCAGAAAATCAGAATTGGGCAGAGAGATCAGAAACGCCACAACACTCAATTCAGCCATTTATTTTGGTTGAATTACTCCTCCTATAATGGCCAATCCGTTGCTCTTTTTCACCATTTATTTTGGTGGTATTACTACCTCTATAATGGTCATTACTTGGCCAGCAATGACACTTATGGAGGCAGTTCAACAACCCCTCACTCACCTATATAAACAACCCCTTTGCACCATTGTTGAGAACACATTACAATTGACAAAAAAAAAACACAAAGCAAAATTCTTCTTCCTACAATCTTCCAAGCATCATTTCGTTACTCAAAATTCTTCACGGTAGCACTTGAGTTTCCTTTGCTCAATTGTTTCATTGTTGTTTTATCTTGGAAGACAATTGTCCAGGATGTATAAAAAATACATACGGGACAATATTGTCTTAAAGACAGAGTGTCACTCTCGACTCAGCATTCACAAAACAGTTTCCATTTTTCTTGTTCAACATCATTGTAATTTCAATTTTGTTGTTGAATTATATTTTCAGTTCTTGTAAGTCTTAGCAGTTATTTGTAATTCTCGTTTGCTGCACCTTTGTAACCAACAAATCATAACAGAAAATTTGAATGTCAGTATTGTTGCAGGAATTTCCCTACTTCACAAGCACTAGGAGGCCATCAAAAAGCGCACAAAAGAGAACGTCAGCACGCCAAAAGAGCTCAGTATGGCACTTATTTTAATTCACCGTTGAACAGTACTACTACTAGTAGCGCCTTTTATGGAAGTTATGTTAATAATGGAAGACATTATTCTCAACAAACTAGTAGAGTTAATGGTAGTCCATTAGCGTTATGGAGAGTACCTGCAGCTCATGTTCGTCATAATTCTTATTCTCCTCCTAATTTTGCTCCGCCAGTGTATGTTAATGGACATTTCAAGAAGACCAATAGCTCGATTTCTGTAAGTCGATTTGGGTATGAACTGAAGGAAGGAGTTCATCAAGATCATGTGAGTTTAGATTACGGTTAATTAATTAAAGACAATCCAAGATAGTAGTAATAATTATTTTTATAATATATAGTACGTAGTGTTCATGGATGAGTTTGTACATTGCAATTATGTGTTATCTTCAATCAGCATAAATAACTGAGTAATTCTTCCATTAAAGTTTTGAAATGATTTCTTTTGAGATTAAGTTATATACACAGTCAATACTCAGTAATCAAAGGATATTTACAGATAGGTTACTAACTTGCTAGTGTAAAAATTTCTTATACCGATAATAAATATGCTTAAACTCTTTCTTTTTAAGGTGCAAATTTGCTGGGCAGACTTTTGTTCATCAAATAAGTCAATTTTAAATTAAACCACCATCAGGATCACCACTGCTCTTCTAATTAGTATAACAGAAATTTTAGAAAGCAAAGAAAAAGACCACTACTGAAAGTCTATGCACTCATTCTAATTTTTCTTTTTCGTTTCTTCTTAATTTCAATACAAAAAAATGTATTGAATTATCAATTAAACATGAAATCTAAACAGATCTAGAAGGATCTGATCGAATTGGAAGAGAGAAATGCTCATGAATAAGAAGAACTGATGTGCAAAAATGAAAATATCTTTTGATTGAATGGATAATTTGTACAAGAGAGGATATATATATATATATAGTCTAATCTACACCTCTAATTAATGAATCTAACCAACTTCTAACAAACTAACTCAATCCCAAAATATCTTCTAACCAACAATCTGATTCTAACAACTAACTAATTGATATGACAGGTGTATACAACTCATTTATATTTCAACTACCACTATTGCTATTGTTACGTTGCTTAACACCCCCTTTAAGGTAGGTGGTATGAAGATGTTCTTCATCTATAACTTGGACAATAGATAGATATGTTGTAATCAACCAAGGCCTTTGGTAAGCAAGTCAGCAGGTTGTTCTTCAGTAGGAAGGTACTACTTAGTTTGCACAAGACAAACCAACACCTTTTGCCTAATAAAATGACAGTCAATGTCAATATGTTTAGTGTGCTCATGGAACACAAGATTGACAGCAATCTGAATTGTCGCTTTGCTATAACAATGCAATACAATGTTCATAGTTAAGTTCACATCTAGATCTTTATAAAGTCCAATGATTCATACAATTTCAGCCATTGTGGAAGAAAGACTTCTATACTAAGCTTCAGTTGAGCTTCTAGAAATAATAGACTATTTTTTGAATCTCCAAGAGATCAAAGAATCTCCAAACTGATCATGTTACGTGTGATAGATCTCCCGGTGTTGACACATGATCCTCATTCACCATCACAATAAGCATAAAGTGTATCACTTCCATGAGCACTCAAAAGAATGCCCATACCAGGTGATTGTTTGACATACTTCACTACCCTAGTAGCAGCCTCCATATGAGATACTTTAGGGACATGCATAAATTGGCTCAAAAACTGTACAACAAAAGATATATTTGGCTTAATAATTATGGGATAAAGCATCCTTTCAATTAATCTTTGATATTCACTAGGATATGCTAATATTGAATCAGATGACTCTCCTTTTAGCTTTTCACCTTAAAAAACAGCTAAATCTTTTTTGTGCCATATTCAATTGTAGTCAACTTGTGATTAAGCTCAATTAGTGTAGAAGCAAGTTTAGCATCACGCAATCCTAAATCTGATAGAAGTTTCAATGCATACTTCCTCTAGTGCATAAGTATCCCCTTTGTATTTCTAGCAAATTCAATGTCTAAGAAATATCTGAGGTCTCCTAAATCCTTGATCTTAAAAGTTGTCTTTCAACACTTGTTTTGATTCTTCAATTAGGTGCACACTACTCCAAGTAACCAACAGATCATCCACATAGCTTAAGACTATGACAATACTGTCATCAGATTTCCTAGTTAGCAAAAAATGGTCAAGATGACTTTATTGGAAACCTGTTGCAATTAAGGCAGTGGTAAGCTTCATATTTTACTATCTAGAAGCTTGTTTAAGTCCATATAAGGACTTAAACAACACATTGTGGCAATTGCATGTACATTTTCTCATTGAGATCACCTTGAAGAAATGTATTATAGACATTCATCTGTTAAATGTTCCAACCTCTAGTAGCTACAAGTGATATAATTGTTCTCACTGTCCACATCTTCACTACTGTAATAAGGTTTCCTGATATTCTAATTCTTCCCACTGATTATATTCTTTAGCTACCAACTAAGTCTTGAATCTTTTAACTTCTCTATTGGCTTTGTACTTGATCTTAAATATCCATTTGAACCCTATTGCTTTCTTCCCAGTGGGCAATGATACTATATCTTAAGTATTATTATCCTCCAATGCATTAATTTCTCTTTTCATGTCTTGAACCCATCGACTATCCTGCACATCCTTCTTATATGTTTGAGGTTCAGTATCAACAGATAAATTTGTGATATAGCACTGATAAGATGCAGAAAGACAACTATAATCAAGGTTGTCTGAAATAGAGTATAGATAATTTGACACAGACTTGGTCTTTGCTTTGATAATAAAGTCTTTCTGCC
The DNA here is from genome assembly GCA_029844215.1 of Przewalskia tangutica. Lineage (NCBI taxonomy): Eukaryota > Viridiplantae > Streptophyta > Magnoliopsida > Solanales > Solanaceae > Przewalskia > Przewalskia tangutica. The sequence goes on along the minus strand of CM056730.1, from coordinate 120,540,690 downwards.
AAACTGTGGGTCTGCAGATTTTTTCTGACCTCCTTTTATCAACAGGTGGATATGATAATGTTTCTTGAATATGTTGAGGTGCATTTACTTCAATGACTACAGGTGCATGTTGATCACCGTTTGCCTTTATATGTTCATGTTAATCTTCAAGTAGTTGCTTTGAGTCATCCAAGACTGAGGAGGATGTAGTAGTTTCTGAGCTGGAACTAACTTGAATTTCAAACTCATTATCTATAACATGATTTTGCATGTCAAACTGAAAAGGGAAAATATGTTCGGTGAATATAACATCTCTACTAAGAATATTTTGTGCTCAATATCATAAAGTTTATATCCCTTTTTTGTGGTACCATATCCCATTAAGACTGATTTAATTGTGTTGGACTCAAATTTATCAGATTTGAGTATGTTTGTTGCATAACCTAGACATCCAATTACTCTCATGTAGGATATATCAAGCTACTTCTGAAATAACACCTCAAATGGTGATTTATTCTGCAAAGTTGTGGAAGGAACTCTATTAATAATGTGCACACCACTCAATATACACTCACCTCAGAACCTTATTGGCAAGTGATCTTGAAATCTAATAGCAACAACAGTTTTCAGTATGTGTCTATACTTTTTTTCCGCTACACCATTTTATGAAGGTGTTTGTGGATAAGAACTTTGGTGAATTATTTCCATGAGCCTTAAACAACTCATCACACTGTGTGTTAAGAAATTCTCCTCCATTATTTGATCTAAACATCTTGCTCTGCAAATCAAATTGTGTTCTGATCACGAGAATGAAATTTTTCAATAAAGTGGAGAGATCTGGCTTGAGATGCATTAAAAATACCTAAGTACATCTATAATAGTCATCCATCAAAGTGAGAATTTATTTTATTTTATTATGTGTGGCAGTCTTGTAAGGTCCTCATACATTCAAATGAACTAAATCAAAATAATTAGTATTTCTACTATGACTAACAGGAAATGACATTCTAACTTGTCTTGCCAATGGACATACATCACAACTTTGTAATACAAAACTATTTTTATCATCAAACATGTTCATTTTCCTAATAACACTTATGGGGACATGTCCTAGTCTTTTATGTCAAAATGCACAATCATTAATTATTTCAGCTGTCAAAGACTTTATTCTTCTATATTTTTGTGACCTCAGAACATACAAACCATCCACTACTTCACCAATCTCCTTCTCTCCCAGTGAGGAGATCCTGGAAAATGAAGAAATCAGGAAAGAAAATAGGACAATAATTCAATTCTCTAGTAAGTTTTGACACATATTTTTATTGAACTTAAAAACACACAAAATATTTTGCACTACATCATCTCTTGTCAATTTGCAATTTTCTGACTATGTTATGACTGCTGAATCACCAGTAGGTAACTGAACACTGCCTGAATTGTTCACTGTCAATCCATGATTGAGTAAGGCCTTGTTACTGACCATATGATTGATAACATCACTATCTACTATCCATTTTGCACAAGTACTTGCAATATTACAAATGAATGTAGCAACAAAAATACCTGCTATATTTGCACTTGACTCATTAATCACATGTTTGCTCAAAATATGCAGTATTTGATTGTATTGATTTGTTGTAAAAAAATGAAGTAGCTTGTATGGAACTAGTACATGTACCCTGCACATATGATTCAAGAGTAGTAGTTGATGAATTCACCTTCTTCTTACCTTTAAAATCTATAAGGTATCCCAATAATTTATAGCAATCATCCCTGATATGTCCTTTCATATTACAGTAAGTACACATCTTCAGTTTGTAACATTGATCATATCATAATAGTCACAATACAACTCTCTCATTTGTCTTTGAAATGGTCCATTTCCTCTATGTCTATTTGCACCAGTTCTGTTGGTGAATAAAGAAGTAGGATCAATATGCTCACCAGACTTGTAATGTTCCTCACTCAATGCCTTTTGAATTTCATCCTAGAGTACTATTGCATAGCAGTGATTGCCACTAGGTGAAGGGCTCATCATAAGGATTTAGCTCATTGCTTGTGCATAGTTGTTATTTAATTCGATGAGAAATTGAAGTAATTTCTATCTAAGCATGCTTTCAGTGTAATACTTTAATTTTTCGCACTCACATGATGAAGGTGGAATGATTGAGTCAAACTCATCTCATAGATCCTTTAGTTTCGAATAATATACAGAAACATGGGAAACACCTTGAGTTAATGTTACTATCTCTTTGTGAAGATAATAGATTCGTGCCAAGTTCACTTTATCAAATCGTTCCTTCAGGTGTTCCAACACTAAATTCACATTTGATCGAAATATAATACCACTGATATATCTTACTTACATTGCTCATAATCCACGAGATGATGATTGCATTACATCGATCCCATTGTCTTTTCTTTGGTTCAGTTGTGAATCATCTCTTTTGATGCTTCCATCGATAAATCTCAACTTATTCTTCATTAAGAGGTTCGATTGCATCGCACGACTCCATAGCGTATAATTTTCCATGCATATAGGCTGAATCTTGATTTTAACCACTCCTGGTACATCAGTAGTTGATAAGTAAAGAGGATGATTGCGATCGATTCTCGTCACCATTGTTGCTTCGATATTTCAAATAGAAAATAAGTTGAATCTCTCATTTTCTTCACTAATTTTGTGAATAAACTCCTAGATTCATTCAGTATAGCTCTGATAACATGATCTATCAATTAAACATGATAATTAAACAAATTTTGAAGGATCTTATCGAATTGGAAGAGAGAAATGTTTATGAACAAGAGGATTTGATGTGTAGAGATGAAAATATCTTTTGTTTGAATGAATAATATGTACAAGAGATGATATATATATATATATATATATATATATATAATCTACACCTCTAATTAATGAATCTAACTGAATTCTAACAAACTAATTCAGTCCTAAAATATCTTCTAACCAACAAACTGATTCTAACAACTAACTCACTGATATGACAGTTGTATACATCTCATATACCTTTCAACTACCACTACTGCTACTATTACATTGCATAACATATTTCAGAATTTATCTCAACTTCATACATGCTATTTTCTCTCTCCCAATTTATATGACACACTTTCTTTTTTATTCTGTTTAAAAAAGAATGTGCTATTTTTATAATTAGAATCAACTTAACTTTCAAATTCTCTCTTTTTACTCTTAATAACTGCAAGTATGCGGTTGAGACTATTGAACGGGCTAACGTGTCACCTGTAAGTCCTATCCTACTCCAGTGGACACTAAATCGAAGCTGAGTGCCAATTCTAGCACATCTTACGAGTATCCCTCCCACTATCGCAGTCTTGCAGGGCCTCTTCAGTATCTTACTTTCACGAGACCCAATATTACTTATGCAGTGCAACAAATGTGTTTATTTATGCATGATCAGAGGGACGAGCACATGCATGCTCTTAAATACATTGTGCATTACATTCAGGGGACTCTTGATTACAGTCTGCACTTATATCCATCCTTTGTATCTACTCGTTAGGGTTATATAAGGAAAACTTACATATATACACTTTGGCCAACTAGTTTACTAACATGGCTAAAGTATACACTTCAACTGCATATGTTATGTATGGATATGTATAGTATATGTATATTTAGTATAAAGTATGTTGTGTATATGCATGTATAGTATATGTATATTTAGTATAAAGTGTGTTGTGTATACGTATGTATAGTATAAAGTATATACTTCGTTCTATATATTGTGTATAGGTATGTATAATCAGAGGCGAATTCATAAGTTCAAGAAGTGTTTTAGGAATTAAATACACAAAAAAAAGACATAAAAGTATAGCAAGTTGGGTTTGATACTACAACTTAAGAAACAAAACCAAGTGCTTAACCAGTGCACTACTTAGTCTCATTTGAATAGGGATTCCTTCAATTAATATTAGATATATTTTAAGAATTATACACATCATATAACGAGTTTAGTCGGGTGACCATGAGTTCACATAACCTATTTTTTATACATAAATTTGCCCATGTGTATAGTATTTGTATATTTAGCATAACATTACTTATAAACTATGTACATATTTTGTAAACTAGATGACCGAATGGTATTTGGCTATAATTTCCCCTTATACTCATTAAATAGGAATAAAATCTAAATAACAGCATAAAAAGGGCCTGAAAGTTTTGAGGGAAACTCATTTGACACAGACCCAATCAGATGAAGCCCAATTAGTGAATTCATCGTCGAAACAACTAAAGCCCATAAACAATCCAGCCCAACCCATCCAAAGCCCTAAACCCTCTATATACATTCATCTCTTCAATTTACCTACTAGGGTTTCAGTTGCTCTCTACACCGCACACAGTAGAAAAATGCCGGCCGGACATGGATTGAGGTCACGCACTAGAGATTCATTCTCACGTGCATTCAGAAAGAAAGGTACAATCCACCTTTCAACCTACCTTAGGATCTTCAAAATTGGTGACTATGTTGATATCAAAGTGAATGGTGCTATTCATAAAGGAATGCCACATAAGTTCTATCATGGCCGTACTGGTCGTGTTTGGAACATCACCAAACGCGCCGTTGGTGTCGAAGTTAACAAACAGGTCCACACACTCTCTCTCTCTCTCATACTCTTATGTTTCACTAATTGCATTTTTGGTCCCTCGTTTTATTGAAATGTTCACTTTTGCTCCCTTTGCTTGTTAATTTTACAAATTTACCAGAAATATTAACTACTCAAAAGTGTATTGCTCACTTTTGCTCCCTCGTTTTATATCTTGTATTGCTACTCCATATTTTTAAAAATAGTCGAAATATACCATGTTTCCTACACATAGGTACCATAAATTAACATTTGAAGATCAAATGTGCTTAGCAAGATATTACAAGTTTCATTAGGTTTTGAAACATGAAGGCTTCGTATTTCCTACTTAATTTGAGCTTTCAGTATGTTACTGAAATATTAAAAGACATGCTAATGGTTCTTAGTTGAAATGATGAATATGCAGTGCATCTCTTTTCTAGCTTATTTGTCAGATATTCAATTGCTTGTTTCTTCTTTTCCTCCATGTAGCGTCAAGTTTATCTATACGTGATGGTGTTGAGAGTTGGTTTTGGATATTTGTTATCCTTGTTATTTTGGTTCTCTTACACTAACTAATGCACTGCGTGCCTATTTAACTTTTTTCTTGCTTGTTCTGTATCTCAGGTTCGTAACAAAATCTTAAAAAAGAGGATCCATGTGAGGATTGAACATGTTCAGGCTTCCAGATGCACAGAAGAAGTCAGAGAGAGGATCAAGAGAAATGACAAGCTAAAGGCTGAGGCCAAAGCCAGAGGTGAGGTCGTCAGCACGAAAAGGCAACCCGCAGGACCCAAACCAGGATTTATGGTTGGAGGCGCTACGTTGGAGACGGTTACCCCCATTCCATATGATGTGGTCAATGATTTGAAGGGAGGCTATTGATTTTATTCTGTTCATGTGCTTTTATGAAATTGAAAGACAGGATTAGTTTTTTGCTGTCACCTCAGCCTCTGCATTTTATTTCTAAATTTTGTTTACAATATCAGTTGAGGCCTTCATTGAACTTGTTGCTCCAAATGGAAGTGCGGAATTATCTGTTACTGCTTGATTCTATGCACTGATTTATGAGTTTTCAGTTCTGCTTTGAACTAATTTGGATTACATGTGCGTTGCCTTGGCCTTCATTTGAAATGCTAATGAGGAGAATATAGCCAGCAACAACAACATACCCGGTGAAAATCTCACAATGTGGTATCACAGAGCTCACCTCCACCTTGGTAGGTAGAATATAGCCAGATGTGTGAGATTTTGCAGCCTGATTAGATGTCTCACGAAACCTTTAACATAAGCTGCTAAGTTATGTGTTGTCTTTTTAAGACGTGTGTATTTGTGTTAATTGGGTATTGTCCCCTTTATTAAGGTGACAAACTCTATTTTCTTGGTCAAGTCGTGTTCCATCTCAAACAGTGATGACACTATGTTAGCTTCATTTTAGCCACAAAGCAATCTCTTCGGAAGATTCACATCATTTGTGCTCCCTCAAACACAAAATTAATCAATGATCGTCCAATCTTGTTTAGGAGGACTCAACCTTGGGATTTCATCCAAGGCCTTTGACAATTTGAAAATGTCCAAGTTTCTTGACAATAGGGAAATTGTCAGTTGTTCTAACGAAAGAAATGCTAACATTTAAGCCGCTTCCTGTTGGTTATTATTTTCATAATTAGGACATTTAACTTCATTGATCAACTTACAATCTTGTTTGTGTATGTTCTTTTAACTTAGTTTCCATTTTGATATAAATTGGTTGAAGAATTCTTGTAAAATAAAGAAATGATACATTTGAATCATATAGATATAGGGCTCCCAACGTTCAAACTCCCGAAAGGTAAAATTACTGGTATTCATGGCCAGTATCATATCACAAAAATCTCATACTTTATCAAGTCTTCTATCAGAAGCAGATTGGATTCAGAGTGCATAACCGTAATGCTTCTGCTACTGTTAGGAGTTAGGACCATACAAGAATATCCTTTCTTTGAGGATAGGAGAACACCAACCATGCATAATTTGGATCATAGACTTGTTAAGACTGCAAAACATTAGTTCTACTGATTTCAAAAGCAGACAAGGCCTATGTATTAGACTCAGGTCCTGCTGGTTTTGCATTGAGAAGTGGTTGCAGTGCCTTGACAACTATCGTCATATTTGGCCGAAAATCTGCCTCATATTGAACACAAAGTGCTGCAACAGCTGCCATCTGACAGAAAATATACACAAAAGCCATAAAATGTGACAACAGTTAGAGGAATATAACATGAAGTAAAAGCTAGCAGAGAGTGCTACTATACTGTACATTGATATTGTGCAACTTTTTTATACTGGCAGGTTAAGATGACTTACATCAACAGGTAACAGACCTAGAGTAAGCCTAATCATGTAATAACCGGTTAAAATATACGGATAGTGTTTAAAAAAAACTACAGTGCTAGTATAAATAAGTTAAATCCTTTACAAAATACCACTAACAAAGATAAAAAACCTTAGCAATTGCTTTTGCAGGATAGTCATTATTTAGCTTTGGATCAACACACTGCTTCACTTTGTCTTCACTCAATCTTGGAGTTGCCTGCAGAAAATTCGAGTATAAATCAGTAAACTGATGATATGAATAGAATTAACAAGAAATAGGTAAGAAAAGAACTTACCCATGTGACAAGACTCTGTTGCCCTTTGGGCATTGTATGATCTACTGGCTTTCTTCCTGTCAGGAGTTCAAGAAGAACAACCCCGAAACTATAGACATCGCTTTTCTGTGTTATCTGTCCTGTCATTGCATACCTGCGCAAATATACAGTCTTTATATTAATTATCTACGGCTTGTAGCAAGCGTTTTATATCATTATCGTGGTTCTTGTCAATGCTAAATTTCTTTTTGTGTTAACATTTACTATAACGACGAGTAATTTTAGAACTTAGGATGCAGGGCTTACTCTGGAGCATGGTAACCAAATGTGCCCAAAACTCTAGTGGAATGCAGACGAGCTGCAGTGTCGGAAGACTGGTTTGTCAAGTTGAAATCAGCAATCTTTGCTGTAAAATCATCAAAGAGTAGTACATTGCTGGATCTAAGATCACGGTGAACAATAGGCGGCTGAATTTTCTCGTGTAAGTATTCGAGGCCTTTTGCTGCACCATAAGCAATTTTAACTCTCTGATTCCAAGTAAGAACTGGACCAGGCTCCGCGCCTTGGACACCTTTTCTACCTACAACAAAAAAATCCAACAATCAACTAAATTGCTGCAACTAATCTTGCATACATTTGACATCTTTTTTGTATCAAATCCTTGAGGCCTTCACGTGTTAGTATTAGTGAAGCTCAGAATTCATAAAAGTAATTTGTACAGTTTGATTTGACATACCGTGTAATACATCATGTAAAGATCCCATATCTGCAAATTCATATATCAAGATCCGATTGTTTGCTTGTAGACAGTACCCCATAAGAGTCACAAAATGATCATGCTTAAGTCTTGAAACCATGGATAACTGCATAGGCAAACAAAACTCAAATTTCATGGACTGAACACCCTTCATCGGAAAATTATACTACTGAATATATAAAATTTGTACCGTGTATGGGTCAAACTTTACATCCTATACATATAATAAATTTTAACATCCTTATTGAAAATTCTGGCTTCGTCACTAGTTCTTGCCATAAAACAAGAGAGAAGTGTCATTGTTAGGAAATTCACCTGGGCTGTAAAGTCGGAATCTGGTTCTATTGAAGAACTAGTATCCAACTTTTTGATCGCTGCTTGCTGGCCATCGCTTAATTTAGCAAAAAATACGCGTCCATAAGATCCCTCTCCGATCAAAGCGTTCTGACCAAAGTTACCAGTCAATTTACTTAGCTCATCCAAGGGCACAACCGGTATCTCGATTGGTAAAACTTTCTGAGGAGCTCCGCCTCTTGCACCACCCCTTGGCTCTGCTCTATCGCTGACTACAATACCCAAAAAAAGTTAGTTTTAATATACAAAATACAACTAGTTTTGCAACTTTCATGAGTTATCCAAATGTTACATAATAGAGCAAAATAGAGAGAGTTTGCAAATGAACTAAACATTATTAGAAGGCCTTAGTTCCAACCTAAGACTCATGTGAAATGCATGATATCCTGCTAGTTCATGTAGGTAAGGAACAAACTTGCATAAAAACAAAGGAAACTAACTTAAAGTTAAATACCCTCCCGCCAAAAAAATAGCCGATGTATAATATATGTAAAGTAGTGTATATTGGCTAGCGGTTATCAATATTTTTGGCCGAGCGACTAATTGTGCAACTTCCCCGCAAAAACAATGTGATGCTCTAACTTTCACTTTTTCCCCAAAAGTAATGCTCTAGCTTAATATAAGCAGATTTATCCCAAAATTATAAAGGTATAGCTAAGATGACTCTTTCAAGTATATGAAAAGAGAGGTAGGAGCCCAAAAAATACTTACCAGTATCCACTATCCGGTGTTTACAAACAATATGAGAATACATATAACTTAAACAAGGTTAAATGATTGCAGTTTATATACAACACATATAAAAGTGTATATACATGACGCATGTCTTTGTACTTATTGATTTGGAATAAACACTGAATACAAGTAAAATTTGTTTTCTAAGTAGGGGCGTACCACCACTGTAGGGATTGCCGGCTTTAGGAGGGGCTGTATTTTGATTAGATGGCGGACCACCGCTATAAACGTCCTCTTCTCCACCTCCACAGCACGACATTGTTGTTCAATTATGGAAGGCTCAATCTCTCTTCCAATGCTGTTTTTATCAATCAATCCATATAAATTCCAATGTGCACCTGTGAAATTGTTTTTTATGCGCTTCACAACAAATTCCCTAGGAAAAAATTAGAAGATATTAATTAAAATGCACTTTCAAACACGCAAAAAAAGATAGGAACAATAACTTATGAAGCAAAAACCAAGAAGACACAAGGGACAATCATGAAAAAGAATTAAGCACTAGAAATTCAGCACTATGAAAATGAGGACATTATTATTGTACTTTATCACTTTGAACAAACATGTTCATATTAGATGACTCTTGTGGAATTAACTCGCAACATGATAAGTGGCGGAGCTAGAAATTTAAACAAGGGGATTACGGAAAAAAAATCTTATATCAAAAGGATTAACAACTTATATATATGCAAAAATTGAACCCCCTTGCACCCCTATGCCTCCGCTCTTGCACATGATTGCAGCTCAATGAACATAATATTATATTGCTAAATATGAGAGATGTTACATACCAAAAATCTTAGGGAAAAGAAGAGCAATCTATAATGAAAAAAGGGGGAAACAGAAATTAAGGATTGAAAATCAGAGAATTAAGGGAGATGCTTCATGGCTGCATTTCTCTTTGATTTCTTGTTTTTGCTTTGCTAATTTTCTCTTCTTTTCTTTTTCTTTGTGCAAAAGAATGGATATTTTTTCTGTTTTAAACGGGAAAGTCCCATGGGCTATTTAAACCGCTAAAAGCCTAAAACCAACTAATTTCTACGTACTAATCAAAGTGCAGTTGACAAACTTCACGAAAAGCGCATTGCATTTAGAAGGGTATTTCGTTTAAGTAGTTCTGTGAAACTATTTCTGGAGAATTAGTTAGGGTGTTTGGCCTATAATTATAGAAGTGCTTCTGAGAAACAGAAATAGTTTCATGTTTGACCAACATTTATGCAAATTTACTAGAATATTCTTTTTAATAGATTTAAAATATTTTTTTCTATCATATGTTTCTAAAAATTAGTATATCTTTACAATTTAATAAAAAAATTAAAATTATTTAATTACAACATTTAATCAAAAATAATATTATATTGTACATAAGAAATGTAACATAGTCAATGACTCAAATATGTTCAAACCTACCCCGCCCTATCCACACCTACCCCACCCCATCCTCATATTTTTTTTACTTTTATAAAAAAAAAAATCTTCCCCCTTACCCCGCCCTCCCCCCTAACCCCACCCAATCCTCAAATTTTTGTTTCATATTTTTTGTTACTTTTATAAAAAATGATTGAAAATATGAAAATTTTCTTATCCCCGCCCTACCCCTACCCCCACCCCATTGCCCTACCTCATCTTCAAATTTCTATTTCATATTTTTTGTTACTTTTATAACAAAAATATATTAAAAAATATGATTTTTTCTTACCCCCCGCCCTACCCCTACCCCACCGTCCCCATTGCCCTACCCATCCTCAAATTTCTATTTCATATTTTTTGTTAGTTTTATAAAAAAATTATTAAAAATATAAATTTTTCTTACCACCCGCCCTACCCCTACCCCCACCCTATTGCTCTATCCCATCCTCAAATTTCTATTTCATATTTTTTTGTTACTTTTATAAAAAAAAATATTAAAAAATATGATTTTCTTTCTGAACCCCCACCCCCACCCCACCCCATTGCCCTACCCATCCTCAAATTTCTATTTCATATTTTTTGTTACTTTTATAAAAAAAATTATTAAAAAATATGAATTTTTTCATACCCCCCGCCCTACCCCTACCCTCACCCCATTGCCCTACCCCATCCTCAAATTTCTATTTCATATTTTTTGTTACTTTTATAAAAAAAAAATATGAATTTTTTCTTACCCCCCCGCCCTACCCCCACCCTATTGCCCTATCCCATCCTCGAATTTCTATTTCATATTTTTTGTTACTTTTATAAAAAAAATTATTAAAAAATATGAATTTTTTCTTACCCCCGCCCTACCCCACCCCACCCCATTGCCCTACCCATCCTCTAATTTATATTTCATATTTTTTGTTACTTTTATAAAAAAAAAATGATTGTTTTTCTTACCCCGCCCTACCCCCTACTCCCACGCCACCCCACCTCATTGCCCTACCCATCCTCAAATTTCTATTTCATATTTTTTATTACTTTTATATAAAAAAAAATCTTACCCCCACCCTACTCCTACCCCTACCCCCACCCCACCTCATTGCCCTACCCATCCTCAAATTTCTATTTCATATTTTTTGTTACATTTATAAAAAAAATTACCCCCTACCCCCACCCTAGCCCTATTCCCAAATTTCTATTTTATATGGGGATATTATATGAGATTAAAATGAATTTTATGAAAAGAAAATGGTAAATGGGTCCAAAAAAAATTCAATGAATGAGCAAAAAGGGTTCTCCAGAAGCACCAAATTGATGTTTATGTTTCTCTTCCCATCTAAAAACATTTTTTGGCTTCTGCAAAAAGTGTTTCTACTTCTGGAAAGACCGTGTTTGGCCAAAGAAGTATTTCTGAGAAGCAGAAACACTTCCAAAATCTTGGCCAAACACCACCTAAATTATTAGTACGTGACTCCCTTCTCTTTGCACGTCCGTGTATTTTCAATTATATGCACTTAACTTTTGCCCTTTAATTTTTTTCTAGTCAACTACAACAAATATTTATACAGCCATGTGACCAGGAGGTCACGAAATCAAGTCATGAAAAAAATCTCTTGTAGAAATGTAGGGTAGGCTGCAGACAATAGACTCTTGTGGTCCGACTCTTTCCCGATCTCACGCATGGCGGAAGCTTAGTACACCAATACCCTTGTACAACAGATAAATATACAGTCAAATTTCTGTATAATGGCTTCATTTGTCCAGATATTTTTTAACTACTGAAATGCTAGTATAGAATATTAATTTAATATAATATAAAATGATGATCTATTCCAAAGAAAACTTGACCTAGTAAAATATTGTTATAAAGAATGACTGTTATAGAGAGGTTGAATGCATATGCAATTCGGATTGAAGTATCACTAGTTACAAGACAACCAAGATAGTTTTTCTTTAAATTACATCAGGGGAGGGAAAAGGGCTAATCATTTCTTTCATTAAGAGAACTATTGTTTGATAATTTGATATTATAAGTTCTTGTAAATAACTCATTCCATATGCTTGCAAAATTATTGCTCACAGAACTTTGTTGAAAATTTTAACTTTTAGACAGAAATGCAAGGTCAGAATGAAGTTTTTTTAGTAAACAAATCACTTGATGAATTGATAATAATCTCCCAAGCTGGATGAATAAATAAGTCAACATTATTTATTCAAATTAGTACATTATCTTTTACATCAGAGTGGAGTATGACTTCCAACTTACATGTTGATTGCGTAATGTGTTTGGTATCGAGGAAACCGTTATCTTCAGTGATCCTGAGGCTGATGTATACAACATATCCAAAAAGGAAAACTATGAACCTGAGGCTTCTGAAAAGTCGACACTGTACAATTGCATAGGCACTGCTAACTAGTCGAGTGCTCTTTCCATATACGACCTATGACCTTCAACGTAAGCTCTTCCCCATTCCCACCAGAGAAGAAAATTGCTAAGCTTCTTGGAATAATGAGTCCATCTTGACATTCACGAACTTTTCTATGGCTGTCTCGGATACTCCTAGGAACACCTTTCCATGTCAACTTACGGCCATAACCACCAACTTCTAGACTATAGTTGTACATTTTGGCCTCATTGTCCTCGCCCATAAAACGTAAAAATGCCATGTAAACCGGAGTCATACCTAGTAAAAACGCCTCAAAGTGCAAGACGAATTGTTTCTCAAAACAGTCGAAAACCTGCATCGATTGAATTATGTCAATACTGCAATTCATGAGCCATAATATAAGAGATGTAAATCCGCCTGTCCAACAAATTTCTTGAGTGTACGAGCTTGTTTATGGCACGAAAAATTTCCAATTTTTTTTTCTAGTTCCTTAAAGTGGGCTAAAAAGTGAAAGGCATTTTTGGGTGGAACAAAATGAAAGTTTTCAGCTTCCATTCCCAAACTGCCTTATAAGTTACTTTTGGGAAATCTTCTCAAATCTCAACAACTAAGAGATCAATTCGAGGAACATGGAGACGAGTTTAAGCACTGAGCCTCCCGGAATTTAACATTAATTTTCTTTAAACACGAAGACAAACGTTTAAATACAAAATTGGGGAAAAAACAAAACACTCTGTTTGAGCCAGAATGCAAAATACAAAATATCCCTTATCAAGTAACTAGCATTTTTGTACATCACTAAACAGAATTTTATGAGCAAAATTAGTTGTTAAAGCAGCAAATGACTTACTGTGAGCATCCATATTGCATTCTCAACTTCTTGTGCATTCGATTTAACATATCGATGATTGAATGTGCACCCTCTATGCATATCAACTTTGTGATCCTCCTTGAGATGCAACATGAGTGCTGGAATATCCCCTTTTAATGAACATTCTGATCCAGCGTAAGGACAATGGTAAGGTCGAAATTTGCAACGTTGCTCGTGTTTGAGCTTTCGATAGTACGGTAATATTCTGTGACAGCCAAGATTTTGATGTTTGCAGGACAATTCTAGTGACTCTGCTACTTTCTCCAAGGCTAAGCACCTTATATTTCCAAGTTCAACTTGGCATGTAGGGCAGCAATTATGTGCTCCAGTCTTGCAGTTGGTGCATAGTGTATGACCATTTGGACACTACATCGATTATGTAAACGGATTATGAGATAAAAAGATTTAAATAAAGAATACAAGTGCTTAGCTAACAGCGACGTGACATAATTATATTTCTTGCAAATAAAGCTATTCATAGGTATTCTAGCAATTTGATGCACTACTCCTTCAGTTTAAGATGACCATATGATGACATAAAGAGTTTGAGCACCCGTGGGTGCTGGCCGTCTCAAATATTTTGGGGGACCTGTTCTAATTCGTAAAAGCGAGCCCTTAATATAAGTAAATATATGATAAAATAATTAGAAATTATTTTAAATTAAATAACAACTCAATACAACTTCAAGTTAATCAACTCCTACTTTGATTGGGCTAACATCCGCGAATTATGAGCATTTACATTAAATTTTGACTAATACTACTTAATAAAAAATGAAAAAAAGAATCCCTAAACTTTTCGTTTTTCGAGGGCTTGTGCGGTAGCACACCTCACACGGGTCCAAAGACGGCCCTGCGAGGGTGTGGCCTCGTGGTGAATGAAATAGGAGAAACCATGGGAATCTAGAGTTAAAAAACTAGCAGCGACAAAAATTGCTAGGTGGTTTTTTTAATTTTCCAATCTGCCTAAATTTGGTGGGTAGAGTTGCTCGATACATGTGCGGGGGAAGTGGCAACAACAATATACCCAATTTAATCCAACGGAGTGGGGTCTTGGGAGGGTAGTACGTACGTAGACCTTACCTCTACCTTTGTGGGGCAAAGAAGATTTTCCGATAAACCATCGGCTAAAAAAGAATGTAATCAATGCAATGCAAGATTGCAAGAAAAATTAATCAATAAAAATATGACAGTAAAATATCCAGATATAAAATCGATGGGTGATACACACATAGGAATAATGCTCTACGTGAGGATTCAACAACTTATGCGAAGCCAAGAATTCAAATAAGAGGATTAAAAGAAAATCTTATGCGAAGGATCCAACAACTTGTATATATGCAAAAATATTCATTTTTGCCCAATTATAGAGTATGATATTTCAACGAAGTGGTTTTGCACCCCTCTGCCTCCGCCCCTGGCGGGTGGGAGGTAACAAACACTCTGTGTAACATTCAAGATATGCGCAATCTGACTCGGACACCATCACTGTTAAGAAGAATGACAATATAAAGAGTTTAATAGCTAGCTACGTTTTTCAGACCCGGTAAAATGTTATCACATCCGTGTCGGATCCTTCAAACATACATAGCATTTGGAGGACCCGACAATACATTAGTCAATTCCTATATGTGAACAACCATAGGAGGAGGAGAAACCTGGTAAAATGGAGGATACATGGACTTTTTGCAGATTGGGCACTCAAGCAAATCATGGACAACATGGATTGAAGACTTTTGAAGCTTTTCACCAATATGTGTTATACTTTTCTCTAGTTCTGTCTTTGTTGTGTCAAATCTTGTAAAATTTGGCCATGATTCTACAAGTTCCTTGCAACTAACACCACCTCCAGGAGTCATATTTGTAAACTTAATTGATATACTTCTGTTTGCACAACTTAAATAACCAAGAATTAACACTGTAAGTGGCTGACTTGATGAGTCTAAGTCTCTGGTCTCTGTAGAAACACTTGAAAGTCTAAAAAATCAAAGAGAGGAAACAACGTTAATATTACGCAAAGAAAGACCATATATACTGGCAGAAGTCCAGATGCTCAATTTGACTTGGTTTATAGTGGAAAAAACAACTATAGCAACACTAATTACGCCTCACCTCTGAACAAGTCATAATCGACTATATCAATCTTAATAATAAACGGCTAAACAACTCGTACAAAAGCATAAGATTTTAAGCAAAAGTGCTAACATGACTAAAATATATTCTCAATTGATAAATACGCCAGTTAATTTATGCAAATTTTCCCTTTTTAAGATATCGTTTAAATTTTATCCTAATTTTTTAATAATTGTGTAAATATAGTCCTTGAGAAATTACGCTTTCAACGATGTTAGGCTCAGGTCTAATGTTTGCTCATACTTTGTTTGACCTTACAAACAAAACATCAGATTGTCGTCTAGTGTTTACATAATTTATAATACTTTAGATCGTCCTTTAACATTTTTTGATAAAATTTCAATTACAAAAAATATATATATATATATATATATTATGGTCTAAACGGCCCATAAATTATAAGAAATATAAAAATAAGTCATTTACTAAATTTATCTAGCGAAAATCACAGCATATGAATTTATTTCTTCCATTGGTAGTGGAAAAGACAAACTCAGAAAGAAAAAATAGACCACTAATTACTGAGTGGGGACTTAGTCTGCTATTCTTTTATTAGCTCTCTATATTTTTTCAGACTCCCTCTTGTTTTTTCTTTTTTGGGTAGATGTGGTAGGTACAACTTTGAACTAATTTAAACCAAATAGATTCTTTCAATAATACACCACGAAAATTAGATAATTAGAAATGAGCTTTTCAACATATTTGTTAACTCAAAGAAAGAACAAACCACCAAACACAAACTCCAAAAATAAAACAAGTAGAAAATCATGTAGTTGCATTAATATGTATAAGACATACAATTGGCAAAACTTAATTTGGAGTATATATATATATTTAAGTATGCGACTCAACCACTGATAGAGATTAATTACTAGTCACCTTTGAAATAGGCGTATTTTTCTCCAAATTTGACTGAGATTGAGAATCATGGAGAGCTAGTAAATTAAAATTTAAAATTTCCTTTGAGTTAGTTGATTAAAGGTAATTAATTTTATATTAAATAATTATGTGTTTGAATAGAAATATCTAGGGCTGGCCAGTGGGCCGGGCCGACCCGACACGACCCCGTATAAAAAAAAAAAAAAAAAAGCGGGATCGGGGCTCGAACCGGCGACAGTATGGTCCCGCACCGACCCGCTGTGCCCCGATCCCGCCACCCGCCCCGCTTTGCAAAAATTAGCCGTTGTCTAACGGCCATTTTACATTTTGGCCGTTAGACAACGACCATTTTCTGCTTCCCCCAACCCCCCCTACCCCCTTTATATTTATTTTTAACCCCTAAGTTATTATATTTACACTTTAACCCAATTTTCTAACTATAAATACCTCATTTCCTCTTCTTATTATTTTCACAAATCTTTCTACTCTCTAATCTCTCAATCAATCAATCTCTATACAACATTGTCTACTACATATTCAATCTATTTATTAATTTGAGAATTGGGAGTAAGTTGACAACTACGAGGATTATCTATCGAGCAACGTTTCAAGTTTCAACCTCACGATTACACGTCGACTCTACGTCGGCGTTTGGTACATTCGTTCTCTCATTAAATTATTATTTTGTTTTTCTTTCATTGAGCACATTTAATTTCATTATCTTTAAGTCTTTAACTATTTATTATCATAATTAAAATGAAAAGAACAAAAGTCTTTTCAGCGAAGACTTCTTTGAAATATTGAATCGCAGAATGAGAAGACATTTCGACACTTTCAATGATGATGGCGAGATATTTTGAACATTCAGCGTCATCAATCGCCTGAAAGCGCTTTTTCTGTGCAGATTTCAAATAGAGAGCACGGACACTCATTAGCCGGAGCGGCTTGGAGATGGCGTGCTATTCGAGATTGGATACGAGCGAGCGAGGCGATCGACCGTAAATTAACGAAGAAGACGACAACTACAACGACATTTTATCTCAAGGCATGAGTAGCGGCGTGGAACAATTTGACCAAGATATACCAATTCCAACCAAGAACTACACGAAATTATAAAGAAACTAGAAAAATATTTTCAAATTGGTAATTTATTTCATTGCAATTTTTATTTTTTCTATGTCTTTTGCAAAATTTTTTCAACAACATGACACTACAATGTTGTAATTAATCTTGTATATTTCAATGAAATAATTAATAATATAAGAGACACAAAAACAAATTTCTGGGATGTTTTTTTTTACACTCTTCTTGTTTTTGTTTAATTATTTAGTTTATATTTTATACTTTATAAATATATTATATATATGAGTATAATTATAATACTATAATATTATAATAGTATAATATGAGTCTATGACTATCACTATATGACTATATGAGTATATGTATATGTTAATGTTACTTTGTTAGTAATTTAGTATTTTTAATTTAGTGAAAAAATTAAAAAAAAAAACCCGCCTGACCTGTCCCGACCCCCTGCCCAACGGGACACGGTATCGTCCCGCTAGTCCCGGTCCCGCCTGACCCGGCCCCGCCCCTCCTCTCCACCCCGACCCCGTCCCGATCCCGCTAATCCCGACCCCGGTGGACCCGGCCCGGCCCACTGGCCAGTCCTAGAAATATCTGCTCATAAGTAATTTTGTAGTGAGTTTTTTGCTTATGTTCCTTTTTAAACTAAATAGTAAGTACATTATTAGGCAAATCAAGAAACTCCATACTTATTGGGACACCACCAAACTATAATAATGAAATTGTCATATAAAGACATAATATATTCACACACAGACAATTTAATGAATTTATAGCCCAACCAGCAATCATTAGGACCTCCTCTTTCTAATTTACTTAATCTAATATCTTCAGTATGTTTAGATGAAATCAACGAAAAGGACAACAACAAAACAAAAAATATGTCATTCAGTTTTATTTTGTCATCAAGAAGCATCTTTCTTGCAATCAACCAACCAATTCTTTCATGTTATAAACTCAAAATAGGTTTTGCAGAAAACTCACAAGCAAACAAAGCCTATCCTAACCACTTAATATTCTGAGAGCAGCACACCAGAAAAAGGAAAGAAAATAAAATCTTATCGATATCGTTAGTATCTTACACAAGCAATTCTTGTTATTATTTGAAGACAATCTACCACCCTGGAACCAACTGAGCTACGCCAATGCGAGCCAATTCTTATTATTATTGTTGTCTTATGTAAGTTGTTCCTCATTGATTCTTCCCAAAAGGGTCAAAACTACCCTTGGAATATGCGAAATTGGACAACTTTACCTTATGTTAGAAGTTGATCCCGAATCTATCCATCGTTACCAAAGTGGCTCAAAATTGCCCTTTGGGGCTAACGGACCTCTATTTTTTTTAGTTTTCAATTAATATTTTTTATCGCAACTGATCTGCCACTTGTCTTAATTAAATCAAAGTGGATCAGATTTAGTCTTTAATTATATTATGATCCAATTTCTGAGGTTCAAAAAGCGAAAACTTTAAGGGAAATTAATTAATATAACCTCAAAATCAATCTGCGGGACTCCAAATAGGACAGTTTGATAAATAGCTTCTACTGCCCACTTTTCAGCCCTATTTTTGAAAAATAATCCCTAAGATTTGAAACTCCATAATAGTGGCTACTTTTCAATTACCGGGCATAAAAGTGGTGAGTTGTGAACTTTACCTAATTGCATACATATAAATATTGAATAAAATGAATGATGAATAAATATCCTGTGAGTATACTCCCAAAGATATTTCAGTAGCTCCGAAGTAAAAGCTAAAGAAAGACTTTAGCCTGTATGAACTGTGATTGTTATGAAATCCAGTTGCGAAATAGGAAAGATAATCCAACACAATGTGGCAAATTTGCATGCCACATAACCAAGAACATGATTGGGATATATGCGGAGTCAACCAAGATATACACAAAAAAAGGGGGTAAACCCGGAGAATGGACTATAAATCTTGTACACTTTTGGTGGGGGGAGGGAAGGCGGATTCATGGCGCCCTTTGATGTGCTAAAGAGGTCTGAGAGTGTTTTTAGGGGCATTGATCCATGAAGAACCGGCGATTGCAAATCTCCACAATGCATTAACATGCTCTGGCGAAGCATACTCTAGACCAACTCTTGGACCAACAAGTATATGTTCTGGTTCTGGCCCATCTAAGAGTTCTAAACCGCCTGTCAGATGCAGAGCACGCGGGAGATTCATTTAGTTGCTACAATTTGAAAAACTGGAGCCAGAGAATGCTTACCAGCAGTGTATAGAGCGTGTGCAGACCATTCTGTTGATAGTCCTAATGCCTGACCAACCTACAAAATGACCCCAATTATCATGTAAAAGGAAGGTTGTGTTGATGGGAAATCATACAACAACAACAATATACCCAGTGTAATCCCACAAGTGGGGTCTGGGGAAGGTAGAGTGTACACTAACATTAACCCTACGTAGAGATGTTTCCGATAGACCCTCGGCTCCAAGAAAGCAAACCAAAGCAATCAGCAACAGATGTGTTCAGTTTACAATTCATTCTACAGCACATTGATCACCACAACTTAATCACATAGCCACCATAGAAAGGATCGGCAAATTATACCTTTAGATGATTGACGATTTTTACTGTTGAACATGATTTAGCAAAACGTCAAATATCACAAAGTATCATTTGAAAGTCAAATAACTCCAAGCCAGTGAAAACAACTGTTACCTAGTGAGTCCACGTAAAAGGAATCCAATGGAAGCTTATAATGTCAGAACGCCCCAAATATGAAATCCATCTAAGAACAAGGAACAAATTGTCAGATAAAAGACCCTAGGACCTAGAGATGTTTCATGTTTAGGCACAATGTTTTAGTACCCAACAAAGGTCATAAATTACCTCTCCAGGACCTGCAAGAAGAATAGGCTTCTCAGTTTTTAAAGACCGGACGCTGCTGAATAGTACCCAAACCTGTAGAGTTTATTCCATAATTATTGAAAGAGAACTCTAAAATAGCATTTCGGCTTTATTTGTTATACATATTAGTCCAATAATGAAGGACTTGAGAGAAAAGATTATCATAAGTGGGACAGTGTACTTCAATTCCAACATGTGTCTATATAACCTTGCTTCCCATTTATCGTGCAAGCATTTTCCCCCTTTTCCACAAGGTCCATTTATCATGCAAGCATGCGAAATCCAATGCACGAATCATAATTCTAGATTACTTACAAACGATCATTCCAGGAGTATCAAGGTGTACTCAGGTTATTCAAACAGTTATACTGGTGCTTTTCTTCCCTGGCCATACCTCTGACTATCCTGATATTGATTGATGATGTCAATTACAACAGTCAAGTTGTAGTTATATTTTAAAAGAACTAGACAAGAACTATAGCTGCTCTGGTAACATTTCGATGGATGCATTTCAGCTACACCTATACTACCATCTGAGGTGCACTAATACAACAAATCTAAATTGGTCAAAATGGAAATGTTGCTTCAGAGATCACTAAGAGAAAGTGGGGTACTTCGTAAAGTGCATACTTTGACTTGCAGTCGGACTAAAGAGCTTAAATAGAACATATTAAACTGCAGCGGAGAGCAAATTAGAAAATGTGAAAAGTAGGAGTATGTAATTCAATTTACCACTGATGGGAGCGCAGGAACAAATCAATACAGCTGCTCCAGCTCCTTCCTTGTCTGCTGCAACATTGAGCATCATGTGGAGACCGTAGCAGAGGTAGACATACGCATGACCACCAGGACCAAACTATCAATCACAAATCATTAGAAAATCTAGAAGACATCAGGTCATTCCAAAGAAAGGGAGCTTCAAGTACCTCGGGTCTATTATCCAAGGAAGTGGAGAGATTGATGACGATGTCACACATCGTATTGGGGCAGGGTGGATGAAATCGAGACTCGCATCTGGAGTCTTGTCGATAAAAGGTGCCACCAAAACTTAAAGGCAAGTTCTAAAGGGTGGTGGTTAGACCGACTGTGTTGTATGGAGTGGCCGATTAAAACTTCGCACAGCAAAAGATGAAAGTTGCGGAGATGACGATGTTAAGATGGACGTGTGGGCATACAAAGAAGGGATAAAATTAGAAACGATAATATCCGGGAAAGAGGGGAGTGACCTCGGTGGAGGATAAGATGCGGAAAACGAGGTTGAGATGGTTCGGGCACGTGCAGAGGAGAGACACAAATGCTCTAGTGCGGAGGTGTGAGAGGTTGGCTATGAACGGGTACAAGAGGGGTAGAGGTAGGCCGAAGAAATATTGGGGAGAGATGATTAGACGGAACATGAAGCAAGTGCAACTCACTGAGGACATGACCTTAGATAGGGGGTTATGGAGACACGTATTAGGGTAGAAGGGTAGTAGGTAGTCCAGCGTAGTCATGCCTATGCTTACAAACCGATAGTTGTAATATTATTATTGTAGGCTCGCTTAGCCTATCATACTAGCACAATATTGTCTTATAGTCCCTTGTCGTTTGATTTATGATGTTATGCTTATTTTGTTTGTCTTATTTACTTGCATTATTTATTGCTTCTTTTTCTCTTTCAGAATTGGCTATCATGACTTACTCACTTTGTTTGTCTTACTTTGCTTAGGCTTGTGCTTTGTCTTGAACCGAGGGTCTCTCGGAAACAGTCGCTCTACCTTGGTAGAGATAGGTCTGCGTACGCTCTACCTACCAAGGTAGAGAAGGTTTGCGTACACTCTACCCTTCCCAGACCCCACATTGTGAGATTTCACTCAATATGTTGTTATACTATGCTCTATAACATAGACCATGCTAAGCGATGTCATAGCACATGCTACTAAGAAATGAACACTAGTTCAGTTACAAAGAGCACCTTGAAATGTTTCATAGGGCTCTAAAAGCCACTGACCATGCTCACCAAAGGATATGTCCAACTCAAGGATCGTTTTTATATTTCCGAGTTCCGACGTAGAGCTAGAAAATTACATAAGATTTTAAATGTTTTCTTCACACAACCAAATCTATGAGATTGATATCATCATGGGTGTGTTCAGTAATGGAGCAATTTTCCCATGTTCGGTTGGCCAAAATTTTTTGGAAAATATTTTCTGGAAAACAAGTTCCTTAAAAATGAGGAAATTGATTTCCCTAGTGAAAGTAGAGAAAACAAGTTCTATAAATGGCATTGCACATTGATTTTGTCCTCTCCACCCTCCAACACATCTCATCTTCATCCCAATCCCCACCACCCGACACCCCTAACCCCACCCCCACCTCCCATAGTATTTATCTAGATTATATATAAATATTTTTACGAAAATATTTTTTGATTACATACCGAACATAAGAAAATAATTAAGAAACCCACTTATTTTCCTGGAAGACACGCCTTATATCACACTGTAAAATAATCTAACTTCTTCTTATAAGCAACTAACCCTGCCTTCTCTGGAAAATTTGAAGACTTGTACCAACATCTAGTTACAAGTTTGAATTAAACAATGTGTTAACCTTCATAAGTTTAAGTAAACCAATATCTAGCATAGGGCAGCAATAACATTTTCTTTGGTATAAGTGACAGCAATATCATTATGTTTCATGACAGACAATCGACATTGCACGTCATATCTTCAACTCTAACGTAATGAGGGGGCGGAGCCAGTATTTTCACAAAAGGGATTCAAAATATAAAGAAATAAACACACCAATAGAATTCACCATCTACTATATATACATAAAAGTTGGACCTTGTATATACAATGTACTTTTCCGCCACCTCCTCTCCCTCCACAACAATAATTGCTGAACAAGTACTCATGCAATATAACATATCCCATCTATTATCTTGCATAAATTTTAGATTAGAAAATAACAAAAAAGGAAAAAAAATTAAACTTGAGTGAACCACTCATCTAAAAGCTTAAGCTTTTACAGAGTTGGCATATTTTTTATTACTTATGTTTGGAACTAATAACTAAACACACACTTCTTCCCTGTCACTAATTTAAAAACAAAACTAGAATTAGTAACGAACTTCGTCATTATATTGCTCGTAGCTAACAATTTATTTTGAAAATTCGTCGCTAGACAGAATTAGCAACAGATTTTGTTGTTTAGCTACAGAACTTGTCCGTAGCTAATTTCTGTTTTTTAGTGTGAGCATTCACCACTAATAAAGCAAATGACTCATAAATATCAGCTTTCAAAATCTTACGGTAAGATTAATCTTTCTTGAGGACCTTTCTCATTAATACAAAATATATATAGGTGTACAATGTGGAATCCTTGTATAATAGGGATCCTAATTCTACCATAATTACATAAGACTAAATATGTCAAAATATAATATGAACATAATTATGTACACGGTCTAACACTTACAACAGGAGCAGTCCTAGCTGTTTTCCCAAATCTACCATGACAAGCTGAATCATTTGGCCTATACGCTTCCACCTATCAAACAATTTGTGGGAACTAATTTGTAGTAACCAAGGAAATGGGAATGTAACAACAACAACTAAGTTAGAAATCTGAAAATCAACAAAATAATTGGTTTGCTGATTGCTGAGTCGACTGAATTCTCAATCTATCCTTAAGATAATATTGCCCAGTATATCCTTTCAACGGTGTAATGACAACTTATCTCCCAAGATAAAATAACAATCAAACAAATGAGCAAAGGGAACTCAAATGTTCGCTTAGGAAGAAAGATCTTTGAGTGTTTTGTGATTGCAAGAGAGGAAGACAATTTCTGAGAATTGTTAAGTGTGTCAATGTGTAAGGTCTTTTTGCAAATGTACCAAAAGCCCCATTTTATAGTATGAAGAAGATGATCTTTCACAAAGACAAGTAATGGCCAATAAAGACCATATAATGGCCTTGAATGTGGAGTAATAACTCAGCCAAATAATGGTTGAATTCATGAGCCAAGTAATGAAAAATTAATGCTCCAACGTCAGTCCAAAAATCAATTTTCGTTCATATTCCAACGGTCTGAAACGTTCGCAGCGCCGTGGCCCTGCAGGCTGGCGCCGCGGTATTTTCATACTCGTTTCATCTTTTACACATTTCTTCCTTTCATTTAACAACGTGAAACCATTGTTATTTGGCCAATAACGATCTATTATCTTACGTCTCAAACAATTCGTATACGTACCAATATCTCATCCATTTAAGAAAATTACGATCCTTGGCACTTTATGTGCACGTGTGTGGAAATCATGTTTCCGACGTGCGGGGCCTCAATTGTTCGAGTCATAATTAATAGGATTAATTTTATTTCACATTTAGTAAATTTCCAATACAATTCACAACAACAACAACAACCCCATTAATCAAATACCCAAGCAGACCAAACATACTAAATAGAGAATGCTAATAACATTAAAACCTAAAGAGCAAAACTATATCCTCAAATAGATAGATTAAGACATTGTTGACACAAAAAGGAAACAAAAGTCACGTTGCCTGAGAGATTCGAACTCTCGCGGGGAAACCCCATGTACTTAGCAGGCACACGCCTTAACCACTCGGCCAAAGCGACGCTTGTGTTATACTACTTCTCTTGTAAATTATATTTTCTAAGATACTTTTTGCCTTTTAAATTCCATCGTCACCCATTCATCCTTTCGTAGTAAATTTGCACATTTAGAATATACTTCTCTAGATTTGCTGCGACCCTCCAATAACCTTTACTCTCACTTTCTTGTCTTCCCACACCTTCATTTAGAACATAAAAGAAAATAATGTAACATTTGGCAGTGATGGAGGCAGAATTTTCATAATATTTCTCTCTATATATAAATTAACCTTGTATATATAATGTGAATTTGTCTGGATATATTGTTGTTGTTGTTGTATATATAATGTGAATTTGTCGAATGAAAGGAGTATGAATCATAGAAGGAATCAGGATTTGAAACTTATGGGTTCATGATTTTAGTTTTGTTTTTGAATTTTTAATTAATAATTTGTATATATTAAATAAAAAAATTGTAAACGTGTAGTTGTATAACAAATTCCTACACATAATTAGAATATTTGTGTAAATATAATTATAGTAAAACTATGATTCCTCTTCTCTATGGGACTAGGATTCCTATTGTAATTGGAATGAACATTACACACTACATATATTGATATTAATGAGAAGACTCCACAAGAGAGATTAATATCATCTTACATGGTATCAAGAGCCAAAATCCCAAAACCATAGATTTTTCTTTCTCTTCGCCGCCGCCGAGACCCCCCCCCCCCGGAACTCAGTCGCGGTCCTTTTTCAAAATTTCTAGGGTTTCTTCTATATTCTCCTTTTCTCTAAATGGATACTCAGGATCTTTCCAATACTTCTGACGCTTCAACCTCCACCAATCCCACCATCATGTCGTCATCCTCTTTTCATCCCGCCCTAACTGTTACCAATATCAAGAACTCTATTCTCATTCTTCTTGATCAAGAAAACAGTCGGTATTCTCCTTGGGTTGAACTGTTTCGCAATCATGCATGTCTCTATAACATGCTTGATCATATCGATGACGCTATTCCGCGCCCTCCGGAGGTTGATGATTCGACTTGGCGTCGTCTAGACGCCGACGTCAAACAGTGGATATATGGTAGTATTTCTCATGATCTCCTTCTTACTATCATGAAATCTGGCGCCACAGCTCGTGGTTTGTGGAACCGTTTGGAGGAAATCTTTCAAGATAACAAGCACACTTATATTGTGTATTTAGAGGAACAATTTAACAATACGCGTCTTGAATTTTTTTTCAACATGACTGAGTACTGCAGACAGTTGAAACTACTGGCGGATCAACTCTCCAACGTCGACACGCCTGTCTCGGACACTAAAATGGTGTTGCAATTGATTGCAGGTCTTCCTAAAGGCGACTATGATACGTTAGCCACCATGATTCAACAGGCAGATCCGTTACCCAGTTTCAACAAAGAACGCTCGCAGTTGTTGTTTGAAGAGACCCGTCGTGCTAAGCAAGATGGGCACAGTCAGCAGGAGTTAGTTGTCGGCACGCAAACCCAAGATCAGACGCCACCAGAAAACTCTCAAACACGGCAGGGCCGCGGCGGCAAGGGTGGCAAGGGTCGCGGTGGCAGAGGAGGTCGTGGTCGTGGCAAGTGCGGTCGTGAGAACCAGCGGCAAGCAACAACGGTCCGCGAACAACCGGGCGCGGCGCCTCCGCGATATCGATGCAGCTGCGCGCCTCGATAACGCCGCGGCCCTCCGATCTGAGCCGCGGCGCCGGGCCTGTCGATGCCGCAGACCGCTTTAACCCGTATTCTCAACACGGGTTGTTGGGCCCAGCTCCAGCTACTCGACAAGCCCAGTACCCGCAATAAGCCCACTTCTTACAAGGACAGTTCGAGCAGCCCGCTTCCGGCATGTCCCTCTCTGAGTTGGGTCAGGCTTTCAACAGCCTCAATCTGCAATAGTTTGACAACAATTGGTACATGGACTCCGGAGGCACATCTTACCTCACCCAGTCTGCAGGTAATATTCTCAAACTGTTCAGTTTAAAGCATCATCAATTTATTACAGTTGGTAGTGGCCACCACATTCCAGTAAAGGGCTATGGTACATCCTACACACTATCTCCTTATCCACCCCCCTCAAGAATACCCTATATGCCCCACATATAATTAAGAACATAATCTCTATCCGCAAATTTACTCGTAATAATTTTGTCTATGTTGATTTTGACCCTTTTGGTTTCACTGTGAATGATCTTCATACGGGGACACCTCTTACGAGATGCAATAGCATGGGGATCTCTATTCATTCACTCTCACATCCGCTGTCAGATCTTGCTCTTCCATCTCTCTAGCGGTCATTTCTTCTTCAACGTGGCATAATAGATTTTGTCATCCCGGAGCATCAGTTTTAAATTTTCTTAGAGGCAATAATTTCATTACTTGTAATAATGAAAACTTGCCCAAAACTGTGTTTCTTGTTTTTTAAGCAAACATACTCATCTTCCGATTCAATCGTCTACTAGTCTTACCTTTGCACCATTTGATATTATACATGCCGATTTATGAACATCACTTGTTGCTAGTTCTCTCGGTCATAAATATTATCTTGTATTATTATATGATTTTTCCCACTTTGTCTGGTTATATCCTCTCAAATTTAAATAGGAAGTGTTTGCCAAATTTCTTGAGTTTCGAATTTTCATTCAAACACAATTTGAAAAAGGTATAAAATCTTTTCAGTGCGATAATGGTCGTGAATTCAACAACTCTATGTGATTAGTGTGTAAATATGCATATGTTATAATAATTTCATGTGTATTTTAATTGTTATTGTATAGCATTTGTTGCATATTTATACGTAATTTTGTATGTCATAGGTTAGCCACAAATATCTATTTTTTTTATAGTAATGAAATACTTAAGCATGATTGAACTGTTAGTATGTGTATTGCTTGATGTCTATGCCATAATATAAATTACATTCATCCAATTTTTGTGACACTAATGTTTTTGGACACTCAAGACAATGTACTAAAGATATAAGTGGGTATATAAAATCAACTTTGCAATTTGAAAGTCCAATTAAGATTACACAATAATTCTGTCCAAATTTTGATTGAATTTTGATCCATGACACATTTTCGTATTTGGCCCATATCTCAAGCTATACACATACTATTGATCCAATTCAAGTTGCATTGGTTAAATAACCCATGTATCTACAACTCTTATAAAGTCTCAAACTGCTGAAAACATTGGATTCTAGAGTCAAATTAACGATCAAAGTGTTCATCATGACAATGCTTCGGATTTCAAACTCCACAGGACACAATTTGACATTTAATTCACTATAATTCAAACAAAAATCCAATTGATCTACCACCAGCTGGAAAGTGTAGATAAGATCTACTGCTACAACTTTGAAAAGTTTGAAGATCATTGAATCGTGTAAACTCATCATAACAATCTGCCAAAGTTGTCAATGTTCGTTTAACCAAGGAGCAGTAATTTGACCATAACTTTCACATGAGAAATCAAATGGAAGAGATTCAAACTGATATGGAAAGCTACCTCAACTTCCCACAATTGATATGAAGGAATAAATTCAAGGTTTCAATAGGAAGCTTGTCCAATTTAGAAATTAATGAGCGGACCCGAAATTGTCCACAATAATGCAAGTCTTCTCAACTTTGGATCCTATATAAAGGGGGTTTTGGCAAGCCATTTGGGGCATCACTCTTTTGTAATATTTTCATATATTAATAGTATTTCTCTGAAAAATATGAGTTTTAATTATTATAGTATGAGTAGCTAAACCTTTAGCTAGAGCTAGGGGTGAAGCTTAAGTAAGATAGTAGTATTGTTCTTGGCTTTTCAAAAGGTCTTCAATGTTATATCTTTTTAGTTGTCTAATGAGATATGTCAATGGTTTTGTCTTGTGAAAACTTTGATTTGTTGTAGACATATTTGACACAATGAATGCTTAGTTTTACATAACAACAATTGATTTTATAAACTCTTTTAAGGGAACTAGAAAGATAATTTTCAACAGTTATAAACTTTCAAGTGCTTAATGTTTTATCTTCCAATTGAAATCACTTGATTGTTAGATTTCAATTGAGTTATCAAATATAGCCAAGAACAACTCTATTATTTTACTTAAGTGGAATCTCAGTGCTCTAGTACGTAGTCCACTATATAAAGCCTTAAAATTCATAACTAGATTGACATTCTAAGTCTTCAAAATATCCCTGTGGTTCGACACTCGGACTTCCGAGAAATTTATTACTTGAGACAAACCTATACTTGAGTGTGTAATGATAAAGTGCTATCAAGTTTTTGGCGCCGTTGCCGGAGATATCCCTTGGGGAACGGTCCATCTCTTTGTGTTTTTTTTAAGTAAGACTCCAAAAGGTTGGTAATCCCTTTCTTATTCTTTTGTATTTTTTTTTTGTTTTTGGTAAGCATATGTAAATAAGTAGTATTTAGAATAGCATAACTACTCATTGTGTGTTTATAATTTATATGCATAATTGATTACGTGATTTAAAAAGTGATCGATTAATAAGGAGTGAAGTAGATAATTCGGGTAAAATTTTCAAAAATATGGCTGAAAGGTGATATAGAAAATCCTAATGAATTAATAGGAAATCAACAAGTACGTTTCATGCGAGATTTTTTAGAACCTCAACGTAATACTATTCCATCATGCTTTGTTTATCCACAAAATGCTCATAATTTTAAACTCAAGTCCGGTACGATCCAATTACTTCCCAATTTTCATGGACTTGAATCTGAAAACACTTATTTGCATTCGAAAGAATTTGAGGAAATATGTGTCACTTTAAACGATACAACATGCACTCAAGAATCAATTAAGTTAAAGTTATTTATGTTGTCTCTCAAAGATAAGGTAAAAATTATGGCTTAATTCTTTAAGACCTGGATCAATTATATCTAGGCAACAAGTACAAAGCAAGTTTTAAAAAGAATTCTTTCCAATTCATAAAACAAATTCTTTGAAGAAGCAAATCAAAAACTTTTTCCAAAAGCCTAATGAACAATATTTTCAATTTTGGAAACGTTTTAAAGATTTGTTGAATTCTTGCCCTCACCATGGTTTTGAAAATTGGAGAACTGTAAGTTTCTTTTATGAAGGCTTAAACTCTGAAACGAAACAATTTGTGGAAATGATGTGTAATGGTGAATTTTTAGACAAAAATTCTGAAGATGCACTTGAGTATGTAGACCATTTAGTTGATAAAACTCAGTCTTGGTATAATGAAAGTACTTCAGAAGGTTCAATTAGATCTAATCTTGAAAATGCTAATAAAGGAAAGTATTATCTTAGTCAAGAAGATGATCTAAATGTCTGGATTGTCAGTCTAACTAGAAAAGTTGAAAGCATGGAGTTAACTAAATCTAAGGAAGTAAAATTTGTGCAAAACAAAGACTTGTGTGATATTTGTGTTGTTGAATGACATTTAACAAATGAATGCCCAAGAATTCCCGTCTTCAAAGAGATGTGTCATGAACAAGCAAATGCGATGTCTAACTTTAAGAAACCATTTCCATTGACTTTTTCCGAAACATATAATCCAAATTGGAGGAACCATCCCAACTTTAGCTGGAGGAATGATAATAATGTTCAACATTTACCCAACCAAAATACCTCAAACTCTAATTTCACCACATACACTAGACCACAAACAAAAAGCCTTGAAGAAACATTACAAACATTTATGCAGGGTCAAACAATGATCAACAACCAAACTTCACAAGCCATCAATGAAATTAAAATAACATTGTCTACGTTGACAAATTCCTTAAGAACAACTGAAAAGGGGAAGTTTCCGGCTCAAACTCAACAAAACCCTACTGGTCAATGTCAAATCTCTGCTGAAATATCACCAAAAAATGTCAATTTCGTTACTACCTATGAAGTGGAAAAACAATTGACAAGACAATTCACCTCAAAGATCCAGAATCGGGTTCTACTTCAAGTTCACATGATGAAGATAAAGATCACGGTAAGAATGCTGATATTCTAACTGCTAGTAGAAGACCATCACCCGCTCATTTTCCTCAAAGATTACATTCTATTAAGAAGTTGAATCAAAATCCTGAAATAATTGAAATTTTGAAGCAAGTAAAAGTTAACATCCCCCTACTTGATGCAATAAAACAAATTCCATCTTATGCCAAATGTTTGAAAGATTTGTGTACTGTGGAAAGGAAATTAAATGTTCAAAATAAGGCATTTCTAACAGAGAGTGTAAGTTCAATCATTCAGCAAGAAACTCCACCAAAATATAAGGATCCCGATTGTCCAACTATGTCTTGTGTAATTGGTAATACTAAAATTGAGCATGCACTTCTTGACCTTGGAGCGAGTGTTAATCTTTTACCATTCTCTGTGTACAAAAAACTGAATTTGGGAGAACTAAAGAAGACTCATATCACACTTCAATTGGCAGATCGTTCAGTAAAAATTCCAAGAGGTATAGTGGAGGATGTATTAGTTCAAATTGATAAATTTTACTTTCCTGTAGATTTTATTGTTTTAGACACACATACAATTTCAAATCCAACATCTCAACATCCCATCATTTTAGGAAGACCGTTTCTTGCAACCTCTAATGCTTTGATAAATTGTAGAAATGGAGTTTCGAATCTTTCTTTTGGAAATATGACTTTGGAGTTAAATGTTTTTAACATTTCCAAACAACCACCAAATAATGATGAAGTATATGAAATTGATGTAACTGATAAATACACTCTTGAACATTTCATGACCTCATTTTCTGATCCGTTAGAAAAATTATTAACAAATGATTTGATTAATGAGGACAATTTGGAGTTTGCTTCTATGTTTGAGACTTCACAGATTCCAGAGGCTAATGGATGGAAGCCGACGTTTGAAAAATTATCAAAATCAGAAAAAGCTTCAATTTCATCAAGTGTTTAACCACCAGTGTTGGAATTAAAGCATTTACCATCAAGTTTGAGGTATGCATATTTGGGTGATAATGATACATATCCAGTAATAATATCTTCC
This sequence comes from Przewalskia tangutica, assembly GCA_029844215.1. Taxonomy (NCBI): domain Eukaryota; kingdom Viridiplantae; phylum Streptophyta; class Magnoliopsida; order Solanales; family Solanaceae; genus Przewalskia; species Przewalskia tangutica. Next base: position 120,508,371 of record CM056730.1, on the reverse strand, counting down.
AAATTGAACCATGATCAAGAGCATAAATTATTAGAAGTACTAAAAGTTCACAAGCATGCAATAGGATGGACTTTGTCTGACATAAAAGGAATTAGCCCATTAATTTGTACTCATAACATTTATTTAGAGGAATATGTTAAACCCTCTAGGCAAATGCAACGAAGGCTAAACCCAAATATGAAAGAAGTAGTGAGAAGTGAAGTCATTAAGCTTCTAGATAATGACATTATTTATCCTATTTCCGATAGTAAATTTGTAAGTCCTACTCAAGTTGTATCTAAAAAGTCTGGAGTAACAGTAGTAAAAAATGAAAATAATGAATTGATTCCCACTAGAACTGTTACTCGCCGGAGAATGTGTATTGACTACAGAAAATTAAATTATATGACTAGAAAAGATCATTTTCCTTTGCCTTTCATGGATCAAATCTCATAGAGAATTGTAGGACATGCTTTTTATTTCTTCCTAGATGAATATTCAGGGTATAATCAAATAGCAATTGCACTTGAGGATCAGGAAAAAGCAATATTTACATGTCCGTTTGGAACCTTTGCATATCGAAGGATGTCATTTGGACTATGTAATGCCTCAGCCACATTCCAAAGATGTATGATAAGTATTTTCAGTGATATGATTGACCGTTTTTTCGAAGTTTTCATGGATGATTTCTCTGTTTTTGGAAACTCATTTGATAATTGCTTAATGAACTTGGCTAAAGTTTTGACTAGATGTGAAGAGAAAAATCTCGTTCTTAATTAGAAAAAATGTCATTTTATGGTAATTGAAGGGATTGTATTATGACACATTGTTTCAACAAAAGGAATAGAAGTTGATAGATCCAAAATTGATCTAATTGCTAATTTACCAACACCAAAATCAGTAAAAGATATTAGATCATTTTAAGGACATGCTGACTTTTATAGAAGGTTCATAAACAACTTTAGTGCAATTTCTAAACCAATATGCAATATTTTATTAAAAGATGCTACATTCAAATGGACTGATTCTTGTGAAAATGCTTTTGTGAAACTCAAAGAAATGTTCACTTCTGCATCTATTATGCGACCCCCTGATTGGACTTTTCCCTTTGAAATAATGTGTGATGCTAGTGGTTATGTTGTAGGAGATGTTTTAGGACAAAGAAAAGATAAAAAAAAACCTATGTAATTCACTATGCAAGTAAAACTCTTAATAGTGCTCAAATGAACTATTCCACTACTGAAAAAGAACTACTTGCTGTAGTATTTGCATTAGAAAAATTTAGATCCTATCTAGTTGGCTCACCCATTATTGTGTATACTGATCATGCAGCTTTAAAATATTTACTAGCAAAGAAAGATGCAAAGCCAAGGTTGATTATGTGTTCTTTTACTTCAAGAATTTGATAAAAAAGGAGTTAAAAATGTTGTGGCTGATCATTTGTCTAGACTTACATGTGATGAATCTTTTGAGACAAGTCTCATAAATGACCTTTTTCCTGATGAACAACTCTTTTTTGTATCTAATTCTCCATGGTTTGCAGATATTGCTAATTTTCTATCTACAGGGCAAATTCCAAATCATTGGAATGCACAGGATAAAAAGAAATTCTTCAGAAAAGTGAAAAATTTCTTTTGGGATGACCCATATCTTTTTAAATATTGTCCAGATCAAATAGTAAGAAGATGTGTGCCTGATGATGAAATTTAAAGTATAATCACTTTTTCTCACTCAGAAGGATGTGGTGGTCACTTTTCCTCCAAGAAAACCGCTGCAAAAATATTGCAGTGCGGATTTTATTGGCCCACACTTTTTAAAGACACACACGAATTTTGCAAATCTTGTGATAGGTGTCAAAGATTATGTGGGGTAACTCGTAGAAACATGATGCCATTAAATTCCATTTTAGTTGTAAATTTTTTTTACTGTTGGGGAATTGATTTTATGAGTCATTTTCCACTATCTTTTGGATATCAATACATTTTGGTTGGAGTCGGTTATGTTTCAAAATGGGTTGAGGCAATTTCTTGCAAAAATAATGATCACAAAATTGTTTTGAAGTTTTTGAAGGAAAATATTTTCTCAAGATTTGAAATGCCTCGTGCAATCATAAGTTATGGAGGTTTACATTTTTGTAATAAACCATTTCAAAACTTAATGAAAAAATATGAAATTAATCACAAAGTGTCAACCCCTTATCATCTGAATACAAGTGGACAAGCTGAACTTGCTAACAGAGAGATCAAACATATCCTGGAGAAAACAGTTGGCCCAACTCGAAAAGATTGGTCTCTCAGGTTGACTGATGCAATGTGGCATATCGAACAACATTCAAAACATCTCTTGGTATGTCCCCTTACCGACTTGTTTTTGGAAAACCTTGTCACTTGCCTGTTGAAATAGAACATAAAGCTTTTTGGGGTATCAAAATGTTTAATTTCAATTTAGATAAAGCTAGTTCATTGAGAAAACTTCAACTACTTGAATTAGAAGAAATCAGAAATGAAGCATATGAAAATTCTAGTATTTACAAAGAGAAAATGAAAGTATTTCATGACAAACACATTGTTAGAAAAACTTTTGAAATTGGACAAAAAATTCGTTTGTATAATTCTAGATTACACTTGTTTTCTGAAAAGTTGCGGTCAAAATGGTCAGGACCTTTTACTGTAAAAACGGTCTTTTCATATGGAGTTGTTGAAATTGAGAATCTAAGAAGTGGTGACATTTTCAAAGTCAATGGACAACGTTTAAAAGCGTATCTTGAAAGTTTTTCAAAAGAGATCGAGTCAGTTTCTTTAGCTGACACTGTCTACAAGATTTGATTTTCTTTGTGTTTATTTTCAAGTATAATTGTCTTTGTTATTATTATTTTTAGTATTTTTTTTCTTCTTTTCCTTTTCTCGGTATAAATGGAGAATTCGATACTCCGTGACTCTCAAGTCGAAATTTCAATTGCCCACAAAAACTGAGTTGTACATTAATATATAAAAAAACGTTTTCCCCTATTTTTAACGGAATGAACAGTATTTTTATCACTTTTCCTCTTCAACGGTCATTTTTACATATTTTACACCATAAATACCTCATTCTCCTCCCATTTCTAAACATCTTTCCTTAAACTCTCTCATCCACGCAAACCAAATGAATAAATATTTTCTTGCCTTCATCACTCTTGTTTTCGTTCTTATGCTCATCGTTGGTTATAATCAAGAAGAAGAATTTTGTGTACCATACATAGTAGTCATGACACTCACTGCACAATTTTTAGATTTCGTCTGGGCTATAGCGTTTTTATGTGATATGTAATGTAGTAGCCGTAAAAATTGAATAAAACTTTGATTCTGTTATTTTAGCTCTCATATTTGAATATAACTCTTAAGCAATTTGATAAAATGGATGTGGTTATTGTTTGAACAAACGTTTCCCCTTCTACGATAAGAATGATTTGGTTAAAATTTACCATGGTCGATGCGAGAGATTAAGGTTACTAATGATTAAAGGTCTTCCAGTTGATTTACGTTGGTTGATAGAAGCAAAAGTCAGGTTTGGAGGTGAGTTCACAAACTCATTTGTTCCACGCTTGGTTGGTTTGGGTAAGAGTACATATTCTAAAAAACGACGAGCTAAAAGAATGAATGTTTGCAGCAAATGTGCTAGATGGACTTGTAATGTAGAAGTATAGGAATGACATCCAACAATCGATATGATAAGATATATTTCATTAAGAATGGGCTGAGTAAGGAGTCTTTGGATGATATTCATTTGACTCTTGAGATGCATTCTTGTGGAATGCAACGTCATATTATCGATTTATGGGGCAATTTAGAAGAGAATATGCACTTAGTCTCGGGAATCTGACGTTAAAAGACCTTGTTTGCCAATTTTTAAGAAAATTGGATGGGAAGGCGTTTAAGCCATTTCTGGACGTAAAACCGGAGGAAGATGTGAGCTACAATCACAACTACTGTTAGTGGGACCTTTAATTCTGATTTTGTTTTCCCAATAAATAGTGCATCTAGAGTCGTACCATATACATTTTTTACTTTCCCTTTGTATATAATGCATCATCTAGTTTATCGCAAACAACTCATATAATTTGTAGTCTTGAGAGAGAGCTCAAAAAAATGGCAACATCATCATCTCCAAAGATAGCTTCCATTTGTGTGCTTGGTGGGTCTATTGGTAAAAATAATGAATACCAAGTGTTAGCAAATAAACTTGGAAGTGTTCTAGCAAAGAAAAAAATCAATTTAGTATATGAAGGCAGTACACTTGATTTAACAGGGAATGTAGCGTTGACGACATCCTTTGGAGGGACTGAAGTTTTAGGAATAGTCCTGACTGCACTTAAAAAGTTTTTTGGAAATACAGTGGGTAAGGTAATAGAAGTTTCATCCATACAAGAGAGGGTACCTAAAATGTTGGAACATTCGGATGCATTCATAGCTTTACCAGGTAGACTTGGAACTTTTGAGCACATCCTTCATATTACTTATTGGTTAAGGCTAACTATTCATTCAAAGCCTATTGGGTTACTAAATGTTAATGGTTTTATGATGGATTACTAACGTTTCTAGATCATGCAGTACAACAAGGTTTCATGAGAGAGCAAGTACGTCAAATATTCCTATCAGATTCAGACCATGAACGGTTAATTGATAAACTCCAGGTCTTTGAGTTTAAATATAATTCAATTGCTTCTCAATTAAATTGGTTTGGTGACCATGGAAAAAAGAGAAGTTTGATTTAGATTTACGCCTATAACAATAATCATGTTTGCAATTTTTTGTTTGTTTGTGTGTGTGTTTCAGGTTTATTTTCTTCAATTTTCTGTGGAATCAGGTAATATCTTCTAGTTTTGCAACTCGAGATTTGAAACATTAGGGACAATGTATTGATTGGGGTGAGGAGAGAATTAGTAGACATCCTTTTTAAAAAAATCAAATGTAAAAATTGAAGAGTAAGGGGTAAAAACGACCATTGAGACGCATAAAAAAACTATGCTTACTTGAATTCCTTAACTTCAATATGTGCAATAAAACAAACTTGACACATTTTATTTCTATTATAATCTTGTATTATCTAGTAGTTGGTTATAAGTTGTCGCGCCCTTTTCCGACCGCGACATTTTAAGAATAGCGAGCCCTGCTTAATAAAATGTTAGAAAATAAATAATAAAATGCTAAATAGTTTAAGAGGCTTAAAGGTTTTAAAAATGCTAAAAGGATGCTAAAATTGCAAAAGATGCTAAAGTTTAAAAGGGTGCTAAAATGCTAAAGGGTTGCTAGAATGCTAAGGGTTCATGAGTCACACAATTAATTGGGTGAATTAGGACACCTAAATGTTTAACTAGTTTGAAGTAAAACATTAACTCCATTTTAATGGTCTGCTAAACTTAATGAGATTCTGGGTAAGGGTTCTTTATTAATCTAGAGGGAAGGGGTTAGGCACCCTCTAAGATCCGCTAACTTGCGGTTGTCCTGCCAAACCTAGGGTAATTATTATATTTTAAAAATGCAAAGTAAAAGATCTTCCCGCTTAATAAAATGCTAAAAAAATGTTAAAATGTTTAAAGGTGCTTAAGTCTAAAAAGGGGAAAAGGTGCTATATGCGAAAGAATGCTAAGAGGTGCTAAAATAATAAGGGTTAAAGACGCTTAACAAAAGTGCTAGCAATTTAAAAGTGCTGAGTGTAAACAAAGTAATGCTAGGGTGCTTAAATATTAAAAGGGTGCTAAGGGATTAATTTTAAAAGTAAAGGGTGCTAAAAGTAAAGGGTATTTTAAAGGGCTCCTGCTCAAATAAAAGGTTAGACGATAAAATGCTAAAATGCTTAAAATGCTAAAAGAGGTGCTAAAAAATGCTAAAGGGTGCTAAATGCTAAAGGTATTAAACGCCAAGGAGTGATTTAAAGTGCTAAAAGGGCTAGAAATGCTAAAGAATGCTAAGAGGGTGCTTTATGGACTAATTATGTGTTCATGCCAAGGTTATTTATGAACTAGTTAGGTATACTGCTAGCTAAGTTAATCTTGTTTAACCTGCGCGTAATATTATATAAAAAATGCTTAAGATGATTTTTTGTTGAGAGTTTAGGAGGACATTTATTATGGGTTTAATAAGAAACAAATTGTTGATTTTATAAGGCAAGTTAAATCATTTAGATTGCTTTGGTAAAATTTAGATATAATAATCGTAAAAGACGCGTAAAGTAGAAATGCGTTTCCAATTATAAATTACCTTCCCCTTATGCGTTCGAAATGCTAATTGCTCTTGGTTTCCTATTAATTACAAAGTTATAAATTACAATAACAAATAAAGTAAGATAAGGAAGAGATAAGAGAGCAAGGTATTGAAGCGGATGACCGATCTGTTGTTTGTCTAGGAATGGCGAAGAGGACTCGATGGATGTATATGCATGCCTTTCGTTTGCCACGGCGAGTCTCGTTATGAGACTCTTTGTTGCTCGGTCGTGCCATGTAAAAAAGAAAGATAAGGATTAGCATCCGTCCAAATAATATTAGACATAAATAATTCAGTGCTAAATATCACAGATGTCCTAACTTTATCCACTAATAAATAAGCCCCCAGCATAAGAATCGATACATGCCATACAAACAGTGGTGAGCAACAGACAGCTATCAACGAGAGCTGGATAAGAATGGACTAGATCTAACACATTCATGGGTCAAAACAGAGGCAGAAATGAGTATTTTATGGGCCCAGGTCAAGTAGCACACAAGCAGACAGCAGAGGAGAGCAAACAATAAGCAAACAAGAAAATTCCACAGGCCCATTATATTTCAAGTCTACTTGAAACAGATCCATATATAATATAGCCAACATTCCAATGATTTTAATTAGAGGTGAACTTTGGAAAGGCAATTCAGCAAACGATTAATAACATTATTTTACTCGGCGGTGTTAAGATCTGCATAGGATAGGAGCATGTGACATTACTTAACATGTTCAAATTCTATTCAAAATGAGTAAGCATTTAACACATATTTGAATCAGTTTATGTTCCAGCAATTTGGAATCAACAATTGGACCCATAACAATTTGAATTAATGGGCTGCAAGCTATAAGAAACTGTATGGACAAGCAATGGGCCTCAACAAACCCAATAATTAAAGCCAATCAGCACACACATTGTAATAATATATAAAAAAAAGACCCAAAATACACACAGAATGCCTAAAAAAAGACCTGCTGTAGTTTAAGCTGTCATGTATACTATATGTGTGTTAGAAATATGTACATATGCTCTTGATGGATTAGACACAGGATAGTTATAAAGGGAAAGATAGAATTCCAGCATTCTTATGTTCAGTTATTCTAAAGAAAAAGGAGGACATCCTTACATGATTTTACTGATAGACATTGCAGGACAGATTCCACAGCATGCAGGCAACTTAACAGTCAAGGTATGATGCAATATGGATTTAACATGCTAGCATGGAGGCAGTTTATACTCAAGCAGAAAAAGCAGAGGTATAATCAGCCCTTTAGACATAGCCAAACATACATAAATAGTTAATCGAATCAAACTAACATATATTTAAGCGAACAACCATCAAAATAGCTCCACAGGACATGATGCTGTAATACAAATAAACACACGACTGAGCGATTAAATCGGGAGTCGACTGAAAATCACACCTCAGAAGAGTATCTTAACAATTTAGATATTATGCATCCCTATTAATTAAAGCAAGCTTATTCAATATCAGATTCCTACATTAATGAATACGACATGAATGAACTAACACTGCTTAACACAAATTCGCACGAAAAATACAACATGAACAGAGGTCAAGAGGGAGTGGATTTTTACCTTCTCCGGGCAGCGACCCGGGGCAGCGTATCAAGTCGTCGGTCCAATCGACGGGTTTTGGGTTTGCGATGCGAAAGGGGTAGGCTTGTTTGCTGGTTTCCTGGCTGATATCGAAAGGAAAAGTTTGGACTCCTACTCTGCGATCTTGATTATGCAGGTGTTGGCTCACGCTAGAGGTATCCCGTCGATTGCTATGGGTCTGTGCTCTGCTCTGCCTTACTCTCCCCTAAATTGCTATGTGGTTCCTAACTGCTGCTAAGGTGTAAAATGATTGCTATCTCACCGAGCCGCCATCGATGCTATGGGTACCCTCTCTAGCTCTGTATTGTCGTCTGACTCTCAACTGAGCTCTCTTCTCTGTCCCTCTACCCTTGCTCTGGTTGGTCTATTGCATGTGCTTATATAGCCCTCGTTGGGTTCTAATAATGGTAAGCAATTAAGGCTGATTCTAGGCTGAGATTTCGTAAGAGATTCGTCTTTGATTTGTCGATGATTGAACAGGTTTTGATTTGAAGGATTTGGTTATCTATGGTAAGAAATCGTTGGAGACGTGTGTGCAGGTAAAGGGAAAGGAAAGTCGCCGGATTCTCAGGCGAGAATCTCGGCGACTGTGAGGTGCTGTTGCGGCGATTGGAAGCTTAGGTTTAGGGTTCTTAGCGTTTTGTTTATGTTGAGGACGATGGAAAGAAGCTGAAGAGAAGGAAAATAAAGGTCAGGCGTTGGGCCTCGATAAGAAAAAACGTGGCGTAGGCGACGGGTGTGGGTTGAAATTTGCGTTAGTGGGCTGCGGGTTGCCTAAAGGAAGGGCTGATGGGCTGATTAGTCTTAGGAGTTAATTAGTTAGGCTAGTTAATTAATTAGCTAATTAATTCTGGGCAAGTGTATTAATTAATTAGTGATAACTTAAATTAACAAATGTGATTAAAATACTTAGGTGCTTTATCAATCTAATTGTTATAATAAATGCGGGCGTGTCATTTAATTAATGCTTAATACTTTAGACTGCGACGCTATTTTTAAAATCTTATTATTATGCATTATTGCGAAGTTAGATTAAAATTGAATAGAGTTTAGATTAGATTATTTAAATGCTAAATGCAAGTATGATATTTAAGAATTGTTTAAAGCTTTTATAAATGCGACGCTATTAAGTGCATGTGTTAGATTAAAATTGATTTTAAATTACGAATGATTATGAAATTCTCTTGTGTATTAATAAATGCGGCTATGCTACCTGACACGACGTTATTGCTAAATTATTCATTTTATGTATTTATTATTAATTAAGAATCATGACAGGGCTTGAAATCAATTAATGCGGGCGCGGGACTCTAAGTGCTTAATACTCTACGTGAGACGCGACGCCATTATTAAATTGTTTATTTATGCCTGTATTTATGTTTTATCGCTACATTTTATTATAAAAAATCATAAAAATTATTTTACAAAATTAGCCTAATTTTATAGTTAGTGACTGGACGGGAGGATCAAAATTGGGTGTCAACATAAGTCATCTTTATTTCACACACACACAGTGACAAATGATTGTGGGTGGTACATTGAATAATTCTACTAATTTCTTTGCTTTACAAATGATTGCACCTAAATGATTGGATTTTAAAGTAATAATAATAATAATAAATGAATACTCCTGAGATGACGCATAAAACGCACTCAGGAGAAAGAAACAAAGTGAATATTCCTGAGATGGAGCGTAAAACGCACTCAGGAGAAAAAATTATAAACCCAACCAAAAAATGTTAGCATCAGTAAACATTGAGATAATAATTTTATGACATGAGACTCATAACTATTTGTTACTTAACTTGAACAAAACAGAAGATGACTACTAAACTACTCATTTAGATAATACTGGATGATGAATAGATATGAATACAATAGTTTGTTAATATGGACATATTAGAAGAAGGAGTTGGTAATAATGAAACTTTAAAACTAAAATTTATGTCGCGTTTTTATCACTAGGGACTAGTAATAAGCTGGTTAGGGGGTGTGATTAGTGTGTAAATATGCATATGTTATAATAATTCCAAGTGTATTTTAGTTGTTATTGTATAGTATTTGTTGCATATTTATACCTAATTTTGTATTTCATAGTTTAGCCACAAATATCTATTTTCTATAGTAATGGAATAGTTAAGCATGATTGAACAGTTAGTATGTGTATTGCTTGATGTCTAGGCCATAATATAAACTACATTCATCCAATTTTTGTGACACTAATGTTTTTGGACACTCAAGAAAATGTACTAAAGATATAAGTGGGTATATAAAACCAACTTTGCAATTTGAAAGTCCAATTAAGATTACACAACTATTTTGTCCAAATTTTGGTTGAGTTTTTATCCATGACACATTTTCGTATTTGGCCCATATCTCAAGCTATACACATACTATTGATCCAATTCAAGTTGCATTGGTTAGATAACCCATGTATCTACAACTCTTATCAAGGCTCCAACTGCTGAAAACATTGGATTCTAGAGTCAAATTGATGATCAAAGTGTCCATCATGACAATGCTCCAGATTTCAAACTCCACAGGACATAATTTGGAATTTAATTCACTATAATTCACACAAAAATCCAATTGATCTACCACCAGCTGGAAAGTGTAGATAAGATCTACTTCTACAACTTTGAAAAGTTTGAAGATCATTGAATCGTGTAAACTCATCATAACAATCTGCCAAAGTTGTCAATATTTATTTAATCAAGGAGAAGTAATTTGACCATAACTCTCACATGAAACATCCAATGGAAGAGATTCAAACTTATCTGGAAAGCTACCTCAACGTCCCAAAATCGATATGAAGGAAGAAATTCAATATTTCAATAGGAAGCTTGTCCAATTTAGCAATTAATGAGCGGACCCGAAATTGTCCACAATAATGCAAGTCTTCTCAACTTCTGTCCTATATAAAGGGGCCTTTGGAAAGACATTTGGGGCATCACTCTATTTGTAATATATCTCATATATTAGTAGTATTTCTCTGAAAAATATGAGTTTTAATTATTATAGTATGAGTAGCTAAACCTTTAGCTAGAGCTAGGGGTGAAGCTTAAGTAAGATAGTAGTATTGTTTTTGGTTTTTCAAAAGGTATTCAATGTTATATCTTTTTAGTTGTCTAATGAGATATGTCAATGGTTTTTTTTTGTGAAAACTTTGATTTGTTGTAGACATATTTGACACAATGAATGCTTAGTTTTACATAACAACAATTGATTTTATAAACTCTTTTAAGGGAACTAGAAAGATAATATTCAACAGTTATAAACTTTCAAGTGCTTAATATTTTTATCTTCCAATTGAAATCAATTGATTGTTAGCTTTTAATTGATTTATCAAATATAGCCAAGAACAACTCTATTATTTTACTTAAGTGGAATCCCAGAGCTGTAGTACGTAGTCCACTATATAAAGCCTTAAAATTCACAACTAGATTGATATTCTAAGTCTTCAAAATATCCATGTGGTTCGACACTCGGACGTCCGAGAAATTTATTACTTGAGACAAACCTATACTTGGGTGTGTGTTAGGCTGATTTCCGTATGCTTAACGCAAGTGTACGTATCGTTACAAGTAATATAGTCTGGTAAGATCGAATATCGTCCTCAGAGATTGATTTCTAATTACCGAACATCTATTCTAGTTTATCTATTTGGCAAGCGATGATTGATTTGGGTTTTATCTAACACTACTAGAGTAATTGCAAGAATTAAACTTAATTATTAAGGTTTAATCAGTTATGAAGGAGTTAAGGCTTCCAATATCCTCAACTATCCACTCTTTTCAATCCTTAATGCAACTAGAATGACTTCTTCTTCTACGTTAAGATAGCGGTTAACTAGACTGTCTTATATTCCGGTTAGGATATATAATCGCTCAACCCCAGTGCAGAAACCTTTTATATTTCTATGATAGGTTTTAGCACATAGGAGGATTAAGCACAATAACCTATAATGTTACACAAGTATCGGGGTACTTTCGTCCGCGATTTTAACCTATGTCTATTCAATTACAACATATCCAAATCTCTCCTCTCGGTTCTTGATTTAAAATCATATAGATTATGATATTTAGTGATCAATTAACTATCAAACATTCATACTGATATTGAATAAATTTTAATCAAGTTAAGAAGAAATCAAACTAATGCATTAATTCATGAAAGAAAGTTTCAATCGAGTCAATAGGAAAGCCCTAATAAATTGTTTAGCTCCTAGCCATAAACATACTAAGAACTAATACAAATCCAAACATTGAACTGAATTGAAAACTAAAGAAAGAAAAATTACTTAGAACTAGGTCTCCAATTGTAGCCTCCAAAATTGTGTTGCGTTCTGAGGATGATATGTGATCGAATCATCCCTAAAATCTGTTCCAAGGGTTTATATATGATGTCAAAAACGTGTGCCTTGGACTCTTTTGGCCCTCGCCAATTCTATTTCGGACTGGAAATTTCCGCATCGGCACCGCGGTACTGCAGAATGACACTGTGGTGCCGAAAGTACTGCGACTTCTCAGTAATTATGGCATCGCGGTCCTGTAGTATTTCATTCTGATCTGCCAACTTTCGTCCTTTTTGCTTCAGGAGCTCCTTTCCTGCCATTTATGCCAACTTTTAGCTTCTTTTTGCCATTTTGTCATTTAGAACAGCTGCGACTCAAAAGAAAGAAAACAACCCTAACACTATACTAAATACAAACGAAATGAGTAAAATACAAACGAAATGAGTAAAATACTAACTAAAAATGACTCAAAAAGTGTATACAAAATATGTAACAAATACCCCAAAACTTAACCTTTGCCCGCCCTCCAAACTTAACCTTTGCTCGCCCTCGAGCAAGTATCAAAACAAAATCAAAGAAAGAGAAAGAAAACTGACTCAAAAGACTCTAATCAAGCAGTTGCACAAGGTTACTTAGAAAAGCATGAACGTCAGTTGGGATAATATGCTGGAACATATAGCATGAATATAACAATCTAGAATTTCAAATCAGGTATTTCGCAAATTCATTTCAATCCCAACTAATGGAAGCATGAACACTAACATATGCATGTCAATTTCATTTAGTTCTATGAGTCTGTTTACTTGCTATTCTCCACTAATCATAGACATACATTCTAGAGATATTCAGGACTTTTCAGGGTTGTAATGTAGGCTTAGGCAGGGGTAGGTAAGAGTAGGCATTTCAGCTCAATTTACGTACCATAAGCGTTTTTCTCATTCAACTATTTTGTCCTTTTTGGTATTCTTTTCAGTTCATACCTATTGTTCCCTTTTTTTAGAGCATGAAACAATTCACATAGTCACCCTCAAACTTAAGCTTTTACATATTTTTCATTGGGGTGCATCAATTTTTTTCACTCTCTTTTCGTATTTCTTTTCACACTTCTTCATCCCAATTTTTCAATTACTGTTTATGGCACACAAGAGAATCATAGGGTGTCAAAGAAATAACTTATTTTAGGCTTAACGGGGCTGACTAGGGACACAATTTATTGCAAGGTAGGTAATGAATGGTAAGAAGGGCTAACAAAGAAATGTCTGAATCATCTCCCTAAACATGTATATCTTGACTATTTCGCCTCAAATAACAAGCAAACAGACTTCATAGACCTTTTTCACAATTGGCAACACATAGGCTAAATACAAATATCCCAAATAATTAGATTTTCATGAATCTTTGGCATATCTAACTTAAGCACACAAATTTTAGCTCTAATTCCATTACATTATCCCACTTAATTCACTAGGCGTTTCCAGCAACTACAACATGCATGATCATAAAAAACAATTGACTCATATAACACAAAAACATAATAAAAAAGACTCCAAAAATAGACCTACAAAAATAAAATAAGAACCCCCCCCCCCCAAACTTAAACGACATATTGTCTCAAATGTGTAAGACTAAAAAATAAAAGGGACGACTTACAGACAATATCGGTTCAAAATGGTGGTGGTGGCGGCGGATACTTGATCATGTGTATTTTATATACATTTTTTGAGTCATTTTTAGTTAGTCTTTCGCCCATTTTTGTACAAATACGTGTCGTCTTAGGATATATTTTCTTTCTTTTGATTCATAATGGTTTAAAGTGGCTCATTGGCGAAAATGAGCAAAAAGAGGGCAGAAACAGAGGTCCCATAGCTCAAAAAGCTAGAAAGTTGGCTAACCGGGCAAGAAACAGGGTAGCGCCGTGGCACCTCCAACCAGCAGCAACAGAGGGCCGCAGCGCCCAAATTACAGAGAACTACAGGAGTTTCGGCGCCGCGGCGCCAGTTGCAGGGTCGCGGCGCCGAGGCGGGAATTCTGTCAAATTCGAATGGGAATGGGCCAAGACCTAGAAGGAAAACTGGGAGAACGACTTGGAGGCTATACAAAGGAGTTTTTAGGTCAGATTAAGGGTTCCAAACCCTTGTCAATTCATCACAACCTTGGAGATCAGGATTGGAGACTACTTTTGTGTAATTTCTTTATTCTTTGTTTTATTTCTTTGTAGTTTATGTTGGATATTAGTTTAGTTCTTGGCATGTCTATGGCTAGGAACTAACTTAATTTAGGGTTTTTCATATCAAATCACTTGAAACTCATTCTTATGAATTAATGCATGTTTTGGTTTCTTCTTATCATTGTTGAGATTTATTCCATATTTGTCTTGAATGTTTGGTAATTAATTGATCACTAATTATCATAATCTATATGATTTCTAATCGAAAGCCGAAAGGGGATATTGTGAATATGCTATAGTTGAATAAACATAGGTTAAATCGTGGACGAAAGTACCCCGATACTTGTGTAGTTTAATAGGTTATTGCTCTTAATCCTCCTTTATAGTCAATCTTATCACCGAAAGGTAGAAGGGTTCTATATTGGGGTTGAGTGTTTATATTACCTTAACAGGAATATAAAACGGTTTAGTTAACCTGCTATCTCAAAATAGAAGAAGAACCATAATTAATTGCATTAACAAGTAAGATGAGCGGATAGTTGAGGAGATTTGGAAGCCCTATTTCCACCATATCTGAAGTAAAACAACGTAATTTAGTTAACATTCGTAATTATAGTTATAAACAATTCATCAATCATCGGTTACCAAATAGATACCATAAAATAGAATTTGAGAATTGGACACTAATCCCTGAGGACGATAACTCGGTCTTCTAGACTATATTACTTGTCACGACACGTGCACTTGCGTTTAGTGTGTGCATAAATCGCGCATCAAGTTTTTGGCGTCGTTGACGGGGATTGGCGTAGTCCAATATCATTTTATCTATTCTAAATTTCTAATTTGGTTTTTATTTTTTATTTTTTATTTATTTCTATATTTTTCTCTTTTATTCGTGAAACGGTCTTGTAGTGATCCGCTTGTTGATTTTGATGCATTACAGGCATCTAGTTTATGCGAAGGAGAAGAGGAGCAGATACACTTGTTCCCTTCAACCCGGAGATTGAAAAGACTTGCAAACAGAACAGGAGAAACCAACAAAGTTTGGCCTTAATAGCAATGGGGGGCTTGCAGAACAACAATGAGATGAACGAAGGGTTAGGTGATTATGTGCTTCCAAGGGTGAATGAAGCACAAACTTGCATCAGGCTCCCAGTAATAGGAGCAAATAATTTTGAAATCAAGCCTGCGATCCTGAGTATGGTGTAGAATACTGTTCAGTTCGGAGGGTTGCCATCGGAAGACCCTCACATGTATATAGCGAACTTCTTGGAGTTGTGTGCAACTTTCAAGTATAATGGCGTTACTGATGACGTCATCCGATTGAGGCTTTTCCCCTTCTCACTCAGGGATAGAGCGAAAGTTTGATTGAATTCCTTGTCCACAGATTCGATATTCACATGGCAGGAGCTGGCACAGAAGTTTTTAGCAAAGTTTTTTCCACCGTCCAAAGCCGCTAAGCTGAGAGGGGAGTTGAACAATTTTTATCAAGCTGATGGAGAGTCACTCTATGAGGCTTGGGAGAGATTTAAAGATTTGCAAAGGAAGTGTCCACATCATAGCATTGAGTTGTGGAATTTGGTCCATATTTTCTACAATGGGCTAAGCGGGACCACCAGAACTATGTTGATGAAATGGATAGGCTGTGGGGTTAATCTACCCCACGCCTCTTGAGTAAAGAACTTGCGTCCGGCTAAAAGACGTTCAAGACAGCGCTACTTGGGAGGCAACCCAAGGTTATTTTATTTTATTTAATTTAATGCAATTTAGTTTTTACTTAGAAAAGTCTCACGGATGGTATTGTTTGCATGTTGTGATGACAGGTGCAGGGCCAAAAATTTGGAGGACGAAAACTGAAAAAAAAATCAAAAAAAAAAGAAAAATCGGCCCAGTCGCACGCCATTCTGAGGCGCGACGCTAAAAGTCGTAAGAGCTCAAGTTTGGCGCATGGCTAAATCGAAGCCACTACTGGAAGTTGAGGTCGCGAAGTTTGGGCGCGCGACGCCGATTCTGCGCGGCGCCGCGACGAAAATTCTGAATTTTAAAGAAGCCCTAATCCGATTTTTCTCTCTCCAAATCAAAACCCAAACCTTTCCTCTCTCCAAAACCCACGAAATTAAACCTTTTACCTAAAAATCTTCCACAAACTAAACTCAATCACAACCAAAGTACTTAAAATCCTTACACCCTTAACCATCTTAAACAACAACCCTCATTCCATTGCCTCAATACATCATTAGGAACAAGAAAATCTTGAAGAACACCGTCCAAGGTAACCTTTATCACTTTTCTTGAAATCTTCAATACAATCAGGGGAGGTAATAGGTGGGGAGGTTCTTTATTGGTGGAAGGTGTGTGGTGTGTTAAAGTTGGGTGTGAGATTTCGCGGAATATTATACGAAGTGAGCGTGAGGTGTTGTACCGGAGCTTTGAGTGAAGTGTGGGGGTTGAAGAGTGTTGTAGCTGCTGAGTACACTGTGTGTTGATTGGTTTGTTGACACCCAATTTCGTCCCTCTCTTCCTACTATTCATCCAAAACTAAACTATTTTTAACACCGCAAAATAACTTTATTTTTTTATGTATGCATACATAAATAAAGGACTTAATTAATTAAAACATTTTCTAAAATATTATTTATTATTACATTGGTATTGGTATCATTATAATTTTATAAATCATTTTTTCTTATATACCACAACTCATTATTTTAAATAAAAGCACACCTAACTTTAGCCCATTTCACAAAAATCAGCCCAACCTTTTATCACCAAAAAAACCTAAACAAAACAGAGAAAAAACCTAAATCTTCTCCTAGGCTCTCCTCTTTCAAACTCCAAATCGATGAACACCCCTGAAATCCAGTCGACCTATCACCAACACCACCTTTTATACGTCGGATAATCCACGTCGCCGACGCCACCAGTCGCCCAACTCATCACCACAGTCTCGTCTCCACTTTTCTGAACCCTCTGATCCGCGATTTGGTTTTGTCCACTGAATCGAACCTTTCTCTCTTCGATTAAGTGGATAAAACATGATTCGAAGCCGTTCAGAGGGTAATCCAGAGGATAAAAACCTTACCTCTGTCCCAACGTTCCATTTCTCGCATATATGAGGAATGGATTTTCCACCCCTTTTCCCATCACCTCACCTGTTGAATTGTCACATATCTTTCCCTCTTTTTTTATTCTGAATTTAAATTTCTAATTAGGGGGTGGGTATGAGTGTGAGAAAGGGTCTTGGGCTATAAATACACCCATCTAGTTGTGTTTGAGAAAAGAGTTTCTCCCTTTGAAAAGCGAGAACAAGTTTCATTTTTTAACTTTCAAGGAGCTCAGAAAAATCAGTAATACATACCTCCTAGAAAACAGATTCAAAACCCCCTTTATTCCTAGTTTTGGTTCAACAAAATTCGAAAATACCCAAGGTTTGCCTCTCTTCAGTCGCACACACAAAAAAAAACCTCCGAGCGGACTCGACAACTCGAGACGACGCCTCGGTTAGCCGCCCGGAGAAGGTCAAGGTGCTAGTCGAGGTGATTATTAGATTATCGAGTTGATATAGACGATGAGTCGCGCGCATGCACACTCTTCGAGCGAGTTCGACGAGTCGAGACGGCGTCTCGGTTCGCTTCCCGGATGAGGTAACCTACCTTCTTTCCAATAATCTTGCTATTTAATTCACAATTGTGTGTTCTGTGTGATGCGATGTGTGTCTTTATTAAATATGTTTGGCTAAATGTAGTTTTATGTCTTCGCTAATGCTCTCTCCTTGACTGGACTAATATTGTGTCATGTTGGTTTGCTACCTATCTATGCTATGTAACCAGACCTTGTATATTAATTATGTGATAAGAATCTAATATTTAGTTGCATTGAGGCTACCTTGAGAAAACAGAATGTCTAGCATGTATATATTTACTTCTATGTTTCATATATCTAAGGTTTGTCTTTAAGTAACTGTCTGGTCACCTCCCTGCTTGTATAACAAATCTACTATACTTATCCTATCAGTTTAGGTGTTAAAATGCCTCAATATTAGCATATAAAATCCCCCTAAGTTATCTTGCATTATGCCCTGTCCATTGGATGGCTGAGAGACATCTGTACCAGTATTTGTACTGATTTATACTAGCTTCTGAACTCATGTATGCCTTTATTGTGTAATCAGTTTCTTCACATGACACTATGTCCTGTTATTTATACATTTCTCATGTCTAAACACTTTCATATGAGTCTTATTTGTCTATATATTGATCAGTTATGTATATTACTTACCTACTGGTCCAAACTCCCTCTATGTTAGCATGCTAAGTCCTCTAAATGATTTTATGTCACTGCTTTGGCACACAATTTTAACATGTTAAGTTTATTTTTTCTCCTTAGATGATTTCATCACTTGAATCTTTGTTTCATGCATTTCTTTGCCGGCTATAAGTCAGGGAAGTCATTGGATTTGGTTTAGCCTCTCCGATAGTCTGCCATGCCTAAGGTTTTGGAAATTTTTAGATCTTGTCGCGGCGTCGAAATATGGATGGTGGTATCCCCTTTGCTTCCTTGTGTTTCAAAAGTGAGGTCTAGTCTGATTACGAGTCTTTAAGTTTATATTCTCTTAAAAGGCTAAGCGATTTGATGTCTCTGCCCCCTAATAATGTCACGGGTTCAAATCCTGTCATCCCTAAACTTTAGATAATTGACTACTTAGTATTTCTTTTAAAGTTGTTAGTTCGTGAAGCTATATACATTTCTTGCTACTCCCCTTCTCTTTTCCTTCTTTGCATGGGGGATTTATCCAATCCTAAAATGATGGAATGAGATATTGATGAACTTGGGGGCATCTTGCATTTGTGTGGTTCTAAAAAAATGCTTTACTTTGAGAAATGATCTGCACCTTGAGGTAAATTGCTGCTCTTTATTGTTTCATTTGCTGGCTACCTATAGCTGGTATATCCTACTGCCCTTTGAGATATTGAAAATTAGCATCTTTGAATGATTTCTGGCATGGGTTGTTTCTTGTGCTTGCTGATGTGTCTGTTTATTATGGCATTTTAAATGCCATCTTATACTACTGTTTGGCTGCTATTTGATATCATAATTTGAGGCAAAGTCACTATACTGAAAAAAGCTTTCATGTGGTCGATTGTTGTAAACTGGCTGCTGCTCCTTTATAAGAATAGGCTGCTGCTTTGGTGTTGTTTGGTTAACATTAGCAACTGCATATTGGCTTTTAACACTCTTTTTTGGTATGACTTACTGCCGTATTTAAGTTGGACCATCTTGCTGCTATGTTTTAGCCCATAAGTTGTTATAAAATGAACAGATACTACCTTGGGTTCTGCTGTGTTTTAATGCCCACTGCTGTTGTTTTTGGGCCAATTTACTGTTGTTGTTTTTGGGCCAATTTACTGCTGTTGTTTGGCCATTTTCACTGCTGTTTGTGCGCCAATTTACTGCTATTTTTTGGCCATTTTCACTGCTGTTTTTGGGCCAATTTATTGCTGTTGTTTGACCATTTTCACTGTTGTTTGGCCATTTTTCACTGCTATTTTTGTGCCAATTTACTGCTGGTTTGGCCATTTTCACTGCTGTTTTTGTGCCAATTTACTGCTGGTTTGGCCATTTTCACTGTTGTTTTTGCGCCAATTCACTACTGTTGTTTGGCTATTTTCACTGCTGATTTTGGGCCATTTTGTTGCTATACTTTGAGAAATGGATGCTATACCTTGAAATGAACAAATACTACACTTAGGCCAATGAAATTGAAATTGAGGCCGCGTCCCTTCGGTTTTGGTTACTTACTGATTTGAATAAGATACTACACTTAGGCCAATGAAATTGAAATTGAGGCCACGTCCCTTCAGTTTCGATATAATACTGATTTGAACATGATGATACTACATGATCCTTCCGGAAAGGTTGTCCCTCGGTTTGCTTTCCTTCGGAAAAGGGCGATGATGACTATGGATCTTTCACATATGTACCGTATACCAACATGCTTGGGGGGTGACTAGATTGACTGACGAGTCACTAGTTCGCAGTCATGACTTGTTTGGGATGTCCCTTTACAAAATATAGATCTGAGTCTTCCGTAATTAAAACTCCTATTGTTTTTTACGGATCCGAAGGTTTTACTCGTATTTATTCATTTTACTAACTCTTTTACTAAGTGTCTTTTGCAGGTACTCGGAGGCGCATCCCAAAGTTAAAGCCAGTGCAGAAAAGTAAAATAAAAGAGAAATATCGCTAAGTTCTCTTTACCTTCTTTATATGATTATTTGCTTTCGTTACAATCATGGTAAATATATATATCTTATTCAAATATCTGCATGTCTAGTTTAAATATCTTTTAGTTAGTTTAATAATTTCAGAATTGCAGAATACATGTTAGCACCATAATACTAACCTAAGTTTGACTGGACAACCGGAAGTTAGCGGATCCTATAAGATGTCTAACCCCTTTCCTTTAGGATAATAAAGAATCCTTACCTAGAATCTCACATAGCTTTCACAGACCTTTTAATGGAGATCATTCGTAGTATTTTATGCTATATTTTTAGTGTCTTAATTCACTATAATAAGGTGGCGACTCATTGAATAAATTTAGGAATCAACCATACGCAGTACTCCCGTTTCGACTACGGTTAAAATGGGGTGTTACATGGTTTGATTGATATTGTTTGGTAATATCACTGAAACAAAGTAAACGCTGCCGAATTTATCTAAAAATGTCTTCCAAGAAGAGGAGAGCTTCCACATCCACCTCCGTCCCTCAATATGATACTACTAGGTTTGTCAGTCAAAAAGCTGAAGATAGATATCAAAAACTTAGTACTAGACCCTTGATCCCTGATAGAGGAATGGAGTACCAAAGGGAGTCATTTGAGGAAGGAGATGCCTATGAGCCTATTCGGGCGATGATAGAGGTCATGAGGTGGAAGAGATTTGTTAACCCAGAAAGAATAGCACCGCAGAACACTGTAATGGTGAAAGAATTTTATGCTAACTTTCCAGAGAGGGTGGATGGTAGATGCTTTGTGAGGGGACGGTATGTGCCTGTGACGGCCGAAGTGGTGAATGTGTCACGACCGACCGGGGCTGGCCGTACCTGCCGGTACCACTATCGTGTATGCATCGAGAATAGCGGCGGAACATACATGAAACAAAATCAGATAAGGTGAACATCACTAGCAATGATAAGGCCGCTTTCATAAAATAACTTAACCGAAAGTGAAACAAGACATCTTATCATTACTGACCCAAACCACAAACGTGACTACGCACCTAGGAATAACAATCGTGGCGGGGCAGGCCCGCCATACCCCTGATGTACAAAAGTCTATAACCTCGGGAATCATACAAAGACAAAGCCTCGGGAGATGGAGCTTTCGGGAAGTGAACAGTGATCCTAAGAGTGCGGACCAGCAATTACGTATCTCGACTGCGGCGTGAACGCGGCCGAAGGAGGTCGATCTGACAATTGCAAGTATGTGGCGAGAAAATCAAAATACCTCATAAGTCTAAAATAATCGGGGACATGTATAAAATCAGTTTACGTAACACTGCATCTTACCAACAATGAGAAAATCGGTCATATACTATCTTCGCATGAAAATAGGAAGCTCATAATCAACACGTCAAGTAAACTCATATAGAGACCATGGAAGCATACCCGTGGAATCCTTCATCACCGGCACGTCAATAAACTCATACTAAGACAATGGAAGCATACCCGTGGAATCGCCGTCATCGGCGATGCGTCGATAAGCTCATACTAAAACAATGGAAGCATACCGTGGAATCGCCATCATCGACGCACGCGTCAATAAACTCATACTAAGACAATGGAAGCATACGTGGAATCCTTCACGTCAAGCGACGTCCAATAAGCTCATACTAAAACAATGGAAGCATACCCGTGGAATCGCTTCATCGCGGCACGCGTCAATAAACTCATACTAAAACAATGGAAGCATACCCGTGGAATCCTTCATCATGGCGGCACGTCGATAAACTCAACAGTGGTATGACGATCTTGGGGCTTGCCGCCATTCATACTCTTACCCGAAGAAGGTGGTATAACGATCTTGGGGCTTGCCGCCATTTATACTCTTACCCTTCATCGCATGCCTCGGAATCCTTCATCGTAAGCATGTCCAGTGCATACGTGGAATCGCTTCATCATTGGCGATGCGTCAAGTAAACTCATAATCGAACAATGGAAGCATACCGTGGAATCCTTCATCATCGGCGATGCGTCAAGTAACTCATAATCAACAATGGAAGCATACCTGGAATCCTTCATCAAGCGATGCGTCAAGTAAACTCATAATCGAACAATGGAAGCATACCCGTGGAATCCTTCATCATCAAGCGACGCGTCAAGTAACTCATAACTGAAAAAAGTAAGCATACCCGTGGAATCCTTCATCACTGGCGGTACGTCAAAAGTAACTCAAAAATTCTTTAGGCTTTCATTAACATACAAAATTAAACTCATTTTCATGACCTTATTCAAGAAAACCCAACTCTTTAACCTTTCATAAAGTTATTATAACCAACTCCCCATAAAGCCGTTATACTAACTTTATGCTTTAAAGCTTTAGACGTTCATACTCTTTCATAAGGCCGTTACAACTAACCTCCCATAAGTCCGTTATAACTCCTTATGTTTCAAAAGATTTCGTTCTTTTTATTAACCAAGAGACTTATACTTCAAATCAAACTCACACAATTTCCGTAATACTTCTTCATGTCACGAAATCCTTATCTACCTTATTTAGGTTAAACCATTACTTAGGAATAAGTGGGTTAGCTCTCTAACCCAACCAACTTAGACATTTTCGTAAAACAAGTCAAGTACAACAAATAGATTTACTTCATTTAAAACACGTCGCTCACCGTACTATATAGTTCAAACTACTCATGCTCAAGAGATAAGAAAGCTCCACATACCTCTTTGGTCAATCCACTTGCTAAGCTCAACTACCGCAAGTAATATTTCAACCTATAATAACCATGATATGTTCATTAACCTCTAATTCCAATGTAGAATAATCTAACTCAAAGCCACTAAAATTCTATAGAAAATTGGGCAGCATTTCCTTTGTTTCTACTCACTTTGCCACCTTTCTTAAGGCCGAATTTACCATCAAAACACCACATTGTAAGGCTCAATCAATCCAACA
This sequence comes from Przewalskia tangutica, assembly GCA_029844215.1. Classification (NCBI taxonomy): domain Eukaryota; kingdom Viridiplantae; phylum Streptophyta; class Magnoliopsida; order Solanales; family Solanaceae; genus Przewalskia; species Przewalskia tangutica. The sequence goes on along the minus strand of CM056730.1, from coordinate 120,484,889 downwards.
ATTTAAAGGGGATTACACACCCAAAATTCTGTCCCATAAGTTTACAATAATTCACTTAACAATTCTAGGGTGGTTTTTAGGCTACAACATGCTCATAATCTCTTCTTAACCCATTCTTCATAACCAAACCACATTTCTAGCATGCAATGACTCTAAGAGCATTATTTACTACCACAAGTTCTTTCTTCTTAACATGCAACACTATAAACTAAATCTAAAGGAAGAATCATTACCTTAAAGTTTTAGCCAAAACTTATTCCAAGTATTGCTAGCTTCCTTGCCAAGAACACCACCACAACAATGCCAACAAGCTAGCTACAAGCTTCCTTTTCGTTCTTAACTATTCAGATTTTTCTAAGGGTTTTTAGAGAGAAGGGAGCAATTTGAGAGAGAGAGAGAAGATGAAAGATAGAAAATGTCAAGTCTTGGTCAATATATTGCATGCAACAGAAAATCAGATGGGGACACTTGTCACCCTCCCATGGTCTCTTTTAAAACAAAAATCGACTTTTCTAAGTTTTTCCGCCCAAAATCCGCCTCGGCCATGCGCTGAAACCTCCGCATCTCTCGATCTTTCGGCCGCGCTATTCGGCGCGCATGGCCACTGCAACTTCAGCGACCGCCAGAACTTTAGGCGCGCGGCGTCGCATCCGCGCCATGCGCCGCCCGCCAAACACATTTGTCCGATCACGACCGAACTTGTAACTCTCAATGTACCGGGTCATAACCCGCCTTAAAGTTGACTAAAACCCGTCCGGAACAACCCATCAACCTATCTTCTGAAAATTTTAAGTCTTACCCCCTTTCGTACGCCCTCATGCGCATGACCTGAACTACGGGGTGTAACAGAATGTGCTATTAAAAACAGCCGATGTTGAAGAAAGAGGTGACGATCGGAGCTATTTCAGAACTTGGTCTAGAGACACCAACAACATCGACTGGGATGTCATCACAAGCACATTATGCTACCCTGGGGCTGAGTATGATATTGCAAGAAATGGATCAAGAGGACAGAGCAGATGTCAGTTCAACAACACAGTCAAGGGTTGGTTATATTTCGTCAGTGCCCGCTTAATTCCATCGATGCACTTCACCAGAGTGCCAGCAGATAGAATAAAAATAATATATGGAATCATGTTAGGGAAGACGATTGATGTTGGGAAGGAAATATTGCAAAATATTGGAGAAACCAGTAGGTTGGTAACGACAGGTGGGTTGGTACATGGCTCACTTATTAGCAGCTTATGCTCCAGACATGGGGTCCCAACCCTACCCACTGATACATATGAGAAAGGTCAACCTCCTGTGTCATATGGGATAATGCATTCCTTCCTGCACTAATCCTCCAAAGAAGCGACGGCGAAGGAGACCGATCAGAACAACACCACGAAGCGGCAGAGGTCGCCATGGATGAAGATGAGCACGAGGCAGAGGCTCGGCGTAGAGAAGCAACCAGAAGAACCCCGCACTAGAACCTCCAGGTGCCTATAATGGAGCGATTGCTCATGAACGAGAGGAGGATGATGCAGAGCTTTGACATAATGATACAAGGTCAGCGGACTGAGGCAAGCAAAGAAGAACTAAGGCAGGAGCAACAACAGTTGCACCAGAGATTTGATGAGATGAGTTTCTTGTTCAACCAGTGGTCCATGTATTATCCGCCGCCACCGCCACCACTTTAAACCAAGTTTGTAAGTTGTCCTGGTTTTTTTTTTAGTCGTGCACACATTGGGGACAATGTGTGATTTAAGTTTGGGGGGTGTCTTATTGTTTTTGAGTCTTTTTGATTTGTTTTGTGTATTTTTGAGTATTTTTGAGTCATAATTTTTTTTAAGATCATGCATGTTGTAGTTACTGAAATCGCCTAGTGAAGTAAGGTTGAATAATGTAATGGAATTAGAAGCAACCATCTAAACACTTAGGTTAGATATGCCAAAAATTCATGAAATCCGATTATTTGGGGTATCTTGCTTGACTTGTGCATTGTTTATGATTAAATCTATGTGTATGATTGCTTGCTATTTGAGGCGAAATAGTTAGGATATACATGTTAGGGAGATGACTCAGACATTTCTTTGTTAGCCCTTTCTTACCATTTTTGTCTATCCCTGACATTCAAATTATATCCCTAGTCAGCCCTTTTGAGCCTAAAAATAAGACTTTTCTTTGACACCCTATGATTCCACACTTGTGCCATAAGTGAAAAATTGAGGTGATTGGAATATAAAATGTTAAAAAAGAGACAAAAAGAGTGAACAATTTTGATGCACCCCAATGAAAAAAGTAATAAATAGGCAAAAGCCTAAGTTTGGGGGTGCCTGTTATTCATCATACACCTCATTCTCTCAAAACAAAAGAATGGAAAGATAGGTATGAAGTGAAAAAGAGAATCAAAAGAAAAGGGAAGAATTTAAAGCAAAAAAGCTTATGGTACATAAATTGAGCCTAAATGCCTATTTTTACCTACTCATGCCTAAGCCTACATTACAACCCTGAAAAGCCCTGAAGATCTCTTACATGTGTATCCATGATTAGTGGAGAATAACAAGTAAACATGCCATATGATTTTGAAATTGACATGCATAGTTAGGTATTCTTACTTCCATTGAGCATGATTAAATTGAATTTGCGAAATATCTAACTTGATGTGTTTAGAATGCTAAAAATTCATGCTATATGTTCCTGCATATTATTCTACTAACCTTCATGTTGTTCTAAGTAACAATGATGCAACAATTTGATCAATGTCTTTGAGTCATTTTATTTTCCTTTCTTTCGTGTCTTTGTTTATATTATTTATCTTTGCTCGAGGGCGAGCAAAGGTTAAGTTTGGGGGTGTTTGATCGGTGTATTTTATATACACCTTTTGAGTCATTTTTAGTTAGTCTTTCGCCCATTTTAGTTAGTCTTTTGAGTCATTTTTAGTTATTTTAGGCTTAACGGGGCTGACTAGGGACACAATTTATTGCAAGGTAGGTAATGAATGGTAAGAAGGGCTAACAAAGAAATGCCTGAATCATCTCCCTAAACATGTATATCTTGACTATTTCGCCTCAAATAACAAGCAAACAGACTTCATAGACCTTTTTCACAATTGGCAACACATAGCTAAATACAAATATCCCAAATAATTAGATTTTCATGAATCTTTGGCATATCTAACTTAAGCACACAAATTTTAGCTCTAATTCCATTACATTATCCCACTTAATTCACTAGGCGTTTCCAGCAACTACAACATGCATGATTAGGGGTGTTCACCGGCCCGTAATCGACCGACCGACCGAACCGAATGGGACCGGAACCTAATCGTAATTTTTTCGATCGAGGACCGACCGAAAATTCCGTCCGGTCCTTCTCGACCGGAAAATTCCGGTCCTCGGTTTTGACCCGGCTGGGACCAGATTTTTTTTTTTTTTTTTGTTAAATGCAATTTATAAATTATAAATTTTAAGAATGTGTTCGCTTATCAATCTCATTAAATATGTTTGTTTTTTCCTTATCCTTCAATAAACTTTATTTCATTAATATGACTAACTTAAAGAAAATCACCAATGTACTTGGTTCAGATACTAACCATCAACTACTCATTAATTAAAGTTACACACCACATTTATATTTTTTATTTTCTATTTGAAATTTGGACATTCCTGAAACTAGGGTGCACAAAGGTTAAAACCGGACCGGGACCAAGACCGAAATTACAGATTACTGACCGAATGATTTGCCCCAGTCCCACCACCCCCTTGCTGTGCCCCCACCAGCCCCCACCCCCACCCAGCCCCCACCCCTGGCAGCCCCCCCACCCTCCCAGCAGCCGGCCGTATTGACATATGAAATATAGGTTGTAAATTGATCAAACTTTATCTATCATAACTTTGCGCTGGACGTCCGCTTTACCTAATTTTTTTGATTTCGCGTATTTTTCGATACGGGTGGCCAAACTGCGTTAGCGGTTTGATTCGTCCGATTTCTCCAAAACGTCCATCTTGCCCTCAATTTCTGCTTCCCAAATCGTTACATTTTTCCCATTTCCAAATCTAAATATCTCGCGATGTACAATAGATTTCAACGTAAAAATTTCGTGGCACCGCGTCCGATAATGTCAATTTCAGTATTGGAAATTCAATTTTAAAAAAAAATTATTCGTCCATTCGGTCGGACCGAAAATTCCGGTTTTACTCGACCGAAACCTAATCCTTGATTTTGAAGGACCGAGGACCGGAATCAACCGGTCGGACCGGTCCGATCCATTCGGTCGATTCGGCCCGGTTCCTGGCCCTATTTTGTACACCCCTATGCATGATCATAAAAAAAAATTGACTCATATAACACAAAAACATAATAAAAAAGACTCCAAAAATAGACCTACAAAAATAAAATAAGAACCCCCCCCCCCCCAAACTTAAACGACATATTGTCCCAAATGTGTAAGACTAAAAAATAAAATGGACGACTTACAGACAATATCGGTTCAAAATGGTGGTGGTGGCGGCGGATACTTGATCGGTGTATTTTATATACATTTTTTGAGTCATTTTTAGTTAGTCTTTCTCCCATTTTTGTACAAATACGTATCGTCTTAGGATATATTTTCTTTCTTTTGAGTCATAATGGTTTAAAGTGGCTCATTGGCGAAAAGGAGCAAAAAGATGGCAGAAACAGAGGTCCCAGAGCTCAAAAAGCTAGAAAGTTGGCTAACCGGGCAAGAAACAGGGCGGCGCCGCGACGCATCCAACCAGAAGCAACAGAGCGACGCGGCGCCCAAATTACAGAGAATCGCAGAGTTTCGTGCCGCGCGTCGATTCACGGCGAGGCGGAATTTCACAAATTCGAATGAAAATGGGCCAAGGCCTAGAAGGAAAACTGGGAGAACGACTTGGAGGCTATAAAAAGGAGTTTTTAGGTCAGATTAAGGGTTCCAAACCCTTGTCAATTCATCACAACCTTGGAGATCAAGATTGGAGACTACTTTTGTGTAATTTCTTTATTCTTTGTTTTATTTCTTTGTAGTTTATGTTGGATATTAGTTTAGTTTTTGGCATGTCTATGACTAGGAACTAACTTAATTTAGGGCTTTCCATATCAAATCACTTGAAATTCATTCTTATGAATTAATGCATGTTTTGGTTTCTTCTTATCATTTTTTAGATTTATTCAATATTTGTCTTGAATGTTTGGTAATTAATTGATCACTAATTGTCATAATCTATATGATTTCTAATCGAAAGCCGAAAGGGGAGATTGTGAATATGCTATAGTTGAATAAACATAGGTTAAATCGTGGACGAAAGTACCCCGATACTTGTGTAGTTTAATATGTTATTGCTCTTAATCCTCCTTTATAGTCAATCTTATCACCGAAAGGTAGAAGGGTTCTATATTGGGGTTGAGTGTTTATATTACCTTAACATGAGTATAAAACGGCTTAGTTAACCTGCTATCTCAAAATAGAAGAAGAATCATAATTAATTGCATTAACAAGTAAGATGAGCGGATAGTTGAGGAGATTTGGAAGCCCTATTTCCACCATATCTGAAGTAAAACAACGTAATTTAGTTAGCATTCATAATTATAGTTATAAACAATTCATCAATCATCGGTTACCAAATAGATACCATAGAATATAATTTGAGAATTGGACACTAATCCCTGAGGACGATAACTCGGTCTTCTAGACTATATTACTTATCACGACACGTGCACTTGCGTTTAGTGTGTGCATAAATCGCGCATCAATACTGCTCGTCGAAAATTTTTCCAGAAGCGCGACGGCCCTGCAGCTTCACTGATTAATAGGCGCCGCAGTCTTGCAAACTGGCGCAGCGGCGCTGAAATTCCTGCAATCTCTCAGAACATTCGGCGTCGCGACCCTGCTGTTAGGCACCGCGGCGCTGCACCGATTTCATGTTTCCAGCGTTTTTCCGTGCTTCATGTCCAATTCCCTTCATCTATCATCACAATACAACCCAAAAATACCAAATGTGAGACTATTCTATTTAAACTAATTGCATAATTTAACATTGGGTTGCCTCCCAAGTAGCGCTGTCTTTAACTTATTTTAGCCGGACGCAGTTAATCCTTACTAGTGCCCCGGATCCTTCTGTGAACGGCTTGCAATTCGCACAGTTATTGTTGTGGGTCTCACTTCACCTACAACACTTTTTTCAAACAAGGGCCTCATATCTAAGATTATCCCCTAATTACCGAAGACATACTTGTCTTCTAGGCTCTTTATAATGTAGCAATCAGTGAAACTCCCTACATCTCTCAACTTTTGGGGGTGCCCTTGAGGGTATGGACTTTTTGGTTGGGGCTCAGCAATGATAGTTGGTGGTGTCTTTTCTGCAACGGGTATAGAAAAAAGAAATTCCAAGGAATCCAAAAAAGTGAAAATTTGGATCTCGGTAACCTCTTCTTTCTCCACACCAACTATCTCTCTCAATTCCTTATTATTCTCAACAGCTTGTTGTGGTTCAGGTTCCTCACTCTGCTTATCACCCCCCATAATTGTGTCGCTAGGCAGATTTTCTTGCGGTACATTGATCACCATATCCATCGGCTGCCCTATTTGTGTCTCCAAATTTTGAGGGACACCTTTTTCTCAACCATAAACTGAGTCTGGCACTTGGTAAGCCTGAGTATGGATGCCTGCAACTCATTTTGATATTCCTGTAGAACCTGTGGGTTAAGCTGTTGTTGCTGATTTCACTGCCCCTGATAGTAGTAATCCATTTTTTTCTCAACTTTACCTAAAAAATAAGAAAAACAACAAAGAGTGATAAAAAGATGCTCGTTGAACAAGTTAGAAACTTGTAACCGGAGCAACCAAATTAGAAATAAAATAACATAACCGAATATATACAAACCAAATTAGAAATAAGAATATATAATTCGATATTAAAAGTATGTCAGTCTCCGGCAACGACGCCAAAAACTTGTTAGGCCGATATCCGTATGCTTAACGCAAGTGTACGTATCGTTACAAGTAATATAGTCTGGTAAGACAGAATATCGTCCTCAGAGACTGATTTCTAATTACCGAACATCTATTCTAGGTTATCTATTTGGCAAACGATGATTGATTTGAGTTTTTATCTAACACTACTAGAGTAATTGCAAGAATTAAACTTAATTATTGAGGTTTAATCAGTTATGAAGGAATTAAGACTTCCAATATCCTCAACTATCCACTATTTTCAATCCTTAATGCAACTAGAATGACTTTTTCTTCTACGTTAAGATAGCGATATAACGACCCGTTTGGTCGTTAGCACTTTAAAACTACGAAAAGGGTATGGGACTATAGGGAAGTTAATTATATGACTTTTTAATATACATATGGTGCAAAATTTTAATTAAGGAAATAAAGTGGGCCAAGCCCACTACACTTGGTAGGGCAATGCAGCAAAACAAAAGGGGGAAAGAGTGGAAAAGAAAACGGGGGCAGGAAAAGAAAAGGGATGGGGAACGCAGCAGCAGCTAGGGAAGGGAGAAGAAAAAAAAGAAGAGAAAGGGACGCAACACATAGAGGGAAGAAAGAGTGGAGAAGGAAAGAAAGAAAAAGAAAGAAAACACTAGTAACTAGACGAGGAGGAAGTGCTCAATTAAGTTCAGGTTATATTTTATATTACATGGTTGAGTTAATCTATTCATGATCCTTATAATAATGTGTGGTAGAACGAAATCAAATTTCAAAGAGGTCATTACACGAAAATTCCACAAACCACTTGAATAGAGAACTTGAGGGATTTATCATGGCATAATGATTATAGCAGCATATAAAATGTGAAAACTGTACAAATTTGTAAGGAATATAAAAGTATGTGCTGAACAAAAGTTGTAGATTACTCTGTTCCCGTCAGTTTGAGACCTTACGAAGATAAATCCGACATATGGTTTAAAAGTTATAACTGTTTAAAGTTTCTGCCTTGAATCAACCGAAATCCAGACGAGAAGCATGTAAAACGTGAAAACTGTACAAATCTGTAAAGAATATAAAAGTATGTGCTGAATAAAAGTTGTAGAGTTCTCTGTTCCCGTCAGTTTGAGACCTTACGGAGATAAATCCGACTTATGGTTTGAAAGTTATGACTGTTTAAAGTTTCTGCCTTATTTTACAAAAATTCTGGCAACACAGATTTCATAGGATTGTTTTTTTCGTAAATTTTCACCAGCTACACTAATTACTGTCATATGGTATTCGGCATAATAAGAGATCCTAGTGTTGCCTTCTATGTGGTACAATAAACACTCTATTTGGAGTTACGAATTTAATGATTATATCATTTACAAGCGGGAGATAATAGAAAGTTGGAAGAAAGAATGATTATTTGGATTTCCTGAAGTTATGCCAATATTTTTATATGTGTATGAGCTTAGTCATACAATTGAAATGGTAAAAATCTTGTTAATATAAATATAGCAATATGGGTGTCCCTAGATTCGTATTCTAACGTAGTTCGCATATTTTCTAGATTTTAAACGTCCAGAGGCTCTACGCAAAGGGAAGACATTAGTTTGATTGTTCGTGGCACCCGCTCGGCATTGAGGTAGGTTACGGTCTACTTTAGTTAGACTCTGATTAGAAAATCGTATGTATTTGTAGGAAGTGACAGGGATAGCATGATAGAATGTCGGCAGTACCGCGGTGCCGAAGGGGTTCATCGCTATATGTGTTATTATCTGTGATTCTCGCCTGATCGTATCTCTGTTGCATACTAGCTTACTGGTCACGTGAAAATAAAGGAATTATAGTATTGATAATTGAATATAGGACAATGATATGACTTGTACTTGTCGATTGTATATTAGTGACATGTGTTGACTGATATCATGCTTGACATACTTTCCATATTATTTTTGTGATATTGGTGAGGGGAGTGATTGAGTGACTCCGAGGTCTTTGCCGGAGATTGAGAGTGATTGAGTGACCCCGAGGTCTTTGTCGGAGATTGAGAGTGATTGAGTGACTCCGAGGTCTTTGTCGGAGATTGAGAGTGTTTGAGTAACTCTGAGGTCTTTGTCGGAGATTGAGAGTGATTGATAGCCTCCGAGGTTTATGTCGGAGAGCACGAGTGGTACATGGACTTCGCGGGTCCCTCATGGGTCATGGCTAGAGGCGCTGCCTTAGCATGTGTGTACGAGAGTGGAGTGAGAGATGTGACTATTGCATTACATTGCATTCATCCACTTTTATATTTGACTGGTCATTGGTGAATTATATATGTCTTCATTGACTCTTGATTTATTACTCTTTGCATGTATATGATATGTGATCATGCTTGTGTGTTCCTATGTGCTACTTGTTGGTTTCAACTTCTTCATGTGTTATATAATCATTGTCGGTCTATGATGCTTATCGGTACTAGTGTTATACTGATACTACTCTTGCTGCACTTTTGTTCACGCGGGTGATATCTTTCAGTCATTCAGGTGAGCTACTTGATCATCGGTGGCCCTGAAGGGATTCATAATTAATTCCATTTACTTTCGTTAGTTGACAGACAGTAGGTAGCCTTCGGGCATTTTTCAGACTTTTATTCCAAACTCTATTTAGCGCTCTTGTACTTTTTTGACCAGATTTTGGGGAATGTCGTGACAAATCTAGTGATGAGAAGTATTTAAGACCTTATAACTTATTTTCTTTATTTATTTTCCGCAGATTTAACTTGTTAATGAGAACGTGGTTTGCCTACTCGGGGGAATAGGGTATGTGCCATCACGACTTGTGACTTGGGTCGTGACAAACGGTTAACTAGACTGTCTTATATTCCGATTATGATATATAATCGCTCAACCCAGTGCGGAAATCTTCTATATTTCTATGATAGATTTTACCACATAGGAGGATTAAGAACAATAACCTATAATGCTACACAAGTATCGGGGTACTTTCGTTCGTGATTTTAACCTATGTCTATTCAATTACAGCATATCCAAAGCTTGATTCGAAATCATATAGATTATGATAATTAGTGATCAATTAACTATCAAACATTCATACCAATATTGAATAAATCTTAATCAAGTGAAGTAGAAATCAAACAAATGCATTGATTCATGAAAGAGAGTTTCAAGCGAGTCAATAGGAAAGCCCTAATAAAGTGTTTAGCTCCTAGCCATACACATGCTAAGAACTAATAAAAATTCAAACATGAACTGAATTGAAAATTAAAGAAAGAAAAATTACTTAGAACTAGGTCTCCAATTGTAGCCTCCAAAATTGTGTTGCGTTCTGAGAGATGATATGAGATAGAATCATCCCTAAAATTTGTCCCAGGGTTTATATCTGTTGTCAAAAACGTGTGCCTTGGATCCTTTTGCCCCTCGCCAATTCTATTTCGGACTGAAAATTCTCGCATCGCCACCGCGGTACTGCAGAATGGCACCGTGGTGCCGAAAGTACTGCGGCTTTTCAGTAATTATGGCACCGCGGTCCTGCAGTCTTTCGTCCTGATCTGTCAACTTTCGTCCTCTTTGCTTCGGGAGCTCCTTTTCCTGCCTTTTCTGCCCACTTTTAGCTTCTTTTTGCCATTTTTCCATTTAGAACCGTTGCGACTCAAAAGAAAGAAAAACAAACCCTAACACTATACTAAACACAAACGAAATGAGTAAAATACCAACTAAAAATGACTCAAAAAATGTATACAAAATATGTCTAACAGTGTGTAACGATAAAGTGTTATCACTATGTTTCACCGGTTTTGTACTAACAATGACATGGTCTTTCGTTTCTCCTGCCCCCACACCTCCCCACAAAACGGTAAAGCTGAAAGGATCATATGCATCATTAACAATATAATTCACACTCCATTGATTCGTGCCTCCCTCCCTCCGTCCTTCTGGGTATATGCTGCTAAAATGTCAGAATACATTCTAAATATTCTCCCTACCGAAATCCTATATCATAGAGTCCCTTCTTATGATCATCTACGGATATTCGGTTGTCTATGCTATCCTAACCTTGCCTCTACTGCCACTCGCAAGCTAGCTCCCCGATCCACTCCTTGTGTCTACCTTAGCTTCCCGCCAAACCATAGGGGTTATCTATGCTATGACTTGTCAACTCGTCAAATCCACATCTCTCGTCACGTCAAATTCGACGAGACTACATTCCCGGACTACTCCTTTCTTGACGAGTCTGCCATCTCTCCCATTATCCTTGATCAGCTCACTAAATCATCCCAGAAGTCAGCGGCGCGACGCCTCCCTTCCAGTGAGCAAACTAATTCTTCCAGGGAATTAGAACCGCAGTCCCTCGAGGATGCGCCGCGGAGCCTCCGTTCCAGTGTGAGCACCTAGTTCCCGAATCGCATTTAGAGTCGCGGCCCCTCGACAGTAGAGCCGCATCGTCTTCGGCGGAATTTCCTCCACCCTCCCCTTATCCGACCTCACCCTCTGTTTCGGATCCCCCCACTGTCCCCACTCACCATATGGAAACTCACGCTAGACACGGGATCTTCAAACCCAAAGTTCAATTTAACATGTCTGTCTAAACCATCTCTCCACTTTTCAAAAATCCCGAATTGGCCAAACAGGACTCTAATTGAAATGCGGCTATGTCTGAGGAATTCATGCTTTGACTAAACAACACACATGAGATCTAGTACCTAGACCTGAGGGGGTGAATGTGGTTCGTTGTATGTGGCTATTTCGTCACAAATTCAGAGACAATGGAGATCTTTAGAGGTATAAAGCACGTCTTGTGGCTAATGACACGAATCAGCAGGAGGGCATTGATTGTAGTGAGACATTTAGCCCGATTGTCAAACCGGCTACCATTCACACAATTTTGAGCATAGTTATGGGCAGAAACTGGCCGATACATCAACTTGATGTGAAGAATGCATTTCTACACGGGGACCTGAGAGAGACAGTCTACATGCATCAACCGTCTGGGTTTACCCATCCTGTAGTCCCTCACTATGTGTGTCGTCTCCGTAAGTCACTATATGGTCTGAAACAGGCCTCCCGTGCGTGGTATGATCATTTTGCAAGGTATATCTTGCAGATTGGGTTTGTATGCAGCAAGAGTGATTTCATCGAGGTAGTAGCACTACTTACTTATTACTTTACGTGGATGATATTGTTCTTATTGCCTCCTCCGATGGGTTAAAAATGAGATTATTGTCTTGCTTAAGACCGAATTTGCAATGACTGATTTGGAAAAGTTGAGTTATTTCTTGGGGATATCAGTGACCAGGTGTGTCAATCACATGTTATTGTGTCAGCGTAAGTATGCAGATGAGATTGTGTACAGGGCTAAGATGACGAATTGCAAAGTTATGCCTACTCCAGCTGATTCAAAATCTAAGCTCAGTGTTATGGATGGTGTTCCAGTCTCCGATTCTACTCTGTATAGGAGCCTTGCATGTGCACTTCAGTATCTCACATTTACAAGGCCAGACATTGCTTATGTTGTTCAGCAGGTATGCTTATTTATGCATGTCCCTAGGGAGTCTCATTTCACTGCCCTTAAGCGTATCATCTGATACATTAAGGGCACACTTGATTATGGTTTGCACTTATACCCCTCTGCACCAAACAAGTTGCTCTCATATACGGATGCATATTGGGCAGGGTGTCCGGACACGCGACGCTCCACCTCAGGCTTTTGTGTTTTTTTAGGGGACAATCTGATTTCATGGTCTGCCAAGCGACATGCCACCCTATCTCGTTCCAGTGTCGAGACTGAGTATAGAGGCGTTGCAAATGTGGTAGCTGAGATTTGTTGATTCAGAAATTTACTGTTCAGTGTCCTTTGCGTCAGACATCTATTGTGTACTGTGATAACATCTATTGTGTACTGTGATAACATCTCTGCAATCTACCTTTCTCACAACCCGGTTCAACATCAGCGAACCAAGCACGTTGAGATGGACATACATTTCGTTCGTGAGAAAGTTGTGTTAGGCCATGTCAGAGTGTTACATGTTCCCTCATCATATCAGTATGCAGATATATTTACCAAAGGACTTCCTGCATAGCTTGTTTCTTGACTTCGATCCGCCTCATGTCCGCCTCCTCCCGCTTCGACTGAAGGAGTGTGTAAACGTGTAGTTGTATAATAAATCCCTACCCATAATTAGAATATTTGTGTAAATATAATTATGATAAGACTATGTTCCTTTTGTATATGGGACTAGAATTTCTACAATTTTAATATAAATATAGAGTTTGAATTAAAACTAGTGAATTTGACCGACCCATAACTGAAATGCTAGCTTCACTGCTAGACTATGAACCTCCTTCCACCCCCAATATATATACTTCTTTGTAGGGGCATAGTTATATATGCCGAAGCAAGGGTGATCGATGTCCCTCGTAAAAAAATTGTATTATGCAGATAAATTAAAGTTTACTTTATATATACCTTAAAAGTACCCTTATACGACATTTTATTGATATAATTTTACACTTGCATCGTTATATCCATTACCAAGTATTCTCGGTGCTCTTCCCACTAGTACGAAGACAAAAGTGAAAAGTGATTCACACGGTAGCTGGTAATTCAGTCCATGCCTGTTATATTTCTGTATTTTAAAAATATATTCTTCCAACAGAAACCAAGTAAAACCAGAAATAGAGAAGTAACAAAAATAACGATGAACAAATCCGATCCCATTGAATTCACATTGTGTTCTTAAGGAACTTAATTCTCAAGTACCCAAGGTTGCAAATTATTTCCTCCCAGGTGAAAATAAATTACCGTCACCGGTATAGCAGTACCTCAAACGCCGGTGTGTAGCAACTAGCAAACACAAAGAATCGGCCGAATCCCACTTAAAACTTTACTGTTTTGTGCAGAAAATATTATGCAGAAAGAAGAGAGATTGCATAATTTTTTGTAATGAAAACATGTGAGGAAAGACCAATATTTATAGTCTACAAAGTAAATGAGTGAAGAGGTGTGACACCTTTTTCGTGAAAAGGTGTAATGGTTCATTTTTCATTCATAAAATCCAACAATCCCCCACATGAATGGAGAATGACTATATGATGGAAACATGCATGAAAAATTGTGTGATTCACTTGTAAGAATTAATCGCATCTGGATAAGTATGTTTTCCTTTGAAACTTTATGTAGTGAACGCATATCGGATATACTTGGTCAATCAATAGATTTGCTATTTTTGAAACTGTCGAGCTTTAGTGTATATCGAGACAACATACGTCACACAATTAACCATTTAATTGTCTTTGGTTCTCATTATTGTGTTCGTTTCAGCCATAAAAATCGTCTGATTTCATAAGTGTGTATAAAATTGAACTTACAAAATTCTCCTTGAAGTGACTAACACTTCACACTTACATATGTGGCCACAATCTTTTAAAAATATATATATATATTTCAACCATTCCACTTCTAATAAATCTACTATTCAAATATCCAACAAATAACACATTCATCGATGTGAAAATCTAATACGTGTCGTCTTAGGATAGATTTTCTTTCTTTTGAGTCAAATTGGTTAAAGTGGCTCTTTGGCGGAAAAGGAGCGAAAAGAGGACAAAAATGGAGGTTCCAGAGCTCGAAATGCGAGAAAGCGGCAAACCAGGCACGGACACGAGTCAGCGCCGCGACGCCTCCAGCCAGCAGGGCCAGGCGCCCCGACGCCCAATATTCAGAGGCTTGCAGAAGTTTCAGCGCCGCGGCGCCTCTAGACAACAGAGTGCAAGCACCTAATCTTGAGCGATCGCAGAACTTCGTGGCGGCACGACGCGGGAAAAATCAGGTTTTGAACGAATTATGGGTCAGGCCTGAAGGAAAACCTTAATGTCTGTTTGGAGGCTATAAAAAGAGAACCCTATGTCGGAATTAAGGGTTTCCTTCCTTGCCAATTCACAAGACATCTTGGAGTTCAAGATTGGAGACCATTCTTTAGTAATTTCTTTTCTTTCTTTTACTTTATTTTCAGTTTTATGTTGGATATTGAATTAGTTCTTGTCATGTCAATGGCTAGGAACTAATTCTAATATAGGACTTTCCATGTCAATTCACTTGAACCTTATTTTATGAATTAATGCATGTTTATGGTTGTTCTTCTTATTGTTGAGATTTATCCAATAGATGATTTGATTGCTTGGTAATTACTTGATCATTAATTATCATTACTTATATGATTTCTAACCGAAATCCGAAAGGGGAGGTTGTGACTATGCTGTAGTTGGGTAGACATAGGTCGAATTGGGGATGAAAATACATCAATTACTTGTGTAGCATTAATAGGGTTTTTGTTCTTAATCCTCCTCTAGAGTCATCCTTATCATCGAAAGGTAGAAAGGAGCTGTACTGAGGTTGAGTGTTTATATAACCTTAACAGGAGTATAAAACGAATTAGTAAACCTGATATCTCCAAAAGAAGAAGAACCATAGTTAATTGCATTAATAAGTAATATAAGTGGATAGTTGAGGAGATTTGGAAGCCCTATTTCCATCATCACTGAAGTAAACAACATAGTTAAGTAGTCTTTATAATTATTAGTCATAATCAACAACTCAAATATCGGTCACCAAATAGATAACAAAGAATAGAAGTTGGTACTTGAGCACTAATCCCTGAGGACGATAACTCGGTCTTCCAAGACTATATTACTTGACTCGACAACGTGCACTTGCGTTAAAGTGTGTGCATAAATCGCATATCATTAATCCTTATTAGTGCCCAGTGGATCCTTCTACGAACGACTTGCAATCCGCACAGTTATTGTTGTGGGTCTCACTTCACCTACAACACCTTTTCAAACAAGGACCTCAGATTTAAGATTGTCCCCCATTTACACAAGGCAGACTTGTCTTCAAGGCTCTCTACAATGTAGAGATCAATGAAACTCCCTACATCTCTCAACTTTTTGGGGTGCCCTTGAGGGTATGGACTTTCTGGTTGGGGCTCAGTAATGATAGTTGGTGGTGTCTTTTCTTCAACGGGTATAGAAAAAAGAAATTCCAAGAAATCCAAAAAGGTGAAAAATAGGATCTCATTAACCTCTTCTTTCTCTACACCAACTATCTCTCTTAATTCCTCATTATTCTCAACAACTTGTTGTGGTTCAGGTTCCTCACTCTGCTTATCACTCCCCACAACTATGTCGCTAGGAAGATTTTCTTGCGGTACATTGATCACCATATCCATCAGCTGCCCTATTTGTGTCTCCAAATTTTTAAGGGACACATTTGTCTCAGCCATAAACTGAGTCTGGCACTTGGTGAGCCTGAGTATGGCTGCGTGCAACTCATTTTGATCTTCCTGTGGAACTTGTGGATTAAGCTGTTGTTGCTGATCCACTGCTCCTGATAGTAGTAGTAGTTCATTTTTTTCCAACTTTACCTACAAAATAAGAAAAATAACAAAAAGTGATAAAAATATGCTCGCAGAACAAGTTAGAAACTTGTTCCTGGAGCAACCAAATTAGAAATAAAATAACATAACAGAATATATACAAACCAAATTAGAAATTAGAATAGATAATTCGATATTAAAAGTATGTCAGTCCCCGACAACGGCACCAAAAACTTGTTAGGCCGATTTCCAATTGCTCACGCAAATGTACGTATCGTTCCAAGTAATATAGTCTGGTAAGACCGAATATCGTCCTCAGAGACTGGTTTCTAATTATTGAACATCTATTCTAGGTTATCTATTTGGCAAACGATGGTTGATTTGAGTTTTTATTTAACACTGCTAGAGTAATTGCAAGAATTAAACTAAATTATTGAGGTTTAATCAGTTATGAAGGAATTAGGGCTTCCAATATCCTCGATTATCCACTCCTTTCAATCTTTAATGCAACTAGAATCACTTCTTCTTCTACGTTAAGATAGCGGTTAACTAGACTGTTTTATATTCCGATTCAGATATATAATCGTTCAACCACAGTGCAGAACCCTTCTATATTTCTATGATAGGATTTACCACATAGGAGGATTAAGAACAATAACCTATAATGCTACACAAGTATCAGGGTACTTTCGTCCGCGATTTTAACCTATGTCTATTCAAGTACAGCATATCCAAATCTCTCATCTCGGTTATTGATTCGAAATCATATAGATTATGATAATTAGTGATCAATTAACTATCAAACTTTCATACCAATATTGAATAAATCTTAATCAAGTGAAGAAGAAATCAAACTAATGCATTAATTCATGAAATAGAGTTTCAAGCGATTCAATAGGAAAGCCCTAATAAAGTGTTTAGCTCGTAGTCATAGACATGCTAAGAACTAATACAAATCCAAACATGAACTGAATTAAACAAAAGAAAAAAGAAAGAAAAATACTTAGAACTAATGTCTCCAATTTTGTAGCCTCCAAGAGCTGTGTTGTGGAATATGTACATGGATGTCCAAGCTCCCCCAAGAGTTCAGGGTTTTAGGGATTTTATAGTTGGGAAAAATTGCATTGCGGACCCTAAAAACGTGTCAAATTCGACCGAGACCTTCAGTTTTTCCGCTCGCCTGTTTGGTGAGCGCCAGGCAGTAAGTCTATGTAGCAAATTTCAGAATATTTAGCGTCGCGGCGCCTAAGGCGTTAATTTCTCGAATTTTTGGTTCTTCGTCTGATTTCTTCTATACTTTCCGGGACTTCTTAGGCTTCATTTCTTGGCCTTTTATTGTGCAATTATGCTCATTTCATCTTCTTTTTGTCATTTCTCCATTTAGGACTGCTGTGACTCAAAAGAAAGAAAAACGACCATAATATTATACTAAACACAAACGAAATGAGTAAAATACTAACTAAAAATGAATCAAAAAGTGTATATAAAATATGTCTAACAGACTATTAGGCCGAACCACTCTATGAGGAGGATGCATACAAGCCTATTAGGACCACGATTGAAGCTAATGGTTGGGAGAGGTTCGTCGAGGCAGAGGTTATTCCGCAATAAAATGTCAGCCTTGTGAGGGAATTCTACGCCAATTATCCAGAACAAAGCAATGGGAGATACTTTGTAAGAGGGTGTTATGTACCCGTTAGTGCTGAAGCAGTGAATGCTATTTTTGGGACAACTGATGTTGCGGACCAGAGCCACCATCCAACCAATTTCAGAACCTGGTCAAGGAATGTCAACCACATACACTGGGATGTAGTTGTTGAGGTCCTATGCTACACAGGAGCGCAATTTCGTTATTCCCGCAGCGGGGGAAGAGGACTTGCCCGGTGCCAATTCAACAGAGTAGCCAAGGCTTGGCTATATTTCCTGAGTGCTCACTTGATTCCGTCAACTCATTTCACCAATGTACCAGCAGACAGAATAAAGCTCATCTTTAGCATCATGAGGGGTCTGACTATTGATATTGGAATGGAAATAGTGCATAGTATTGGAGAATCAGCAGATTGACTACTACTGACGGATTAGGACATGGTTCATTTATCACTGCATTATGTGCTAGGCACAGAGTCCCAACATTAGCCACAGACATTCTTGAGAAGACTATGCCACCTATAACATACAGTCTAGTCCATTCATACCCTGAACCTGCAAACCCAGCGGATAGTAGACGAGGTCAAGAAGAAGGCGGAGCAAGCGCAGCCGCAATGGAGCAAGAGGAGCTAGAGACAGCCACACAGTATGAGCCCGGCAAAAGCAGCCACCAGCCTCCCGTAGCTTTGGATCCTCCATTGCCAATCATGGAGCAGATGCTCCTAAATCAACAACAGATGATGTGAAATCATGAACAAATGATGCAAGAGCATAAGGACCTGAGCCAGCGCATCAATGATTTGAGCACCATGTTCAACTAGTGGTCAATGCAGTATCTGCCGCCACCACCACCATTTTGAACCGCTATTGTCTGTAAGTCGTCCCTTTTATTTTTGAGTCTTACATATTTGGGACAATGTGTCATTTAAGTTTGGGGGGGGGGGGGAGAGTTCTTATTTTATTTTATTTTATTTTTGTGTGTCTATTGTTGAAGTCTTTTTTATTATGTTTTTGTGTTTATATGAGTCCAATTTTTTTTGATCATGCATGTTGTGTTTACTTGAAACGCCTAGTGAATTAAGTGGGACAATGTAATGGAATAAGAAGCTAAAATATGTGTGCTTAAATTAGATATGTCAAAATTTTATGAAAATCTGATTATTTGGAAGATTTTGTGCTTAGCCTATGTGTTGTCAATTGTGAAAAATATCTATGAGTCTGCGTGCTTGTTATTTGAGGCGAAATAGTTAGGAGGTACATGTTAGGGAGATGATTCGGGCAATTCTTTGTTAGCTCTTGTTACCATTCATTACCTACCATGCAATAAATTGTATCCCTAGTCAGCCCCTTTGAGCCTAAAATAAAAATTGTTTCTTTGACACCCTATGATTCTCTTGTGTTCCATAACCAGTAAGTGAAAACAGGGATAAAAAGAGTGAAAAAGAAATACCAAAAGAGAGTAAAAAATTGATGCACCCCAATGAAATAATAATAATAATAATAATAATAAAATGTAAAAACTTAAGTTTGGGGGTGCATATGTGAATGTGTTTCATGCTCTCAAAAAGAGAAGAGGGGAATGACAGGTATGAACGGAAAAGAAATATAAAAACGAAGGACAAAATGGTTGAATGAGAAAAACGCTTATGGTACGTAATCTAAGCCTAAATGCCAACTTTTATCTACCCCTGCCTAAGCCTACATTACAACCCTGAAAAGTTCTAAAGATCTCTAGAATGTATGTCTATAATTAGTGGAGAATATCAAGTAAACAGGCTCATAGAACTAAATGAAATTGACATGCATAGGTTAGTGTTCATGCTTCCATTAATTGGGATTGAAATGAATTTGCGAAATATCTGATTTGAAATTCTAGATTGTTATATTCATGTTATATGTTCCAGCATATTATCCCAACTGACGTTCATGCTTTTCTAAGTAACCTTGTGCAACTGCTTGATTTGAGTCTTTGAGTCTTTTTGTTTTTGTTTCTTTGATTTTGTTTTGATCTTTGCTCGAGGGTGACTAGTGGGGCGGGTAAATGGGGGTACCGCCCCGCACCCGCTCCAATTGGGGCGGGTATGGGGGATGGTTTGGTGGGTGGTGGGGCGGGTATGGGTATCAAAAGTGCTACCCGCCATGGGTAGTGGGGCGGAGGTGGATTTCATATAAGACCCGCCCCACCCGCCCGCCATGCTATCCGCACTGCACATCGATCAGATCGCACCGCCCATATTCGTATCATCTATTAGTTTAATTAGGCTATTTACGAATTTATTTGGCTCTTTCTTGATTTAAAATGTGACTTGAGCTAACCCGCACCGTAATGCACCACGTTTCTTTTTCTTATTCTCTTTGTTCTCCTTTTTTTTGTTAAATATTTTCATCTTTACTGTTTTTTAATATTCATAATATTTTGACAAGGTTTTAGACTTGATATTCGATACACCATAGTGTAAAGGTTATTTTCTTTTTCCTTTTTCTTATATAACTTTCATTTTGGTGACTAAAACAATTGCTAGACATTATTTGAGCATTTTATTAATGGGTACCCGCCGGGTAAGTGGGTATCCGCGTGAAGTAAGTGGGGCGGGGGCGGGTGAAAGAATTACTACCCGTGATGGGTGATGGGGCGGGGGTGGGGATGTGTTTTAGGTGGTGGGTACGGGTATGGGATACCCTTCCCCGCCCCCGCCCCGCCCCATTGACATCCCTAAGGGTGAGCAAATATTAAGTTTGGGGGTATTTGTTAGGCGTATTTTGTATACGCTTTTGAGCCATTTTTCATTAATATTTTCCCCATTTTCATTTAAATAAGTGTCGTGTTAGAGTCGTTTCTTTCTTTTGAGTCACAGCGGTTCAAAAAGGCAAAATGGCAAAAATGAGCGAAAAGTGGGAAGAAAAGAAGGCTCCCAAAGCAAAAAGAACGAAAATTGACAGATCCGTACGAAAGTATCTGGTCACGGCGCGAGAAATCTGAAGCGCAGAATATTGGCGCCGCGCCATGTCTGAACTGCGGCTTGCCGACGCGGGAAAATACGATCGGAGGCACAATTGACCACGGGCAAAAGGGTCCAGGGCACACGATTTTTGCAGCATATTTAAGCCCTTATAATAGATTTTTAGACAAACGGGATACACAACACATCATAACCTTGGCGGCTACAATTGGAGACATTAGTTCTAAGTATTTCTTTTTCTTTTCTCTATTTTAATTCAGTTCATGTTTGGATTTGTATTAGTTCTTAACATGTCTATGGCTAGGAGCTAAACACTTTATTAGAGCTTTTCTATTGAATCACTTGAAACTCTTATTCATGAATTAATGTATTAGTTTGGGTTCTTCTTCACTTGATGAAGATTTATTCAATATTGGTATGAATGTTTGATAGTTAACTGATCACTAATTATCATAATCTATATGATTTCGAATCAAGAACCGAGAGGAGAGGTTTGGATATGCTGTAATTGAATAGACATAGGTTAAAATGGCGGACGAAAGTACCCCGATACTTGTGTAGCATTATAGGTTATTATTCTTAATCCTCCTATGTGGTAAAACTTATCATAGAAATATAGAAAGTTTTTACACTGGGTTGAGCGATTATATATCCTAACCGGAATATAAGACAGTCTAGTTAACCTGCTATCTTAACGTAGAAGAAGAAGTCATTCTTGTTGCATTTAGGATTGAAAAGAGTGGATAGTCGAGGATATTGAAAGCCCTATTTCCATCATAACTGATTAAACCAAAGTAATTTAGTTTGATTCTTACAATTACTCCAGTAGTGTTAGATAAAAACCCAAATCAATCATCGTTTGCCAAATAGATAACCTAGAATATATGTTCGGTAATTAGAAACCAGTCTCTGTGGACGATATTCGGTCTTACCAGACTATATTACTTGTAACGATACGTACACTTGCGTGAACATTTGTAAATCGGCCTAACAAACATAAATGCCCCAATGCGGAGGTGTGAAAGGTTGGCTATGGACGGATACATGAGGGGTAGAGGTAGACCGAAGAAGTATTGTGGAGATGTGATTAGACGGGACAAGACGCAAATGCAACTCACTGAGGACATGACCTTAGATAGGGGGTTATAAAGGACACGTATTAGGGTAGTAGGTAGTCCAGCGTACTCATTCCTACGCTTACAAACTGGTAGTTGTAATATTATTATTGTATGCTCGCTTAGCCTATCATACTAGTAGGAACAATATTGCCTTATAGTCTCTTGTCGTTTGATTTATGATGCTATATTTATTTTGTTTGTCTTATTTACTTGCATTATTTATTGCTTATTTTTTCTCTTTCAGAATTCGTTATCATGACTTACTCACTTTGTTTTTCTTAGTTTGTTTAGGCTTGTGTTTTGACTTGAGTCGAGGGTCTCTCAGAAACAACCGCTCTACCTACCAAGGTAGAGGTAAGATATGCGTACAATCTACCCTCCCCAAACTCCACATTGTGAAATTTCACTGAGTATGTTATTGTTCTTGTAATCACATAATTATTATGTTATAGCTAAGATAATATTTATTCCTTCATAAATACATTGCCTAGTCAAACTATTAAGCCATATAGATTGAAATGGAGGGAGTAGATCTATCAAATACAAATCTTCAAATAAATGTCTTCCAGAATGTATAATATTTAAAAGAAGAAAAACTTTAATTCCAAATTCCAAATAAAAAAGGTCGCACAGTAAGCCAAAGCTGCACCCACATGTACACGTGGAAGCATTTCGTGATTCGGACATTATTTATTTTAATTAATTAATTATTTGGAGTTTGTTTCCGAAATTCTCTCTGATGGTAGCCGGCGGCACCGGCAGAGTGGCATTCCTGCTAATAATCTCAAAACCAAGTGGCATATTACTCAAACTGTCAACACAACATTAACATAGTTAGTAACCTTTTACTTTTCCGATCTTTTCACTTTGACCAACACGAAGTTTGTGTGAAATTATAATTAGAAATTCCTGAATTTGACATGTAAAAACATCTCATTCAGAGTTATCTCAAATATTTTGAAATCATGTTCTAATTCGTAAAAGTGGATAATTAATTGAGCTAAGACTTGCGAATTATGAACCTTTACAATATATTATGACTTATACTACTTAATAAAAAATGGGAAAAAAAAGCTCTAAATTTTTTCATTTTTCGAAAGCACTATACAGTAGCGCACCTCGTACGGATTCAAAGACGGTCTTCATCTCATTAATTTTTCACTTAACATAAAAGTTCACAACAAAATCCAAAAGATTCACATTAAATTTTATCTTTCTTTTGTATGGATACATTTTAGTTCAAGATTTGTCCTTCTTTACTCCACAACGCATAAAATTACGATTTAATGGTCAAACTTCTTGTTTAACTTTGTAAATGTAATAATGTATTAATATTATTATTAGAGATAATTTTAGAGACTTTCATTCAGATTTCCATTCATTACACTAACATCTTTTGTAATTTATGATACTATATTTAGCTTTATTATTTAAATATTTTTGTAACAATTCTTTTAGTCTATTAATTATTAATGTAAAGAGTTATAATTTGACCAATTTGCCTTTGCTAATATATTTTTAGTTTCATTAATTCGAGGTCGTGTTATAAACCAAAATTTAAAGGGAGTTAAGTATAATATTATAAACTACAACAAAAAATAGTTTTATATGACATTTGTTTTAGAGTTCAACTAATTCAAATTCATATTGTATCACATCTATTAAAGAAAAAAATGACTCCTATTAGGACTTTTCTTATTCTGTTTAAAAAAAAATTAATTACGTAGGGGTATGAGTAAGAGAACGGGGGATAGAGAATTACGGTTGGAAATTTGTCTTTGACGGGAGTTGCGACCGACCAACTTTAACGACTTAAACACTAGTGTTACGTATGTTGGAGAATCCGGTTCTTTACACATGCATGATCTACTAAGTACGTAGATAACCGTACGACAAAAAATCGTCAAATTTCGTTGAGAAATGGAAGAGATATTGGTCCACGAAGTAAGATGTTTAAAGCATGAAAAAGTGTGGTTTGAGATCAATTCTTCCTCATTGATGGAGGAAGAAAGAACTGTTGTGTTTATAAGACTCAAAATTGGTTTGGGATTTGGGACCCCAAGGGGTATCCCATGTGTTTGAAGGAGGGAGGGCCTAGATGTGCTTCGGTTTAAGGAAAGCCCACGCGCGCCCGCCCGTCCGGTTCGGGTCACGGGATATTATCTTTTTGGACCAGAATTCTTTCATATATACAATTTGGTCCCTGAAGTTTCCAGAAAGTCAGAATTGGGCAGAGAGATCAGAAACGCCACAACACTCAATTCAACCATTTATTTTGGCTGAATTACTCCTCCTATATTGGTCAATCCGTTGTTCTTTTTCACCATTTATTTTGGTGGTATTACTACCTCCATAATGGCCATTACTTGGCCAGTAATGACACTTATGGAGGCAGTTCAACAGCCCCTCCCTCACCTATATAAACAACCCCTTTGCATCATTGTTGAGAACATATTACAATTGATGAAAAACACAAAATATAATTCTTCTTCCTATAATCTTCCAAGCATCATTTCGTTACTCAAAATTCTTCACGGTAACACTTGAGTTTCCTTTGCTCAATTGTTCTATTGTTGTTTTATCTTGGGAGACAATTGTCCAGGACGTATAACGGATACAAACGGGGCAATATTGTCTTAAAGACAGAGTGTCACACTCGACTCAGCATTCACAAAACAGTTTCCATTTTTCTTGTTCAACGTCATTGTAATTTCAATTTTGTTGTTGAATTATATTTTCAATTCTTGTAAGTCTTATCAGTTATTTGTAATTCTCGTTTCCTGCATCTTTGTAACCAACAATTACAATGTGAGATTAAATTTTCATCAATAAGGTGAAAATTTAAGTAATCGACTAATTGAGCTATCAAATTACTATTACTTAGATAACTCTGAACTCGAAACCTCTATTAAGAATATAGTCATGTTTTTCTACCACAATCCATGATGGTAGGTAATATGTTAAATGACCCGCATGGGTGTACTCGATTAGTTCAGGGGTGGCGGTGCTCCCAAAGCGAGTTCGAGCCACAGCGTGCATGATGTGGGAGTTCATTTTCTCCTTTGTGAGGAATGACTCATGCTAAGATCGCGCATCTGTGATTTACTCCTCCACTAATCTCTGCTTACGATTAGTGTTCACTCACTGTCTGGCCGAGGGAAGGGCAATGAAAGAGGATTCCTCCCAAGGTAATATGTTAAATGAGATAAGTATTTACTAATTAAGAAAATAATTTCAAACTCCAGTTTAAATTTGATGAGTTTTTCCGTTACACACTGGTGTTATAACTCTCACTTCACTCACTCTGTCTCACATAAAAAGTGAGAAACACAACATTAAAGAGTCCATACCACACACAAATACTTCCAAATCTCAAATTTCTCTCTCCCATTATGATTTAATTTCCTCCTCATTTGTTATCTACTTATCTCTACAACTCAAATCATTCACTCTCCCTCTTCAACATTTTTCCTATTTAATTTACAAAAAATATATATTTCTTGCTAGCACAAAGCAATGGCAGAAACAGCAAAATATGCACCTATCAATGGTGGAACATTAATTACATACTTGAAAACACACTTTTCAGTTGTCAAAACTAAAAGAACTGTTGCTTGTGCATATGGTTGTGTGTTTGTTTTCATTGTTGTTACTACTTTCGTGGCTTTTAGTCCTTCTAATAACCCTTCTTCACCATGGTTCACTAACATTTTTTCTTTAAACAAAGTAGAAAATGGTCCTTATAGATCTCAGTTCTCTTCAATTTGGTCCAACCTTTTTCCAAAATCTTCAATTCAAGTCCAGAATCTTAGTTCTAATGTTCCAAGAACTTCAAATAACAAATTTGAGCAACCCCATTTGGATAAAAAACCACAAATTGGCCAAAATCATACTCAAAATAATGAGTCTCATGATAAAGTTGGAGTCTTGGAA
The DNA here is from genome assembly GCA_029844215.1 of Przewalskia tangutica. Classification (NCBI taxonomy): domain Eukaryota; kingdom Viridiplantae; phylum Streptophyta; class Magnoliopsida; order Solanales; family Solanaceae; genus Przewalskia; species Przewalskia tangutica. The sequence continues at coordinate 120,458,948 of CM056730.1, read as the reverse complement.
AAGCCCTTAAATGTAACTAGGACTACAAATTCTTCTGTGTTGAGTGGTAAAGAGTCATCAGTTGTGAAGAATGAGACTCAAAACAATGATTTTGATGATAAAGTTGGAATCTTGAAGCCAAATCACAGCACAATTCAGGCTCATAAGTCTCCAGTGACTGTTAATCAGACTCACAGTAAAGATGTTGATGATAAAGTTGGAATATTTAAAGCAAGTCAGAGCACAATTGAGGGTCCTAAGTCTCCAGGAACTATAAATCAGACTGAAAGTAAAGATTTTGATGGTAAAGTTGGAATCTTGAAGGCAAATGAGAGCAAAATTGAGGGTCATAAGTCTGCAGAAACTGTTAATCAGACTCAAAGCAAATATTTTGATGTTAAAGTTGGAATCTTGAAAGCAAATCACAGCACAATTGAGGGTCCTAAGCAAAGTTCAGCACCAAAGTCCTCTTATGGGGTAAAAAGTGGTAATGGGGTTGGAGAAAAGGGAACTATAGAGAAGGAGATGAAGAACAATTTTACTTCTTCTTTTGTGAAGAAGGGGATACATGGGACAAATTTGAATGTGTTGGCAAAGAAAGGGGTTGAGGATTTGGTCAAGTCTTTGTTGAATTGTGATTTCTTTGATGGGAATTGGGTGACAGATGAATCTTACCCTTTGTATAAACCTGGTTCTTGTTCTCTTATTGATGAACAATTCAATTGTTTTCTTAATGATAGGCTTGATACTGGTTACTTGAATATGAAATGGAAACCCAAGGCATGTAGTCTTCCCAGGTAAATTATGCATATCTATGTGCCCTTAAATGTTCTTGTTTTTCACATTTCTAATTAGTGTAATTTTGATTTTTCTTGCACAAAAAAGTTAATTAATCAGAGTAATTGATAATTAAACTGCAAAAATGTGACTTCAAAGATCCTGTGCTGATTATATATATGTATATTTGTGGTTTCTAGCATATATTTCTGGTATATGTAAATTTGATTTAGTCTGTCAATGAACATGACCCCCTTTCATTTTAATAAAGTTGATCTCTTTCATCAATTATGTAATGTATATTCAGATCTTCATAGGGTATATGTGGCATTGTTTCTTGATATAGGAGATTAATAATCTTTGATATAAATCAGCTGCAGCAACATTCAATGTTTAATTGTTCTAATAGTTGAGTTTTGGAGCTTATTATCAGATTGAATGCCACTCATATGCTGGAACTATTAAGAGGAAAGAGACTAGTATTCGTTGGCGATTCTCTCAATAGGAACATGTGGGAATCCCTTATTTGTATTCTTAGAAACTCCGTCAAAAATCAGAATAAGGTTTATGAAGAATTCGGAAGACACCATTTCAGAACAGAAGCTTCATATTCATTTATATTCGAAGTAAGTATCTGATGTAAGCCGGATTCATTTCAAGTATCAGAATTCTCATCGATATTTTTACTCTTAGTTTTTGCTTCCGTAAAAATTTCAGGAGTATAATTGCAGAGTGGAGTTTTTTGTGTCTCCTTTCTTGGTTCAACAATGGGAAGTTGCAGATAAAAAAGGAGGGAAGAAGGAAACACTTCGACTTGATTTGATCGGAGAGTCTGCTGATAAGTATAGAGATGCAGATATATTAGTCTTCAACACCGGTCACTGGTGGACTCACGAGAAAACTTCCTTAGGGTAATTCGTTTTTGTGTTTTTCGACATACATAACCAAGTCATTTATGCTTAATTAACTTTAACATTAAACAATGCTGTATTTTCAGGAAGGACTATTACCAAGAAGGAAGCCATGTGCACAATGAACTAAATGTTCTCGAGGCCTTTCGACGAGCATTAACAACATGGGGAAGATGGGTCGATGCCCATATAAATCCCAAGAAGACATTTGTTCTCTTCAGAGGTTATTCTGCTTCTCATTTCAGGTAATAACGAGAAATTCAAAATCAAATCGCATTAATTAACTTGTCTATAGCTCTTTCTCTAGCTAGCTCTTTATTGTGTAGTTTTAAAATAAGGACTACTTTATTATTATCACTTCACGACTAATTGATTAATGTAAACAACAATTATAACCTTCTAATTGGTCTTTATTACTAGCATGTGGCATTGTTTTCATCACCACTTAGATTACCTTTTAGAGAAATTGACATAAATAGCCGCCCACCAAAATAATAGCCAATAAATATACATAATAGTGTATATTTGACTAGCGAATATAATTATTTTTGGCCATCCGGCCAAATGTGTAACTTGCCCTAAATTTATGTCCTCTGACAGTGGCGGACAATGGAATTCTGGCGGGGCATGCGACAGTGAAACAGAGCCAATAAAGAACGACACATATTTGACCCCGTATCCATCCAAGATGGCGGTATTAGAAAACGTCTTCAAAGGAATGAAAACTCAAGTCTCCTATCTTAATATCACAAGAATGTCGGACTATAGAAAAGACGGACATCCATCAATATATAGGAAACCGAATTTGACATACAAGGAGAGGAGATCACAATGGAGGTATCAAGATTGTAGCCATTGGTGTCTTCCGGGTGTACCTGATGCTTGGAATGAGCTGTTATATGCTGAACTTTTGGTAAGACTGCACCAAAAACAAGAGAAAAAGTCATAGATAAAACAAATGTTGCACTGGCTTTTCAACAAATGCTGACGAGTGCGTATCTGATCCTTCAAAAATAATTTATTCTTGAATTATTTGACACGGGTGCAGTAACATTTTTGAAGAATACGAGCAACATAGAATTTACAAACACACATATATAAGGAGTCGATGTACATGGAAATAGTGAGTTTAAGCCTATACAAAAATAGTGCTGGCTTTTTTTCTTTGTTTTTTGCCTTTGTTCTCGAAGTTATATTTCTATGTAGAGGAAATAGAACAAAGAAAGAGTAAATTATATATGAGAGGAAGAGAGTTGAATTTTCCCTTGAAAAAAGGAATTTTGATGTTTAATTATAATTCTCTCATACTAGTGTTTTCAAGTCTTTGAGGGCTTGGAAAGTGTAAATTCTCAATAGTTTATAATATTGATTTTTGAATAATTTAAGGTATGGTACTTATTGTTCTTTTAGATCATGTTACGCATAGTAATGTTTTGTCGAAAACCGTGAGTTCTTTATACATTATTCTATGTTGTCAAAGATGTATATGTTCAAGCCTTTTTAAACATAAACATATTCTTAATCCCTTTTTATTAAATTAAAGGGGGTTTAAAATTGATGTTGATTGTGACGCTAATCTTTTGATGCTTTTGATGAGAGCTTACGTGTCGCGTCTAAAACCTAGGAAAGTAATTATGTACCCCCTCCGTCTCATATTAATTGTCTACTTTTATTTTTTACAGCGTTCTTTAAAAAATCATAAATAGAAGTGTATTTTTACTTACATTACCATTATCTTTTTCTAACTAATTGTATTCTAACAAATATAGGTTATTTTAAAAAATAATGAATGTTAAAAGCATAGTAGGAAAAACTTAATTAATTTTATCTTGATATTATAAATGGACAAGTACTTAATAGGTGACCACCTATTTTTATTCAAAGAAAACGAACTACATCAACTGCCACTACATCAACATTTGTCTTTCCTGTCTCTTTGTAGGAAATAAATCAAGAGTAGAAAATCTAAGTTGTTTTAGATTTAATTTATGTTTAATTCGAATTTATATTTGAATAGGATTTTCTAGTCTTAGTTTATTTTAGTTTTTAATATTATAAGTAGAGTTGTTCTGTCACATATTTTTATTATAGTGAGATTCAAGAGTTTTGAGTTATTGAGTAAAATTTTCTACCTCCTCTTTCTAGTTTGATTAATTTCTTCCATATAGTAATTATTGGGTCTTTCACTTTGTGCTTATATTATTCCTTCGAGTATTTTATTTCCTTCACCCTTTCTACACTTCCATCATTAAAACAAAATCATCTTAGAGAGAGATTAGTTTCTCCACAATCACAAATGTATTATTTTAGCAGAGATGAGAGAACTAAGCTAATCTTATTCATGTTAATCAAATAAAGCTTTCGATGCAATATTAAATGCATCCCACTTTTCACAACAAAAAAATCAACTATTTTTAGCATTCCAAATAAATCACATCAGATGCATAAATAAGTTTTAAAGATTCATTGATCCATTCATTATTCCACTAACTAGCAGAATTACTTTACCAGTAAATATAAAAAACAAAAACAAAAACAAAGCATGTAGTAGGACTATAATTGTTGCGTCTAAGTCACGGGTGGTACTAAGATGGAGCAAGATACTGACAAGTGATTCAAAAACGTGGAGCTTCTGATTCAAGTTTTTGGATTCTTTTTGGATCTTACTAGTTTTCACACTTTCCACTGGACGGTGCTGACAAGCTTCACAAATTATGCATAAGTTGTTTGGAAATTGACAAGTGTGGCTTGCTCAGTTGGTAAAACGTCTTCACCTATAATCGGTAGATCCAGCGTTCGAGTTACGCTAGATGGAAGTATGAAAACACTATTGATCCTCAGAAATGGGATGTAAAAAAAAAGTTGTCTGGGAATTGTTAGAATATTGTAGACATAGTTTCAAAAGTATTTCTTCACCTTTCAAAATCATCCTTTTAATTGGAAAAATAAAGCAAGAAAGGAAAGTGGTTTAACCGGACCGGCCCGGACCGGTAAGGACATACCGGGTTGGGGGTCGGATTATTCCCCAACCCCAACCCGCACGGGTCATTTCAAAACCCGGTACAGCCCGAACCGGTTAGGCCCGGTATTGGAAAACCGGTTCCATTCTGGGTTAATCTGACGGGCCGACCAGGTTACAAAAAAAAATATTGCCCAACGGTCATTTCGACCGTTGGGCTTGGGGGGGCTGGGGGGGGGCAGGGGCTGGCCAACGGTCATTTCGACCGTTGGTCAATATTATTAATTTTTTTTTTGTTTTTTGTTTTGTTTAATTATTTATTTTAATTCCATTTTTACCCTTTAAAAAATCTATAAATTCTCTACATTTTCTTCATTTTTATCACACAACATTTCTCTCAATTCTCTTATTCTCATACTCTCTTAATCATCTTTATTATCAATTTTCAAGTTATTAATATTATTAGTTTTCAAATTCAAAGTAGCAAGACGCAAGACTTCGAGCTTCGAGTTTCTATTGAATTCTGAATCCCGAAGTTTGGTACACTCGTTTCTATTGAATTCTGAATCCCGAAGTTTGGTACACTCGTTTCATTCTCTAATTATTTTATTAAATTATCATATTTATTTGTTGATTATTTAAATATTTTATAATGTCTTTACTAAGGGGAATTGCGTCGGATCGTAGTAAATCTAGTTCAAGGGTAAAAAAATGTAGGTTCTTCATCATCTAATCAAAATATAGATTATGATCAAATGCGAAGATTTTGGAATGAAGATAATGAATGTGATAACGTTCAATTAGATAATATTGTTGAACTTGAAGAAAAGAACCGCTACACCTCTTAGTGTTCATACGTTGTTAGTGCTGGTGGTAGTCAAGGTCGTAGACCTCCTTTACCGTAACCGATGCAAGAAGAAAAAGGAGTAAAGTGTGGCTCTTTATGATAAAGTTGTGGTACCGATAGAGTTAAATGTAATATTTGTGGGAGAACTTATAAACATAAGACGGGGGTAGTGACGGGGGCGCACTATAGCTAGACATATAAAATTCGATCATACAAAGACAATGGAATCATGTCCCTAATTTAGAACCGGCCAACAACAACTTAATTCATTAACGGGGTTGGCTAAGTACGATCCAAAAGATCGCATTGAATTAGCAAAAATGATTGTCGGAGGTTGTTTGCCTTTTCTTTCGCTTCTTCATATTTAATTACATATATTCAAAGAGTATATAATCCTTTTTTAAAGGTGTTCCTCGTAGTACTACTAGAGCCGATATTTTTAGACTTCATAATGATTATGTTATTTTCTTGCAATATTTATTTGTTAACCTTCCATGCCACGTTAGTTTTACTTGGACATTGGACACGTTGAAGCAGTTATGATTATTTAACAATTACTTGTCATTGGATTGATGAAAATTTTAGAATGGAAAAATGTATTATTGCTTTTGCGTATGGCGAGGATCAAAGTCATCTTGGAAAATATATAAGTTTAAACTATTTGTTTTTATGCCCAAAAATATAATCTTTATAATAAAATACTTTGTGTATCATTCGATAACGCATCTAATAATCACTGTAGATCTTTTAAAGCGGAAGTACAACCACCACTTCGATATATTTCATGTTCGTTGCTTGTCATATTTATAATTTAATTGTTAAAAGTGGTCTTGATTTATTTTCACCAAATAAAACTTGTCAAAAGAGTCATTGGAGTTATTCAGTAATAATAGGAAAAATAGAATTATAGAATTTAAAGAAAAATGTAAACAATTTAATTTGAGACCTAAATTCATGCCAAAAGAGATTATTACACGGTGGAATTATACTTATTTATTTTTAAAAGAATGTTATAAGTATAAAGACCCCATAACACATGTTTCAAATGTGCATTGTAAGAACGTGATGTATATATTAACCGACGAACATTGGAAATCAATTGGTGAACTTTTAAAAATTTACGTAAATTTTACATCGCAATCGTTGAATTTTCGTGATCTTATTACCCAACAGCTTGTAATGCTTTAGCTCATATAAATGAAATTTCCTATTTACTTTATGGTTTAAAATCAAATGTGAAATATAAAGATGCGATTCTGATTATGTTTGAAAAGTTTAAAAATATTTTTTCCTATTCCCGATGTTTATTGTATTGGTGCGATCTTAAATCCTTCTATTAAAAAGTAGATTGTCATAATTTAATATTTAGTTTATATACTTATATGGAAATAGGTCAACGAAACTCCATCTTCATTTGATTGCATAAGTAAACTTGATACTAATTTAACTACATTATATGAATATTATGCTACATTACACGATAACACCAACTCGCTACTAATATTCCTTCTAGTTCGGTTCTGTGTCTACACCTGCAGGATTCAATGATGATGACGATGAAGAAGAGTCTTTAGACATATGGAGCACTTATACAACACAACCAACCACAAGCCGATCTTGCGATGAGATGCAATTTTATTTGCAAAAGCCAGCGGAGCCGAAGAAAAATTTTGACCCTTTACAATGGTGGCAGGATAACAAAAGGCAATTCCCGGTACTTGCAGCGATGGCGGGATGTTCTTAATGTGTCGATCTCAACGGTGGCTTCAAAGTGCATTTAGCCAAGCACGAGATCAAATAGGAACACACGCCACTATCGGGTGAAACACATTAAGTGTTAGTGCTGGCGGATGGATCGGATCGCAGAGAAGAAATCAAGGATGTGAGACGCGTTAATTCTCCTAAGATGAAGAAATAGGCAATATTTTGAAAGGCGAGCGGAGGCGGATCGAATTAATACTCGATTTAGAGGCTATGGAGCATAACCAATTCAATCAACCTATAGATTACGAAGAACTTGCAGAAGGATCATAATATGTAAATAAAATTATTATTACTTCATTATGTACTTTTATTAACATTATGAAAGTTCAAAAGTTAACATCTTATCATTAGTTTTAATTTTACTATCTATTTAGTTGTTAATTTGTTATTACTTATTTGTTAACTTATATCTACTAATCTAATAAATTAATAAAAGTATAATTACAAATTTACAATATAAAGTTATAAACTTATAAAGTATAAAGTTATAAACTATAAAATAAAAAGTTAACTTTAAAGTTTCAATTTCAATATATACAACTAAATTATATATTATATTATTATATTACATATTTAAATTGAATTTAGTTTATATTATAGAAAATAAATTCTCGAAATAAAAAAAAAAAAAAAAATAAGCGGACCGGTTGGACTGCTCGACCGAACCGCACGGGCCAACTCGAATCGATAACGAACCGGACCGTTGGCGGTAGTCATGAACCGACCGTGAATCGTCGAGCAAGTTAAACTTGATGAGGCTACCGGTCGGACGGTCACCGTTAGCCGGGTATACCTTAAATGGAGCAATTATTGCTTAAAATTTCCATAAGTTGTCGATTTTTGAGACAGGTATTTAATAAATGATTCTATTTTTCTTGCAATCTATAAATCTTTTAGACCATGATCTAAAAATTCCTTTTGAGACAATTGAGAAGTTTATGACAAAATGTTGGACCACAATCTAAAATTGTAAGTTAATACAAACATTAAATGACAGTTTAATATTTTTTCTATAAGATTGAAAAATATATGATCAAATATTAAATGCTAATCTAAAGTTGTCGGAAGAGTAACTTGTATGTATAACTTTAAAAAATGAGTACAAAATCTAAATTGGGAGTTGGGGCATTTGCGTATCAGTCCAAATATTGATGATAACGCGCAAAATGTAATGGGCCACAAAACTGTTAATTGGTGGGAGCTTATATATAGGTTTATTTATATGTTGGATCTCACCTGCAGGCTGAAGATTATTGATCCAACCAATATATATGATAATTTGATAGGAAACTCAGGTTAGGGCCCATTTCAACCACTGCCACAAGTTTGAGTTGTTGCCATTAAGTAGGGATATCAGCGGGGAGGGTAAATACGGGTATCGCCCCGCACTTGCTTTAGTTGGAGCGAGTATGGGAATGATTTGGTGGGTGATGGGGCGGGTATGAATATCAAAAGTGTTATCCGTTATGGATAGTGGGGCGGGGTGAATTTCATATAAGACCCGCCCCGCCCTCTACACGTCCCGCCCCGCCCCGCTACCGCCCATACATGTTTGTATTGGATTATTTAATTATGCTGATTTTCTAGTATTCTTAACTAGACAAGGACTTGAAATCCCTTATTCTTGTCAAGACTCCCTTATTCTTGTCAAGACTCCTTTAAAATAAAGTGTATGGTACCCTTCAAAGTTTTTAATGTTTTTGTGTGAAAATATATGGTAGAATGCAATAACTCTATCAGTGCATATGTGACAACTTTGGTAATGATATTGGAGTTTCTCTTTTTCTTTTTTTTTTACAATTATGATTATTTGAAAGGACTAGAAAATTTCTTGTCTTCTTCTATATAAATTTCACGCTTTATTTTAATCTTTTAATATTCCTAATATTTTGGTAAAGTTTCAGACTTTGATATTTGATACATCATAGCGAAAAAAATTTATTTTTTCATTTTCTTGACCTCATTTTTTATTATATAATTTTTTTTACTACCGATGATGGATACCCACCGGGATAAGTGGGGCGGGGGCGGATGGAGAATTTACTACCCGTAATGGGTGGTGGGACGGGGGAGGGTGGGTTTTAGGTGGCGGGTACAGGTACGGGGTCCCCTTCCCCTGCCCCAGCCCCCGCCCCGCCCCATTGACATCCCTACCATTAAGGCCTTGTATTCGGTAAATACTTACTGACATCAGGTATTTACACCAAACTATTAAAATTTTCATGATTTAATGAAGTGAATATATATTAATTAATTATGGTTAAGTGATAGTTATATATATTTAAACACATGTCATACAATCATTAATTTGATGTACCGGTATAAATAAGTATTTACCCTTATATCCCCATGATGTTTTTTGGTATAACATTATGTTGTTGCACCGCCACCACATTCGTTTGATTTCTGGAGCATTCAGCCCGTGGAGAATAGTAGAAACTATAAATAATTTAAATTTTAGCGGCTTCAGAATTTAACTTCTGATGTTGCAGTGTTAAATTTCAAACGTTCGGATCTTATTGAATTAAGTTTGAATGCAGTTCAAATTCGGACATGAGGTTTGAACTTTAAGAAGTCTAGTCGTCTAGATTAGTCAAATCTCAAAGTAATTATTTGATAAAAACCAAAATTAAAGGCTGTGATTCCCCCCACCCTTTTGTTAGACTTCATTATTAGGAAAACTTATCTTTGTGAAGTATATACCAGACTCTATTGTTAAAAGACATTCGGAAGGCCCGGACTATAAGGTCTATTGTGCGCAGTCTTATCTTGCATTTATGTAAAAGACTGTTTTCACGACTTAAATCCATAATTTTCTAATTACACTTTATCAGTTACGCCAAAACTCCCTTCATGCAGATTCTATGGCTCTGAAACTTTATTCTTAACTTCCAGAATGCAACAAAAAGTTAAATTTACTCCATACACGATACTGAACATTATTTCAACTAAAGCTTTCAGATTTTTACAGAGTTTAAATGGTTTTCCCCTCATCTCCTCTTCTCTGTTGAGTTCATCTCGTAGAGGGGAGCTATAGTTCAATAGATCGCCGTTCAAAAGAGATCTCGAAGGCTTGAACTTTTTGCTAGCTTTGAAACATGGGCCGAAGGAAAAAGGAAGACCAAACAAAGTCGTATATAGTAATCTCTACAATAAATATTACTGGTAATTGATAATTTGCCAATTTTTTTTTTATCAAAAACTAAACTACAGTTGTAATAGTAATTTTTCTACACCGTCAACATATGGAACTTTACCATATATGTTGATGTTGGATAGGATGTTGAGACAACATCTGCGAAAGCACAGGACAAAATCATCAGGATGTTGCCTGCGATGTTGCGACAATATTTCTGTCAACATCTATTTAACTGTTTTGTCTATTCTTCCGGCCTAAGCAGTTGAAGTTACTGCGAGTAAAAATAACCTAGGCAAGCTTACCAGATTGTTGTGTTTAAATCGTGATGAAAGACCAAGTCAAAACGTGGAGAGAAAGCAGCGAAGACCAAGTCCAGCTCGTTGAGGATTTTTAAGAGGAAGACTCGGTCCAAGCTGCTGTCATCTTTTGCTCAACCTCCGCAACCATCATTGAAGATTTCAAGGGAAGCTCAACACTATAAATAGAGGAGAGCTTCACAAGTATCGATATCCAGATGTAGAGAAGAAGAACTTCCAAGAGAGCTCTCGGATTTTACCTTAGAAAACTTGATCAACCTTTTAGCCTAAAGTTGTTTTAACAACATCTTGTCCCACATTGCAATCGCTATATCTATTCTAGATTAATCTTATTGTTCAAGTGATTGTAATGAAGATGTTGTCTTTTATCTTTTAGATTTTGTAACTTTAGGCGAAGTCATCTGTGACTTCATTTTTTTATGTAATTTATTTTTCGTGTAACGCTCAATTTGTAAAAAGAAAATCTTTGTAATTGTATATAATTTATACAATTATTTTGGTCATCGACCATCAATGGATATATTTATATATACCCTTGAAAATATATACCTTGTGTTCTTTCACTTTTCCGCTGCATTTACTCTAATAAGGTTTATTCTGTTTTATTACAATGTTGCCTCAGATGTTGACCCAACATTGAAGGCAACATCCAGTGACTTTTTTGTTGTTCGTAGTTTTGCGATTTTTATCTTACGTTTTACGAATTCGGGACCCAACAATATATATATACACACCAGACACAACATGCTCCTACCATGTATCATTATCTTCTTTTTGTCTTTCGTGGGTGTAATAACTAATAAGTGTCCACATTTCCATGATTTCAAACAAGGGCTTAAGGTTGATGTCACATTTATGATGGAAAGCAATATCTTGTGAAGTAATAATAAATGCTAAGTTGTTATACGTACTGTACTTTAAATTTATCATTAATGGCTTAGAGGGGAAAATTTTACTGGTTTTATTCTGATCTCTGTGAATATGTTCTCTGTACCTCATAGAGCCATTGTTCTCCTTGCTATAGCATTTATTTCCCCTAATGAATAGTTTCTGGCATAGGATAAATAAACAAGAATTTTATTTAATAAATCTACCTTATTTTCCCAGAAAATTAACCAGTTATTTCAGTCTAATTACTTTTCGAACTAGTATATCGTTTTTCTTAAGCATTCACTGAGTGTTGAAAATACGTGACATTCTCCGATTTGTTCACATGTTAAATTAGGGGAATATTCGAGCGATTGCGTTCGTCGATCCAAATTCGCCCACCAGGCTCATAATAAGAATAAGACTAATTATAGAGACACTTTTACATATATTTCCTATTTTTTCAACTTTGGTACTATATTTCTTTTATTTTTTAAAGATGAAACATAAAAATTTCATTTCAGTTATGCCTCGCGTCTAGAGTCCCTTCCTAGATGGTATATAAAAATTAAATTCTCCTTTAAAGTTTAAGTTCTCGAAACTTACTGTGAAGTATAGATATACCACAAATATACACATTATATATGTAGTTAGTTTGTAGTTTGTTGGAAGTTTGTTGGTTAGTTAAGAGTTGTTAGATATTGTTAAGATATATTAAAGAGGTGGTTAGTGTGAGTGTTGATTACATTGTATAAATAGGCACCATTTGTGCATTTTCATATTAAGAGAAAATAAAGAAAAGCTCCCACAAAAACAAAAACTTTCTTCCCTCTCTCATTTTACCTTCTCTGTTTGGAATTGAATCGATCCAGAATTTAACATGGTATCAAAGTCCGGGAGAGTGGATCAAGGCTATCTACGACGATATTGTGAAGATTCGATCTATTTTTTGATCTGTTCCTGCATTCAATAGAAATTGTGGAGTGTGGATTAGTTCGACTGTGGATTGCTTACAGTTGTGGTATAATTGAACATTCGTCTATTCCAATTGTTGTAATTTCTCGATCGATTAGTTCTTCAATTGTTCAAATTCATTCAAATTCACTCAATTTGCAAAAATGACTATGAGTGGAGAAAGTTTGAGAAACGAGACATCGTTTCCTGCGGATACACTCCGCTTTGTCGTTATCATGCGCGACGAAGATCGCGCAGTGTGTCTTCGAGGTATGTTAGTCGGGTTCTTTGTGATTCGGACTCAGCGCGAATTATCAAATTAGATTTCGATTTGAGACTGCTGTAATGGAGGCTTAAAAAATTCTTGAGGCATCATTTGATGAAGAGTTAGTACGGCAACATCTAGGATGGATTGCAGACATCAACAAGCTGGTTCTGAAAAGCAAATTCAGTAAAGGCACTGATCTGACACATATTTTTGCCAGTGGTAGAAGAGATTTCGGAGAGTTCAACATCTACAATCCTTGAATTGAGTTGTTGGCAAATTGATATTATCGAACCTAGTATCATTATACAGGAATCTCTTCGCATTATTCCGGAAATCGCTGAAAATATGCAGAGCATGAGCTTCTGATTGTCGATTTTCTAGTACGCACCTTTGCTCTCAGAGGAGATACTGAGAGTTGCATATTCTATAGATTGATGGAAGGATCGAGGAGTTTTCAGCTAGAAATCGACTGAGAACTGAGGGATACTTCGTCGGGAGCATTCTGGATTGAGTTGAAGCTCAATTTACAGTTTTCTTTACAGGTCAATCAAATGTTCGATTGCCTGTTTTCATTTGTTTAGCTCAGGACAAGGGAATCGAGGAATTTCTAGTCGAAATTGGACTAGAAATTGAGGGAGACTCCACTACATATCCGAGCTTATTATAAAAGCTTGCATAGGGAGAATTAAGGTTGTCCAACGGGGCGGGATATACCGACCCCGCCCCGACCCCCCTGTACCGGTATCGATATACCGGTATTCGATATCAGTATCGGTATGGGGCCGAGAAAAAAAACCGACCCCGACACCGACTCACCCCGCCCTAGCCCCGACCCCTTCCTAGTTACCCCGACCCTTCCCGCTACTCCCGACTTTCTACCACAGACAACGCTGCCAATTTGGCGTTGGCAACTGGCCAAATCCTCCCCAACCCCAACCCCAACCCCCTAATATTTATTTTTAACCGTCAAGTTATTATATTTACACTTTAACCCATATTTTTCAACTATAAATACTTCATTTTCTCTTCATTCTTTCTCACAAATCTTCCTACAATTACAATCTCTCTAATAATCTCTCAATTTATCTCTCATTCTCTTTACATAGTCTTCTAAATATTCAATTTAATTTATTCATTTGAGAATTGGGTTTAATTTACATTGTCGACCAATTTGACCAAGATATACCAATTCCAACCGAAGAACCACAAGAAATTATAAAGAAACTAGAAAATATGTTTCTTAAAATGTAATTATTTTAATTATAATTTTACTATGTTATTTATTTGCAACTTTCAATATCACGAAGTTGCAATTTTGAAATTGTATTACAAAAAAAATCATACTTCTAGTCGAATAATATAAGAGGCAAAAAAATAGCCTTGAGATGTTTTTATTAAACTATCTTGTTGTGTGTGTGTGTTATTTATTTAATTTAAAGGCAAATAAAAAAATGACCCCACCCGACCCCAACCCCGACCCCCTCTGGATCAGGATGGGGCGACAGTAGACCCCGCCAGCCCCCGTCCCCGCCTTACCCCTCAGCCCCGCCAGACCCCGACAACCCCGACGCGACCCCGCCCCACCCCGCCCTGTTAGACAGCCTTAGGGAGAATCGAGGGATTCTCTAGTCCGAGTGTGACTAGAGAACGAGGGGTTCTTCGTTGCTGCTGCTAGTGTTGCATAGGGAGAATCGAGGAATTCTCTAGTCCGAGTGTGACTAGAGAACGAGGGGTTCTTCATTGTTGAGAATCGATGGATTCTCTAGTCCAAGTGTGACTAGAGAACTAGGGGTTCTTCGTTGCTGTTGTGGAAGTTGTAGCTCCTGCTGTTAAATGTCGGATGTTTAGTTAAGGAGAAGCAGTCAAATGTTGCTCATGTTGTACGAGCACATTCTTTGAGAAATGCACCAACCAAGTCTGAAAATGTAGGAGCAATAGTTACTGATATTTGTGTTGTTGCTGAGCATTCTTTGATCGATGCTTCTTTAATGGTGACTAAGGTGGATGAACCTTCCAAATATGGTGTTGTCCAAGTTGAGAGATTTGTGAAAAAGCTTTGTTATTGCTACATATGAGGTATTGCTTATGAGAGAGCAGAAAGCTACCAGTGATCAATGACTTCTTGTTTCATATAGTGAGTGGCTCACTTTTGCTGAGCATTCGAGTTACCTCAGAAAGATGATATTTTGATCTCTGAGCCAATGGGTACTTTGTTAGTTAATGAAAGAATGTTGGAGTCTATTGGTAGCTCCTGCAGTGTCCCATTTGACATCCCGTTGAGATTTCTCTCTACTGTTAGCACTAGAATTCATGGGTTGGCTTGCTGGTTTGCTTTTTTAATGGAAGCACTGTGTAAATGTGGCTGACCATTGCTCTGGGTACACCAACAACAATCTGTTGGTGTTGTTGTAGCTGCAGTTGTTGCTAATGTTGTTGGGATTGCTAGTACTGCTTGATTGGTAGAATTGCTTTGCTATTGCTATCAAACTAGGAGTGAAAACTCTGTGTTCAGTGCGGGGGAGGGATTGAAGTATAGATATATCATATATATACACATTATATATATATAGTTAGTTTGTAGTTTGTTGGAAGTTTGCTGGTTAGTTAAGGATTGTTAGATATTATTAAGATCTATTAAAGAAGTGGTTAGTGTGAGTGTAGATTACATTGTATAAATAGGCACCATTTGTGCATTTTCATATTAAGAGAAAATAAAGGAAAGCTCCCACAAAAATAAAAACTCTTTTCCCTCTCTCATTTTACCTTCTCTGCTTTTTCTTCTTTGTTTGGAATTGAATCGATCCAGAATTTAACATATATAAAACTTTTACATTATTAAACTTAGTTTACATATATGAATAAATAACTCTTCATATCGCACCTATTGAGGTTCAAAACAAGATGCTGAGTTGGAGCATATATCTAAATATTCTTTCATCATCATCTCATACACAAAACCACGTATAGATAATTAGAAGTACGTAAAGAATATGAATTACACACCCAAAGCATTAGCAATACTTAATTTGGATTATTCATCAAATAAAATTAAGGAAAATAACTTATTTCCTTCTTCTAAAACATGAATTTAGAGCAATAAATATTGGTTTTTTCTCTTAATTGAAACCTCTAAATTCCTCTCAAACTTGTTGCCACTTGCCTAACTAGTTCTAAACTCACCATGACAAAGTATAGTTTACTATAAGATAAAAGAAAACAAAGAAACACAAAGGAATCTTTAGTTTATAAAAAATAACAAGCAAAAAATACCTAAGTCAAAATCCTAAATATATGCACACTCATTTTGTCATTAAGCTGATCAACTTGTGATTATTATGAAGCGCCACCGTGTTAGAGGCGGCGCTGCCGGGTGTCGCAGTGGCAGTAGTGGTGGCGGCAGAGCTGGTGGTGGTGGTGGTAGCCACGCGCTCACAAGATGGACACATAGTGAGAGTGGTGGCAGGAAGTTGCATGTAAAATGGTTGATAAGATTTTAAAGCTCTTAATTCTTGAAGCTCTTTCTGCAGCCTCTTATTTTCTTCTGTCAGTGTCTCACAACATTTCTTTAAATAGTCACAATCTACCTCTGTCTGCTTAAATTTTGTCCTGCCAATTTTAAACATAATGATCTGAGTTAGATACACAGACAATACATCAAAGACTTTTTACACTATTAGTATTCTTTAACTATGGGATAGTAGATCAGTTCTTGTGGTGTACAACAAATACTAAAACATTTGTGTGACTATAAATCATTTCATTAAGAATAAATATAAATTATTTTTAAATGTAGAAAGATAACAGTTTTTAAGAACATATTAAAAGAAAAATCGTGTCACATAAATTGAAGCCGGAGGAGTAATACTTTCAGATTTATCTATAATTAATGCATTTCAACTGTATACATAACTTGAACTTTTCAAATAGTTAATGGCCCAAATGGTCAATGTTTACTAATATCATATACTCAAAATCATATAATGCTATGAGTATGAGTGTATGAGAGTATAATGCTTACCTTGCTCTTCTATTTTGGAACCACACTTCCACTTGTCTTGGACGAAGATTTAACTGCTTTGCTAGAGCAATCTTCTGTTTCTGCAATTATAATTTTTCATATTTCACAACAATACTGGAAAAAGAAATTTAAGATATAACAACATCGAATAACACCTACAACATATTGTATTAATATTACTGTATACATAATTAACATCATGATTTTCTTATATACACTAATAGTATAAAACGTTTTCACACTAATATCTTGCAAATAATAACTTGTTTTGTTCTTCAAATTATTAATTAATTTTTTTGGAGGTTGACCTGTAAATACTTTTAGATAACTCGGCCGACCAAATATTTTTTTTCAAATTCTGTATTCGTTTTAAAAAATTACTGTATACAAATTAAATATTAATTTAAAATAAATTATAATTTTAACTCTAGCTATCTAAAGTAGTAGTGTATCGCTTTAATTACACCGTCGGTGCATAAGAGCTATAGTAGTATCTATATTCTAAAAGTCAAGATCGTGAATGATCAAGATTACAGTACCACAATTTGAAGATTGCATGAAAATAAATGATTATAAAGTTTGACTTACTGTATTGAGAGTGTTGTGTTCTTTGAAACTTTCTTCAAGAAAAGCAGACTGTTCTTTTGTAAGTCTAAGTTTTTTCCTAGCTGAAGCATCTTCTTCATCACTAGCTCTTGATGAAGAATTATAATTCTCAGAGTGATCTCTCTTCCCATTTCTATATATTGGAAAGTTCATTTGAAAACTTGATATTTCGCTATTCGGAGATGATAGCGCCGCCCCTTCCTCCGCCTCTAACTGCCGACGGTTCATGTCCAATATTGCCTTTCCGCCGGCAGATCCATGTGTTAAACCCGGTTCAGAAGCTACTGTTAAATAGTTCATAATATGGAAAGTTAATTTAATGGTCAACAAACCACCTGAACTATATATTTTTTTTAAAGCTTCACACCTTAACTATCCATTTTTCCCTTTATATAGTTTAAGTAGGAAAAAGAAACATCTGGTAATTTAAGTGTAAAACTGGCGAAAAAATAATAGACATGCTTGATGTATTTTCAAAATCATCGCAATCAATTTTTTCAAGAAAGTGTTCTACATGGATCAAGCTTTATTTTCTTCAATATTTACTTTAAAGTTTTTTCTCTGACACATTTCTAACAATAACAAGCACCAATATCCCGCCAACAAAACCTTAAAGAGAATATAAGAAATATGTTTGATCCAAAAAACAAGTAATAGCATGCTATAAGCATAAACATTTTCTAAATCCATGGGGCAAGAGTTTAAGTTCTACTTAGTGATAGTTTAAATATTATTTACATAATCGGGTCACAAATATTTCTGCTGCTAGTACCTACAGCAAGTTAAATTTTATCCGAAGTGTGAAAAGTTCATTATATTACCAGTGTCTATAATTAATGTGACAGCAGAAAGATTAGTAAAGTTTGAACTA
This sequence comes from Przewalskia tangutica, assembly GCA_029844215.1. Lineage (NCBI taxonomy): Eukaryota > Viridiplantae > Streptophyta > Magnoliopsida > Solanales > Solanaceae > Przewalskia > Przewalskia tangutica. Next base: position 120,440,671 of record CM056730.1, on the reverse strand, counting down.
CTTAAAGAATGAATTTTGGACCTAACTCAATACCAAAAGCTAGCTTGTAGGATGAGGATTGTTCAAGTTCATATAAGGAGTTCATATCCGATGACACTCTCCGCACGCCCAGATCTTGTTAACTGGAGCATGAATAATATAATTGGGAGCATAATATTGATGAACAAAGAATTAGAATAGGTCTAACTCTGATACCATGTAAAAAATGGATCTTGGACCTAACTCAACCTCAAAATCTAGATTGTAGGGTGATAATTGTCCAAGTCCATATAAGGAGTTCATGTTCGCATTTCATATCCGATGTAGAACTCTTAACCCTCCACATTGATGCTTTGACAGGTGTTTTGATCAGATCTAGAATTTTGAGTATATGAATTTAGAAAGATAGAAAAGGCAGCTTACTAGTTTCTCTGCATAAATTACTTTTACATATATTTCTCAACACATATACAGTATTTTGGCCAAACATATTGGATTTTGACGAACCGTACCTAAAACTATAGCTCTGCTCCATTTTTAATACAAAGAAAAAAACAAAAACATGAAAGAAAGAAAGAAAATCATAGGGTGAAGAGATATATATATACTCACAATTTTGAGAGAGCCAAGGGAAGAAAAGTTGTGAAGAATTAGTGTTCCTAGAAAGAGGAGAAAAAGGGAGGAGATCAAGTTGAAGTGATGGATGATCTGTTGATGACCCTTTACTAATTTCATGATGATTTCTTGATCTTTTTCTTCTCCCAACTTCATCTAATTCTTCACTACACTTTCCTAAATCCATGCAAAACCCTACATCTTTGCTACAAGGATTAGAAGATGATGATTTTTCAATAAACAATATTGGTTTTGGGGTATCCCCACCTAAACTCAAAGCTAACTCCATATTGAAAAGAAAGAAACAAAGGAAACTTTTGGAGGAAAAAATATAGAGAAGCTTTTGGAATGGGAAATAGTTGAGTTGAAGAAGAGAGAAGAATAGAGGACTTTAGGATGTATTTAAAAGAAGGGCATTGTCTTTTAATACTATTTCTACTAGGTGTACTATAAAAGGAAGAAAACCCCAAAAGGTTCTTCAAAATTATAGCTTTTTTACGCCCAGAAAAATAATTAAAGGTAAGATATAGTTTACTAAAATATATATATATATTAAAAAGAATTACTCCATTCTTTAATATTAAGGATATAATTGTAAATAAATGTCAACTTTGATTTTAAATTTCTAAAATGACATTTATTTTAGAATAATCTTTTTATGCTAAAGCGACAATTTAAAATGAAACGTAGGGAGTATTATTTTTCGTTTACTTCAGTGTCCCAATTTATTCAACGCTATTTAATTAGACATATATTTAAGAAAGAATTCTGAAATTTACTGATCTAAAGTAAGATTTTAACATTCGTCTGACTGCAAATCATTTTAGAAAAGGTTAAATAAGAATTTTAAAGTTATGTTATTTGCAGATGTAAAAAAGGTGACATGATTTTTTAAAATAGATTAAAAAGAAAAGTGTGGGACATATAATGAGATAAAAAAATGTTCATTTAAAAAAAAGTAAAATTGACTGACAAATATTTTTTCCGTCCCAAAATATTTGTCATATTTTTTTTAAAAAAAGTCAATTTGATTAAATTTCAAAGCTAATTATATTAATTAATTCAATCTTTTAAAATTATAATTAGATATTCGAAAACTACACGAGAATTACTATAAGTTACAATTCTTCTCATATTAATATGATGAAAAAATATTGCTTAAATTGTTAGTTAAAGTATATATAATTTATCTCTAAAAAAACGTAATGCGATAAATATTTTAGGATAAAGAGAGTACTAGTTAAATTAAGAGTGCACGTGAAATGTCGTAAATATACAGCAGTAAATACTAAATACATTATGAGTATGATACTCGTGAGAAAGAGTGTCTCAATCCAAAAATGCATAGACCTCAACGCACTATTATTATTAATAGGGGTGGTTTAGTATTTAAATTTATATGTATCTTGTTGGGATCGAAATAATCGGGGCGTCATACGAAAGCTAATAATTATAAACTTTGAAAGACGATAAATCAAACGACAAATAAACTATATTAAAATAAGCCTAATATTTAATATGATTTGTTTAAGTGACCGACATATTGGAAAAATTAATATAAAAAACATAAAACCTATTGAGAGAAAAAATTTCTCCCTAAACGAAACTCTCAAAACGACTACATTGTGGATGCTTGTTAGCCGATTTCCAATTGCTTACGCAAGTGTACGTATCGTTACAAGTAATATAGTCTGGTAAGACCGGATATCGTCCACAGAGACTGGTTTTTAATTACCGAACATCTATTCTAGGTTATCTATTTGGCAAACGATGGTTGATTTGGGTTATCAAACAATACTAGAGTAATTGCAAGAATTAAATTAAATTACTCTGGTTTAATCAGTTATGATGGAAATAGGGCTTCCAATATCCCTGACTATCCACTCTTTTCAATACTTAATGCAACAAGAATGACTTCTTCTTCTACGTTAAGATAACAGGTTAACTAGACTGTCTTATATTCAGGTTTGGATATATAATCATTCAACCCCAGTGCAGAAACCTTCTATATTTCTATGATAGGTTTTACCACATAGGAGGATTAAGAACAATAACCTATAATGCTACACAAGTATCGTGGTACTTTCGTCGGCAATTTTAACCTATGTCTATTCAATTACAGCATATCCAAATCTCTCCTTTCGGTTCTTGATTCGAAATCGTATAGATTATGATAATTAGTGATCAGTTAACTATCAAACATTCATACCAATATTGAATAAATCTTAATCAAGTAAAGAAGAAACCAAACTAATGCATTAATTCATGAATAAGAGTTTCAAGCGATTCAATAGGAAAGCTCTAATAAAGTGTTTAGCTCCTAGCCATAGACATGCTAAGAACTAATACAAATCCAAACATGAACTGTACTAAAATAAAGAAAAGAAAGAAAAATACTTAGTATTGTCTCCAATTATAGCCTCCAAGGTTGTGATATGTTGTATGTTATGCGATCTCCGCCCCCTTATAAAATCTGTCCCAAGAATTTAAATATGTTGCAAAAATAGTGTGCCCTGGACCCTTCTGCCCGTGGCCAATTTTGCCTCGGATCTGGAAAAATGTGCCTCGGCGCCGCGACCCTGCATTGCGACGCCGCGACCCTGCATTGCGGCGCCGCAGCACCGTAACTCCTGCGATGCCTCTGAATAAATGACGCCACGGCCCTGCTGCTAGGCGTTGCGGCCCTGCATGCTCTTCGTTCAGATCACCAACTTTCGTCTTTTTTGCCTCAGGAGCCTCCTTTTCTGCCCACTTTTTGCTTCTTTTCGCCATTTGCCATTTAGAACCGTTGTGACTCAAAAGAAAGAAAAACGACCCTAACACGACACTTATTTAAATGAAAATGGGAAAAATACTAACTAAAAATGACTCAAAAAACGTATACAAAATACGCCTAACAAAGTTACTGTGTTGTGCATGAGAAGGAAGAATCTCCTATTTATAGAAGTCCAACGCTTCTCCTCCAAGTAAATGATAAATATGGTAGAGTCTTTTTCTACAAAGAAAATTGTTTTCACCAAGAAATGCTATTTGAAGTAAAAATACAATTATGGTACAACCCAAATGAGGTAGGACATTCATGACAACTCCTAACAAATCTCCCTTGTCCTGAATTTTCTAGCAAAATAATCTTGTTTCTCCATCTTCAAATAATCTTCATCACTGCTACTTGACATAGTATTGAAGCCCTTTCGGGTTAAATTTTTTTGGAGTCCTTTCAGATTAAAAAGTATTGGAGCCCTTGTGGGTTAAAAGTATTGAAGCCATTTCGGATTAAAATGAGCTCTTTGCAGGGTTAAAAATGAGTTTTAATTTTAAAGATGTAGCAACAAAAAATTTAAAAAATATGGTTGAAACTTTTTCTCCACATGTAGTAGGTCAGACTTTTTTTTTCTTATTTGATAGAAAAACTTTATTATCGTCAATAAGATGCAACTTGATATAAATCTGTCCTAAACATATCTTCAATCTTGTTGAACCATTGCCTCAAATACCACTTGTTGGGATCCAAATAATCATGGCGTCATGCGGAAGTTAATAATTGCAAATCTTGAAAGATGATAAATAAGACAGCACATACACTATATTAAAAAAAGGCTAATAATTTAATATGATTTGGTCAAGTGACCTACATATTGAGAAAACTAATATAAAAGACATAAAATCTATTGAGAGAAAAAATAATCCCTAAACGCAGCTCTCAAAACGACTACAATGTGGATGCTATTGTGTTGTGTATGGGAAGAAAGTGTCTCCTATTTATATAAGTTCAAAACTTCTCCTCCACCAAAAGGATAAATATGATAGAGTCATTTTCTACAAAGAAAACTGTTTCCACCAAGAAATCATATTTGAAGTAAAATACAACTATGGTAGAATTCAAATAAGATAGAAAATATAGGACAATTCCTAACATATCCTAAGCTATTTATAAATATTTAATAAATTTCTTATTACACGTATAATTCGAGCAAAAGTTATGGTGTTTACATGAATCGGGACAAAATTATTGTATTAGGTATGGGCTCGGATAAGAATCCAATTGATTTTGTTTAGATTCTATATTTGTATTGAGAATTTTATTAATATGTATACATGTAATTGTGAATCCATTAACTAATCGGATTATGTATTCAGTGTTGACTCAAGATCAATAAATTTAAAATTCTAACTTTTCCTCAGACTTAAACCCATAAATTAACTGAAATCCACCTTTGAGTATTATAATATATATCCTTGTGGTCTGGATATGTCCTTTCCCAAATCCCGCACATAGCGGGAGCTTGGTGCACCAGACTGTCATTTTCTTTTAAGTATATTGGCTTTTTCTAATTATAACTACTGGTTGTTATTTTGGCTACTCTTATCATGAAAATATCCTTGCAAAACATAATACATGTAAATCAGAAGCCATAACAAAAAGTTTAAAGACCCACAATATTTGTTTTGTAAAACAGTAGCGAGGGTCCTAGCTAATGTTTTCTATAGAGTTGTATTAATCTCTCTCGGAAGTCTTTCTAATTAATATAAATATATATAGTGTGTATAATGTAGAATTATAATACAATAAGGATCATATATCTACCATAATTATACAACATTAAATATTACAAAATATATGTGGAATATTTTATAATATATATTGATACACCCCCTTCAGTCGGAGCGGGAGAAGGCCGGACGCTGGGATTAGATCTGAAGTCGAGGAATAGCCATCTAGGAAATCCTTTCATGAAGATATCTGCGTACTGATATGAATAAGGCACATGCAACACCTTAACATGACCGATAACAACCTTCTCACGAACAAAGTGTATATTCATCTCAATGTGCTTGGTTCGCTGATGATGAACTGAATTATGAGATAAATATCTGGCCGATATGTTATCACAGTATACCAAGACGTCTTACGCAAGGGACACTGAAGCTCCAAAATAAGGTTTCCGAGCCAACAGATCTCAGCAACAACATTTGCAACGCCTCTATACTCTGATTCTGCACTCGAGCGGGATAGTGTGGCTTGCATCTCGACAGATCATGAAATGAGATTATCCCCTAAGAACACACAGTAGTTGGAGATAGAGCATCGTGTGTCCGGACAGCCTACCCAATCTGCATCCGTATATGATAACAACCTGGTTGAGACAGAGGAATATAAATGCAATCCATAATCAAGTGTGCCCTTAACGTATCGAATGATACACTTAAGACAAGTAAAATGAGGCTCCCTGGGGGAACGTATAAACAGACACACCTGCCGAACAACATCAGTAATATAAGGCCTAGTCAAAGTAAGATACTGAAGTGCACCTGCAAGACTCCTATACAGAGTAAGATAGGACATTGGATCACCATCAACAACACTTAGCTTTGATTTAGAGTCAACTGGAGTGGGTATGATCTTGCAGTTCACCATTTTAGCCCTGAACAAAATCTCCTCTGCATACTTACGCTAACATAAAAATATAGTATCTACAGATCGAGACACTGAAATCCCCACGAAGTAACTAAATTTTCCCAAGTCATTCATATCAAATTCAGTTTTGAGCAGTGCAATGATCTCATTTTTTAACACATCAAAGGAAACAATAAGGACAATAACATCCACATATAACAATACATAAGCAATGTTACTACCTCGCTGAAAATAAATAGAGAAGTATCACACTTACTGCATACAAACCCAATATGCATAATGTACTGTTCAAAGCGTTCACACCACGCTCTGGGGGCCTGTTTCAAACCATAAAGTGGCTTATGAAGACGACATACATAATGAGGGGTTGCAGGATGAACAAAACCTGGCGGTTGGTTCATATAAACAGTTTCTTTCAAGTCCCCATGTAAAAATGTATTTTTCACATCAAGTTGATGAATCAGCTAATAACCTCCCATAACAATACTCAAAACTTTGCGAATACTAGCCGATTTAACAACCAGGCTGAATCTCACCAAAATCTATATCCTCCTACTGATTAGTACCATTAGCCACAAGTCTAGCCTTATATCTCTCTAGGTCACCATTGTCTCTGTATTTGTGACAAAAAAACCATATGCAACGAATCACATTCACCCCATCTAGTCTAGGAACCAAATCCCAAGTGTGATATTTCGTTAAAGTATTAAATTTCTCAAGCATGACCGCATTCCAATTAGGGTCTAGTTTGGCAAATTTTGGATTTTTGAGAATTAAGGATATATTTTGTGTGGATATGTTAAAATGGACTTTGTGTTTGAAAATCTCGTGTTAGGAACAAGTTTCTATACGGTGTGTGGGGGCAGGGGTAGGTTAGGTATTTTGGTAGGTAGTTGGTTCCGAGTTACTGGATGTAGTGACGATGTCGGGTTGTTGGCTGGGTTGGTTTACAGTGCAGTGTGTCGGTCGGTATTTACTAGGGATGACATCAGGTTTGGTTGGGGAGAATATCTGGTCAGAATGGGTGGTTGTAGGGGAGGAGATTTATGGTCCGGTGACGGTAATAGACTGGAAAGTGTGTGACAAAGTTGTGGTGGGTTAATCTGGGTTTGGTTGCAGAGACGGTGAGGAGTGTCGAAAACTAGTACTGTTGTAGGGAAGGGGGTTACTGGATTTATGGCGTTGGTTGGTGGTGGCATATGGTTCAACGAGCTAAGTGGAATATGGGTATTGGAGATGACGACATGTTAAGTCGCCCCTACCGGTGAAGGATCTGATAGATCGCTGGTGGAGGCAGCATAGTTAGGTGGCGATAGAATAGTGGTAGAAACTACAGGACTGTTAGTAGTGGCAATGACTTGACCGAGAGGTGACTGGGTTGTGGTGGCAGTGGGTACGTCGGCTGCTGCCGGAGCAGTGACAACACAACGGAGTTCATGGTGGACAAGCGGTGATGTGTCTGAATCATCTAGGAATTTGTAATCAGTTACTCAGAATTTTTGAATGTTGTCAAAAGGAAAAACGTACTCAACAAAGGTGATGTGGCGTGAGATTATAATTTTGTCGGTGGAAAGTTCATAATACAAGTACTCCCTATGATTTGATGGAAAACCTATGAGTGTGCACGGAGTGGACCGATGTGTTAATTTGTGGGGGGGAGGGGGGGTCGTGGATGTCAGATTTGGATAACACATACAACCAAAAATTCTAAGGTGATCATAGGTAGGGATCCAGCGGTAGAGAATTTCAGTGGGGGTCCTATTTTGAATCGCAAGGGTATGTAAAATATTAAGAATATGTTCTACCACTTTTAATGTATATACCCAAAAGGTTGTGGGAGAGATGCATGAGAAAGAAGGGTACACATCATATTATTAATGGTACGGTGAATTCTTTCGGCTTTACCCTTTTGAGGGGGGGGGGGGTGATGTGTGATTTATACACACGCTAAACGCAAGTGCACGTACGTTACAAGTAATATAGTCTGGGTAAGACCGAATATTGTCCTCAGGGACTGATTTTCAAGTACCGATTATTTATGCTTTAGTTTCTATTTGGTTAACGTTAATTGGTTTGAAATTTTAGACTAATAATGCAGGAAATAAACTAATTATGAAAATATTTTGATTTAAATCAGTTATGACGGAGAATTAGGGCTTCCAAGATCATCAACTATCCACTCTATTCAATCCTTAATACAATTAGACTGACTTCTTCTTCTACGTTAAGATAGCAGGTTAACTAGACCGTTTTATATTCTGATTAGGATATATAAACACTCAACCCCGATGCAGAACTCTTCTATCTTTCGATGACAGGATTTACCACAAAGGAGGATTAAGAACAATAACCTATAAAACTACATAAGTATCGGGGTACTTTCGTCCACGATTTTAACCTATGTTTATTCAACTATAGCATATTCAGAATCTCCCCTTTCGGGTTTCGATTCGAAATCATATAAGTGATGATAATTAGTAGTTAATTAACTATCAAGCAATCAAAACAACTATTGAATAAATCTTAATCAAGGGAAGTAGAAAATAAACTAATGCATTAATTCATGAATAAGAGTTTCAAGCGAATCACAAGGAAATCTTTAATAAAGTAATTAGCTCCTAGCCATGCTAAGCACTAATACAATCTCCATACATGAACTGAAATAAACAAAGAAAAGATAAAGAAAAGAAAATACTTGAACTACGTCTAAAATCTTCGCCACCTAGAGTTGTGTTGTATGTACAATGGATGAAATGAATAATGAGCAGGGTTTTAGGGATTATATAGGTTTTGTAGGTAGGAAAAGTTATCCCTTTTGGACTCTGAAAACGTGTCAAATTAGGCCCAAAACGTCAAAAATACCGCGTTGGCGCCGTGGCCCAGAGATTGGGCACCACGGCGCTGAAAAATCTGCAACTTTCGGACTCCGCGACGCCGGAGGCGTGAATTTGGCATTTTTTTGTTTCTTCGTCCTTTTTTCGTCCGGATTTCGTCTGATCTCCTCTATACTTTCTAGAACTTCTTAGACTTCATTTCCTGGCCCTTTTGTGTGCAATTCCATCTCATTTATGCTCATTTCATCTTCTTCTTTTTTTGTCATTTCTCCATTTTTTACCGCTGTGACACAAAAGAAAGAAAAATGACCTAATACTATACTAAAAATCAACAAAATGAGTAAAATACTAACTAAAAATGACTCAAAAAGTGTATATAAAATACACTGATCAGGGGTATGGGGGGACAAGGAACGAAAGATCATGCCATTAGCCGCACAAAATTTATGAAAAAGGAAATTATTGAACTTACGACCATTATCATATTGAAACGTTTTAATGTCTTTTTCAAATTGTGTTTTAATTAGTGTACGAAATTCAGTGAATTTGGAGTACACTTGAGATTTGAGTTTAAGCGGATATACCCAAAGGAAGTGAGAGAAATCATCCAAAAACACCAAATAATATTTGTGGCTTAGGTTTCTAATTATAGGAGAAGTCCATAAATTTGCATGAATAATATCAAAGGGAGAGAACGTAATACTTAGAGAATGCGTAAATTGTAGTATAACATGTTTACCTAGATGACAAGAGGATCAACTATCGGAAAGATTATCTTATTACATTTGATTAAATTTCGGTTTCTGAGGGAATAAAAAACATGAGCACCCGGATGATCAAATCTACTATGCCACGTTGATTGAGATATTATTCCTAAAACGGTGGGAGGGTTGACGAGGGTAGCTAGAGATGTGGGAGGGTTGATACTGGCAACAGATTTGGATCAGAAAGGATAGATACCCCCCTCACTATTGCACCGTGTAAGGAGTTTCTCGATACGGAGGTCCGTTACAGAAAATTCAAACGGGTCAAAATTAATTGATACAGATTTATCGGTGATAAATTTTCTAATAGAGATTAGGTTTTTAATAACGTTCGGGGCATATAGGATGTTTTTAAAGGAGGAGTGTGGATGCGATGGTGGGATAAGTATGTGGCTAAACACTTGAATTGGAATGTGATGACCATTTTCGACCATAATAGATTATGGAGTATTTAAATTTCGTAAGTTGAGAAAGATTACCATAATTATCCCGTATCCATATACCACGCATTATCGGGCTGATGATAAGTCAATATGCTGAAAACCTGGCCCAAATTGATTTAGGGAAGGCTTGAAACGGCCTACTAGGCTCCAAGATATTGGGTCGGATGGTTGTGGCCTGTTGGTGTTGCTCCTAGACAACTAGGTCGTTATTGGGCTGCAGGCAATTGGGCCTGATAGCTATAGCCCGTCAGTAGTGCTCCCAGGCTGCTGGGCCGCCGATGTAGCCAAATTTTTAGTTGGGTCGCAGGTGATCGGTATATTTTATACACACTTTTTGAGTCATTTTTAGTTAGTATTTTTCTCATTTCATTTATGTTTAGTATAATATTAGGGTCGTTTTCCTTACTTTTATGTCACAGCGGTCAGAAATGGAGAAATGACGAAAAGATGATGAAATGAGCTTAATTGAGATGGAATTGCACATTTAAAGGGGCAAATAAATGAAGTCTAAGAAGTCCCGGAAAGTATAGAAAAGATCATACGAAGCCCGGAAGAAAACTGGACGACGAAGCGAAGAACCGCCGAAAAAATGTCACCGGCGCCGACCACTGAAGTTGTTCGAAACTCTCTGATTTTCAGGTGCCTTGGCGCCCGACTGCAGGGCCACGACGCCGATGCGGTATTTTTAACGTTTTGGGCCGAATTTGACACGTTTTCAGGATCCAAAAAGAATAATTTTTCCTACCTACATAATCCCTAACCCTTGACCTAAAGGATTCTTGGGCTATATATATTCTCTACATCATTCTCTAGAGGGATTCATTCCATCCATTGTACATACAACACAACTTAGGAAATCGATATTAAAATAAGACTAGACAACAAAAAGTGATAACAAGATGCTCGCTTTGAGCAACCAAATTAGAAATAAGAATAGATAAATCGATATTGAAAGTACGCCAGTCCCCGGTAACGGCGCCAAAAACTTGATGTGCGATTTATCCACACGCTTAACGCAAGTGCACGTATCGTTACAAGTAATATAGTCTAGGTAAGACCGAATATCGTCCTCAGGACTGGTTTTCAAGTACCGATTATCTATGCTTTAGTTTCTATTTGGTTAACGTTAATTGGGTTGGAATTCTAAACTAATAATGCAGGAAATAAACTAATTATGAAAATACGTTGATTTAAATCAGTTATGATGGAGAATTAGGGCTTCCAATATCATCAACTATCCACTATATTCAATCCTTAATACAATTAGACAGACTTCTTCTTCTACGTTAAGATAGCAGGTTAACTAGACCGTTTTATACTCCTATTAAGGTAATATATACACTCAACCCCAATGGAGAACCCTTCTATTTTTCGATGGCAAGATTGACTACAAATGAGGATTAAGAGTAATAACCTATTAAGCTACACAAGTATCGGGGTACTTTCGTCCACGATTTAAACCTATGTTTATTCAACTATAGCATATTCACAATCTACCCTTTCGGATTTCGATTAGAACTCATATAAGTGATGATAACTAGTGATCAATTAATTATCAAGCAATCAAAGCAATTATTGAATAAATCTTAAGCAAGTGAAGAAGAAATCAACTAATGTATTAATTCATGATTAAGAGTTTCAAGTGAATCACAAGAAAATCCCTAATAAAGTAATTAGCTCCTAGCCATAGTCACGCTAAGAACTAATATAATCTCCATACATGAACTGAAATAAACAAAGAAAAGAGAAAGAAAACAAAATACTTGAACTAGGTCTCAAATCTTCGCCTCCTAGAGTTGTGTTGTATGTACAATGGATGGAATGAATCCCCATACAGAGAATGATGTAAAGAATATATATAGCCCAAGAATCCTTTAGGTCAAGGGTTAGGAATTATGTAGGTAGGAAAAGTTATCCCTTTTGGACCCTGAAAACGTGTCAAATTCGGCCCAAAACGTCAAAAATACCGCGTCGGCGCCGTGGCTCTGCAGTCTGGCGCCACGGCGCCTAAAAATCAGAGAATTTCGGACTTGATGGTGTAGCGGCCGGTGGTGTTTTCGGTTCTTAACCGTCGTCCAGTTTTCCTCCGGGCTTCGTCTGATCTTTTCTATACTTTCCGGGACTTCTTAGAATTCATTTATTGGCCCCTTTAAGTGTGCAATTCCATCTCAATTAAGCTCATTTCATCTTCTTTTAGTCATTTCTCCATTTCTGACCGTTGTGACACAAAAGAAAGGAAAACGATCCTAATACTATACTAAACATAAATGAAATAAGTAAAATACTAACTAAAAATGACTCAAAAGGTGTATATAAAATACACCGATCAGCGATAAATTCTTTGGAGGCCAGGCAGTGTTTGCTTACACTCTTGCGGAAAAACCACCATGATTATTCTCCGCCATGAGTTCTGTCGGAAAAGAATAACTTTGGGGGTTCAGGACATAACCGAGGTGTATATGAGGCAGAATTGGTCTTATACAATGTGTATATCAACTTAGGAAGGCTATATACAGGCAGTTTCAGCTATATACGAGGTGTATATCGACTTCGGGAGGCTGTACACGAGTAGTATATGACCCGTTGGAGAAATATTGAAGGTCATAAGGCTGTATATTAGTGGTGTATCAGAGGTATACAAGGCAGTGTAGGTCTTAGTCGTTGTGTATGAGGTGTATAGCAGCATATATCCATGGTATACAATCGGTTTGGCGCCGAAACATGGAGGAGAAGGGCTGCCGACGTTAGTGTTTAGGGTAGGGAGGAAGTTTTGGCTTCTGATACCATGTAGAATTGTATTAATCTCACTCGAGGAGTCTTTCTCATTATTACAAATATATATAGTATGTACAATGTGGAATCCTAATACAATAAGAATCATATATCTATCATAATTATACAATACTAAATATTACAAAATATATAGTGAATATTTTATAATATATGCTAATACTTTCTCTGGCCGTTGAAGGCTTTTGAGGGATCAAGAACAGAGGTTTTTTGGTTGGTCTCTCAATGGGCGATTTGGTCAAAACATAATTTTTTATATTAATAATAATTAATTTAAACGAATCGTTACAAAAAATTTAAAATAAAGAAGATAATTATAATATGGTAAGCCATGAGGGAAGTTAGTGTCATTCTCGCTTCTATTGTGTGTTTAGACTTTTAAGATTTAAAGCTATTAATTGTGATTTATGATTGTGCGCGGTTTAGTTAAGTGAATGGTTCACTTAACAATAAATTGAGATGATTTGTTTAGTTGGGTGAGTTTATTTATTACCATGCCGATTAAGACCCTAATATGAGTAGTGACAGCTACGTTTGTAAATTTTATTTTTTTTGTTTCAAAATATTTGTCTTACTTTTTTTATCCGTTTCAAAATGTTTACTCTTTTATGTTTTGACAACTTTTAAATTCCAACTTTTCACGTGATAATGTTTAAGACTACAAGATCAAAGAGCATTTTGGTATAATTTTATATTTTAATTTAAGAACACAAGATTTAAAAGTCTTTTTTACTTTTTTAAACTCCGTGTCAAATAAAAATCAGACAAACATCTTGAAACGGAGGGAGTAATTGTAAGTCATTTACACGTTTTATTTCTCATTATCAAATTATATGTAGATTTTTTTGCATATTTATTTAAAGGATATTATCTAATTTTATGGATCACGTTGCTTTTGTAAAATTCAGAATACAATTATGAAAAGTGTGATTTTGAAATGAGGTCCAGGCTAGTAAAAGCATGTGAAAGTCCAAAAATGCGTCTTGAAAGTTCTTTTAGTTGCCTGTTTGACTTTAATATTATTCCTAATATAACTTCCTTCTATCAAAAAATATTTAATATATTTTGCTTTTCGAAAATTAAAGTAATTAGTGAGTTCACAAATAAAAATATTTTCAGATGCATTTCTTTATCAATTGTATATGAATAACATTATAACTTATAAATATATGTGGAGATTGATTAATCCGAATTTACAAGGAAAAATCTCACTTTGAGAATAAAACGATTCTTATCAAAGACGACTCTATTTTGATGACAATAGGACTTGAACGCAAGACGCAGATAGAGGAATACTTATGTATACAGTGGCGGAATAACCATGTAACCAGGGGGCCCCGGACTCCCCCTCAAATTTAAATTTTTCATAGTATACTATTAGTAATATTCATGATATTACAATAGAGCTCTCAATTCTTTATACTTCTTCTTTTAAAGTGTGGACAACTAGACCAAAATAGGCTCCCCCTTAAATATAAATAGGCTCCCCTAGCCCGGAATCCTGACTTCGCCCCTGTATGTATACCTCTCTACCACAACGTAAATGTTTGAATATAATAATTAATTTTTTTCTAATAGCGTCGTCACTACAAGAAAAAAATAAATATTGTAGACGATTTTGTCAAAGTTCCGTCACAAATTCTGATTTGTGATGGATTTGGGCCGTTACATTCGCAAATTTTTGTGACAAAAAACTAATTCCATCACAAAATTGTGTCGAATTTGAAACAAATTCTTATGTCTGTCACAAATTTGTGATCGTCCAAATTAGTTAACTCAGTCATGACAATTTTATGTTTTTCTTTTAGTGCATATCTACTTAAATTGAATTACCAGAATTCTTGAGTCGAGGGTCTATCGATCGAAAATAATCTCTATACCTTCCGAGGCAAGAATAAGGTCTACATACACTCTATCTTCCTAAATTTCATTTATAAAATTACAGCGAGTATATCATTGTGTTTGTAATTAGAAATGAGAAATGATTAGATTGACAGCACAACTAGAAAATGAATGCTAAATTTTGAGTTTAAAAAAACGAGAAATGAAGGAGTTATAAATTATGCGACGCTGTCCCTATGTATGAGGTGTGTATTTATAGTTAGACGCATTTAATTTGATTGTATTTGCTGCTTATACGGCTACCAACAGCTGATTATATGACTTGATTAAATCAACAAATAAATATAATTCGCGTTGTTAATATCGATTTTGCATAAGCAGTAAATATTAATTAATCACGTTGAAAATATATGCAGGGGCCAATAGCCATAATGAAGGATAATTAAATATTGATCAATCATTAAAGGCCAAAACCATCATTGTTCAAATCTCTAAACGTAACATCTACAGTTGTTCCCCGTTAATTATTTCCGTGATTTAATTGATTTGCAATTTTATCAAGATCGTCTAAATCAAGAAAAAGAAATCATTGTCCTCCAAGGCGTAGTCAGGTGGCGAAATCAGCATTTATAAGACATTTCGGCATGGGCGGTGTGGTTCGATTCTGCAAGCGAAGTAACTCGTATGTTGGGGTGGGCGTACCGTTGATCGGTTATGCGCTCGGCCTGGTCAACAGAGCACATCCCGCAATTTGGTAATAGTGTTGAAGGGATCTTTGCTATTACCTCCAAGGCGACAGGTATCTGGTGAAGTAGTCGAATGACGCGAAAACCTGGACTATCAAAAAAAATCATTGGAAACTAAATAAATGTCAAAATTACAGTATCAAAAAATTAGAATTAGAAAAAAATGAATTTTCTTGGAGCTTACGAAAACGAAATATGAAACTTTTGAGTTTCACGCATTTACGTGTAATGTTTTTAAGCTGGATATAGATAAAGAACGTGATATATATGTTGGTATAATAATCTGTATTTGGATAAATAATGTTTCAACACAATCTGTTAATCACTTAGTGAAACAAATTACACGATATAAACATTACTTAACAGTAAATTGATCATGAAACAATAAACGAAAACAAAATCTGTTTTGGAAAATAATTTCAGAATGTAATCGAGTCCACTTAGTTCAAAGTGTGTCCTTAAGGAAATTATTCCCCTCACAGTACTCGAGGTTAACGGAATATCGCCTCCCAGGATAGAACGATTATCTTACCAGAATAGTATTACTCCAAATTCCGGTAGTAGCGAACCACTCAACGGAAGTATATCACACAGAATGAAGACAAAATATTTTCGAGTTGAAGACTGAAATTCAGAATTGAAAAAAATGAATTAATTCTTGGAATAATCAAGAATTTATAGGTTTGGAGGTACTGATTCTAAATGTTTGCAACCATTCAGAATAGTCACCTAATTTTGGAGGGAAATTTGAAAAGAGAGGGAGAGGGTTTAAACCGGACGGGTCGGGTCGGTCGCGGGTCGTGGGTAGATCCGTTTGGATTTATTTTTTAATTAAATAATTAATTAAAGAAACGTTTGTCCAAAAAAATTCCAATTTCGAAGCCGAGCGACGACGACGGCGCGAGAGGTCCTTGCCCTCTCAATCCTTTTAGCAACTAGAGAAGGTGTAATGTAATATATACACCTCTCTTTCTTTCTTTTTTTTCGATGTGGACATGAGAACCTTTTACTCCCTTTAATTTTCATTCCATCATTTCCCAATCACCAATATCAAAACCGAACAATATATGTTATACAAAAAATCACTATGGAAAAGATAACGTTGTAGAAATAAAAAGAAAATTGGGTTTGGGAGAAGGGTGTTAGTTGATACCCCTTCGTGGGAGAATTTCTGCATAGATTGGTAATTTATTTCTTTAAATTTTAAAACTTTTCAGTAATTTTTTTTTAACTTCGCCTGAGAAAGCAAAATAATTTAGTTATATATTTCTTGTTACGAAAGAAAGACTATAAAGTAAGTATACTAGAAATAAGTATAGAGAGAAAATTTGATATATTATTCAATTTCGATTTGAGGTATAAATAAACTAAATTGTTTTCTATTTATAAAAAAAAAGAGTTATTGCAGGGTCTTTTGGAAAGCTACTGCAAGGCTTTTCGGACGTTACCATCAAGTTGTCTGCTTAGCCTACTTGTAAGTTGTTTGCTTGATTGAAAGCTTATATAATTTCAAATTTCTATGATTATAAGCTTATCCAATTACAAGATTTTCAAAAAACTTTATATTTGAATGAACATTTACCATACGAGTGTATTTATAAGTTATAACCATTCTTTTCAAATGAATGATTCAATGCATGCAATAAGTGTGTGAATTTCCAGAAAAATAGCTTACAAATGGCAAGAAAGAGGGATGAGCGGAGTGTGTTACTAACATTAAAAAGGTAATTAAAAGTTTGGTCGGAATTAAGACCATAATTTGCCCCATAAATTGACCCCTCTCCCAGACCATATGTTTTATCCACCAGACAAATGGACCACGTTTTGCTATTCCAATAAATAAATAAATAAACTTTATAAGGAATAAAATGATAGATTAAACTTTGCAAATAAAATGATTAAAGCCCACTTGACGTTTAACTTGCTTAAAAAAATACAATTCGTTATCTTCTGGAATCCAATGATGTTATAATGGAGTCACACTTAACTAGCCGTTTATTTGCAAATGCCTATTAGGTATTTACTGAATTCATGTAAATATTGAGAAAATACATGTGTTACGTATTTAGTAACGTTATTCTGACTTAGATGATTCATATTTCAGAGTCAGACTGCTGATGAACATATTGAACTATTCATATAGATGAGAGCCTTCATAGTCAAGGCATAACGACACAATTTTCTGAAACGTACATTACTATTGAGTTAATAGCCCGTCACACGAACCTCCTTATTGAGGCCCGCTATGCCAAAAGCAAGAGAAATCTTATTCTCTCTTTTCTTTTTTCACCAT
This sequence comes from Przewalskia tangutica, assembly GCA_029844215.1. NCBI lineage: Eukaryota > Viridiplantae > Streptophyta > Magnoliopsida > Solanales > Solanaceae > Przewalskia > Przewalskia tangutica. The sequence continues at coordinate 120,422,949 of CM056730.1, read as the reverse complement.
CATGTCGCCACATGAGGGGAATATGGAGATGCAAAAAGGTGATTTTATCGGCTTATTCTACCTAAGATAATAAGTCTATGAGTTTTGTATTACTTCATCGTTGAGAAATGAAAGAAGGCTTTCATCTCTAATTTAACTCAGACATAATTTGTCTGGTTTCACGCTTAGTGTTGGTTAAATATGGTTATATTTTGAGGGGTAAAAAATAAGTGGTCCATAACACCGTGGGCAAAATTTTGATTGGATTTTAATTGAGAAACGAGAAAATGTGGGGGATTTTAAAGAAGGGGGGTGGGGTGGTCCACAAAACGCATGGGGTGGGGCTGATTGATTATTTGAAGAAGGGTCCTTTACTATATTGTTTGTTACCTATAATTTAAAAACAAATACACATGGCCAGGAATATAGGTCAGGTTTGTCATGCTTTTGGGATCCTTGCAATTATTGAACTCATGCAGACTTTAATGATAAGAATGATAAGTATCTCACATCTAAATAGAATTATTGGAAAGGAAGTGGGGAGGGACAAAATTATAAATGTGACATGGGATTTCTGTCCAAAGTACAAACTAGTCGGATGAATTCAAAATTTAAATTTTATAGATATTAAAATATATAACGTCACTATTTGAGTCGAGGGTCTCTCAAAAATAGTCTTTCTATTTTTACGAGGTATGAATAAGGCCCCAAACTCCACTTATAAAATTATACTGGATATGTTATAGTTGTTGTTATATATATATATATATATATATATATGATATCGACCAAAATCTAATTTGTATTTTCCATGCTAGCTGCTCCTTGACCACCTTTTGTTAAGAGTCTCACATCGGAAATAGAATGGGAACATGAACTCTTTATATAGATTTGGACAATCCTCACCCTACAAGCTAGCTTTTGAGGTTGAGTTAGGCCCAAGATCCAACTTTTACATGATATCAGAGCTATACCCATTTCAATTCTTTGTTCACCGATGTTGAGCCCCCAACTTATATTGTTCACACTCCGGTTAACGAGGTCTGAGCGTGCAGAGAATGTTAAGAGTCTCACATCATAAACGGAATGGGAACATGAACTCCTTATATGGACTTGGACAATCCTCACCCTACAAACTAGCTTTTGGGGTTAAATTTGGCCCAAGATTCATTCTTTACATTTTTTTCTTCCCCATACAAAAATAGAGAGGGGGCAATTGAAAAGAGAAAAAAAACTAATGGTCTCCTAAATTTGGTAGATCACAACATTTTGACAATGATAAGGATGGAGGTTATTTGATTGTCTCTAATACTGGTTTGGTCAAGCCACTACAAGAAAAAAACATTTGGGAATAATATTTTTTGTTGTCATATGTTAGATGTTGTTGTCAAAAATATTTTTCGCAACAATAAAAATTGTTGCATGTCGTTGCAATAACCTCCGATGAAAAAGTTTTCGTAATAACAAGTTATTTTTTATTGCCATTTACGTTTTTAGCAATAATATATTAAAATTTTATTGCCATTTATGTTTTTAGCAACAATATATTTATTGTTGCTAAAGTTTTATTGACAATTCCATGTTGAATCCTCCAAACAATATATTTTAAGAGAATCCACGTCCATAGATGAAACAACGTTGTTTAAGAACTTGAGCAATATAAATGTCTATTGCTTAGATGTACACATTCATTCCAGCTGAGTTACGTTTAATTCAAATTCGACATATTAGTGAGTTGGTTTTGATCAAGCTTCGTGACTATTTATGTTGCTAGGATCTTCCAATTGTCACTGTATTTGTGTTAGGTTCTCCAAAACATATTTTAATTTTACGAAAGTGACAGACATTTTTTTAAGAATCCAAGCAACATAGATGCCTATTGCTTAGATATTGAACATATACACTGATTCGAGCTAAGTTGAGTTTAATTCAAATTCGATTATTATTGAGTTAAACAGTCAGAGATAGTTATAGTACTAAACTAGGGTTAAGCTGAGATTAAACTCAGTAAAACTTCAGTATTGCAAACTTCAGATAGTTGTAGATCATAAGAAAAAGAAAAAATTGCGCCAAACTTATAATGTAGCTGACTAGCTCAACAGTCAGATTTCTGGCCGCAATTTAAGCAAAAGTGTAAGTTAGTTCATGAAATTAACTTTTAATGAGAGACCTTTTAATTTGCCCTCTATGAGAGGGCAAAAGAATAGGGAGGCGCCTCCCTTTATTCCAATAAGTTAATTGATATGTCTTATTGAGAGCAATCTGTCACCCTGGAACCAACTGAGCTACACCCATACGGGTATTGATATGTCTTATTAATTCTATGTGAGAGTAGTTGTTTTATAAAAAATAAAAAAAGAAAGAAAAAGAGTAGATAAGCCTAGGGAAGGGGGGTTTGTATATAGTATTATAGTTATGCAATGCTAACAATTTATGTTACAAATTAGGTGTAATTAGCAATTTAAATTAATCATTACCTAAGACCATATATAATTTGAGAAAAATACTCGAACACAGAAAATAAAATGTATTGTGATTGATTAATCATATAATAATCTTAGTGTTACATTTGAATGAAAATGTCTAGAGGTCAAAAAAGGGGAAAGAAAATGCAATAATGAGAGATTAGTGAAATCTTTTCCTCAATGTTGTAATTCAAAACAAAAAATGTAAAATACGAAATTAAATGTGGAAGGGCTTGTTACGTGAGTGACGCATGCAATAATTAGGTAAAGAAAATTTTGCACCTAGAGATGACATACATAACAAATGTACTGAAGATGTGGCCGGCCCATATTGAGACTTGTGATGGGGTTAGCTGCATCATCCACAGCGGACAAATTCCTTACTAGTAATCATTTGTATACTCTACTACTTAGAAATGTGATTTGAAATAGATAAAACCAATCTCGGATTTAAGCTATATTAGTATGAAGAAAATTTTAATAGATGCGAATAAGAATTAGAAAAAAGGGTTTAGACATTTGAGTACTAGTTTCTCATATTAAAATTTAGTTTTTAGATTGATACTCCAACACAGATATGTTAGTCATTTTCACATATCAAAATTAGAGTGAAAAATTAGGAGTCTTGGAGGATGACTTCAAGATTCTAACTTATAGTTCATTCTTTTGGTACCTAAATGGTAAAAATGTGAGCGTTCAACTGAACTAAGATTCCCCTATAAATTATTGTTGGAAGATGCTACTTTATTACAAGGAGATGATCAAATCAATCGGAAGGTTTGAGATTTAAATACAGGGTAGTCGTCAACGAGGTATGTGAACTTCTTCATTCTATCGGCATGATTGATTATTGGAGTATACATGACTTGTTTCTTGAAGTATACTTGCCTCGTTATTAGAGTATTCATGTTATTGATTCTATGCTAAAGGCATGTCTAAATTATTCCTAAGTCCTTACCAAGTCTTATGGGAGATGTTGGTAAGCGTGTTTAGTAAGCATTGGAGTCGAGTTGATCTTGGCTAAGTTACAACACTAATGAGACTTGATTTATTTGAAAGTCATGACACTAGATTTATTTGAAAGTAATGAGACTTGATTTATTTGAAAGTCATGAGACTAGATTTATTTGAAAGTAATGAGACTTTACTTGAAGGTATATGAGACCTTACTTGAAAGTATATGAAATTTGATTAGATGAAGTATAAGAGACTTGATTTATATGAAGTATAAATGACTTGATTTTGGGAAAGAAGAAGTAATTTGATTTAAAGGTATAGGTCACTTGATTTGAAAAGAATAAGTTACTTGAGTTTAAAAGTGTAAGTAACTTGTTTTTAATAGTGAAAGTGTCTTGATGCTACAAGTGCTAGTATCTTGGGGTTTTATAAAGGAAATAATAGATGTACATATTACTTTGGGTTCAATTTCCCTAATTTTACATGACATGATAATGCCTTTGTTTTATTAAAAGGAAAGAGGTGATAGTGCCTTGGTTTGTTTAAAAAGAAAGATGTGGTAGTGCCTTAGTTTTCTAAAATGAAAGTTTGTTATAACGACTTTATGAGAAGTTGTTATAACCGTTTTATGGAAAGTCAAGATATGGTTTAAAATGTTATATGGAAATCATGTGAGAGTGTTCATGATTTAGTCCTTAATATTACATGACTTGAAAGTGCCTAGAGTTTTTCTAAAATGATAGTTATTCATTTTATTCTAATGAGAGTCAAAGATGATTTAAAGTGTACATGTTTGCTGATGATAGCTATAGGTGTATCCTTTATGTGTGGACCGTGTCCTAGAAAGGGTCGGGCAGTATACCTTAATGGAAAGGGCAATATATATATATTATCTGACTTTACCGCGTCCCAGAATGGGTCGGGCAGTATACCTTTGAGGGCAGACTTTATATTCGTCCCAGAATGGGTCGGGCAGTATACCTTTGTGGAAAGACTTTATATGACTTTACCGCGTTCCAGAATGGTAGGCGGTATACCTGAGGCGGACTTTATATGACTTTCTGGCGTCCCGAATGGGTAGGCGATACTCTTTGTGGGAAGAATTTGTATGACTTTACCGCGTCCCAAAATGGGTCGGGGCAGTATACCTTTGTGGGAAGACTTTATTTGACTTTACCGCATCCGAGAATGGGCGGGGAAGTATACCTTTGAGCGTAGACTTTATATGACTTTACTGGCGTTCGAATGGCAGGCGATATACTGTGAGCGGACTTTATATGACTTTCTGGCGTCCCGAGAATGGTAGGCGATATCGCTGAGCGGACTTTTATGACTTTCTGGCGTCCCGAATGGTAGGCGAGATACCTGAGGCGGACTTTATATGACTTTATCGCGTCCCAGAATGGGCCGGGCAATATACCTTTGTGGGAAGACTTTATATGACTTTACCGCGTGCCAGAATGGGCCGGGCAGTATACCTTTGTGTGAAGGCTTTATATGACTTTATCGCGTCCCAGAATGGGTCGGGTAGTATACCTTTGTGGGAAGACTTTATATGACTTTACCGCGTCCCAAAATGGGTCGGGCAGTATACCTTAATGGGCAGGCTTTACATGAATTTCACACTTTGAAATGGAAATGATTTCATGATTTAAAATGACACAGTTGATCTTACTTTTAAAAGGCATATTTTAAAAGGTACGTCGACTCTCATTTCTATCACTTTTTAGGCATAGTTGTACTGGTATTTTAATTATCATACTTGCTTCCTGTTATGTTTTGGTCTGTTATGATTTCATTTACAGTACTTACAGTTTTACATACTTGGTACATCTTTCGTACTGACCCCTTTTCTTCGGGGGGCTACGTTTCATGCCGCAGGCGTAGGTACACGGTTTGTTGATCCTCACTCTTAGGATCTCTGTTCAGTTTTTGGGAAAAGCTCCATTCACTCCGGAGTCTTATCTTTTGGTACGGATCTCTTGTATTGTATGTTTTTGTACATTCAGGGGTATGGCGGGGCCCTGTCCCGTCATAGATAGAGTCCAAACTCTTAGATGTCTGTATTCATATGTGGGTTGGACTCAGGTAGTTGTAATAAGTTATGGTTTAATATATGTACAGTGGCGGCTTTGTCGGCTTGCCGGTTTTATCATGAGCTATTTTGAGTTATTTAATGCTATCGCTATTGGTATATATGTTGGGAGGGTATAAGGGTGCCCAGGTGTAGCACGATCGCAGTCAGGGGTTCGGTCGTGTGGATCCCCGATCCGCTAATTTTTTTAATAATTGAAGGCGGACCGGGTGGATCGACCAATTGCCACCGATTCTAAATGAATCTTTTTAGATGAGTGGAGGAGATTTGTGCTAAGGGGTCGTTTGGTAGAGAAAATAATACTGATATTAGTTACGATATTATTTAATCTCTTTTTCTTATTTGGTAGTGTTTTCAACCTATATCATTCAATATTATTTTTATACATAGTAAACCATGGTAATAACATTATTAGTACTATTTCTATTCTAATACACCATATTCAGTACCCATCCTGTTTTAATACACTCTATTTATTTAATACGACCAACCAAAAAGTTAGATAAAAAATAATGCCAACATATATAACTAATCTCAATTACTGATTTCATGATTAACACTAATACACCCTACTCAATAGTCAGTACTATACTTATACTGTTATACACCTTACCAAACAACCTCCAAGTGAATTTTGCAGAGTTGAAAAGACAAAGCAACAAACTCCTAGCTAGGATGTTTATGCACTGTTATGGCCAAAATCAAATTATGTCATCATAACCCTTTCAAATCTTTTGTCACCTTCTTTGAAATTTAGATTCTTCTGAGAAATATCTAAATGCAGGTGGAAGTCACTGAAGCATAAGCTTTTCCTGTTAAGACAAACTTTATATATTACATCTTTCCATTTGATCCATCTATGATCATGCATGTTTGTGATTTGATGGCTTGTTAGCACCATGGGACTGATCCAAAGCTTCCTAGTTTGCAATATTCAGAACACTATTCAAGATTTTAATAATAATATGAGTATATGACTAATATAATAAGTACAGATTCAACAGAATTCAATAATTTTGATTCAAATTTTGTATATTAATTAAAAAAATCATTATATATATATATAACTTCAAAACTCATGTGCTGAATCCATCTGTATTTGTGGTGGAATGATCTGATCATTCTTTGTTTTATTGTCACTCAGTTTCAGACCTGTGCATCAGGACTGAATGCATTTTTTGTCCAACAAATAAGGAGGCAAATAACGAACATCAGTCATAGATTAAGAAAAGGACGAGTAAAATTCACACATAGCTAGCTTACCGTCTTTATAATTGAAAAACCCAATTTCAAATTTCACAAGTAAAACTCGAGAATATTCACTATATATTTTATATTTTTATTATGAAAAGGATAGTGAACTTTTTCTAAAGACAGATCTGAAAAATAAACCAATGACAGCTATTTCTATGAAAAATTAGACGGACATGAGAAATGTTGATTTGCGGAGTCTAATTTATCGCCGACACTATAAAGACCCTACACAGAGTGTGTAACGCTGATCGATCTGAAAATTTTATAATGTAATATTATTTAGTAGAGGGTATTTTGGGAATTTCGGGCTTGTATTATGATCGCCCTAGCTAGTTTCGTTATACATATTTTAGGGCGCCGATTTTTTTCTTTGTATAGAGGAAAAGAGAGAATTGTAAATACAAATTCCCTATTTTGATAATAGTAAAATCTGCAACGGCAAAGTGGGCGTAGCTCTCGCATTGAGAGTAAATCACTATATTTATTCTTCGTTTATTTACTATTTTTTTATTAGGTCGGATTTGAGTCTCAAATCCTAACAAAAAGTATTGAAAGAGAACCGTTATTTCAAGTTTTCTTCTTAACCCTTTTTCAAAAACGTTCTTCAAAAAAATTCTTCAATGCAGGATCGGTTAGAAGTTAGACACTTTCTCAAGGTTTAACTTCAATTAATTTGTCTCTTTTGAATTAAAAGGACATTACTCTTGACCCAAAAAAAAATGATGAGCGAAATGATTCGGTAAAATTTGCACCATATGATAAACAACTTATTAAGTAGCCGATTAGTTAGGGAAGGATTAGACTGATCTTTATTGGATTATTGAGGCTATCTCAGTTAACTCTAAATGAAAGAAAGTAAATAAAATTTAGGGTAATAGAGACAGAATATAAACAACTTTATTTGAATTATATATATAAGTAAGAGAAAAGATTAGATTAACATGTATAATAGTCAACATTATTGTTAAAATAAGTGATATGCAATTGATTAATGTAATAGTAATGATAAATAGTAGCCCTTCATGACTTTTAACAAGTTGAAAAAAGTGATGTTGTTGTGTTTACTATAGAAAAGACAGCCACCTCTTTATAATGTAATAGAAGAAGGATCTTGTATTTTCCTTGAGAGACAATATGATTAGTTAATTGTCATGCTCTTCTAATTCCTTATCTAATCATTATGAATATTACCATCATTAAGACCATCATCACATGCCAAGGCTAGTTTCCCCTCTCATATATATCTCACTTTTTTAACTTGGGATGCTGTTTAAATGTTGGCAAATTAAGAGACAAAAGGCCCTCAAAAAATTGCAATACAGTTGATCATGATCACAGTGATGCATTATTATTACAATACATTACCGATCAGTGACAAAGGCTGAAGTTTTATCAAAATTTCATCATATATTATATATATATACATAAAAAATATTTTAATCATATATATACAATATAGTTTTCTATAGAAGAAATTCGAATGAAACCCTTTCACTCCTTTGGTCCCGCCATTGAATTTACCACATGCATTATGTTTTTAGTGTTCTTTCATCATATTTCATTTGACTTGGTCAATTTACAAAAGTCGCACTAGCGTGGCAGATTCTTGTAATAAGCGTGGATGAAATGCCTTGTGTAGTGAGCTCATTAGTTTACCTCCATCTATCTGAATAATCGGTCTCAACTCAATGGCTTTCAGCTCCTTTCCCTGCTACATAAAGAAAAGTGGCTCCGCGCAGGTATGTGGGTGAAATTTTGGAGTTTTAAAATGAGCAAAGTCTATTTTTTTTGAAATTTTCAAACTTATTATAACTTTTTTATTAAAAATAAGCGCAAACCAAAACTCCAAACTCAAACACATCAAATGAACGTCACCTAATTAGGTAAATGATCATAGTATAATTTTTTATCATAACCCCTGGATCAAACCCTCATAATAGTAGAACAATATTTACTTTTACAAAATTTGAAATCGTTAGTACTAATATAATAATTTTGTCCCGGCCGGAGTAGTTAATTAGTCATTTATCTGTTAATATTTGGATTTAGCCATTTATAAATCCAAAAGAAAAGGCAATTGTATTTAAATAATGGCTTTGAGGTGAGCGGTCTAATCATAAACTCAGATATTAGGGTTGAATATGATGAAGGAAGAAAAAAAAAAGCTTTCTATAAACTTTATTCTTCATGCATATAAAGTGGATTTTTCTCACTCTTGGAATCATTCTTTATAGCATGATTATAGAATTGAGATGTATGATTAAAGTAGTGAATGAATGATTGACCATTTCTGACCACAGAAAGCAAAATAGAAAAAGAAAACATAGTAAAATGGTCAAAAACTATAAACATGTTTCAGACAAAACCTTCAATTTTTTCTAATCGATGTTTGATATTCATTTAGGTGCTCCTAATAATTTGTATCCATTATCGTGTAAGACTCATTAAAAAGAAAAAATATTTCTTGTCAAAATATTTTCTATATTCAGGACTTAATTTGAAATCTCTGGTTAAGGGTGAAGGAATCTTCTCCGTCCTATCACAATTATTAGGGGTCGTTTGTCATGCGTGATAGAATAAATAAAGATATCCCATGATATTATTTTATCTCATATTCTATATGGGTTAGTAATCCAACTATTTTTGTACAAATGGTGGGATAAAATTGTTAATTATGGATCAAGAATACTGTGAACAAACTAATTTATTAATCAAAGAAACTGGCTATATATAGCCTTACAAGATAACTGAATTCCCACTACTTCTGCATAACAAACTGCATATCTCCATCCTAGCTAAAGTCTAGGAGAATCACAACTGAATCAGCAATATAGCTAACAAGATAACTACTACTATTACGTTATAGCTAACAAGATAACTACTACTGCTACGTGATATTTTATTTAAATCAAATACTAATGATAAAGCCAAATTAACTTAACATTTCCTCCCCTAAACTGAACTGGCTTCCAGTTTAGTTTATCTTCACTGCACTGCACACTCCCAGCTTGTTCCTGAATCCCTCAAATTTCTTGGTGTCAAGTGGCTTGGTAAATATGTCTGCTACTTGCTGATGAGTACCACAGAACTTCAACTGTACTGCCCCTTCATTCACAAGATCACGCAAGAAATGGAAACGAACATCTATGTGTTTGCTCCTACCGTGCATAACCGGGTTCTTGGACAACTTGATCGTTGAGATGTTGTCACAAAACATTGTTGGACTGTCACTTCCATCATAATCAAGCTTAGACAACACTCTTTTCATCCATATGGGCCGAGAACAAGCCTGGCGACCCATGAACTCGCTTTAGTGGTGCTTAGAGTAATGATAAAGTCGTTTCGGGAGGACCGTACCGCTTTGCATCACTCAAGAGAAAAACATATCCAGGTGTACTTTTCCTATCTTCCACACAGCCTGCATAATTGCTATCAGTGAACCCAATCAGCTATCTATTTCCCTTCCTCTTGTAGAATATTTCATAGTCAAGAGTTCCTTGCAGATATCTCAAATTTCTTTTGGCTGCCATCAGATGAAGCTCGATAGGCTGAGACATGTATCGACTGATTAAACATACTGCATATATTATATCTGGTCTTGTAGCAGTAACATACATCATACTCCTAACAAATTGCTTATAGAAGGTGATGTCCACTTTTGCACCTTCGACATCCTTGCCAATATTCATTCCTGGAGCAATTGGATTTAACACCGGGTTGCTCCCTTCCATCCTGAATTTCTTCAAGAGTTCTGTCACATACTTCTTTTGGCAGATGAATATTCCAGCATCATATTGCCGCACTTCTATGCCCAGAAAATACTTCATCCTCTCCGAATCGATCGTATCGAATTCGCCATCATTAATGCCTTGAATTGCGTCCATCATAAGCTTGATCATTACGTATAAATGAGATCATCGACATACTGACTAATGATCAGCGGCGTTACCTGCGTGCGCTTGGTGAATAGGGTTTGCTCACTTGCTTCCTTCTTAAATCCCATCTTCTTAAAGTATGAGTCGATTCTGCTAAACTATGCCCGGGGAGCCTGTTTCAGTCCATACAAGGCCTTTTTGAGCTTGTACACTTTACCTTCTGCTCCCTTCAACTCATATACTTTGGGCTGATCGACATAAACTTCATCTGTCAAATCGTCTTGAAGAAATTCCGATTTCACATCGAGTTGGTGAATTGTCCAGCCTTTCTGAGATGCCAAGGCAAGGATCATTCTCACTGTGCCCATTCGCGCAACTGGAGCATATACTTCTCCATAGTCATTCCCTTGTTCTTGTGCATAACCTTTTGCTACTAAACGAGCCTTATACTTCTCAATTTCCCCATGTTGATTGAGCTTGGTTTTGTAAACCCATTTCACCCTAATATTTTTGGCTCCTTGTGGCAATCCATTTCTCTTAATGGAACCGATCTCAGCATTCATAGCTTGTCGCCATTCTTCTCTTCTGGCTGCCTCCTCATAGCTGTTGGGATCTGTCATTGCAAGGGTCGGATGATTGACTTGAGCCATTTGAGCTTGATGCTCGTTGCCTTCTCCACCAATAATATAGTCATTCATCCATGCTGGTGCCTTTCTTACACGATTTACCCAACTGCTAGAAGCCTCAAGCACATAAGAAGTTGGCTTCTCTTCATCATCTGATATGTTACTTGTAACAGTGGCACTTCCTGTTGGATTTCTAGCTCTATTACTGACAACAACATTAGTAACTTCAGTGTCATCTTCATGATTGCTTGTGTTAACTTCAGTGCCTTCTTCATGATTGCTTGTGTTGTCTTCTTCACTGTCTTCCCACTTCAACTCTAAGTTGATCAAACTGCCATAGCTATCATCCCAATTCCAGCTCTTATTTTCTTCGAATATCACATCACGACTAACAATTATCCTCTTTCTTATGGGCTCGTACAGCTTGTATCCCTTCGATTCTGAGCCTACCTATCCACGAGTATTTGACGCATCTGACTCCAATCAACACACAACTTTGACTCTTATTCTCGATTTTAGTACGCTTGGCATCAGGTACATGGACATGTACAACACACCCAAATACTCTAAAATGCTCAACACATGGCTTGATTCCACTCTAAGCTTCCACTGGTGTCATATCTTTCACAGCTGATGTTGGACATCTATTCAGAACATAGAAAGCCAGTTTACAGCTTCTGGCCAGAAATTTTTAGGCATGTTTTTATCAACTAACATTCTCCTTACCATGTTCATCACGGTTCTATTCTTCCTCTCTGCAACTCCGTTTTGTTGTGGTGTGAAGGATGTGGTTAATTGCCTCTTAATGCCACGATCTCTACAATAATCATTGAATTCACTTGAGGTAAATTCTACACCACGATCAGTTCTTAAGCATTTAATGGACAGACCTGACTCATTTTCTACACAATTCTTAAATTGCTTGAATGAGGGAAAAACATCTGATTTGTAAACAAGAAAGTAGACCCATGAATTCCTACTATAATCATCAATGAATGAGATTAGATACCTCTTTTGTCCATTTGAAGTTGGTGTGATAGGACCACAAATATCTGCGTGAACTAACTCCAATTTTTTGTAGCACGCCATGTACTTCTGTTTGGAATGTGCTCTCTGTGTTGTTTTACTTTCAAGCAATCTCTACATACAGATTCAGCCCCAAGAATACTTGGCATTCTTTCTACCATCCCTTTCTCCTTCAATGTCTTCAACCCTGAGTAGTTTAGGTGACCATACTTGTGATGCCAGAGATGGGCTGAATTTTGTGTTGTTGATTTGAAGCATATTTCCTTTGTCTCCACGGGAGATGTCTGGTTGTCTGAGATCAGTAAGAATATTCTGTTTGCTGTCATATTGGTGTGGAGAATAAGGCCCTTGGTTGGGTGGTAAATTCGACACACATTCTCCTTGAATACCACTGCCAATCCCTTTTCTTGTAATTGCCCTATGCTGAGGAGGTTATTCTTTAGTTCAGGCACATAGAAGACATCTCTGACAAGATGAGTGATACCTCCAAGAGCTAGTTTCATTGTTCATTTGCCTTCAACGTTCATCTTCATATGGTTGCCTAGCGTCACACTTCTCTGAAATCCCTTCTCCAGATCACTGAAAAGAGAGGGGTCTCCACACATATGATTGTTGCACCCAGAATCAAGAAACCAAGTATTCTTACTTAGTCCAGATGACTCGAGATACGCCATGAGCAGCATATCTTCCGTGTCTTCAATCTCAGTGTAATTGACATGCTTACTCCAATTAGGACATTCGTATTGAAAATGTCCTAATTGATGACATTTGTAACATTCTACAGTGGCCTTGTTATAGGAAGCACGACCTCTGCCTCATCTTCCTCTTCCTTCTCTGAAATTGCTTCCTCTTTCTCGGCCTCTTCCTCCATTGTTTTCATTGTATGCCACTGTAAGTGCTTGCTCCTCGTCACTTTCCTTCTTGAACTTTTGCTCATGCACAAGAAGAGAGCTTTGCAACGCATCGACTGAGAGATCGTTGATATCCTTGGCTTCTTCAATGGAACAAACTATGTAGTTCCATTTTCCTGTGAGAGTCCTCAAGATCTTCTCTACGATCGTTACATCGGTCATGACTGTATCTCCAAAATTCCTCATGTCGTTTACAATCGACATTACTCGCCCGAAATACTCGTTGATTGATTTGCCCTGCTTCATGGCAAGGACCTCAAATTCCCTTCTCAGCCGGTTGAGTTGAGCCCTCTGCACTCTAGCGTTTCCTTGGAATTTCATTTTCATGGAATCCCAAAGATCTTTCAACGTATCCTTCTTTGAGATCGTCTTAAGAATTGACTTGTCCAGGGATTGAAACAAGTAATTCTTGGCCTTCAAGTCTTTGAGACGATTCTCCTCCAACGTCTTCTTCTGGGCTGGAGTGAGTTGTTCAGCGGCGCCGGGCTCTGTGAATCCGATGTGAACGACATTCCAGTATTCCTTTGAACGGAGAAGATTCTCCATGACCATACTCCAGTGGTCAAAATATCCGTCGAACTTGGGAATCGATGGGAATCGGTCATTTCCTTCAGCCATTGCTCTTCTCAGTTTTGTGAAACACCCTAATCTCAGTGTTTCTCCCTCTAACTCTCGTCTTTTCTCTATGTTTGAACCTTGCTCTGATACCAAATGTTAATTATGGATCAAGAATACTGTGAACAAGCTAATTTATTAATCAAAGAAACTTGCTATATATAGCCTTACAAGATAACTGAATTCCCACTACTTCTGCATAACAAACTGCATATCTCCATCCTAGCTAAAGTCTAGGAGAATCATAACTGAATCAGAAATATAGCTAACAAGATAACTACTACTGCTACGTGCTATTTTATTTAAATCAATTATTAATGATAAAGCCAAATTAACTTAACAAAAATAATCCCGAATTAGCTAATACTTCAAACCGAACATAGGATAAAGTTAATCTCTAATTTTATCAGAAATAATTATCCATATCCCACGTGTCAAAAGACCCCTGATAGTTAAATATTTTATTTTCACAAGAAATATTATACTCAAAAGATATGCATATTTGAATATTGTAATATATATTTTAATTTAATGAAGTATTTAATCTACTTGTAAACTTTGTTATCATGACAGAATTGTCATCATAACTCATAAGTCATAAATGTATTTTGCTCATGCAAATTACAAATCATAGTTTTATATACAAGTCTTGGACTGAGTGATAGATCAAAGTTAAAAAGAAATATCCGAGCACAATTGCAACAATTGAGGTCATTGATACCAATGTAGTAAATAGTTTGAACTAGAGTTTGATCTCAATCCAATTTAAGGTGCCCATTTTCTTAGCTTTAATAAATGTTCACAGAATTTTACACAAGTTACACTTCATCTTATGAGTCTAAGCTTGACATTGTGGTAATATAAGGTTTTACTTTCTGTCATAAATTCTTATTTTTACTATATTTTTAAAGCAATGACGACATATTATAATTTTTAAAGAATTACATATTATTTATATACATATGTAAAGATTTTTTTGTTGTCAAATAGTATCGAATGACACTCTTTAGTAATGAGTGTCTTCGACTCTGTCACTACTGCTTTCATTTTCCCTTCAAGTAGTCCCACCATTGAACTTATAAGAGATAAAACAAAAGGCTCACTTATTTACTCAAAGGACTTGGAAGAATACCTTAGGTATCGTTTGGTTTGAAGGAAAAATAATTTTAATTTTGGGATTAAATTAGAGACGACGCTTAATAAGATTTTGGTTTCGGAATTAGCAATTTGAGGATGATTTGGTTTAGAACGAAAGTAATCCCAAGATTATAATCTTCATACTATATAACCAGGATAGATAATTCCAACCCGCATGGGTGTAGCTGATTAGTTCAGGGGTGTCAGTTACTCGAAAGCGAGTTCGAGCGCAGCGTATGATGTGGGAGTTCATTCTCCTGTGAGGATGACTCGTGTGGTCGCAGACATGTGCCTCCCACCTAGTGGGCCTGAAATCTGTGATTCCTCCTCACCACGTCTGTCGTGTCGGAGGGGTGGGGGCCCGGCGAGGGATTTCGCCTTTTGCTCCCAAGGATAGATAATTCCAACTTCTATATATATATATGACATAGACAATCCTATGATTTTGTATCTATTTTATCCTGATTTTAATTAATAACCATAACTAATTTTGACAAATTTAATCTCAAATTTTATACGAGAATAACTCCAAATTGTTGTAATCAAACGGCCCCTTAAGTATATTGGCAATTTGAATAATCATCATTCAATCAAATCCCAAATGGACTATAATTTTACATAAGTTTGATCAAACAAACATGGCCTACATGATCAATTCTTGTTATAATTGATGCATGAAAAAACCCTACAATCATTTCGATTGTGGGTGCATGATTGAAAACAACTTGTGCCATTACTTAAGAACAATCATTTTTTTTCTTTTTTCTTCAAATAGAGGCAATGATGAGAAATGTTTGACCAAATTTTGCTTTAAGTTTACGCCTTTCCTCGTGTGGTCTACTCAATCATGAAGTATATATATATATTTTCCTCCGTGATGTAGTTTGACTGAGTATAGAGTTTAAAAAATAAAAGAAGACTTTTGAATCTTGTGGTTTAACAAATCAAATATATTTGTGTGGTTATAGATTATCTCGTTAAACGTAAAATTTAAAGTTAAATTGTTGTCAAATAAGGAAAGTGTCGCTAAACCCCTTTCCAAATAATTAAGCAAGTGCAAGAGTCATTCTTTTTTTGACTGACTAAAAAGGAAAGTGTGTCATATAAATTGAGACAGAAAGAGTATATATATATATATTTATTTATTTCATGCTAGTATAAAATTTATAGATTTATCATCATTAGAATAGGGACAAATAAGCCCAAAACACAAGAAGAAAATGGACATCATTAATGGCTTTAATTAATCAGCCTCTGCACAAGATAATGATCCAAGATGGCAAAATGGAATTATATATGGAGTCCCATCCTGCAATTTTTTTTTTTTTGCAGTTTTATTTGATTAAATTTTTATTTTATTACGGGGAAATAATAGTTTGTTTGATAAATTTTGAATTTGGTCCATGATATCTTGCTAAACAGTATATACATGCCTATTTCATACATAAAGCTAAGGGTGACAGATGGATCGTTTGGATTAAAGTTGGACGGGTCAAGAAGGACTGAAGTTTTAGATAGGCCAATGTCCAACTTACCCAAAACTTACATGGGCTAAGATGGTCGGGTCAAGATGGCTAAATGATGGGTCATAACCCAAATTGTCCAACTTGACCCATTTCTTTTACAAATTTCAAACTTACCTTCTATGATGTCATTTTATTTTGTATGATATTTAATTTTCCATATCTTTATTTTTAAAATAAGAATAATATTTTAAAGATTTTTTTCATTTTTTATAATGGCAAAAAAATATGAAATATAAATTTGAGGATGAGGTGGAGGTAGAAGGGGTAGGTGTGGATAGGAGCGGAGTAAGAAAAAATTCGTATTTTTTATAAATTATTTATAAAAGTAATAAAATATAAAATAAAAATTTGAGAATGGGGTGGGGGTAGGGTTGTTATCGGTCCGGATAACCCGAGAACCAGACCAAAATACTCGGACTGATACTCGGACCGAAAAGTTAACGGTCCGGATACGAGTACCAGACATAAGAATCCGATCCGACAACCGTGTCTAATTACCCGATACCTTATATGTTATCAGTCCCGGTCCGATACCCTTAGAATAGTTTGAAAATTGGGATGATGAATTGATGATCAATCCTTAAAATATTGCTATTATATATTGCTTTAAGTTTGTTAATATGTATTATGTAAAACAGTAAAGGCAGTAAAACAGAGATTTTTATAAAAAAATTATAAGTAAAGTTGAGATTTTTAAGTAAAGCAGGGATTTTAATATTTTGGACCGATTTCGGACCGGAAATATTATTCAGAATCGGACCGGTAACCTTATAGGACCGGATCGGGTACCCGCCCGATAAGGTATTGATCCGATCCCGAATCTCTTTTTAGGACCGAATTCTTATCGGTCCGGACCGATAACCTTATCGATCTGGTTCCGATATATCTATACCCGGACCAGATCGGACCGATAATAGCCCTAGGTGGGGTGGGGTAGGGCTAGGGATGGCAACGTGTAGGATGCGGGCCAGGATCTACTAGATCGAATCGGTCCGTTTTACACGCGTATCCATATCCGCATCCGCATCCATAGGGTCCATAAAATCATATCAAATTCGGATCCATCGGATCCACGGATCGGATCGGATCGAATCAAAGTATCGATCATTAAGTTATACATTCTAATCAGTCCAAATTTTCTAGAAAAAGAGTCGATTTAATTTAACGGAATCATGGGGAATGCATCCGTAAATTAGGACTAAATGACATTGTTGACAATTGTTATGCCTATTGGCTATTGGTGTAGTGAGAAACAATCCTCTCAATACATAAGCTACTACATAAGTACCACATAAATGATTAATATAATGATTAAAGAATAACACGCAAAATGTGTCTCAATTAAAAAAATAATGGCCTTCGGCCCTTTGAATATAAAATAAAATTAAGATTACAAAGGATTCGGTGCCATGATGTATAAATAATAAATGTATAATTAATTTAATAAAAAATGGATTCACTGTGGATGCGGACCGGATACGGATCTCAAAGACAAGATCCGGATCGGTCCGATCAATCATAAACGGATCCGGGTCCGATCCGGATCCGTCGGGTCCAAATTTTGAATATCCATATCCTATAAAACGAATCTGGATTCACCGAATCCGGATCGGGTCCAGGATCCATTGCCATCTCTAGGTAGGGCAGAGGGGGGTAAGAAAAAAATTACATATTTTTTATAAATTATTTATAAAAGTAACAAAATAGAAATTTGAGAATGGGGTGGGGGTAATGGGGTGGGGGTGGAGGAGGTAGTGCGCGGAGGGGGGGGAGGGGTAGGGAGATGTAAGAAAAAAAGTCATATTTTTAATATTTTTTTTATAAAAGTAACAAAAAATATGAAATAGAAATTTGAGAATGGGGTGGGGGTGGAGGGGGTAGGGTGTGGGGGATAGGGTGTGGGAGATTATGCATAAAACCATGAAATGAACTATTATCAATTGTATATTCCTTGTAGAATATAATGTACACTAGCATCTGTCATGGACACTCATGGTATTGGGCTACAAACCTTGGGCCAAAGAAGTAGAGTAGAGGTGGAGTAATGTTGGACTTCTTAGATCCTAAATTTGGGCCTTTTGTTTGTTGGGCTCTACACTAGCCTCTACATCTACTGCGTTATGTCAGAGAGGGCCCATATATAGAGGACCTAAATTGCAGGGTTTTCCCTTCCAATGAGCTGTTCTTTAATTTTTACTCTTCAAAATTAAATTTATGTCTAGCAGACATAATTTATTTAAGGACGCGGGGCATAACTTGTGAGATATTATGATAAAAAAATATAAACTTATGCCCGGCGGAAAAGCTTGAAGGACAAAAATTAAGACTAGCACAAAATAGGGCCAAAATGCAAATGACCCAGCCTAATTTATCCAACTAAAGAAGTAATCGAGCCCATTTCGAGTATGAAGCAACGGCCCAAGACAAAAGAAGCTGGCTACCAAATGCATGGACGACTCAAGACTTCAAAACAAGAAAATGTCAATTTCCTATGCTACGGATATACAAAGGCGGATTTAAAATTTTAAGTGATCACGAGATATCTCTGCTTTTGCAGTCTGGTCATTGTTATCGCCGATGTAGGCTGAGTGGCCCAACTCCACGATCGCCCCTATTCCCACCGCGTTCGTGGTTTGGTAATTATTGCTATTGGGGGAGTAGGCCGAGTGTCCCAACTCCATGTTATCGACTATTTCCATGCATTCGTGAATGTCCTCACATCTCTGCCCCTACCTTGCCTACTCCACCCCACCCCTATCCACCTCTACCCCACCTACCCTCCCGCCCTACCCCCTCCCGTCCTATCCACAACTACCCCTCCACCCCATCCTCAAATTTCTATTTCATATTTTTTGTTACTTTTATAAAACATATATTAAAAATATAAAAAATATCTTACCTCTCCCCTACCCCCTCCATGCCCTACCATATCCTCAAATTTCTATTTCATATTCTTTTTTTTCTCACTTCCAACCCCCTGCCCTCCCACACCACCCCCAAATTTTTATTGTATATATTTATTTTACTTATATATAAAATTTTATTAAAAAAGAGAAAATTTTTCGTACCCCATCACCCAACCTCCACCCCCCTCCCCCTACCCCAAATTTTCTATTTTAAATATTTATTTTACTTTTATAAACTTTTTATAAGAAATAAGAAAAAATTGCTTACCCCATCCCTACCCCGAAGTTTTTACTTTATATATTTATTTTACTTATACAATTTTTTTATAAAAAATGAGAATTTTTTCTTACCCCACTACCCACCCCCCCTCCCCTCACCCCCACCCCCACTCCCCCTCCCCTCCCACCCATTCTTTTATATATTTATTTTGCTTTTATAAAAAAAAAAATTATTCTTAATTTTAAAATAAAGATATGGAAAAGTCAAATATCATACAAAATAAAATAACATCACAGAAGGTAACTTTGAAATTTATAAACGTAATGAGTCAAATTGGGTTATGACCCATCATTTAGCTCATCTTAACCCGTCCATGTTATGACCAATCTATTGATTCAACCTATTTTGACCCGCTCAACTTCAACTCAAATGACCCATCTGTCACCTAATTGTAACCTTTGCTCCTCACACATCATCATTCATGACAAATAGCACAGTTGTCTCCTACTAATTAATGTTATTAAACTTAATATCGATGGTGCTTACGATAATATCACTGGAAAAGGGGTACGTATACGGGTGTTGTTCGAAACCATACATATAGCTGGATATTCGATTTTTTTTCAAATACCTTGCCTCTTCTATACTTCTTTTATTCTAACGAAACTGCTTGCTTTACAACACGCATGGATTACAACGGGCCAAGGAATTGAACCTAGTCATAACTTTGCAGATTGAATTGACTCCCAGGTAGTATGCTGCTCTATAATTAATGGAATAAATGTTAAAATACTCACATAATATAGACTATTTGGCTAAGCTTCATAGCAAATTTTGAAAAAATGACCAAACAAACTACTAATCTCAGGTAGTTGAATATTAATAATATACTTAGTCCAGCTACGAACCTTGTAACTACATATTGAATATGCATGTTATGCCATTGTCATTACAAACGAGACACTTAAATAATTTTCCTTACTCTGATCATTGTTTAAGATGAAACCCTGCAAGAAAGTCTCATCCTCATTTCCTTGCAAGGTAGGGGGAGACAAAAAAAAATGAAGTTTTTAATTGTGGGACATATTGTGGTTTGAGAAAACATAAGCATAGTTTTTTTATAACGGGCCGGGATGACAAATATTCTGAGAAAACATATGTTTTTAGTTGTCCATATGGAGGTAAATCATTTATATAATATCGGCCTACCTTGAAAAGATCACTTTAATTTTTATACACCTAAAATATAAAGATTCTTTTTTTACAGTGTTAGGTTATTTGTAAGCCAAGTGGGTTTGATAAACTAAAAAAGATGATAAACTACCTGTTACTACCAATTAACTATATTGATAGTTTATATTATGTAACTTAATTAGCCTAAAAATACATATATAGGAGAAGGGTTTGTTGATTTTCCTACTTGTCGCAAGCATAATTCAATCTTTAAGCTAAACTCAAGAAGAAGAACTCCAAAAGAGTAGAAAAAATTAAAGAAGAAAAACAAATGGACAAAATTCATCCAAATTAAATAACATATTGTATGAGCAAACTTCCTTAGCTCAGTCTTGAAGAAAAACATACCAAAAATTACAGATAAAAGCAGCTTATTAACTGTTACTTCCAACTCTTCTAATTATGTAACTCGAATCCTTACCATATTCAACACGAGTATACAATAATATTTTTAAAAGATATGAGCAATATAGCAGTCCTCATGAGAACGTACATGAAATGATACTCGATTGTGTTCATTTGCTACTCTTTCTTATTATCATCATTATCAACTACCGTCTACCAACGCTGCAACTGCATTGTCCGTTTGACCGATCAGGCTGCTCAGAGATCTAGCTTTCACCATTCCAAGCCTTTTAATTTTCTTCATTGTCACCATTAAAGACTTTTTCTCAACATCTTCATCAACACCATAATATTCATGATCATTTGGCAAAGATTTCTCCTCTTTTTTCTTCTTATTCGTTGAATTTCGAACACTATTCATACTTCTAAGTCTTCCTTTACCCAAATGATGCTCACACAATGAATATCCCACAAGAGTTTGTTGACAACATCTCCATCCTCTTCCATTAACACGACTGCACCTTGATCCCTCTAATATAACACTTCCTCTTTTGCTCTTATTATTTACATTATCAACTTTAAGATCACTACTAATATTACTCTCGAAACCATCTTCAGTAATTAGTCCATAATATTCCTGTTCTTGCTCCTCGTTACCATTTTCTTGTGGGCATTTCTTGTTTGTCTTCGACTTCATCGTGTTAATATGGCTCGTGCGGTGGTAGCTATCTCTTGATCTCTTTTTGAATGGAATTACTTTATGATCATCTCCTTCACACAATCTCCCATCTACTATGTATAATGCATGTACATGTTCAATATCATAGCATAGTAAAAGAAGAACGGTAAAATACATTACCGCCAGACCTCTCTATAACAGTCGTTCTCAATAACAACATTTTATAATAACACACCATGTTTGTTGTGGAACGTTCGATCTTTCGTTTTATGTTATATTATATATTCTCCATAACAATATTTTGCTATAGCAGCAGCTAAAAAATTATCTTTTACTATAACAGACCATGTTTGTTGTGGAACATTCGATCTTTCATTTTATGTTATATTATATATTTTCAATAACAATGTTTTGCTATAGTAGCAGCTAAAAAGTCATCGGAACAATTGATGTTATTATAGAGAGGTTTAGCTGTATATACATATGAATCTCGATTTAGGCTATGTTGTTGGAATCTCCAAAAATACTACTGCACCCGTGTTAGATCCTTCAAGAAATGCTCTATTTTTGGAGGATCTGACACATGTATAACGACATTTTTGGGGAGTACGACGAGCAACATATGATTTCGGGACAAGTTTTGAAAATTTACCTAGATCAGAAGAAGATGATGGCTGAGGAAGCAAAAGTAAGCTTTCTTTCCTGATGAGAATTAGCAAGCAAGAACAAGAAGAACAAGAAGAACAAGAAAAAAAGTTTGTTAATTCCCAAACTATAAAAAGAAAGTGCACAGTGAAACATTCAGAATTTTTCGTGTGATATGTTTAATATAAATAGGGACCATTACAGGGGAGAGATATTAAAAAGAAAAGATACACTACAACAAAAACAAAATGGATTAGATGAGATGGGGAATTGAATCATTGGTTGAGAATAAAACCCTAAACAGTATTTTCCAGTTACAGTAATATTATTTCTTGTTTCTTGTATTATTATTCACCTTTTTTTTACTATCATAGAAGAATTCATGAAACAAAGAATTAAATTATATATGGAACAAACTTTTCTTTTTTTGTGCATTATATTCTTACTTGTTATGGGTGCAAATACAAAAGGACAGATAGAGAGACAGTAGTGCAATTCTATAAAATACTAACATAGATACATATATATACTATGATAATAATAATAATAGCAATATTTTTTTTACTAGCAACCAAACTAATTTATTTATTTTAACTCACCTTATTTTTGAGTTTCTCTTGATTACTGTTGTCACCAAAGAAAACCCACCTCGTTGATTTGCCGCCGTTGACCGCCGGTTGATCAGACGGTAAGGATTCATTCTTGATTTTTTGTTGCACCACAACTGGTCTAGTGAGTTGGGGATCTGAAGGAGGAGGAAAACGCTTCCTTATTCTCATTATAAAAAAGCCAAAGAAATTAACTCCACAACTTTCTAATATGTATATTTATGGTAAAGACTAGACAAAAAAAAAGTCTGATGAACTAAGCTCTCGCTATGTATAGAAGTATTTTTTCAAAGCTTTGATATTCAAAGAAAATTACAAAGTGTTTGTGAATCTCTCTCTCTAATATTTGGGTTTTATCTCTCTTTAACTTTTTATTTGTTGCACCACACAACATAGAGACTAATGAGACCACTAGGATATAAAGATAAAGAAAGAAAAGAGAGATGGTATGCGAAGTGGTACGTGCGAGGAGGTACGTAGATGGTGAGCAATGGCACGTGTGAAGGTGTGTGAGAGAGAGGGGGGGGGGGGGGCGAGTAGAAAATGATGGGAGTTACGAGTTAGCTAACTAAAAATCAAGTTTTACGAAACCAATTCATCGAGATTTCTTGCCTACCATATACTACTAGTACTTACCGTATATTATTCTCGTCATTATTCTAAGCTGTCCCCTATTTCTGTGAGTCAACGACCACCAAATATCTGGTTTTAATAAGAGCTTAGCTTCCATATCTGTTATGTTCATTATTAAATTTGTTGGAGAGATGAAATATAATCAAGATATATCTTTTTTATCAGAGATCGAATCGATCATCAGAGGAAGAATTAGGCAAATATAATTGTATAAGATAATACTTTTATAGAGTCGATAATTAAAAGATACACATTTATATATGGTGAAATTGGTCTTTGAATACGCACATTGCTCGTGCACTCTGTATCAATGAGAAAACAACTTTTAAAATAACATAATAATATTCAAAAGATGTATGTTTTATAAATAGAAAAGGTTACAAGTTCCTAAAAATGTTACTAAATGCTAATCATGTATAGGGTTTGGATACACCCTAGTCGTTCTTCCTCCAAAAAATTTCAATTAATGCTTGCTTCATCGTACAAACATAGTTTGAATGGGAGGTATAAAAATTGTTTTTTTGGGTATTTCCACTTTAAAAATAGTACTAATAGATTAGTAACCTGAAAATAAAACACGTTAGGTAGGTTCAAATACACTAAAAACAAGTCTAGCTATGTTGTTGCTGGTGGTGCAAATTTGCTAGCTGCAAGCAACCAAATAATTGCCTTTCTGGATAGCAGGTAAGATGATGGTATCTAAAAGAATTCCCACCACAATACAAGGAATTGAAGGATCTATAATCTATTGGCTGGGAATTTGCGAATATGGACCCCATATATTAACATGAAAACAAAAGGTGGTAAAATAATGGGGGTCACAATAGCTAGATAAGCTTATTAGCTTGCATGAATTGATGACTTAACTCATATTTGAGCAAAGAATTATTTGCCCAAATGGGACCTTTATTTTTATTGGCCTTTCAATTCCCATGATATTCCATCCACCCACTAATTCACAGGCTAAGTACATTAGTTTTTTCTTCAGCTCTTATGTATAGAAGTGTATTTTTTCCCTAGTTAGAGCCTTAGAGGAGTACTAAATGTTAAGAGTCTCACATCGAAAATGGAAAGGACTTGGATAATTTTTACTCTACAATCTAGTTTTTGAGGTTGAGTTAGACCCAAGATTCATTTAAATTGGTATCAGAGTCAGACTCATTTCAATTTTTTGTTCGTTGATGTTGGGGGAGTGTTACTCTCTCATATTTAAACAAGACTTGTGCAAAAATATTTAACTTCAACTAATATTTGAAAGTGCAATTTTTGTAATTTCTGTTATTTGAATCTATTTATTAAAAAAAATTACAACGTAGTAAAACAAAGTATGTGTTTACATTTTAAATAAAATAAAAATATGCCATTTTAGTGTTCTTAATGATCCATGTATTACTAATATAACCGCATTCTTATATATCTCCTTCATTCCTTTTTCTTTTTCTTTTTTGCCTTATACCATGTTTATCTTTGTTTTTGAATCATCCTTTTTATACCATAGTTTGTAACTCGATATATAATAGGAATAAACTCTCCTCTGTTGAGAATATATAGATGAGTCATCATTATCTGAAGTTTTGTTACTAGATATGACATTCATGGATAGATCTCTAAGTAATAGGTGAGTTAGGTTGATGTTGGATGAGTGTTGTGACAACATGACTAATCAGTTAAGATAACATCGCTTATGAATATAAGAATGTTGCATGTAGTGTTGTGACAACATCACATGACATCTCTATAAACGATTTTGCCTATTCTCTCGGCCAAAGTGCTACTGTGAGGTAAAAATGACCTTGTCAAGCTAACAAGAAAGTTGTGTTTAAAACGTGAGAAAAGAAGAAGTCAAGTTTGGAAGGAAAGCGACGTGAAGACCAAGTCAATATAGTTGAGGATTTCATGGAGGCTGAATCGGTTTAAGCTGTTACCTATTTTCTCTCAACTTCCGCAACCAACCAGTGAGAATTTCAAGAAAGTTTCACACTATAAATAGAGTAGGAACTTCAGAGTATCGATATCCAGATTACAAAGAAAAGAATCACCAAGAGAGCTCTCGGAAATTCACCATAGAAACTGAATCAAACACCAATGCCTAAAGTAGTATAACAACATCTAGTCCCACATTTCAGTTGCTACTCAGATTCTACATCAAGTTCATTGTTGAAGCAATTGTAATGAAGATGTTGTATGTTTCTTTGTAGATATTTTGTCTTTAGGCTGAAGTCATATGCGACTTCGTTTTGTTTGTAATTTCTTTTTATTTTATTTCGACAAATTGTAAAAAGAAATTCACTTGTATTTGTATATGATAAATAGAGTACTTCGGTCATTGACCATCAAATGATATATTAATATATACCCTTAAAAATATAAACCTTGTGTCTTTTATTTTTTCTGTTGCATTTACTTGTTAAGGTTTATTATTGTTTTATCGGGTGTTGCCTCAAGTGTTGACACAATACTGAAGGCAACATAAAGAAACTGTTTAGCTTTTTAAACATTCAAATCTTTAGTTTTTCTACTATTAATTGTTTATCCGTAGCTTCGGACATAACAAGTTAGATCGGAATAATTGGAAGAGGGGTCTAACATTGTTTTATTCCATTAAAATCCAAACATAATAAGATAACTATTATTAACTGAGAAAAAGTGGAAGATATGTGTTTAGTGATGTAATCCAAAGAGGGAACCATAACTAGTACCTGAATGAGTGAAGAATGTACTCTAAAAATTAATTTAACACGTTGAAAAGTAGATAGGTTGTGTATCATACTATATTTAACTTATGTATCAAAAATATAATTTCTGATACTTCATGATCAATACCAATATCATATAAAATGGAATGGAAAGAGTATACTATTAATTTTCCAAGAGATGATTACCAAATAAGCCTGAAAATATAAAAGCTCAAACTGGACGAGGAATTTTATAATTGTAATAAACAGGGCCGTCTCAAATATTTTGAGGGTCATGTTCTAATTCGTAAAAGTGGGCCCTTAATTGGATTAAGATCTGTGAATTATGAGCTTTTACAGTAAATTCTGACTAATAATAAAAAATGAAAAAAGATGCTCTAAATTTTTTCATTTTTCGGGGGCCTTGTGCGATAGTATTAGCCAGAATAGATGACCCCTAATGAAAAAAGGGGCCCTCCATTCTAAATTAAGACTCGATGACTTGAATTTGAACCTTGAAAACATTTTATTTTTAAGTAAGACATTTAGATACAAAATTGAAATTAATTGAATTCTAAAACGAATATTAGACACCTTGTTAAAGACAAAAAAAAATGTATACAAATAAAGTTTTATTTTTTATTAATTTCTCATTCAGTGTCCGATACTCACATTAAAATTCAATTATATTTAAATTTGCGTCGAATAAAGCCCATTTAGAGGATAGCGCTACCAAAATATTTCCATATCCAGGTATACAAATAAAGTTGGAGGTAGTACTAAAAATATGTTAGTGTGTCATTTTCATTTACACTGCACCTACCAATGTATCTGAGTTGTGATTCTCCAGAAAGTCCTTTGTATAAAAAATAAAAATAAATAAATAACTGGTTCACAATTAATGGAATTCCAAAATAGAAAAAGGGGGAAATAGAACCCTCAGCTTTTTAATTTTTAATCAGAAATTCGCGCAGACTCTTTCTATTATGGGAATTGAAATCTAATCTCATCCATAATTTTGGGGCACAAAAATCAAATCGATTGCTTCAAAATTTCGGCCAACGCAAACCCTAGAGGTAAAAAACAATCTGATTTTGCTTCTTTTTATTGCCCTATATCTACATGATTCATTTTTGAGCTGAAAATGACCCGTTATGTGGAATTTTAGGATAATTGTCACAGTATGTGATCCAAATTTAAGTTAATAATGGCTACTCTTTTGACATCCTATATCACTTCAAATTTGATCTGCAATTACATTATTGAGATATATCACTTTCTTGCGAATTTCCTACCTGATTTAACAGGTGTTTGCGTTTTCTACCTGAACTATCATCTCACTGACTAGACCAAGTGTTTGAATATAATCACCAAAAGGTGTAATTTTGTCCACATGGCAGCTGACTCATTAATTTCAATGTGTGTTTTGATAAATAGTTTGTGATAGTTTAGCTAGGAAACGCAACACTTGATAGTTCAGGTAGGAAACTTGCAAAAAGGTGATAATTCTGTGTGTTTTTTACCATTATCTCTAGATTATTTTGTTTGTTTAGCAGAGTAGAGCCTTTTTTCCTTGTTGACAAGGAGAAGAAGCAAAATTAAAATAGATAACTCTTTCAAAAAGGAAAAAGATGGACTTTTTAGGTATTATGAGACTTATAGGTGAATGAGGGTAGAGATTTGTTGATCTCTATTGAGGATTTTACATAAGAAATGTCGATGTGTGGTGACACTCCTTTCCTTTTGAAATTCTTTTACTATGGTATTGAGTCTGCATTGTTGAAGCTAGAAGAAGCTTTTAAATAATTTATGTGATTTTACGTGTTAACTATATTATGTAGACTGAAACAGAATAAAATAGCTAGTTCTTGGTTAGAATTCTGCTCTTAAGTCATCACTGTTCCTGTTTCTTGCAATGTTTTGTTGAACGAAGCATGTCCACTTTCTTTGTCGAACTGCTGGATTTGTGGCTTTTCGGTAGTTGTCTGGTCTGTGATCTTCTGTTTTTTCGCAAAAAGACATGAATAACATTGTACACCCTTTACAGGGAATTTATCAAGATGAATTCGGTTTGCCCTTTTTCTGGCGCTTCCAGACCTGATGATTCAACTCTTAAGAAACAAGAGTCTGGAGAAGCTGCAGCTGTGCTATCTAAGTGCCCCTTTGGATATGATGCAACTCTTAATAAACCTTATGACGAAAATAAACAACAGGCTGTCCAGGAGAGCAAGCCTAAACAAGAGTCTAGAGAATCTGCAACTGTATCACCTAAGTGCCCCTTTGGATATGATTCGATTCTTAAGAAACCTTGTGACGACCAAAATAAACAACAGGCTATCGAGGAGAGCAAGCCTAAACAAGAGTCTGGAGAGGCTGCAACTGTTACACCTAAGTGCCCCTTTGGATATGATTCGACTCCTAAGAAACCTTGTGAAAACCAAAATAAACAACAGGATGTCCAGGAGAGCAAGCCTAAACAAGATTCTGGAGAATCTGCAACTGTGTCGCCTAAGTGCCCCTTTGGATATGATTCTCAAACAGTTAAACTGGGTCCATTTAGCTGCATGATTTGTCAGGCACTTCTTTATGATTGCAGCAGATGTGTGCCCTGTACACATGTATTCTGCAAGTAAGTGTATATCGTTAACTTTTTTATGATATTTTAAAGCAAGAAAAGGGAAAAGAAAAAGATTCCTCTGGACATTTGTAAGTAGTACATCTTTTTGGTAAATAGGGCATGTATCTCCCGCTTTAAGGACTGTCCATTATGTGGTGCTGATATTGAAAAGATTGAGGCCGACATGAATCTTCAGAATGTTGTTGATCGCTTTATTGAAGGGCATGCAAGGATTAAGAGGTCTCAAGCTAATAATGAGCAAGAAGACATAGAGGAGAAGAAAACTGTTATATACGAGGACACATCTTTGGAGCGGGGAGCTTTCCTGGTTCAACAAGCCATGCGGGTATGTTTAGCAAAAATCTACTAGTCAAGGTTAGCTAGTAAAATTACTTTCATGGTTTTCACTAACTTTTGGCTTAATTTGCAGGCTTTTCGCGCCAATAATATCGATAGTGCGAAATCAAGATTTACTATGTGTGCAGATGACATCCGAGAACAGCTCCAGAGAATGGGGAATACATCAGAGTTGTGCTCACAGCTTGGAGCAGTTCTTGGTATGCTTGGTGATTGCAGGTGTGTCATTAAAAGATCTTTAGAGTGATTACCGAAGTTTTGGAAATTTAGTTTGTTAAAAGAAATAACTTGAGCTACACTTATAGTCGAGCTACAGGAGATGCCGTGTCTGCAGTCACTTACTTTGAAGAGTGTGTGAATTTCCTTTTGGAAGTACCCAAAGATGATCTCGAGGTAACTATTGATGATATCAGACACACAGACACACATGTATTATACATTCATATTTTCGTCATAATCAATGATGATATAATACATATCTGTTCACATATGAGTGTGCTTTCCTTAATCCCTTAGAAATCTTTGCAGATCACACATACACTTTCTGTTTCGCTAAATAAAATTGGAGATCTTAAATACTATGATGGAGATCTCCAAGCTGCAAGATCACATTATTTTCAGGCGTTGGATGTTCGCCGCAATGCCATCAAGCAACAGTCTATGCCATCTCAGGTTAGTGTACCTTTTCTAATCTGATGAACATCACTATCCACATTGCTATTATTTGGAAGTATATAAATAATAAATTTATGACAACAGTCCTGTCAAAGAACTTGTGGCATGTGGCATCTTGATATCCAAAAGAATTAATCATTTCCTTGCCTGGACCATGTGGCACATGGAAACATGTTTCTTCTTTTTTTGTTCTTTCTCGTTTTATTTTTCTATTTTTCATCTTGTGTTTTTTTGCTGATGAATTCCACCTTTTACCCTCATTTATTTGAACATATATCCGTGGATAAGATGTTGCCGATGGTTTCTGGTACTGGGGGGTGATGGATCAACCTTTTAACCGCGATTACCCATTTTGTCATCCCTAAATTTTTCCTAAAGCTTTGTGCGGCTACGCGCACGTCATGGGTTCAAACCGTGATGCAGTAGACAAAAGCATGGTATTTAAGTGGAAAAGGGTAGAGACATTGGCCATTATCCCCCCCAGTTTCGAACCATGGGCAAGTGGCCCTCTATGGATTTTTCGGTTATCAATTTGTTTTTGTTGCCTTAAAGCCTTATTCTTGGTCTGTATACCTGAAAGGACCTTCCAGAATTTGTTGTTTTTGCACTTGGACCACAGTCCATATACATAATGCTGGCATGCTCGTATATGTTTTAGATCTTATGTTTTGTTTTTCAAATTAAATTAAGCTGAATTTTAGGCAACTTAATACATCCTTATGCATGCATGTTGATTTTCATGTTCTTTGATCAGCCCACCCCACCCCGTTTTTCTTTCATTTAAACTCAAAGCTCTCCTGCTTCATAAATAACTCTCTTCCATATTTACCAAATTTCTTCCCCAGATAGTCGATGTGGCCATTTCCTTAGCAAAAGTTGCTGATATTGATCGAAATATTGGGGATGAGGATGCTGCAGTTGAAGGATTTTTAGAAGGCATAAAATTATTGCAATCCCTCAAACTAAATCCCGAAGAAGTTAGTCTTGAACAACGGGTAATAATCATCTTTCCTCCTTTTAATTTATCTTATACTTCAGTGGTGTATTTTTTATCCGGCAAAACTGATCTAGTCCTGTGTGTGTCTGCTTGCAGAGGCTATCAGTGCTCGAGTTCTTCAACAGCCAGCTTGAAAAGAAACAAACTTGATTCAGCTGCCCGAGTTAAGTCTTTTCCAATATATGTTGAAAAGAACGAATAAGAACAATATATGTTGTCATATAGTTTGATTTAAACACTGTGCGGACACCTATCTCTTGCAAAGCTCGGTTCAGAGGCAAACCGAGACAAATTTCACTGTAAATGCAGTAGAAATATGATAGATGCTACCAGATTTTCCAAGTAATATGCCTGTGGCAAGTCAATATAGTCCTATGTTCCAAAATTTCAGCATCTTGGGCATGTACCTCTTAGTACTTGAAGAATCTCTACAATTTCAGTATCCTTATTACAAGTTGACAATATTATTTAAGTTCCTTTTTAACAAAAGTTATTGGAGGTTTCCGATAATGTTTTAAAAGTTTAATGTGTGGTTCTAAAACTCTTTAGCTATTGATGACTGATTCAACCCTTTGAGAAGGAATATGTGTCATTTTCATGACAAAAGGAGATTAGTGCCTAATTCAATATAATAAGATTTTTAACCAAAATAAAATAGAATAAAAGAACACAAAGTCTACTTACTTAACCTCTGATGACTGATCAGAGGTGAGTTTAGTTTATAGTTTATTACTAAGATCTGTCCGTAAAGTATTTTAACAGTCACTAGTAATTAAACTATTGAATCTTACAAGTAATACCAGAAAACGTGGATCCTTGTCCCAGTATTGACATAAGATATACTTAAAAAAGCGTTGGTCTTCATGACTAGTTAATATAATATGACGAAATCCTCTAGTTAGACTTTTCTCAAGCTAACTACTACTCAAATATCAGAACTCAACCCTTGTCAAGTTGACCCTTTTGGTCAGGAAAAAAATATTTATTTGCAGTCGGTATTTATGCTAAACTAGGCAATTAGTTATAAGGGGATCAAAAATAAAAGTGAAACTCTTTTAAAAAGAATTTTTTTCCTTTGAATTGGGGGATTGGAACGGGATAATGAGAATCGAACTCATACCTATGAAGTGGGAGTGATACTAATAAACTTTAGGCATTGATCGTTAAAGTGAAAATATATACATATTACTTAATCATGGTGATAAACGTTCAAATGCAAGACACATGCATACATTTGCAAGTTTTGGTTGCAAACACTAGGCGCGAGTTTTGGTTGCAGGAACAAAAATTTCATTTAGAAGTACATTCTTCCATTTTTTTTTTTTTTTTATAATCGAGGTTTCCAGGCTTGCGCCTAACTACTTCACTAGTATTACTCAGACGTCTTTGAGGTAATAGCACCGGTCCTTCAACACCATCACCAGGTAAATCGCGGGATGTGCTCCAGTGGCCAGTTTCTGGGAGCGTACAACTGATCAATGAGACAAGGTCAAATTCCCCAACAAACACAAACAAAGTACTTAAGAGTGTTTCCTCGTGCTTGCGGGGAATCGAACCCACGCTGTCCATGTCAGAGCGTCTTATAGCGTCCACGCTTTACCACTGGACTATACCTCGGAGGACACATTCTTCCAATTTCTTGGTTTATAATACCATCACATTAAATGCAAAGGGAGAAAACAATATGTACAGAAATTCTTCCAATTTCTAGATGTTACTTTAACAAACAAGGCTAGGGATGTCAACGGATAGGATCTGGACCGGATCCTACTAGATCCAGATCCATTTTTCATACCTATATCCAGATCCGGATCCAGATCCATCGGGTCCATAAAAATCAGATTCAAATCCAGATCCATCAAATCCACCGGATCGGATCTGGATCCACATAATTAGTAGGAGTACATATTATATTAGGGAAAAGAGGCATATTTGCCCTCAAACTTAAGGAAAAGAGACATATTTGCCCTCCGTCAAAGTTTGAGGACAAATATGCCCTTTCCGTTATCAAAGTTGTTATATTTTCCCATTTTTAACAGAAATGTCATGCGTACGCCACGTGGGAGACACATGAGCAGGTGAGACCCACATCACCTCCCTCACTGCTTCTGCCGCCCATTGATCGAAAAACGTCCACTAGAGAAATTGAAGCAATCGAGCAATGGGAGTGGTCGTAGGTTGAAGAGGTTGATGAGACGAACACAATGGTACTAGTCTCAACCGTCGTGGATTCCTGAAACGACGGAAAATTGAAACCCAGATCGGAAAATTCGATTTGGTCGACCGGCGTATTCGGGATGAATTGAAGGTAGATGGTGGATGCAAAATATCCGGGAGGTGATGGCGAGTCTAATGGTACCACTGCCGACCGTCAATTGTTTCTTCAGTGGTCGGAAAATCGACGGCGTCGATTAGGGTTTTTTACAATCGAATTGAACGAACTTGCTGTAGAGGATGAATTGAACCACGGGGAGGGTATATAAATGACGGGAAGGAGACGACGAATCTATTGGTACCACCGCCGCTCCTTAACATCGCCGGAATCCGCCGAAATTTTAAAAAAACCACACGGAGAAGACGATGAACAATGAACCCGAATTTTGATCTGAAATTAATCTCGATTAAGGATGAATCGACGGTGGTGGTTGGTATAGAAATGACGGACTCGACGAGACGAATCTAATGGTATAAGTTTCGTCTCCAATGATGTTCTGTGGTGGCCACTCGGGTGGTTGGCTGCTCCGGTCACCGGAGTCGGATGAACACTGGGCGACAGAAGCAGTGAGGCAGGTGATGTGGGTCCCACCTCCTGATGTGTCTCTCATGTGGCGTACACGTGGCATTTCTGTTAAAAATGGGCAAATATAACAACTTTGATAACGGGAAGGGCATATTTGTCCCCAAACTTTGACGGAGGGCAAATATGCTTCTTTTCCTTAAGTTTGAGGGCAAATATACTCCTTTTTCCATTATAATATCATTAAACCACTTAACCATGATAAAGTATGTTATAAAGTGTAAATATCAGATGACGTAATTAAGTTAAATGTTATTAAAAGTTAAATCAGACTGATTCTGTAAAAAGGATTTATACTAGCCGATGTTATATGAATATAAATCCAATACCTAATCCATTATATATTGGATTATGTTATGTATATTGACATTCTTTTAAAATTTTCCAGAAGTTTGACTTCAGTTGCAACTTCCAAAAAATTAAATTCATTAGATTGTTTAAACTTTTAACTTCATTTAATAGTTTTATATGAACCTAAATTGCAATCATATTTTTTGCTGTACAAACATACTGGAATCTAATCTAAATTAATATAATCATCAGACTGGTCTTATGGATGTATAAATATATAATGTATTTAATAAAAAACGGATTCACGGATAGGATCTGGACCGGATACGGATCTCAAAAACAAGATCCATATCTAGATCCGATCCGTCAAAAACGGATCCGGGTCCGATCCGGATCCGTCGGGTCCAAATTTTGAAAATCCATATCCTATAAAATGGATCTGAATCCACCGGATCCAGACCTTGTCCAGGATCCGTTTCCATCTCTAAACAAGGCACTATGAGGAAAGTAAAAACAAACATTCAGTGCAACAACAAGCTTAAAAGAATATTAAGAAATTAGTGGAAACACCTTGGAAATTGCTTCTTAATACAAGTCAAACATTTTGATCAAATCACTTAGAAACTTTCTCCATAAATGGAGAAACATTCACCTCCTTTGTTTCAACTGAGAGTTCATCATTTCCTTCTTAATTCATTTTTCCACAGAGATTTTGAAGTCCAATTTTTTACAACAAATCTACCACATTCCCCCTCTTGAGCCCAAAAAATTATACTAGTAGCTTTTATTATATATTGATATGTATTATCTAGGCAAGATTAATTATATTTTATTCATTTTCATACTTCTCTTGGAAGTATTTTTGGTTCTTAGAGTGGATTGTCTGAGTTTCAGCTACCAAAAATTCACAAAACAAAACGAAACGGATTTCATCACTACCAATCATTCCAACATAGCCATTAATGCTATCCAAGTAACTGCCGATGCTCGTGGCACTTCCATCAGAAATTTGTCTGGAAGAATATGGTACTCACAGCCTTTGAATCTATGGAATCAAAAGAAAAACATCACAGCATCGTTTAATTCCACGTTCGTGATCAATATCAAACCTGAAAGTGTCCCATCGGGTGAAGGATTGGCTTTCATATTGACTAAAGAAAGTGGTCCTAACTCTATCCCAGATAATAGTGATGGACAATGGCTTGGAATTGTGAATGCAAGTACTAATGGATCTTCTTCAAGCAACATATTTGCAGTTGAATTTGACACAAGGAAAAGTTACCTTGATGATCTTGATGATAATCATGTTGCCATTGACATAAACAGCATCAACTCTGTCAATCAAGTTTCTTTAATTGATCGTGGTGTTAATCTTTCACGAGCTATTGATGTTATAGCAAGTGTCCGGTATGATGGAGAATCCAAGATCTTGAAAGTTTATACATTCATGAGTAATCAAAAGGGGGACAATGAGAGACATCCCATCATTTCCATGCCTCTTGATCTTTCTAGTTATCTCCCCGAGGATGTTTTCGTGGGATTTTCAGCCTCAACTGGGATATATAATCAGTTGAACTGCATAAAGGCATGGAATTTTACAAGCACAGAAATCGGGAATCATCATAAAGTTAGCCTATTATGGTTGTGGATCTTGATACCAATAATATCAATTCTGGTTATGTTTTTAGGAGGGGTTTGCATCTATTTCACCTGGAGGAGAAAAAAGAAGAGGATGCAAGTGTTAAACCAAGATGAGAATATAGAGAGGCAGATACAAAGTTCAGCTACTGCACCTCAGAGATTCCAGCTGAAGGACTTGAAAAGAGCAACAGGGAACTTTGATCCCAAGAATATTCTTGGAAGAGGAGGATGTGGAGTAGTCTTCAAAGGATTTTTGTTAGCTGATCATAAAGAGGTGGCTGTGAAGAAATTCTTTAAACATTCCAGTCAAGATGCAAAAGATCTCATAGCAGAAGTCACAACAATTGGAAATCTCCACCACAAGAACCTTGTCAAATTGATAGGATGGTGCTATGAAAGCAGTGAACATCTTGTTGTCTATGAGTTCATGCCAAATGGGAGCTTAGACAAGTTGATATTTCGCGAAGAAAAAAGAGAAATAAGCGAAGGATTGAGTCTGAATTGGGAAAGAAGGCATGGGATCATCTGTGGCATAGCTCAAGCACTGGATTATCTGCATAATGGCTGTCAGAAAAGAATACTTCACAGAGACATAAAAGCCAGCAACATCATGCTAGACTCAGAACTCAATGCTCGGTTGGGAGATTTCGGATTAGCTAGGACAGTTCAAGCGAATGGAAAAACTTACCATTCTACGAAAGAGATTGCTGGAACAATAGGCTATATGGCACCAGAGAGTTTCCATATAGGTCGAGCCACAGTTGAAACAGACGTCTTTGCATTCGGAGTGTTGATTCTTGAAGTTGCTTGTGGTCGAAAACCTGGAAAACAATACGAGGAGAATACTTATAGTAACAGAGTTATTGAATGTGTATGGGACATGTATAAGATTGGAAGGATCATTGATGCAATAGATGTTAAATTGGCTAGAGAGTTTGATGAAGAACAAGCTGAATGTGTGTTAATATTAGGATTGGCTTGTTGCCATCCAAATCCTTATGAAAGGCCAAGTATGAAAACTGCTTTGCAGATTCTTATAGGGGAATCAGTTCTGCCAAATATTCCTACTGAGAAACCTGCATTTGTATGGCCAGCCAGGGCTCCGTCGTCTAGCAAAGCTGCCGGTGACTCTCTCCAGGAAGGCCAAGTTACACCAATTACGGTTCTCAGTGGCAGATAACAACAACAAACCAAGTGGCAGATAACAAGGTTCACAAAAACTATTCCTCAAACTTAAGTGCTTTGTCAAAGCAGCTAACTCTTTAGGAGGCAAAAGGTACTTGTAAATTCACATATGTTAGGCAAGAATGCCCCTTTTTTCTTTTAGTGTTCGTTCCTTTTTGTGAATGTGGTGCTGTCTCTTGTCTCTGTATTCAGATTATATATTGTAAAACAGAAAATGTAAAGAATAAAAATGTAGTTTCGACTCACTTTCGAGTTTATAGAAAGAAACTCTATTCTGCAATACTGGCAATTGAAATTGCAGAACTTCAATGAACTCAACAAACGGTAGTAAATCGCATGACACCTCATTTTCTCATTGAAAATGATGGAGGACACGTATTAGGGTAGAAGGGTAGTCGAGCGTAGTCCTACTTAAGCTTACAAAATGATAGTTAGTGTTAATATTTTAGGCTCGATTAGTCTACCACACTTATTGGTGCATTAGTGTTTTATAGTCCCCTGTAGTTTGATTCATTCATGCTACTATGTGTTCTTTAGTGTAATTTATTTATCTTATTTAGTTGTGTTAATTACTGCTTCCTGATGTTAGAATGCACTAGCATGGCGTATTCGATTTTATTATCTGTATGTTCATAATACTTTAATTTCTCGTCGGACTGTTTCTCTTGCTTTGCCTGTGATTATGTTTTGTCTTGAGCCGATGGTCTCTCGAAAACATCCGCTCTATCTATCAAGGTGGAGGTAAGGTTTGTGTACACTCTACCCTTCCCAGACCACACGTTGTGAGATTTCACTGAGTATGTTGTTGTTTTGTTGTAAAATGATGCACAAAAGAGGGGAGGAAAAGTCTGATATTTTCAGAGAGTTTTTGTTGTCGTGACTGCAGTGTGTGTTTGAGGCGAAGCCTCTGAATTTTTTTATATGGCCATTGAACAGATGCAAAGGCACCTGTTGGTGAAAAAGGTGACCTTTTGTTTGGTCGCGAATTTTCAATTCGTAAATGACTGCTAGAAAATAATTAATTATTCCGCGATTTTTTTAAAAAAAATACTGTTAATTAATGTCAGGAAAGGAAATTAAATAATGAAAATAAAAAATATATTTGGTCCAAAAAAATTATCAATCAAATCATTTAACCAAATCCAAAGCCAAGCAATGACAACGACGTGAGAGGAGTTTTTCTTCTAAACTCTTTACTAACTAGAAGATGTGCTTCTACATAAAAGCACATAAATGTTCCTTCCATCACCAATGTGGGAGAAAGATACTTGAAAAAGTTA
This sequence comes from Przewalskia tangutica, assembly GCA_029844215.1. Taxonomy (NCBI): domain Eukaryota; kingdom Viridiplantae; phylum Streptophyta; class Magnoliopsida; order Solanales; family Solanaceae; genus Przewalskia; species Przewalskia tangutica. The sequence goes on along the minus strand of CM056730.1, from coordinate 120,384,699 downwards.
CTTTGTCAAAATTTCATTTCCCTCCAAGTTTGTTTTCCTACATTTTTTAATTCACACTTCATCTTTAAAGCCCACATTTTAGTGTTTAATGCTTTAAAGCCCAACATGTGGTTGTGGGGGTTGCTTGTTCAGAGTGTTTTCCTGCATTTTAAATAATTTGCAACTCCAAATTCTTCTCCACCTTCTGCTTGGCTTCATTTTGGGCAACAACTTCTCTATTTTTAGGACTGGAAGTGCTTTTTCTTTATTTTGTTTCACAAGCTTACTTTCAAGGTGTTTGTTTTGAAGCAGAACCACAAAATTGGAATAACAGCAAGGGAAAAAGCTGAAATATGTCATCCAACTTGAAAGGGATTGTCGAACTTAAACTATGGAATAAATAATTTCAGCAAAGAAGAACAGAGGTAAACTTAAAGACAGTAAGGAATGTTCCCAAAAATGTTCTGTGACATGAACTGGAACATTAACAATAACGCAGACCTAAAAAACGAGTTAAGATGCAGCGGAAATAAATCAAGGACACCCAAGATTGTTTTTCATAAGTTATATAATTGTATATAACTTATAGTGGTCTCATGACCAAAAATTTATTGTATAAAAATTATACAATCTTACAAATCCCTTGAGAATGAACAGTAATCCGTAAGACAAGAAAGGGATTAAAAATAAGTTAAATCCTAACTTCTAAGCCTGAAAAATTTATCTAAAATAGAAGTGAAAAACACCCTATTACAATTGCTTGAATTGAAAGTACCAGTATAGATCTAAGAAAGCAATTCGCAATTTTGAACAAGTGTAATCACAAAACCAGGCTGCTCGATCCAGCTGTGTTTGAGGCAATATTTGAGACGTCTCAGATCTGAATTTTCTTCTGCAAAATCGGATGTTGAAGCCTTGGGTGAACCTCTATTTATAGTGGAGAGTTCACCCGAGAGGCTCATGATTCTCGGTGGAGGTTGAGCGAGAATAGGGTTGGAGCCGTTCTTCACCTTAAAATTCTCAACGCTTTGACTTTGTCTTCCGAGAATGCTCCTTCCGCATGCACTCTCCTCGACTTGATATTGTTAAGTATTATCGTGTTTTCCTTAGCTCCTAACCAAGCCAAACATTCACGTGATAAAATCTTCTCGCCGAAATCGCGTGAAGATAGGCAAACTCTTGCGAAATGTCCTCCCGCATGTCACGACATTTGGGATGACATTTTCCTGCTTACTTAACACCAAAAAGAGACATGTTACGGAAAATGTTAGGACACGTAACCTAACACTAACAATCTCCCTTTTGCCTTTCTTCACAAAACTAAATAGTTTAATGATTTTATCACGCAAATATTTCAACCTTCAACTCAAAGCGATTATAAAGCACGATATATACACTATGGGCCACTAAGTTACTCGAATCAGAGTATGATGCAAATGCGAGTATACATCTAAAAGATTAATGCACTGAAACCATCAATATACACATAAACAAAGATAGAATAAATAGCAATATATAAGCAATTAAAATGTCTCAAACTGTCAAGCCAAATAACTATAGTCCACAACTAATAAGTATTCAACAACTGCTACTTAGCAATTTAAACACAAGAACCTCGTAGTCGTTTCCCACCGCCACCTCCAGATTGTCCTCTGGTTTCATCTCCCTCAGATCAAGATCCTTCGGTTTGAGCATTCACCGCTGGCTCTCCCCGACTGCACTCCATCTCCCTTTTTGGGAAGAAAGCAAAAATAGCTAACGTTCCCTAGCTTCCACCAGGGCTTTCCGCACGGTCCACTCTCGCGATCCGGGCATCGAGCTTTGCAATCTCTTGCACCACCAAGCGGTTGTCAAGACGATCGCGAGATATTCTGAGATGTGCGGGACATTTCGTAACACTAGCAATTCCACCGTATTCGTCCCAGAGATCAATGACTCGCTTGCTTTTCGTGATCGTCGATTAACGACGATACTTCGTGTTCTTTCCAGCGGATCCTGGCAGGGCTTGGAATCCCTGAGGTTAGTACCCAAAGATCAATGAGGAAAGGGAAGAATGATACCGTGTCCTTTTCGCCATATTTACAATCTGCTGAAAGATTGTTTTTCCTATATCAACACTAAAACCTTTTCCTATTTTGTATAGGAACAATGCTTGTTCAATTGTTACAATTGATTTGTTCAAAGAACACAACCAATCGTGTATCATTAACTTGTGCAAAACAAAGAAATAAGTGCAATGAGTTTGGAGGTTGGACACCTTGAAACCCATTTCTTCACAACTCCACCGGTGAGGTATGAAATCACCTCATCCTCACATTTATCACTTCCCATTTTGCCCTCTCATCATCATTCACTGCTCAAACATTGGTTAATTGTAGTCGGTGTGAAGTCATAAAATTTGTTATGAGAAACACTTTCCCAAAGTGTTTCGACTTGAGTTTCTATTTTACTTGTTAGATTTGCATAAAATAACTTCACCGCTTGTCTACATAAGGACATTTGTTATTTATCGAGTCTAGTAGATTTCTTGAAGTGAAGAAATCCACCGCATCGGCTACTACAAGACGCAATGTCCAACACCTTCTCGGTTCGAATGGCTCGACCGTTGAACCAAGACCAATGTTTTGAGTGATTGGTATTAAAAACTTGGGAGAGAAAGGGGTTACCTCGGATCAGATTCGTGAGCTACCGCCTTGTGAGACCTCGGACACCGAATCAAGTTTTGTGGATAGATGATCCGTAAGATGTCATAACATTTTCTCGTGACATCTTGAGGGTTGATGATGATTTTGTTTCCGAGGTACGCATGACATTTCTTGACATAAAACTTCTTCGGGTGTCGTCTGAATTTCATCTTCCTCACCGGATTCTCGCGGTTGTGAAGGAAGGTGAAGCGTAAGATTCAGTCGATTCAACCGAAAGAGTCTTCTCTAAATCAGCAGAACTGGAGCTTGAGGAGGGAGGAGTCGCTGACTTCTTCCTTTTGGTGGAGGATTCACCACTGCCAAAGGCCTTCTCAAAGATTCGGACCGATCTGCGAGTGGGAAAAGTCGCTTGATTTGTCCTCTTTGGGAGGACTAAACATCCGGTTTCTAAGTTGATAGGATTATTTGTCTCCCGGATGGCGATTTCAGAGGTTCTTGGAAGTCACTTATCGCCAAATCTGCACACCGTGGACTTGTGCTCGTTGAGTGTTCGGGGAGTGGTGACATTTTCGGTGACATGGGTGAGACATCCATTGGAGAGAAAGGGGAAGAAGAGAAGGAGAAGTTAGGGTTTTCGGAGGTTACGGGAATGGGAGAAGTTTGTGAGGGGGATGTGTTGTGTGAGGGATTCATCGTGGGTAATGTGCGAAAATTTCGTTCCCGCCCTTTTTTTTTTGTTTTTTTTGTTGTTGTTTCTTGGAGGAAGTTTCTTTGGAAGTGAGAATTAGTATTTAGTGAATGGGTATTTATACACTTGGCAAAAACTATCTACATAAGTGTTTAAATTCTATACAAAGACTAGTTCCTAAGGTTTAGAGGTTGTTTCAAAATAGACATCAAAACCAAGAGAAATTTTTCAACAAAAAACCAACTCAACATTAATCAACACACGTCTTTTGAAATATCTGGAAATCTGAGTGTTATCAGAAATGTTTAGCACATTTTGTATAACACAGAGTCATTTTCTCATAGGAGCAAGCTTTCAACTAAACAAGACACTTTATAGAGTTTTGTCTCTAAATTAGTGGAACAATGTATATTGAGTCCAAATAGATAAGATCTTGTGTCTATCATGATATAAATTATAAGTATGTTGATACTCCTATAGAATAGGAACGGTATCAATTTTGTGGGCTTTGCCCAACATTTTACAATTGCCGAGGAATTTAAGGCTTTGCCTTATTTTTGATACTCTTTTATGATTTTTATATCATCGCAGAAACGATATCATTTTAAAAGTGTTCCTTTGAGAAGTCATGACCGTTAGAAACACAAAACAACTTTAACATTTACCGAAAGAATCGGTTCAGATTTTACATCGATGAATGTTACCACAAATGTCGTGACATTTCAATAACACACCCCAGTGTTAATTTTTATATTGAGCAGAGGCAGAGAGTTTTTCAAGTTTGAAAACCTCTGCATGATCTAAAGCTTTTGTAAAAATATCACTAGTTGATGAGAGGTGTCAACATAATCGATTCTAACTAGTTTGTTTTCAACCAAGTCTCAAGAAAGTGATGTCTTATATCTATATGTTTTGTGCAGAGTCTTGAACCGGATTTTTAGATATATTGATGGCACTCATATTATCACAAGACAAAACTAAGATATTTTTGAAACACCATAATCGCTAACACGTGTCTTAGCCATAATAATTGAGAGCAACAACTCCCATCGCTACATATTCAGATTCAAGCATTGAGTGAGACACAATTTTGTTTACGATCGCATCAGAAACTAAGTTATTGCCAAGGTAAAAACATCCTCCACTAGTACTTTTCTCGTCTTCCACATCCTCATTTCAATCCGAGTCACTATATCCTATTAGATTAGGATTAGTGTCTTTGGAATACCAAATTCTAACTCACACGTGTCGTGACATATCTTATGACACGCTTGACAAAGATTTAAGTGGGAAATTTTAGTGGCATGCTTGGAATCGTGCACACACACAAACACTAAACATAAGATCCGACGACTCACGGTGAGATACAAAAGACTACCTATCATAGATTCAGATAAAGTTGGGTCAACATTCTCCCCAACATCATCTTTGGATATAGTCTGAGTTGATCCCATCGGAGTCTTCATATGTTTGGCATTCTCCAATCCAAATTTTTTAACCAGGTTCTTGGCATATTTGCTTTGTGAAATGAAGATACCCTCCTCATTTTGTTTTATCTGCAAGCCTAAGAAAAAGGTTAATTCCCCTATCATGCTCATTTCGAATGTTGAGGACATAGATTCGACAAAAGTCTTAAGATGAGACATTGAAGTCGAACCAAAAACTATGTCATCTACATAGATTTGAGCAATAACCATATCTGATCCATGGTGTTTTATAAATAAAGTACAATCAGCTACACCACGTTGGAAACCAAATTCAAGAAGGAATTGAGTTAAACGACCATACCATGCACGTGGAGCTTGTTTTAGTCCATACAAGGCCTTTTTTAACCTGTATACATGTTGTGGATGGTGAGGATCTTCAAATCCTTTGGGTTGTTCAACATATATCTCCTTATCAATATCTCCATTCAAAAAGGCACCTTTCACATCCATTTGGTGAAGAGTTATCTTTAAACAACAAGCTATGGCAAGTAATAATCTAATTGATTCAATTCAGCTCTTTGGAGCAAAGGTTTCATCATAGTCGATACCTTTGACTTGAGAGTATCCTTGAGCCACTAGTCTAGCTTTATTTCTAATAACAGCATTCAGTTCGATTTATTCTTAAAGATCCATTTAGTTCCTATTACATTAGTCTCATCGTATGCAGGAACTAGATCCCAAACCTCATTTCTCGTGAACTGTTCTAGTTCTTCTGCGTGGCTTGTATCCACCAACTGTCTTTTAGTGCTTCATTAATGTTTTTAGGTTCCAAAGTAGAAACATAGCAAGATTGACTTACATTGTGATGTATGGTGGACATACACGCATACTTCACCATGTCTCGGTAATTTTTTGGCTCTTTTCTCCTTGTTTTTATTCCTTCAATACTTCTCCTATTACCTGTTCAGTGGGATGGTTTCTTCTGATTATGGATGAGGATCCTGCGTCGATCACGGTTCACTTCGTAATCCTCATCGTAACCTGCGGTGTTCTCATCTTGATTCTGCGTGTTGCTGCAGATGTTGTGACATTTGGTGTAACATCTGCATTTTCTCGTGGTCCGCCTCCGTATTATTACGACAAAGATTCTATCGTGTATTTCTGCATAACTGCATTATCATCAAAAACAATGTTAATGATTCTTGTACGGATTTGGTTCAAGATTGTACACTCGGTAAGCATGACTATTTTGAGAATAGCCTATGAAAATTCCTTATCACTCTTAGAGTCAAACTTTGCTCGATTATCTCTATCATTTAGAACATAGCATACACACCCAAAAACATGAAAGTAACGTAGATTTGGTTTCTTTCCATTCAAGATCTCATAGGGTGTCAGTTTTGTTCTTGGTCTAAGATAGACTCTATTAGAGATGTGACTTGCAGTGTTTAGTGGCTTCGCCAAAAACGTTTTGTGATTTTTAGAACTTAGCATGACTCTAGCCATTTCTTGTAGGGTTCTATTCTTCCTCTCTCTCTACACCATTTTGTTGGGGTTTGGGAGCGTAAAATTCATGGAAAATACCTTTTTCTCACAAAATGTAGAAAATTGATTATTTTCAAACTCCTTTCCATGATCGATCTTATCCAGAAAAATAGAAATGATATAGATTTCTAATTCTAGAGTACAATATTCTAAACATGTCAAACGTTTGAGACTTTTCTTTCAAAAAGAATATCCAAGAGTATCTTGAAAAGTCATCTACAATCACAAAGCGAGTACCTCTGCCTCCTAGGCTATCTACCTCGATGGACCCATAAGATCCATATGTAAAAGTTGAAAGCAATGAGGCGTGCACGAGAAATGTCCATCACTCAACGACTTTGTGAGGACACGGGTTTGCTTACCTTTGAGACAATCTTCACACACCACGGTTTCACTCATAGGACTTAGTTTAGGAATGCCTTTTACCGCCATAAGATATCAATTTTCTAAGGTTGTGGTAATTGACATGTCTAGTTTTTGATGCCACAATGTGTGTCATCATCCCAACACTATTACATACCTTATGTTCTCGACAAGATAACAATTATCACTTGTTCTCATCTGTCATTATGCATTTGTTAGTTTCATCACCATCGTACATGCATGTTTATTGAATCTTACCTCTAAGTTGTCATCACACGCTTGGCTTATACTAATTAGGTTAGCCATCGACTATCAACGTCAAGACATTATTCAATCTTTGGAATTCCAGGGACATTAATGGCCTCTTCCTATTATCTTACTCTTTCCACCTCCTCCATATGTAACATTTCCTCCATTTAGAGCTTCAGTAGTTCTTTAGACGATCTTTTGTTCTCGCTATACGGGAACATCCATCACAAAGTACCACGATCCGTAGATATTGGTCCTTAGTGCGGTTATGGCTACATTACAACTTGTTTTCTTGATGGGAACCCAAACCTTTTTGTTACCTTACGATTTTTGTAGATAGAGAGTCTCTTGGAGTCTTTATCAAGTTCTTGACAAAGATTCGAAGACCTTTTCTTTCGAGTTTTAGTAACTTCAAGCAAAAGGTTTTAAATGTCAGATTTATTACAATAATTGCACATAGTTGCTACCCTTCTTACGATTCATTTCCCCATTTTTAACAAACAAGTTGGAGCATAATGTATTGATAGGATTCTTGTAGCCCAAACCAGTACAGTGAGGTTGACTAACACTAAGGATTTCATCTAATTTGGCGGTGCATGTGTTAAGCTTTTTGAAGGTTGATTCGGCTAGATCCAACTTTGCACTTATCTTTCCGAATTCAAGATCTTTTTTGGTAAGAGTCACTTCCAGTCGGGTAATGGTACTTATCAAATCTGCATTCTCACGAGTTAGAGTTTTCACCTTTGATTCAAGTTGATTAGATTCAATGATTAAGTCCTGCAAAGCGGCTTGCAATTCCTTAATCATATCATCCTGTAGTCTTCGAGTCTCGTGTTTAGAATCATTTTTGAAATAAAGCCACGTAGCAATTGACATCCAAGAATTAAAAACTCATACCGTCATTGCTGTATCTGCAGATGTTACATCTGATGTTTCCGGAAATGTCATGACATTTAGTGTATCACAGTCAGCTAAACCTTCATCATCTGACAGAGAATGTTCAAAACAAAGTGGCGGCATTGCTTGTGACTCTATTTCTCGTATTCTCTTCCCTTCACCTTCATCATCACTTAGGAAATCCATAGACTTTTGCCAACCTTTCTTAGAGTGTTTGCACACTCGTTGGCATAACGGCCCCATCCCGGCGGCATGACATTGAATCTTTGTCGAGTCATTGGATCGAACCCGGTTCGGCCGAATTTATTCTCCTAAGTTGATTGTCTTTTTGTGCGGTGGGAAAATTCTTGGTAATTCGTGGATTGAGTCCTTGGTTTTGGTGCTCTTTAGATTTAGATTTATTCTTATCTTCGTTGAATCTTCTTAACATCGTATTGAACCTACGAGCAACGTTGGCACTATCCCCAATTTCTTCAAGTGTTTTATCCTCTTCATTGACTTCCGTCTCTAAGGATTTTGCTTGAAGGGCAACATCCTTGCCTTTGTATAAAGACCTTTGATTTTCCATGTTCATCTCATATGTTTTGAGAATGCTCATTAAAGTATGTAGGTCCATTGTGGCAAGGTTGTGAGCTTCTTCAATCGCACAAATCTTAATGTTGAACTTTTCAGGAAGAGATCGAAGGGCTTTTTCAATAAGTTGATTGTTGGTCAATGGAGAACCAAGAACTTGACATTCATTAGAGATATCAATCAACTTTTCAAAATAGGTTTTAATATCCTCCGATTCCTCCATCCTTAAACGTTCATACTTACTCATGAGCACGCGGCTTCGTTCGTCGAACACTCGAGCTACCTTCACAACGAGTTTGTAAAGTATCCCAAGCATCTCGCAAGAGCAATTTTGGATGAGTTTGAACATATAAAGATCAACTCATCCGAAAATAGCATTTAGTGCCTTTTCGTTGAAGCTCGCACTATTAGTTTCTTCGAAGTCCATTCGCCTCGTGCTTGACCAAAATGTCGCTTCCTCGTCCGGAAGCATGAACAAGATGTATCCATTAGTAATAGATCTCCATGCTCTAACATCAATGGATTTGATGAGAACGTGGCGAATCTTCCAATAAGGATAGTTTGATCCATCTAAAATAGGAAGTCTACCAATATTTGGATTAGCCTGATCCATAGTTAAGTAAAAGGACCTTAGCACTTATTATGTCAAGTGTCGGCTCTGATACCACTTGAAAGGGATTGTCGAACTTAAACTATGTAATAAATAATTTCAAAGAAAGAAACAGAGGTAAACTTAAAGACGGAAGAAATGTTCCCAAAAATGTTCTGTGATACGAATCGAACATTAACAATAACGCGCACCTAAAAACGAGTTAAGATGCGTGAAATAAATCAAGGACACCCAAGATTGTTTTTCATAAGTTATATAATTGTATATAACTTATAGTGGTCTCATGACCAAAAATTTATTGTATAAAATTATACAATCTTACAAATCCTCGAGAATGAAAGAATCCGTAAGACAAGAAAGGGATTAAAAAGAAGTTAAATCCTAACTTCTAAGCCTGAAAAATCTATCTAAAATAGAAGTGAAAAACACCCTATTACAATTGCTTGAATTGAAAGTACCAGTATAGATCTAAGAAAGCAATTCGCAATTTTGAACAAGTGTAATCACAAAACCAGGCTGCTCGATCCAGCTGTGTTTGAGGCAATATTTGAGACGTCTCAGATCTGAATTTTCTTCTGCAAAAACTGGATGTTGAAGCCTTGGAGTGAACCCTCTATTTATAGTGCAGAGTTCACCCGAGAGGCTCCTTGATTCTCGGTGGAGGTTGAGCAGAATAGGGTTGGCTGGAGCTGTTCTTCAGCCTTAAAATTCTCAACAGTTTTGACTTTGTCTTCCTGAGAATGCTCCTTCCGTTATGCACTCTCCTTGGACTTGGTATTGTTAAGTATTATCGTGTTTTCCTTAGCTCCTAACCAAGCCAAACATTCACGTGATAAAATCTTCTCACTTCGTAAATCGCCGTGAAGATAGGCAAAACTCTTGCCAGAAATGTCCTCCCAGATGTCACGACATTTGGGATGACATTTTCCTGTTTTTACTTAACACCAAAAAGAGACATGTTACGGAAAATGTTAGGACACAGAACCTAACACTAACACAACTATCATAAATGACTAATTTATATCACTTATTAATAGTTTGCTCATTTATGTCATTGTCGTTACCAAAATGGTTCATTCATGCCATTTTTTATTAATGTTAATGAATAATGGTCATGTAAACCGACGTTAATGAAAAATGGTATGGATGAGCCATTGATAACGACGATAACATAAATGAGCCAAACTATTGATGAGTGACGTAAATGAGTCATTTCCGATAGTTCAATAACATATGTAAGTTTTTTGGTGCCAAAATTATACTCCAATATTTATCATTTGTGTATGCATTTATGTCAACTTAATAAAGGAATTCAAATGGAAATGTTTCAAAATTGACTAACATAATATGTTAATTGTTCATGCCTGCTACGTCCATTGTTTATTACAGCATCTGCCTGGCATGGAGTGTGCAAAACATAAAATTGAAAAAATGGAGAGCAATCATACCAAATGACAAGCCAGCAAATAAACAGTAAATTATATTTCAGTTAAAGGTGTCAATGAATTCAACAAAAAAACAACTTCTTATAGACCAAAGATTCGGTTTTTTTACCCGCAAGGGTAGCCAAGTTGGTGTAGCAGTAGAGCGCGGGACCGCAAGGTCACGAGTTCGATCCCCTGCATAAACCTTCTTGGTTGAGCCTGTCACACATGGCTTGCCAAGTGTGGTTTACATGGCTGACGTGGTTTGCGTGCTCGCGTCGGTCCGGTTTACCTCAGGCGCACTGAAGAAAGAATAGCGCGGTTCCTTCGTCAACAAAAAAAAAAAGATTCGATTTTTCTATCTTAAAAGTTAAAAGAGATCTACCAAGAGCAACTTCAAATGAATTCAACCGAAAACACAACCTCTTGCATGCACATCGACTAATTTTTCAAGGTATGTGCTACCTCCCACAAGCTGGTTAACTATGTCCACCTTGACATATGGGAAGAAATCAAATCTCATTGAACTAGAAGCTCATGAATCAAGTTCATATAAACAATAAGGACAACGATGACACCTACAAGAAACGAAAACATTTGTATGGTGATATCAAACACTTTTTTTTTTGCGAATTTATACCACTAGACAGGCCTTTAATTAAAAATAGAAAAATCCTCAATAAGAATAAGGACAAGGGGGTTAAGTCTTACTTTACTAATCCTAACGAGGTAATAAACCTCTACTAATTAACAAGCACGAAGAAAATAAGAAATTCTTGGTCTATTAGAGCAGACCATCTTTAAGTTAAGGGTGTCAATGAATTCAATGGAAAAAACAACTACGTATAAAAGACCAAAGATTCGTTATTTCCACCTTAGCACGCTTTGTCAGATGTTTGGATCAGATCTTGACAAAAATAATACATGACGTTTGGTGGGCGTTTTTAGACTGGGTATATTTTTAAAAATAGATACCCAACTGCCATTTTTTAGATTCATCTAGTAGGTGGGTCTCCCTTGGACTGTACTAAAAAAAATAAAAAAATACAGTCCATTATATATTAATACTCTAATACCGTCCATTATATATTAATACAGTCTAGTCCATTACAGTACAATACAGTCCAATGAAATTAATACAGTCTAGTACGACGTACCAAACGAGCCCTAAATGGTCTATTAGTGCCGGCCAAAAGAACAACTAACGAGTAAATAAGCACGAATGAACCGAACAAAAAGAAAGGTATTGATTAGATTGTTCTTTTACACTGGTATATCCCTAACTAAAAAGAATGTCAATATTTAGAAATAATTTAACTTTATGATATGATTTACTGTCATATTAATATCTAATTAATATCTAACACCTGTCTTGGATCACAAATTTTAAAAAACTTTCTTTTTTTCTTAATTTTCGGGTCTAATCAAATAACGTCACATAAATTGAGACTGAGAAAATATTATTTGTCTGGATAAACTGTAGTAAAACTCGGGCTAGTATATTTGTTGCTTAAATTTCATAGACGGTCAGTTAATTATGATTATTTTTGGGAAAATGTCATAAATATACACTTGACTGACTTACATTATAAAAATATAGCCCAAAATTTACATTGAAAACATATAGCTCAAAAATAGTTTTATACAATATTGTACACTTATATATAAAATACAGATATATCATGTATATAGGTGTATGAAAATATATAATGCGTAGATTTAAATATTAAAATATAATTAGACAATATCATACACGAAAATACGCATGTATACGCATTTATACAATATTATATATAGTAGGTATAAAATATAGGTCTGGACTGATTTTAAATAAGAATTGCACATTTATACAAGACATATACATTATGTATATGAGTGTATAAATATATAATAGTGTATAAGAGGTATGTATACATTCATATACACTATTATACGATATTATACACTCACTGCCACGCTCTGCTCTATACATCACTTATTCATTCGTTTCTCCTCCTGTCGCCGGCGATAATTTCATCTACGCCATCTGCGCTCCACCGGCTAGATCTTCACGGATCCTATTTTCTACCCGCACAATCATTCTGAATTTTCACTTAACCTGCTTCGATTCTGAGAGCATCCGCTTCAATTTATCTCTCCATTTTCTAAGTTATTTCTCTCTCCAGTTTCGGTTATGCCTTCCGTTTCTTCAATTGTGTTGAATGGATTCTAAAATAAATGGAGTTAATTGAGCTCTTCTTTTTCTCAATTTAAGTTATTCGATTGGATTCGTATAGTCGACTTTTATAACTGTACTTTTTGATAGATTTAGAATTGCTGGTGTTGAAATAGGATTTGGATTTTGTGACAATGGTTTCCTTCGAAATGAATGATCGGAAAAGTAAGTCAACTAGTTGTGGCTTGTGGATAAAATTCAATTCCGGGCGGCGCGGCGGTGTTTGTGAGGAAAACGATGTTAAAAAATTTGGTTGTGATCGTACATGGATGAATCTCTAGTTTTTCCCATTCATTAAGCCCAAGAGAAATATCATGCTCATAATGTGATCTTAAAACTATTCAATATTTTATCAATTGAAACATTTGATTATAAGGATAACTCAAATTAATTGCATATTGTGTGTAATTGTTAGATTTTGCAGGAGCAGAAGCAATCAAAAGGAGAGAAAAAGAGAGGAGAAGGTCGAGTTATTCAGGAGCATGGGAGGTGCGGTATTTGGGAGCAAAAAGCTCTTCAGTGATTCTATATTACTGCTCAAATGAAATATTACAAAATAGTCCCTATTTATATGTGATTAATTGACTAATTAACCCTTAATGACAAATGACAAAATATCTAATATCTAATCCAAAATATCTAATATCCAAAGATGTCTAACTAACAACTAACTAATATCCAAAGATGTCTAATATATATATATACACAATGTATATATGTGGTATATCTCAACACCCCCCTCAAGCTAGGCACTGAAAACATCGGTTTCAGTCCTAGCTTGGAAGCAATGTCCTTAAGAATTTCCCGAAAATCTCAGCAACTGCATCGAACAACACTGGCAGCATCAGCAGTAACAAAGAAACCACATAGCCGCATCAGCTTTCGATAATTCCAGCAGCTATTTCCAGCAACCAAATATTCCAGCAGTTTCAATTTTTCATCAGTGAAAACAGAAGCATTTTCTATAGGAATTCCAGCGGCAACAACTGCAACAACAATATAAATTCCAGGAACAACAACTGCAGCCTAAATCTGGACATGAAGGAATTATCTTCCAAATTTGTCTTTGCTCCTACTTCCACATCTGTCCCGTCCACTGGTCATTTCTTGTTTTAAGTAGCTAGGCATTATCTACTCTTATCCCATATATTTCCAGAAATCAGATAAACTTGCAATGCAAAAGAATGTGCCTTAGTGATTCTGCAGATTTCTCATAAAAATAACATCTACTGCAGACTAAATCTTCTATGTAGATTGTCCTGTGTTAAGCATGTTTGCCACAATCCTGTCCACAAGCTACTCTTAAGGCACCAGTAAAATCAGTTGTAGCAAAATCAGCTCGACTGCTGCAGTAATGACCACAGCCAAAATTCCATAAACTCCATAAGCAGCAGCTTCAATACTGCTACACCTGCATAAACTCCATAATTCCCGGCTGTTAATAACAGCCACAACACAGCTCCAGCAGCACCAGTCGCAACATCGACAACATTGGTAATAATGAAGAACCCCTCGTTCTCTAGTTTCACTCGGACTAGAGAATCCCTCGATTCTCCTTATGTAAAAACGACGGCAAGAACCCCTCGTTCTCTAGTCTCATTCGGACTAGAGAATCTCTCGATTCTCATCACGCCAACTATTTTAATAAGAGGCAAGAACCCCTCGTTCTCTAGTCTCGCTTGGACTAGAGAATCTCTCGATTCTCATCACGCAACCTCACACAATCCATATTATCTTCGACGAAGTATCCCTCAATTCTTAGTCTATTTGTCGCTAAGAGCTCCTCGATCCTTCTATCGATAGACATTTCCTATTTTATGATTTTCTCAACCATAGAAATTCATTAATATCCCTAACATGAGCTGCAATAGCAACATCTACACCACATCAGCAATATCTGCTACACCTAAGCATTAACAGTAATAGCAGCACCAGTAATCGTATGAACCACAGCTGGTGCAGCAATATCAACCTCAGCAGAGTAATACTCTGCCCTGCAGCATCATCTCCATCATCTGCATCACAGCAGCCTAAATTACTTCTACTACTCCATCCTCCTCCACATTAAAGTGGTACCGACACCAATATCAACAACATCAGCACCAGCAAAGGCAACACACAACAATAGCACATCAATAATACCAACACAAAAAAACATTGTCCACAACAATAGCAGTAGAACTACAGAAACACAAAAATGACGAACGACTCCAATTCGTCAACACAAAATTAGCTTTACCAACACGAATTCAATTCTAACATTACAAAACGATTCACCAACACGGAATAACATGAAAATAACATCTATAAATAATTTCGGCGATCTTCGACGTCGCAATGATAGCCAAAGGCGGAGTGTATCCGCACAAATCGCCGATAACATATCCATACGACTCGATCGACAAAGACGATAATAGAAATTACCTCAATCTTCGATTCTCTGTTTTCCGAAAAATCGCAATCGCGATTCAATTTTCAATTGCTACGAGTCGAGTCGATAAAAGTTGATTTTCTGTGTTTTTGCTAATTTTCCAGAGGAAATTGCTATAGATTTTTCGATTCTAATTTTCCAGAAGAAATCGCAATTGTGATTGAATTTTCTAATTCCTCAATTTTGATTTCAATCCTTCTTATTTCCAGAAAATTGCAACGAATTATAGATTTTGACTCCTAATTGATCTTCGATCTTATAAGTATTGTATCCTTACATGTCGATCTTCAATTTTGTGGAATCGAACTCAATTTCGGCCTTCTTCTCCTTCGATCCTACTGTCTGTGATTCCAATAGAAATTACTCTAATATCGGATCGATACATCCGTGTTTTGATACCATGTTAGATTTTGCAGGAGCAGAAGAAATCGAAAGGAGAGGAGAAGGTCGAGTTATTCAGGAGCAGGGGAGGTGTGGTATTTGGGAGCAAAAAACTCTTTAGTGATTCTATATTACTGCTCAAATGAAATATTACAAAATAGTCCCTATTTATAGGTGACTAATTGACTAATTAACCCCTAATGACAAATGACAAAATATCTAACTAATCCAAAATATCTAATATCTAATATCTAATCCAAAATATCTAATATCCAAAGATGTCTAATTAACAACTAACTAACCCCACACACACACATATATATAAATATATATAATGTAT
Source organism: Przewalskia tangutica (assembly GCA_029844215.1). Taxonomy (NCBI): domain Eukaryota; kingdom Viridiplantae; phylum Streptophyta; class Magnoliopsida; order Solanales; family Solanaceae; genus Przewalskia; species Przewalskia tangutica. The sequence continues at coordinate 120,368,932 of CM056730.1, read as the reverse complement.
ATATGTGGTATATCTCAACAGTAATACTGTGGATTAAAAATATTTTGTAATATTATGATTTATAGATAAATTTGCTATTTTTCTTTAAATTCACTGTGCATCGTACGGGTACTAATATGTACTCATCTATTTTGGTGGATTTGATTGGAGAAATAAATAAAATCCCATAAAGGGACTGATTATCGATATATATAATAAATAATGTTGATGATTTTATCAGATTTTATAATTGATACATTAATTTTTAACTGGAAATAGAGGGTTAAATTTTGACTTAAAGCTAATCATACTTTTCCATATTTAGCACTTAAATATTAAAAAGTATTTTGATATTAGTAAAGCAAGTTGTGTACTAATAATAATAATTTAATATTTTTAAACAAATAAGATAATTTTCTTTAATATTGCACGGGTACGAATACTAGTTTTATTAAAGCAATGACTCAGAGACTTTTTAATGTGACTACTCACTTAGTATATGATATTTGGTACCCGTCAACTATAAAATCTGTTCTAGTTTAGGAAATATTAAATCCTAGTCCTAGTAACTAAAGGATTATGTGAACACCGCCTAATACTCCTATTTCTGATCGTTTTGGGAATGGTAGTTGCGATATATACATTGCTCATACTACTGAATTGCTCACTTCGACTAGTTAATTAGAAATACTACATTGTTTGTCCCTCTGTTTTGTGTTATCATGAGTATGAATTCGCAAAGTCGTCACTTTTGGCAACTAGCCCAGAATCATCTTGGCTATTATCACTATGTTTCAAGAAACACTAGTAACCGCTTTGCTTCACCTAATTTGCATCATAACTCTGTTTTTACTTGTCCCGATCATATGTATTATGGACAGAATTCGTTTGATCACATTGGAGATCCATACCATGCTGCAACAACGAATTATGATACAGAGTATTATAATTATTATTATCAGCCAAAGGAAACATTGGTGATCACTACTTTATTCCACATAACTTGGATCACAACTCTTCTTTTACTGGTCCTGAACATACATATAATGGACAAAGTTCGTTTGATATCGATGATCCATACTCGTGGGTTGATGGGTATAGTCAACCAACAGGTGAATTCATTGATGACGTTTATGTCACAACTGAAAGTGAACTCATTAATGATCTCTATGACACAACTGAAAGTGAATCCAATGATGATGTATCTGACACAACTTATTGGAATCAGATGTTAGACACAATACGAGACCTTTATGGCATGAACATCGGTAGTCATCTCAGTGGGCAGACGCTTGATTATACAGCATTGCTTGATCTTTTGGCCGATATGGAAGGCGACAACGAGGAGGCTGCAGAGGAGATCATAGAAAATTTGCTGAAAACAAAAATTCATTGTGGTTCTGACGATGGAGAAGAAATGTGTGCTATTTGCCAATGTGAATATGAGAACGATGGGACAATTGGCACTCTTGAATGCAGGCATGAGTTTCATGCAGGTTGCATCGAACAATGGTTGATGAGGGGGAAGAAAACTTGTCCAATTTGTAGATCTTCAGTTTTGCCATCACACAAACATAGTCTATAGAGAATTTTATTCCTAGAGATTGTTTTATTGGTTATTGATGGACTCCTTTGTACCATTCTTTTATTCACTTGACATTTTTGCTCATTAAACTTAATAGAATGGAAAAGTGATATATCTATTGTTGATTTACAGTCACAATCTATACATACAGGAAGGTTTTACTTCTTCATGTTCTGAAAAATTATAAATAGCCAACTACATTTATTAACACAATCCAAATATAGTTTGGCATTAAGACGTAATTGATTTGGTTGGTAACTTTTAAATGGAAAATGAAAAAACTCATCAAGCTGTTAGGTAGAGTTATGCCTTTTGTTCAGATGGAGGTAAAATTATGCCTATCTTGTGAGGAATTAGTGTGACATATAGGTCACAGGTTCGAGCCGTGGAAGCAACCACTAATGCTTGCATTAGGTTAGCATGTCTACATTACACCCCTTGGGGTGCGGCCCTTCCCCGGACCCTGCTAACGCGGGATACTTTGTGCACCGGTCTACCTTTTTCTGTGAGGAATTAATCATTCCCTGTATGGATACAATTGACAAATTTCACTAAATTGCTTCAAGAATCAGATATAAGTGAAAGTCTTCGTATAGATTGCTAACTTCAAGGAATTATACCGCAACTTAAAGTAGACATGGGGCATGGAGAAGGGGAAATGAAGAATGTTTCTTATTTTGGGTAAATAAAAATTGAGACCAAGAGAATATATAAAATGAATCAACAAGCTCTTTATCCATAGTCCAAATCACACCATCATCTTTGACATACAACTCTTCTACATAAAAATATTAATGACAAATTGACTTTAACATGAACTGCTTGTTTTTTTTAATACCAATGACAAAATATTTGAGATTGACTCAGATAAAGGATAGAAACAAAAATAAATCAAAAGGAAATACAAATGAGAAGCATATTAGATGCAACCAATCGACACTGCTCTTGAAATGTAAGTCTATATTTCTTCAGTTTTCTGTTTCACGGCGTGCTGTATTTAGAAGCATTTCCTGTGAACGATTGAAGGTCCAGATTCATCGTACTCTGCCTTAGCTATCCACATCTGTTCTCACGAAAAAAAGAAATCTCATAAGTAAATATCTTGTGTCGCCCTTGACAATTGTAAATCTCATTTAGTTGAAAGATCTCAGCATTTGCATAGAAAGTACTGGTCAGCGTTTGCTCTCAAATAATATACATTCTTGTTGATGTTGGATAGGATGTTGTGCCAACATCTACGAAAGCACAGGACAACTTCTTCAGAATGTTGCCTGCGATGTTGTGGCAACATTTCAGCCAACATCTATGTAACTGTTTTGCCTATTCTTCCGGCCTAAGCAGTTGAAGTTACTGCGAGTAAAAATGACCTAGGCAAGCGTACCTGATTGCCGTGTTTAAAACGTGGTGAAAGACCAAGTCAAAACGTGGAGAGAAAGCAGCGAAGACCAAGTCCAGATCGTTGAGGATTTTCAGGAGGAAGACTCGGTCTAAGCTGCTGCCATCTTTTGCTCAACCACCGCAACCATCAGTGAGGATTTCAAGGGAAGCTCAACACTATAAATAGAGGAGAGCTTCACAAGTATCGATATCCAGATTTACAACGACAACAAGTCAAGAGAGCTCTCGGATCTTACTATAGAAAACTGGATCACCCATTAGCCTAAAGTTGTTTTAACAACATCTTGTCCCACATTGAAATCACTATCTCTATTCTAGATTAAGCTCATTGTTCAAGCGAGTGTAATGAAGATGTTGTATTTTATCTTTTAAAATTTGTGACTTTAGGTGAAGTCATCTGCGACTTCATTTTGTTTGTAATTCTTTTTATGCACTTTACGCTTTATCTTGTAAAAGAAATTCATTTGTAATTGTATATAATTTATACAATTCTTTTGGTTACCGACCATCAAGGGATATTAATATATACCCTTGAAAATATAAACCTTGTGTTCTTTTTACTTTCCCGCTGCATTTACTCTAACAAGGTTTATTTCGGTTTATCTCAATGTTGACCCAACATTGAAGGCAACATCCAGACACTGTTTCTAGTTTACCGAGCTGTCGGTTTATTTTCTTACTAAAATCATACTAATCCGTAGCCCGGGACCCAACAAGTGGTATCAGAGCCAACACTTGATACAATAAGTGTCTGATTCTGATTATTACGGCTATGGACTCAGCTAACCATAACGTTGGTCGTCTTCCAATTCTAGATGGGACAAATTACGCCTATTGAAAGATACGTCTTCGTTCTCATATCAAATCAATTGATGTTAGAGCATGGAGATCTGTCTCCGAGGGATATGTGGTTCCCAAATATCCAACAGACGAGGACGGTGATGTTCTTACAAAGCCCGAGTCTGAATGGACCCAGGAATAAATCAACAGCGCAAGCTATAATGAAAAGGCCTTAAATGTCATTTTTGGATGGGTGGATCTGTATATGTTTAAACTCATCCAAAATTGTACAACGGTCAAGGATGCTTGAAAATCTTTGCAAACTCATTGTGAAGGTACATCAAGTGTTCGACGTACTAAGCTTCGCATGATCTTGAGCCAATACGAACGCTTAAGGATGGAAGAGTCTAAGGACATAAAATCCTATTTTGAAAAGTTAATTGACATTGTTAATCAATGTCAAGTGCTTAGGTCTCCCCTGACCAACACACAACTTGTAGATAAAGCTCTCAGATCTCTTCCTGAAAGATTTAATACTAAAATTTGTGCAATTGAAGAGGCCCATAATCTTGCTAATATGGATCTTCATGCCTTGATGAGCATCTTTCAAACCTATGAGATGAACATGAAGAGCCAATGAGATATGTATCAAGACAAGACATTGGCACTCCAAGGTCAAACCTCAAGAACTGTAGAAGCCGAGGAAGAAAACCTGGAGGAAGTAGGGGATGGTGCTACTGTTGTCTTGCTCACTCGTCGATTCAATTCAATTATGAGGAAGATCAACAATGACCGCAACAAAGCAAAATACAAACAGCACTAAAACCCACTATTCAACAAACAGTCAAATAGACCACCCTCTGAAAACCAAAATAACAATTTACTGAGAAAATCCAACTCCGACAATACCAATTTCAATCCGAAACAACTCGAAAGTGTGCAATGTCATGCGTGCTCGGTTGGGGACACTATGCTAATGAGTGTGCCAACACCCGTAGGAAAATTGGTAAAGTCATGCGAGTTACTCTCAGTGACGATGAGGACGATGAGGAGGAAGAAAGTCAAGAAGAAGAACCACAAGCAATGCTAGCATCCGACGATGAAGATATTGTTGACAATGTTGTCTCAACATCAAATGTTGCTGACAATGTTGCCTCAACATCAGGAATTGCATCGGACGCTGGAAAAGCTGCATCATCAGAAAGGTATGTTTTCTTTAACTATTCTGATGTAAACTGTTTTAGTGGGTTTATTTCTTGAGGCTGTAAACTTGGATTTGGTTGACTCCAAAGAGGAAGTGATAAAAGAATTGCAAGATCTTTGTAAGGCTCTAATCACTGAATCGGAACAACTAGATTCAAAGGCACAATCACTGGCTCTTGAGAATAAAAGTCTTAAGGCACAATCAACCGCTTAGAGGTAATGCTTACAGAAGGATTTTGAACTTGGTAAAATTCGTGCAAGACTGAACACAGCTGAGACAGCTTTCCAAAGGCTTAACACGGGGAAGTCCAAACTGGATGAAATACTGAATCTCAATAATACTTTGAGAGCAGGTCTTGGGTATAAAGCACCAAGTAAACTCAATTACTTCTAGGATCCATAGAAAAACTGAGGGGATAAAGTTCATCAAAGAAAATGCCAATAATGACTCTCATATCTCTATGATTGGATCAAAGTTTGTGTGCAGTTTCTGTAAAAAGACATGACACTTAACGCCCTACTGCTACAAACTTCAAAATTCTGCTCTCAGACTCATGCCTCAAGTGTTGCCAGAAATGTTGCCCAACATCACTGACAACATTCAAAGCAAAAAGTTTGGAAACAGAAAGAAGTATAGTTCTGAAAAGGTGTGGGTGCCTAAACTGAACCTGAAATGTAATGTCTGTATAACTGTCTTACGAACTAACATTACAGGATCATGGTATTTCGATAGTGGTTGTTCACGTCGCATGACAGGTACCAAAAGTTTATTGAAGGATTTTGGAGCATTCAATGGAGGATACGTAACCTTTGGAGGAGGAAGTAAAAGTAAGATTATCGGGAAAGAAACTCTCAATGTTCCGAATGTACCCACCTTGAAAGATGTTCTTCTCGTGGAAGGCTTAGTTGCTAATCTCCTAAGCATAAGCCAACTGTGTGATGATGATCTCGAGGTGAAATTCAACAAGCTTGAATGCAAGGTTACAGACTCTGCGAATAAATGTGTCATGTCAGGAACAAGGACTGAAGATAATTGTTATCTAGTAGGTGGACTAGAGGTGTGCAATTCAGCGAAGATAAGTGACTTGGCACTTTGGCACCAAAAGTTGGGACATGTCAACTACGGCACCTTGAAAAGGCTGATATCGTTTGAGGTTGTAAGAGGCATCCCCAAACTGGATCCAAATGAGAAAACCCTGTGCGAAGATTGTTTAAAAGGGAAGCAAACCCGAGTCTCTCACAATATTGTCCAACATGATGGCCAACATTCAGGTACGTCTCATTGTTTTCAATTGTTACATATGGATCTTATGGGTCCAATTGAAGTAGACAGCCTAGGTGGAATGAGATACTCGTATGTGATAGTTGATGATTTTTCCAGGTTTACATGGATATATTTCTTAAAGGAAAAATCACAAGCCTTTGACACGTTTAAGGCACTTCACTCTAGAATAAGGAACTTGTTTTGTTCTTCCATTTTCAGAATTCGTTCTGACCATGTAAAGGAATTTGAAAACCAAACCTTTACAAAATTTTGTGAAAAGAAAGGCATATTCCATAAGTTTTCGACACCTAAAACACCTCAACAAAATGGGGTTACCGAAAGGAAGAACAGAACCTTACAAGAAATGGCTAGAGTCATGTTAAGTTCTAAGCACTTGTCAAAGAGATTTTGGGCTGAAGCCTTGAATACAGCGTGTCACATATCAAATAGAGTATATCTTAGGCCAGACACCAAGATGACACCCTCTGAACTACTAAATGGAAAAAAAAGCATCCAGCGTTACTTACATGTCTTTGGGTGTGTTTGTTATATTCTTAATGACAGGATCATCTGGCGAAGTTCGATTCAAAGAGCGACAAGGGTGTGTTCGTTGGCTACTCTCAGAATAGCCATGCCTACCGGGTATACAATCTTCGTACCAAAACCATACAGGAGTCTGTCAATGTGATATGATGATCTGCTAGACATATCTGGAAGATCCTCAGAAAACAACATTGTGGTTGCAGTAGAAGAAGAGCAAACCACTGACGCATCAGATGTTGACCCAAATGTTAACCCAACACCAGAAGTCACATCTGAAACTCAAGAAGAGAACACCGAGGAAGATGTCGAGGAGGAGTCAGCTACGGAGCTAAATGATCAAGTAAGAAGAGACCCTCCATCGAGGATTAGGAGGAACCATCCACGGGTGATAGGGGGAGTTTTTTAGCAAAGGCGAACGAGGGAGAAAGAACCACTCAATTACCAAGAGATGGTAAGGTATGTGTGCATGTCCACCATATACCAACAGGTTAGTCTTTCTTGTTTTACATCTACATTGGAACCTAAGAATATTGGGGAAGCATTGAAAGATAATTTTTGGATACAAGCTATGCAAGATGAGCTAGAACAGTTTACCCGAAACGAGGTTTGGGATTTGGTATCACGACCCAACAACACTAATGTTATTGGGACTAAGCGGATATACAAAAACAATCAGATGAGTTAGGGCAGATTGTGAGGAACGAAGCTCGACTTGTTGCTCAAGGATATACATAAGTTGAAGGTATCGACTACGACGAGACCTTTGCACCCGTGGCTAGACTTGAATCAATAAGATTGCTTCTTGTCATTGCTTGTTACTTGAAAATTACCTTGCACCAAATGGACGTTAAAGGTGTCTTTCTCAATGGATACTTGGACAAGGAAGTATACGTTGAACAACCAAAAGGATTCGAAGATCCTCACCATCCACAACATGTATACAAGCTCAAGAAAGCTTTGTATGGGTTAAAACAGGAACCACGTGCATGGTATGGTCGCTTGACTAACTTTCTTATTGATTTTGGTTTTATCCGTGAAGAAGCTGACAGAACTTTATTCATAAAGAAACACGGAGTAGATGTAATCATAGCTCAAATCTATGTTGATGACATTGTCTTTGGCTCGACTAAAGAATCCCTCTTGAAGTCATTTGTCAAAGCTATGTCGACAACATTTGAAATGAGCATGATTGGAGAATTAACATTTTTCTTAGGCTTGCAGATTAAACAGGTTGAAGAAGGGATTTTTGTATCCCAGAGCAAGTATGCCAAGAATCTTGTTAGGAAGTTTGGTCTGAAAAACGCTAAACACATGAAGACGCCAATGGGCTCTACGCATCAGGTTTGTAAAGACAACGTTGGACAAAATGTTGACCCAACATTGTACCGATCTATGATAGGGAGTCTTTTATACCTTACTGCCAGTCGCCCGGATATCATGTTTAGTATGTGTTTGCGCCAGGTTCCAAGCCAGTCCCAAGGTATCTCATCTTAATGTCGTGAAACGTATCATACGATATATTGTCGGTACAAATGACTTGGGAATTTGGTACTCTAGAGACACTAATCCTAATCTAATAGGGTATAGTGACTCGGGATTGCTTCTGATGTCGACGATAGGAAAACACTAGTGGTGGTTGTTTTTATCTTCGCAACAATCTAGTCTCATGTACATCAGAAACAAAATCGCGTGTCACTTTCATCGAATCGTAATACGTGGCACCGGAAGTTGTTGTGCTCAACTGATTTGGTTACGACATATGCTTGATGACTATGACATTTCTAATAACTCTATGATTTTGTACTGATAATCTGAGTGCTTTTAATATTTCCAAAAATCCTGTTCAGCATTCAAGTACAAAACACATCGACATAAGGCATCATTTTTTAAGAGACTTAGTGGAAAAACGGCTAGTTCAAATCGAACATGTTGATACTCTTTCGCAACTAGCTGATATTTTTACCAAACTCTTAGATCATGAGAGATTTTCTAGCTTGAAGAAATCTCTTGGTCTTTGTTTTCTCTGAAAATAAGACAGGCAAGGAGATGTTGTCCTAAATGTTGACCTAACATTCTGGATAACATTTACCGTTTGGATCAGTGTACGGGATATAGGTTGTAAGTAATGTTGCACAATTCTCTCAAAGAAATCAAGCTTGACTTCACAAGGACAAGGTTTGAATGTGATACCGTTCTCTGCGATGATGCATATCATAAAAAGGGAGTATCATAAGAAGGAGAAGCCTCAACTAAAGATTTGATTTTATACAAAAAGAGCAAAGCTCCGAGTTTGGTACCGTTCATATTCTATAGGAGTACCATGTGCTTCAAGAAGGTTGAAAACTCCTTAATATTTTTTTTATCATATGTGTTCAACTAAGTTGATTAAGGACAATGGTAAAATGTCACATCTGTCAAGCGATCAGTCTCATAGGGAACATATGCGGAAAACCATTTGCCAAATCAGAAAATCTTTGAAGTCTCAAAATGCTTGTGAAAATTTGAGAATGTTGCCAACATCGTTCACAACAACGTGTTCCAGTAGATTGGTCGATCTTGTTTATCTTATTTTATTCTGGATTTTAATTTGTAATAAGTCTCTATGAATAACGTAAATCCAAAAAATAAGGAGGACCGTTTTTTTTAAAATATTCCAATGCGTTGTGTCATGTACAAACCTTTGTTTTGGGTATGTGTAGAGTTCAAATATTTTCCACTACCTAGAATTAAGGAAAAGAGTTTGTGTGTAAATTGAAGATTGTCAAGATTAATATCCCAATTATTGTGTGTGTATTGTCACATCAGTCAGCCTCAAGTCGAACCATCAAATGGCAGCCCAAACATCACCGCCAATTTTCAAAGTTTTTCAAATTCGCCCAACTCTTCAAAACCCTCTCCCATGTCCATATCCCCCAAATCGTTCCAATCCTCCAAATCAAAAGAGTATTCTCCTATGTCAACAAGCCCACCAAACAGCCACAAAATGTATAAACATTACAAAGCCATCAATGAAGAAAAACCTTCGGGGGAAGACACAAGTGTAGCCCTAATTTTTCTGGGTTCCGACGAGCCTTTAAATGTGTGTTACCCTGGAGATTCAGAGAACCCAATAGATGTTGATACAACATCTGATTTTACAAACCTTGCGTCAAGAGGATCACAATCACCAATGCCAATGAGAAGGTCTAAAAGGGTGTTTGAAAGCATATTCGATGAAGATTCAAAAGGACCAGGGCAGGGCAGAGTCGACTTTCCCTGTTGAAGAGTCGAGTTTCCCCGTTGAGTCCACAACTTCCACCAGCACTGATTCAGACTTCAATCTACCCAGAAGTCCGACAGCTTCAGCCGCCACTCCAGCCACTCCAACCACTCCAATCGAAGTCGAGAAGGAAGGAGAAGAGGAAATGCCTGATGACACTCCCCTAAGAAACTTCATGCCCAAGAGAGTGCGAAGAACATACTGGAACCTAGGTTCAAATGTTGCCTCAACATCGAAGGCAACAAAAGAAAAAGAAGTTAATCCTGACTATGTTGCCCCAACATCCGAAGAACAACACTGGAAGCCACACCACCAGAACAAGAAAAACCAGAATCCAAATCAGATTCTGAGGTAATACCTTATTCTCTTTTGTTCCATAGTAAAACATGCTCAAATAATTGAAACTGGTTTAAGAATATAGGCATTAGAAGTGAAAAGGTGATAGATGAATCTTTATTTTCAGAATATGGTTTGATTGAGTTTCTAAGTAGTCGTAGGGTGCTGAGCTCTGTAACTGAAAAGAATCCTTACTGTGAGAAGGTTATTAGGGTGTTCTATGCCAATCTGACCCACCTTATAAGAGACACAATCTCAAAGAAATTTGGGAGAGTTTATCTTTACAACAAAGTGTATAATTTTGCCCCTGACATCATAAATACCACACTAGGTATCCCTCATGCTGTTAGAAACCCAGAAGCTACTCTCATTGCTGAAGAATTGAATGAAATGATAAAATATCTCACGGGAAATTTGATCACCACTTGGGCTCCTCGTAGTCCAGTATCGAGACTCACTGCACTGTTTGCAACCCTGCATAGAATTGCTATATACAACTGGATGCCCTCCGTAAATGAAACTGTTGTTACTCTTGACCAAGCAACCCTACTGTACAAGTTAGGAAGAAACTACAGAGTTGATCTTGGAACGCAGATTTTCAACCATGTTACAAACTTGGCTGAAAGACAATCTAACTCTGTTCTTCCATACCCCTCTCTCATTTTCCAAATACTGCTGAATCAAAACTTCAAGACTCCGAAAGGAGAAAAACTGAGTAAGCCTCTAGATGCTGATCCAATACAACGAGCAGTAGTAAATAGCAGGGACAGAGTCATAGACTTGTCCTAGAAGAAAGAAAACTGGGACACCAAAACTTCGCAGGATGTTGCCACTGAACCAACACAGGATGTTACCAACATTCCTGGCAACATCGACTGTACTGTCCCTATGTCCAAGGATTGGCTGAGGAAGCACATTGCTGAAATTGATCGACAGATTCTAGAGCTTGTGCGTGCAAAAAGCTCCTATGAGGACATTCTTTCTTCACAAAAAGGGGGAAAGAGTACTGATGCAGTTGTTGCTGAGAGAAGGAGCAATCAGAAAGGGGGACATGGTGCAGAGTCAAGCAAGCAGGGGGAGAAGAGATGAAGATGAAGATGGTGGTGATAGTGTATTGATTATATTGATGATGGCTGCTCTCGATCTCTATTATGTAAACAATCATTGGTGTTTGTTTGGTTGTTTTGTTTTTTAACTGACATTTGGATATAATTTTGTTTTAGTTTGTAATAATTAGTTATGGGATATTTTAGGTATGTTTTTGGCAGATATATCTTTAGACTTATTTTCTATATATATATATATATATATATATATCTTTGCCTGATGTGGATTAGTGTTATGACTGTAGACTAACTATGCACGCATTTGCTGAAAGTAAGTCACGACGGACATAATGTAACTCCTAACTTACTATAACATCGATACCACATTGCTTGAAATTTTGTAACTGCAGGTTAAGGGGGAGCACAGCACTGAACCTACTGTTTCTTAGATTATCGAGGACTATATCAAGACTCAGTATCCTAGTCATTTTAGCATCGTATGGAGTTGTGAAGAAAGGCAAAAAGGGGGAGATTGTTGATGTTGGATAGAATGTTGTGCCAACATCTGCGAAAGCACAGGACAACATCTTCAGGATGTTGCCTGCGATGTTGTAGCAACATTTCAGCCAACATCTATGTAACTGTTTTGCCTATTCTTCCGGCCTAAGCAGTTGAAGTTACTGCGAGTAAAAATGACCTAGGCAAGCGTACTTGATTGTTGTGTTTAAAACGTGGTGAAAGGCCAAGTCAAAACGTGGAGAGAAAGCAGCGAAGACCAAGTCCAGATCGTTGAGGATTTTCAGGAGGAAGACTCGGTCCAAGCTGCTGCCATCTTTTTCTCAACCTCCGCAACCATCAGTGAGGATTTCAAGGGAAGCTCAACACTATAAATAGAGGAGAGCTTCACAAGTATCGAGATCCAGATTTACAACGACAACAAGTCAAGAGAGCTCTCGGATCTTACTATAGAAAACTGGATCACCCATTAGCCTAAAGTTGTTTTAACAACATCTTGTCTCACATTGCAATCACTATCTCTATTCTAGATTAAGCTCATTGTTCAAGCGAGTAATGAAGATGTTGTATTTTATCTTTTAGAATTTGTGACTTTAGGCGAAGTCATCTGCGACTTCATTTTGTTTGTAATTCTTTTTATGCACTTTACGCTTTATCTTGTAAAAGAAATTCATTTGTAATTGTATATAATTTATACAATTCTTTTGGTTACCGACCATCAAGGGATATTAATATATACCCTTGAAAATATAAACCTTGTGTTCTTTTTTACTTTCCCGCTGCATTTACTCTAACAAGGTTTATTTCGGTTTATCTCAATGTTGCTTCAAATGTTGACCCAACATTAAAGGCAACATCCATATCCGTAGCCCGGGACCCAACAATTCTCAACCATAGTAAAGTGACCAAAGCAAATTGTTTTTTCTTAAAGTAATCTACTAGTACTTATTTAGATAGTGAATAAGCTTTAAGATGTGCAACTTTGAAATGAAGCAGACTAAAAGTTAAAAATAAATAGATGTTCCTGTAGAGTTTGCGTACCTGCTGGAATGTGCTGAGGGAGGCCAAAATAGATCCTCCGATCCAGACACTGTACTTCCTCTCAGGTGGGGCAACAACCTTGATCTTCATGCTACTTGGAGCTAATGCCGTAATTTCCTTGCTCATCCTATCAGCAATACCGGGGAACATTGTGGTACCACCACTGAGGACGATATTTCCATACAGATCCTTCCTGATATCCACGTCACACTTCATGATGGAATTGTATGTGGTTTCATGAATACCAGCAGCTTCCATTCCGATCATTGATGGTTGGAACAGCACTTCCGGGCAGCGGAATCGCTCAGCACCGATGGTGATGACCTGTCCATCAGGAAGCTCATAGCTCTTCTCCACGGATGAGCTGGTCTTTGCTGTTTCAATCTCTTGTTCATAGTCAAGAGCAATGTAAGACAACTTCTCCTTCACATCCCTAACAATTTCCCGCTCGGCTGTGGTGGTGAAAGAGTAGCCTCGTTCTGTGAGAATCTTCATGAGGTGATCTGTGAGATCACGCCCTGCCAGATCAAGACGCAGGATTGCATGTGGGAGGGCGTAACCTTCGTAGATGGGAACTGTGTGGCTGACACCATCTCCAGAGTCCAGCACAATTCCTGGCATCAAAAAGCACAGTCCATAATTATACCAGCTTACGTTCTTTAGGTGGTTTTAACTTGAAGAATACTGGAACACAACTAACTTGAGAAAATGGTGAAAATAGTTCCTTTTCATAATTTATCTTCACTAATTCTGTTCTCTAACTAACAAACAGGAACCAATAATCAGTCTCATACTTCAGTTGAGCAGTTGGATTTCAAGAATTCCACAAAAATATTTATAAGTGGTTGAGTGAAGACAAAGCTTACCAGTTGTACGTCCACTGGCGTAGAGGGAAAGAACGGCCTGAATGGCAACATACATGGCAGGGGTGTTGAAGGTCTCAAACATGATTTGAGTCATCTTTTCTCGATTGGCTTTTGGGTTAAGAGGAGCTTCTGTGAGGAGAACTGGGTGCTCTTCTGGAGCCACACGAAGTTCGTTGTAAAAGGTATGATGCCAAATCTTCTCCATGTCATCCCAGTTGCTAACAATTCCGTGTTCAATTGGATACTTCAAAGTCAAAATACCCCTTTTGGATTGGGCCTCATCACCAACATAGGCATCTTTCTGGCCCATGCCAACCATCACACCAGTGTGACGAGGGCGCCCCACAATGCTAGGGAAAACAGCTCTCGGAGCATCATCTCCAGCAAATCCAGCCTAACAATTTCAGACAAGATTAACAGTCAGTATTTCAGATCAAATAAGACCAATGCCATCTTTAACGTGACCAAAATTTCGGGAGAATGCAGTGAAATATCGTAGTTACCTTGACCATTCCTGTTCCATTATCACAGACAAGAGGCTGGATATCCTCACCTTCTGCCATCTTTTATGTGTTCTGGAGAAAGAAAAAAACGCCATATTTAGAAAAACAGATAAAGATCTCGTATAATATTAAAGATCAAGCACCCACAATAATTAAGAATAATTAGACAAATATGGCATCAAATCATATGATATGTATCTGATCAGTCTAATTGCAAAAGTTCTGTGGCTAAATAAGTAAATCAAATTCACATATGTCACAACTTAACGCTCATCGTGAGACTATGAAAGGCTTTGACAACTATCTCATATAAATCATCTTATTTAATCACCATACTTGCATATATATATATATATATATATAAAGCCAATGAAATGCGTACATATCCAACGTAAATCAGGTTCTTTCCATTAATTCTAGCTACTTTTTTGTGAAAATACTTTCATTTGAATAATAAAAACCAACAGAATTGCCAATTGAGGTGCATGCTTAGGGATGTCAGTGGGGCGGGTAAATGCGGCTACCGCCCCGCACCCGCTCCAATTGGGGTGGGTATGGGGATGGTTTGGTGGGTGGTGGGGCGGGTATGGGTATCAAAAGTGCTACCCGCCATGGGTAGTGGGGCGGGGGTGGATTTCATATAAGACCCGCCCCGCACCCGCCCCGCCCCGCTACCCGCACCGTACCCACACCGACCGTACCCGCACCGCCCATATCCGTATCATCTATTAGTTTAATTAGGCTATTTACGAATTTATTTGGCCCTTTCTTGATTTAAAATGTGACTTGAGCTAACCCGCACCGTAATGCACCACGTTTCTTTTTCTTATTCTCTTTGTTCTCCTTTGTTTTGTTATATATTTTCATCTTTACTGTTTTTTAATATTCATAATATTTTGACAAGGTTTTAGACTTGATATTCGATACACCATAGTGGAAAGGTTCCTTTTTTTTCCTTTTTCTTATATAACTTTCATTTTGGTGACTAAAACAATTGCTGGACATTATTTGAGCATTTTATTAATGGGTACCCGCCGGGTAAGTGGGTATCCGCGTGAAGTAAGTGGGGCGGGGGCGGGTGGAAGAATTACTACCCGTGATGGGTGGTGGGGCGGGGGTGGGGATGTGTTTTAGGTGGTGGGTACGGGTATGGAATACCCTTCCCCGCCCCCGCCCCGCCCCATTGACATCCCTATGCATGCTTAATCAATTGTACAATTCTCAAAGCGTAGATTTCTTAGCATGGTACACTATGTTGCTCGGACTCTGTAAAAATATTGCTACATCCGTCTCGGATTCTCCAAAATTGCACTACTTGTGGAGGATCCAACCCACACCGGTCGATATTTTTGAAGACTCCAAACAACATAGCAACCAGATAGAGAAGATAAAAAGAACAGATTGAAAGGGATTAGATCTAGCAAAATAATGAAAAAGAAAAACCAAACTAAAAGGTGGAGTAATTAAACAAAATAACATCTAGCTTTTAACATTTCGCTCAAATGGAAGATACACTACCATTTCAACAAACAGGAAAGATAAAAAATCACATATACTACCAAATCAATGATCAATCCAAATAGCTGACACCCACAAAAGAAATCTCCAAATTATCAATCTTTATTAGGAACTATCCACAAACATTTATTGACAATGAGAAAGATTTTAAAATCACATACACTACCAAATTAAATGATAAATCCAAAGAAATGACACCCACAAAAAATTTCTCCAAAGTATCAATCTTTATTGAGGAATATCCACAAACATGTATTGAGCATGAGAAAAAAATCAAGATTCAATAATAAAGTTTATACCTTTAATGGATTTCCCAATATAGTATTGTTGCTGATGAACTATATTGCCCCCTAGTTCTTGTTTTAGAAAGGTGGAATTGTTTGTATGTTAAGTGTTAACAGGAAATGAATTTCATTGAGCTTAAAATGAGGCTCAAATATTGAATTTCTGTTGAGGAGAAGTTCGTTAGTTATCATTATATCAACAAGTGAGTGGACCTCATGACAACATCATACTCATGGTGGATATAGCTGTCTGACTTTTTCTTGTTAGGACAGTTTTACCCCCATCATTTTTATTTAACTTCAAAACCAATATCTAATCTTATTTAATGATTAATTTTGGAATTTTAAACTCGTCCAAATATGTTTCTCTTTCTGTTTCGTTTTGATACAATTTTTAGTAATTTGTTAAAACAAATAAGTATTTTTATGTTTAAAAACAATTAGCTTTACCCTTCTTATTTATTCTTAATGAGAAGTTTTTATAGTCTCATGAGTGTTATAATATATATTTAAGGATAGAAATTTCAAAAGTTTTTTTTAATTTCTTAAATTTTATATCCTTTTAAAGTAGTCACATAAAATTAAAACGTGTCATATAATTTTTATTTTTTTTTGTTGACGAAGGAACCCGCAGCCGCTACTCTTTCGAGTGCGCACAGGGTAAACCCCGGGCTGACGCAATAGCCTGCAAACCACGTCAGCCGATTAGCCACACTTAGCAAGTCATGTGTGGTGTCATATAATTATTGTATCTTACTAGGACGGAAAAAAGATTTTGAAGCACTAGTTACATGTTTTATATTATGGAGAACTTATCGAAAAATCGAATCAAATAGGAAAAAAGTGAAAAGAAACAAGATCAAGAACACTGATTTATTGATTTGATCTGGTTTATAAATTTTAAAAGTAAAATCAAACTGACTTATATACACTCTAATAAAAGTTATTATTAATGTTATCACTAATACTCTTAAAGGAAAAACAATTAAGGTGATAAACATTTAGACAAAATTATGTACAAACATAGCCTTCTATATTGTAGCAAGAATTGGCTTGTGTCCTTATGACTTTTTTTTTTTTGTTGTGAAGGCGCGATCAGCTACTCTTCGAAATACAAGAATAAATTTCGACAGACGCAATACCGCAAACTACGCTACCAATTAACTACACATTAATGTCAAAATTAAGAAAAAAACGCATGGGACATAAGGTCCCCTTCACATGTTGTGAAGGTGTCTTTATGACTTTCTTTTTTTGTTGACGAAGGAACCCGCAGTCGCTACTCTTCGAGTGCGCACAGAATAAATTTCGGACTGACGCAATAGCCTGCAAACTACGTCAGCCAATTAACTACACATTCGTGTCAAAATTAAGAAAAAAACGCATGGGACATAATTGTCCAAAGCTGTGTTGACAAAAGGGCAAATTCGACATGTGAAGGGGACCCCACCCCAAGCATTTTTTTATAATATATATTTTAATTATTTTTTCTAGCTCTCGTGATTTTAACTCAGTGCCATCGTGGGGTAGGTGAGGATAATAATGACACGTTGTGGGGGACGATTAGGAAAAGGAATCAGCAAGGGAATGCTCCTACCACTAAGGATCATGTTAAGGTTAATGTGCCCTCCATCCTTAATTAAGAAAATTCGGATTCAAGCTCTAAGCATAAATGAAGAACGTTTCTCCTTTAATAATCTTAATATCTTATGTAGCACAAGGTCCAATACAGATACTGATCACCAAAGACGTATATAGCCCTCCGAAGGATATGAATATACAATAACAATTGCAACATAACTAATATAATTTATAACTAAGGTCGAGGAAGGGTGGTGTGTATACATTTGAAAAAAATGAAATCACGACTAAAAGATTTTAATAAACATGATCAAGAATCATTACTCTTTCGTTTCGACACAAGAAAAAAGGATTTTTCTACTCTCCTTTCTTGTGTACGCAATCGTACCCCTACTTCGTAAAGCTACAGATATTGTTTTTAATAGAACCTAAGCTCAGGTAAAGTATAATATAATCAAGTATGAAAAGAAATGGCAGTGAAGCGGTCATGCTCAACATATGGAGAAGATAACAGTAGCAACAACACATAATATATGTAAAAAAATAGGCATGAAACGCCTTTCCTTTTAAAGCTTCTTTCAGCTCCTCTCTCGATTCATCCGCTTTGATGAGGTGAGGGAAAAAAATGTCAGCATTAGCTTCAATTGAACAAGCTCAACCTTATTCAAATTTAACAAATATTAAATTTAAACTCATACTGTAAGATGATATTAATCTTCCTTAGGGAGTCTTCTCATTAATATCAAAGTATATATAGAGTACAATATTCATCCCTTATACAATAGGAACCTAAGTCTATACAAAAGAGGAATCCTAGTCTTACCATAATTATATTTACACAATACATGGAAATATTCTAATTATGGGTAGGGATACAATTGTTTCTATAATATACATTTTCACACACCCTCACCGAAATGGAGGAGGCGACACGAGACTGGATCTCAAGTCAAGAAATAATCAGATGGGAAGTCCTTTGGTAAATATGTCTGCATACTGATAGGATGATGGAACATGTAACACTCTGACATGACCTAGCGCAACTTTCTCACGAACGAAGTGTAGGTCTATCTCAATATGTTTGGTTCGCTGATGTTGAACCGAATTATGAGAAAGATAGATGGCAGAGATGTTTTCACAATACACAATAGATGTCTGACGCAAAAGACACTGAACTTCTAACAGTAAATTTCGGAGCCAACAAATCTCAGCTACCACATTTGCAACGCCTCTGTACTCAGTCTCGGCACTGGATCGAGATAGGGTAGCATGTCGCTTGGCACACCAAGAAATCAGATTATCCCCTAAAAATACACAAAAGCCGAAGGTGGAGCGTCGCGTGTCCGGACACCCTGCCCAATCTGCATCCGTATAAGAGAGTAACCTGTTTGGAGCAGAGGGGTATAGGTGCAAACTATAATCAAGTGTCCTTAATGTATCGAATGATACACTTAAGAGCAGTGAAATGAGACTCTCTGGAGGCATGCATGAATAGGCATACCTGCTGAACAACATAAGCAATGTCTGGCCTTGTGAATGTGAGATACTGAAGTGCACCTGCAAGGCTACTATACAGAGTAGGATCGGAGACTGAGGCATCATCCATAGCACTGAGCTTAGATTTCGAATCAACTGGAGTAGGTGAAACTTTGCAGTTCGCCATCTTAGCCCTGTACACAATCTCCTCTGCATACTTACGCTGACACAAGAATATGTGGTTGGCAGACCTGGTCACTTATATCCCCAAAAAGTAACTCAGCTTCCCCAAATCAGTCATTGCAAATTCGGACTTAAGCAAGACAATAATCTCATTTTTCAATCCGTCGGAGGAGGCAGTAAGAACGATATCATCCGCGTAAAGTAATAAGTAAGCAGTGCTACTACCTTGATGAAAAATGAAGAGTGATGTATCATTCTTTCTGCATACAAACCCAATCTGCAAGATATACCTGTCAAAGCGATCATACCACGCACGGGGGGCCTGTTTCAGGTCATATAGTGACTCACGGAGACGACACACATAGTGAGGAATCATTGAACGTGAACCACGGAGGCGATGACGTAGACTGTCTCTCTCAGATCCACATGTAAGAATGCATTTTTCACATCAAGCTGATAGATCGATCAGTGTTTGCCCATGGCAATGCTCAAAATTGTGCTGATGGTAGTCGGTTTGACAACCGGGCTGAAGGCCTCACCACAATCAATGTCCTCCTGCTGATTTGTGTCATTAGCCACAAGTTGTGCATTATACCTCTCAAGATCTCCACTGTCTCTGAATTTGTGACGAAATAACCATAGACAACGAATCACATTCACCCCCTCAGGTCTAGGTACTAGATCTCATGTGTGTTGTTTAGTTAAAGCATTGACTTCCTCAGACATAGCTGCATTCCAATTAGGGTCTTGTTTGGCCAATATAGGATTCTTGGGAATTGGTGAAATGGTTTGGGCAGGCAAGTTAAATTGAACTTTGGGTTTAAAGATTTCATACTTTGCACGAATTTTCATTTGGTGAGTGGGGATAGTGGAAGGCTCCAAGGCGGAGGGAATTTTTGGATATGGAGAAGGAGGCATCGCGGTGCAGTGATCGGCGATCATGCTACCGAGATCTTGGCATACCTCTCAAGTTTTAGCGTCGCGCATTGCCGACGCGAGCAGAACACGCTCGCAGAAGTTTTGGCGCCGCGGCGCTGACGCTGATTCTGCGGCAGTGATATGCTCTAGTTGACTGAGGATGATGGGAGAGATGGCAAGCTCGTCAAGAAAAGAGTAATCCGGTTTTTGGAACTGTTTAAGATTAAAAACGGGAATGTGGTCTCGTCGAATGTAACGTGACAAAATATGTGGATCTGCCGAGTGGACAAGTCATAGCATAGATAGCCCCTATGGTTCGGTGGGAAGCCTAGGTAGACATACGGAGTGGACCGGGGGCTAGTTTGTGAGGGGCAGTATAGGTAAGGTTAGGATAGCATAGACAACCGAATATCCGGAGATGATCATAAGAGAGGACTCTGTGATAGAAAATTTCGGTAGGGGTCATATTGTGAAGGGTGCTAGTTGGGAGAATATTGAGAATCTGATATTTTAGCAGCATATACCCAGAAGGACGGGGGTAGGGAGACATGAATCAATAGAGTGCGAATCATATTGTTAATTGTGCAGATGATGCTTTCATCTTTACCGTTTTATGGGGAGGTGTGGGGGCAGGAGAAGCAAAATACCATGCCATTATTGGTACAAAACCGGTGAAACATAGAGTTATTGAATTCACGACCATTATCTGGCGGCATTGGATCTTGAGTCGATTGATATTCAATATGTCCTTAAGACAATATTGCCACGTATTAATCCCTTAACGACTATTAGCAATTCGTCTCCCAAGATAAAATAACCACAAACACTTGAGCAAAAGATAACTCAAGAGTTTACTATAAAAGAAGAATTTATGAATGTATGAAGGATTACAAGAGAGGAAGATTTTCTTAATTGTTGAGTGTCAAGTGTGTCTTGCAAATGAGCCAAAGACATCATTTTATAGTGTTGGAAGATGACTTTCCACATACCAAGTAATGGCCTTGAATTGCCATGAATTAGACTTGATTGTGGAGTTACAATTCATTCAAATAATGGTTGAATTCATGAGCAACATAATGGAGAGTTAATACTCCAAAGTCAGCCCAAAAATCACCTTAAATTCGCTTCCAACGTTCTGAAACTGTCGCAGCGCCGCGGCCCTGCAGGTTGGCGCCGCGGCGCCAGAACTTCAGAGAGTTCTGAGCGTGGCGCCGAGGCGGTTCTTGCGGCATCGCGTCCCGTTTCCGACTAGTTTCGACATTCACACTTTGTGCAATTCTTCCTTCATTTACTAACGTGAAACCAACGTCATTTGGTCAATAACCGTCTATCATTTTATGTCCCGAACATATCGTATATGTAACAATATCTCTTTTACTAAGAAAATTTGTGATCTTTGACAGAATGTGTACACGTGTGTGAAAACAATGTTTCTGACGTACGGGGTCCCACATGTTCGTCATAAATAATAGGATTAACTATATTCACGTTTAATAAATAAATTTGGAACATATTCCATCCAACATATATCTGTACTCCTTTTTGTGATCTGGCATATTAATTATTCATGAACAAATTACACAAATAATGATCATCCTTTATTGAGCAATAATGTTGAAAGCTGGATTTCAAAAGCATAATATATCCGTGAAGAAAATGAAAAGATTTCAGAAGAAAAAAATTAATATTCATCTAGCTATATGGTCGTGAGGAAAAATTAAATTAAAAAATCAAAAATTATAGACAATTCATGTGAGAAAATGAATCTTTAGACGTGCATATGGTTGTCACTATCAAATTTGCCCTTTAATTCCCCTTTAAAGTTTAAACAACACTTTTGATATAACATATATGAGGGCACTTTTACCCACTCCACTTTTTAAATTTTGATAAAACGTGTGTTATGGAAGTGCACACTGACTCTCTAAAGTGTGTTAGTAACACACTTGCTGAACTAACAGCTTTGATGCAGGGGCTAACTTTGGCTTTGGACCAAAAATATTATCACTAGAAGTGCACACTGACTCTCTAGAGGTAATTACAATGTTCTCCTATTTATGACCCTATTCTTCATGAATGAAGGTTATTGATGCAGCAGTTGGGATGTCCAAAAATCAGCCATACGTAGAATAGAGTAGCGGATCTGCTTGCCAAGGAATGAGCTAGAGGGAAATTTTTTGGCAAGATGAAGTTACTGGCAGTTCCTCCGGTGTTTATAAATGAAGATTGTTTTTTGTTTAACGTGAAATCCGCAGTCGCTACTCGAAGGTGCGCACTGGGTAAACCACGGACTGACGTAATAGTCTGCAAATCTCATCAGTCAGTTAAACCACACTTGGCCAACCAAATATTTTGAGAAGACGTCGGAGGAACTGTTTTTACAAGAGAAATTGTGGCATGTAATAGTAATAGGCAAATATTGCACTTACATTTTTTTTATGGGGACCCAACAAGTTCCCAAGTATATATGGTTCCAAACACTTAATCCTTCATATATATATATAATGGAGGTACGGAAATAATAAACAACTATTACAAGTGTTTCGAAAGGGTAAACAATAAGGATTACAACAACAACAACGATAAGCTTGTAGTAGATAATGATTGTGTCAACAATAAGCTTTTGGGATCTTGGTCTTCGTTCTTGAATCAGTCTTGGATCCTCGTTACAATCGTTGAACGCTCTTTGTATCTTGATAACCTGGAATCAAGAGACACTAAAACAAGAAGGTTACAATTGTGCTGAGTCGAGTGATATTCGCTCTGTCCTTAAGACAAGATTGTCCCGTATATATTTTTTTACGTTACTGGGCAATAGTCTCCCAAAGATAAAACAACATCAAATGAGCAAAGGAAATTCAAGTGTTTCTAAAGAAGAACCTTGAGTGTTTGAAAGTATGCTTAGAGAGGAAGAAGTTCAGAAAACATGTAGTATATAGTGTTTAGTGTATTCAACAATTGAGTCAAAGACCTCAATTTATAATAGTGTAAGAAGGCCTCTTCAAGTGCCCATGTAATGACCATTTAAGTGTCATGTAATGGTCACTTAATCCACCAAGTAATGCAGCCAAATAATGGTTGATTTATGGAGGAAAAACTTACATTTGAATGCTCCAAAACGTCTCATAATCAGCCAAACTTTTGGACTTCCGTCGCACAGACACTGTCTGGGTAGCGTCGCGGCTCATACCTTGGGGCGCCGCAGCGTCGCGGAACACTCGTTATTTAACCAACAACCGCCCATCATTTCATGTCTCAAACATTTACTTACGTACCAATATCATTTCACTAATGAAATTTATAATACTTGACACTACGAGTGCACGTGTGTGGAAACTATGTTTCCTACGTGAGGAGCTCCAATTGTTCGAGTCATAAATAATGAGATGAACTATATTCCACATTAGTAAATTTTCAACAATATATATATATATATATATATATATATATATATATATATATATATATATATTATATTCACCCGAGAATCTGAACTTTTTTCTTTTTTAATGAATAGATAGAGCCATACAATCCGAAATATTGTAAAGGTAAAACCCATTTTCTGGCTATATTTTTTATTACTCCACCCATTTTAAAAGTATTCGACATGATTTAACAACAGTACATGCACACATACATACCTACAAGGTTTGCAAAACCTACATACTGGGTTTGCAAAACCTACATGATGCATGTGAACACGTAACTAAGCCTTCGAATTCGGCCCTGAATATATCACTATAACATTAGATCCAGGGCGAAGTTCGTATTGGAAAGTACGAATTCAATGTAATGCCCCACTTTCTTTAACACATTTTCCCTTTTCCTTCTTTTTGGGTTCTTCAACAGCAGCAATTGTCGTTCCATGAAAGCATCTCTAGAATTCTCCCTTGAAATTTTGAAAGAGGAATTTTAAGGAAGAAAATTGAAAGGAGTGGAAAAGATGAAACTTCATAATTTCTCTCAACGTTATAATATTCAATCAGAGTTGTCTCAAACATTTTGGGGTTATATTCTAATTCGTAAAAATAGATACTTAATTGGGTTAAAATTTGCAAATTATGACCCTTTACAGTAAATTCTGATTAATACTATTTAATAAAAAATAAAAAAAGACCCTTAAAATTTTTCGAGTCCAAAGACGTGTATTCACTAAAACATCTAACATCAAAATCCTATTTCAGGTCTTTTTCAACTCCATCAATGGGGACTGACAAGCGAAAATGGAGAATCTCCTTCCATAAATCTACATTTAAGCACCACCCACCTTTTCTAATTTTTGGGTCTCTCATGGATGACCTAATAATTGTCACTTCTGGTCATAACTTCGGGCGTAACTCTGTTCATGCCTGCAAATTCCTCTGCTTTATACACACTTTGTCTGATGCCAATTTCTCCACTATCATCCCTAATCGCGGACTCAAATTTATCATTAATGGGTAAGGATGTGGGTTCTGTTGGGTCCCGTGGGCTACAGATTACGTAAGATTAAAATCGCAAACTAGAACAACAACAAAAATAGTCACTGGATGTTCAACGCCGATGTTGGCCAATATCTTGCAGACATTGCAATAAAGCAGAATAAACCTCAGAAGAGTATGCGTGAAAAAGTAAAGAGACACAAGGTTTATATTTTCAATGGTATATATAAATATATCTTTTGATGGTCAATGACCAAAAGATTTGTATATATTATATACAATTACAAAGAATTTGTTTTTACAAATTGAGCGTTACAAACGGAAAAAAAAATTACAAACAAAATGAAGTCGCAGATGACTTCGCCTAAAGTTACAAAAATCTAAAAGATAAAAGACAACATTTTCATTACAATTGCTTGAACAATAAGCTTAATCTAAAATAAAGATAGCACTTGTAATGTGGGACAAGATGTTGTTAAAATAACTTTAGGCTAAAATGTGGATCCAGTTTCCTAAGGTAAAGTCCGAGAGCTCTCTTGGAAATTCTTCTTCTGAATTATCTGAAGTGACTGGATCATCGATACTCTGAAGTTCCCCTCTATTTAAAGGGTGGAACTTCCCTTGAAATCCTCACTGATGATTGCGGAGGTTGAGCAAAAGATGGCAGCAGCTTGGACCTAGTCTTCCTCCTGAAAATCTTCAACGATCTAGACTTGGTCAATCGTTGCTTTCTCTTCACGCTTTGACTTCGTCTTTCACCACGTTTTAAACACAACAATCTAGTAAGCTTGTCTAGGTCATTTTTACTCGCAGTAACTTCAACTGCTTAGGCCGAAATAATAGGCAAAACTAGTACAGAGATGTTGTCACAACATCGCAGGTAACATCCTGAAGGTGTTGTCCTGAGCTTTCGCAGATGTTATCACAACATCCTATCCAACATCAACAATCTCCCCATTTTTGTCTTTCTTCACAAAACTTCATAGATGCTAAAATGACTAGGATACTGATTCTTGATGTAGTCCTCGATAATCTAAGAAACAGTAAGCTCAGTGTCGTGCTCCCCCTTAACCTACAGTTACAGATTTCAAGCAATGTGGTATCGATCGATGTTTTGATTAGTTAGGTGTTACGTTCTGTTATTCATTACTTACAGTAGATGTGCAGTAAATATTCATAACATACTATAACATGTATACAGATATAGCATTAGCATTAATAAAAAAAATATCCCAAAACTTATTACAAAACCAAAAAATAGATAGTATCCAAATGTCAGTTAAAACCAAAACATCAAACCAACTAAAACATGATAACACATTTTCAGCCTTCAACACATCATCCATCGATCACCTTCACCTAAATCTGGATCAACAGCAGCTATCCACATCATCATCTCCACGCTGGTAGTCAGTAGTCAGAGCATCATCTCAACTTCTCTCCCTCTGCAACATGGCTTGGCCCTGCACCCTCAGTTGCTCCCCCTAGTTATCTGCTTCCAGCATCATCTCCCCCTTTTGTGAAGAAATTATATCCTCATAATAACTTTTGGCTCGCACAAGTTCTTGAATCTGCCTGTCAATTTCGGCAACATGCTTTCTAAGCCAGTCTGGGGACATCGGGAACTTTTCATGATCAATGTTTCAAGTAGGGTCGCGATGGGCGGCCGACTCGACATCCGCCCGATCCGACCCGACCCCGTGTAAAAACGGACCGGGGCTCGAACCGGCGGGGCGGTATGGTCTGCCGACCGATCCGCCTGGCCCCGCCGATCCCGCCCCAGTCCCGCCATTTGCCAAAAATTCTAACGGTCATTTTACATTTTGGCCGTTGGACAACGACCATTTTTGGCTTCCCCCACTCCCCCAACCCCCCTACCCCCTTTATATTTATTTTTAACCCCTAAGTTATTATATTTACACTTTAACTCAATTTTTTAACTATAAATACCTCATTTTTTCTTCTTATTTCTCACAAATCTTCCTACATTTTCTCTAATTTCTATACAACATTGTCTACTACATATTCACTCTATTTATTAATTTGAGAATTGGGAGTGAAGTTGACAACTAGCTTGAGGATTAATCTATCGAGCAAAGTTTCAATTTTCAACCTCTCTCGATTACACATCGACTCTACGTCGGCGTTTGGTACATTCGTTCTCTCATTAAATTATTTTCAACCTCTCTCGATCCTGAACTATTTCCTGAAATACCATATGATCTTGACACAAATGTTTATCCTCAAAATGAAGAAGATTTTAATTTAGATGGCACTCTAGATGATGATACACCTACTAATGAAGATGATGATACACCCACTAGTGAAATGCCTCTTATCTCCCCTAGTATGAGACGAGGTCCGGCAAAACGACCATTAAAATCAGTTGTATGGAAATATTTTGATAGAGACGTACCGAATCAAGTAGCTATATGTAAAACTTGTAAATCTGTTTATTCTTTTAAAACTGGACAAGGTCATGGTGGGACGGGGGGTTTAGGAAGACATCTATTGCAAAAACACAAAGCCTTGCATGCCCAATACATTATTGAAAAAGATGGTGAGCATGCGTCCTCTCAATCGGGACAAGGTTCACATACTGTCCCGGACAAATCTGGTCAAATTAACCCTATGACGGGGGGAGTTGTAGGCCCTAAATACGATAAACATAAAGATAGGGAAGCACTAGCAAAATTAGTTGTTGTGGAGGGTTTGACTTTTTCATTTCCTGAATCGCCTGGTTTTATTCATTATATTAGAGATATGTATAATCCTGCTTATAAATGTTTTCCTAGATCAACGGTTAAGAGAGACGTGTTTAAATTTGCACACGAATATCAACAATATTTGCGTTATTCATTATATTATTTAAATTGCAAAGTCGCTCTAACTTCTGATATAGGTCGTAGTACTAACGGCCATGATTATTTAACGGTAATCTGTCATTGGATAGATTATAAATGGTCTATGCAAAAACATATTTTAGCATATAGATATATAGATAGTAGGCACACTGGTGAGTTTATTTCAGAAAATATTTATTCAGGCTGCGATTATTACGGAATAACTGATAAAGTTATGAGTATTACATTAGATAATGCATCTTCTAACAATGCTGCTATTTATATTTTAAAAGAAGTTTTAACTCCGTCTTTTCCAAAATATTTTCATATCAAATGTGTGTGTCATATTTATAACTTAGTTGTAAAGGATGGTCTTTCACTTTTTCAAGATATTCTTGAAAAAATACAATTTGTTATACACTTTATTTTTAAAAATAATAGAATTCAACAGAGAAAAGAATATAAAAAAAACTTGTCACGATTGTGGACTATCTTACAGAAAAAATTCCCGAAGAAGTACCTACTAGGTAGAATTTTTTATATGACCAACTAGTTGTTGCTTATGACTATAGAAAACCTATCACTTTATTTTTTAACGCCCATAATCAAAATCCAAATGATATGATTGTGGATAATGATTGGGACAAAATTAAAGAACTTATTGTATTTCTAGAGAATTTTCAACGAGCAACAAAAGAATTTTCTACTTTATATTATCCTACTATTTCAACTATGTTATTTTATATAGCTATAATATTTTTACTTCTTAAAGAATATATGGAAAAACCTGCTTATAAGGCAGCTATTAAAAAAATGTTTATGAAATTAAAGAAATATTTTATTCTTATTCCCCCTATTTATATTATTGGTGTTGTATTAAACCCGACTATTAAAGTAGAGGGTTGTAAAAGTCTTATTGAAAATATTTATAACTGTATGGACGTACTACCACCTCCAACTCCCAAAAATTTAAATGTTGAGCCACCTATTGAACAAACGCTAGAAGAAGTGTTGAATAGCGTAGAAGATGAATGCAAAAAAGTATATCGGCATTACCAGCAAGAAAGTGCTAGTAACCAACCTACTTTCGTACCATCTTCTTCTGCTTCAACACAACCTAAAAAAAGACATGATGTTTCTGCGACTAGTATTGATTCTATTGAAAGTCTCAGAAATAGAATGTGCGGTGGTAGCAGTGCTAACCAAATTAGCGAGTTCGATGTTTTTATTTTGCAGGATAATTTACCTTACCAAGCAGTTATCAATGAAGACGGAAAGGAAGACTTGCTGAAATATTGGATGCAGAATGAGAAGACATTTCCGACACTTTCAATGATGGCCCGAGATATTTTGAACATTCAAGCGTCATCAATCGCTTCTGAAAGCGCTTTTCTGCAGGCAGATTTCAAATAGGAGAGCATAGACACTCATTAGCCGGAGACAACTTGGAGATGGTGGTACTATTCAGAGATTGGATACGAGCGGAGCGAAGGAGGTGCGGTCAACCAGAGATTAACGAAGAAGAAGACGAAAACTACAACGACATTTTATCTGAAGGCATGAGTAGCGACGTGGAACAATTTGACCAAGACATATCAATTCCAATCGAAGAACCACACGAAATTATAAAGAAACTAGAAAAAATATTTTCAAATTGGTAATTTATTTCATTGCAATTTTTAAATTTTTCTATGTCTTTTGCATAAAATTTCAACAACAGTACACTACAATGTTGTAATTCTGAATCCTGTATATTTCAATGAAATAATTAATAATATAAGAGGCACAAAAACAGCCTTAGGATATTTTTTTTACACTCTTCTTGTCTTTGTTTAATTATTTAGTTTATACTTTATAAATATATTATATATATGAGTATAATACTATAATATTATAATAGTATAATATGAGTATATGAGTCTATGACTATCACTATATGACTATATGTTAATGTTACTTTGTTAGTAATTACTAATTTAGTATTTTAAATTTAGTGGAAATTTTTTAAAAAAACGCGTCAGGCCCCCCCGGCCGGCCGAACCGCGGTATCGTCATCGCCCCCCGGTCCACTGTCCCCCGGCCCGCCCCGCCCCACTCCCGCCTCCTTGCGATCCGTCCGATCCCACTGGTCCTGATCCCGGTGGGCCCGGCCCGACCCACTGGCCAGCCCTAGTTTCCAGTAATGTTGGCAACATCCTTCGATGTATCACAATCTCATTCTTCTCTCTTCTAGGACAAATTAATCACCATATCTCTACTGTTTACGACTGCTTTCTGTACTGAGTAGACATCTAAGGCTGGACTTAGTTTCTCTCCCTTTGGAGTCTTAAGGCCTTGGTTAAGCAGGATTTGAAAGATTAAGGAGGAGTTTGGAAGGGCAGAGTTGTTTTGTCTTTCTGTCATATTGGCAACATGGTTGAAAATAATGATTCTTAAGTCAACTTGCTGATTCTTTCCAAGTTTGTAAAGCAGTGATGCTTGGTCAAGGGTTACAACTGTCTCATTGAGAGATGGTAGCCAGTTGTATATGGACAGTTTGTGCATGGTGGCAAACAGGGCAGTGAGCTTAGAGACAGAACTACGAGGGGCCCAAATAGTGATCAGATTCCCCGTAAGATATTTGATCATCGTATTGAGCTCGTCGACAGTGGGGTTTGGTTGAGACTCTCTTTTATTAATGCATATCCCAAGGGTGGAGTTGATAATATCGGGTGTACTTAAGACTTTGCGACTACTCAAAAACTCAACTAAGTTATTGGTGGAAAATGAAAAGTGATCAATCATCTTTTCACCTCTGACTCCTCTATTTTTGAACCAATTCCATCTACTAGAACATGATTTATTTATAAACAAGGGAGAATAAGGCATTACCTCATAATTTGTTTCAGATTCTGTGTGCTCCTGTCCTAATGAGGTGGGTTCTGGTGTTGCCTCGGATGTTGGGGCAACATAGTCAGGATCAACTTCTTTTTCCTCTGTTGCCTTCAATGTTGAGGCAACATTTGAACCTAGCTTCCAGTACGTTCTTCGCACTCTCTCGGGCATGAAGTTCCTTAGAGGAGTGTCGTCAGACATTTCCTCTTCTCCCTCATTCTCGGCTTCAGTTGGAGTGGTGGCTGAAAGTGTCGGACTTCTGTGTAGATTGAAGTCGAAATTAGTACTGGTGGAAGTTGTGGACTCAACATGGAAAGTCAACTCTTTACAGGGGAAGTCGACTCTGCCCTGGTCCTTTTGGCAGTTTGCTCTTCACCGAATCTGCTTTCAAAAACCCTTTTTGACCTTCTTGTCGGCATCATTGACTGTGATCCTCTTGACGCAAGGGTTGTAAAGTCAGATGTTGTATCAACATCTATTAGGTTCTCCAAATCTCCAGGGTAACACACATTTAAGGGTTCATCGAAACCTGGAAAAATTAGTGCTAAACTTGCGTCTTCCTTAACAGGCTTTAGTTCATTGACAGCTTTATAATGTTTATACATTTTGTTGCTATTCGGTGGGACTGTTGACATTGGAGAGTAATATTTTGATTTCGAAGAATTAAACGATTTGGAGGATATGGACATGGGAGAGGATTTTGGGATTTTGGCGTATTTGGGAAGTTTTGGATTTAAAAAACTGGCAGTGATGTTTGGGTTTCCATTTGTTGGTTCGAGTGGCGGCTGATGTGACAATGCTGAGACAAAGATGGGGATTTTCATCATGACAAACATTACTTTACACTCAAAACTCTTTTCCTTAAATTTAGGTAGTGGAAAATATTTGAACTCTTCACATATCCAAAACAAAGGATTTTATATGGCACAAGACATTTTTAAAAATAAAAAAGAAACGGTCCTCCAGATTATTGGATTTCGTTATTCAAAGAGACGTGTTACATACCACAACCCAGAAAAGAAATAAGAAAAACAAGATCGACCAACGTATTGGAATACGATGTTGTGAGTGACGTTGACAACATTTCAAAGTTCAACAAGCATTTTGAGACTTCAAGGATTTTCTAATTTGACAAATGGTTTTCCGTATATGTTCCCTATGAGACTGATCGCAGGATAAATGTGACATTTTACCATTGTCCTTAATCAACTTAGTTGAACATATGGATAAAAAAAAAATTAAGGAATTTTCAACCTTCTTGAAGTACATGGTACTCCTATAGAATAGGAACGGTACCAAACTTAGAGTTTTTCTCTTTTTGTATAAAACCAAATCTTTAGTTGAGGCTTCACCTTCTTATGGTGCTCTTTTTTTATGATAAAAATCATCGCAGAGAACAGTATCACATTCAAACCTTGTCCTTGTGAAGTCAAGCTTGATTCTTTTGAAAAATAGTGCAACATTACTTACAACACATATCATGTACATTGACTCAAACAGTAAATATTATCCAGAATGTTAGGTCAACATTTAAGACAACATCTACCTTGCCTATCTTCTTTTCAGAGAAAACAGAGACCAAAAGATTTTTTCAAGCTAGAAAATCTCTCATGATCTAAGGGTTTGGTAAAAATATCAGCTAGTTGGGGAAGAGTATCAACATGTTCGATTTGAACTAGTTGTTTTTCCACTAAGTCTCTTAAAAATGATGTCTTATGTCAATGTGTTTTGTACGTGAATGCTGAACAGGATTTTTGAAAATATTAATAGCACTCAGATTATCACAGTACAAAATCATAGAGTTATTAGAAATGTCATAGTCATCAAGCATATGTCGTAACCAAATCAATTGAGCACAACAACTTCCGGCTGCCATATATTCAGATTCGGCAGTCGAGAGTGACACGCAATTTTGTTTACGACTGTACCATGAGAATAGATTGTTGTCAAGATAAAAACAACCACCACTAGTACTTTCCTATCGTCGACATCACCGGCCCAATCTGAGTCACTATACCCTATTAGATTAGGATTAGTGTCTCTAGAGTACCAAATTCCCAAGTCACTTGTACCGGCAATATATCGTATGATACGTTTCACGACATTAAGATGAGATACATGTTATACCCCGTAGTTCTGACCCTACGTATGAGAGCGTACGAAAGCATGTAAGACTTAAAATTTTCTAAGGATAGGTTGACGGATTGTTCCGGACGGGTTTTAGTCAACTTTGAGACGGGTTATGACCCGGTACATTGAGAGTTCCTAAGTGTTTCAAAGGCCTGGGGCGTAGTTCGTTGAGTCTAGATTCCAACGCAACCAACCATTCATCGATAGGACGTCGAAGTAGAAAGTTATGAGAGTTACAAGTTCAGTGCGCAATCGGACAGAAATGTGTTTCGAACAAAGGCGACAGGGCCGCGGCGCCGGATGCAGGGCCGCGGCGCCGAAAGTACTGAAGGGTCGCTGAAGTTGCAGCGCCGCGGCGCCAGGACAGCAGGGCCGCGGCGCCGGAAGTTCCGAGAGTCCGCAGAGGTTTCAGCGCCGCGGCGCCGGCGTCAGGGCCGCGGCGCCAAGGCGGGATTCCTGGCGGAAAAACTTAGGAAATCTGATTTTTCTCTTTTAAAAAGGCCATGGGAGGGTGACAAGTGTCCCCCCCCCCATCTGATTTTTCTTGCATGCCTTATATTGACCAAGTCTTGAAGACTTGGTCATCTTTCAAACCTCTCTCTCTCTCTCTCTCTAATTTAGCTCCTCCTTCTCTCTAAAATCCCAAGAGAAATTCTAGCCTTAGGAAAAATCTGAAAAGTTAAGAACAAGAAGGAAGTTTGTGACTAGCTTGTTGGTGTTGTTGTGGTGGTGTTCTTGGCAAGGGAGCTAACAAAATATTTGGAATAAGTTTGGCTAAAACTTTAAGGTAACATTTCTTCCTTTAGAATTAGTTTCTAGTGTTGCATGTTAAGAAGAAAGAACTTGTGGTAGTGAATAATGCTCTTAGAGTCATTGCATGTAAGAAATATGGTTTGGATGTGAAATAATTAGTTAAGAAGATATTATGAGCATGTTGTAGCCTAAAAACTACCTTAGAATTATTTAGTGAATTGTTGTACCTTATGGGGCAGAATTTACACACCCAAGTTTAGGTGTGTAATCCCCTTTGAAATGTTGGATTGTTGAGCCTTAAATGTGGCGTTTGGATGATAAATTCGGCCTTGAGAAAGGTGGCAAAGTGAGCAGAAACAAAGAAAATGCTGTCCAATTTTCCATAGAATTTAGTGAATTTGAACTTGGATTGTTATACATTGAGATTAGAGGTTAATAAACGTATCATGATTATTATAGGTCGAAATATTGCTTGCGGTAGTTGAGCTTAGCAAGTGGATTGACCAAAGAGGTATGTAGAGCTTTCCTATCTCTTGAGCATGAATAGATGTAACTATGTAGTACGGTAGACGTACAAGATTTGGTATTCTTACTTGTTTTAAGTATATAAAGACTTGTTTCGTTTTAAGAATGTATAAGTCCCTTAGTTAGGGGAAAAGTGTAATTTTACTAAAGTGAAGGGTTAATATAACAACTTTAAGGGAAGTTGGTTTATTAGCTTTATAAAAGATTAATGAGAAGAGATTTACTCTAAGTAAGACAAGTAAGGACAAATGATTTGATTTATGAAAGGCAAATTGATTTTAAGGCATCAATTGCCCAAAGGTTTTATGTATGAAAAAGAGTCACTTTTAAAAGAGTTGAAGTATGTAGTACTTGGGTTAAATTCCCGGTTTTCTTTTATTAAAGATATGATTAAGTGCCTTAAGTAAACTAAAATGAGAGGGTATATGAACAAGACTAATAAGAAGTTGTAAGTTTTCTTAACTTATTTATGATTATGATATGATGACAGTTTGAGCTAGGGTAAGAGTATATCTGAGGGGCAAGCCCCAAGATCGTTATACCACCTTCTCCAGGGTAAGAGTATGTCTGAGGGGCAAGCCCCAAGATCGCCATACCACCTTCTTCAGTGTAAGAGTATATATGAGGGGCAAGCCCCAAGATCGTTATACCATCTGCTTCAGTGTAAGAGTATATCTGAGGGGTAAGTCCCCAAGATCGTTATACCATCTGCTTCAGGGTAAGAGTATATCTGAGGGGTAAGTCTCCAAGATCGTTATACCACCTGTTCCGTGGATTTGCTACCCATGATGCGAGGAATACCTCATGCGAGTCCTTATGGGCTTATGCGGGTGAAATAGTCCCATGCGGACGGGTACATCCTATGCGAGGAATACCTCACGGGTCCACGGGACCTACGCGTGAAATAGTCCAGGAGTAGGGTGCTTATGGATACTACGCGAGGTACCGCTTTGATCCTAAGGCCCCTATTTATGCAGTATTATATATATATACTTGTCACTCTCATTGTTAGTAAGGCACAGTAAAAGGTATTTTGATTGTCTTCCATGACTCCAGCTTACTCTTAGACTTATGATATCATTATTACATTATTTTCCAGCTTTACATACTTGGTACATATTGTGTACTGACCCCCTTCCTCGAGGCCGTTACATGCCGCAGGTGGTAAGCGATTGTGGATCCTCGTTCTTAGGATCACTGTTCCGGTGTCAGAAGCTCCATTCCTCCGGAAGCTTGTTTATTGGTACGGATATTCCCTGATGCTATAGGTATTTTGTACATTCAGGGGTATGGCGGGGCCCTGTCCCGCCACAGTGGTTATCTTTAGAGGTCTGTGGTCACATATATGTTTTGGGCTAAAAGAACAAGTTGTACTTCTATACTTTTGGTTAAGTATGTTTTATGGAAGGCAGCCTTAACGGCTGGTGATCGGTGTATTTTATATACACCTTTTGAGTCAGTTTTAGTGAGTCTTTTGTCCCATTTTGCACATATAAGTGTCGTATTAGGATAGTTTTTCTTTCTTTTGAGTCAAAGTGGTTAAAATGGCCAAATGGCGGAAAAAGAGCAAAAAGAAGGCAAAAGAGGAGACGCCAGAGCTGGAAACAGAGAAAGTGGCGAACGAGGGAAATCGATCGGCCGCGCGCCTCCCGCATCAGTAGCCGCGCGCGCCATCATTCGAAGGCGTGCAAGATCCAGCGCGGCTAAAAGCGAACCGGCGCCCACTATCCGAGAGACATAAGATATAGCGCCGCGCGCTCGAGACCAAAGCGAGGCCGCGCGCCACACATCCGAAGCCAGGAGATGCAGGCCATGGCGCCTCGAACAGCAGATATCGGCCGCGCGCGAAACAAGCGACGGATTGCGGAACTTCCGCCAGGCGCTGTCTGCAGGGCCGCGGCGACGCGAAAAAATAGTTTTCGAGACGGATTTTGGGTCGCTGCGAGGAAAGTTGAGGCGGTTTCGGCTATAAAAGGAGAACCCTAGGCGATTTTAAGGTTCCCTTCGCACAACACAAGACTTTTTGCTTGGAGATTGGACACCATTAGTTTAGTAATTTCTTTTCCCTTTCTTGTTCTTTATTTGTTTTGCATGATGAGCATGGAATTAGTTCTTGTCATGTCAATGGCTAGGAACTAATTCTCTTATAGAACTTTCTATGTTGAATTTCTTGAAACTTATGTTATAAATTAATACATGCTTATGGTTATTTTTGTTATTTAGAGATCTATCCAATTTTGGGGTTGTATTCGTGGTAATTTATTGAGAACGAATTATCTCTATATGATTTCTCATCAGTTACGAAAAGGGGATTGTGAATATCTTTGTAAGTTGGGTAGACATTCTTGGATTGGGGATGAAAATACCTCAATTATTTATGTAAGCGTTGATGAGAGGCTTAACAACCAATTTTGCGCATTGTGCGTGACGGTCAACTAGGTTTTGTTCTTAATCCTCCTATAAAGTTATCCTTATCACCAAAAGGTAGGTAAGGTGCGATCTGAGGTTGAGTGTTTATATAACCTAACGGGAGTATAAAGCGATTTAAATAAACTGCTTTCTCCAAAAGAAGAATACCATAAGTTAATGCATTAGTAAGTAGCATAAGCGGATAGTAAGGATACATGGAAGCCCTATTCCCATCACATCTGAAGTAAATCTTTATATTTTACATAGTTTTCATAATTCTTAGTTATAAACAACCAAATCAATTATCAATTCGCCAAATAGATACTAGAAAATAGATAGTTGGTACTTGAACCCTAATCTCAGAGGACGATATTCGGTCTTATCAAAGACTATACTACTTGTCACGATAACGTGCACTTGCGTTTAAAGTGTGTGCATCTTACCGCGCATCAAGTTTTTGGCGCCGTTGCCGAGGATTAGGCATTAGTTCAATATCAACTTGGTCTATTGTTAATTTCTAATTTGGTTTTTAATTTTTAATTTTTAAATTTTTACTTTTTTATTTTTTTATTTATATCTTCGAAAAGTTCGAGGTGCCGTGATTCTTTGTTGGTTTTGATCTATCTCAGGAAATTCTTAGATATGGATTTTTACTGTCAATATGACAGAGAACCAACTATAGAGGAAGAAAGGGAGGAATTAAGAGAAACTATACTCAGCCTCACGAGGTACCAAAATCAGTTCATAGACGAAACAAGAATGGCCATGCAGAAATTGGAAACGCAAATAGCAGAGCTCGCGATCATATTCAACAGCGAAACATATGAAGAGCAATCTGCACCTGAGGTAGGCAATGAGGAAACACAATGTCAGGCAATTGACCTGAAGGATGCCGAATTAAGGAGATAGAGAGTTCGCAAAGTGGCCGCGCCGATGGCGAGCAGCGCGCGAAAGTTACGAGGCAATCTGAGAGCGATCTGAAGGTTACGGCATCCGAGGCGATCTGAGAAAGTGGCGCTTGCGCCGAAGATCAGGGTCGCGGCGCCCAGAAACCAGAAATCGAGAAATCAGCACCCGCTGTGGCGACCGCCCGGTGATGATACCATATCCTCGAAATTAAAAACATGCACCGCCCGACAAGCAATTCTCCGTTCGTGGAGGTCCTCAAACAATTGCAACTCAATATCCCGTTCTTTGAAGCATTAGAACAAATGCCGAGCTACGTCGAGTTCATGAAGGATGTGCTTAGCAAAGAGGAGGATAGAGGATTACGAAAGCGGTGATGTTGGTAGGAATGTAGTGCCATCTTACAGAGACAACTGCCTCAGAAGTTACAAAACCCTGGGAGTTTTACCATCCCATGTACTATTGGGAAGTTTGAATGTCGAAAGCAGCATGCGACTAGGAGCGAGCATAAATCGATGCCACTATCTAGTTTTTACGCAAACTAGAAATGGGAGAAATCGGACTCTGAACATCACTCGCGGTTAGTGACCGCTCGATTGTTCATCAGGAAGTCATCGAAGATATTTTAGTGAAGGTGGACAAGTTCATCTTCCCGCCGACCGTTATCTTAGATATACAAGATAACGATGGAATCCCCATCATACTTGGCGGACCGCCTTAGCCACGGGCACTCGTTGATGTTCACAAAGGGGAATTGAAGCTTCAGTAGACAAAGAAGAGGTGATTTTCAATGTGTTTGACGTGACTTTTTCAGAGGCCAAGGATAAGCGCTCGGCCATTGACCTTAGTGAAGAAGCGATTGTCGACCAAAGAGTTCGGATATGATGATACGACGAAGAAATCGACCACATAGGATGATGATAGTAGAAAGCGATTCGGTCGATGGAGTATGCAAATTGGATGAATGCTTATGAAAAATGGGATACAAGGAAGTATGAAGAGCTTGGGCCAATTGCGGAAAGATCATTACCATCCACGGAGAAGGCTCGAGTTAGAGTTAAAAACCACCCAATCATCTACAATACGATACCTAGGTGAAGAAAAAACCTTACCGGTGATCATTTCATGCCACCTATCCGAAGAGATTGACAAGCGCTAAGAGTACTAAAGAATCACAAGCGGGCCATTGGATGGACATTAGCGGACATAAAGGGATAAGTCCATCAACGATGTCATAAGATCCGTCTAGATGAGGAAGCGGACCGTCCGAAGCCCAAAGCGACTAAACCCAAACGAAAGAGGTAGTGAGAAAGGAAATCTTAAAATGGCTCGATGCAGGAGTAATCTACCCCATATCCGACAGCACATGGGTAAGCCCAGTACAAGTGGTGCCGAAAAAGGGTGGAATAACAGTGGTGACCAACGAAAGAAATGAACTCATACCCTCGAGAACGGTCACCGGATGGAGAATTTGCATTGACTATCGCAAGTTGAATAAAGCAACCAGAAAAGACCACTTCCCGTTGCCATTCCTAGATCAAATGTTGGACAGACTTGCAGGGCATAACTACTACTGCTTTTTGGATGGATACTCAGGGTATCACCAGATTGCAATAGCCCCAGAAGATCAGGAAAAAACCACATTCACTTGTCCTTTTGGTACATTTGCATTCAGAAGGATGCCATTCGGACTCTGCAATGCACCTGCAACTTTTCAGAGGTGTATGATGGCAATTTTCTCAGATATGGTAGAGAGAACTATAGAGATCTTTATGGATGATTTTTCGGTATTTGGAGCATCATTCGATGAGTGTTTAAGGCATTTAGAAGCAGTGTTAAGCCGGTGCGAAGAATCAAACCTTGTGCTAAATTGGGAGAGGTGTCACTTCATGGTAACAGAAGGAATCGTCTTGGGACACAAAATATCAAACCAAGGTATTGAGGTGGACAAAGCAAAGATTTCTGTGATCGAAAATCTACCACCTCCAGTATCAACAAAAAGTCGAAGTTTCGCGGGCGTGCGGGTTTTACATAGAAGATTTATCAAGGATTTTCAAAAATCTCAAAGCCTCTTTCCACATTGCTAATGGCGGGGTTGCCTTGACTTCAATAAAGAATGCTTATCCGCATTTCAAGCGCTCAAGGAAGCTCATTTCAGCACCATGTCATTCACCAAGGAGCTCCATTCGAACTAATGTGCGTCTGGCGACTATGCGATTGGAGTGGTGCTTGGACAGAGAATCGACAAGGTATTTAGATCCATTTACTATGCTAGTAAAACTCTAAATGACGCATACGATTAAATTATGCAACTCTTGAAAAAGAACTACTAGCTATAGTATATGCATTTGAGAAATTCAGGCCATACTTGATCGGGAATAAATTGATAGTATACACTGACCACTCTGCTATAAAGTACTTGATGACAAAGAAGGATGCGAAGCCTCGCCTCATTCGATGGGTACTACTTCTACAAGAATTTGACGTAGAGATTCGTGATAAGAAAGGAACAGAGAATTCGATTGCGGACCAGCATCGAGCGGAAAACACAGAGAGCCAGAACACCAAGGATGTGCAAATAAATGATCACTTTCCAGACGAACAACTGTTTCGAGTAAGTATGAATTCTAATTTACCTTGGTACGTGTTATACCCCGTAGTTCTGACCCTACGTATGAGAGCGTACGAAAGCATGTAAGACTTAAAATTTTCAAAGGATAGGTTGACGGATTATTCCGGACGGGTTTTAGTCAACTTTGAGGCGGGTTATGACCCGATTCATTGAGAGTTCCTAAGTATTTTAAAGGCCTAGGGCGTAGTTCGTTGAGTCTAGATTCCAACGCAACCAACCGTTAAATCGATAGGGCGTCGGAGTAGAAAGTTATGAGGATTACGAGTTCAGTGTGATCGGGACAATGCGTTTGAGCAAAGCGGCGAGCGCGGCGCGGATGCGAGGCATGGCGCCTAAAATCTTGAGTCGCTGAAGTTTCAGCGCCCTTGGCTGAGCAGCGAGGGCAGCGCCGAAAGTCCAGGCCGGCGGAGTTTGACGCCCTTGGCCGTGGCGAGGCGGCGGGATTTTTGGCGGAAAAACTTAGAAAAGTCGATTTTTCTTTTAAAGACCTTGGGAGGGTGACAAGTGTCCCCATCTGATTTTTGCATGCAATATATTGACCAAGTCTTGAAGACTTGGTCATCTTCTAATTTCCTCTCTCTCTAAAGGCTTTAGCTCTCTCTCTAAGTTTCCAAGAGGAATTCTAAGCCTAAGGAAAATCTGAAAAGTGTGATAGGAAGGAAAGGTTATTACAAGCTTGTGGAGACTATTGTGGTGATATTCTTGGAGTAGAGGCTAGCAATTGTTGGAATAAATTGGCT
Source organism: Przewalskia tangutica (assembly GCA_029844215.1). Classification (NCBI taxonomy): domain Eukaryota; kingdom Viridiplantae; phylum Streptophyta; class Magnoliopsida; order Solanales; family Solanaceae; genus Przewalskia; species Przewalskia tangutica. The sequence goes on along the minus strand of CM056730.1, from coordinate 120,328,420 downwards.
AAAAGCTCTAAGGTAGCCATTCTTCTTTTATTGATGGTATTTGGTATTGCATGTTGAGTAGGAAGAACTTTTAGTTGGAAATAAGGCCCTTAGATTGATTGCATGTGAGAAATGTGGTTGGGATATGAAAGGATTGGTTAAAAGAACAAGTGAGCATGTTGTAGCCTAAAAACTACCTTAAACTTGTTAAAATGAATTATTGTACCTTGTGGGCAGAATTAGTTTGGGTGTGTAATCCCCTTTGCATTGTTGGATTGTTGAGCCTTGAATGAGGCATTTGGGTGATAAATTCGGCCTTGAGAAAGGTGGCAAAGTATGTAGAAACAAAGGAAATCTGCTTGATTTTCCGTAGAATTTAGTGGCTTTGAGTTAGATTATTCTACATTGAAATTAGAGGTTAATGAACATATCATGGTTATTATAGGTTGAAATATTACTTGCGGTAGTTGGACCTAGCAAGTGGATTGACTAAAGAGGTATGTGAAGTTTTCCTATCTCTTGTGCATGAATAGATTAAACTATGTAGTACGGTAGACGTACAAGATTGGGTATTCTTACTCGTTTTAAGCATATAATGACTTGTTTCATTTTTAGAATGTATAATTCCCTTAGTTAAGGGAAAAGTATGATTTTACTAAAGTGTAGAGTTAATATAACAACTTTATGGGAAGTTGGTTTATTAGCTCCATAAAAGGTTAATGAGAAGAGATTTACTCCAAATAAGATAAGTATATGGAGAGGCAAATTGATTTTAAGGTATCAATCGCCCAAAGGTTTTTATGTATAAAGAAGAGTCATTTTCAAAAGAGTTGAAGTATGTAGTACTTGGGTTAAACTCCCGGTGTTCTTTTACTATAGATATGGTTAAGTGCCTTAAGTAAACTAAAATGAGAGGGTATATGAACAAGACTAATAAGAAGTTATAAGTTTTCTTAACTTATTTATGATTATGATATGATGACAATTTGAGCTAGGGTAAGAGTATATCTGAGGGGCAAGCCCCAAGATCGTTATACCATTCTCGGGGTAGAGTATGTGCGAGGCAAGCCCAAGATCGTCATACCATTCTCCGGTGTAGAGTATATCGAGGCGGATCGAGATCGTTATACCATCTGCACGATATAAGAGTATATCGAGGCAAGCCCGAGATCGTTATACCATCTGCTCCGGTGTAAGAGTATATCGGTCTGACCCAGATCGTTATACCATCGCCGGGGTAAGAGTATATCGAGGAAAGTCCCAAGATCGTTATACCACTGTTAGTGGATTTGCTACCCGTGATGCGAGGAATACCTCATGCAGTCCTTATGGGCTTATGCGGGTGAAATAGTCCCGTGCCGTGGTACAACCGATGCGAGTGCCTCGTGCGGGTCCGCGGGACCCGTGCGGGTGAAATAGTCCCGAGAGTAGGATGGTTTTATTGATACTACTGGCGAGTACCGTTTTGATCATGAGCCTCTATTTTATGCGATGTGTATATATATATACTTGTCACTCTCATTGTTAGTAAGGTGCGATAAAAGGTATTTTATCGTCTTTCGCTGACTCAAACTTGCTTTCGGACTTATGATATCATATTACAATATTTTTTCCCGACTTTACGTGCTTGGTACATATTGTGTCTCGACCCGCTTCCCGGGCTGCGTTAAATGCAGCGGTAAGGTAAGCGATTGAGGATCCTCGTTCTTAGGATCACTATTAGGTGTCGAAGCTCCATTCCTCGGAAGCTTATTTATTAGTACGGATATTTCCACGATCTATAGGTATTTTGTACATTCGAGGTATGGCGGGGCCACTGTCCATACGATTGTTATCTTTAAGTGCATGGCCACCTATGTGTTTTGGGCTATAAGAACCGGTTGTTTTATAAATACATTGGTTAAGTATGTTTATGGAAAGCGACCTTATCGGTGGCGGATATGTATTACCACTTTTATGATGTTATGTGTTGTGTTATGTTCGCTACTATTCTCGACATATACGGCGGGTACCCAGATAAGTACTAGTCGCGGCCGGGTCGGTCGTGACAAAAGTGGTATCGAGCGATTAGTCCTCGGAAAGTGTCCGGAAAGTGTCCACCGTGTCTAGTAAGTCTTGATTATCGGTGTGTCGTGCACACATCTATAATCGAGTGCGAGATATTTAGGATTGGTTTCGTTCTTTCACTCTAAGATCGTGCAATAGAAATGGGTTATAGGTTGAACCTCCTACGATGTTTTCCTTTATGTACGATTATGCCTCGCATGAGCAACCGCGGCCCGAGAAGGCAAAGCGGTGAGAGTCTTTGCTAGTGGGGCGGAAAGTCACGAGAGCCTGGCTTGATCGCTAGGAGATGATGTTTAGGGCGGCGAGTTCCACGTCGTCGCCAGCCTTAGCAGAGTTCGAGGCAGCTGATGCGCGTAATATGCACACACTTTTAAACGCAAGTGCACGTTATCGTATCAAGTAGTATAGTCTTAGATAAGACCGAATATCGTCCTCTAGGATTAGGGTCCAAGTACCAGTTATCTATTTTTTTGTATCTATTTGGTGAATTAATATTTGATTGGTTGTTTATAACTAAGAATTTCAAAAGCTATTTAAATGTAAAGAATTACTTGGTGTGATGAGAATAGGGCTTACATGTATCCTTACTATCCGCTTATGTTACTTGTTAATGCATTACTTATGGTGTTCTTTTGGAGAAAGCGGGTTTCTGAAATCGTTTTATACTCCGTTAGGGTTATATAAACACTCAACCCAGTATTGTTCCTTACTAACTTTCGATAAGGGTAACTACATGGGAGAATTAAGCACAAAAACCTAGTTGGCATCACGCTGATGCAAAATTAGGGTTGTTAAGCCTCTCATCAACGCTTCTGAATCTAATTGAGGTATTTTCATCCCCAATTCAAGACCGTCACCTGACTTACAACGTATTCACAATCCTCGCTTGAATCGATTAGAAATCATATAGTGATAACTAGTTGTCAATTAGCTACCAAGAATTCAACTCAATTATTGGATAGATCTCTCAATAAGAATAATAACCATAAGCATGCATTACTTTATAACATAAGGTTCAAGAATTCAACATGAAAGCCTATAAGAGAATTAGTTCCTAGCCGTGAATATGACAAGAACTAATTCAAAGTTCATCATGCAAAAGCGAAATAAATAAAGGAAAGGAAAAGAAATTACTAAGCTAATGGTATCCAAACTCCAAGTCAAGAATCTTGAGTTGTGCGAAAGGGACTCCCAGCGCTAGGGTTCTCCTTATATAGTTTTAAACGCCTCACTTCTTTTCCTTCCGAGCTGGCCCAAAATCCGTCAAAAGACTAATTTTTCAGCGTCGGCGCGCGGCCTGCTGTCGAGCGCGCGGCTAAAGTTCTGTACCGGGTGTTTTGGCGCGCGGCCCGATATCTGGCATGCGGCGCGCGCTGCAGCTCACGTGGCTTCTCGGATGTTTAGCGCGCGGCCATTTAGTCTCACGGCGCCGCGGCTGAATCTTCTGCTTCTCACGAATAATAGGCGCGCACAACTTCAGCTGCGAGGCGCCGCGGCCAGTCTGAATTCGACCTCGTTTGCCACTTTCTCCGTTTGACTCTGTACCTCACTCTTTTCCCTCTTTTCGCTCCTTTTCGCCATTTGGCCACTTTAGCCACTTTGACTCAAAAGAAAGAAAATCTATCCTAATACGACACTTTGTATGTACAAAAGCGGGACAAAAGACTAACTAGATCGACTCAAAAGGTGTATATAAAATACAGATCAAATACCCCAAACTTAACCTTTGCTGCCTCGAGCAAAGATAAAAAGAAAGAAATAAAATAGCGGACTCGATAAATAAGAAAATCAACAAAGAAAATAAGCAGACTCCGCCATTGATCACTTTTCTTTGCATGAATGTTAACTAGAAAAACATGAAGGTTAGCGAGAATAATATCGAGGAACATATAGCATGGAATTTCAACACATTGAGCTAGATATTTCGCAAACTCATACTTATCATGCTTAAATGGAAGTCAGTGTACTCAAGTATGCATATAAATTCAAAAATTTCTATGACATGCTTACTTGCTATTCTCCACTAATTGGATATACATAAAGAGATCTTGAGGACTTTGGGGTTGTAATGTAGGCTTAGGTAGGGGTTGGTAAAGATAGGCATTTAGGCTCATTTTTATGTACCATAAGCTCTTTGGCTTTTCAATTTTCCCCCTTTTCTTTTGATTATTTACTTCACTTCAATTCTATCCTTCCCCTCTTTTGTTTTGGGAGAATGAAGTATATAATAATAATGGCCTTCGAACTTAGGCTTTTGCCTATTTCTTATTACTTTTGTATTGGGGTGCAATGACTTTATTCATTCTTTTTGTTTTCTTTTTAACACAATGTACTCCTCTTGTTTCATAATTTCACTTATGGTACACTTTGTGGGAATATAGGGTGTCAAAGAAGAAGTTTCAAATTTTAGGCTCGATGGGGCTAACTAGTGATATTTTTAAAGTGCGGGATAGAAAAGAATGGTAAGAATTGGCTATCAAAGAAATGCACAGTCATCTCACTAACATGCATATCCTAACTATTTCGCCTCAAATAGCAAGCACTCATAACACATAAGCATTTATCATTTAACATGCATAACTCAAGCAAGAAACTCCAAATAGGCAGTTACGTGAGCTTTTGGCATATCTAACCTAAGTGTTTAGATAGTTGCTTCAATTCCTTTACATTATTCCACCTTCCTTCACTAGGTGTTTCTAGCGACTCAAAGTACATGATCTTTGTGAGCAATTATGACTCGAAAGAAAAATTTTGGTGACTCAAAATAAACATAAAACAAATAAAAAAAATTAAATAAAACAGAACATGACACACAAATAAACACTAAAACACACAAACACACCCCCAACCTTAAATCACACATTGTCCCCAATGTGTGTAGACTCAAAGATAAAGAAAATAAGACACTTACAAACTTTGGTTAAAATGGTGGTGGTGGCGGTGGATCTTGCATCGACCGTTGGTTGAACAAGGCTCGGCTCGTCGATTTGTTGCCTTGTTTCTTGCTGTCCTTGTACTCTGTTTGCAAGTCTGCATCATCTCCTTCGGTGTTGGTACAATTGTCCCATTTTTGGGCTCTGAAGGTTACGCTCTTGTGGTTGGCGGTGGTGGGTCCTACCTCATATTGAGCCCTATTTGTGCTCATCTTCATCCATGGCGGCTCTGCTGCTGCTGCTCTTCTTGGTGGTGCTCTCCGTCCGCTTTGGGAAATCGATTTTTAGGCGTTTTAAATTTGGATTCGACCGGCCGCGGCCCAGCTTTAGCGCGCGGCTGAACATCTGCGCTCGCCGGGACTTTACGGCCGCGACCACTGCTCGCAGCGCGCGCGCTAAATTCTGCGCTGTTCGGCTCTTTTTGGCGCGCATGGCCTACAGGCGCGGCACTGCCGCTTTTAAATCGACTTTCTTTCGTTTTCGCCTTGATTCATTCCCTGTACCTATCAATCACTGCTCAAACACAAGACCCATGGCCGTGAGATTGTTACAGACAAAATAAAATAAACTAAAGCGAAATTAAAATAACATAATTGAAAGCGTTGGGTTGCCTCAACAGCTATCTTTTACGTCTTTTAGCGGGACGCAATTAACCTTTACGAGTGCCCATTGGATACTTACTCGCTTGTCATCCACATTTATTCTATAGGTCTAAATTTCCTATAACTATTTGTTCAAAGCAGGAGCCTTAAACATACAAGTATCCCCAAGCACACAAGATGAGTTTGTCTTTTAGGCTTATTTTGTAGAAACCGTGAAATTCTCTACATCTCTTGACTCTGGGGTTGCCTTGATGGTATGCAATTCCTAATTGGGAGTCATTCGTGATAGCTAGTGGTGTTTCTTACGTGATAGGTGCATGAAAAGACTTTCCACAGAATCCGAAGGTGAATAATTGGATTTACTGCAATCTTTTCCTTCTCTACACCAAATATCTCACCAAATTCCTCAATAGTTGGGTGTGATTCGGGCTCCTCAACTTTACATTATTTGTTGAATATGATCGCGAGTTACGCTATTTGCGTTTCCAACCTCTTTATACCCAACCTCATTTCGTCCGTAGGAGCTTGGGACTCGTGAGGCGAGTAGAGTTTCTCGTAATTCCTCCCTCTCTTCCTCTATGGTTGGAACTCGATCATATTGACAGTAGTAATCCATATCTTCAGGATCCCTGAGATGCATCAAAACCAACAAAGAATCACGGCATCCTTGTTTTCACACAATAAATACATAAAACAAACAAAAAAAAAAAAAAAAAAAACTATACATAAAACCAAATTAGAAATTAAAAATAGATAAATTTGATATTGAACTAATGCCTAATCCCCGGCAACGGCGCCAAAAACTTGATGCGCGTAATATGCACACACTTTTAAACGCAAGTGCACGTTATCGTATCAAGTAGTATAGTCTTAGATAAGACCGAATATCGTCCTCTAGGATTAGGGTCCAAGTACCAGTTATCTATTTTTTTGTATCTATTTGGTGAATTAATATTTGATTGGTTGTTTATAACTAAGAATTTCAAAAGCTATTTAAATGTAAAGAATTACTTCAGGTGTGATGAGAATAGGGCTTCTATGTATCCTTACTATCCGCTTATGTTACTTGTTAATGCATTACTTATGGTGTTCTTCTTTTGGAGAAAGCAGGTTCTGAAATCGTTTTATACTCCAGTTAGGGTTATATAAACACTCAACCCAGATTGTTCCTTACCTAACTTTTCGATAAGGGTAACTCTATAGGAGGATTAAGCACAAAAACCTAGTTGACCAGTCACGCACAACGCCAAAATTAGGGTTGTTAAGCCTCTGCAACGCTTCAAATCTAATTGAGGTATTTTCATCCCCAATTCAGGCAAATCCAACTTACAAGGTATATTCACAATCCTCCTTTCGAATCGATTAGAAATCATATAGTGATAACTAGTTGTCAATTAGCTACCAAGAATTCAACTCAATTATTGGATAGATCTCTCAATAAGAATAATAACCATAAGCATGCATTACTTTATAACATAAGGTTCAAGAATTCAACATAGAAAGCCACATAAGAGAATTAGTTCTAGCCATGAATATGACAAGAACTAATTCAAAGTTCATCATGCAAAAGCTGAAATAAATAAAGGAAAGGAAAAGAAATTACTAAGCTAATGGTATCCAAACTCCAAGTCAAGAATCTTGAGTTGTGCAGAAAGGGACTCCCAGCGCCTAGGGTTCTCCTTATATAGTTTTAAAACGCCTCCTTCTTTTCCTTCGAGCTGCCCAAAAATCCGTCAAAAGACCTAATTTTTCAGCGTCGGCGCGCCCTGCTGTCGGCGCGCCTAAAGTTCTGCAATACTTGGTGTTTTGGCGCGCGGCCGATATCTGCTGCGAGGCCCGGCGGCCTGCAACTCTGTGGCTTCTCGGATGTTTAGCGCCGCGGCCTGTTCAGTCTCTGAGCGCGCGGCCCTGGATCTTCTGCGACTTCTCTGAATAATAGCGCGCGCCTGCTTCAGCTGCGAGGCGCCGCGCAGTGCTGATTTGCCTCGTTTGCCACTTTCTCCGTTTCGGCTCTAGTACCTCCTCTTTTCCTCTTTTCGCTCCTTTTCCGCCATTTGGCCACTTTAGCCACTTTGACTCAAAGAAAGAAAATCTATCCTGTACGACACTTTGTATGTACAAAGCGGGACAAAAGACTAACTAGATGACTCAAAGGTGTATATAAAATACTGCCGTCCAACGGCGCAGCTCGAGACCGCGATGCGGAGCCTCGATCCACGATCGGGCACTGATACGAGATTACGAAAGTTCGTCTGCGGCCAGCATAGTGGCGAGCGGCCGACGAAGCGGCGGCCAACCCTGGCCGACGATTCTGGTTGGGATTTCTTGGGTTGTCACCCCGAGTTCTATGGTTCGAGATTTGATGAGGATCGCGGGAGTTTGTCCGGCGATTCTGACGGACCGTCACGAGTTCTTAGGGCATCGGTGAGTGTTATACTGAAACTTCTTACGGTTCTGCGATATTGCGTTGGTAGTTTGAGTCATGGGTATTGTCGAGGGTGAGGATGCTCTTCCGGTGATTGGGAGGAGTTCACGAGGCGTTCTAGACCACTTCTTGTCACGAGGTGAGAGAGCCGCGTAGATGGGTTCTTGACCTTGAGGCGGGACGGGAGGACTATCGGGAGTCTGGCAGAGTTTGACTCGCTTGGCGGATATGCACACACCATGCGTAGCGGACATGGCGACGGGGTTCATAGATGCGTGATGGGGCTAGACCGTCACGCATGATTCTTGCCCAAGGTGGCTCTTGGCCGAGGATGGATATTGCGGAGATGCGAGCTTACGCCGCGAAGATTGAGGGCGAGAGGCGGGATCGATTAGATTTGGGCGGCCGAGGCGAACATCGAGTTCTCGAGCGATTTTGGCGGCGGCCTCGGCGGACAAACTAGGTCCGCTTCCGGCCCGGCCTGAGTGCTCCTTCTCGATTTCGGCGGGAGGCGTCAGCGAGGTGTCGGGAAGCGGTCGGGGCTCGGGACTTGAGTTTCGAGGCGAGGGCCGGCGCAATCGAGACCACTACCTGCCGGTGCGTTCGATGCGGTAGGTCTCATCCGGCGAGTGCCGTATGGGTTCGAATCATGTTACTCTTGTGGCGGCGGGGCCATCGAAGAAGATTGTCGTCGCCTTGGCGGCGGGAACGTCTGTTCGGTAAGCGAAGTGCATTCTTTGGATCTTCATCTTGATGGTTAGAGCGCCCGGAGCGAGTACTTATGGGCGGCCAGTGCGGCGAGAGGTCGTGGTAGGGGTTCGATTCTAGCGATCCTCGAGCGCGCATATATGTTATGTCGATCGGCGGGACCGGGGCGTCGCGGATGTAAATCGCAGTACATTATTGGTTTCTTCTTTGCGATGTATATGCTTTGATAGATCCGAGTTCTACGCTTGTCCTACATATCTCCTCATGTGCGGTAGAATAGGGATAGAGCAGAGTCCATAAGACCTTTTGAGGTGGCTACGCCCGATGGGTGATTGATGGTAGGCGGCGAGTGTATAAGGCTTGTCTGTGACTATAGATAGCGTCGGACTCTGGCGGACTTGATAGAGTTGGATATGACAGACCGATGTGATTATGGGTATGGATTGGCTAGCGTCTTGCTATGCTCACGTGGTATAGGGAGAGATTAGTTCGGTTCGGTTCGTGGCCGATTATCAGTGGAAGGGAATCTTTGCGTCGTAGGGTAAGTTTATTTCTTACCTCGAAAGGCTAGGAAGATGGTGCGAGAAAGGTACATCTATCGTATGGTTCGGGTATTCGACATCGAGTCTGCAGGACCTTGATCGGTCCGGTCGTTAGAGAGTTTCGGGCGTATTCCCGGATGAGCTTAGGGTATCCCTGCGAAAGGAGATTGAGTTTTGCATTGACTTGGCGCGGATACTCGTAGATATCTATTAGCCATCTGGATGGCACCTTAGAGTGAAGAGTTGAAGGACCGGTGAAAGATTTCTTTGGAGAAAGGCTTTATTAGGCCAAGTGTTTCTCCTTGGGAAGCGCGGTGTTATTTGTAAAGAAGAAGGATGGGGCCAGTGTATGTGTATTGATTACTGACGGTGAACAAGGTAACTATCGAAGCAGATATCCCTCCCGGGATTGGCGATTTGTTTGACGATTGCGAGGGTGCAAAGTGTTTTCAAGATAGACTGCGATGCGGTTATCATCAGTGCGAGTTAGAGATAGATATCCCAAAGCGCATTCGGGACGGTATGGGCACTATGAGTTGAGTGATGTCTTTCGGGTTGACAGCGCCCAGTGGTATTCATGGATTTGATGAATAGGGTGTTCAGTCATTCTTGATATGTTCGTTATAGTGTTCATTGATGATATCTTGGTGTATTCGCGCGCAGGCGAGCATCTGGTCATTTGAGGCGGTTTGAGAGTCCTCGAGGCCGCGATTGTATGAGTTCTCGAAGTCACGAGTTAGTTAACAGTGGCTTTCTTAGGGCATGTCGCCGGGTAAGCGGTATTCGGGTTGTCTGGCTAAGATTGAAGCGATCAGACTTGGCGGACCAGCTACACCGGCGGAGTGCGCGGCTTTGGGCACTTGCGAGGTTATTATCGGAGGTTTGTAGAAGTTTGCTTCTATTTGGCACCTTTGACTAAAGCGACCAGCGGCTATGTTCGGTGGGCGGATACTTGTGAGAAAGTTTCCGGTTGCTAAAGGAGAAGTTGGCGACCGCCCAGTTCTTACTCTTCGGAGGGCTTAGATGGATATGTGGTTTATTATGGCCGCGTCAGTGTCGGGCTTGGAGTGCGTCTTTGATGCGGCCAGCGAGTTATAGCTTATGCATCTCGGCGGCTTAGGAAGCATGAGAAGAACTATCCGCGCATGACTTGGAGTTAGCGGCGGTGATTACGTGCCTTAAAGATGCGGAGGCATTATTTATATGGAGTTCATGTGGACATTTACGGACCACAAAGTCTCGGTACATCTTGACGGAGGAGGCGAACTTGCGGCATAGGCGGTGGTTGGAGCTACTTAAGGATTACGATGTTGATATTCTATACCACTCGGGGAAGGCGATGTGGTTGCGGATGCCGCAGTCGTGTAGGTCGATGGGTAGTGCATGCGATGTTCACCGAGAAGAGGATATGGTCCGAGTTACATCGGCTAGCGAGCCTTGGGGTTCGTTTGGTTGATTACGATAGTGAAATTCGAGTTCGAGAGGTTGCGGAGTCTTATCGTCGAGGAGGTAAAGAAGCGGCGATATGAGGATCCGATTTTGATGCGATGCAGAGATCTGCTGTTCGAGAAGGAAGAATGCATTTGAGTAGCACGATGGGGTGCTAAGATTTGAGCGATTGTGTGTTCCCGATGTAGCGAGGACTTCGTCGGCGGTGCAGGGAGGCGCGGTGCTCGTTATTCTATTCATCGGTCGACTAAGATGTACCATGACCTCGGATCGTGTATTGGTGGGATGGCCTAAAGAGGGCGTTGCGGAGTTCGTAGCGCGATGCGGGTATCGGCGAGTTAAGATTGAGCACGAAGCGGTGAAGTGTTGCGAGCTATTGATATTCCGACTTGGAAGTGGGAGGTGATAAATATGGATTTTATTACGGGGCTACCTACCACTCGGAGGAAGCATGATTCCATTTGGGTGATTGTCGGCGGTGTGAAATCAGCCCATTTTCTTCCGATCGAGCAGCGTTCTCGGTGAGGACTATGCGGATTATATATTAGAGATTGTGAGGCGCGGAGTCGGTGTCGATTATATCGAGATAGAGAGCCCGATTCTCGACTAACGGAGGTCTTTTGAAGGATTAGGGACACGAGTGAGTCTCGATGCAGCGTTTCACTCTCGGTGTGGCAGACGGGCGGCGAGCGCACTATCGGACAACGAGGATATCTTTGCGGGCTTGTGTTATTGATTTCGAGGTAGCTGGGAGGATCATTTACCTCTTGTAGTTTGCTTATAACAATAACTACCATTCCGGTATTCGGATGGCGCCTTATGAGGCCTTATACGGGAGGAAGTGCAGTCCGATAGGTGGTTCGAGGTGGGAGAAGTTCGATTAGTCGGGCGGACTTAGTTCAGCGGCGATGGATAAGGTGAAGCTTATCCGGGAAGCGGTGTTAGCGGCTGAGTCGGCAAAAGTCGTATGCAAATCATCGGCGTCGACAGGTCGAGATAGATGATTGGGTTTTCTAAAAGTATCACCCATGAAGAGGCGTGATGAGATTTGGAAAGAAGGGAAGCTTAGCCCGAGTGCGTTAGGCGTGTCAGTTGTCAGAAGGGTAGGCAAGGTTGCTATGAGTTAGATCTTCCGTCCGATTTGGGCGGTGCATCGATTTTCATGTGTCTATGTTGCGGAAATGTATTGGAGATCCATCTAGAGTGTACCGGTTCGGGATGTCCAGTGACGGAGGAGTTATCGTATGAGAGAGTCCCATGGCGATACTCGATCGTCGAGTTAAGCGACTTGAGCGAAAGATGTGGCTTAGTCGAGTGCTATGGCGGAGCAACGAGGAGGAAATGACATGGGAAGCGAGGGCGATATGATGAAGAACTATCCTCACTTATTCCTATACCTCCGGGTAACCTACTTTCCTTGTTAGTTTTGATTTAGTAATTTCGCTTAAGTGCATTTGTGGCTCGTGGAGCTTGTATTTTTGCAAAAGAGTAGTTGAGAGGGTCTATATCGATAATATGATTTGAGTAAGCCTTGAAGGAACATTCGGGACGAATGTTTCTAAGGGAGAATGTTATACCAGTAGTTCTGACCTACGTATGAGGCGTCTGGCGTGTAAGACTTAAAATTTTCAAAGGATAGGTTGTGGATTATTAGGACGGGTTTTAGTCAACTTTGAGGCGGGTTATGACCCGATTCATTGAAGTTCCTAAGTATTTTAAAGGCCTAGGGCGTAGTTCGTTGAGTCTAGATTCAGCGCAACCAACCGTTAAATCGATAGGGCGTCGGGTAGAAAGTTATGAGATTCACGAGTTCAGCGCGATCGGGCGAAATGCGTTTGAGCAAAGCGGCGAGCGTGGCGCGAGATGCGAGGCACGCGGCGCCCTAAAAATCTTGGTCGCTGAAGTTTCAGCGCCGTGGTGCCGAGACAGCGAGGCGCGGCGCGAAAGTCGAGGCGGAGGTTTTAGCGCCTGGCCAGCGAACGCAGCCAGGCGGGATTTTTGGGCGGAAAAACTTAGAAAAGTCAGATTTTTCTTTTAAAAGACCTTGGGAGGGTGACAAGTGTCCCCCGTCTGATTTTGCATGCAATATATTGACCAAGTCTTGAAGACTTGGTCGTGCTAATTTCCCTCTCTCTAAAGCTTTAGCTCTCATTCTCTCTAAGTTTCCAAGAGGAATTCTAAGCCTAAGGAAAATCTGAAAAGTGTGATAGGAAGGAAAGGTTATTACAAGCTTGTGGAGACTATTGTGGTGATATTCTTGGAGTAGAGGCTAGCAATTGTTGGAATAAATTGGCTAAAAGCTCTAAGGTAACCATTAACTTTTATTGATGGTATTTGGTATTGCATGTTGAGTAGGAAGAACTTTTAGTTGGAAATAAGGCCCTTAGATTGATTGCATGTGAGAAATGTGGTTGGGATATGAAAGGATTAGTTAAAAGAACAAGTGAGCATGTTGTAGCCTAAAAACTACCTTAAACTTGTTAAAATGAATTATTGTACCTTGTGGGCGAATTAGTTTGGGTGTGTAATCCCTTTGCATTGTTGGATTGTTGAGCCTTGAATGAGGCATTTGGGTGATAAATTCGGCCTTGAGAAAGGTGGCAAAGTATGTAGAAATAAAGGAAATCTTGATTTTAGTAGAATTTAGTGGCTTTGAGTTAGATTATTCTACATTGAAATTAGAGGTTAATGAACATATCATGGTTATTATAGGTTGAAATATTACTTGCGGTAGTTGTACCTAGCAAGTGGATTGACTAAAGAGGTATGTGAAGTTTTCCTATCTCTTGTGCGTGAATAGATTAAACTATGTAGTGCGGTGAGCGTCTGAGATTGGTTATTCGTACTCGTTTTAAGCATATAATGACTTGTTTCATTTTTAGAATGTATAATTCCCTTAGTTAATGTAAAGTATGATTTTACTAAAGTGTAGAGTTAATATAACAACTTTATGGGAAGTTGGTTTATTAGCTCCATAAAAGGTTAATGAGAAGAGATTTACTCGAATAAGATAAGTATATGGAGAGGCAAATTGATTTTAAGGTATCAATCGCCCAAAGGTTTTTATGTATAAAGAAGAGTCATTTTCAAAAGAGTTGAAGTATGTAGTACTTGGGTTAAACTCCCGGTGTTCTTTTACTATAGATATGGTTAAGTGCCTTAAGTAAACTAAAATGAGAGGGTATATGAACAAGACTAATAAGAAGTTATAAGTTTTCTTAACTTATTTATGATTATGATATGATGTGATTTGAGCTAGGGTAAGAGTATATCGAGGCAAGCCCCAGATCGTTATACCACCTTCTCGGGGGTAGAGTATATGCGAGGCAAGCCCCAAGATCGTCATACCACCTTCTCCGGTGTAAGAGTATATCGAGGCGGATCGAGATCGTTATACCATCTGCACGATATAAGAGTATATCGAGGGCAAGCCCCGAATCGTTATACCATCTGCTCGGTGTAAGAGTATATCGAGTCTGACCCCAGATCGTTATACCATCTGCGGGGTAGAGTATATCGAGGAAAGTCCCCGATCGTTATACCACGCATTAGTGGATTTGCTACCCGTGATGCGAGGAATACCTCATGCGAGTCCTTATGGGCTTATGCGGGTGAAATAGTCCCGTGCGGCGGAGTACGGCCGATCACGAGGAAGTACCTCATGCGGGTCCACAGGACCCATGCGGGTGAAATAGTCCCAGGAGTAGGATGGTTTTATTGATACTACGGGCGAGGTACCCCGTTTTGATCATGAGCCTCCTATTTTATGCAGTATTGTATATATATATACTTGTCACTCTCATTGTTAGTAAGGCACAGTAAAAGGTATTTTATCGTCTTTCATGACTCCAGCTTGCTTTCAGACTTATGATATCATATTAAAATATTTTGTTTTCCCAGTTTTACGTACTTGGTACATATTGTGTCGACCACTTCCGAATTGCGTTAAATCTGCGGTAAGGAGTAGCGATTGAGGATCCTCGTTCTTAGGATCATTATTAGGTGTCGAAGCTCCATTCCTCGGAAGCTTATTTATTAATGCGGATATTTCCACGATGCTATAAGTATTTTGTACATTCGGGGTATGGCGGGCACTGTCACGATTTGTTATCTTTAAGTGCAGCAGCCTTTATGTGTTTTGGGCTATAAGAACCGGTTGTTTTATAAATACATTGGTTAAGTATGTTTATGGAAAGCGGCACTTATCGGTGGCGGATATGTATTACCACTTTTTATGATGTTATGTGTTGTGTTATGTTCATTGCTATTCTCGACATATACGACGAGGTACCCAGAGTACTAGTCGCGGCCGGTCGGATCGTGACGATCTGCTGATTTTGTTAACTTTCTTGCGGTTAAAGTACTACCCCGGGCTTGTCAAGGCAAGTGAAGAGGTTTTATTGAAGTAAAGCATTACTATTGGGAGGAACCAATGTTATACAAACACTTTGTCTTGACCAAGTCGTCGACGATGTATACGGAGGAAGAGATGCACGAGTTCTCACCCGTTTGCCACACGCTTATCATGTGGTGGACACTTTGGGGCATCGAAACGGCAAAGGTATTGCAATGTGGATTCTATTGGCAACACTCTTTAAGGATGTCCATACCTTTGTGCGAGAGATGTGATAATTGTCGAGAGCGAGGAACATCTCAAGGCGAAGCGAAATGCCTTGCGAGGATATTGGAAGTAGAATTATTCGATGTGTGGGAATCGATTTCATGGGGCCATTCCCGTCCTTTGAAATCAATATATCCTTACGGTAGTTGACTATGTGTCCAAATGGGTAGAAGCGGTGGCCACCAAGAAAGCAGCGGCAAGACTGTTCAAAAATTCCTCGAAAGAATATTTTCACAAGGTTCGGCACCAAGAGCTCTCATCGATGTGAAGAGTCATTTCTGTAATAGGCAGTGAATTCATTGCTTTCGATATGGAGTTTACCACCGCACTTTCTAACCGCTTATCACCCTCAAGCTAATGGGCAAGCGGAAGTATCAAATAGAAGTAAAGAGTATATTGGAAAAGGCGGTGAGCGGCTCGAGAAGAAGCGGTCTATCAAATTGGATGACGCATTGTGGGCATCTGGACAGCATTCAAAACACCAATTGGTATGTCACCTTGTAAATTAGTCTTTGGTAAAGCATGTCATTTGCGGTGGAGTTGGAACCACGAGCATCTTGGGCAATGAAGAAGTTAAACATGGATACCACGGCGGCGGGACGGAGGAGGCTACTACGGTGGCGAATTAGATGAATTCGACACAATGCCTATGAGAATGCAAAGATCTACAAGGAGCGAGCGAAAGCATGTACGATAAGAATTTGATACCAAAAGACTTTCAAGAAGGACAACATGTGCTGTTATTTAACTCAAGGTTGAGATTGTTTCGAGCAAGTTAAAATCACGTTGGGCGAGGACCGTACGGTGGTAAGAGTATTCCCGTATGGGCGATTGAAATAAAAGGGAGAGAGGCTGCCTTCAGTAAGCGGACAGAGGTTAAAACCCTACATGATCAATGAAATGGAATACATGAACTTGGTAACTTCTCATACCTTAAAATAACAAGGAACTTGCGTGCGGCTAAAGAGCGTTAAAAAGGCAGCGCTTGGAGGCAACCCAAGGTTTTTCATTATGATATTTCACGTTATGTGTTTATTTTATTTCATCTTGATCAGTCTCACGGTCTTGGGTTCTTGTGTCTATGTTGTGTTGTGGTGAAAGCGAGGATGTGGAAGCGAAAAATGAAGAAGCCAGATACCGGAAAAATCGCCATAAGCCCGTATTTCCATTTTGCGAGCGGCGCAAATGATCGAGAAACGCCCGAAGTTTTCGCGGCTGGATCTGGGCCGCGGCGCCACAACGGAAAATCTGAATTCAGGAAGACACCACAGAGAAGGTCTATCGCCAAACCAAAACACCAAGAATGCTCATCTCCACGGAATTCAAAGTATTATCCACACGCCACCACCATTTTAACCAAAGTTTGTAAGTGTCTATTTCTTTTCTTGTCTTTGAGTCTACACACATTGGGGACAATGTGTGATTTAAGTTTGGGGGTGTTTTATTTGTGTGTCATGTTATGTTTTAGTTAAGTCTTTTTATTGTTTTATGTGTATTTTGAGTCACCAAAATTTTCTTTTCTTTTTGAGTCATAATTACATCAAAGATCATTATCTTTGTAGTTGCTAGAAACACCTAGTGAAGTAAGGTGGAATAATGTAAAGGAATTGAAGCAACTATCTAAACACTTAGGTTAGATATGCAAAAACTCACGAGAATCTGTCTAATTGGAGTTTCTTGCTTGAGTTATGCATGCTAAATGATAAATGCTTATGTGTTATGATTGCTTGCTATTTGGCGAAATAGTTGGGATATGCATGTTAGGGAGATGACTCGAGCATTTCTTTGATAGCAATTCTCACCATTCTTTTCTATCCTGTACTTTAAAAATATCCTAGTCATTCATTGAGCCTAAATTTGAAACTTCTTCTTTGACACCTATATTTCCACAAATTGTTCCATAAGTGAAAATATGAAATAGTGAAATACATTGTGTTAAAAAGAGACAAAAGAGTGAATAAGTCTGTTGCACCCCAATACAAAAGTAATAAGAAATAGGCAAAACCTAAGTTTGGGGGTCTTTGTCATTATTATATACTTCACTCTCCCAAAACAAAGAGGAAAGATAGAATCGAAATGAAGAAAATAAAAAAAAGAAAAGGAAAATACTGAAAAGCTAAAGAGCTTATGGTACACAAAAATGAGCCTAAATGCCTATTTTTACCAACCCCTACCTAAGCCTACATTACAACCTTTAAAGTCCTGAAGATCTCTTTTATGCATATCCAGAATTAGTGGAGAATAGCAAGTAAGCATGCCATAGGAATTCTTGAATTTACATGCATAATTTAGTATATTGACGTCCATTAAGCATGATAATATGAGTTTGCGAAATATCTAACCATGTGCTTAGTGTGCTGAACTTTCATGCTATATGTTCCTGCATATTATTTCGCTAACCTTCATGTTTTTCTAGTTAACACTCATGCAGCAAAAGTGATCAATGGCAGTGAGTCTTTTTAATTTTTGTTCTTTGAGTCTTTTATTTTATTTCTTTCTATCTTTGCTCGAGGGCGAGCAAAGGTTAAGTTTGGGGGTATTTGATCGGTGTATTTTATATACACCTTTTGAGTCAGTTTTAGTGAGTCTTTTATCCCATTTGCACATATAAGTGTCGTATTAGGATAGTTTTCTTTCTTTTGAGTCAAAGTGGTTAAAATGGCCAAATGACGGAAAAAAGAACAAAAAGAGGGCAAAGAGGAGGCGCGGAAAGCAGAGAAAGTGGCGAGCGATGGAAAAATCGAGCCGTGCGCGGCCTCACTGCGATCAGCGAGGCGCGGCGCCATCATTGAAGAAAGGTGCGAAGATCAGCGCCACGGCGCCAGCGAACGCGCGCGCCGGCTATCGAAGGAGCGAAGATATAGCGCGCGGCTACCGAGCAACCAAGCGAGGCGCGGCGCCTACATCCCGAAGCCACGGGAATCTGGCGCGCGCTACCGAACAGCGAATATCGGGCGCGGCGCGAAACAAGCCCAGCGGATTGCGAAGCTTCCGGCGCGGCTCTGCGAGGCAGCGCCAGCGAAAAAATAGGTTTTGACGGATTTTGGGCGAGCCTACGAGGAAAAGTTGAGGCGGTTTTGCTATAAAAGGAGAACCCTAGCGGTTTTAAGGGTTCCCCTTCTTGCACAACACAAGACTTTTTGCTTGAAGATTGGACACCATTAGTTTAGTAATTTCTTTTTCCTTTCTTGTTCTTTATTTCAGTTTTGCATGATGAACATGGAATTAGTTCTTGTCATGTCAATGGCTAGGAACTAATTCTCTTATAGGGCTTTCTATGTTGAATTTCTTGAAACTTATGTTATAAATTAATGCTTATGGTTATTTTTCTTATTGAGAGATCTATCCGATAATTGAGTTGAATTCTTGGTAATTAATTGACAACTAATTATCACTATATGATTTCTAATCAGTTACGAAAAGGGGATTGTGAATATCTTTGTAAGTTGGGTAGACATTCTTGGATTGGGGATGAAAATACCTCAATTATTTATGTAAGCGTTGATGAGAGGCTTAACAACCCTAATTTTGCGCGTTGTGCGTGACGGTCAACTAGGTTTTGTTCTTAATCCTCCTATAAAGTTATCCTTATCACCGAAAGGTAGGTAAGGTGCGATCTTTGGGGTTGAGTGTTTATATAACCCTAGCGGGAGTATAAAGCGATTTAGTAAACTGCTTTCTCCAAAGAAGAATACCGTAAGTTAATCGTTAGTAAGTAGCATAAGCGGATAGTAAGGATACATGGAAGCCCTATTCCCATCACATCTGAAGTAAATCTTTATATTTTACATAGTTTTCATAATTCTTAGTTATAAACAACCAAATCAATTATCAATTCGCCAAATAGATACTAGAAAATAGATAGTTGGTACTTGAACCCTAATCTCAGAGGATGATATTCGGTCTTATTAAAGACTATACTACTTGTCACGATAACGTGCACTTGCGTTTAAAGTGTGTGCATCTTACCGCGCATCAGCTGGCCAGTGATGTTTACCATTTTTAGTAGTTATGTGTTGTGTATGTTCCGCTGCTATTCTCTGATGTATACCTGACAGGGTACCCCGGTAGGGTACTAGTCGCGGCCCCGGGGTCGGGTCGTGACAATACCTTGGGACTTACTTGGAACCTGGCGCAAACACACACACTAAATATGATATCCGGGCGACTGACTGTAAGATATAAGAGGCTACCTATCATAGATCGGTACAATGTTGGGTCAATATCTTGTCCAACATTGTCTTTGCATACCTGTTGCATAGAGCCTATTGTAGTCTTCATGTGTTTAGCGTTTTCCAGACCAAACTTCCTAACAAGATTCTTGACATACTTGATCTGGGATACAAAAATCCCTTCTTCAACCTGTTTAATCTGCAAGTCTAAGAAAAATGTTAGTTCACAAATCATGCTCATTTCAAATGTTGTCGACATTGCTTCGACAAATTACTTCAAGAAGGATTCTTTAGTCGAGCCAAAGACAATGTCATCAATATAGATTTGAGCTATGATTACATCTACTCTGTGTCTCTTTATGAATAAAATTCTGTCAGCTTCTCCATGGATAAAACCAAAATCAATAAGAAAGTTAGTTAAACGACCATACCATGCACGTGGTGCCTGTTTTATATCATACAAAGCTTTCTTGAGCTTGTATACATGATGTGGATGGTGAGGATCTTCGAATCATTTTGATTGTTCAACGTATACTTCCTTGTCCAAGTATCCATTGAGAAAGACACATTTAACGTCCATTTGGTGCAAGGTAATTTTCAAGTAGCAAGCAATAGCAAGAAGTAACCTTATTGACTCAAGTCTAGTCACAGGCGCAAAGGTCTCGTCATAGTCGATACCTTCAACTTGTGTATATCCTTGAGCAACAAATCGAGCTTTGTTCCTCACAATCTCCCCTAACTCATCTTATTTGTTTTTGTATATCCACTTAGTCCTAATAACATTAGTGTTGTTGGGTTGTGGTACCAAATCCCAAACCCCATTTCGGGTAAACTGCTCAAGCTCAACTTGCATAGCTTGTATCTAAAAAATATCTTTCAATGCTTTCCCAATATTCTTAGGTTCCAATGTAGATGTAAAACAAGAAAGTCTAACTTGTTGGTATATGGTGGACATGCACACATACCTTACCATCGCTCGGTAATTGACTGGTTCTTTCTCTCTTGTTCGCTTCTGCTCAAAAACTCCCCCTATCACTTGGTCGGGTGGATGGTTCCTCCTAATCATCGATTAAGGGTCTCTTCTAACTTGATCATTCAGCTCAATAGCACACTCCTCCTCGACATCTTCTTATATGTTCTCTCTTTCAGGTTCAGATGTGTCCTCTGATGTTGGGACAACATTTGTTGCATCAGTGAGTTGTTCCTTTTCAACTGCAACTAAAATGTTGTTTTCTGAAGATCTTCCTGATATGTCCAGCAGATCATCAAAAATCACATTGACAGACTCATAGATGGTCTTTGTCCGAAAGTTGTATATTCGGTAAGCATGGCTCTTCTGAGAGTAGTCGATGAATATTCCCTTATCGCTCTTGGAGTCGAACTTGGTCAGTTTATCCCTATCATTAAGAATATAGCACAAACACCCAAAGACATGGAAGTACCTCACTGTAGGTTTCTTTCCATTTAACAGTTCATAGGGTGTCATCTTGGTCCCTGGTCTAAGATAGACTATGTTATTTATGTGACATGTTGTGTTCAAGGCTTCTGCCCAAAACCTCTTTGATAAATGCTTAGAATTTAACATTACTCTTGCCATATCCTGTAAAGTTCTGTTTTTTCTCTCGGCAACCCCATTTTGTTGAGGTGTTTTTGGTGCCGAAAATTCATGAAATATGCCTTTCTTTTCACAGAATTTTGCAAAGGTTTGATTCTCAAATTCCTTTCCATGATCAGATCTTATTCTGAAAATTAAAGAACAAAACAAATTCTTAATTCTAGAGTAAAGTGTTTTAAATATCTCAAAGGTTTGTGATTTTTCCTTTAAAAATATATTCTAGAGTAAAGTGTTTTAAACATCTCAAAGGTTTGTCCGTCATGTTTGACAACATTGTGAGAGACTCAGGTCTGCTTTCCCTTCAAACAATCTTCACACAGTATTTTATCTTTTGTATCGATGCAGGAATGCATTTGTGACTTGAAGCGAGATCAGTTTCTCCAAGGTGCCGTAGTTGACATGTCCCAACTTCTGGTGTCAAAGTGTCAAGTCACCTACCTTTGCGGAGTTGCAAAACTCTTCTCTACCTAATAGATAACATTTATCTCCGGTTCGGGTTCCTGACATGACACACTTGTTTGCAGAATCCGTAACTTTGCATCCAAGTTTGTTGAATTTCACCCCTAGATCATCATCACATAGTTGGCTTATGCTAAGGAGATTATCAACTAAACCTTCTACATGAAGAACATTCTTTAAGGCTGGTACATTTGGAACATTAAGAGTTCCTCTATCCAATAATCTTACTCGTACTTCCTCCTCCAAAGGTCATGTATCCTCCATTGAATGCTCCATACTCCTACAAGAAACTTTTAGTACTTGTCATATGACGTGAGCAGTCACTATCGAAGTACCAAGAACCTGTAATGTTAGTACGCAAGGCATTTATGCACATATTAAATTTCAGATTAAGTTTGGGTACCCACTTCTTTTCAAATCTTTTCTTCCTTCTGCTTCCGGGCTTGTTGCTTTGAATGTTGTTAGTGACATTGGGCAATATTGGTGACAACACTTTAAGCAATTAGCCGAGTGCAGAATTTTGAAGCCTGTATCAGTAGGGCATAAGATGTCCTGACTTTTTACAGAAGCTACATACAAACTTCGATCCAATCATAGTGCTCTGAGAGTTACTAGCGTTTTCTTTGACAAATTTAATCCTCTCAGATTGACTCTGGATCTTGGAAGTATTGGTTTTCCTAGGGGATTGATAACCAAGCCCAGTCCTTATGGAATTGATGAAGTTCAATATTTCATCCAGTTTGGAGGTTCCCATGTTTAGCTTTTGAAACGTGGTCTCAGTTGTATACAGTCGTGCACGAATCTTACCAAGCTCAAGATCCTTCTTGGTAAGTGTCACCTCTAGTCGGTTGATTGTGTCTTTCAAATTGCAATTCTCAAAAGCCAATGATTTTACTTTTGAGTCTAGTTGCTCAGATGTAGTGATTAAGGCTTTACAAATATTTTGTAATTCTTTTATCGTTTCGTCTTTGGAGTCAACTAGATCCAAATTTGCAGCCTCAGTTGAAGAAATAAATCCACTAAAACAATTTACATCAGAATAATCAAGTATACATAACTCTCTGATGGTGCAGCCATTCCGGATGTGGAGTCCGATGTTGTGCCTGATGTTGTGGCAACATCATTAACAATATTTTCATCGTCGGACAGTGAATGTTCAAACATGGCTGCAAGTATTATCTGTGGTTGTTCTTCTTGATTTCCTTAACCGTTTTCATCATCACGAGGTTACCAGCGGCCTTACGATTTTCCTAAGGATGTTAGCACACTCATTAGCGTAGTGTCCCTAATCGGAGTATGCATGACATTGCACTCCCGCGATTTGTTTGGGACTAAAATTGGTACCATAGGAATTGGATTTCCTCAGTAGATTGTGATTTATTTGCTCAGAAGTTGATCTATTTGACTGCTTATTGAAGAGATGGTTCTGATGCTCATTATAGTTGGCTTTGTTACGATCAGTTTTGATCTTTCTCACCATCGAATTGAATCTACGAGTGAGTAGGGCAACAATTGCATCGTCTCCCAGCTCCTCCAGGTTTTCTTCCTCGTTTTCCATTTCAGATTCCGAGGTTTGTCTTTGGAGGGCCAAAGTCTTATCTTTATATAGATCTCTTTGGCTTTTCATGTTCATCTCATACGTGTTACACCCCGTAAGTTAAGATGATAATTAAGAACGTCATTAAGGGATATGATTCGGATATTGGTTTTAAAGTATATTTATACAAGCTAAATCCGGATTTGGTGTTCAAAGGATGTGACTCCGGAAATTTTTTTGGTTACTACGAGCGCGACAATGAAATTGGAAAATGATAGTTGTATATATTCCCATTAAGGATTAGTAACGTTCTATAAGAGTTATGACATTGAGAATACGAGGTCTTGTATAATTTTCGGGAATTAAAAGAAGTGGGATTAAGAATTATTACTTGAGGGGTTATTTAAGAAGACAATATAAAGAGTTGGACCAAATTGCAATTATTAATTTTCAGCTTTTATGTATTCACTTAACCCTCAATTTTCTTAAAATCCTCCACACTCCCTCACCCCTCTCTTTCACCCCCACTGCCGAGAAACCCCTCCTCCCAGTCCCATAGTCAAATTAGGTTCTTACTTCTCTTCTTCCTAGCCTAATCTCTGTACAATTACAAGCTTAAGAAATCACCCAAAAACAGTGGCAAAAACGTGCCACTGCTGAGAATTTTTGCCCAGAAATTTCGAATTTTTGGAAGAAAACATGTATAAATGATGGGTTAACATTGGGGGATTCATGCATGACGATTTGGAGTGAAGGAAGAGGAAGATTGGTGAAGAAAAATCAAATTTTGTGGAAGAAAAATGGGCAGAAAATCGCTGGTTGCTGGCAGATTTTTAGTCAACTTTGGAGGGGTATATCTCCTCGTATATTAGGAGTTTTTAGGTGTTTCAAAGGCCTAAGATGAATTTCGTTGAGTCTAGTTTTCAACGCAATAAAGCGTTCGTCGATAGGACATATGAGTAAAGAATTATGGACGTTACAAGTTCAGATGACAAAGTAGTGGTTAAAAATCGGGACTGTTTTGGGAGTTAAATTAAGGTATGAAAATTCTTCTTTCTATGCTATAATTGTAGTTGCATGTTGTTATAGATTAAGGAAATAAACTTGTGTTAAAATATGAAATTAGATTAAGGGAAAATTAGAATTAAAACATGCATGTGATTGTTGAAATGTATTGGACAGATTTTGAAGCTAATTCTATCAATTTTGGAGTTGTTGTGTTCAATGGTTGTGTTGTTATCATTATCACTAATTGCATGTGGGAATTGAAGAAGAAACCTTGATAATTAGGTTATAGTGTTCATAAGGAATTATTGGAACATGAATTGTATTATAAGAAGTTAAGAAAGGAAATATGAAATTGGTAATGTTATTGGCCGAATTTGTATGAAAATTAGTGGACATGTTGTATTGTAATTTAAGGGGTTGTTTTGGTGAAATTATGGTGACGGAAATATGAGTTATGCATATACATACACATTATGGTAATCACTAATACATGTTCTACAAGGATTAAAATGGAAATGGTGTTCTATGCTAACTATAGGACTTAATCACCTTGGTTATTGAAGTTGTTGAATTGTATAAGTGTAAAAGAGAAGGAATGTACACTATGGCGTAAGAGGAGTATTTGAGATTGTTTTGGTTACACCTTGGAATGGTGGTTGGTTATTGGTATTGTTGGCTTGTTGGTTAATTGTGGACACACACATAAACATAGGAAGTGTTGCCCGAATTTCTAAAGAAAAGGAAGTCATCTTTCGATACAACTTACGCTAGAAATCGTAGAATTAACGGGCGTCTTACCTTTTATTATAGATTGACGTACGAGACGCGACATATCTTGATATTGAGTTGGCTAGTTTGACTAAAAGATATGTTAAGACAACTCCTTCTTTTGACATGTTCTGCGTATGAAGATAACTGTGATGTTATTTCATAAGTTATTCTACTCTTAGAAGTTAAGGAGTATTTATATTATTGATTCTTTGCTAAAATCATGTCTAAAGTTATTTTTAAGTCCTTATCAAGACACATAGGAAAGAGGTTGGTATTCCTGAGAGTCTTTAGTAAGCACTGAAGCCAATTTGACTCTGCAAATCCAAAGTAACAAATAAGTATTAAACGCTGGAACTGATTTAATAAATAAGAAGGTATATTTTTAATAAACATGTTAAAATATGTCATTGCAGCATTACGTGAATAATGTATCGACAATCAACTATATTGAAATGATAGACTTCCATCTGCATAGAAACTAAGATAAGACAAAATAATTTTACATTTCTAGATCACGGTTGATTTGATAAGATCGTTATAAAAGATATAAATTACTAACGGCTTGTAATGGTTTAACTAGGCAATTAGGATATGTTATCGTAAATCAGATTCATTATAGTATATAAAAGGAATTACTTGATTTAAGGAGGAGAGTGACATGATTTTATATGTATAAGTGACTTGATTTAAAGAGTAGAAGTTACTTGATTTTAAAGCCTTGAGTTGAATTTAAAAAGTATGTTACTTGATTTTGAAAGCAGAAGTGTCTTGATACTACGAGTGTTAGTATCTTAGGGTGTATTACATGAAAGGATTCTTTTTAAAAGAAAGATGTGGTAGTGTCTTAGTTCTCTAAAATGAAAATTGTTATAATAGGCTTTATGAGAAGTTTGTTATAACGGTTTTATGGAAAGTCAAGAGATGACTTAAAATATTATGGAAATCATGTGAGAATGTCCATGATTATGACTTATATATTATATGGGAATCATATGAGTATGTCCATGATTATTGTGAAAATTGTGTAGTTGGATCATGTGAGAATGTCCGTGATTACAACATAAATCTTATTGTGAAACTTGTGTAAGTTGGATCATGTGAGAATGTCCATGATTACAACAGAAATCTTATTGTGAAACTTGTGTAAGTTGGATCATGTGAGAATGTCCATGATTACAACATAAATCTTATTGTGAAACTTGTGTAAGTTGGATCATGTGAGAATGTCCATGATTACAACATAAATCTTATCGTGAAAATTGTATAGTGGAGATCATGAGAGAACGTACCTGATTTTGACATGATTTTCATACTTTGAAAAGGTACAGTAGAATTCTCCTTTTAAAATGACGCAGGTGATCCCATTTTTGAAAGATATACTTGATTCTCATTTAATAAGGCACATTGACTCTCATTTCATAAGGCGCAATCGACTCTCATTTTGGTAAGGCATGGTTGATTCTCTGTCTTTCATGGTACAGTTGGGATTGGTATCTGATAATCTTACATGCCTCTTGTTATCTATTGGCCACTTATGATCTTTCTTTCAGTATTACATGTTTTACATACTTAGTACATTATTTCGTACTGATCCCCCTTTTCTCGGGGGGCTGTGTTTCATGCATGATCTGAGTTCTCATGTTAGTGATCCGCCAGTCTAGAGTTACCACTCAGCTGTTTGGGAGGGCTCCATTGATTCGGAGCTTAGTCAGTTTGGTACAGATCTTTAATCTTGGACCTACGTTCGTTCATATGTCATTATTGTACCCCTAGAGGTCTGTAGATAGTTATGAGTTGAACGTATGTAAACATGTTTTGGTTAGTCATGATGTTATATTCTATGTTGAGGTGTTCCCGCGTACATGTGATACTATTTGGTGGCAGCCTTGTGGCTAGCCTGTTATGACATGTTGGTTAGTTGTGACTCCATAGGAGGCAGTACACCACATGTAAAGCGGCGCATCGACACTACTTTGGGCATATGTTATAGATGCATCGTTATGCTGTCGAATTTTTTTATTGATCTTGGCGTCGATTGGATTAAGTGTGACAAGTCAGTAATGGTGTCCAATTAGGACGCCGGGTCGCGGCCCGTCGGGTCGGGTCGTGACAATACGTTTGAAAGATGTTCATTAAAGCGTGAAGATCCATAGTAGCAAGATTATGGGTCTCTTCAATAGCACAAATATTAGTATTAAATCTTTCAGGAAGAGATCTGAGAGCTTTATCCACAAGTTGTGTGTTGGTTAATGATGACCCAAGCACTTGACATTGATTTGCAATGTCAATCAACTTTTCAAAATAGGATTTTATGACGTCATACTCCTCCATCTTTAAGCGCTCGTATTGACTCAAGATCATGCGAAGCTTTGTACGTCGAACACTTGAGGTTCCCTCACAATGGGTTTGTAAGGTTTCTCAAGCATCATTGGCCGTTGTACAATTCTGGATAAGCTTGAACATATAGAGATCTACCCATTCAAATATCGCATTTAGGGTCTTTTCGTTAAAGCTTGCCGAGTTGATTTCTTCCTGTGTCCACTCAGACTCGGGTTTAGTGAGTACATCACCATTCTCGTCTGTTGGGTACTTGGGGATTACATAGCCTTCGAAAATAGATCTCCAAGCTCGAACATCAATGGATTTGATGTGCGAACGTAGTCGAATTTTCTAGTAGGCGTAGTTAGATTCGTCAAGTATTGGAAGTCTACCAACGTTCTGTAAAGTTGAGTCCATAGCCGTAATATTCAGAATCAAACACTTATTGTATCAAGTGAAGGCTCTTGTTATACCCCGTAGTTCTGGTCATGCGTATGAGAACGTACGAAAGGGATTAAGACTTAAAATTTTAGAAGGATAGGTTGACGGATTGTTTCGGACGGGTTTTTAGTCAACTTTGAGGCGGGTTATGACCCGTTACATTGAGAGTTCCTAGGTGTTTCAAAAGCCTAGTACGTAGTTCGTTGAGTCTAGTTCCCAACGCAACCAACCGATCGTCGATAGGGCATCGAAGTAGAAAGTTATGGGAGTTACAAGTTCAGTGCGCAGTCGGACAGAAATAATTCGGTCAGGAGCCATAGGGTCGCGGCGCCGGGAAGCAGGGTCGCGGCGATGGAAGTTCTGTGGGGTTGCGGAGGTTTCAGCGCCGCGGCGCCGAGACGGGTTCTGCGAGGTTGAGTGGAAAAATCTGAACTGTTTTGTTTTAAAAAAAGCCATGGGAGGGTGACAAGTTCCCCCCCCCCCCCATCTGATTTTGCATGTTCTACTTATTGACCAAGTCTTGAAGACTTGGTCATTCTTCAAGCTCTTCTCTCTCTCTAAAAATTAGAAGCTCTTCCTTCTCTCTAGAAAATCAAGAGGAAATCAAGGCTTGAGAAAAAAACTGAAAAGTGTGGCAAGAAGGAAACTTGTTGGCAAGCTTGTAGGAGTTATTGTGGTGGTGTTTGTGGAAAGGAGGCTAGTGAAATTGTTGGATTAATTTGGCTAAAGCTCTAAGGTAACAATTCTTTCTCTTTTGCTAGTTTATGGTATTGCATGTGAAGAAGGCAGAACTTGTAGTTGTAAATATTGCTCTTAGATAAATTGCATGTAAGAAATATGATTTGGATATGAAAGGATTGAATAAGGTTAGGATGTGGACATGTTGTAGCCTAAATACTGCCTTTAACTTATTGATTTAGTTAATATGCATTGTGGGGCAGAATTTTACACATCCAAGATTAGGTGTGCAATCCCCTTTGAATTGTTTGGATTGTTGGGCCTTAAAAGTGGCGTTTGGATGTTGAATTCGGACCTTGAAAAGGTGGCAAAGTATGTAGAAACAAACGAAATATTGTCCGATTTTCCGTAGAATTTAGTGACTTTGCACTTGGAATATTCTACGTTGAAGCTAGAGGTTAATGAACGTATTATGGTCATTATAGGTTGACGTACTACGTGCGGTATTTTGGACTTAGCAAGTGGATTGACCGAAGAGGTATGTGGAATTTTCCTATCTCTTGAGCATGAGTAGTTATAACTGTATAGTACGGTAGACGTACGTGATTTAAATAAAGTAAATCCTTTGGTATACTTAAACTATTTTTAAAGAATGTCTAAGTTGGTTGAGTTAGAGAGTTAACTCACTTGTTCTTGAGGAATGGTCTATACTAAACAAGGATTTCTTGACAGGAAAAAGTATTTTGAAAATTGTGTAAACTGATTTGAAGTATAAGTCCCTTGGTTAATAAAAGAACGAAATTATTTGAGATATAAGGAGTTATAACGGCTTTATGGGAAGTTAGTTATAACGGTCTTATGAAAGGATAAAAATGTCTTAATTTCTAAAGCATAAAGTTAGTATAACGGCTTTATGGGGAGTTGGTTATAATAACTTTATGGAAGGTTAAAGGAATGGTTTTCTTGAGTAGGGTAAGCAAAGATGAAAGAGTCGAAATTAAGTAGGGCAATTTGATTTAAAGGCATCAATTGCTTAGAGTGTAAAATGGGGATTTTTATGTGAAAAATGGATCTTTTGAAAGAGTAGAAGTACATAGTACTTCGGGTTAAATTCTCCGGATTTGATTAAACAATAAGGAGGTGCCTTAAGGTCAAAAATGAGATTCATTTTGTAGATTAATGGAAGTCTAAAGAAGTTATGGAGCTTACACGGGCGTGCAAGCGGTGATGTGGGATTCCGGGTATCTTGATAGTCGTAGTATGAGCTTACTTGGGCGTCGCAAGCGGTGAGGTGGGATTCCACGGGTATGCACTTGGGCATGCTTACGATGAGGATTAGGCGCATGCGGTATGAGGTTACACAGGCGTGCAAGCGGTGATGTGGGATTCCACGGGTATGCTTTCATGGTCGTAGTATGAGCTTACTTGGACGTACCGACAGTGAGGTGAGATTCCACGGGTATGCACCTTGGACATGCTTACGATGAGGGATTCTGAGGCATGCAGTATGAGGTTACGGAGCGTCTGAAGCGGTGATGTGGGATTCCACGGGTATGCTTCCATTGTGGTTGTGACATTGTATATTCCGTGGATTTGCTACCCACGATGCGAGGAATACCTCATGCGAGTCCGTAGGGCTCATGCGGGTGAAATAGTCTCATGCGGGTGAGTACAGCCTATGCGAGGAATACCTCATGCGGGTCCACATGACCCATGCGGGTGAAATAGTCCCAGGAGTAGGAGTGCTTAATGATACTGCGGGGCGGATGACCTTGCTTTGATCGTGAGCTTCCTATTTTCATGCAGTATAGTATATGCTTGATATTCTCATTATTAGTAAGGCACAGTGTTCTGTAAATTGATTATCACACATGTCTCCAGTTATTTTAGACTTATGAGGTATTTTCAGTATTTTCGGTTCGCATACTTAATGCATGTGTGTCGCGACCCGCTTCCTCGGGGATGCGTTACATCTGCGGTAGGGGTAGCGGTGGTAGATCCTCATTCTTAGGATCAGTGCAGTGTCGAAGCTCCATTCCTCAGGCTTGTGTTGTTGATGCGGTTTTCCACGATCTTATAGGTATTATGTACATTCGGGGTATGGCGGGGCACATCCATACGATTGCTATTCTGAGGTTTGTAGTCACGTTTGTGGTTTGGTGTAGAACAAAGTTGTCTTGTTTACTTTTGTTTAAGTATAATCTATGAAAAGCGGCCTTGTCGGCTGATGATATTTGCTATATCTGAGTTTATGTGTTATGTATGTTCATTGCTATTCTCGATGTATACGGCGGGTGCCGGTAGGGCACGATTCTTGACCGGTCGGTCGTGGCGACTCGATACCACTTGTTGGGTTACGTAGCTCTGAATTAGTAAAACGTAAGATTAAAATCGCAAACAAGAACAAAAAAGCGATCCTTTGGATGTTGCCTTGATGTTGAGTCGACATCACAAACGATGCGATAAAACAGAATAAATCTTGTAGAGTATGTGCAGCGGAGAAAGTAAAGAGACACAAAGTTTATATTTTCAAGGGTATATATATCCCTTGATGGTCGATGACCAAAAGAATTGTATATATTATATACAATTACAAAGAATTTCTTTTTACAAATTGAGCGTTACAAACGGAAAAAGAAATTACAAACAAAATGAAGTCGTAAATGACTTCGCCTAAAGTTATAAAATTTAAAAGATAAAAGACATCATCTCCATTACAATTGTTTGAACAATAAGCTTAATCTAGAATAAAGATAGAACTTGTAATGTGGGACAAGCTGTTCAACTTTAGGCTAAAATATGGATCTTATTTCCTAAGGTAAAGTCCGAGAGCTCTCTTGAAAATTCTTCTTCTGAATTATCTGAAGTGACTGGATCATCGATACTCTGAAGTCCCCTCTATTTATAGGGTGGAACTTCCCTTGAAATTCTCACTGATGATTGCGGAGGTTGAGCAAAAGATGGAAGCAGCTTGGACCGAGTCTTCCTCCTGGAAATTCTCAACGATCTGGACTTGGTCATTCGTTGCTTTCTCTTCGAGCTTTGACTTCGTCTTTCACCACGTTTTAAACACAGCAATCTAGTAAGTTTGTCTATGTCATTTTTACTCGCAGTAACTTCAACTGCTTAGGCCGGAAGAATAGGCAAAACTAATACAGAGATGTTGTCAGGAATGTTGTCACAACATCGCATGTAACATCCTGAAGGTGTTGTCCTGAGCTTTCGCAAATGTTGTTACAACATCTTATCCAACATCAATAGGTTCAAACGCCAACTTCCAACGGTGCAAACCCTGATTTCTCTAACGGTTCTGAAATTAGCTTTGAAGATGACGATTCTCAGCTGGTGTGAAAAGTTAGGGGCGGATTGTTACGTCGTCGAGTCCATCACACTTATTTAGGGAATTTATATTTTAATAGGTTAATTAATATGAAAATATATGATTAATAAAAGGAAAAATTGTGAAAGAAAAAAAAGTAAATAATTAAGAATTTAGTAGGCTTTTGACGTGATGCTGATGTGGCGACGCGTGCAAAATACTTGCTTGCGGTAAGATTGGGTTTCACCTTCTAGGATGGTAATAATATCACATCAAACAAGGTTAGGGAGCTAATAGGTCGCATGGTTAGTTGGAGTATGAACTCAACATTTCAGATATAGTTTATGATGCAATTTATGTATTTTGGATAATTTTTATGCTGACCGTCAATGTCAAGTGTCGAAAGTGATGATTAAGCTGGCTTCTATTAATCTTTAATTAATTTATCTCTATAACTCAGACAATTATCGCACTGTTGTCATTTGTTTGTTTTTCTTCCCCTTCATGTTTGAAGATTTCTTTGATTTTATAGTTTAAGAAATGTATAGTCAACGTACTTTGTTCACTACAAAAGTACTAAAATTACAAAAAAAAATAATCGTCACATTAAAATAAGTGAATTATATTCATTATTAATATAACAATTAAGTTATCTTAATGCCAAGTTTTACCGTTGTAGTGATTAAATCTAGTGACTTTACTGTTATCTATATATCGTATGTGAGTTCAATTATAGATTTCGACATAACAAAAAATTATGTTTTATTATTATAGTGGACAAAGTTTAATGACTTTACTTTTATTGTAGGTAGAGTTTAGTTACTTTAATATGAAAGAAAATAATTATATTACTTCAACTTTATAGTAAATAAAATTTCAGTTTGAGTAATCTGCATGCTGTATTGTATATGATTATATATGTACAAAAGCTTTTAGTGCCCAATTTTTTGGAGTGTTTGGTTGAAAGAACACTAGAGCTTTTGGCTTAAGCATAAGCTATTTTATCTCTTCTTCCAAAAGCTCAAAATTTAGGTTTTTGGAAGAAGATGTAAAATAGCTTTGTTATACCATAAACCCTTATATTTATAGAGTACAATTATGAAGATAACAATATGCGGGAGGAGGGTGTCAATATTGAAGTAACTAATTTGGATGGGCTGGAAAATATTGAGACACTGATAATGGTACTCCTATAGCATGTACACATGATAAAGGAAGGAAAAGAATGCAGTAAAATTGTCTAAACAATTGGATCGCTTATGTGATGCAGTAGAGTAGACCATCCTTAGTTACGAGAAATCATGATACGTAATACGGGGCAATATTATCTTAAGGATAGATCAAGAATTTGATCGACTCAGCAAGCCCTCATACTTGATCATTTCCAGATTTCTAACAAATAGTTGTTGTTGTTATTTTCCCGTTCTACACAGTATTACTCACAAGCTTAATATAATATTCGCTATTTCAACAACAACATGACTGGACAAGATCAATTCAACACTGAAAATTCCACCGATGCTCAAGGCAATCCCATTGCCTTGATCCCATTACTCGAGCACTACGCCGCCTTGACTCCATGTTTTGGCACTCTAGTGTCATCGCGATCATAGCATTTCTAATGCCTTCCCGACTCATCGCTTTTGGCACGTCAAGTGCCACTGTTTTTAATGCGTCAAGTGCACCGCCATCGCTTTGGCCTGACAATGCCTCACTGCTGCTTGTTAGCGATATTTATTGCTCGCAGCGTCGCATCGTTCACAAGTAATATAGTCTTTAAGATGAATATCGCCCTGACCCGGTTTCTAAGTACCGTTCATCTATTTTATGTTATCTATTTGGCAATCGATATTTGATTGGGGTTTTTGTTTAACTACTAGAATAGTTGCAAAATTTAAACTAATAAAGTTGTAATCAGTTATGAATGAATTAGGGCTTCCAAAATCCTCGACTATCCACTTTATTCAATCCTTAATGCGACTAGAATGATTCTTCTTCTTCGTTAAGATAGCGGTTAACTAGACTGTCTTATATTCTGGTTAGGACATATAATCACTCAACTCCAGTGTAGAACCCTTCTATATTTCTATGATATGATTTATCATATAGGAGAATTAAGAACAGTAACCTATAATGCTACACAAGTATCGGGGTACTTTAGTCCGCGATTTTAACCTATGTCTAGTCAATTACAACATATCCAAATCTCACCTTTCATAATTTTGATTCGAAATCATATAGGTTATGATAATTAGTGATCAATTAATTATCAAACATTCATACCAAATATTGACTAAATCTTAATCAAGTGAAGAAGAAATCAACTACTGCATTAATTCATGAATAAACGTTTCAAGCGATTCATAAGGAAAGCTCTAATAGAGTGTTTAGCTCCTAGCCATAGTCACGCTAAGAACTAACACAATATTCATACATAAACTAAATTAAAAACGAAAGAAAGAAAATTACGTAGAACAAAGTCTCCAATTGTAGCTATAAATCCGTCTTGTGTTGTGTTGTGTTGTAGAATGACCAACCTCCCCTATAGCATTAATCCCTGGGGCTTAAATATCCTCTAATTTCCGTGCCCTATGGACCAATCTGCCCTTAGCCAATTTGCCTTTGGAACTGAAATTTCCCGCGTCGGCACCGCGGTTCTGCATACCGACACCGCGGTTTCGAAACTCCTGCAGCTTCTCAGCACAAATGGCACCGAGGTACTGTCTGATGGCACCGTGGTGCTGAAAGTCCTGTGGCTCTTCGGTAATTATGGCACCGCGGTTCTGCATAGTGGCACCGCGGTGCTGCCTTCATTCGCTCTAAGTTGCCAACTTTCGTCCTTTTCGCCTTGGGAGCACCTTTTCAGCCCATTTCTCGTTCCTTTTTGCCATTTTGCCTTTTTGCACCGCTGTGACTCAAAAGAAAGAAAAACAAACCTACTACTATACTAAACACAACAAAAACGAGCAAAATACCAACTAAAAATGACTCAAAAGGCGTATACAAAATACGCCTAACACTGCTTCGGACACTTATAGTGCCTTTGCTCCTACCCAAGGCGTCAACAACAACTATACTTATGTTGGAGGCATTCACAATGCCTTTGCAACTCCTCAAGGGGGAGCTACTGCCCCAACACCTGCTGATTTTCACCATGAACGTCCTGAAAAGTTCATGGGTGCTCACTTTAAGAGATGGCAGCAAAAGATGTTTTCCCTGACGGTTATGGGAATGTCACGTTTCCTAACCGAAGATCCTCCACTAGTTGGGGAAGACGTGGACCCTCAGCCAAATAATTTGGTGGGAGGGGGCCAAGGTAACCATGTCGCTGACGACATGAGGATGGTTCGCGAAGCATGGAAATATAGTGATTTCATGTGTAGGAACTATATTCTAAATAGTTTGTCCGATCCACTATACACGGTATATTGCACCGTTGAAAATGTCAAGCAGTTATGGGACAAACTTCAGAAAAAGTACAACACCCAAGATGCGGGTAGTAAGAAGTTCATCATTGGGAAGTTCCTGAAATTTAAATGGTGGACAACAAAAGTGTGACATCCCAAGTTCAGGAATTCCAAATGATTCTACATCACCTGGATTTGGAAGGATTAAAGCCCAACGAACAATTTTTGGTTGGGGCATTAATTGAGAAGTTGC
Organism: Przewalskia tangutica; assembly: GCA_029844215.1. Classification (NCBI taxonomy): domain Eukaryota; kingdom Viridiplantae; phylum Streptophyta; class Magnoliopsida; order Solanales; family Solanaceae; genus Przewalskia; species Przewalskia tangutica. Next base: position 120,293,115 of record CM056730.1, on the reverse strand, counting down.
CTCCCTCGTAGACTGAGTTTATGAACTATCTAAAACTCAAAACGAAAGAGATGACCCTAGATGAACTTATTGTCAAACTCCAAATTCAGGAAGACAATAAGAAGGTCATGCCAATGGGAAAACAACCCGCTGAGGCTAAGACAAACCTGACGGAAGTCAAAGGGAACTCAAGCAAGAAGCGGAAGTTCCTGAAGGAAGGCAAGCCCCAAACAACTGAAAAGTTCAAGGGAAATTGTAACCACTGTGGTATAGTTGGTCACATGGCCAAAGACTGCCACAAGCTCAAACGTGAGAATAAGGCCAAAGGCAAGGCCAAGGCTAACATCGTTGAAGACACGCTCGTCAACGATATGATTGAGGAGTTTTCAGCGGTAGTTCTTGAAGCTAACCTCGTTGAGAATCCGGTGCAATGGTGGCTAGACACAGGTGCTACCCGTCACATATGTTCCAATAAAGAAGCCTTCTCCACTTATACACCAGTCTCAGATAAGAAGTTGTTCATGGGGAACAATTCTTCTTCAGAGGTACTGGGGGTAGGAAAGGTGATTCTAAAGATGACGTCCGGGAAGGAGCTGACTCTGAAGGAAGTGATGCACGTTCCAGATATTCGTAGAAATCTGATTTCTGGACCATTGTTAGTAAATGTTGGTTTTAGGCTAGTGTTAGAGGCTAATAAATTTGTAATCACTAAAAATAGAACTTTTTTAGGAAGAGGCTTTGTCTGTGAAGGCCTTTTTAAGTTCAATGGTGCACCTGTAATGCCTTTTGTTTCAACTATCAATAAAATTGCACCTTCTACTTATTTGATTGAGTCATCTAATTTATGGCATCATAGATTAGGACATGTAAACTATCAATCTATACAAAGATTGGTAAAGCTGGAATTATTGTCGTCTATTGACATAAACCCACAACGTAAGTGTGAGGTGTGCGTAGAGGCAAAACTTTCCAAGAGTCCTTTTAGATCCGTCGAAGGGGATACCGCTCCTCTAGAACTTATACACACTGATATATGTGATTTGAAGTTCGCTCAAATCAGAGGGGGGAACAAGTACTTTGTGACTTTCATAGATGATGGCACAAGGTTTTGTTACCTTTACTTACTAAAAAGTAAAGATGAAGACTTTGAAGCGTTAAGCTTACTGGCGAAGTTGAGAATCAACTAGGCGGACGGATTAAAACTATCTGTAGCGATAGAGGGGGATAATATGTAGCGCCTTTTGAAGAACTTTGTACTCAATCGGGCATAGTTCATCAAACAACGACTCCTTACTCACCTCAATCAAACGGGGTTGCTGAACGCAAGAACCGAACACTAAAGGAAATGATGAATGTTCTACTTATCAATTCGGGCCTCCCTTAAACCATGTGGGGAGAAGCTGTCCTTACCGCAAATAGGATTCTTAACAGAGTCCCACACAAGGGTAAAGACAAGACTCCATACGAGCTATGGAAAGGAAAGAAACCTACCTACAAATATTTGAAGGTTTGGGGTTGTCTGACCAAGGTAAAAGTACCTATGCCAAAGCAGGCCAAGATTGTACCGAAGACTGTGAATTGCATATTCATCGGATATTCCAATAACAGTAGTGCTTATCGCTTCATAGTGCACAAGTCGGATCATCCGGACATTTATGAAGATACGATCATGGAATCAAGGAACGCATGGTTCTTTGAAGACACATTTCCATACAAGGAAAACAACATAATCTCTCGCAAATGAAGTTATGAGCAAACCTCTGATGAACTAGGAGTCACTCACTACCTAGATCAAAATGGTTCAGATCTAGTAAATTCTGAAGTAGCTGACGATCCGGAATTTAGTATTCAAGATTCTCATGACTTGGAAAATTCAAAGATGGAACCAAGGCAAAGCAAAAGGGCACAGAAGGACAAGTCCTTCGGTCCAGACTTTGTAGCTTATTTGGTTCAGGATGAACCACGGACAATCGTCGAAGCATTGTCAACTCCAGAAGCACCGCTCTGGAAGGAAGCTTTAGAAAGTGAGATAGAATTCATTCTGCATAACTGTTGACACCCAATTTTGTCCATCCCCTTAACTCAATAACCAATAAATTAAACAATTTTCTTTTTAGAACTGCAATTTTTACTTCGCGAAATACACATAATAAGTAAGTTTTAATAACGGTCTCGCATTATAAATGTTAGGCACTAATTAATTAGCATGCCCGCATTTATTATTAATAATAGCTTAAACTAATAAAACACCTAAATAATTTAATCACGATTTAGATTCCATTTATCTACCATTAATTAAATAATACACCTAAAAAAAAAAAAAAAAAAACTTTATCTATAACCCATTAATTAAATAACAACTATCCTAAAACTATACCTGTGCCTTCCTCCCCCTTACCTTTTCAGCCACTACGCGGCCACTCGCCTTCCCCTTTAACTTCCCCCTCGTCCAAACACCTTCCCCCCTACCTAGCCCAACTTCCCCTTACCTCTTCAGCCCGCGACCCGCAGGTCCAACACTTTCCCTAGCCCATTTAACTCCCCCTTACCTTTCAGCCCAACTTCCCTTCATACCATCGACTTCACCCGTAGAAGACCTAAAGGCGAAACCCTAGTACCCTTTCAAACCGCCGCATGCTCCTCTCCCTTTACCCACGAATCTCGCCGGATTTTCAGGGTGGAAAATCCGGCATAACCTTACCATAACCCTTCGAAACCGACATGCAATATTTACCTTCTAAAATTGCATTCGAGAGTTACCATAAGTCGTTCTAAAGACAAAACGAATAAGGAAAATCGCAGTAAGAATCAGCACCAAATCAAGCATAAATCAGTACGAATCGTCCCTCAAATCCGTCCTAGACTTACCATAAAAAAGCGAAGCCTAACTAGGAGCTATAAATACCAACGTTTTGACATGCAATAGGGAGTCAGTCATCAATCATCGAGAAAGAGGGATAACACAGACTACTTCGCGTCTAAGCTCGTCTCTTTTCCATTCAATTTACTATTCTGCAAACCAGCTCTTCAGGACTTTCTTTTTGACGATTCGGGAAAAACCTTTGTCGTCGCCTCAGTTCGCTACCCACAAAAGATCCGGAAACTTACTCCTTGCCTACTGTCTAGTTATTTAATTGATAGTATGTGTTTTCTGCATGATGGGATTATATGTTATTTGACTTAACTCAGTTTAGCCGTTGTTCTTCTTTTTTTATAAATCTGTCAGTTGTGGCTTTCGATTTTCGTGGTGTCGATTCTGTTCTTGAGCATGTATGTGTGTTCGATTGTATTTTGTGGGCATGACTGAGTGTATAACGTTTGCATAAAGTCGCGGTCGTTAAATCGGTTATATGCTGATGTTCAGTTGAATGTTGACTCAGATATTTTGTTTCTGTATATTTTAGGACACAGGATTGCGTATGTTCTTGTGAACATTTACATACATGTCTAGTATTGTGTTGTGTGGGATTTTCTGTGCTATTCAGAATACTTGTAGTCTGTTAAATGAATAATACAATGTTGATGCATCTTCATGATCATAATCTGTGACGTTAAAAATCTGTTTGTTAACTCATTCAATTGAATGGATAGTACATCTGTCTCTATAGCTTTTAAAAGTTTTCATTGAATTATATACACGCAACCTTGTTAAAATATTTGGAGTCATTTTGTGCCACTGTCCTGCCTAAGTTTGGCTCTATTTATACCATGCCAGTGTTGCTATTCAAATCATTTCTGTCTTGTTTAGAATATATGAATGTATGCTAGTTTGCCTGAGTTGTATCCTGTCTTGAGATGTCATTGATGGATATGCAGCATGAAGGGGACCATACTTGCTTAATCAGACCATAAATGAGGTGTATGATATAATAGATTTTTAAGAGTCTTCTAGCTATTTATGTATGTCATTTATGTCTAATAAGTCATTATGCCTCACGTATCCTACTAATGAATTCCAATCCCAAGTTCTAAGTTTGTCTGTATTTACTTAAACTAATGGTGAGAAAGTGTCTGCCCTGTATTCTCCTTTCAAATCCTGCCAATCCAGTATGCCAATGACCACGCATCACGATAAAATATAGGCGACTTACCTCGTATCCGTCCATTTGCTGATGCGATATTTCCCTTATCTGTTGTCTTTGTTTACATCGCATTAGTATATATTCAGTGTATATGGGTCGTATACCCCCCCATGGTTTATGTGTATGTCTTATGGATATCAACATCTACATGGCTAAATATATTAGAGGTATTTGCGTATAAATGGGCCTGTTTGGGGAATAACATTCATAGAAAAAAAAAAAAAAATCGGATGCTATGGGGGCCTGAATTACGTCTTCTGCACATGGAGGCCCATTACTTAATTAATATCTCAATGTGTTTGTTGGCTGATAAAGGCCTCGTATCTGTATTGCCCCAGTGAATACCGGCAGCATGTGTACTTGTGTGTTTAATTTAACACTTCACTTATTTTCATATATGATGGAGTTTAGAATATTTACTAATCCTTTTCTTTCTTATTTTTACATGACATGCATCGGGAGAATAATCAAGAGTCTCGGTATGAGACTCATCATGATTTCCATATTGCCAACCACACTTCCGCCGCAGGGCTTCCAAACAACTATAAGATAGATGGTGTCGCCATCCGTTCTAGACGTTACAACAACTCCAATCTCACTCCTCCCTTGCTTATTTATGTATTTATTTATTTGTTTATTTATTATTGTTATATTTGTTAACCTTGTAATTAATAGGATAATTAACTCTACTAGTCTTTGAATACATTGGAAGGGTAGTTTAAAAGATAAATTCATCCCTTATCTATTCTAGGTTCATCATATAAATCTAAACCCAAAATAAATTAACCCTAGCTATGCTTTAGTCACATAGTTAATATATCCCTTCATATCTAATTCTAAAAAAATAGATTTTCTCATAAACTCTTCATAAATGACATAGGAGTAATTTATCATTTTCCCTCTTATCACTAAACTTTTTTTTACGAAGGTAATTTCATAACTAATTTTATATATAAGAGTCTTAACCGTAGTAATCTATCATTTATTTTACTTTGTCAAATAAAATAAGTTCATGTCTTATAAATGCATAATTAGCTTTACGTATTTTGTGAGTATTAGAAAACCCCTTTTAGTTATCAAAATATATTCTTTTAGATACTTGCCACATCCTTTACTTGAATAATTTTCCTAAAACATACATCTCTTAACCAGATAATTAACCTATGTTTGAACGGACAACCGCAAGTTAGCGGATTCTAAAGGATGCCTAACCCCTTCCCTTTAGGATAATAAGGAACCCTTACTCAGAATCTTATTTAGTTTCACAGACCATTAAATGGAGTTAATGTTGACTTTAATCGGTTAGAATTTAGGTGTCCTAATTCACCCAGTTAATTAGGTGGCGACTCCCTTAACATTTTAAACATTTTAAACATTTTTTTTTTTTTTACATTTTTTGGGAGGATAACCATTCCGTCGCGCATTCAAGCCTGAGAGTTCAAAATCGGGTGCGACAATAACCACACCTGGGAGTTGGCAGAACTTCCCCCACGACACAAACCGTTGGGTTGTAAGTGGATCCTTAAACGAAAGTTAAAGGTAGATGGCTCTATCGACAAGTACAAAACTAGTCTAGTAGTCAAGTGTTATCGCTAAAAGGAGGGCCTTGATTACTTCGACACCTATGCTTCGGTGTCAATAATGGCATCCATACGTATGTTCATAGATATCGCCGCTTGCGGGATCTTGAAATACATCAAATGGATGTTAAGACTGCCTTCCTAAATGGTGATTTAGAAGAATAAATATATATGGATCAACCTGAGGGTTATGTGGTTCCAGGACAAGAGACAAAAGTATGTCGGCTTGTTAAATCGTTGTACGGGCTGAAACAAGCCCCTAAACAATGACACGAGAAATTTGATAGTACTCTACTATCAAAAGGATACGTCATTAATGGAGGTGACAAATGTGTCTACATGAAAGAAAATGTCAAATCCTTCGTCATGATATGTCTATATGTAGATGACTTGTTGATCACTGGAAACAGTCCTGGAATAATCCTAGAGACTAAGAACATGTTAAAACAATGTTTTGACATGAAAGATATGGGCATTGCAGATGTCATCTTAGGGATCAAGATATCTAAGACATCTAATGGATTGGTCTTATCTAAATCTCACTACATCGAGGATGTACTGAAGAAATTTGGAATGTTCGACAATTCTCCGGTATCAACACCATTAGATATAAGTCAAAAGCTTGACAAATAGCTGGGTAAGCCCGTACGCCAGGAGCGATATGCGCAGGTAATTGGTAGTCTGATGTATATCACAAACTGCACTCGATCTTATATCGCTCATGCAGTCAATAAATTGGCTAGGTTCACTCGAAATCCAAGTGAGGATCATTGGAAAGCGTTGAACAGGATACTACGGTTCCTAAAGTTCACGATACGTTTCGGGTTACACTATTCAAGATATCCAGCGGTACTAGAAGGGTACAACAATGCAAATTGGATATCTGATAGCGACGACATCAAGTCCACCAGCGGATATATTTTTACAATCGGTGGTGGAGTTGTGTCCTGGAAATCCTCTAGACAAACTTTTATTGCTCGATCCACGATGGAGTCGGAATTTATCGCTTTAGATAAAGCGGGAGAAGAAGCTGAGTGGCTTCATGGTTTTCTAGAGGATGTCCCATGTTGGGATAAACCCGTGTCTTCTGTAATGATTCACTGCGACAGTCAGTCGGCTCTAGGAAGGGCACAAAGTTTAATATACAACGGTAAGTCTCATCATATTCGACGGAGACATGAGTCCGTTAGGCAGTTGATCAGCTCGGGTATTATTTTCATTGATTACATAAAATCTAAGGAAAATATCACGCATCCTCGACGGCGGAATACCCAAAGATCAGTTGTTCTGCATGTCTAGGGGAATGAGCTTAAAACCCAAACAATAAGAACCGATATAATGGACACCCAACCTTACAGACTGGAGATCCCAGGAATAAGGTTCAACGAGAAAACTAAACTGTAAAGGTTCCGTGAGCGCTTCGGTGGAAGCAAGAAAACTTCGGATAATGTGTCTTTCTTATGAAACATAATTCAAGGTCGTTCCCGTGATAGACAAAAAGTACTACATGTAAGAGGGGTAAAGGATAAGTTTTCAAACCTTTAATGATCCTCAAAAGTTGAGGTTAGGTTGGTGAAATTTTTAATGGTTCCTAACGCTTGTGTAGCGGGGTATTACAGGATACCTTGTAGGAGACCACCTATCTAAGTGCGAGGACAGGACGCCTCAAATGAACTCACTTAAGAATCCAAGAGTGTCCACGGCCCACGATGGACAAAACGCTAGAAAGATTGAAGGAAAGATGTTGTGTTGGTACCATTGTCTTGACATATACTAAACACTGACGGTTCAAGACATCACGTTCACTGCGCAGTAAATATGTCTGATGGTATTCTACTATGGAAGGTTCAAAGCTCATTTACCTCTGGGATCTGACATCGTTCCGCCAAGTGATTGCTAAAAAGGCACCATGTGCGTGCACCAAAATATCTTCCAAGAGGGGATTGTTGGAAATATTTATTAAACGTGAAATAAAGTAAATCATATTAATTATGAATAGAACAATTGGTGCCCCGCACGTAGGAAACCTTGTTTCCACACATGTGCACACGTAGTGTCAATGATCAAAATTTCCTTAATGGAAGATATATTGATATGTATATGAATTGTTTGAAGATGAAGTGAATCAGAAATCACCATGAAATCGAGAAGGGTCGCGACTCTAATTGACGTTCTAGTTCGGTGAGTTCTTTGGGCCCGAAGAAGCATGACTCTCATCGTTTTAATTCGTTGGAGGTGAATTAAAAACTGATTCTTGGGCTGACTTTAGAGTAGTTACTCTCCATTATTTTGCTCATGAATTCAGTCATTACTTGGCTGAATTGTAACTCCAAATTCAAGACATTAACATGACATTCATGGCTATTACTTAGTCATTTGGAGGGTCATCATCTACACACTATATAATGAGACACAAGACTCATTTGAAAAGAATACACTTGACATCTTACACTCAACAATTCCCTGAAATTATCTTCCTCTCTTGCAATCACAAACGCTCAAAGATCTTTACACTTGAGTTCCCTTTGCTCATTTGTTTGATTGCTATTTTATCTTGGGAGATAAGTTGTCATTAAAATCGTTGAAATGATATACGGGGCAATATTATCTTAAGGATAGATCAAGAATTTGGTAGACTCAACAAACCCTCATACTTGTTCGAGATTTCTAACAAATAGTTATTGTTGTTATTTTCCCGTTCTACACATTACTACTCACATAAAAATAGTAGAAATTTCTGGAATTCTAGCTTGAGATTATTTTAATTTCAACCAAATTGACTATCTTTCAGTCCATTTTTAATGGCGATGTTAATTCAAAACGTGGCACCACCATTTTCATCCCGGCGTTTGCTCTATACGTCGTCGTTTACACTCCCTTGTTGTTCATTTTCTATCACAACTTTCCAAGAAAATTACGGAAATGTGTGGAAGAAGAAATTGAGGGCCATGGTTGACCAAACGGTAGTAGAAGGAGGAGGTTCTTCTTCCCCTTTTGCTAAAGAAATGGAAAGAATTTCTGCTAAAAGATCTCTGCTTCTTGCTGTGAGTCACGTCATAATTCGTGCCATTTATAAACTAGTTTACTTTTATACTCCTATGTAGGTTCATGTTAATACAAAAACAAAACAAATTATCTGGTACAAAGTGCACTTATGATATTTTATTCATATTTATTATTTGTGTCAAAAGCTCTCTTTCTTCCTAAACTCTATGTCCATTAAAATTATACCAAAGAAATTGGGCAAAAGGGAGTAAAAAGAACAATTTTGTAATTAATTTTAATTGGAAAATAATTGGGAAAATGGTTACTCGCCAGCTATTTTCTGTCACTACTTTTCGTTACTACACTATTTTCAAGGAGTAAGGTCTCCCCAGACCCACTCGTGGGATCACACTGTGTTATTGTGGTTGTGGTTGAATCGCCAAATGGTATTAATATCATTCTTATATAGGTAATACTTAGTATTAGTCCCTTGAGCATTGTGTTTGTTTTTCTACAATAGTTGAAAGATGCTGGAGGTTTTGAGGCAGTGATCACTGGGAGGACAACTGATGTACAGCGCATTGATGTGAACGAGAGAATCATTGCCCTTGAGAGACTTAATCCGACACCTCGACCCACAACGTAAGGTGTTTAATATCTGACTGCCAAATTTCATTGTTCAAGCTTCTTGATAAGTTATTTACTTGTGTTTTCTGTTATCCAGGTCTCCCTATTTGGAAGGTCTATGGAATTTTGAGTGGTTTGGAACTGCAAGCCCAGTGTTCTTGGCTACCAGGCTTTTATTTGGGCAAGTATTCTATTTTCCTTTTGGTGGATTGCATCCACTTATGTTAAATATCATGCAGTGCTATCATGTACCTATATTTCCCTCAGAGCTTTGATTCAACTGTAAAGGTATTACAACCCCAGACAGGGGCGGATTTAGTGGGGCCAGGGTGTTCAGTGGCGGAATTTGCTCAAAATATTAAGGGGGCCGTTAACTACTAACAAAAATATTATAATTGAAATTTATAAGAACAAAATATAATTTTATCAAAGATTCAAAATAACATCAACACAACAAAAATATAATATATAAAAGGAAAGACGTACCTAGAAAAAGTTCCGCCCTTCGTTCTTTTAAAGACTTGAAATCATTAATAATTGAATATGAGCTAAAGCTTTCAGCTATGTCTTTTTCAATATAAACCATCATATTGTCAGCAAGAAATTCATCATCCATCTTATTACGCAACCTTGTCTTGATTATCTTCATTGATGAAAATGATCTTTCTGTAGTAGTCATAGAAACTGGAAGAGTTAAGATAAGGCGAATTATCCGGTCAATCAAGTAATATGTATTCGTCTTCCCTGTTTTTTCCAAAGCTTCACACAATTCACACATAGTTGACAAGTTATTCAATTCTGGATGACAGGATGACTAACCGTCTCAAGAATAAAGTGTTGAAGTTGAAATCTCAAATTTGTCTCTTGCTCACTAAAATCCACTGAATATTATTTTTCTACAAGAGCACATATATCATCCATAGTAAATGCTTCGTAAATATCTTTAGGAATCAAACTATTGCTTAGGCTCAAAAGCTTCATTGTTTGAACATTAAACCTGTGATTCAATTCCTGCAATTGTTGATCAATAATAACACAAAAGAGATTCACTCTAAAATGTTGACCCACTGTGATGTGATCCTTCTGATGACGAACACGCCCTTGACGCTCTATATAAACATCATTACAATCAGGAGAATCAATATCATGTTGTTCACAAAATAATGTCACATTTTTCAATAATTGATCTCATCCTTCACCTCTCAACTTCTTAATTAATGTTTCTGACTAAATGTATAGCATTAAGTATATCTTGAGATTTTTGTTGTGAAGCTTGACAAAGACAATCTGTAATTCCCATAATCTCTTTCATCATGTGCAAAATCAATATGAACTCAAATGAATTCATAATCTTATAAGCAGCATTAGCATCCCCTCGTTGAGAGTAAGTTGATCAATTTTTTCTTATATTTTGAAGAACCACATAAGTTGCATCATGCATATTTATCATACTACAAACAGAAGAAAAATGTGAGCTCCAACAAGTATCTCCAGCTCGTTTCAAAGTGCCTATCTTGAAATCGATGTGGGACAACTACAGTGAATTTCATCGATTTTTTATTTCTTTTCGAAAATATTTGATTCTCAACCAATGGGATACGTTGTTTTTCGTCCTCAATACAGTCAATAGTATAAAAATTAAAAGCCATTAAGAACTCACATAACAACAAAGAGGAGAGAAAGAGAGAGATTATCATTGTTGGGGATTTACCACTGTTGGGGGCTTGGGGCTAGGGCTGGCCAGTGGGCCGGGCCTAGCGGGGTCGGGACGGAGAGGAGAGGTGGGGTCGGGTCAGGCGGGCGAGCGGGACGATCAGGCGGGACGATCTCGTGTCCGTCTTGATCCGATCCGGTGAAGCGATGAGTCGGGTCGGGACGGGCGAGACATTTTTTTTTTAAACTTTTCCACTAAATTAAAAATAACAAAGTAACATATAGTGATAGTCATATACTCATATATATTTATAAATTAAATAATTGAACAAAGACAAGAAGAGTGTAAAAAAAACATCCCAAGGTTGTTTTTGTGTCTCTTCTATTATTAATTATTTCATTGAAATATACAAGATTCAGAATTACAACATTGTAGTGTACTGTTGTTGAAAAAAATTGCAAAAGACAGAAAAAAATACTAAAATTGCAATGAAATAAATTACCAATTTGAAAATACTTTTTCTAGTTTCTTTATAATTTCGTGTGGTTTTTCGGTTGAAATTGGTATATCTTGGTCAAATTATTCCACGTCGCTACTCATGCCTTCGATAAGATGTCGTTGTAGTTTTCGTCTTCTTCTTCGTTAATCTCTGGGTGACCGCATCTTCTTCGCTCCGCTCGTATCCAATCTCTGAATAGTACCGCCATCTCCAAGCTGTCTCCGGCTAATGAGTGTCTTATGCTCTCCTATTTGAAATCTGCCGGCAGAAAAAACTCTTTCAGAAGCGATTGATGACGCTTTAATGTTCAAAACATCTCGGGCCATCATTGAAAGTGTCGGAAATGCCTTCTCATTCTGCATCCAATATTTCAGCAAGTCTTCCTTTTCGTCTTGATTGACAACTGATTGGTAAGATAAAGTGCCGTGCAAAACAAAAACATCGAACTCGCTAATTTGATTAGCAGTGCTACCACCGCACATTCTATTTCTAAGGCTTTCAATACTGTCCGCAGAAAAACATATTTTTTTAGAGGCTGTGTTGAAGCAGAAGAAGATGGTACGAAAGCCGGTTGGTTACTAGCACTTTCTTGCTGGTAATGTCGATATACTTTTTTGCATTCATCTTCTACGCTATCCAACACTTCTTCTAGCGTTTGTTCAATAGGTGGCTCAACATTTAAATTTTTGGGAGTTGGAGGTGGTAGTACGTCCATACAGTTATAAATATTTTCAATAAGAATTTTACAACCGTCTACTTTAATAGTCGGGTTTAATACAGCACCAACAATATAAATAGGTGGAATAGGAACAAAATATTTCTTTAATTTCATAAACATTTTTTTAATAGCTGCCTTATAAACAGATTTTTTGTAAAAATATTATAGTTATATAAAACAACATAGTTGAAATAGTAGGATAATATAAAGTAGAAAATTCTTTTGTTGCTCGTTGAAAATTCTCTAGAAATACAATAAGTTCTCTAATTTTGTTCCAATCATTATCCACAATCATATCAGTTGAATTTTGATTATGGGCGTTAAAAAATAAAGTGATAGGTTTTCTATAATCATAAGCAACAACTAGTTGGTCATATAAAGAATTCCACCTAGTGGGCACTTCTTCGGAAATTTTTCTGTAAGATAGTCCACAATCGTGACAAGTTTTTTTTATATTCTTTTCTCTGTTGGATTCTATTATTTTTAAAAATAAAGTTTATAGCAAATTATATTTTTTCAAGAATATCTTGAAAAAGTGAAAGATCATCCTTTACAATTAAGTTATAAATATGGCACGCACATTTGATATGAAAATGTTTTGGAAAAGACGGAGTTAAAACTTCTTTTAAAACATAAATAGCAGAATTGTTAGAAGCTGCATTATCTAATGTAATACTCATAACTTTATCAGTTATTCCGTAATAATCGCAGACTAAATAAATATTTTCTGAAATAAACTGACCAGTGTGCTTACTATCTATATATCTATATGCTAAAATACGTTTTTGCATAGACCATATCCAATGACAGATTACCGTTAAATAATCATGGTCGTTAGTACTACGACCTATATCAGAAGTTAGAGCGACTTTGCCATTAAAATGATATAATGCATAACGTAAATACTGTTGATATTCATGTGCAAATTTAAATACATCTCTTTTAACAGTTGATCTAGGAAAACCTTTATAAGCAGGATTATACATATCTCTAATATAATGAATAAAACCAGGAGATTCAGGAAATGAAAAGGGCAAACCCTCCACAACAACTAATTTTGGTAGTGTTTCCCTATCTTTATGTTTATCGTATTTAGGGCCTACAACTCTCCCCGTCATAGGGTTAATTTGACCATGTACTTTGTCTGTCCGGGACAGTATGCGAACCTTGTCCCGATTGAGAGGGCGTTTTCTCACCATCTTTTTCAATAATGTATTGTGCATGCAAGGCTTTGTGTTTTTGCAGTAGGCGTCTTCCTAAACCCCTCGTCCCACCATGACCTTGTCCAGTTTTAAAAGTATAAACAGTTTTATAAGTTTTACATATAGCTACTTGATTTGGTACGTCCCTGTGAAAATACAGCTGATTTTAATGATCGTTTTACCGGACATCGTCTCATACTAGGGGGAACAGGAGGCATTTCACTAGTGGGTGTATCATCATCTACATTAGTGGGTGTATCATCATCTAGAGTGACATCTAAATCAAAGCTTCTTCATTTTGAGAAAATACATGGTCTTCTTGATCATATGGTATTTCAGGAAACTGTTTAGGATCAATAAAATCATCTTGTCTAGGAGTAGGACTAGGAATAATAGAAGAAGTACCCTTTCCCTTGTTACCCGCCCTACTAGAAGAAGCCTGAGTCTTACCCTTACCTATTGATGCGCGATTTATGCACACACTTAACGCAAGTGCACGTGTCGTGTCAAGTAATATAGTCTAGGTAAGACCGAATATCGTCCTCAGGGACTGGTTTTCAAGTACCGATTATCTATGCTTTAGTTTCTATTTGGTTAACGTTAATTGAGTTGGAACTCTAAACTAATAATGCAGGAAATAAACTAATTATGAAAACACTTTGATTTAAATCAGTTATGATGGAGAATTAGGGCTTCCAAGATCATCAACTATCCACTCTATTCAATTCTTAATACAATTAGACTAACTTCTTCTTCTACGTTAAGATAGCAGGTTAACTAGACCGTTTTATACTCCTGTTAAGGTAATATAAACGATCGACCCGATGGAGAACCCTTCTACCTTTCGGTGACAAGATTGACTACAAAGGAGGATTAAGAGCAATAACTTATTAAGCTACACAAGTATCGGGGTACTTTCGTCCACGATTTAACCTGTGTTTATTCAACTATAGCATATTCACAATCTCCCCTTTCGGCTTTCGATTAGAAATCATATAAGTGATAATAACTAGTGATCAATTAATTATCAAGCAATCAAAACAACTATTGAATAAATCTTAAACAAGTGAAGAAGAAATCAACTAATGTATTAATTCATGAATAAGAGTTTCAAGAGAATCATAAGGAAATCCCTAATAAAGTAATTAGCTCCTAGCCATTGTCACGCTAAGAACTAACATAATCTCCATACATAAACTGAAATAAACAAAGCAAAAGAAAGAAAAAAAAAAAAACTCAAGAACGAGTCTCCAAGTCTTCTATCATCCAAGGATTGTGTTGTGGAATATTTACAAGATGGAATGGAATGGTGGATGGAGAATGGAATGGGTGATGGAATGGGTTGTGGAATTGGATGTAGAATGAATGATTCTTCTAATGATGTAGAGACTATTTATAGACCAAGAATCTTTTAGGTAAAGGGTTAGGGATTATGTAGGTAGGAAAGGTTATGGAATCCTTTTAGGTAAAGGTTTTAGGAAAAGTTATGGAAAAGGGTTAAGGAATATGTAGGTAGGAAAAGTTATCCTTTTGGACTCAAAATGTCTCAAATTCGCTTCGTAAATCCAGCGTGTCGCGCGCGCGCAGCTGGCGCGGCCGAAAAATCGAAGGCTTTCGGGACGGCTTAATTGGCGCGGCCGTGACGCATTCTTCCGATTTTCGTGTCTTCGTCCTTTGTTCGTCCGGTCTTGTCGATTTCTTCTATATTTTCCTAACTTAAGGCCGTTTCTTGGCCCTTTTAGTGTGCAATTCCATCTCATTTATGCTCATTTCATCTCCTTTTCGCTATTTCTCCATTTCTGACCGTTGTGACACAAAAGAAAGGAAAACGACCCTAATACTATACTAAACATAAATGAAATGAGTAAAATACTAACTAAAAATGACTCAAAAGGTGTATATCAAATACACCGGTCACCTATGCCCAAAACATTTTTTGCTCTTTCATTTTAATTATGGTAATAAATAGTTAAATACTTAAAGATAATGAAATTAAATGTGCTAAATGAAATAAAGACAAAATAATAATTTAATGAGAGAACGAATGTACCAAACGCCGACATAGAGTCGACGTGTAATCGAGAGGTTGAAAATTGAAATTTTGCTCGATAGATAATCATCAAGCTAGTTGCCAACTAATCGGTGTATTTTATATACACCTTTTGAGTCATTTTTAGTTAGTCGTTTGCCCATTTTTGTACAAATATGTGTCGTGTTAGAATATATTTTCTTTCTTTTCAGTCACAGTGCTTTAAAGTGACACATTGGTGAGAAGGAGCGAAAGAGCGGCGTAAAGAGGTTCCAGCTCAAAACGAAAAGTTGGCAACCCGCAAGAAAGCAGGCGCCGTGGTGCAACCATCAGCAGCAGCCACCACGCGCCCGAGGAAGCGGTCGCCGCGAAGTTTGGCGCCACGGCGCTGCGGCGATGGCCGTGGCGCGACGATGAGTCAATTTCGAATAGGATTTGGCCAAGCCCAAGAAGGAAAAGGTTTTGCATGTTTTGGGTGATATAAAAGGACCTTTTAGGTCAGATTTGAGGAGTTCCACACCTTACCATTTATCACAACATTAGATCAAGATTGGAGACTTATTTTTGAGTAATTTCTTGTTCTTTAATTTATTTATTTCTAGTATATGTTGGATACTATTTTAGTTCTTGGCATGTCTATGGCTAGGAACTAACTTAATTTAGGGTTTTCCATGTCGAATCACTTGAACCTCGTTTTATGAATTAATGCAAGATTTTGATTTCTTCTTATTATTGTTGAGATTTATTCAAATTGTTTTGATTGCTTGGTAATTAATTGATCACTAATTATCATCACTTATATGATTTCTAATCGAAATTCGAAAGGGGAGATTGTGAATATGTTATAGTTGAATAAACATAGGTTAAAATCGTGGACGAAAGTACCCTGATACTTGTGTAGTTTAATAGGTTATTGCTCTTAATCCTTCTTTGTGGTAAATCTTGTCATCGAAAGATAAAAGGGTTCTACATTGGGGTTGAGTGTTTATATTACCTTAACAGGAGTATAAAACGGCTTAGTTAACCTGCTATCTCAACATAGAAGAAGAACGTTAATTATTTGCATTAACGAGTAAAGCGAGCGGATAGTCGAGGAGAATTGGAAGCCCTATTTCCACCATAGCTGAAGTAAAGTAAAGTAATTTAGTTTGCGTCTATAATCATTAGCTATAAACAAATCATTAAATTATCGGTCACCAAATAGATA
The DNA here is from genome assembly GCA_029844215.1 of Przewalskia tangutica. NCBI lineage: Eukaryota > Viridiplantae > Streptophyta > Magnoliopsida > Solanales > Solanaceae > Przewalskia > Przewalskia tangutica. Next base: position 120,276,553 of record CM056730.1, on the reverse strand, counting down.
CTACAGAATAGAGGTTGGTAATTGGACACTAATCCCTGAGGACGATAACTCGGTCTTCTAGACTATATTACTTGTCACGATACGTGCACTTGCGTTTAACGTGTGTATAAATCGCGCATCACCAACTTAACTCTCAATTCCCAAATTAATAAATAGATTGAATATGTAGTAAACAATGTTGTATAGAGAATAGAGATTGATTGATTGAGAGATTAGAGATTGTAGGAAGATTTGTGAAAATAATAAGAAGAGAAAATGAGGTATTTATAGTTGAAAAATTGGGTTAAAGTGTAAATATAATAACTTAGGGGTTAAAAATAAATATAAAGGGGGTAGGGGGGTTGGGAGAGTGGGGGAGGTCAAAAATGGTCGTTGCCAAACGGCCAAAATATAAAATGACCGTTATTGCAACGGCTATTTTTGCAATTGGCTGGGTTTCGGGCGGGACTGGGGCAGGACCGGGACGGGTCAGATCATAGCGTGACCATACCATGTCCCGTCCCGGTTCGAGCCCCGGTCCCGCTAATTTTTTTCTTTTTTAATAATTCGGGGCCGGGACGGGACCGGGTCGGAACCGGCCCGGCCCACTGGCCAGCCCTACTTGGGGCTGAGATGCGATGGGGGTGGCCGCAGTGGGTAAGAGCAAAATGGGAGTTAGATGTCTTGTTTAGAACGTGAAAATAGAGTGACGTGTGACAATGAGAGGTATATATAAAAAAAATTAGTTTTTTAGGAGGGCTATGCCAGCCCCCACCATAATCCGCCACTGAGGGTGTTCACCCGAATATTAGTGATATCTCTTGATTGATATTAGGATATCCTGATTGATCTTCCATATCTTAGTATCTCTTAGTATCTCAATCAATGATTTAGTTTCTAATTATGATTAGTAAAAGATCACAATTCTTTATTAGTTGATTCTTTCCTTATTTGATGTTGCTCTCTTGTATAAATACACATTTATATTAATGAAATCATACACTTCTCTCCAGCAGTAAAGTTCTTTATGGTATCAGAAGCCTAAAAGCTTCACAGCATTTTTTTTCTGGGCGTTTGTGTTTTCTCGCTGCTGACAACAATAGCTCCAACTAATTCCTCCACTGAGAACACCTCAACCACTCCTCCTGTATCTACCTCCCAAACAACACAACCCATACCAAATTCTCCCACAATTCTCACCATGAATAACAATGAGCAGTTGATCAATATCAACGTTGTTTCTCAAGCACCTCTGAAGCTCAAGCACCTCTAAAGCTCAACCACTCCTCCTGTATCTACCTCCCAAACAACACAACCTATACCAAATTCTCCCACAATTCTCACCATGAATAACAATGAGCAGTTGATCAATATCAACGTTGTTGCTTAAGCACCTCTAAAGCTCAACAATACAAACTACCAGTCATGGAAATACCAGTGGGGAACCATCCTCACTGCTTATGATTTTCTCCACTTTATTGAATAACCACCAAATTCAACAAGCACGCCTTTTCATCAATGACAAGACCATCTCATCCGGAGTGCCATCGTTGCCTCTCTATCTTCTGATATTGTTCCCTTTGTCATTGATGCTAAGTCTTCATATGCTCTCTGGCAAAATCTGGCAGCAACCTATGCGAAGCCATGGCGTGCTCGTATCATGAGTCTTAGAGAGTCTCTAAGCAACATGAAAAAGGTTAACCCTCCCTATTACTTCATACCTGCAGAAGATCAAACTAATCTGCAGTACTTTATCCTCGGTAGGCATTCAAATTTGCACGGATGAGCTCTCCCTTCATGCTCTCCATGGACTTCCAGCAGAATATGACACAATCACTGCAGCTCTGCGTGCCCGAGAAACTCCAGTGACATTTGAAGAGCTTCATGAGAAGCTCCTTGATTTTGAGCAGAATCTCGTTCGCTCATCTTCCTCTACCACGGTTCCAATTACAGCAAATTTTGTTGCTAAACCATCGCCTCACAATAACCATTCTCGACCCAAACATGCTTCACGTCCAGGAAACAACTCCAATCCTACAGACAAATATGCGGCTAACAATTTTGGTTCTCAACTTGCTGGTCAAAACAACCACAAGAATTGTCCTCGTGTTACTTGCCAACTTTGTGATAAACCTGGTCATCACGTGAAGCAATGTCTAAAATTATTGTCAATTCTCTCTCTAATTAATGGGTCCGGATCAGATGGACATACAAGAAATAATGCTCAGTCGCAAACACAGCAGCCGCATTCTAACTATGCAACTCAGAAAACTAGCAATGATGGAAATTGGCTTGAGATTCCGGCGCCTCGCATACGTCACGCAGGATCTTCAAAATCTGTCCCTTCACTCCGATTATGATGGCAGTGAAGACATTATGCTTGGTGATGGTAACGAACACAAAATCACTCATACATGTTCCACTTCTTTATCTTCATCTTCTCGGCCTTTGACTTTATCCAATGTTTTATGTGTTCCTAAGATGAAAAAGAATCTTGTTTTTGTTTACCGACTTTGTAATGATAATTATGTCTCTGTGGAATGCTCACCTTATTCTTTTGTTGTGAAACCTGAAAATGGTATTTATCCACGGCCTTCATCTTTCCCGTCGCCAACCTCTCCTCAAGCCCTCGCCACTGCCACCACCGGAACTGCTTACAATTGGCATTGACATCTCGGTCACCCGTCCTCACCCACTCTTCATCAAGTTTTCAAGCTTTTAGCTATTTCATCCTCTTTAGAAAAATCTTTTTTTTTGCAATTCCTGTAAATGCAGTAAAATGCATAAGTTTCCTTTCTACAACTCTACAATAAAGAGCAGTGCTCCTTTGGAATACATTTATTCGGATGATTGGGGTCCTTCGCCAGAAATCTCAATAGATGGTTTTCAATATTATTTAATATTTTTTTATCATTATACGAAATATATCTGGTTCTTTCCCATAAAACGAAAATCTAATGTATCCATTATATTTCCCAAATTTAAGAAAGTTGTAGAAAAGCTCTTTCAAAAGCCCATCGTCTCCTTTTATTCTGACAATGATGGTGAATTCATCCATCTTGGATCCTTCTTTGAAGACAATGGGATTTCTCACCTTCTCACTCCTCCACATACTCCTGAACACAATGCAACTGCCGAACGTCGCCATTGCCATATTGTTGAAACATGTATCACCCTATTGCATAATGCTAGTCTCCCTCTAAAATTTTGGTCCTATGCCTTTACTACCGCAACCTACTTGATTAATCGCTTACCCACCAAAGTTTTAGAGAATCAGTCTCTCTATTTTCGACTGTATGGCAAACTACCAAACTATACCAAGCTTTGGGTCTTTGGTTGTTTGTGTTACCCATGGTTAAGGCCTTATAATCAAAATAAATTGCAACCTCGTTCCAGCCCATGTATCTTTCTTGGCTACTCACAGAATCAAAGTGCTCATCTTTGTTTTGATCCTGTGAAATCTAGGTTGTATGTCTCCAGGCACGTGGACTTTGTGGAGCATCATTTTCCATACTCATATATGGAAATTAAGGCCAATCGACCTGAGTCTAACATTGTTGATATATGGGTTCCCTCTCATTAAACCATTCCTTTTACATCAAATCCATCTGGTAACTCCTCTCAAGTTACACCTACATCAGATTCAGGAAGTACCTCTCATGAGGCCGCCACCAGCAATCGCTCTTCATCAGACGAACATGAGAACTCCATCGCATCTTTTCCAAGTACGTCTGCCATTTCTTCTACCTCTGCTTCCTCATCCTCTTTATCAGTACCAACCCCCTCCACTTCCTCCATTCCTTCTTCTGCCCCCTATATCAAATCATCCCATGGTTACCCGTTCCAAAAACAATATTAGTAAGCCAATTCAAAGACTTTGTCTCAATGCTACTCTATCTTCTAAAGCCGAATCATCCACTGCTGCACAACCTTCTAAATTGCAAGCCACTTCCTCAAATACCAAAATCAAAACCTTGTCTAAGCCCAAACCTACTAGGTCCTCTGTTTCTTCAAGTTCAATACCCAAACCTGTTAAGCCTTGGAGTGTTAGCCAAGCATTAAAAGATCCTAAATGGCGTGCTGCCATGAATGACGAATTATCGGCTCTTATGGGTCAAGCACATGGTCTCTTGTACCAGCAAATCCTCAAGCCAAACCCGTCGGGTCTAAGTGGGGTTTTCGTGTTAAATACAATTCTGATGGAAGTATTAGCTGCTATAAAGCTCGACTTGTTGCTAAAGATTTCTTGCAGTGTCTAGGTGTTGATTTTGGTGAAACATATTCGCCGGTAGCAAACCATACCACAGTACGTGTTATTCTCTCATTGGCTGCTTCATTTGATTGGCCACTTCGTCAATTAGATGTTAACAACGCTTTCTTGCACGGGACTCTAACTGAAGAAGTTTATATGTCTCAATCTCCAGGTTTTGTGAATGAGACATATCCCACTCATATGTGTCGGCTTCACAAAGCAATTTATGGGCTTAAACAGGCTCCACGAGCATGGTATGAGGAACTCAAATCCTATCTTATTTCATATGGAGTTTGCCACTCTCAGTCGGATAACTTCTTATTTATATATGCCAAATCTGGAGTTATGCTCTATCTCATTGTCTATGTTGATGATTGAATTATCACGGGTAATCATCAAAAGTCGGTGGAAGATTTTATTGGGTGTCTTGCTAATCGTTTCTCTATTAAAGATCTTGGTGATTTGCATTTCTTCTTGGGTATTGAAGTATTCTCTCACCTTTTGGCATTTTCCTGCGTCAGCAAAAATATATTTATGAGATTTTAGACAGAGCCAACATGGTTAAAGCTAATCCCATGCGCACACCAATGGCAAGCTGATCATGTCCCATAAGTAGTGATGGCTTTTACTTGAGGATCCTAAAGAATATCAGGCTATAGTTGGATGTTTACAATATCTTCACCTTACCACACCAGATATTGCCTTTGTTGTAAGCAAATTGTCTCAGTTTACAAGTGCTCCAACGACTACACATTGGGCTATGGTCAAACGAGTTCTTCGCTATCTTGCTGGCACATCTGCTAATAGTCTGTTTCTTCGCAAAGGCAAGTCGCTAAATCTACACGCCTTCTCCAACTCAGACTGGACAGGTAATCGTGAAGATCGCTCCTCTACTACAGCATACATTGTGTTTTTAGGCTCCAATCCAATCTCATGGAGTTCTAAGAAGCAAAGAGTTGTTGCACGCTCGTCCACAAAAGCTGAATATCGCGTTACTGCTTCAGCTACTGTTGAAATTTGTTGGGTTCGTTATTTGCTTCCGGAGTTATCTCTCTTTCTCAAGGAACCGCCAGTTATCTATTGCGACAATCTTGGCGCGACCTATGTGTGTGCTAAACCAGTTTTTCATTCCAAAATGAAGCACATCGAGATTGACTATCATTTTGTTTGAAATCTCTGTTAACAGGGCCTCCTGCGTGTTTCTCACATTTCATCCCGAGACCAGCTGGTTGATCTTCTTACCAAGCCGCTTCCAAAAGCTCCATTTAAAGCACTACGGTCCAAGATTGGTATATCGGACTGATCTACCATCTTGCGGGGGCATATTAGCGATATCTCTTGATTGATATTAGGATATCCTGATTGATCTTCCATAACTTAGTATCTCAATCAGTGATTTAGTTTCTATTATGATTAGGAGAAGATCACAATTCTTTATTAGTTGATTCTTTCCTTATTTGTTGTTGCTCTCTTGTATAAATACACATTCATATTAATGAAATCATACACTTCTCTCCAGCAGTAAAGTTCTTTACCGAACACCTTTGACAAAAAATTACAGATTTTCTGTGTTTATGTACATATATTAACTTTTGAACACCTTAAACAAATGCCAAAGGTTAGCTCAAGTGGTTCAGGGTATTCCAAATTGTCTCTAGCATCCTAGGTTCGATTCTCAAGGACAACATTACTTTTTATATTTAGTTTTTGTTGTTTTCGAACCCCCCGTGTAAAAATCCTGAATACGCCACTGACCCCGATGTGTTGTAGGCGGACAACACGAGTGTGAATCTTGGCTGGTGGGACAACACGAGTGTGAATCTTGGCTGGTGTTACAAGTCTGGTATTTAAGCGGTGAAGGATTGAGGGGATATCTAGAAATTGAAAACAATGAATTTCTATGTTATAGATAAAAACGTGTACCTATATTAATACGGAAGCTGTACTTTACTTTATCAAAGTAAAAATCAAATACAGAAGCTACTTACTTGAAACTTTTGGAAATTTCGCTGGAGTACTACAGAGGAGGATTTACAATTTAAAAGGAGAATCTTTTTTTAAACCATCAATCTGAGAGGAGCCCTTTCAGTTTGATTAAGAGAGTGTAGCGTACCGTGAGGTTTTAAGAATTCCTAGTTTCAAGGACCTAAGTTTGCCCCAAAGGGAAACTATTTAAGTATTGGGATGAAAAAAGGCAAGATACTGTGGAATTTAGCTTTAGCTTTGGTGGAGCTTTGGCTTCCTAGTGGAAAGTTGATGAACACCTTCCTGCCAGAGTCAGTTACTCAACTCATCTAAAGTAACAAGATAAAGGTACTTGACTTTGAGAAATGTTACTGTAAAGCTTTGCATGGGTTAATTTTTTTTTTCCCAGAAAGTTGGTTGAAAATGGAAATTAGATAAAAACAACCTTACGTTTTTTAGAACAGAGCCCATCTTTAAGGAACTCAAAAGAAGAATAAGATAGAAAAAGGAAATACTCAATGCAAAAAAAAAAAAAAGCTTCAAAGAAGTGAAGCACTCTGGTAGCATATCTTCACTTTGCTTAAAGTTAAGAGAGTCCAGCTGTGAACAAGATGTATAATATCTTAGTGAAGCACTCTGATAGCATATCTTCCTCTCTTGAAGCTAGTTGGTTTCAATATACTCCCTATTTGGTACCTGGTTCCAGCTAGGTTTACTTTTTTTGGCTTTCACTCTGATTGAACTAATAGCTCAACATCGAAAATGTGAAAGCTGATCTTGGATTTTGAGCAAGTTCAGCTTGATTTAAATAGCTGCTAATGTGTGAATATTGTGCTATTGCAGGAGAATTCCTCCGACATTGGCGAATTTATCAAAATTAGATCTGCTAATCAGAAATGGATATGGGACTGCCATTGCGCGTGTGAAATTACTGAATTTGGTAATTCATCTATGTGAATACATTTCATATGCAGAACATATAGTATGGTCAAATAAAAAAATCTCTTTACTAATTAGAAAGTGGAAGTGCCTTATTCCAAAAAAAAAAAGAAAAAAGTAGAAGGTGGAAGGAAAAGAATACCAACAGAGTTTGGTTGTACTTTCTTAGTCAATCCAGTGGTAGAACTGAATGCTAGCATGCATTCTTGTTTTTTCCCTTCCTTTACTTCACATTTCATTGGTAATCAGTGCTTCGTGTAACGTAATACTATGGCAAACTTTTCATTTTATAACGAGTTGTATCATTGACTGCTAGGGATAACTATTTTGCCTCAACTATAATGCAGACCATGGGAGATAATTGACTGCTGGGGCACATGTACATATTAAATTACTAAATAAGTTTTTCTAGTTTAGCAAATTTAAATAGGGTTTAGTTTACCTTGGTTCACACTGATTCTGAGCCTAAATGCTAATTGTCGGTTAGCCTGACACTCAAAGCTCTATACAAAATTAAGAAAAATTAGCTTAGTGCTGATTGGCCTAAGCAAGTTAGTCCAATTCGACTCAACCTAGTCAAGGCCTCAAGGTTCTGCATTGTAAATTTTATTAGTTCTGGTGATCATGAAAAAAAGTTGCATATATCCTGATCATGAATTTTGGCAGAAGTAAATATAATGATTGTGGAATGCAGATCGAAAATAAACTTGTTCTCTCCAGCAAGTTTTCTATTGAGGGGCCTCTTCGAATGAAAGAGGAATACATTGAAGGGATATTTGAAACTCCGAAGGTAAAAGAGGATACCGTGCCTGAGCAACTAAGGGGTGCTTTGGATCAGGCTGCTAACACTCTTCAACAACTTCCTGTTCCCATCAGAGACAGTGTGTCCCGTGGGTTGAAAATTCCTCTTGGTAAGCACTTATTATCTCTTTCTGATTTGATCTTTGTCATCAACTATGAACAAACTCAGCCATTTAGACTAAGGTAGTGTATCTTGATAAGAGAGCTAAATAAGTGTAATAATGCACTATTCACAAACATATTTAAGCCTATGAACATATTAGATTGATGTTTTTCTTTTTTAATGAACATATAATAAGGGTAATTTATCTTTTGAATTTTTTGCCACTTCATCTCGCTGAATCTGTCCCATTTTTGCCTGGAAGCTTGAGCTCTTTACTTCATTTCTGCATTTATGTGTAAAGACAATATACTTGCTTCCAGTCAGATGACTCTCTTCCTGATTGTTCAGTTCTTTTCAACTACTTAGTAAACTCTATCTTGACATCTTAAAGTTCAAACGTGCTTAACCTTTCCTTAATTTATATTTGTGCTACTATTTTAGTCATATCTAATAGTTACTTTTTACAGGCGAGGCATTTCAAAGGCATTTTTGGCCCTTTTCCACGTAAATATAAGCAAACTAATAGAAAGGGTACATTTGTATGGGAAATAAAAAGAAGGAAAAACTAGCACGAAAAAATGACTGAATCTCTATACAAAATTGCATCCGTTGGGAATCAAACTGTTGTGCTCCCTCCAGCAACGCGCCTTCAAGTCAGGATTCCAACCAAAGCACCCACCGCATCTACTGAACTCTATATAGCCATTTTGCAGAAATTTCTATATAATAATATCTACGATATTAGGAATACTTGGTCCGATTTATGCAGTTGAATAAACTATTACATTTACTGCAATACTTATGCTAATGCATTGAACCAAAAAGTAAATATTAATTTCTGATGTTGGTTGTTTCATGTTTGAAAACAGATAGTTAGGAACGCGGCAGGAGAACCCGAGGTTCTAACAAGGTTGGATCCGGCCCCTGATCCAGAACCAATATCTGATTATGAGAGCTGAACTTCGTAGCTGTATTTAACGTTATACATCAGTATCATCATCCTACCTACCTTTTTTCTCTTCCACCAAGTATTGTATTGATAAAACCTCGCATCGAACAGGAGGTCATCCATCAATAAAGGAATTATAAAAAAGTTTCAACTTGTATAAATGTATGGTATTGTTGGGTTCGTGTACACAATGAAATTTGAAAATTTAGTTTCAAACCCAACAAACGACGAACTGCAGGATGATTATGTAATAATAATAAACACATGTTAACATACAACATGTAATAACCGTAATACTTCGAACGAAAACTTACGTTTTGTATAATCTGGAATCTTCTAGTAACGTCTGAGGGTGTGCACGCAACTATTCCTCGATTGCAAGTTCCAAGAACTTCGATGTAATCCTCTTTCAGAAAGCTAGAAAATTCGGTAGAGGTTCGAGAGTGAATATTTAATTCTGAGACTTAGAATGATATTAGAATAATTCTATTCTTGAATAATGAAAATGAACACCCTTTTATAGTTGCGTTTTAGAGTTTAAAACGCAGCCTAGGGTTCCCGTGGGCGGACCGTAAAGCGAGGCGATGGGCCTGATCGCTCATCGCCAGGCGTTGCGGCCCTGGTCCATTTTAAGACGTCGTCTCATTTTCGTTTTAATTAAATTCGAAATTCAATCTCGACTTAATTAAATAATCATTATTCATTCAAATGTCTTGATCATATATCGAACATTTATATTCTCTCATTACATCTAAATCGACGGAACAATTGACTTAGTGTTACCCTACAGGCCTTCATATATCGACAATAATCATATTAGGGTCTTCACGGAACTCCTAGACAGCACCGGAAGACGAACTCAGTATGTGAAGTATAGTTACACGAATCTGGTAAACTGAACCTCTATGTGGAAGACAAAATCATTTCATTCATGACACACTCGATCAAGTTTATGATCTGTCAAGTGTCTATCCAAATGGCTTGATCATTATATTTCATATATATTAGTTGATAACAAGACCATATCCTAGATATGTCTATTGTGCTGGCCAACGACTTAGTCAACCTAATATCATATGAGAATCTGAGTGTTCTCTCGAATATTCATTCGAGGAATGAATCATAATCTTGACTCAACTACTACCTTTAATTCACTTCGTAGCATACCCAATACATGTTGTATCTCAAACTATAAGACATTTGAGTTTAGGACAGGATCAAAGTAAAGGTAGGTGACATTAGGGGTGCACAATTTTCGGTCCGGACCGAAAAATTGGACCGGACCGACCCACTTTGGACCGGACCGAACCGGATCGAGATTATCGGTCCGGTCTTCGGTCCTTTAAAATTCTTGTTTCGGTTTTCGGTCCGGTCCGGTCTAGGGTCGGTCCGGTCCGGACCGATTTTTTTAATTTTTTTTTTTATATAATATATATAATTTATATAATTCCTAATATATATAATATATATAATATATATAATTCCTAATTTTCTAAATTCCTAATATATATAATATATATAATTTCTAATATATATAATTCCTAATTTTCTAATATATATAATATATATAATTCTAATATATATAATATATATAATTCCTAATATATATAATTCCTAATTTTCTAAATTCCTAATATATAATATATATATATATATAATTAGGTAGGGTTAAGGCAGTTTTTTTAAATTGAATTTCCAGTACTGAAATTGACATTCTCGGACACATTACCACAAAAATTTTACGTTGAAATCTATTGTACATCGCGAGATATTTAGATTTGAAAAGGAGAAAAACGTAACGATTTGGGGGAAAAGTGAAATTGAGGGGCAAGATGGACATTTTTGGAGAAATCCGGTGAGGCAAACGGATTTGGTATTATTCATCTCGAAAATATACGCGAAATCAAAAAAAAAATTAGATCAAACGGACGTCCGAGCGCAAAGTTATGACCATTTAAAGTTTCACTAATTTACAACTTATATTTGATATGTCAATACGTACGGGATGGTTGAAATTTGAGAAATTTGAGGTGGCCGAGTGGGGGGGAGAAATTTGGTAAGTGGGGAAATTTGAGGAGGAGGATTCGTCCATTCGGTCCGATGAAGCCGGACGAAAATGACCGGACCGGACCGAGAAATTCGGTCCGGTCTTCTGTCCGGAGAATCCGAATGTTCGGTCCGGTCCGATTCGGTCCGGTCCGGTCCGGTTTTGACCCTTTGTGCACCCCTAGGTGACATGCACTGATTGTGTAAAAAAACTTCACATTGTTAGTATGGAATCCCTCTATCCCGATTTATGTGACACCATTTGACTTGACACAGAGTTTAAGAAAGAGAAAAAGACTTTTGAAATGTGTGATTCAAAACAAGTCTTATATAAATGTGTGGCTGTAAATCAATCTCATAAAATTAAATTGTTTTTAAATATAGAAAGGTGATAATTCTTTTTGAGACAGATAAAAAAAATGATATCAAATAAATTGGGACAGAGGGAGTAATAAGTTAAATTTGTTGCAAAATATTTGCACTTATCTCATCAGATCGGAGTCATCTTGACATGGAAGGAGTTGTTGATATTAGTATAACAAATAGAATGATGTTAGGAGAGTTGGTATTATTAAGGCGGATCAAGCTTTGACCTGCTAAAATTTTGATTCGTCCTGCCCCATGTTGTAATACTTTTCAAAAAAAATTGTCCATGTCTTGTCCCGCCTCGTTAAGCGTTGCTCGTACCCGCCTTATCTTTCATTTATATTGATTGTAGGTTACATGGAAGGAGCCGTTTGAATAGAAAAAGTTGAAGGTTTTCTATATTTATTTACCAATCTCCTCTAATCGAAAAGGATCATAAAACTAAAATAACATTTATAATAAGCCATACAATCGATGTCCCTCAATAAATTCCAATAAAACAGTAAAAATTATCCTCATTTAGTACATACGTACTTTCGCGACAGGACATGATTAGAATTCCATATACTTAACATAATCTCATTTTCATCAGTAAACAAAAAAAAAAAACTCAATTTATTTTCTTTTTGTTTTTATTTGTTTGTCAGTTTTTAATTGAGGTATTCGATGAAATCCCATTGCCGTTTGCATTGTGATTGCTAATCATAGTACTTAATCCGAACAATCATAATCTCCAACTATCTTGCTAGCTGTTCACTTTCTAATTAATACTAATAACTTGGAAACAGTCACTTCTTTTAGCAAATTTTGTATCTTTTGAAAAGTTAAAGTGAACTTTTAAATGTATTTTTACCCACTTTATATAACCGATTTTTCTTTTTAATTAGTCCCAATATATTTTCTTATTTGACAGTAATTTAACTTTACATTTTACCTTTTATGCTTAACGAGATGATTTATAACTATATAAATATCTTTGATTTATTTTAGATCACAAAATTCAAAAGTCTTTCTTTTATTTTTTAAACTTCGTGTTCAGTTAAACTATATTGTATAAATTAAGACGGATGGAGTAGTAAAATTAAGGAGGATTTTGTTGAACGTACATACGTACTGTGCCGAACACTATTTGACCATCCTTTCACTCCAGCTACATAATTGTTTTTTTCTAATTACTCTATACAATAAAATGTCTATAATGTTGCAAAATCATGCATAGAGAGATATTGCAATGTAAATACTGGATCTTGGCATAACTCAACCCCAAAAGTTAGTTTGTATGGTGAAGATTGTACAAGTTCATATAAAAAGTGCATGTTTCCATTCCATATCCGATGTTGGATTCTTAACACTCTCACGCACGCCCAGACCTTGTTAAATGGAGCTTGAATAATATAATTTGGGGGCCTAACATTGATGAACAAAAAATTAAAATTAGTCTGGTTTTAATACCATGTAAAGAATTGATCTTAGGTCTAACTCATCTCCAAAAGCTAGCTTATAGGGTGAAGATTGTCTAAATTCATATAAAAAAATCATGTTTTCATTTTATTTATGACGTGAGACTCTTAGCCACATAAATTAGTAGCTAGTAACATACTTCATGCCGTAATGAGTCAAATGTAGTTCAATATCAATATATTATTAATGTGGCATTAAAAGATAGTTGTTAAGGTAAGATCAGACTTCATATACTTACAAGAAAAGGCCCACATGGAAGAAACAAAAAACTTAGTGATTGAGTAAAGCATCCAATAGAAAACTATAACAACAAAACAGATACTCCTATTCAACAGCAATGAAATGTATCCAAATGGAGCACACGGGGTAATAGTAGCATTTTCTCAACACAGGAATTAAAATCAAGACTGTTCCTAGTTAGAAAACGTCCCAATCAAATTATGACTTTTAAATTGAGTTCCGAATTAGTAGATACTGTCAAAGAAAGTGACAATATGATACACAAAAAGATAGAGACTCATCAAATGGTAAAGGGCAATAAAGCTTTTGCACATCTCAATCAGAAAAGAATCAAGGAAAAATAAAGGCTACAACCAGTAGCTAACATTCTTGTATGCGTATACAACAAAGAGCTCTTAAACTTAATATAACTGAAGATCCGTACGTCAACACTTAATTAATTAGCCAGAAAAAGAAAATGGAATAATGATCAAGAATTGGCTTAACCAAGAAGACTAAACTCTAAAAACCCAATGGAACAAAAAATACATAGAAAATTAAGCAAATACTACTCATTAATAAATCAAATCCTCTCTCAAGCTAATTAACTATTCAGGGCACCATATAGGTCTAGAAAATCGAACTGTCTCACGATTTCAATCCGATTAGAATAACTTCTTCTTAGCAATTCAAGTATCAGTTGAATAGCGATACGGTTGAATCAAGCTAGTGGAGCTTCTCCATAAGCATCCAAATGATTAGTGATATTAGCATCCAAAGGGAGTAACGGAAGTTGATTAAACTCTTGCATTAAACCATCAAATTCTTGAAAACCACCTAAAAACCCTCCTCCATAATTTGCATTCCTCCATATATCTTCTTCTTCTACTTTAATCCTTTCTCTCATTAACTCTGAAGGATAATTAAACCCACTCCTAATTAGCTCCAATTTGTTGGGAACTAACTTTTTACTAGTACTAATTCTTGATCTTTTCTTGATATTGTTGTTGTTCTTTTTTATCTCTGATGGCTTCCCTGTGAGTCTTTGAACAAGTTCTCGAAAATTCGCCACGTCCGTCTTGATGATCTCAGGTGCATATATGTGAATTATGCGGATTTTTGGCTTCAAGTTGGATATATTTTGAGAATTCTTGTTCATCCTTAGAGGTGTTGATGGACTTGTTCTTGAAATATGGTTTTGTTTGTGTGTTATTGCTCCACCATCTTCTATGTTGTACATCATTTTTATTGCAATTTTGTAGAGAGGTGAAGGGAAAAAGGAAGAGGAATAATGAGATGTTGAATATGATTGAAATAGAAGGAAGTGAGGTTTATATATATATAGTGGAAGGAAGGATATTTTAAAAAGATTTTTTATTGAAGTGTTGGACGACGAGGAGAAAGTTTTAAAAGAAAAACAAGATGTACGTTTGAGGCAAGGATTGGATGAACCCTTTTCTGACATAGTACAAAGGGAGAGAGTCAATAAAGAATAGAACTCAATGGTCCCCCAAGGATTCTTTTGTTTGTATTATTATATATTCGGTGTTTGATATTCGCTTTGACGCTCGATAAATTCAGACACGTCGAGAAGTTTGATTTTGGGGTAAAGTGTTTTTTACAAAAGACTACTATATATTCAAGATTTGAATTTGAGATCAAAATTAAAAATAGAAAAGTATTTATCACTTCATCATATAACCTTTGATGGCCATATGATCATGTACTATGATGTTTATATCCTTGCTTAAAATTACTAGAATGTCCCTTTTATTTATCACAAATCTAATACGAAAATTCGTGTAAGTTCTTCTATGATTAGTACAAAAACATAGTGGCCAACTTGTTGAATGAAATCTCAAATAAATGGCTTCCACCACTTGGCCTATGGAGCCTTAATAAAACCCTTTATTATATTTTCTCCAAATTTTGGGGAAATTGACTTTGATCATATATATATATCTCTTTTTGTTTTCGTTTATTAAGGATGGATTTGGATAAATTTGATCTAGTTCAGAAAATATAAAAGCATTATACAATATATAATTTTAACAGATGGAAGCATTATTAACGCTCATCCATCACAAGCTTAGTTTAACACAACATTTACTAGATAATCTTAACTAGTGCGTAGTAAGAATTAAAACCGGAAGACTGATCCCGAATATATTTATTTCTTAGAGATAATAGATAGATTCAAATTGAAAATATTATGTATGTTGAAAATATATAATTAAGTATTAAAAGGTGTCTTTTTTCTAACGACTTAGGTTTTTAGATGAAATGGTCACACACACTTCAATAGTGTATATATATAAGAATAAATGACACTTGTTATTATAGTGATTTATTCGTTCACTTTTTTAGAAATTAACACCGTTTATAAGAAAATTAGCGTAAGACACTGAGTAATTGGTAAGATAAAAAGGAAATGTATAAGTAGGTGATTCCAATCACTAGATAACATGAACTTCTCCATGGTTTTGTAACAAGAAAACAAAAGGTCATGGCCTGCATTACAAGTGTGGTCCTTTTGTAAGGATATGTCCGTTTCTCAGATTCAGACATAATCTCCAAATATCTTAGTACATACAACAATATATGTCTTTCCCAAGATACTAAAATCACCACTGCTGATTACTCAACATGTTTCCAATAACCTAAAATTAATATTCCAACTTGCAATTTAAAATGACTACGTTCTTAAGTCTCAAAAGATCCCTAATAGTACCTTAAAATTATGATAACAATAAAATTAGTTGTAATAAGTTTATAATCTCAGATTCACCAGACTCGTTATAAAATAATAAAATAATCAATTGTTTTTTCTGTTTACCAGTTTGTGATCCAATGCGAATTCATTTATTCCATATTGCCGGTTGCATTAGAAAGTAATAATCACTAGTAACTGATGGAACTATCAGAATAATTCTAACAATCATAATCTCCAACTATCTTGTTGTTCACTTACTAATTTTATACTCCCGTCATTTCAATTTATGTGGCGATATTTTTTCAGTCCGTTCTAAAAGGAATAACTTTTTTTTTAATTTCGGAACTAAATTAATTTGAACTTCTTATTTAATCCTTAATGACAAGATTTTATATCTACACAAATATTATGACATGCTTAACATTCGAAAGTCTTTTTTTTTTCTTAAACTCTGTATTCAGTCAAACTAATTTCATTTTAATAACTTTCATTTTTAGTCTATTAAAAAAAGATTGACACAATTTATCTTTTTGAAAATTATTTAACCTTATCATCTCCATTTTATCTTAATGCATGAAAAGATTTGTTCTGATTAACTTGATATAAAGTAATATAAACCCATTCTTTTGTAAGGAGATAACAGAACGAAAGATAAGTGGGATTACATTTTAAAAGATAGTTTTGATACTTTATATATGTTTGAGTTAACAAACAATTACACAATATTTTTTATATATATACATATATCAAAAATATTGTGTAATTGTTTAAATTTCTTGTTAACTCAAACACAATTACATAAAATAGGATGGAATGGCTAATAAGGATACTAATTATTAAATTGAGCAATTTCTTTAGTTTGTTATATGTATCACCTACTTGAACGGTAGAGGTACAGAATTGCAAGATCGGTATAAACGGTGAAGATCCTCCGTAGCAAAAAAGATAATAACCGTCCAATCTGCACGTGTAATATATATGAGATAAGCGTATCTTCACTGTTTCAAACATTGGGCCCAGTTGAGGCCCACCTAAATCTCGCCGAACGTCATACTGGATTACGAAACTCGAGCCTCGTGTGCCGGCCCACTTGACCTTGAGACACACACATGTTGTGTCTCCACGTGGCAAATCAGTTGCGTTCCCCAAGCGGGAGCCAGCAAAATGAAATGTTTAAATTTATTTGTGACGTGTCATCCATGACCGGCCGTTGGGGTGCACGATTGCTGCTTAGCTGGAATATTCACACTTTTTCCTATACCTGTCTACCGGTCCGGGTTGACCCGAAACCGGACCGGTTGACCCGGTAGTCAATCCGGCCCGGCCCGGTAAGGGCATACCGGGTTGGGAGTTGGATTGGCCCCCAACCCGCACGGGTTAGGTAAAACCCAGTAAGCCGGGCCAGGTTAGGCAGAACGAAAACCTGGTTCATTCTGGACAACCGGACCGGATCGGACCGGTAACAAAAAAAAAAAAAGTTTTGCCCAAACGGTATTGTTACCGTTGGGACTTTGGGAGGTGGAGTGTGCAACGGTCATTTCGACCGTTGACTTGTTTTTTTTTTTTGTTTATTTATTTTTTTTACTTACATTTTTACCCTTTACAAAATCTATAAATTCTCTACATTTTTTCATTTTTATCACACAACATTTCTCTCAATTCTCTTATTCTCAATTTCTCATACTCTCTTAATCATCTTTATTATCAATTTTCAAGTTATTATTATTATTAGTTTTCAAATTCAAAGTAGCAAGACGCAAGACTTCGAGCTTCGAGTTTCAACTTTCAATTGAATTCTGAATCAAGTTTGGTACACTCGTTTCATTATCTAATTATTTTATTAAATTGCCATATTTATTTGTTGATTATTTAAATATTTTATAATGTCTTTACTAAGGGGAATTGCGTCGGAATTCATAGTAAATCTAGTTCAAGGGTAAAAAATCAGGTTCTTCATCATCTAATCAAAATATAGATTATGATCAAATGCAAGAAGATTTTGGAATGAAGATAATCGTATGATAACGTTCAATTAGATGATATTGATGAACTTGAAGAAACGAGCAAGAACCTCCTACACCTACTAGTGTTCTTCACATCGATGTTGAGTGCTGCTAGTGGGAGTCGTAGTCGTCGTCGTAGCCCTCCTTTACCGTAACGATGCAAGAAAAAAAGAGTAAAGTGTGGATCTTTTATGATAAAGTTGTGAGTCTTGATAGAGTTAAATGTAATATTTGTGGGAGAACTTATAAACATAAGGCGATGGGTGGTGACGGGGGCGGGCACTATAGGTAGACATATAAAACACGATCATACACGATGGGATGTTGTCTCGATTTAGAACCCGGTCACAACGGCAATCCATTAAGCGGGGGTGGCTAAGTACGATCCAAAAAAGGATCGCATTGAATTAGCAAAATGATTGTCGGAGGTTGTTTACCTTTTTCTTTTGCTTCTTCTTCATATTTAATTACATATATTCAAAGAGTATATAATCCTTTTTTTTAAAGGTGTTCCTCGTAGTACTACTAGAGCCGATATTTTTAGACTTCATAATGATTATGTTATTTTCTTGCAATATTTGTTTGCTAACCTTCCATGCCATGTTAGTTTTACTTGGACATTGGACATCGTTGAGCAGTTATGATTATTTAAAATTACTTGTCATTGGATTGATGAAAATTTTAGAATGGAAAAACGTATTATTGCTTTGCGTTTATGAGGATCAAAGTCATACTGGAAAATATATAAGCGAAACTATTTGTTTTTATGCCCAAAAATATAATCTTTATAATAAAATAATCTGTGTATCATTCGATAATGCATCTAATAATACTGTTGCTGTAGATTTTTTAAAAGCGGAAGTACAACCACCACTTCCTGATATATTTCATGTTCGTTGTGCTTGTCATATTTATAATTTAATTGTTAAAAAGTGATATTGATTTATTTTCACCTGAAATAAAACTTGTCAAAAGAGTTGTTGGAGTTATTCAGGGTAATAATAGGAAAAATAGAATTATAGAATTTAAAGAAAAATGTAAACAATTTAATTTGAGACCTAAATTCATGCCAGAAGAGATTATTACACGGTGGAATTATACTTATTTATTTTTAAAAGAATGTTATAAGTATAAAGACCCCATAACACATGTTGCAAATGCGCATTGTAAGAACGTGATGTATATGTTAGCAAGCGAACATTGGAAATCAATTGGTGAACTTTTAAAAAATTTACGTAAATTTTACACTGCAACTGTTGAATTTTCAGGATCTTATTACCCAACAGTTTGTAATGCTTTAGCTCATATAGGCATAGCTGAAATTTCATATTTACTTTATGGTTTAAAATCAAATGTGAAATATAAAGATGCAGTTACAGTTATGTTTGAAAAGTTTAAAAAATATGTTTTCCCTATTCCTGATGTTTATTGTATTGGTGCAGTCTTAAATCCTTCTATTAAAAAAGTAAATTGTCATAATTTAATATATAGTTTATATACTTATATGGAAATAGGTGAAACAGAAACTCCATCTTCATTTGATTGCATAAGTAAACTTGATACTAATTTAACTACATTATATGAATATTATACTACATTACATGATAACACCAACTCTGCTACTAATATTCCTTCTAGTTCTGCTTCTGTGTCTACACCTGCAGGATTCAATGCTGATGACGATGAAGAAGAATCTTTAGACATATTGAGCACTTTTACAACACAAGCAACCACAAGCCGATCTTGCGATGAGATGCAATTTTATTTGCAAAAGCAGAGTCGAAGAAAATTTTGACCGCTTTACAATGGTGGCGGGATAACAAAAGGCAATTTCCAGACTTGCGATGGCGGGATGTTCTTAATGTGTCGATCTCAACAGTGGCTTCTGAAAGTGCATTTAGCCAAGCACGAGATCAAATAGGAGACACACGTCACTCATTGAGTGGAAGCACATTAGAAGTGTTAGTCTGCTTAAGGGATTGGATCAGATCATAGAGAAGAAATCAAGGATGTGGAGACGTTAATTCTCCGGAAGATGAAGAAATAGGCAATATTTTGGAAGGCGGGAGCGGAGGCGGGGCGGAATTAATACTCGGATTTAGAGGCTATGGAGCATAACCAATTCAATCAACCTATAGATTACGAAGAACTTGCAAGAAGGATGCATAATATGTAAATAAAATTATTATTACTTCATTATGTACTCTTATTAACGTTATGAAAGTTCAAAAGTTTACATCTTATCATTAATTTTAATTTTACTATCTATTTAGTTGTTAATCTGTTATTACTTATTTGTTAACTTATATCTACTAATCTAATAAATTAATAAAAGTATAATTACAAATTTACAATATAAAGTTATAAACTATAAAGTATAAAGTATAAAGTTATAAACTATAAAATAAAAAGTTAACTTTAAAGTTTCAATTTTAATATATACAACTAAATTATATAGTATATTATTATATTACATATTTAAATTGAATTTAGTTTATATTATAGAAAATAAATACTAGAAATAAAAAAAATATATATATATAAACTGGCCAGAGGGACCGGTGACCGACTGAATCAGAACTAACCTGACTTGAGCACAGACCTAGAATCGATCCGGGAACCGATTAAACCCTAGGAGCTACGGCCCGATTCGGCCCGTTAGACACCTATACTTTTTCCTCTAACATGCGACTTGGTTCTACTTGAAAAACACTTTGCTCTTTGTTTTTCCTTTTTTCCCCTTAAATAAATGCACCTATTTTGGGTGGTCTTTAATTTTTGCCCTTCAAATTCGTGTTCTTTTGCCGCGACATAATTAAAATTTTGCAAAGTATAATTAGCGTTTAACTTCAACATATATATCATAACATCCCCACAAACTATGTCGGATAAGACATAATTTTCAACACTCAACATAATATGAAAAAATACATAATTTCAAATTTCGACGACATAATTAGCGTTTAACTTCAACATATGTATCATAACATCCACACAAACTTTGTCGGATAAGGCATAATTTCCAACACTCAACATAATCTAAAAAAATTATGGTAAAATTATATCGCATAACTTAATTCCTACATAATTTATGTTGCGCGAGGTAAAACTTTAGTTTTCGAAGTAAAAAATATTATAGAGGCTGCCTTGCAAAATAGATCTGGATATTTTCATAAAATAAACACCAAAAGCAAAAATTAAGGATTGCGGATGTGAAGGGCAAAAATTAAAGACCAGTGCATTTGAATGGAAATCCGCGAAAAAATGATGGGGAAGCTTTTGATTACCTATATTGTCCCATACAGAAAAGCCCAAAAGTTTAATCAGGCCCAAGGGCCAAGGCCACTCTAGGAGGTCCAGGACACAGTTTCCACTTTCCACCAACAATTTTTCAGGTTAAATGATTTTTCTGGTTTGATTCAAGTTTTTACGTACTACAATGCGCAAATGATGACAGCAAACCGAAAAATAATATCGACTTACTAATGAGTAATTTCTATCTCGTCTTAAAACAAGAAATCTATTTTGTTCATGCATTTGCTGAGTTAATCTTCTCTCCTACATTCTAAGAAAAACTTCTTAGAGAACTCAAAAGTGAAAGGCAGTTTAAATGAATGGATTCTAACTTTGGCTACGTGAAAGAGGGCACCTCATTACATGCATATACAGATATACTCCGCTCTTTATATAGGTACCAATCGTTTCCTCCTGTTTTTTCCCTTCTCTTTTACCCACGCCAGTTGAAAACATACTAGGAGTTACCATATCAAATCAGCAGCTCAAAAACAATACCAAATGGATAAAAGGAAATCAGAGAAATAAGCTTCTAACACAAACATGCATTACTGCAACTAGAACCTCCGCTTTTATAAAATGTCAAAACCAAGCCTGAATACTAAATAAAACTCAGTTCTTACCAGTGCCCAAAATTGAGAATAATACAATGAATCATACAACTGGGCCTGCTAAAAAGCTAGGTACTACAAAAAGTGAAGCAGACTACTAAAGTCACACCCCTGTTTTCTGCAATTCAGTAGCACCATGGGCAAAGTGGCACCTGTCTCCAAAAGTGCAAGACCCTTTGGTAAAATTCTCACACAACTTTGTCTTGTAGTTGCTCCTTGGAGGAGCGGCGCCACCAGGATTTGCATGTGCTCTTCCAAGGCCACCACTTACTGGACCAAGGCTGTTGATCAAGTCCCTTACCATGGCACTAGCCTGAGAAATTTGTTCAAATGTGCCCTCTAATTCAATGTTTCGGAGATTTGCATCTGTTTCATGATCCCGGATTGCCAGCTTGGCTCCTGTCTGCCTACAAATCTGCTTAGAGTTCACTCCACTCTTTCCAATGATGGGTCCAGCAAGGGAAGCGTCTACGCTGATCTTTGCAGTGGCTGTTGTACCAAAGCTAGCAGCAGGACCTGAAACAGCAGGCTCCATCCGCCCACCAAAACGACCTGGCATAGATCCAAACCCCATTGCACGTGGATCCTCCTGTGAAGGCGCGATAGGCTTTCCAATTTCCCAGTCCCCATGGGCAAAATTGCATTTGTCTCCAAATTTGCAACCCTCTGCCGTGTTGAATTTGTTGCAAAGTTTGGTTTTCACAGCAGGAGCATTTCCATTGGAGTTGGGGGGTGCTGCAGCATTTCTCAATGATGGAGCCGGTGCCAATTTCATCATCTGCGCCACCGCATTATAGCCACCGGGGACGTAATGAAGAAAATGGCAGCTCTCACCAAAGGGGCAGCCGGCAGTGCTGCAACCAAAAAAAATCAAACATAAACTTCAAACCATTCAAAACCCAAATTTCCATCTCAACTAGACAGAATAGATAATGCAGGCACAGCAGATGGAAGGCAGTTACAATTCCAGACAACTGGGTTAGGATACTACAACAAAGTATTTCATCTGCAATACTTGCCCAACCACAAAGCAAAAGTGCCTTTCACAGCAAGCCCAACTCAGGTCTCTTGTCCAGCGGCTAAGTGACAGGTTTAACAATTATGATTCCAGAAAACAATATACACAAACAAGACATATACCAAGAAAGTAGGGGTCTATGAGTCCTAAGTTCCAACTTCCAGGAATAGGAAGAGAACCTCTTTACTTTGCCCCGCTTGTGGAAAACAAAATAAGATACCCAGTCAGACCAACACAGAACAGGAAAGAATAATAATGAGATCATTATCAAAAAAAAACTTGTCCAAAAAATCCCGCGTTTTGACCACTCAGCGCAATGGGGATATACTAACAGATAAAAAAAGGCAAAAGAAGAGCATTGTACAAATACATATGTCAAAGATACAAATCATACGCACAGCATCCATAAAAGGAACCGGTGTTCAGATACAGTATTTGCATCCTGATTAAATTCTCAGATACAGTGCCAAAACTGAATACAGTATCTTATAAATAAAAGGAACCGGTGTTCAGATACAGTATTTGCATCCTGATTAAATTCTCAGATACAGTGCCAAAACTGAATACAGTATCTTATAACAAGTATAACCTATTCATTCTTTAAACAATATAACTAAACTATCTTATAAACCTTTGTAGGAGTATTCATTAGCACCAAAAATGACAGCAATATCACATGTAGAAAGTTAGTCCCAGAACTACAAAAGAATACAGGGTACACTGAAGAAGCACATCAAATAAAGAAGTAGAATTGGACCTCACAGGTACCTCTGGGTATCATTCTACAACTTAAAAGTTTACCAGTAATTCACTTACTGGAAGACCAGCTAAACTGTTTTTCAACATTAACTTGACTTACTGCCAGACTTAGTATCAAAAGAATATTACATGTGAAGCCTTTAAATTGTTAACAACTATCCTCTTTAGACGGTTAAAAATAACTTATAGTAACATTATAGTACACAGTGGCGGAGCCAAAAGTTTCACTACGGGGTTCAAAATATGAAGAACTGAACTAACAAAGAAGCTAAGGGGATTCAACATCTACTATGTCTATATATACATAAAAAATATCAATCTTAAATATAGTGTAATTTTCCTCCGAAGAAATTAGTCGTATGAACACCCTTGCTCCCACTTGGCTCGCTCCTGAAAGTACATCTAAGTAAATGAAAGTGGGCCACATACCTGTTTTCAAATGCATAACTGAAAGGCTGATAACACCCCATTACAGTATAAATTAGGTAGAGATTAAGAAGATTGGTGGCTTATTATAAACCATTTCACATTCCTCCAAAGTGCATTATAGCTGGAAATATTTATCTCAACAAAAATTGTTAACAAACAATTGAATAGTCATTAAGCTTCGGCGGCAATTTTAGCTTTTGACAGCCTCACAAGCTGATAAGCATAAACCTACATCTTTTCAGCTTGTGTCATAGTGGAAATATTAGCAATTATAAATGTTGCAATTGACATTAACTTAAAGTCCATAGTAAATTAAAGTTCATTAGGTAGACAAAGATTTGAACCTGAAAAACTTCGTGCATGGCTTCGATTTGCTGCCTATACCACTTGATAAGGAGTCCATTTCTGTTGAACCAAATTAATTATTTATCCCAGTTAGAAATCTTGCTCTTAGAATTAATTATAGGTGAAAATTAGACAGATATCATATTTCTTATTACCAGTACAATACAACTAAATTGTAGTTGTTGAAAACTTAGAAAGAAGCTAAACAATTATAAGAGAGGATCACCAAATCTTCTCAAGTCCACATTATCAGAGAAGCAATGGTAGGCATTGGTAGCTATATTGCATCATAAATTCAGTATCTTTTTCCATCTGGAGTAATAAGTACATAGGCATATCCAAATTTGATGGGTTCAACATTAACATTTTTACTCTTGAACTCATCACAATATCAAAACTGTTGGATTTAGCAGAATTGATGTTTACATTCTCCATCCGCCGCTACACGTGTATGTTTTGAGAAGATATGTCATTCCCATCGTAGAAGCAAGGATAACTAAGTTACATACTATAATGTACAACCCTTTAAAAGAATAACAGAACATTCATTGAGCTGTTCCTTCAGCCCTGATGAGTTAAACTACAAAATCTGATATATTTTTGGGTAAACAGAATCTGACAGAAAGTTCTACATTATATTCTACTCGCTCCATGTTACTCACTCCGCTTCAATTTGTTTGTCTTAGTTACTATTTGGTCAATCAAAGGATATTTTCTTTGACCATATTTTTTCAAATATAGTCTAAATATTTTTGAATTGTTAAGACTTATAGTACTTTTTATATAATTTCTAAATATTTTATTTTATTTCAAAAATATGAAAATTCTATGTGCGGATTCACGCGGAACATTAGCTAGCTTGATCACGGTACTCTGATCAAGCCAAACAAATTGAAACAAAGGGAGTATATATTAGTAAAACTAAGGGTGTCCGGTGGGCCGGGTCGGCCCGATCCCCAAAGGTTAAAAAAATTGTCAGGGAAAGGTTAACAAAATTGTCAGGGTCGGGCTCAACCTCGAGACGGGGCCTGGGATCGTCCCGCACGTCCCGATCCGCCGCATCCAAGTCACGTCCCGATCCCCTTTGCAAATAACTGTTACAACAATGGCCAAATTTCGATCGAGCATAACGGCCATTTTTGTCACGCCCCATAAACCCACATACCCCGTTAATATTTATTTTTAACCCCTAAGTTAATATATTTAAGTTTTAACCCTATTTTCCAACTATAAATAACTCTTTTTCCTCGTTATTTTTCTCACAAATCTTAATACAATCTCTCTAGTCTCTCAATTTATCTCTCTACAATTCTACAAATCTTTCAACTATTAAATATTATATCAAAGTTAAAAAATTTGGAGTGAAGTTGGCAACTAGCTTGACGATCACCCATCGAGCAAAGTTTCAATTTTCAACCTAGATTACACGTCGACGTTACGTCGGCGTTTGGTACCTCCATTCCTTCTTTAAATTATTATTGTTACTTAGTTTTAATTATAACACTTAATTTCATTTATTTTAATTATTTACTTGTATAATTAAAATGGAAGGATTTAAACGTATGATTACGGGTAAGGGTGCTTCTATTAGTAGGGGTAATAAGGGTACTTTTTCTAGTAATCTTGTTACTAGTCGCGATGATTTGATTGATTTCAGTCATATTGTTGATACTGCTTTTTTTAATGATATATCATTTGATGATGAAGTAGATGAATCAGACTTTGATTTAGAAGACTTTGATTTAGATGATATTATAGATAACACACCCACTAGTGCATATCAACCTCAGGCTCAGACCGAGTCTCAGCCTGAAACTACAACTGAAATGCCTCATATTCCCCCTAGTATTAATCGAGGCCCCACAAAACAAAAATTAAAATCACGTGCATGACATTTTTTTTTAAAATCGAAAAACGCCAGGATGGGACGAGAGGATTGTTTAGACATGTATAGGGTTGTTATCGGTCCGGATACACCCGAGAACCGGATTGAAATACCCAGACCGATACTCGAACCGAAAAGTTAACGACCCAGATACGAGTACCAGACATAAGAATTCAGACCGATAAGGATCCCGTCCGGCAACCCAATCTAATTACCCGATAATTTATATGTCATCAGTCCCGGTCCGATACCCGGTAACTATCTTATCAATCCTTGAAATATTGCAATTATATATTGTTGTAAGTTTGTTAATATGTATTATGTAAAGCAGTCAAGGTAGTAAAGCAGGGATTTTTATAAAAAAATTATAAGTAAAGCAAAGATTTTTAAGTAAAGCATGAATTTTAATATTTCGGACAGGAAATAGTATCAAGAACCGGACCGGTAACCTTATCGATCCGGTCCCGGATCTCTTTTCAGGACCAAATTCTTATCGGTCCGGTTCCGGTATGTCGATACCCGGACCGATAACAACCCTAGACATATACAAGGCGCACCGATAACAGCCCTAGACATATACAAGGCGCACCGATAACTAGGTGGAATCAATACAAGGCTCAAAAATTGGGTTTTTTAATGTCATCTGAGTAGGGACAAGGTTCTCATAGTGTCCCCGACATAATACAAGGTCAGATTAACCCGATGACGGGGGGATTTTTGGTCCTAAATATGATAAAAATAAAGATACGAAAAATATAGCAAAATTAATTGCAGTGGAGGGTTTGTCTTTTTCATTTCCTTCCACTCTTGATTTTGTTCATTACATTCGAGAAACATATAATCCTGCTTTTAATGGTTTTTCTAGATCAACTGTTCGAAGGGATGTTTTTTAATTTGCAAGTGAATATCAATAGTATTTACGCTATACACTATATCATTTTAATGGCAAAGTGACTATCACTTCTTACATAAGCCGTAGTACTGACAAAAATGATTATTTAACGATAACATGTCATTGGATAGATCAAAATTGATCTACGCAAAAATGAATTTTAGCATATAGATATATAGATGATAGGCACACTGGAACATTTATTGCACAAAATATTAATGAAATTTATAATTATTATGGAATTAATGATAAAATTATGACTATTGCAGTAGATGTGTGCGATATTTATAACTTAGTTGTAAAGATGGCTTAAAACCTTTTAAAAGCATTCTTGATAAAATACAATTTGCTATAAATTTTATTTTTACATGTAATAAAATACAAAGACCAAAGAGTATAAAAATCATGACTATTACAGTAGATGTGTGTGCGATATTTATAACTTAGTTGTAAAGGATAGCTTAAAACCTTTTGAAAGCATTCTTGATAAAATACAGTTTGCTATAAATTTTATTTTTACATGTAATAAAATACAAAGACCAAAGAGTATAAAAAACATGCCATGATTGTGGATTATCATATAGAAAAATTCCAGAAGAAGTTTCGACTGGGTGAAATTCTCTGTATGAGCAACTACTTGTTGCTTACGACTACAGACAGTCTATTACTTTATTATTTAACACCCATAATAAAATCCAACGGATATGCTTGTAGATAGTGGTTGGGATAACATTTTAGAACTTGATGAATTTTTAGAGAAATTTTATCAAGCTACTCAAGAATTTTCCGGTATTTATTATCGTATTATTTCAAATATGTTATTTTATATAGCACTAATATTTTTGTTACTTGATGAATATATGCAAAAACCAACTTATAAGACATCTATTGAAAAAATGTTTAAAAAATACTTTTTTCCTATCTCACGCCCCAACCCGACCACGTTCGGGCGGGGTTGTGGGACGGGACGTCTTCCCGTCCTTCATGGGACGCCGGAACCCGAGTCCCGCCCCTCCCGCCGTGACCCGCCCAGTTGGACACCCATAAGTAAAACTGAGTTTTTCCTCATAAAATAGAAATTCTGTTTCTTTTTTTTTCTCCTTGAGAGTAAATCCTATCAATTGTACCAATAGAAGTTCAAAGGACGTGCCATGCTACACACATATGTACCAGATAACCACCCCGAATCTAACAAAAAACATATACGAATAACCTAACACAAGACATGTAATGAATCCTTATAAATATTTCCAATAACAAAAGCATATAAAACAAGCTAAGCAACAACACAAACAAGCATGAATTCAACAACCAAAAATATATCAACGGAAAATATACGAAACTATAATGTATAAACCTGGCTTATATTTCTTAGCACCGCCATTGACGTTAGCACCAGCATCGTTTCTCGTCCTCTTTCGGAAGTCCATAGCTTAACCTTATCTCACAAATCAAGTAAACAAAATTGATTACTTATAAGCTAAATAGAGCCCAAAATCTACCTAAACAGAATTAGGAAGATTATGTAATAAGCGGGCCAAAACCGGAAACCCGAAACTATAGAACTAGGGTTTTTAGTGAACTAGGGGGGCGGTGTATATGAGGTTTTATGGATTTGTAAATTGGGGTTTAAATGTGGTTAAGAGTGTGAATTTGGATTCCGCGCGGGATTTTCTGAAAATATTTGGCAAAGGAAAAGTCACGTGCTGTGATGTCAGAGCACACGTCACTCATGGTTTATAGACTATCTTTTTAGGGCTCTTTTCCCTTTGGACTTTTTTGACATGTGGGAGTTAATAACGGGTCATTTGCCCTTGAAATTTGAGATTTTTATTTTTTTTCCCTTTATTATTTTTTACGCGCCTTAATTAAAATTTTGTTCGGCATAATTAGTGTTTATCTTCGGCATATGTATCATACACAACTCAAAGATTATGATAGATAAGGCATAATTGTCAACACTCAACATAATATAAAAAAAAATATAATTGCATATTTCGGCGGGTTTAATTAGCGTTTAATTTCAACATATGTATCATAACATTCACATAAATTATGTCGGATAAGGCATAATTTCCAACACTCAATATAATTTTAAAAATACTATAAAACTATGTCTCATAACTTAATTCATACGTAATTTATGTCGTGTGAGTCAAAAATTTAATTTTGGAAAAAAACTATTATAAAGATCATGCCTTGTGAAATAAACCTCGATATTTTCATAAAATAGATAGAAAGAGCAAACATTAAAAACCACAAATATGAAGGGCAAAAATTAAATACCAATGCGTTTGAGGGGTAATCCGCAAAAAATCGTAATAGGCCCATAATGTGTAGAAGTCCCAAGTGGTTGATTTATGGCTCGTTTGGTACAACTTATTAAAAAGAACTTTTAGAAGTAGAGCTTTTAGGAGTAGGGCTTTTATCAAAAAATGTTAGGTGTTTGATTGTCAATAAAAAAAATGTTTTTGGATTAAAATGGACAAATTCAAAAGCTATTTTGCCTCTACTGGACAGAAGCCCAAAATTTTGGTTTCTCCCCATAGAAGCCAAAAGTGATTTCTTTTGCCAAAAACACTTTTGGCCTTTACCGGTTACCACCAAACACTCCATTTTGTAGCCAAAAGTGTTGTTGGCAAAAAAAAAAAAAAAAACTTTTGGCCTTTTGAGAAGTTGTACCAAACAAGCACTTAAGCAAGTCTTTTTCTTTTTGGATTATAAATTTTACCTTTATTTTTAAAAGATAAAAGATGGGTAGATATAGCTCCTAAAAATTATCCTTCCAGAATCGGAAAAATGTCTAAAATACACCTTAGCATTTGTCGGGATTTGTTGTAACACATCTAACCTTTACGGTTGTCCTATTATCTCCGTAAATATATTTTTAGAACATTTATTTGACATTTATCTGAAAAATCAAATCAAAATTCAACGCGACACAAGCCAAAACTCGATTATGAAAGAATATAGTGATTCACAAGATCAAATTCTAAGAGAATCAACTGTTTTCTCTGTGAAAATAATTAAGAGTGTATGAGAGAATTCTAATTTTTTATTTTGTTCGAATAGTGAAATGACCTGAAAATGACCGGACTTCATTATTTTTTGGCCTTTTTTCAACTTTTGAATTGATATTCATCTCACTCGATAAATACCAAAAGAAAATGCTTTAAAATATATTCAGGGGGTAACAGGACTCCCCATAAAGGTTAAGTGTATTACAACAAATTCGGATAAAGATTGGGACAACAATACTTTTTTTTAATTTCTCACTCGGTGTATATTCATTTTGGGATCAGATATATTTGAATTCACACTAGAAAACCTCACATAGGGGTAAAGCTCTTCATACCAAAGATAACTCCATTGGGGTGTCTAAACTTGAGGCATCCGATTAAAATGAAATAATATTTATCACTCCGCCGCAATTTTTAATAATAAGGAAAAGGCGTCAAGCTTTATTTAGTAAAAGATAAGATTATCCCAAAATTATTACAATGATGGATTATATCATAATGGATGATCTCACCCTTTCTATGGATAGAATATTTTATGATTTTTAATATAAATTCTATCCTAATTTCAGCTAATATTCACATGTCACAATCAAATGATGAATAAATTTAATTCCAAATTTTATACTAGAATAGCCCCTAATCCATATAGCCAAACGGCCCCTAAGTGCTAAAATTCATGTTCGACAAAACTTAAAAGCTACTAGAACGATGAATGATTAGGCGTGGAAGCAATTAATTAATGTGTTTTCCTGGTAATTAATTAAATATTTGAACAAGTAAGATGTGAACATAATGTAAATCACAAAATATTTAAAACATTAAGTTTGAACTTCAAATGCAATTTCAATTATTTTTCAAATTTGTCTCCAATGGTGAGTTCTTGACTTCAGTTTTAATCAGTTACCTAATTATTTAAGAAGTCAAATTATAAATGCTTTAATTCAAATTTAAGTTGATATCATATCAGCATCCAAACAAAGAGGTATTTATATATAATTTACAATCTATAATTATGAAAATTCTATTCTTACTATAATAATAAATCATAATTATATTTGTACAAGAATCCTGCAACTATGGTAAATTTGTACAACAAAGTTGGTTGCAATTATACACATGGATATAATATTTCTGTCACACTCCCACAGTCATAGCGGGTGATTGTCGTACGCTGAGATTGTCTCTAAAATCTTAAAATAAAACCAAGGGGAGACCCTTAGTAAATATGTCTGCAATCTGATACCGCGAAGGGACATGAAGGACGTGTACTTGTCCACGAGCTACCTTTTCTCGAACAAAGTGTATGTTCATCTCGATATGTTTTGTGCGCTGATGTTGGACCGAATTTTCAGAAAGACAGGTTGCACTCACATTATCACAATATACTAAGGTAGCCTTCTGATAGGAAAATATAACTCTATTAGAAGATTACGCAGCCAACATGACTCGGATACCACATTGGCTATCCCTCGATACTCGGTCTCGGCACTAGATCGTGATAAAGTAGCCTGGCGTTTTTCCAACAAAGAGACCAAGTTATCGCCAAGGAACATACAATAACCATATGTCGAACGTCAGGTATCTGGATAGTCACCCCAAGCAGCATATGTGTATGACACAAGAGTAGAGACCGAAGACGGATATAAATGCAATCCAAAATCAAATGTGCCTTATATATATCAGATAATACATTTGCGCACATGCATGTGTTCAGTCCGCCGATCATGCATAAATAAACACACTTGTTGTACTGCATACATAATATATGATCTTGTGAAAGTCATTTACTAAAGAGCCCCTACAAGATTACGATACTGGTTGAGATCCTCATATGGTGTGCTAGACGTAGCACTCAGCTTGAGTTTGGTATCAACCGGAGTAGAAATAGACTTACACGATGACATGCCAACTCTCTCAATAATCTCTGCCGCATACTTTTCTTTGATAAAAATAAACCATATGCATGACGAGTGATAGCTATACCCAAAAAATAACTCAATGGTCCCAAGTCCTTCATAGCAAATTTTGAACCGAGAAGGGACATGATAGACTTGCGTAGATTATCAGACGATACAATCAATATTATATCATCAACATATAATAATATGTATGTCAGAGAAGTACCACAATGATTAATGAACAGAGAATGATCATATTTACTGTGAGAAAACTCAATAGTAGACACATAATCTGCAAACCTTTTACACCAAACCCGTGGGCTCTACTTAAGCTCATACAAGGACTTTTTCATCAAACAAACATGATGAGGATAATTAGGATCCCTAAAACTCAAGGGTTGATGCATGTAAACTGTCTCACTGTAAAATATTGGCGAATTTATAAGTTTAAGTAGTATGAAATTTCAACTCGTCATTTGCCACAAATCCCCTTACTCATTTATGCTACTAAGTTTAATTCGCAGCTTATTATAGTAATATGTTTAGTGAACTTATTAAAAGAGAATTCAAATTTTAAAGTTTATGGGATCTTGCTACTGAACCTGTAATCCATTTAAACTATTGAGTTCTAGCAACTTATTATACACATATATTTAGTGAATTTTTCAAAACATATAAAATCTAGATTGAAGTTACTATTGGAAATTTGTCTTTTCGTGGGAGTTGCGTCCGCCCATCTTTAATGACTTAAATATCATGGTTCCGCATATTGGTGACTTTGATTCTTCACTCGTGCACAATCTACTAAGTGAGTAGATGACCGTAGGGCCAAGAATCGTCAAATTTCATTGAGAAATGAAAGGGATATTGGTCCACAAAGTAAGGTGTTCGAGGGATGAAAATATAGTGTGAGACAAATCTACCACATCGGTGGGAAAATGAAGAATTGTTCATCTTATAAGCCTAAAAATGAATAAGGGCTTGGGACCCCAAGGGGTAACTCATGTGTTTGAAGGAGGGAGGACCTAGGTGTGTTTGGGTTCAAGGCTAGGCCCACACACGCGCCACCATCACCCGCCCGGTCCGGGTCGGGTCGCGTGCTGTTGGTTCCTGAAGTTTCAAGAAGGCATAGTTGGCAAGCGCCTCATGACCAGTGAGCTTGCCAGCAACGGGAAACCAAAAGGTTTTTATGACATTAACCTTCTGAAACGTTTTGCACTTATTCCAAAACGTTTGACATTCATCGTGCCTCTTAACACCTCTCCTCATCCTAAACACTATATATTGGAACCTTATTCTGCTTTGAGGAAGAAGACACAACATAATACACAAAACACAAGTCTTGATAAAATTCAGTTCATGAAAGTTCTTCTTTTTCATTCTTCAGCAATCGTTTCGTATTTGTTTTCTTCGCTAAAATCACTTGTGTTTGCTTTGCACAAGTGATAGTTTGTTGTTTTATATTGAGAGACAATTGCCCGCTAACGTAAAAACATATATACGGGACAATTTTGTCTTAAGAACAGAGTGAATATCACTCGACTTAACACCGTTGTAACCATTCCACATTCAGTGTCTCTTGATTTCAGCTTATCAAGATTCAAGGAGCTTGCTACAATTTGAACGAAGATTGAAGAACGATTCAAGAACTCACGAGCTTGTTGTAGCCACAATTATTGTTTGTTTGTTGCAGCCACAATTATTGTTTGCTACACGTTTGTTGCTATATAATACTTTAGTGTTTATCCTTTCGAAACACTTGTAATAGTAATTTACTATTTCCGTATACGCATTATTTCCAACAGTTACTAGGTTATGTTTGAACTTTGTATATAGAACCATTTATTCTCCCGTATGTAAAGGTTAGTAGTAGGGTGGACATATATCAGTTCATACTGGTTTTGTATCGAAAAATTCCGAACCGAAAAAATCATTTTTTAAAACCGAATCAAACTATTTAAAAAAACCCCTGATATGTTCGGTTTATATCGCTGAATGTATCAGATACATCGCTTTTTCTCGATTTTTTTAGTCAGTCGGGTCGGGTCGAATTTTTAATTTTTTTTTAAAATTGAATTTTCAAAACTGAAATTGACATTCACACCTACACTAACACGAAATTTAGAAGTTGAAATGTATTGTATATCGTGAGATATCTACTAAAGAAAATGAAAAATTAGAAATCGATTTGGGGAAAACGTCAAATCGATTGGAAAGACGGACGTCCGAACGCATAGTTATGACCGTTTAAAGTTTCACCAATTTATAACTACTTTCTTCTCTACCTAATTAATGCTTCCGTGATATGTTAATCAAGTTTGACTTCCATAAAAGCTTCATTGATTGACTTCAATGGCTATGATTTAAGAGATAATAGTAGCCTAAAATAAAAAAATAAGATTAATTAAGGGTTTTTTCGGTTCATACCGAAAAAAGAGAACCGAACCGAAATAGTTTTTTTTCGGTTTGGTTTTTCCAAAATCGGTTTTTTTTAAATAAAAAAATCGAGTAAAAACCAAGCCGAATCGCCGGTTCAATTTTTTCAGTTCTCCGGATTTTTTGCCCACCCCTAATTAGTAGGAGATTCAAATTTTAAAAATTAGTCCTTATTAATTTGCTTTAAATATAAAGATATTTATTGATGATTCGATTAGGGGTAATCTTGTACATATACAACCAAATAAGCCAAAAAACACATCACTCTTTTCAGACCCAATCCAATTGCCAGCTCACTTCAACGAAATCTCCGTTTCTCCTTAACAAAACCATAAACCCTCTTCTTCTTCAAGATCAACCTATATAAACCCTCAATTTCTCAACAATTTCAAATCCAAATCCAAGAATTGGTTTTTTTTCCTTTCCACTCATATTAAATTGTTTTTTTTTATATATAAAAAAATGAAAGCTTCAATCAAATTTCGTGAAGAACAAAAGCCATTAGTGAGAGCTAAAGTTCCTCTAAGCATATTGAAGTTTCCGTTCCAATCAGGAATTATTGCCGGCGAATCGAAGGAGTTATCTCTGAGTCTCGGAACTTTATTTGAATCTGGGCCCACTTTTAAAGTCGCTTACCATCCGAATGATTCGGGTAACCCGTTTAGTTTTGTGTTCAAAACGGGTATTGGGCATTTCGGGTCACCCGTATCTAGCCCGTTTACTATGAGTGCTGAATTCAATTTGATTGGCAATCAAAACCCTAGTTTCTTCATTCACTTTAAGCCCCAATTCGGTGATTTTTGTGTGAAGAAATCACACTCATCTTCCACTCTCACGAAGAGTTTGGGCTCGAATTTCGAGACGACCCCGCCGATTTTGAAAACGCAGTATTTCCAAGAGAAAACTGGGTTTCTCGGCGGTGGCTTTCCGGCAGAATCTGCCGTCACCGGAGCTGTAGAGAACTTGTTCTCCGGCGCGGTGGTTAGTGCTCGGACTTCGTTGCCGGTGAGAAACCGTGCGGTGGTGAATTTCCGGTGGGGACTTAGGTTTCCGGCGGTTCCTCAGGCGGCGGAGGATTCAGATACTGTTATACTGGGGAAGAGCAACTTCCCGTCGCCGGCGGGGATTTCGTTCAGACAATGTCCACTGCTGGTGATGAATAAGATCGGTATTGAACACGTGGCGAAAGATGATTCG
This sequence comes from Przewalskia tangutica, assembly GCA_029844215.1. NCBI lineage: Eukaryota > Viridiplantae > Streptophyta > Magnoliopsida > Solanales > Solanaceae > Przewalskia > Przewalskia tangutica. The sequence continues at coordinate 120,240,973 of CM056730.1, read as the reverse complement.
AAGAAAGGGAAGACTGGAAATGCTGACATGGCACAGGCGTGTTTGGATGTGAAGCAGCAGCTGGAGACAATGCAAACTGAAAATGGATTGTTGAGAAATGCTTTGAATGATTTAAGATCTGAAATAGCTTCAAGACAGTTTAATTTTCCGACAAATGGATTTGATGGCGGGGCAGAAAAGAGCGGAGCTAAATATTCCGTTGGCGGAAGAGGTGATCGGAGGAGCAATTCCGATAAGAAATCATCGAATGGGAAAGGAATAGAAGGGGATGTCAATGATGACTTGAAGAAGGCTTAAATTAGTCAAAATTGCTTTATGTTTAAATCCTATTATGTTCCTGTTTAGATTTTTTATTGTTGTTTATGGTGGATAGAGTAATGTTGGATCTTGTTAAAGGGGTTAATGAGGCTTTAAGATGAAGTAGTAATAGAAAACATCTTGTTTTGATGAGATCTGTATAGTATTATAGTATGGAGGGAAAGTGAGTTTAAAATGTAGTACTCCAATATTGCTATATTTTGAAGTTCAACTGTTCAAGTACTGGTTTTTTGGTAACTTATTGGATGAATACATTTCGTTTATCATGGCATTTTAGAGTACTATTTGCTATTATGACTGTTATAATACATTTTCAGTTCATAAGTCGAGGGCTTTGGTCTAGTGGTAAGAGCTCAATCATGAGAATTTTTAGTCTGTCTATCTCGTCTGTGGCTTTTGTCTAGTGAGCGCAGACTTATGGGTTGGACTCATGTTGTGAGTTCGAAATTTGCCCCAGAGAGGCCCTTTATTCATCAAAATTTGAATCATAGCATGGAGGGAAAGTGATGGTTTAAATGTATACTGCTATATTTATAAGTTCAAGTGCTGGTTCTTAGTTACTGGATAACTAACATTTCCTTTATCATGCCATTTTGGAGTATTTGCTATTATGACTGTTATGATATGGTAATATATTTCAGTTCATCAGCCTACGGCTTTGGCCTAGTTGTAAAACAAAGCGCATGATGTGTGGATTAAGGGCATGTTATGGGTTCTTTTTAGTCTATCTGCCCCGTCTCGTGGCTTTAGTCTAGTGAGTACCAATGTGTGAGTTAGACGCATGTCATGAGCTCGAACTCTGCCAGATAAAGGGATGGACCTATTATTCATCGAATTTCAACAACAAAAACAACATACCCAATGTAATCCCACTAATGGGGTTTGGGAATGGTATAGTGTACGCAGACCTTACCTTGGAGGTAGAGAGACTGTTTTCGATAGACCATTGACTTAAAGAAAAGCTAACCACAACCTTTGGTATTCATGGAATTTTGAATCGTAATATTAGTTCTCGGGTATTTCTTGGTTATTAAGATAATACATTTCAATCTATCATTGAATGAATGGATCTTGAGCCTAACTCAACCCCAAAAGTTAGCTTGTAGGGTGAGTATTGTCCAAGTCCATATAAGGAGTCCATGTTCTCATTTCATATCCGATGTGAGACTCTTAACAATCATGATTATGTGTTACTATGAAAAAGATGCGGGAAGCGAGGTTGATATGGTTCAGATATGTGCAGAGGAGAGACACAAATGCCCCAGTGCGTGTATGTGAGAGAGATTGACTATCGACGGGTTCAGGAGGGGTAGAGATAGGCCAAAGAAGTATTGGGGAGAAGTGATTAGACGGGATATGACGCAGATGCAACTTATCGAGGACATGACCTTAGATAGATAATTGTGGAAGACACGGATTAGGGTAAAAAAGTAATAGGTAGTCGAGTGTAGTCCTACTTACGCTTACAAACCGGTAGTTGTAGTGCTATTAGCCTATCATACTAGTAGGAGCAGTATTGTTTTATAGTATCGTTTGATTTCTGCTGCTATGTGTTCTTTAATGTACTTTATTTATTTTATTTACCTACGTTAGTTACTGTTTCTTTTCTCAGAATGCGCTAGCATTGCTTATTCGCTTTTGATATCAGCATTTTCATACTGCTTTAAATTTCTTGTCCGGGTTCGACCGTTTCTCCTGCTTTGCTTGTGCTTATGCTTTGTTTTGAGCCGAGGGTCTCTCGGAAACAACCGCTCTACTTACCAAGACAGAGATAATGTCTGCGTACACTCTACCCTCCTCAGACCTACCAAGACAGAGATAATATATGCGTACACTCTACCCTCCTCAGACCTTACGTTGTGAATTTCACTAGGTATGTTGTTGTTATTTTCCTGATGCCGCATATTCTTTTAACCTTATGGGGATTCATTGAGACAAGAAATTCTCAATTCATATACCCCTTTACCTCTCCTTTGAATCTTGAAAAATTCAAGAAAAAAATATACCTTTGGTTCTTGATTTGATATTGCAGATTATTGATCATCTGGAAATGAGTATCCAGAGGTTTATTAGTTCTCAGGGCAATGATTTTTCAAGTGATTATACTTTAGAATTCCCCAAAAGTTAGCTCAAAATTTAGTTGATCAACAACAATATTCATCATACATGGGATTTTGTAATTTTCAGGCAGCTGCTAATAATTCTAAAGAAGAAACTTGTTGGCCTATTGGTAGTTCATCTTCAAGTACAATAATCAGCTGTATTGATTCTCCTTCAGCGTTTTTCGCGACAGAACGTTGCCTCAGGTTGACACAGTATGATAATTAAGACAATACTTCCCAATGGACCAATAATTATGATCTTAATCAAGAATAAACTTCACAATTGATCAAGAATTATGATCTTCAAATGTCATCATATGATCCTCAACAATGTAAAAATGGATTCTTGGCAGATTCAACAGCACAATCTGAGCCAGCTTTTCAACCAATCAACACTTAAGTCCTTTTTCCAATGTATCAGAATCAGAGAAAGAAAGGATGCTGCATCTGAAAAATGAGTTGCTGGGAGAATTAGATACTTCATATCGGGGGCACCCTTCATTGCCTTTCGATGGAAATTGTTAGTGTTAGGTTCTGTGTCCTAACATTTTCCGTAACATGTCTCTTTTTGGTGTTAAGTAAAAACAGGAAAATGTCATCCCAAATGTCGTGACATCTGGGAGGACATTTCTGGCAAAAGTTTTGCCTATCTTCACGAAAGTCTTCAAGCTGAGAAGATTTTATCACGTGAATGTTTGGCTTGGTTAGGAGCTAAGGAAAACACGATAATACTCAACAAGACCAAGTCCAAGGAGAGTGCATAACGGAAGGAGCATTCACAGGAAGACAAAGTCAAAACAGTTGAGAATTTTAAGGCTGAAGAACAGCTCCAACCAGCCCTATTCTGCTCAACCTCCACCGAGAATCAAGGAGCCTCTCGGGTGAACTCTCCACTATAAATAGAGGGTTCACTCCAAGGTTTTGATATCCAGTTTTTGCAGAACAAAATTCAGATCTGAGACGTCTCAAATATTGCCTCAAACACAGCTGGATCGAGCAGCCTGTTTTTGTGATTACACTTGTTCAAAATTACGAATTGCTTTCTTAGATCTATAAGTGTTCTTTCAACTCAAAGCAATTGTAATAGGGTGTTTTTCACTTCTATTTTAGATAGATTTTTCAGGCTTAGAAGTTAGGATTTAACTTCTTTTTAATCCCTTTTTGTTTTACGGATTACTATTCATTCTCAAGGGATTTGTAAGATTGTATAATTTTTATACAATAAATTTTTGGTCATGAGACCACTATAAGTTATATACAATTATATAACTTATGAAAAACAATCTTGGGTGTCCTTGATTTATTTCCGCTGCATCTTAAACTCAGTTTTTAGTTCTGCGTTTTTGTTAATGTTCCAGTTATGTCACAGAACATTTTTGGGAACATTCCTTACTGTCTTTAAGTTTACCTCTGTTCTTCTGTGCTGAAATTATTTATTCCATAGTTTAAGTTCGACAATTCTCTCTTTCAGAAATCAAGATTACTGTGTGAGTACTTACAAAGTCTTAGTCTTTATCTCAAAAAATACATACCATTCTGATGAGTCTTCTTATATTTTTGTCCCACAGCTCTCTAATGATTTGTGTTGCTCTCAATTGGTAAATATGAGGCAAGAATCCGCGAGTCCTTCACTTGTCATAAACTCCACATCTTCTGGAGTAACTCATAAGCCTAGTAAGACAAGAATCAGACGGAGTGAAGATCTACATGATCAATTTCTTGAATGTGTAAATCGCCTTGGAGGTGCTGCCAGTAAGTAATTTCAAATTTCTTTGATTTCTTTGGTTCTTTACATGTGATCATCTTTGTTGTTGACTATGATTCCGTTCATTGTCAGAGGCTACGCCGAAGTAAATATTAAATCTGATGGACTCAGAAAGCTTAACTCTTGATCATGTTAAAAGCCATTTGCAGGTACTTGTCAATCCATAAGAAAGAACTTTGTTTCACAAGTCCATTTCATATTATGAATACTGAAGCAAATGTTCTCTTTGTATAACGTCATTTGTCTTTATGTTTTTTTGCCTGCTATAATAAAATGTTGTTATAGAGAACATATTTTAGAAAAAGGATGGGCTGTGTGTAGAATAAAGGGGAAGTTGGGCTGGGAGTTTAATTTATTTGGAAGAGTTTTGGGTGTTTATTTTAATAAGGAGGAAAGGAAAAATATGAAAATACTAATATGATAATAAATAATACAATAATATTTTAGAAAATATTTTAGTGCTTAATATAAAATGCGATGCCTTTTTTATAAATAACGTAAAATATTAGGATGAAAATTATGAATGTGATGAAAGATGTCACGATAGTAAAAAAAGCGAAAAGAAGATAATAATAATAAATAGTAATTATTTTGAGAATATTAAATTCTTTATTTATGTATGAATATGTATGCATCTATTAAAAATTAAAGTTGTTTGGCGGTGTTAAAAAATAGTTTAATTTTGAACGAATAATAAAAAGAGAGGAACAAAATTGAGTGTCAACATGCAGTTGAATAGAAATCAATGAAGCACGAAAAATGCAACTAGAAGTCCAAAGGTGTCTTTATGAGCAACTTGAGGTATGTTAGCCATTCTAACATACTTAACAAAATATTATACTTTTGCCAGAACAAAAGAACATGTTCAACCAATCTTTCTGATTTCTGTTCTCTTCATGTTGTTATACAGACTCAGCGAACGTTACAAATGAGGATCGAAGAACAAGCAAAAAAACTGTAGATGATATTTGATCAATAACAAAGGACGAACATGAGTCTGTTGGAGATGCGAAATTCAAACATTTCATCTCCTGGTGTAGAAATTTTGGTTGTAGATGCCTCCGATAATACGTCCAATACAAGTTAGGTGCCATTGTAACTACATCAAATTTAGGTTTTATTTCCATAAAAGCATATGCATCAGCAATCATCAAAGAGGTTTTAACTTTTAAGTAGGAATTACTTCCTACAACAAAATCAAGAACTGGCCCTTTTGGGCTAATTGGCCTACCCAGAACTTGTAACAAATGTAAAATACAGTACAAAGTTATATATAGATAAAAGTTATGCTGAATTATTTTGTTTATTACTTATCAAACTAGTATATGTCAATGATTCTCTTGGCTGCATAGGTAAAATGTAATGAAATGAAAGTAATCAAATAAGGTGTCACTTTGTTTTTGCTAAGTAGGTGTATAGTTCCCAAATATTCAATTTTTGCCTTGGCTATTTGGTAGATTTCTGTCTTTTAGCTTCACATTTTGTATGATGACTTCATGTTTAATTCTATCAGTAATAAGCTGAAGCAAAGTTAATTTTTGACAAGATATTAAAAGACTCCATTACTATTTTGATCAATGTTGGAAATTTACCAAATGTGAAATAAATTAATCCTATTAATTATGACTCGAATAATTGGATTCCGCACAGTCGGAAACATGATTTCCACACATGTGCACATAAAGTGTCAATGATCGTAATTTTCTTAAGTGAAAGAGATATTGGTACGTATACGAATTATTTTATACGTAAGATAATAGATGATTATTGGCCAAATAACAATGGTTTCACGTTGTTAAACGCGAAAGAAAAAGATGTAAACAGTGTAAAAGCGCAGAAAATCGCGCGTGAGGATGCCACGGCCGCAACGCCCGAAACTCTCTGAAGTTTCGACGCTATGGCGCCAGCCGGCAGCGCCCGAAACTCTTCTGGTTTCGGCGCGCCAGTCGCGGATCGCATACCGCAGATGTTTCGCATTGGAAGATGGAAGAAAATTGTTTTTTGGGCTGACTTTGGAGCATTTATTCTCCATTATTTGGATCATGAATTCAGCCATTATTTGGCTGAATTATTACTCCACATTCATGGCAATTACTTGGTCTTTATTGGCCATTACTTGGCTATGTGGAAGACAATCTTCTTTACACTATAAAATGGAGCCTTGGACTCATTTGCAAATACACTTGACAATCAACAATTATCTGAAATTGTCTTCCTCTCTTGCAATCACAAACACTCAAAGATCTTTCTTCCAAAACAAACACTTGAGTTCCCTTTGCTCATTTGTTTGATTGCTGTTTTATCTTGGGAGATAAGTTCTCATCACAACCGTTGAAAGGATATACGGGGTCATATTATCTTAAGGATAGATAAAAAATTTGGTCGACTCAGCAAGTCCTCTTATTTGATCATTTTCAACTTTCTTACAATTTGTTGTTGTTGTTATATTCTCATTTCCTTCATTTCCACACTTTGTTCGCACAAGCTTAATATAATATTGGCTATTTCAACAACAACAACATGTCTGCTGAAGATCAATTCAACGCTTTGAACAACGCCAATGCTCAAGGCTATCTCGCTGCCTTCAATCCCACCACTCAAGGCAATGACACTGTCTACACTCCAACTAATCCTGACATTCCTAATGTCTTCCAAATCACTGCTTTTGGCACTTCTAGTGCTTCCACTGTTTTTGGAACTTCAAGTGCCTCCACTGTTTTTGGCACAACGAGTGTCAACACTGGTTTTGGTTCAACCAATGTCTCCACTGCTGCTCTGGGGACTTACAGTGCTTATGCTCCTGCCCAAGGCATCAACAACGCCTATGTTCTGCAGAGGCGTTACAGCGTCTTTAATCGCTCGAGGCCGCCATCGCCTACACCTGTTGGTTTTCACCATGAACGTCCTGAAAAGTTCATAGGTGCTCACTTTAATAGATGGCAACAAAAGATGCTGTTTTTCCTGACAGTTATAGGAATGTCACGTTTTCTAACCGAAGACCCTCCACTAGTTAGGGAAGACGTGGACCCTCAGCCAAATTATTTGGCGAGAGGGGGCCAAGGTAACCACGTCGCTGACGACATGAAGATGGTTCGCGAAACATGGAAACATAGTGATTTCATGTGTAGGAACTATATTCTAAATTGTTTGTCCGATCCTCTCTACACAGTGTATTGCACCGTTGAAACTGCCAAACAGTTATGGGACAAACTTCAGAAGAAATACAACACCCAAGATGCGGGTAGCAAGAAGTTCATCATTGAGAAATTCCTGAAATTTCAAATGGTGGATAACAATAGTGTGTCATCTCAAGTCTAGGAATTTCAAATGATTCTACATCACCTGGATTTGGAAGGATTGAAGCCCAACGAACAATTCTTGGTTGGGGCGTTGATCGAGAAGCTGCCTCCCTCGTGGACTGAGTTTATGAACTATCTAAAACTCAAAATGAAGGAGATGACCTTAGATGAACTTATTGTCAAACTCCAGATTCAGGAGGACAATAAGAAGGTCATGTCAAAGGGGAAATGTTTGGAGACTTACATATGATTTTCATCGACCTCGAGAAGACATACGATAAAGTTCCTAGGGAGGTTCTATGGAGTTGTTTGGAGGTTAGAGGTGTACATGTAGTGTACACTAGGGCGATCAAGGATATGTATGATGTATCCAAGACCGGGGTACAGACAGTTTGAGGGGAGTCAGAGCATTTTCCAGTGATAATGGGGTTGCACTAGGGATCAACTCTTAGCCTATTATTATTTACCTTGGTGATAGATGGACATACACGACAAATTCAAGGGGAGGTGTCATGATGTATGTTATTGGCAGACGACATAGTCCCGATTGATGAGACTCGCAGCAGAGTGAACGCTAAGCTGGATGTTTGGATACAGACTCTGGAGTCTAAAGAGTTCAGGCTGAGTAGGACGAAGATAGAATACTTGGAGTTCAAGTTCAGTAACGGGAGCGCTCTTGAACCATGCGTGGAAGTGAGGCTTGGTACTAGGTCATTCCAAAGAAAGAAATCTTCAAGTACCTCGAGTCTATTATCCAAGGGAATTGAGAGATTGATGACGATGTCACACAACGTATTAGGGCAGGGTGGATGAAATGGATGCTCGCATCTGGAGTCTTATGCGACAAAAATGTGCCATCAAAACTTAAAAACAAGTTCTATAAGGCGGTTGTTAGACCGACTATGTTGTATGGGGCGAAGTGTTGGACACTCAAGACTTCTCACATCCAAAAGATAAAAGTTGCGGAGATAAGGATGTTGAGATGGATGTGCGTGCATACAAGGAGAGATATGATTAAAAATGATGATATCTGGAATAAAGTGGGAGTGGCTTCGGTTGAGGATAAGATGCGGGAGGCGAGTTTGAGATATTTTGGGCATGTACAGAGGAGAGCCACAAATTCCCCAGTGCGGAGGTGTATAAGATGCATGAAGCGAGTTGGAGATAGTTTGGGCATGTACAGATGAGAGCCATAAATTCCCCAGTGCGGAGGTGTGAGAGGTTGGCTATGGACGAGTTCAGAAGAGGTAGAGGTAGGCCGAAGAAGTATTGTGGAGAGATGATTAGACGAGATATGACACATATGCAACTTACTGAGGACATGAACTTTGATTCAGGGTTGTGGAGGACACGTATTAGGGTAAAATGATAGTAGGTAGTCGAGCATAGTCCTACTTACGCTTGCAAACTGGTAGTTGTAGTGTTATTATTGTAGGCCCGCTTAGCCTATCATACTAATAGGCGCAGTATTGCTTTATAGTCTTATATAGTTTGATTTCTGATGCTATATGTCTTTTAGTGTATTTTGTTTATCTTATTTATCTGCACTAGTTACTATTTACTTTTTTGGAATGCACTATCATGGATTATTTCCCTTTGATACCAATATTTTCATACTGCTTTAAATTTTTGTTTTATGATCGAATTTGACTGTTTCTCTTGCTTTACTTTTGTTGTTGCTTTGCTTGTGCTCTGTCTTGAGTCGAGAGTCTCTAAAAAATAACCGCTCTACCTACCAAGGTAGAGGTAAGTTCTGCGTACACTTTACCCTTTTCAGACCACACGTTGTGAAATTTTACTGGATATGTTGTTGTTGCATTTAATTATATCTGTTAGTAGACACACAAAAGCACATATATCTTACTATAATAAGGAAATTCAGAAGCTTGAAGTAAAATAAAATTTGCTTGAAGAAACGAAAAACTATGTGAAGTAAAAGAAGAAAAGGTTGTCAATTTATCCTAATAATCTAACATATCTTCTCAAAATGTGGGTTAAAAGACCAATTATTTAGGTCGGGGTCGAAAATTTAGGGGTTGCATCTGATGCGCGATTTAATGCACACACTTTAACGCAAATGCACGTTGTCGACTCAAGTAATATAGTCTAGGTAAGACCGAATATCGTCCTCAAGGATTGGTTTTCAAGTACCGGTTATCTATCCTATGATATCTATTTGGTTAACGTAAATTGAATTAGAATTCTAACTAATAATGTAGGAAATAAACTAATTATAAAAATACTTTGATCTAAATCAGTTATGATGGATAATTAGGGCTTTCAAGATCATCAACTATCCACTCTATTTAATTCTTAATACAATTAGATTGACTTCTTCTTCTACGTTAAGATAGCAGGTTTACTAATCCGTTTTATACTCCCGTTAAGGCTATATAAACACTCAACCCCAGTAGCGCTCCTTTCTATCTTTCGGTGATAAAGATGACTCTATAGGAGGATTAAGAACAAAAACCCTGTTAATCGTCACGCACCATGCGTGAATTTAGGTATTTAAACCCCTATTAACGCTACACAAGTAATTGAGGTATTTTCATCCTCAATCCGACATATGTCTACCCAACTTACATCATAGTCACAACCTCCTCCTTTCGAAATTTGATTAGAAATCATATAAATAATGATAATTAGTGATCAATTAATTACCAAGCATTCAAAACAATTATTGGATAAATCTTAAATAAGTGAAGAAGAAATCAACTAACATATTAATTCATGAATAGAGTTTCAAGTGACTCACAAGGAAATCCCTAATAAAGTAATTAGCTTCTAGCCATTGTCACGCTAAGAACTAATACAATCTTCATACATGAACTGAAATAAATAAAGCAAAAAGAAAGAAAAGAAAAATACTCAAGAACGAGTCTCCAAGCCTTCTAGCATCCAAGGGTTGTGTTGTGGAATATTTACAAGATGGATTGGTGGATGGATGAATGTAGAATGATGAATGGTAGAATGGAGAATGAATTCTTCTAATGATGTAGAGACTATTTATAGACCAAAAATACTTTAGGTGAAGGGTTAAGGATTTGTAAGTAGGAAAAATTATTAGAATCCTTTTAGGTAAGGGTTTTAAGGTAGGAAAAGTTATCTCTTTAGGTAGGAAAAGTTATCCCTTTAGGTAGGAAAAATTATCCCTTTAGGATTCTGAAAACATGTCAAATTCGGCCCAGAACTTCATAAATCCCGCGTCGGCGCCGCGGCCCTGCAGACTGGCGCCGCGGCGCCGAAAAACCTGCCACTTTCAGACTTCGCAGCACAATGGGCGCCGCGGCTCTGCTGCCAGGCGCCGTGACGCCGGTGACATTTTTCTGGTGAATTTCCGTTTCGTCGTCTTTTGCTCGTCCGGACTTCGTCTGATTTCCTCTATAATTCCCGGAACTTGTTAGACTTAATTTCTTGGCCATTTTTGTGTGTAATTCCATCTCATTTATGCTCATTTCATCTCCTTTTCACCATTTCTCCATTTCTGACCGCTGTGACACAAAAGAAAGAAAAACGACCCTAATACTATACTAAACATAAATGAAATGAGTAAAATACTAACTAAAATGACTCAAAAAGTGTATATAAAATACACCGATCAGCACCCTACCCCGTCGGCCTAAGCTTCATTATAAGAATTAATGTTTTCTAACTCTATATAAGGAGCTCCATCCCCGCTTCAATTGAAGCTCCCCAGCCCTCCATCCCCCTCATCACATTGTGGTGTGACTTGCCTGATTCGACTACAATGTTGGCATGGTTAATTGTGATACGACTCTATGCTGGACACGCATAACTTCGAAAGTTAAGCTCACAAGGTTGTGAACCACTTATAGACTATCCAAATCTACATCTTCTATAAAAAAAAAGTTGCTCGGTGCACAAAGCATCCCGTCTTATCTATTTTTGGGGAACCAGTGAAGACCCCACCCCCAAAAGGTATGATGTAGACAACTTACACTAATGCAAATATTAATGGCTGCTTCCACGATTCGATTCGAACCCGTAACCTATTTCTATAGGTCAAACAGAGATAATGTTACCTTGCTCCAAGGTTCCCTTCAATCTACCTCTTCTATCCAATGATGAATTAGGCATCACACCTTATTCACCCGAATCATAACACTATTGTTGTTGCCTGGTTTGTCCGGCCCGACTACAATATTAGCTCAAATAAGGCAAGTTTAACAGTTTGGTACGATAATTCGGAATTTATCAAAGTATGCTCGGTGCACTAAGCTCCTGCTTTGCGCGGGTTCAAATCCGATATTTACCAAAGTATTCATTTTCCAATTATCCAGGGACCGCTAGTTGGGTCAAGTGTAAACTGGACCGGGCTTAACCGCGATTCATTACTGGGCATATCAATAGGCCCAATTACTATATTGGGTTCAGTCACCAAGCTATAGCGAATAACAACCAACCTACTCAAGTATCTGCCTTTTGACAAGTTCAACTCATCAGCTTAGCAGTAACCAACTCAACATGCGGGACCCACGGACATGTGTGAAGTAGACAGCCCAACAAAGAAGGACTTTTAGTCATTTCAGTCGAGAATTATTTCTTCCATCTCAATTTATGTATCACCATTTGACTTGACACGAAATTTAAAACAGATAAGAAAACTTTTAAAATGTGTGGTAGAAAATAAATTTTATATAAATGTATGATTGTCAATCATCTTATAAAATTAAATTATTTTTAAATATGAAAATATAATATTCTTTTTTAAACAGATTAAAAAAAAAATGATGACACGTAAATGAATACAAAGCTCTTAATAATTAGCCATAGTACATACCAATTAGAACTTCTAAAGATTCAAATACGCAAACAGTATTTACTGCTAATCCCTAAAAACGAAAGTACCCTCTGATTTTCTCATTTTTTTTTAAAATTGTCTAATTAATTAAGATAAATTATGCATATCTTCTATTAAATACTAATTAATCGATCTACATTAATTTAATTTATGTATCAGAAATTTCAATCAAAGTCATGTGGATGTTGATAAAGACATCTCCTAAAATTCGAGGCAGATATGTTGTGTTGGTTATATGTTCACGTGAGCTCTAGTAATTTTTGTTCAACATCAACAACCACTCCCCTTCCCCCTTGTTCAAGCTTATAAATTCAATCTTTTCTTATTTGAAATATATATGTTGTTTTCTGAATGAATAAAATATATTTTATTGATATTATTAGTGATCTTTTATATTTTTAATTATTATAGTAATTTTTTATATTAGTTATGTGTATATTTGATTTTCGTAATTATAACATGACTATTGTATATCATGTATATAAGCTAATTAAACTAATGAAATTATCAAGGAATTATTCTCTTTCACGGTATCAACATCCTAAGTCAAAATTTCCTCTCCTTCCTCCTCATTACACTTCTGTCGTGCCCTACTCAGCTACATCCCTTCCGCCACCCATTTTTTCTCCCCTCAGTCATGTCTAACACAAAAAATATCTTCCATCATGCTCTTTCAGTCTCCAACATCAAAAACAACATTCATATCATCCTTGAAATGGAAAATGTCCAATTTGAGACGTGGACAAATCTTTTTAAAATTCACGCAAGGTCTCATAGAGTTGTCAATCACATCGTCAAACCGAAAAAGGCAAGAAGAAGGTGTCTTCCATCGATGATGAAATGGAGTTATGAGTAACTCTTGATGCTACGATTCTCCAATAAATTTATTACACCATCTGGACCTCTTGCATACAATTATCGAATCTGACGCCACGTTAATGGAAGCTTGGAATATGTTGCGTGATATATTCCAAGATAACAAAAAATTTCTTGCACTAACCTTTAAGCAAGAATTCTCTCACACAACTGTGAAGTATTTTTCGAATGCCTCCGCATATTATCAAAGACTCAAGAAATTGTCGGATTAACTCAAAAAGATAGAGCATCGGGCACAAATGATCGTCTTGTTGTGATTCATATATTCTATCATTTCTTTTCAATTCCTTTTAGTAACTCTCAATTCCTATAAGTACGAGTATTTAAAAAAAAAATTACCCTAATTTCCCAAACAGCCCGTTGAGATAAATAAAATATCCCTTCAACAATTTCTACTACTACAACTATTGTCCCATTTTTCTCCTTTTCTTTCATCTCTTTAGTCTTCTTTCTGCCTTTAGCTTATTATCACAGCTCTCAACCTCTAATGGCAGAGATTCATACTCCTCAAAACTCAACTCACATGTTAAATTTTTCATTTTGATCTGTTTTGTTCCCTTTATTTTCCTTCTCACCAATTTTTTTTTGTTTCATTTCATCACTAATAAATACTAATATTTAGCTTCTCTACTTCCATACAAAAATAACCCATCAGAGTATTAAGATCTTCCCTTTGTTTTTTGATTAGTTTTATTAGATTTTGAGAAATGGGGCTTTGCTCAAAGATGCAAAATAGTGGTTGATTCTTGAAAAGTTCGCCTCTTTGGGTATGTTTTTAATGTTTCAATTCCAAAAAGCATCATTAAAAAATAATTTAATGATAGATTATTTCTGGGGTTAGTCTAAACATTGAATCTTTATGATTTATTATACTGAAAAGTTTCATAAAAGCTATTGTATGTTTCTCTCTTGTGTTTTTGATGTTCTTGATATAGATTCTTTCTGGGGTTAGTAGAAAGATTGAATCTTTGTGATTTATTGTACTGAAAAGTTTCAGTATTTGTCTTCTTGTTTGAGTTTGAATGTAAATGCTACTGTATGTTTCTCTCTTGTGTTTTTGATGTTCTTGATATAGATTCTTTATGGGGTTAGTAGAAAGATTAGATCTTTGTGATTTATTGTACTGAAAAGTTTCAGTATTTGTCTTCTTGTTTGAGTTTGAATGTAAATGCTACTGTATGTTTCTCTCTTGTGTTTTTGATGTTCTTGATATAGATTCTTTCTGGGGTTAGGAGAAAGATTGAATCTTTGTGATTTATTGTACTGAAAAGTTTCAGTATTTGTCTTCTTGTTTGAGTTTGAATGTAAATGCTACTGTATGTTTCTCTCTTGTGTTTTTGATGTTCTTGATATAGATTCTTTCTGGGGTTATCGAAAGATTGAATCTTTATGATTTTTTGTACTGAAAAGTTTCAATAGCTGTCTTCTTGTTTGAGTTTGAATGTGAAAGCTACTGTATGTTTCTCTCTTGTGTTGTTGATGTTCTTGATATAGATTCTTTCTGAGGTTAGTGGAAAGATTGAATCTTTATGATTTATTGTACTGAAAAGTTCCATTAAAATTTTTGTCATCCTGTTTGAGTTTGAATGTAAAAGCTACTGTGTGTTTCTATTTTGTGTTGTTGATGTTCTTGATTTACTTTTTATAGATATGACTTAAAGTATGTTGTTTTGTTTTTATTCTTGTCTGATGAATGTTAGATATGGGAAAGTTGTGGTTTGAACTTCTCTTCAAGGATCTTGTTTTTTTGTTCCACTGGATTTAGTTTGTTTAAGCTCTAGTATTTGTATAATTGATGAAGGATTTGTGTTTCCTTTGAATGATTCTCTGTATTTCTTGTCCTGGTTTGAACTATGGTCTAGTGGGAAGATATAGTTTTGTTTGTTTGTGAAGAAAGGTTTTTTACTTTTTGTTTGTATATTTTCGATTTCAGTTTGAATTCTGATGATAGACTTCATTCAAAGATAACATTTTTATCTTTACTGTTTATGTTACTGTTTGATATGTTTTGATCCTTTAAAATTGTGAGGTTCTTTCTAATCCGCTCATTTTATGTAATATATAGGAGTTTTCAATTTTTAGTGGAGTGCCACATGCTAGTTTAAGGCCTCAGAGATTTAATATTTATTGAAGTTTTCACCAGAAGAATTCCAAGCTCTATACGATGGGCAGAGGAAAAGTAAAGAAGCAATCTGTTCGTGAGGATCTCGGAAGTGGTGAACAAGAGAAGGTACAAGTCCGAAGAAGGGGAAGACCTCAGAAGCCATCAAAGGATGAAGAAGATGAAGAAGAAGCGGTGAAAGTAGAAGACGACGAAGAAAATGACAGTGAGAATACAAAAAGTTCCGTCTTCAATAAAGATGTTAAGAGCCAAGCTGCTGTGAATGGAAAGAAGAGGAAGAGAACTTCACAAGTCAAGGAAGTAGTAGATTCAGTAAAAGTGGAAAATGGTGCTGGGACCAAAACTAACTCTAATGACTTAATAAAGTCGGTTGGATTTAGACAAAACGGAAGTAGAAGGAAAAACAAGCCTAGACGAGCTGCTGAAGTTGGTGTAGAGTGCAGATAAACAGCTCTCTTTGCTATTGAGGACTGATTCTGTGCTGATTTATATGTGCTTTTTTATTTTGCCCCTTGTTATCTTTTCTTGTTTTTTTTTTAATTTAGCTAAAACTTTCAGAAGAACTGAATTTTGTGTGGATTTCTGCGGTAAATGTAGTATTCTTCAGTGTGCTGCTGCTGCTAATCGCGTTAGCAAGTTCCGGTATTAAGCACATGTCATGAAAAATTAAACCATATTTGCCAGTGTACTCTAATCTTTGTCTCCTTTGATTTTATATGTATGATGCCCTTCTTTGGTTTTGAATCTCTATTAATCGAAGGGAGCTCTCAGTTAGTAACTGCAAATGTCAAAGGAACAACTCCTACCGACTGACTGAGATGAATAATGAAGCTAGATGAAGACTCAATGTTGCTATGCTGAACCGAGGGGACGTGCTCATTGGAGGTTAGAGTCGGTATGATACTCTCCTTTGTTTTTTTTTTTGACCGATTTAATCCCGTGAAACTTTTATATATTCGTTTAAAACTGCAAATACTTTTTCCCTAAACGAGTCAATCTGATATTTTGTCTTAGCACTTCTCTGATTTTTGCCTACTTAGCATGATGGGATCTTGATTTGGTTTATACCATACATGGAAGCGCTTGAACTTGTGAATTTAAGGTTCTTCTCAGTATATATACACTCAAAATTGTTTTAGAGGAACAAATATCGTGGGACAAGTGTTACGTGTTAATCTTACACTCTTGAAATATGGCTCCTTTCTGCATTTAGACATTTCACATCTTGCCTCCTGTTGGGTCTATTTTCAAGGGTATATATAAATATATCCCTTGATGGTTGATGACCAAAAGAATTGTATAAATTATATACAATTACAAATGATTTTTTTTTTACAAATTGAGCGTTACAAACGAAAAAGAAATTACAAATAAAAATGAAGTCGCAAATGACTTCGCCTAAAGTACAAAAGTCTAAAAGACAAAATACAACATCTTCATTACAATCACTTGAATAATAAGTTTAATCTAGAATAAAGATAACAATTGTAATGTGAGACTAGATGTTGTTAAAACAACTTTAGGCTAGGTGTGTTGATCCAGTTTTCTAAGGTAAAATTCGAGAGCTCTCTTGGAAATTCTTCTTCTACAAATCTGGATACCGATACTGTGAAACTCCCCTCTATTTATAGTGTTGAGTTTCCCTTGAAATTCTCACTGATTGGTTGAGTAAAAGAAGCCAACTGCTTGGACCGATTCTTCCTCCTGAAATATCTTTCATCTTCAAGTCTTTGACTGTTTCTTTTACCACGTTTTAAACACAACAACATTGTAAACTTGCCTAGGTCATTTTTACTCACAGTAACACAAGCTGTTTTGTCGGAAGAATAGGCAAAATCGTTACAGAGATGTTGTCAGGAATGTTGTCACAACATCGCAGGCAACATCCTGAAGATGTTGTCCTGAGCTTTCACAGATGTCACAACATCCTATCCAACATCAACAATCTCCCATTTTTGTCTTTCTTCACAAAACTTCATACGATGCGAAAATGACTAGGATACTGATTCCCGATGTAGCTCTTACATTCCAAGAATCAGTAGGATCAGTGTTATGCTCCACCTTAACTTGCAGTAGAAAATCCCAAACAAGTGTTGTATCGATGTTTATGATTAGTTAGGAGTTATGTTATGTCCGTCGTGACTCTCTTACAACAGTTGCGTAATTGGTCTACGATGATCATTCATAACAATCTATATTAGGCAAATATATACAAACTGCTTAGAAATTAATCACAAGTATATATGTACCAGAACAAATCAAAAATATCCCATAGTTAAATATTACAAACCAAATAAAATAATTCCATTGTATGTGAATCCAACATTCAACTAAAAAAGACTAACATATTATCAGCCTTCAACAATTCATCATTCCAATCCATCCATCGATCAACAACACCTATCAACATCTTCATCTCCACGAAATTAGTAGTCAGTAGTCAGCAATAGTCACCATCATCTCAACTCTTCTCCCCGTGCAACATAGCTTTGCCCTGCACTCTTAGTAGCTCCCTCTGGATGTCTGCTTCCAACAGCAACATCAACATCATCTGCATCATCTCCCCCTTTTTGTGAAGAAAGTATGTCCTCATAATAACTCTTGGCTCGCATAAGTTCTTGAATCTGCCTGTCTATTTCAGCAATGTGCTTTCGAAGTCTGGGGACATCGGGACCTTTCCATGATCAATGTTGTCAGGAATGTTGGCAACATCCTTCGATGCATCACAGTCTCATTCTTTTCTCTTCCAGGGCAAATCAATCACCCTATCCCTGCTGTTCATAACTGCTCTCTGTACTGAGTAAACCTCTAGAGCTGGACTCAACTTCTCTCCTTTCGGAGTCTTAAAGCCTTGGTTGAGCAGGATTTAGAAGATTAAGGAGGGGTATGGAAGGGCATAGTTGCTTTGTTTTTTCTGCCAAATTGGCAACATGGTTAAAAATAAGAGTTCCTAAGTCAACGCGTTCCTGCGGGATGTCATGGGGCGGGTAACGCGGTATCGCTCGCACCCGCTCGATCGGGCGGTATGGGGATGGTTGGGTGGGTGGTGGGGCGGGTATGGGTATCAAAAGTGCTACCCGCCATGAGTAGTGGGGCGGGGGTGGATTTCATATAAGACCCGCACCGTATCCGCCCCGCCCCGCTACCCGCCCGTACCCGCCCCGCCCCGCTACTCGCCCCGTACATGTTTGTGTTGGATTCTTTAATTATGTTGATTTTCTGGTATTCTTAACTAGACAAGGACTTGAAATCTCTTATTCTTGTCAAGTCATCAACCTATTATTATTATTATTATTATTATTATTATAAAGTGTACGGTACCCTTCAATCTTTTAATGTTTTTGTGTGAAAATGTATGGTACAATGCAACAACTCTACCTGTGCGCGTATGTGACAACTTTGATAATGACATTGAAGTTTCTCTTTTCATTTTTTTACAATTGTGATTATTTGAAAGAACTAGAAAATTTTCTTTCTTCTTCTATATAAATTTCACGCTTTATTTTAACCTTTTAATATTCCTAATATTTTGGTAAAGTTTCAGACTTTGATATTCGGTACACTATAGTGAAAAAATTTCATTTTTTCCATTTTCTCCGACCTCATTTTTTTCTTATATAGCTTTTTTTTACTATCGGTGATGGGTACCCGCGCGGGTAAGTGGATACCCGCCGGGGTAAGTGGGGCGGGGGAAGGTGGAGGAATTACTACCCATGATGGGTGGTGGGGCGGGGGTGGGTTTTAGGTGGCGGATACGGGTATGGGGTATCCGTCCTCCGCCTCCGTCCCGCCCTATTGACATCCCTATTACTTCCCAGTTTATAGAGATGTGATGCTTGATCAAGGGTTACAACTGTCTCGTTAAGAGAGGGTAGCCAATTGTATATAGCCAGTTTGTGCATGGTGGCAAACAGGGCAGTGAGTTTAGAGACAGGACTGCGAGGGGCCCAAACAGTGATCAGATTCCCGGTAAGGTATTTGATCATTGTATTGAGTTCTTAGACAGTGGGGTTCGGTTGAGACTCTCTTTCATTAATACTTATCCCAAGTGTGGAGTTGATAATATCGGGTGTAAAGTTGTATACTTTGTTGTAGAGATACACTTTTTCGAATTTTTTCGAGTTGGTGTCCCTCACAACAAGTTGCAGGTTAGCATAGAAAGCCCTAATTACCTTCTCACAGTAAGGTCTCTTTCCAAAAACAGAGCTCAAGACTTTGCGACTACTCAAGAATTCGACTAAATTATTGGCGGAAAATGAAGAATGGTCAATCACCTTCTCTCCTTTTACTCCTCTATTCTTAAACCAATTTCACCTACTAGAGCATGATTTATTTTGGAACAAAAGGGAGTAAGACATTACCTCAGAATCTGTTTCAGATTCTATGTGCTCCTGTCCTGATGAGGCGGGTGCTGGTGTTGCCTCGGATGTTGGGGCAACATAGTCAGGGTCCTTCTCCTCGTATGTTACCTTCGATGCTGAGGCAACATTTTCAGCAAAATGCCAGAAGGTTCTTCGGACCCCTTTAGGAATGAAGTTCCTCAAGGGTATGTCATCTGACATCTCAGCTTCTTCTTCCTTTTCAGTTGCATCTTGTGGAATGGAATCTGATCGAGTTCTGGAGGAACTAGGCACACTGAAGTCAGAGTCAGTGCCACTGCTAATGGAAGTATCAACAGGGAAAGTCGACTCTTCCATGGATCTCTTTGCATGCTGGTTGTCTCCGAATTGGATTTCGAACATCCTTTTCGATCTTCTCGTCGGCATTGTCGATGTTGACTGTCGCGAAGCAAGGTTCGAAAAGTCTGATGTTGTTTCAACATCAATGGGGTTCCCGAAGTCACCAGAATAGCTCGCCTGTAGTGGTTCTTCTTAACCTAGCAGTATCATAGCTTGTGTGTTGTCCTCCTCTATCGACTTCAAATCATTGATGGTAGTGTAATGCTTGTACACTTTATTGCTGTTTGCTGGGCTTGTCGACATTGGAGAGTATTCTCCGGTTTCTGTGGATTTTGGAGATATGGACATGGGAGAGGGTTTCAACGAGCTGGGCGTGTTAGAGAAATTTTGGCTTTGAAAAACTGGCGGTGATGTTTGGGCTTCCATTTGATGGATTGATGGGTGGCTTAATGTGACGAGGCAAAAACAAAATTGGGGGTTTTCATCATGGCAAACTACAATTGCACTCAACTCTTTTTCCTTAAATTTAGGTAGTATAAAATAATATGAACTCTTCAAATACCTAAAACAAAGGATTTTACATAGCACAAAACATCATTAAACATTAAAAAGAAACGGTCCTCCAGATTTTTGGATTTTCGTTATTTAAAGAGACGTGTTACATATCACAACCCAAAAAAAAATAAGATTGAACAATGTATTGGAACACGATGTTGTGAATGAGTTGGCAGCATTTCAAAGTTCAACAAGCATTTTGTGACTCCAAGAATTTTCTGATTTGACAAAAGATTATTCTGTATATGTTCCCTATGAGACTGATCGCTAGACTAATGTGACATTTTATCATCGTCCTTAATCAACTTAGTTGAGAACATACAGAAAAAAGATATTTAAGGCATTTTCAACCTTCTTGAAGCACATGGTACTCCTATAGAATAGGAATTGTACCAATCTTAGAACTTTACTCTTTTTGTATACAACCAAATATTTAGTAGAGGCTTTGCCTTCTCATGATACTCTTTTTTTATGATATACATAATTGATTTATATATATATATATATATATATCATCGCAGAGAACAATATCGCATTCAAACCCTGTCCTTGTGAAGTCATGCTTGATTCATTTGAAAAATAGTGCAACATTAATCCAACACATATCCTGTTCATTGACTCAAACAGTAAATGTTACCCATCATTTCAGACAACATCTACCTAGCCTGTCTTATTTTCAAAGAAAACAGAGATCAAGAGATTTTTTCAGGCTCGAAAATCACTCATGATCTAGGGGTTTGGTAAAAATATAAGCCAGTTGAGAAAGAGTATCAACATGTTCGATTTGAACTAGCTGTTTTTCCACTAAGTCTCTTAAAAATGATGTCTTATGTCTATGTGTTTTGTACATAAATGTTGAATAGATTCTTCGAAATATTAATAGCACTCAGATTATCACAGTATAAAATCATGGAGCTGTTAGAAATGCCATAGTCATCAAGCATATGTCGTAACCAAATCAATTGAGTACAACAACTTCCGACTGTCACATATTCGGATTCGACAGTCGAGAGTGACACGCAATTTCGTTTACGACTGTACCATGAGACTAGATTATTGCCAAGATAAAAACAACCACCACTAGTGCTTTTCCTATCGTCTACATCACCGGCCCAATCCGAGTCACTATATCTTATTAGATTAGGATTAGTGTCTTTGGAGTACCAAATTACCAAATCACTTGTACCGACGACATATCGAATGATACGATTTACGACATTAAGATGAGATACCTTGGGATTGGCTTGGAACCTGGCGCAAACACACACGCTAAACATGATATAAAGGCGACTGACAGTAAGGTATAAAAGGCTACCTATCATAGATCGGTACAATGTTGGGTCAACATCTTGTCCAACATCGTCTTTACACACCTGTTGCGTAGAGCCCATTGGAGTCTTCATGTGTTTAGCATTTTTCAGACCAAATTTCCTAACAAGATTCTTGGCGTACTTGCTTTGAGATACAAAGATCCCTTCTTCCTTAATCTGCAAGTCAAAGAAAAATGTTAGTTCTCCAATCATGCTCATCTCAAATGTTGTCGACGTCGTTTCGACAAATGATTTCAAGAAGGATTATGTAGTCGAGCCAAGGACAATATCATCAATATATATTTGAGTTATGGTTACATCTACTCTGTGTCTTTTAATAAATAAAGTTCGGTCAGCTTCTCCACGGATAAAACCAAAATCAATAAAAAAGTTAGTTAAACGACCATACCATGCACGTGGTGCCTGTTTTAGACCATACAAAGCTTTCTTGAACTTGTATACATGTTATGGATGGTGAGGATCTTCGAATCATTTTGGTTGTTCAACGTATACTTCTTTGTCCAAGTATCTATTGAGAAAGCACATTTAACGTCCATTTGGTGCAAGGTAATTTTCAAGTAACAAGCAATAGCAAGAAGCAATCTTATTGACTCAAGTCTAGCCACATGAGCAAATGTCTCGTCATAGTCGATACCTTCAACTTGTGTATATCCTTGAGCAACAAGTCGAGCTTTGTTCCTCACTATCTTTCCTAACTCATCTGATTTGTTTTTGAATATCCACTTGGTCCCAATAACATTAGTGTTGTTGGGTCGTGGTACCAAATCCCAAACCTCATTTCGGATAAATTGCTCAAGCTCTTCTTGCATGGCTTGAATTCAAAAATTATATTTCAATGCTTCCCCATCATTTTTAGGTTCCATAGTAGATATAAGACAAGAAAGACTAACATGTTGGTATATGGTGTACATACACATATACCTTACCATTTCTCGATAGTTCACTGACTCTTTCTCTCTTGTTCGCCTCTGCTAAAAAACTCCCCCTATCACTTGCTCGGGTGGATGGTTCCTCCTAATCCTCGATGGAGGTTCTCTTCTCACTTGATCATTCAGCTCAGTAGCAGACTCCTCCTCGACTTCGTCCTCTGTGTTCTCTCTTTGTGGTTCAGACGTGTCTTCTGATGTTGGGACAACATCTGTTGCTTCAGTGAGTTACTCCTCTTCAACTGCAACCACAATGTTGTTTTCTGAAGATCTACCAGATATATCCAGCAGGTCATCAAAAATAACATTAACATACTCTTGGATGGTCTTTCTTCGAAGATTGTATATTCGGTAAACATGACTATTCTGAGAGTAGCCGACAAATATCCCCTTGTCGCTCTTAGAGTCAAATTTAGCTAGTTTATCCCTGTCATTAAGAATATAACACACACACCCAAAGACATGGAAGTATCTCACTGTAGGTTTCTTTCCATTTAACAGTTCATAGGGTGTCATCTTGGTCCCTGGCCTTAGATAGACTCTATTACTTATGTGACATGCTGTGTTCAAAGCTTCTGCCCAAAACCTCTTTGATAATTGCTTAGAACTCAACATCACTCTAGCCATTTTCTGTAAAGTTCTGTTCTTTCTCTCGACAATCCCATTTTGTTGAGGTGTTTTTGGTGCCGAAAATTCATGGAATATGCCTTTCTTTTCACAGAATTTTGCAAAGGTTTGATTTTCAAATTCCTTCCCATGATCAGATCTTATTCTGAAATTCGAAGAACAAAACAGATTCCTAATTCTAGAGTAAAGTGTTCTAAACATCTCAAAAGTTTGTAATTTTTCCTTTTAAAATATATCCAAGTAAATCTGGAAAAAATATTCACAATCACATAAGAGTATCTCATTCCTCCTACGCTATCTACCTCAATTGGACTGAAGGTGGCGATGGTCGCCGACCGTCCAAATCCGGTCAGGCCCCGACACGACCGCTATAAAAAAACGGGGCCGGGGCTCGGCAAGGCGGGGCAGTCCCGTCGCTTGACCAGCCACTTGAGCCTCGATCCCGCCCCTTCCCGCCCAGATCCTCGCTTTGCGAGAAAATAGCCGTTGTCAACGACCATTTTACATTTTAGGCCTCCTCCCCAACCCCTACCCCTTTATATTTATTTTTAACCCCTAAGTTATTATATTTACACTTTAACCCAATTTTTCAACTATAAATACCTCATTCCTCTTCTTATTATTTTCACAAATCTTTCTACTCTCTAATCTCTCAATCAATTATCAATCAATCTCTATACAACATTGTCTACATATTCAATCTATTTATTAATTTGAGAATTGGGAGTGAAGTTGGCAACTAGTTTGAGGATTATCTATCGAGCAAAGTTTCAATTTTCAACCTTTCGATTATACGTCGACTCTACGTCGGCGTTTGGTACATTCGTTCTCTCATTAAATTATTATTTTGTCTTTATTTCATTTAGCACATTTAATTTCATTATCTTTAACTATTTATTAGCATAATTAAAATGAAAGGACTAAGAGGCATGTTGGGTAAGGGTAAGGGCCAGGCTTCTTCTAGTAGGGGTGGTAACAAGGGCAAGGGTACTTCTTCTAGTATTCTTGTTCCAGCTATTCCTAGACAAGATGATTTTATAGATCCTGAAATGTTTCCTGAAATACCATATGATCTTGACACAAATGATTATCCTCAAATTGAAGAAGATTTTAATTTAGATGACACCCTAGATGATGATACACCTACTAATGAAGATGATACACCCACTAGTGAAATGTCTTCTATCCCCCCTACTATGAGACGAGGTCCGGCAAAACGACCATTAAAATCAGTTGTATGGAAATATTTTGACAGGGACGTAGCTAATCAAGTAGCTGTATGTAAAACTTGTAAAAATGTTTATTCTTTTAAAACTGGACAAGGTCATGGTGGGACGGGGGGTTTAGGAAGACACCTATTGCAAAAACACAAAGCCTTGCATGCCCAATACATGATTGAAAAAAATGGTGAGCAAGCGTCCTCTCAATCGGAACAAGGTTCACATACTGTTTCGGAAAAAGTACATGGTCAAATTAACCCTATGACGGGGGGAGTTGTAGGCCCTAAATACGATAAACATAAAGATAGGGAATCACTAGCAAAATTAGTTGCTGTGGAGGGTTTGCCTTTTTCTTTTCCTGAATCTCCTGGTTTTATTCTTTATATTAGAGATATGTATAATCCTGCTTATAAAGGTTTTCCTAGATCAACTGTTAAAAGAGATGTATTTAAATTTGCACATGAATATCAACAGTATTTACGTTATGCATTATATCATTTAAATTGCAAAGTCGCTCTAACTTCTGATATAGGTCGTAGTACTAATGGCCATGATTATTTAACGGTAACTTTGTCATTGGATAGATTATAAATGGTCTATGCAAAACGTATTTTAGCATATAGATATATAGATAGTAAGGCACATTTGGTGAGTTTATTTGTAAAATATTTATTCATCTGCGATTATTACTTAATAACGATAAAGTTATGAGTATTACATTAGATAATGCATCTTCTAACAATTCTGCTATTAGTATTTTAAGAGATGTTTTAACTCCGTCTTTTCCAAACCATTTTCATATCAAATGTGCGTGTCATATTTATAACTTAGTTGTAAAGGATAGTCTTTCACTTTTTCAAGATATTCTTGAAAAAATACAATTTGCTATACACTTTATTTTTAAAAATAATAGAATTCAACAGAGAAAAGAATATAAAAAAACTTGCCACGATTGTGGACTATCTTACAGAAAAATTTCCGAAGAAGTACCAACTAGGTGGAATTTTTTATATGACCAACTAGTTGTTGCTTATGACTATAGAAAACCTATTACTTTATTTTTTAACGCCCATAATCAAAATCCAAATGATATGATTGTGGATAATGATTGGGAGAAAATTAGAGAACTTATTGTATTTTTAGAAAATTTTCAACGAGCAACAAAAGAATTTTCTACTTTATATTATCCTACTATTTCAACTATGTTGTTTTATATAGCTATAATATTTTTACTTCTTAAAGAATATATGGAAAAACCTGCTTATACTGCAGCTATTAAAAAATGTTTATGAAATTAATTTTTTTTTATTCCTATTCCCCCTATTTATATTATTGGTGCTGTATTAAACCCGACTATTAAAGTAGAGGGTTGTAAAAGTCTTAGTGAAAATATTTATAACTGTATGGACGTACTACCACCTCCAACTCCCAAAAATTTAAATGTTGAGCCACCTATTGAACTAACGCTAGAAGAAGTGTTGAATAGCGTAGAAGATGAATGCAAAAAAGTATATCGGCATTACCAAGTGAAAGTGCTAGTAACAACCGACTTTTGTACCATCTTCTTCTTCTTCAACACAAAGCAAAAAGGCATCTTGTTTAGGGCTAGTAGTATTAGTTCTATTGAAAGCCTCAGAAATAGAATGTGCGGTGGTACCAGTGCTAACCAAATTAGCGAGTTCGATGCTTTTGTTTTGCAGGGTAATTTACCTTACCAAGCAGTTATCAATGAAGAAGGAAATGGAGACTTGCTGAAATATTGGAGCCAGAATGAGAAGACATTTCCGACACTTTCAATGATGGCCCGAGATATTTTGAACATTCAAGCGTCATCAATCGCTTCTGAAAGCGTTTTTCTGCAGGCAGATTTCAAATAGGAGAGCACAGACACTCATTAGCCGGAGACAGCTTGGAGATGACGGTACTATTCAGAGATTGGATACGAGCGGAGCAAAGGAGGTGCGGTCAACCAGAGATTAACGAAGAAGAAGACGACAACTACAACGACATTTTATCTGAAGGCATGAGTAGCGACGTGGAACAATTTGACCAAGATATACCAATTCCAACCGAACAACCACAAGAAATTATAAAGAAACTAGAAAAAATATTTTCAAATTGGTAATTTATTTCATTGCAATTTTTTAATTTTTCTATGTCTTTTGCAATTTTTTTCAACAACAGTACACTACAATGTTGTAATTTTGAATCTTGTATATTTCAATGAAATAATTAATAATATAAGAGGCACAAAAAATCTTGGGATGTTTTTACACTCTTCTTGTCTTTGTTTAATTATTTAGTTTATACTTTATAGTTTATAGTTTATTATACTGTTATAGTTTATACTTTATAGTTTATAAATATATTATATATATGAGTATAATACTATAATTATAATACTATAAGTCTATAATATTATAGTATATGTATATGACTATATGACAAGTATATGTTAATGTTACTTTGTTAGTAATTTAGTATTTTTAATTTAGTGAAAAAATTTAGAAAAAAAAAATAAAAAAAAATCAAAACCCGCTGCATCTGCCCCGCCCCGTCCGTCCCGCGACCGACCCGCCCCGACTTCTACCCAACGGACCGGACGACACGCATGGTCCCGCCCGACCACCGCCAGGCCGGCTCGACCAGCCCGCTTTTCTCCGCCGAGCCCGCCCCGACCCCGCTTAACCCGACCGGTGGGCAGCCCGGCCATCGCGATCTAATTGGACCCATAAGATCAATATGCAATAATTGGAAACAATGAGACGTACCTGAATGTTGTCCGTCGTGTTGGACAACATTATGAGAGACTCGGGTCTGCTTTCCCTTCAAACAATCTTCACACCGTGTTTTATCTTTTGAATCCAGTTTGGGAATGCCTTTGACAACTTCAAACGAGATCAGCTTCTCCAAGGTGCCGTAGTTGACATGTCCGAACTTCTGGTGCCAAAGTGTCAAGTCACCTACTTTGCGGAGTTGCAAAACTCCTGTCTACCTACTAGCTAATAGTTATCTCCGGTTCGGGTTCCTGACATGACACACTTGTTTGCAGAATCTGTAACTTTGCATCCAAGCTTGTTGAATTTCACCTCTAGATCGGCATCACATAGTTGGCTTATGCTAAGGAGATTAGCAACTAAACCTTCTACATGAAGCACATTCCTCAAGGTTGGTACATTTGGAACATTAAGAGTTCTTCTACCAATAATCTTACTCTTACTTCCTCCTCCAAAAGTCACGTACCCTCCATTGAATGTTCCATACTCCTTCAAAAGACTTTTGGTACCTGTCATATGACGTGAGCATCCACTATCGAAGTATCAAGAACCTGTAATGTTGGTACGCAAGATAGTTATGGACACATTACATCTCAGGTTCAGTTTGGGTACCCACTCCTTTTCAAACCTTCTCTTCCTTCTGCTCTCAGGCTTGTTGCTTTGAATGTTGTCAGTGATATTGAGCAACATTGGTGACAACACTTTAGGCAATAGTCTGAGTGCAGAGTTTTGAAGTTTGTAGCAGTAGGGCATGAGATGTCCTGCTCTTTTACAGAAGCTACATACAAACTTCGATCCAATCATAGTGATATGAGAATTACTTGCATTTTCTTTGACGAATTTTATCTTCTCAGTTTGATTATGGATTCTTGAAGTATTGGTTTTGCTAGGAGATTGGTAACCAAGCCCAGTCCTTGTAGGATTACAGAAGTTCAGTATCTCATCCAGTTTGGAGTTCCCATGTTGAGCCTTTGAAACGTGGTCTCAGCTGTATTCAATCGTGCACGAATCTTACCAAGTTCTAGATCCTTCTTGGTAAGTGTCACCTCTAATCGGTTGATTGTGCCTTTCAAATTTCTATTCTGAAGAGCCAATGATTTTGCTTTTGAATCTAGTTGCTCAGATTTAGTGATTAAGACTTTACAAAGATTTTGTAATTCCTTTATCATTTCGTCTTTGGAGTCAACTAGATCCAAATCTGCAGCCTCAGTTGAAGAAATAAATCCACTAAAACAATTTACATCAGAATAATCAAAGTATACATACCTCTCTGATGGTGCAGACATTTCAGATGTGGAATCCGATGTTGTTCATGATGTTGTCGAAACATCGTCAATAACATCTTCATCGTCGGACAGTGAGTGTTCAAACATGGCTGCAAGCATTGCATGTGGTTGTTCTTCTTCTTGATCTTCTTCATCCTCTTCGTTCTCATCATCACTGAGGGTTACCCACATAACCTTACCAATTTTTATAAGGGTGTTCGCACACTCATTAGCATAGTGTCCCCGACCCGAGCATGCATGACACTGCACTCCCTCGAGTTGTTTGGGATTGTAATTGGTACCGTCGGAGTTGGATTTCCTTAGTGAATTGTGTTTTCTATGCTCAGAAGGTGACCTTTTCGGCTGCTTATTGAAGTGAGGGTTTTGATGATTATCATAATTGGATTTATTTCGATCAGTGTTGATCTTCCTCACCATCGAATTGAATCGACGAGTGAGTAAGGCAACAGTAGCATCACTCCCCAGTTCCTCCAGGTTTTCTTCCTCGTTTTCCAAATCAGATTCTGAGTTTGTCCTTGGAGTGCCAAAGTCTTGTCTTTGTATAGATCTCGTTGGCTCTTCATGTTCATCTCATATGTTTGAAAGATGCTCATTAAAGCGTGAAGATCCATAGTAGCAAGATTATGAGCCTCTTCAATAGCACAAATCTTAGTATTGAATCTTTTAGGAAGAGATCTGAGAGCTTTATCCACAAGTTGTGTGTTAGTTAATGGAGACCCAAGCACTTGACACTGATTAGCAATGTCAATCTACTTTTTAAAATAGGATTTTATGTCGTCAGACTCTTTCATCCTTAAGCGTTCGTATTGACTCAAGATCATGCGAAGCTTTGTACGTCGAACACTTGAGGTACCCTCACAATGGGTTTGTAAGGTTTTCCAAGCATCCTTTGCCGTTGTGCAATTCTGGATAAGCTTGAACATTAAGAGATCTACCAATCCAAATATCGCATTTAGGGTCTTTTCATTAAATCTTGCACTGTTGATCTCTTCCTGGGTCCATTCTAAACGCAAGTGCACGTATCGTTACAAGTAATATAGTCTAGGTAAGACCTAATATCGTTCTCAAAGACTGGTTTTCAAGTACCGATTATCTATGCTTTAGTTTCTATTTGGTTAACGTTAATTGAGTTGGAATTCTAAACTAATAATGCAGGAAATAAACTAATTATGAAAATATTTTGATTTAAATCAGTTATGATGGAGAATTAGGGCTTCCAAGATCATCAACTATCCACTCTATTCAATCCTTAATACAATTAGACTAACTTCTTCTTCTACGTTAAAATAGCAGGTTAACTAGACCGTTTTATACTCCTGTTAAGGTAATATAAACACTCAACCCCAATGGAGAACCCTTCTACCTTTCGGTGACAAGATTGACTACAAAGGAGGATTAAGAGCAATAACCTATTAAGCTACACAAGTATCGGGGTACTTTCGTCAACGATTTAAACCTATGTTTATTCAACTATAGCATATTCACAATCTCCCCTTTCGGATTTCGATTAGAACTCATATAAGTGATGATAACTAGTGATCAATTAATTATCAAGCAATCAAAACAACTATTGAATAAATCATAAACAAGTGAAGAAGAAATCAACTAATATATTAATTCATGAATAAGAGTTTCAAGAGAATCACAAGAAAATCCCTAACAAAGTAATTAGCTCCTAGCCATAGTCACGCTAAGAACTAATATAATCTCCATACATGAACTGAAATAAACAAAGCAAAAGAAAGAAAAGAAAAATACTCAAGAACAAGTCTCCAAGCCTTCTAGCATCCAAGGATTGTGTTGTGGAATATTTACAAGATGGAATAGAATGGTGGATGGAGAATGGGATGGGTGATGGATTGTAGGATGAAGGATGAATGGTTGAATTCTTCTAATGATGTAGAGACTATTTATAACCCAAAAATCATTTAGGTAAAGGGTTAGGGATTATGTAGGTAGGAAAGGTTATGGAATCGTTTTTGACTAAAAAGGTGTATATAAAATATACCGATCAAATACCCCCAAACTTAACCTTTGCTCGCCCTCGAGCAAAGATAAAAAATATAAACAAAGACACGAAAGAAAGTAAAATGACTCAAAGACACTGATCATTTTGCTGCACAATTGTCACTTAGAAAAGCATGAAGGTTAGTATGATAATATGTAGGAATATATAGCATGAATTTTTAGCATTCTAAACACTCAAGTCAGATATTTCGCAAATTCAATTTAATCATGCTCAATGGAAGTAAGAATACCTAACTATGCATGTCAATTTCAAAATCCTATGACATGTTCACTTGCTATTCTCCACTAATCATGGATATACATATTAGAGATCTTCAGGGCTTTTCAGGGTTGTAATGTAGGCTTAGGCTGTGGTAGGTAAAAATAGGCATTTAGGCTCAATTTACGTACCATAAACTCTTTTGCTTTAAATTCTTCCCTTTTCTTTTGATTTTCTTTTTCACTTCATACCTATCTTTCCCCTCTTTTGTTTTGAGAGAATGAATTGTATTATGAATAGTCGGCACCCCCAAACTTAGGTTTTTGCCTATTTATTATTTCTTTTTCATTGGGATGCATAAAAAATTATTCACTCTTTTTTTTCTCTTTTTCAACACTTTGTATTCCAATATCTCAATTTTTTTTCACTTATGGCACAAATATGAAATTATAGGGTGTCAAAGAAAGGTCTTATTTTTATGCTCAAAGGGACTGACTAGGGATATAATTTGAATGTCAGGGATAGACAAAAATGGTAAGAAAGGGCTAACAAAGAAATGTCTGAGTCATCTCCCTAACATGCATATCCTAACTATTTCGCCTCAAATAACAAGCAATCAGACACATAGGTTTAATCATTAACAATGCACAAATCAAGAAAGATACCCCAAATAGTCTGATTTCATGAATTTTTGGCATATCTAACCTAAGCGTTCAGATGGTTGCTTCTAATTCCATTACATTATTCTACTTTACTTCACTAGGTGTTTCAAGTAACTACAGCATGCATGATCTTAAAAAAAAATTATGACTAAAAAAAAAATACTCAAAAATACCAAAACAAATCAAAAAGACTCAAAAATAATAAAACATCCCCCCAAACTTAAATCACACATTGTCCCCAATGTGTGCAAAACTCAAAAAAAATAGGGACAATTTACTGACACAACACAGCGGTCATAACGGAGGTCTGGGAGGAAAAATTCTGGAATTTGCACGGAATATGACTCTCTGAAGTTCCGGCGCCACGGCGCTGATTCTGGGCGCCGCGGCGCTGACGACGACTTTTCCTTTTTTCAGCGTTTTTGCTCCTTTTTCTGTTCGGGGTCTGCTCCTAGTCCACCTGTCATCCAACAACACAAAACAAGAACTCAAGACTGTGAGACTGTTCAAGACAAAATAAAACAACTAAAACAAAAATTTTAAATAACATAATTAAAAAAAACATTGGGTTGCCTCCCAACAAACGCTGTCTTTAACGTCTTTTAGCCGGACGCAGTTAAACTTTACGAGTGTCCATTGGATCCATCTGCGAACTGCTTGCAATCCGCATAGTTATTGTTGCAGGTCTCACTTTTTCTACAACAATCTTTTCAGCTAAGGACTTCAGATATAAGATTATCCCCTAAGTACACAAGACACGCTTGTCTTTTAGGCTCTCTCTAATGTAGGGATCAGTGAGATTCCCAACACATCTCAACTCTAGGGGGTGCCCTTGATGGTATGGAATTCCTATTTGGGGATCAACAATGACCGCTGGTGGTATTTCTTTTGCAATAGGTACAGGAAAAAGAATTTCCAAAGAATCCAAGAAGGTGAATTGGATCTCAGTAATATTTTCCTTCTCTACACCAACTATCTCGCCAGATTCCTCAACAGCTGGGTGTGGTTCAGGTTCCTCAATTTGCTTATCACTTTCCACAACGGTGTCGCTAGGCAGACTTTCTTGAAGTGTACTGTTCATCCTATCCATTAGTTGCCCTATTTGTGTCTCCAAATTTCTGAGGGACACTCTTGTCTCATCTATAAACTGAGCTTGACACTTGGTGAGCCTGAGTATGTCTGCCTGCAACTCATCTAGATCTTCCTCTGGAACCTGTTGGTTAAGCTGCTGTTGATGACTCAACTGCCCCTGATAGAAGTAGTAGTCCATGGACCTGTTTTTTTTTCGTTTTTTTTTTCAAATTTAATCTGTAAAATAAGAAAAACAACAAAAGGTGATAAAAAGATGCTCGCAGAACAAGTTAGTTCTTGGAGCAACCAAATTAGAATAAGAATAGATAAATCGATATTGAAAGTACGTCAATCCCCGGCAACGGCGCCAAAAACTTGATGCGCAATTTATGCACACACTAAACGCAAGTGCACGTATCGTTACAAGTAATATAGTCTAGGTAAGACTGAATATCGTCCTCAAGGACTGGTTTTCAAGTACCGATTATGTATGCTTTAGTTTCTATTTGGTTAACGTTAATTGAGTTGGAATTCTAAACTAATAATGCAGGAAATAAACTAATTATGAAAATACTTTGATTTAAATCAGTTATGATGGAGAATTAGGGCTTCCAAGATCATCAACTATCCACTCTATTCAATCCTCAATACAATTAGACTAACTTCTTCTTCTACGTTAAAATAGCAGGTTAACTAGACCGTTTTATACTCCTGTTAAGGTAATATAAACACTCAACCCCAATGGAGAACCCTTCTACCTTTCGGTGACAAGATTGACTACAAAGGAGGATTAAGAGCAATAACCTATTAAGCTACACAAGTATCGGGTACTTTCACAACGATTTAAACCTATGTTTATTCAACTATAGCATATTCACAATCTCCCCTTTCGGATTTCGATTAGAACTCATATAAGTGATGATAACTAGTGATCAATTAATTATCAAGCAATCAAAACAACTATTGAATAAATCTTAAACAAGTGAAGAAGAAATCAACTAATATATTAATTCATGAATAAGAGTTTCAAGAGAATCACAAGAAAATCCCTAACAAAGTAATTAACTCCTAGCCATAGTCACGCTAAGAACTAATATAATCTCCATACATGAACTGAAATAAACAAAGCAAAAGAAAGAAAAGAAAAATACTCAAGAACAAGTCTCCAAGCCTTCTAGCATCCAAGGATTGTGTTGTGGAATATTTACAAGATGGAATGGAATGGTGGATGGAGAATGGGATGGGTGATGGATTGTAGGATAAATGATGGATGGTTGAATTCTTCTAATGATGTAGAGACTATTTATAACCCAAGAATCCTTTAGGTAAAGGGTTGATTATGTAGGTAGGAAAGGTTATGGAATCCTTTTAGGTAAAGGGTTTAGGAAAAGTTATGGAAAAGGGTTAAGGAATATGTAGGTAGGAAAGGTTATGGAATTCTTTTAGGTAAAGGGTTTAGGAAACGTTATGGAAAAGGGTTAAGGAATATGTAGGTTAAAAAAGTTATCCCTTTTGGACTCTGAAAATGTGTCAAATTCGGCTCAAAAACTCAGAAATCCCGCGTCGGTGCACCACGCAATCCGCCACGGCCTGAAAATTAGAGAGCGGACGACTTGATTGGTGTAGCGCCGGTGACGGCATTCTTCCGGATTTTCCGTTTCTTCGTCCTTTGTTCGTCCGGTCTTCGTCTGATCTACTCTATACTTCCCGGAACTTCTTAGGTTTCATTTTTTGGCCCTTTTAGTGTACAATTCCATCTCATTTATGCTCATTTCATCTCCTTTTCGTCATTTCTCCATTTCTGACCGCTGTGACACAAAAGAAAGGAAAACAACTCTAATACTATACTAAACATAAATGAAATGAGTAAAATACTAACTAAAAATGACTCAAAATGTGTATATAAAATACACCGATCAATAAGCTTGAACATATAGAGATCTACCAATCCAAATATCGCATTTAGGGCCTTTTCATTAAAGCTTGCATTGTTGATCTCTTCCTGGGTCCATTTAGACTCGGGTTTAGTGAGAACATCACCATCCTCGTCTGCTGGGTACTTGGGGATTACATAGCCTTCGGAAACTGATCTCCATGCTCGAACATCAATGGATTTGATGTGCGAACGTAGTCGAATTTTCCAGTAGGCATAGTTAGATCCGTCAAGTATTGGAAGTCTACCAACGTTTTGTATATCTGAGTCCATAGCCGTAATATTCAGAATCAAACACTTATTATATCAAGTGCAAACTTTGATACCACTTGTTGGGTCCCGGTGTTAAGTGTATTTTGGCACACTCTTTTGAGTCATTTTTAGTTAGTATTTTACTCTTTTCGTTTGTGTTTAGTATAATATTATGGTTGTTTTTCTTTCTTTTGAGTCACAACGGTTCCAAAGGAGAAAATACAGAATTGAGAATGAAATGAGCTCAATGAAGATGAAATTTGCACAAGCACAACCCAAGGAATAAAGCCTAAAATGTTCCAAGAAGAATAGAAGAAATCAGGTGAAATCCGGACGAAAACAGGTCAAGGGCGCGGCCTTGACGCAAGGAAGGGCATGGCGCTGATGAGTCGCGGCTGAAGGAATTAGGGCCGCGGCATGAAAAATCCAGAGAGCAAGAAAAATATTCACCGTGTCAAGAGCCGCGGCGCCGCAGAAGCAGAATGCTCCAGTGATTTTTGCCGATTAAGGGCCGCGGTGCCTACGCGCATAATTTCCAGATTTGAGTCGAATTTGGCCAAGGGTAAAAGGGTCCAGAGCAAGGTTTTTCTCAGATATAAATACTCTAAACTCTGTCATACTTTACATCATACTTTGGAGATGAGAACGACGGCTACAAGCTACACAATTGAAGACTTTTGTTCAAGTTCTTTCTCTTTTCTTTACTTTAATTCAGTTTATGTTGGATTGTAATTTAGTTCTTAGCATGACAATGTTTATGAGCTAATTACTTTATTACGGTTTTCCGTCGAATCGTTTGAAACTCTTTCATATAATTAATGCATTATTGGTGATTTCTTCTTCAGGCATATTAAGATCTATTCAATAATTATTTTAATTGCTTGATAATTAACTGATCACTAATTGTCATCACATATATGATTTCGAATCAAAATTTTGAAAGGTGAGATTTGAATATGCTGTAGTTAAATAGACATAGGTTAAAATCGTGGACGAAAGTACCCTGATACTTATTTAGTGTTTAGGGTTATTGTTCTTAATCCTCCTGTGTGGTAAAATCTATCATAGAAATATAAAAGGTTTCTGCACATGATTGGGCTCTTGTATGTCCTAACCGGAATATAACGACAGATTAGTTAACCTGCTATCTTAATACGAAGAAGAATCATTAATTGCATTAACGCGTGAAAGAGTGGATAGTTGAGGAGATTGGAAACCCTATTTCCATCATAACTATTTTAAATCCCAAAATATTTTTAATATTAGTTTAATTTCTGCACTTTATTTTAATTCGTAGTTGTAATTGTCAAACAAAATAACGTTAACCAAATAGATACCATAGAATAGATAATCGGTACTTGATAACCAGTCTCTGTGGACGATATTCGGTCTTACAGATTATATTACTTGAAGCGATACGTACACTTGCGTAAGCACTTGGAAATATCCTAACAAATTTTTGGCGCCGTTGTCGGGGACTGGCGTACTTTCAATATCGATTTATCTATTCTTATTTCTAATTTGGCTTTTATTTTTAGTTTTTATTTTATTTTTTTATTTTGTTTTAGTGTTGTTTGCCGTGATTTGTTTGCTGTTTTTTATTAGTCTCAGGAACTTAGTTTATGCGAAGTAGTAGAGGAGTAGACACTCTTATCCCTCTGAACCCTGAGATTGAAATATTGTGCAGACAGAGCAGAAAAAAGAAAAGAGAAGCTGATTCCTTAGCAATGAAAGATCAGCGAAACAACAATTAGGGGAATGATGAGTTACCGGCTTTGATGAGACAAGTCCCGCATCCTGCAGAAAGGAGCTTAGGGGAATATGTGTTGCCTACTATTACAGGGGTGCAGACTTGCATCAGGCTTCCAGCTGTTGAAGCCAATAATTTTGAAATCAAACCAGCGATCTTGCACATGGTCCAAGGTTCAGTCCAATTTGGGGGATTACCGACAGAAGATCTCCACTTGCATCTTGCAAATTTCCTGGAGCAGGTGCAACGTTTAAATACAATGGTGTTATTGATGATGTCATTCGATTGAGGCTCTTTTCATTCTCACTCAGGGAGAGAGCAAAGTGTTTGTTGAATTCATTACAGGCGAACTCCATCACTACATGGCAAGACTTAATAGTTACTATCAGATGGA
The DNA here is from genome assembly GCA_029844215.1 of Przewalskia tangutica. NCBI lineage: Eukaryota > Viridiplantae > Streptophyta > Magnoliopsida > Solanales > Solanaceae > Przewalskia > Przewalskia tangutica. The sequence goes on along the minus strand of CM056730.1, from coordinate 120,203,976 downwards.
TGGAGAGTCACTCTACGATGCATAGGAGCGTTTCAACGATCTGCAGAGAAAGTGTCCTCATCATGGGATTGAGAAGTGGATGTTAGTCCATATACTCTACAATGGGATATGTGGTACAACTCGTACCATTATTGATAATGCAGCAGGAGGAACGTTCATGAAACGAGTGACAATGAGGCACATGATTTGTTAGAGGACATGGCCACAAACAACCATCAAGGGACCGATGAGAGAGCAGTGAATGATAGGAAAGTAGATGGGATTCATAAGCTAGATGCTATCACTGCATTGACTGCGCAGGTGGCCACTTTGACAAAGCAGATGCAGCAGAATACATGTCCACAAAGTTCGGCATACATCCCGAGTTGTGAAATTTGTGGGGGTCCCCATACTTTTGATAGGTGTACAACTGTGGACCCAAATACTGTGCCTATGGTGCAAGTTCAGGCAATGAGGAATTTTCAGAGGCCCTACAACAATGCATTCTCCAACACATATAATCCGGGGTGAAGAAATCACCCAATTTTTTCATGAAAGAATGGTCAGGGGAAGCAACCACAGTTTCAAGCCTCATCTTCACAGCAGTTCAGCCAACCAGCACCACGAGAGAAACTAGATAACTTGGAAGCAGCACTGTTAGCCATGGCCAAAACCCAGAATCAATTCATGGCAGAGACCCAATCCTCACTTTCGACCCTGACCAACTCCCAGAATCAGTTCATAATGGAAACAAGATCATCGATTAAAAATTTGGAAGTTCAAATGGGACAGCTGATGAACACACTGAACAAAATAGAGCAATGTAATCTCCCCGGTAATACAGTGATGAACCCAAGGGAGCAATGCCAGGCAGTTATCTTGAGAAGTGGGAAGCAGTTAGAGCAGGTGGGATCTCCACCAGTGAGGGAGAAGGAGAATGAGGTAGAGAAGACATCTGAGGGAGAAAAGGAGGGGGTTACTGATGACCGCCCTATTTTAGAGAAGGCGCCACCCGCAGTTAGGAGGGAATACACAGACAAAATCCCTTACCCTCAAAGGCTGCAAAAGAAGTCCTTAGATAAGCAGTTTTCAAATTTTTTGGAGGTATTTATAAAACTGCACATTAACCTTCCCTTCATTGAAACATTGGAGCAAATTCCAGCATATGTAAAGTTTATAAAAGACATACTGTTTAAGAAAAGAAAGTTGGCAGACTATGAGACAGTGGTGATCACTGAAGAATGCAGTGCTATTTTGCAGAAGAAGCTCCCACCAAATTTGAGAGATCCATGGAGTTTCACCTTACCTTGCACTATAGGGAAAGTGACATGTAAAAGGGCTTTGTGTGACTTAGGGGCTAGTATCAACTTGATGCCTCTCTCTGTGTTCAAAAGACTTGGGTTGGGAGAAGCGAAGCCAACCACAGTCAACTTACAGTTAGCTGATCGCTCAGTCGTGCATCCCAAAGGTATAATTGAAGATGTGTTAGTGAAAGTGGGCAAATTCATCTTCCCTGCTGATTTCCTCATTCTTGATATGGATGAAGATGAAAATATGTCTATTATCCTTGGGAGACATTCCTAGCAACAGGGAGAGCTCTTATTGATGTTGAAAAGGGAGAATTGAAGCTCCGAGTCCAAGATAATGAGATGACTTTAACTGCTTTCAAACCTTCAACTGATCCACAATTCAATGATAAATGCTTTGATATTGGTGTAACTGATAAAAAGACCCCTCATGAAATTTTCAAGGGTACTGATGCCCTTGATGGTAAGAAGTTTGGACTTGTGAATGATGCTGTGAATGATGAAAAAGGAATAAAGTCAACTAAACTCAACCCTGTGAAAAATAAGAGGAGGAGAAAGTGAATGTTGCTGAAATGGATATGTGGAGGGGATAATCTACCCCTTGAGTGAACAAGTATTTGCGTTCGCCTAAAAGACGTTAAAGACAGCGCTACTTGGGAGGCAACCCAATGTTTTAATTATGTTATTTCAATTTCATTTTAGTTTGTTTTAATTTTATCTTGAACACTCTCATGATCTGGTATGTTTAGTGTTTGTGGATGACAGATAAAGAGCAGGGACTAACTCCGAGGAGAAAAGGGCGAAAAAATGCTGAAAACTGAAAAAATCGAAACTTCAAGGAATTAGAGTGGCGCTGTTGAGAGTCGCAAGCAGAGGCAAGAGAGCCTCAGTGAATTTTGCCATGCAATTAGGGTCGCGATGCACGTTCCAAGGGTTGTGGCTCCTCCTTCGGCTTTGTGCACTGTGATTTTTCCATCAACTCAGACCTCCGTTGTGACCTCTGTGTTGTGTCTGTAAGTGTCCATTTATTTTTGGTCTTTACACATTGGGGACAATGTGTCAATCAAGTTTGTGGGGATCTTACTTTGTTTTGAGTCTATTTGTTTTCTTTTTTATTGTTTTATGTGTTCGTGAGTCATAATTTTTTTTATGGATCAAGCATGATGTAGTTGCTAAAGACATTGAGTGAATAAAGTGGGATAATATAATTAAATTGAAAGCAAAAATTTGTGTGCTTAAGTTAGATATGCCAAAAATTCATTACATCTAATTATTTGGGGTATTTGTGCTTAAGCCTATTTGTTGTCAATTATGAAAAGAAAAGTTGAAAAATGTCTAAAAAACTTGTTTACTTGTTTTTTGAGGCGAAATAGTTAAGATATACATGTTTAGGGAGATGATTCAGACATTCATTGATAGCCCTTCTGACCGTTCACTATCTACTCTGACATAAATTGTACCCTTAGTCAGCCCCATTGAGCCTGAAATAAGATCTTTCTTTGACACCCTGTGATTCCAATTTTTGTGTCATACGTAATTATTGAAAAGTAGTGGGATGAAAATGTTGGAAAAAAAATAAGAAAAGGGTGAAAATTTGATGCACCCAATGAAAAATACGCAAAAAAGGTAAGTTTGGGGGTGTTTGTTAATTATAATACATCTCATTCTCTCAAAAGAACAAGAGGGGAGAAAAATGGGTATGTGATTGAAAAGAAAGTAAAAAAGAAGGACAAAAAGTTGAATGAAAAATGCTTATGATACGTAATTTGAGCCTAAATGCTCACTTTTACCTACCTCTGCCTAAGCCTACATTACAACCCTTGAAAGTCCTGAAGATCCTTAATGTGTATATCTATGATTAGTGGAGAATAGCAAGTAAACAAATCTATAGCATTTTGGGAAAGATGGAATGAAATTGACATTCATAGGTTAAGTGTTTATGTTTCCATTAATTATGATCTAAGTGAATTTGCGAAATATCTAACTTGAAATTCTAGATTGCTATATGTTCTAACATATTATCCCATCTTTATCCATGATGTTGAAGAAACATTGCTACAACTACTTGATCCAGTTCATAGAGTCATTGTTTTTGTTTTTTTGTTTAGTGCTTTACTCGAGAGCGAGTAAAGTGTAAGTTTGGGGGTGTTTGTTGAGTGTATTTTGGCACACTCTTTTGAGTCATTTTTAGTTAGTATTTTACTCTTTTCGTTTGTGTTTAGTATAGTATTAGAGTTGTTTTTCTTTCTTTTTAGTCACAGCGGTTCCAAAGGAGGAAATACAGAATTGAGGATGAAATGAGCTCAATGAAGATGAAATTTGCACAAGCACAACCTAAGGAATGAAGCCTAAAATGTCCCAAGAAGAATAGAAGAAATCAGGTGAAATCCGGACGAAAACAGGTCAAGAGCCGCGACGCAAGGCAAGGAAGGGACGCGGCGCTGATGAGCCGCGGCTGAAGGAATTAGGGTCGCGGCATGAAAAATCCAGAGAGCAAGAAAAATATTCACCGTGTCAAGAGCCACGACGCCGCAGAAGCAGAATGCTCCAGTGATTTTTTCCGATTAAGGGTCGCGGCGCCTGGATGAAGGGCCGCGGCGCCGACGCGCATAATTTCCAGATGTGAGTCAAATTTGGCCAAGGGTAAAAGGGTCCAGAGCAAGGTTTTTTCCAGATATAAATACCCTAAACCCTGTCATACTTTACATCATACTTTGGAGAGGAGAACGACGGCTACAAGCTACACAATTGAAGACTTTGTTCAAGTTCTTTCTCTTTTCTTTACTTTAATTCAGTTTATGTTGGATTGTAATTTAGTTCTTAGCATGACAAATGTTTAGGAGCTAATTACTTTATTACGGTTTTCCGTCGAATCGCTTGAAACTCTTTCATATAATTAATGCATTATTGGTGATTTCTTCTTCAGGCATATTAAGATCTATTCAATAATTGTTTTGATTGCTTGATAATTAACTGATCACTAATTGTCATCACATATATGATTTCGAATCAAAATTTTGAAAGGTGAGATTTGAATATGCTGTAGTTAAATAGACATAGGTTAAAATCGTGGACGAAAGTACCCCGATATTTGTGTATATGGTTATTGTTCTTAATCCTCCTGTGTGATAAAATCTATCATAGAAATATTGAAGGTTTCTGCACATGATTGAGCTTTTGTATGTCCTAACCGGAATATAATGACAGATTAGTTAACCTTCTATCTAATCATTAGCATTGCATTAACGCGTGAAAGAGTGGATAGTTGAGGAGATTGGAAGCTCTATTTCCATCATAACTGTTTTAAATCCCAAAGTATTTTCAATATTAGTTTAATTTCTACACTTTATTTTAATTCGTAGTTGTAATTGTCAAACAAAATAACGTTAACCAAATAGATAATCGGTACTTGATAACCAGTCTCTGTGGACGATATTCGGTCTTATAGACTATATTACTTGAAGTGATACGTACACTTGCGTAAGCACTTGAAAATATCCTAACACCCGGGGCTACGGATTAGTAAAAAGCGTAAGATTAAAATCGCAAAAGCTAGAACAACGAAAACAGTCACTGGATGTTGCATTTAATGTTGTGTCAACATCTGAGGCAACATTGTGAAAATCAGTATAAAACTTTGTAGAATAAATGCAGCGGAAAAAGTAAAGAGACACAAGGTTTATATTATCAAGGGTATGTATAAATATATCTCTTGATGGTCGATGACCAAAAGAATTGTATAAATTATATACAATTACAAATTAATTTCTTTTACAAATTGAGCGTTACAAACGAAAAAGAAATTACAAACAAAAATGAAGTCGCAGATGACTTCGCCTAAAGTACAAAAGTCTAAAAGATAAAATACAACATCTCCATTACAATCGCTTGAACAATAAGCTTAATCTAGAATAAAGATAGCAATTGTAATGTGGGACTAGATGTTGTTAAAACAACTTTAGGCTAGGTGTGTTGATCCAGTTTTCTAAGGTAAAATCTGAGAGCTCTCTTAAAATCTTCCTACAATCTCTCTATTTACAGTGTTGAGCTTCCCTTAAAATCCTCACTGATTGGTTGAGAAGGTTGAGTAAAAGAAGCCAACTGCTTGGACCGATTGTTCCTCCTGAAATATCTCAGCGTTATGGACTTGGTCTTCACGCTGCTTTATCTCCAAGTCTTTGACTGTTTCTTTTACCACGTTTTAAACACAGCAACATTGTAAGCTTGCTTAGGTCATTTTTTACTCACAGTAACACAAGCTGTTTTGGCCGTATGAATAGGCAAAATCGTTACAAAGATGTTGTCACAACATCGCAGGCAACATCCTGAAGATATTGTCCCGAGTTTTCACAGATGTTGCTATCCAACATCAACACCTCCTTTTTACACTCTTGAAATATGACTCATTTCTACCAAGATGTAATTTTTTGTGTGTGATGATTTTGTAAATTGGAAGAAAGTAATTTGAGGTTGGAACATAGAGGGAAATGAAAGCATCATGATCTTAATTTGAAGACACAATGCAGATTGCAGCTTATATGTTTAATGCAGTATACTAGCTTATACTATTTTGATTTGTTCCAGGAATAAGGAATTTCTGAAGGAAACTGTACTTGGTGTACTCAAGAGAAGCCAAAGGGAATTTAATTAGTTGGCATGTTTATGGCGTCTCCTCGTTCCCTTTTTAATAGTTTTTTTTTAAAGAAGAAATGGTTTTCAAGATGTTTAAGATGTTTTAAGTATCGATAGCCGGTTTAATACCAAAGAATTACTGGACTCACCAATAAAGACACTCATTCATGAATGGATATATCTTTTACAAAGGTATGCCTTTACCACCAATGATAGTGGTGGGATGGGGTGGTAAGTAGAAGTCTTTGGTTTGAATCTGAGAGTGAAATCACATTTCGGTGGGAAAGCCCTTTACTTCCAAAGTGGAACTTTCTGGCACCAATCCGAATAAGTCAAGCTTCAAAGCGCGTACGGGATGCCAAGTGCGAAAAAAGGACATCACGGACTCACGGTGCACAGAACATTCAGAGTTTACGTAGAGTTTGGGGAAGGGCCGCATCTCAAGGGGGTGTGATGTAGAAGCCTACTTTTGATGCAAGTATTAGTGATTCCACAGCTCAAATTTGTGACGTATAGGTCACACAAAGATAATTTTACCACTGCCCCGAAGCTACAGAACATTAGGTGAGAAAAAAAAAAAGGTTTCTCTTAGTAGATGTGACCTCCATTTAAAAATGTCACGTTTTTTGAGTGATACAATTTCTTCAAAGATATAATATTTCAACAAGGCCGTGGCACCTACTGTCGAATTAATAGTTTTGTAAGTCCTATTAACTAGTCCTCACCAAAACTCAAGTAACTACTCCATTCGTTCTAATTTATGTGATATTATTTGACTTAACACAAAATTTAAAGAACAAATGAAAACTTTTGAAATTTATGGTCCAAAACAAATCTTAGATTTTGTGTGGCTATAAATTATTCAATAAAGTTAAATTATTTTTAAAGATAATATTCTTTTTGAGATAAAGTAAAAAGAAAATGATATCACATAAATTGGGAGAGAGAGTATATAATTTGCTAAGTAACTGGTCACAACAATTCAGCATGTAATGCAAAATGTTAAGGATTGGACCTAAGGCTGGCCAACGGGGCGGGGTATACCGATCCCGACCCGACCCCACCCCGACCCCGCTTGACATCGCATCAGATTTGATACCAGATTGATATCGATCGCACGGTAGCGAAAAAAATCCGATAAGACACCGACTCACCCCGCCCCAGCCTCGACCCCTCCCCGACCTCCCCACCCCCTCCGACCCCTACTAGTCGTTGCACAACGGCTTTGTCCAATTTGGCTGTTGTGCAACGACCAAACACCCCTCCCCCCATACCCCAACCCTCCACCCCTTAATATATATTTTTAACCCTTAAGTTATTATATTTACACTTTAACTCAATTTTTCAACTATAAATACCTCATTTTTTCTTCATTCTTTCTCACAAATCTTCCTACAATCTCTCTAATAATCTCTCAATCTATCTCTCATTCTCTCTACATTGTCTACTAAGTATTCAATTTTATTTATTCATTTGGGAGTGAAGTTGGCAACTAGCTTGAGGATCATCCATCGAGCAAATTTCAATTTTCAACATCTCGATTACACATCGACGTTACGTCGACGTTTGGTGCATTCGTTTCTTCATTAATTATTATTGTTTCTTCATTTTATTTAGCGCACTTAATTAAATTTTACTATCTTTAATTATTTATTTGCATAATTATAATGGAAGGTAACAAGGGCAAATGTACTTCTACTAGTAGGGGTAACAAGGGCAATGATACTTCTTTTAGTCATCCTATTCCTCCAGATCCTTATAGACATGACGATTTCATTGATACTGAATTATTTTTTGAAGTACCATTAGATTTAGATGACACACCCACTAGTGCACCTCAAACTGCACCGCCTCCTATTCCCCCTAGTATGAGACGAGACCCTCCTCAACGAAAAGTAAAATCAGATGTATCAGTTTTTTTTATAGGGACATAGAAAATGAAGTAGTTAGATATCAAATTTGTGAAAATATTTATAAATTTAAGGAAAAGGTAAGGGTGGGACGAAAAGTTTATTGAGACATGTACAAAACATTCACAAAGCTAGGTGGGATGAATACGAGGCTAGAAAGTCGGGTGTGTTAATGCGCTATGGGTAGAAGTAGATTATAAATGGTGTATGCAAAAACGTATTTTCAGTTTGCGATTACTATGTTAGATAACGCTTCTTCTAATAACTTTATGTTAGATAACGCTTCCTCTAATAACTTTATGTTAGATAACGCTTCTTCTATAACTTAGCTTTAAACATTACCTTTTACGCTTAACGAAATGATTTATAATCACGCAAATATTTTAAACTTATTTTAGACCATAAAATTCAAAAATATTTCTTTTATTTCTTAAATTTTATGTGTACTCAAACAATATTATATGAATAGAAAGGAAGTACTATTTTATATAGTCAATGATTTTATATTTACAAGAAGTTTGCCAGAACCAAAGAGTAGATTCAATATCTATAATATTTATAGTCACGATGTCATAATTTTCAGGTGCGATCTTGTGCGTATAAATTATGACATCCATGACTATATGAAATATCAGAGATATCGAATCTACTCTTTGGTTCTTGTGCAAACTTATGCGTAAATATGACATCCTCGACTATATAAAATAGTACTTGCCGCCATCAACTTCCAAAGCGCAATTTCATGAAGATTTCAAATAGTGAGTACGTATATTCATCGCGCGAGACTCATTGTAGATTGCTTATTAAGAGATCGATTCGTATGAGCGTAGGAGGCGCCAACCTGAGATCATCGAAGAAGACTACAACTACAACGAATCTTATCCGACGGATGTCTGGCGACGCCGACCAATTTGACCAAGATATATCAATTCCAACCGAAGAACCACAAGAAATGATAAAGAAACTAGAAAATGTGTTTCTTAAAATGTAATTCTTTTAATTGTAATTTTACTATGTTATTTATTTGCAACTTTCAATATCACGAAGTTGCAATTTTGAAATTGTATTACAAAAAAAAATCATACTTCTAGTCGAATAATATAAGAGGCATAAAACAAATTTCGACTCGCCAATTGACCCCGCCTCTACCCCAAATTCAAGACCCCGACTCCGCCCGCTGGGATGTACTCTAATTGGACCTCACGTTTTATATTTAGTTTTAAGATGTCTAAACTCTAAAGTAAGCAAAAAGAACTTTAGGACGATATAGTAAAGCTTTGGGACAGGAACACCAAATTAACAAATGTATTAGCGAATGTTCTTCAAATATTCACAATATATATTATATTTATTATTGATATATATATAGTTGTACAAATGGGATTTCTAATACAGTAAGAATCCTAAACTATCTTAAATACATATTGTGATTAATGAAAGAAATCCATAAGGGAAATTATTCCAATCTCTAACATGGTATCAGAGTCAGATCCATTCCAATTATTTGTTCGCCGATGTTGGGCCTCTAAATTATTGTTCATACTCCAGTTAACGAGGTCTGGACGTGCGGGACTGTTAAGAGTCTCACATCGATAATAGAATGGAAACATGGATTGCTTATATGGACTTAGACAATTCTCACCCTATAAGCTAGCGTTTGGGGTTGAGTTATGCTCAAAATCCATTCTAACAAAATGTCTTGTCTTTTGTTTGTATGAATGCTAAGAAAGATATAACGTTGTTAGTCTAAAAGGAGGCAATATTACAGACAGACATGATTCTTTGGTTGGAATGATGTATGGTTGATCCTTTATGTTAAGGTCTATTTTCAAGTTGATGGAGTCAGGAATATGAAGTTTATGTGTTTTAGAATAATCTTAAATTATCGTACAATAATAACTGAATTCACAGTTAAATATTTAATAAATATCTTCATCTATATACAAGATATAACAAAAGTTATTAGATTCCCGTGAACTCATACCATTCTTTGATTAGTGTTGTTCTTTTCATCTGATCGGAAAGGATGATACAAATAAAACATACTCTGCCATTTGTTCTGTTTCTATCACGACATGTGAATTTTCACTGAGTTTTATCAGTACACGGAACATATGTCGGATATTGTCCCATGGTTGATATGGCTTTCCACAAAATGATGTTCCTTGGCTTTTAAGTTTCTGATTACAAATGGATGGTTGAAGGATCGTTTTTGGGTCAGTGCGAGATGTGCTACCGTATGGGGCTCCCGAAAATAAATAAATTAAAGACCTCTTTTTTTTTTTTTTTTTTTTATTAAGTAGATACTATAATTTATCAGAAAGACTCATAATTCGCAGCGCTTTTTCAATCAAAGTAAAGTGATTCGGGCCAGCACGCGCATGTGGAGGTCCAAATTCAGATTAATAAAATCGTATATTTACTTATATTAAGGATCCACTTTTACGAATTAGAACAGGGTCCCCAAAATATTTTAGACGGCCCCGAATGGTTGCTACAAAAGAATTGCATAATCGCTTTTGTCTAAATTCAGGTACAAGCTCCACTTATAAAAGAAAGAAATAAGTTTTCCTTCTAGATTAGGCGAAGGTAAAGAGTCAAAACACGTCGTGGAGAAAATCTTACTGCAGAAAAGGGGAGGACAGAGTAGTAAAGGAGATAAGGCTGATAAAGGTGAAAAACAGTAGCCTCAACGGAGGGGTCTATAGTGTTGAGAACAAAATAGTGACCATGACTAGAAGGGAAAGGTGGAGATACGAAAGAGGGTTTGTTAATCACATTTCCACTTATAAAAGCTTAAAATTCATCCTCAACTGCTAACAGTTTCAAATGCCTAATCAGGGAAGAAGAAGTGGTATTTGTTGATGAAATACCTTAAAATTTTGATTTGCAAAAATGTATACTAGTGTTAGATCTTCTATAATGTGATAATGCCTAGTACCTTTTATGAACAACTGGGCAATTGTTCTCAATGTAACGTTGCAAGTCAAAAGAAACTCGACAAGTTGGAAAGGAAAATCATTGAATAACACAATAAAATTTCATGTTCCCACTTCATTTTTACTAATGTTGCTCCTATGTTCAACCTTTTTGCTAGGCTGTTAGATGATAAATAACATAGTGCATGCAACGTCTTAAGTGTTAACAGCTTACTAAGTTCTGAAAGGAGTTATAAACTACAAATACAGAATTTGGGCCAAAGCTATTGGGTTCTACCGAATCCATAAACAGAATTGTAGCTCCGCTCGCGTGTCAAAGAGTTTTTAGCTGCAAGGCAACACCAATCACCAATTTTACAAAATACTGGCTTCTTCTAAACTAAAAGTTAAACAAGAAAAGTGTTCTCTAATTTCCCCCGCATGGTCTTCTGCATCTCTTATTTGTATACAGGAACCCAAACAAAACAAATAAATAACAACAGATTAATCCTCGGCTAAAAGTTCAGAACCTAGTAAGACAAAATGAAGAAAAAGGGGAAACTGAAATATATTAGTACAAGACAGTTCAGTTTCGAAAAAAAGTAAACATGGTTCAAGTCATGAAGCATTCTGGTTATAAACTGCAAAGAGTTCAAAGAGGGTAAGTTGTCTGTAAGCTGCACGGGCAATATTGCGATAGCATCAAACTCTCAGCTGCTTTCACCACCAACAAAAATGGCAGGGAGGAATGTGTGGCGGATGACACTGAAAGCAACAACGGAAGGGGAGAGTTACCAATACCATCCTTACTACACTTGCTGAAACATCGTGTGGAACACTATTCGCCTTGAAGACAGTATAGTTGCCGTATATTTCCTGAAGCTGTCAAATATTGGCAGAACAGGGGGTGAGAACAAAAGGTTCAGGCATGAACATCAAAAAAGATATATTAACTGCCACCATTACCATATAACCAGTCTTTAAAGCACACATGGAGAGCAGTTGCTACTTCCCGCTTCCGGCTCTCGTCAAGCTCGTTGTCCTTCAAAATATGCTTAGTCTCTTCCAAGTTCTTGTGCTGAAAGGGTCAAAAAGTATGAATTATGGTTTTCCAAAAGTTTGACGATTCAACCAAAAGACTAGAACATGTATTGGGCTATACTACATAAAGGGAAGATGAATAATCATATTGTGTCCACAAATGTGATGTAAAATAATACAAAAAGTTCAAGTTGGTATTTTAACGCACATTTCTCTCCTGGGAAGCCAAATAAGCATCCGGTAAAGGGAAAGGATTATCTTTCGTGGACCCAGATTGCTGCCCCTCAAACCAGTTTGGAATCTGTGGCCATTGGAAACGTGCATATTAGCATTTAAAAGAAATCCAGTGACGAAAAAGAATTATTTTACCAACTGATTACACATTAACCAGAATTGAAGACATTTGGAAAAGAAATGGGTACTTAGTCAACCATAAATTAAAACTCTGAGGTCCTTGTTGCTATTTTTGTAGACATACCAAAAAGTTAGTGAACTGATCGGGGTCCACAGGACTAGCAGTCTCAGTTTGAACATCCGACACACCAGCAGGATGTGACAGTGAATCATGTGGGTCAACGACACCAAGAGCTACAGGTGCATCCCATCTGTTGATGATTGGGTCAATACCAACTTCATTCAGGTGTTCCTCCAGTAGTGGGTAAAAAGTATTGTATGGAGCTACCTGAAAATCATCAAAATGGAGGGGAGAAGTCAACAAAAATTTCCCAGAATAATAAGTTGAACATCAAGAAATACACTGTCTAATCAGCATGATAGAATCAAGAAAATGCTAGTACTTGTAGAAAATGCAGAATTCCTTCAATTTATATCCGGCTAATATTATATAATAAATAGATTACCAAGCCCTAGTCAGCTTAGCAAAACATCTAGTTCATAATTGACAGACTATTCTTAGGAGAAAATAAAGCCACAAAGTAGCTGGCAATCTTGACAAAATAAACACTATCACAAAGAGAATGCACTACTTCTAAGACGCACAAGGTATTTCACAGCATAAATTAAATGATGGATACAAATCATATAGCCACTGGAAAAGAATATGCAAGCCAATTAAGTGAGATAAACTACACCAACAATCCCATTTATCACACACACACACAAAAAAAAGCACACTAAGAGTCCAAAAGCTCGGAGTTTACATCTCTAACGCTCAATCGTGACATTCAAATTGACCACAAACTAAAGTCCACTAAGTATTTCAAACTTTTCGATTGCACTGAAACTCTCCATCCTACAAACTTAGCACACCCTTATCTTCATTGCGTGTATTAAATGAAGGGATTTGAAAAGATAAGTGTGTCGGCCTACAGAACATCCATGATCCATCCAACTTGGCCTGTCCAACATGTATTTAGCATGTGATAGCCTGATAGGGACATTCCCCTTGCAACGTTTTCATGATTCCAGCTTACATAACAAAAACAGATTACTTAACAAAGTCATGCATGGTCTCATTTTTTTTGATGAAGTAAGAGGTTGTATTAAAAAGGCATCAAGAAGATGCAAGAAAGTTACAAAGAAAATAGATGATAACTCCAGAATTGGGGAAAAAACAAATGAGATCTGGGAGTTGAAAACTATAGCAAAAATTCAAAGCTGTTAAGCTATTGAGAGGGAGCTAATGAAATATAAAAGGAAATCACATCATCTAAAAGTCATGCATGGTCTCATTAAGTTCCAAAGACATGTATTTGACATGTGATAGAGATATGCACACACAATGGTTTCATGCTTCCTACTTAAATAATAAACTCAATGATTCAACAAAGTAATGTATGGTTCATTAAAAATCTTCCACTGGGAAACCCCATATTTGCAACAATATACTTATTCTCTTGCATTTAGCCCCAAGGTGAGGACTGCCTCAATACTTACAACTCCTAGTTTAATTGGATTCCGCTTGTGGCAGCGTAAGATCAATGAAAATTAAAGAAAAGCTAACAGCTGAGTGAATAATTTCACTTTCAATGCCACAGAGGTTTGCAATGACATTTGATGCAGAATGATCACGGCAAACCAAGCATGTATGTTTCAAATAAGGATTTTGGATAACCCTGGAGTATGCTGATTTTTTAGCAGCAGCACAAAAGTGACAGAGACCTGTAATTTATGGTTATCACCAACAAGAAGTGGTGTTTGGTTTACTCCCAAGAAGAATACGCATTCACGACAGTTGGCAATACAAATACGTTTTGCTGCCGCAATCACGTGTACACGTTCACAGTGCTCAACTCTGACAGCCTGTAACAGACATTATACAATTAAAGGTCAAATCAAATAACTAATTAACAGGATCAAAGAGACAATGGTAAAGCATTTGCAAAATGGATCAATTAACACAAAACTAGTGGAAACCTGTAGCTTATGTGTTGTGTGTTAAAGCCTGATATAAATAAAATAATTGCTTGAGTAACTATCTTTATATCACCAGCCTTTGAAATCATACATAGTATTTTACTGGTAGTAGAAAGCAACAAACATCAGTTTCATAAAGCATAAATTTCCTCCTTTTTCATCTTCGGATTGCATGCAAGTATTGGTCACCATTTTTTAAGTCTTAGCTATAGAAGAATATCAATATCAATCATTCCACCAAATATTCCACAATTCTAGATAAGTTAGAGTCGGCTATATGAATCTTGATAAAAGAATGGATCTTGGGCCTAATTCAACTCCAAAAGCTAGCTCGTGAGGTGAGGATTGCCCAAAACCATAAAGGAGACCAAGAAAGTCACATCCCACCGATGTGGGACAAGTCAACACCCCTCGCACGCCCAGACCTGCAAACCGGAGTGTGGTATGGGGGCCTAACGTCGGGAACCAAGAATTGGGATGGGTGTAGCTCTGATAGAATGAATGGATCTTGGACCTAACTCAACCCCAAAAGCTTGTTGATGATGTGAGGATTTCCCAAGAGACCAAGAAACACACATCCCACTGATGTGGGACAATTCAACAAATCCTATGTAATCATTCAGCTCCTTTTGGGACCACATCGTTTTAATAACAACTTGTCTTTAAGTTGCCAAGTAACATGAATAAATGTCTAAACACAAGCCAGAATCACAAAGTTCAAAATGCTTACATAAATGGTAGCTCACTGCCTAAGTGAAATTTTCAAACCAAACAGCTTCAACAGGATCAAATCTTAGATAATTTTAGATAAGAATAAGCTCAAATCTCTGATAAGCTCAAACTTTAATGGCACTGAACATCCCTACAAATGATATTGTATCTCCGTCTCCTTACTATTCAGATTTTCAAGTTCTGACCAAAATATGCATAAGAAATTAAAAGCCTGCATATCTTCGTCGCCGAGTACATGAGATGAATAATGTGAAAATGCTAGGTTATATAACTTTGTCGAAGATGGCTTTTGGCCAAATAAGAACCTTTAACTTAGATCGTGCCTTGGAATTGCAAAACAGCAAAATCCCATACTAAGGTACAGTGCGGGCTGATTTTGAGAAGCAATCAAATAAGAACACATTTCAATCATATATAGAACATGAGACATTTACAACAAGTTACAGGTAATGTAGAATTAACTTTACGTCCTACTAGAATTTCTATAATTTCACTACTAAACTGTCCTTGAGAAGAAAGAAGTAAAATCTTCCTAAAGGTTATTACCTACCTTGCCAACAGCTCCCAGGACAATAGTTGCATCAGAGCACCCATACACTGTTGCATATTTCAAAGGAGCCAAAATATAAATGACTGATTCATGACAATTGATAACCTGCCAAAAAAGAAAAAGGATTCAATATCAAGAATCATGTCGAGAGTTTGTCTCCCCAAATTTAAATCTGTCCGGCCAAGAATTTGTTGGGATTCGACGTAAATAAAGATATAGAGAAAGAAGAAATCACATTCATTTAACCACTTCTAAAATAAAACCTAAATTCTAACAGTGCAAAATCATTTCATGCTTAATCCAAAATATGCATTGACCAACTTTTAAGGACTTGAAAAGCTTTTGGAAGTTGAGATATTAGAATATTCAAAGACATAAGCATCTCAGCATGCTACCGAAAAGGTTAACTCCAACTGGTCAACCAGTTGCAAGTAATGGACGCGTCCTTCCAGACAAGACTAGCTTCCAATTAGATAATAAGAGAAGCCTTATTCCGACCAATTATCCGGTATTGCTTCCTTTCATTTTTTAGATTCTTCTGAATGCTCCTTAATCCTAGTCTTAAACGCTCTTGAGAACTCATCTATACCATGATGGACAAATTTCTAGAATCCTTGACTCTCCTTGGGCACAAGTGTGATTCTGCTTTAAAGTTGTCAGTAAATAAATAAAAGAAACTGCCGGAGTTCAAGAGATTTTCTGAACCTAGTATTGAATATTGATAGATCAGAGACAAAACAGACACAATACAAAGGCAATAATAAAAAAAATAAGTTCATAAAACTTATCCTCTTCAACGAATTATGCAAAAGACCCTTCACTAAAGATGATGCAATGTGATAAATGCTCCTTGCTGATAACTTTAAAATCTTATCACTTACAAATAACATTCGTAACTTTAAAATCTTACCATATTGACTCCCATTATTTTATTTTAATTTATTAAAAATATTGACTTCCATTATTAATGAAACTACACTTTAATTAATCAAAAAGTCTTACCATTTCGACTTATGTGGCATAACCAACAAAAGCTCCATAGTATCCTAAAATGAATCATTCACTTATATTTCCCAGGAAAAGAATAACACACAACATAAAGTTGAAACGTACCTTTGCAGAGGAGCCCTTAATATCAGTGGGCAGCCTTACATATGACGATTTAGAAATTCCTTCAATGAAACTTGGTCCTCTAGGACATGGCGAACTCTTCACTGCACTTACAGAGACATCAGCCATTGGCACATCTTGATCAGAGGCATTGGTTGGTCCATTTTCCTTTGCTGAAGCCCTCTCAGTAATTCGTGTCAAAGCGGAGGCTATATTTTCGAGAAGCCAGTCATGTACTTGAGCTGCAGGAACAGGAACAGCAGGCATCTCTGGATCTGAATTGGCAAAAAATGGGGCATTCTGACTGAATGGGATTCTTTCAGATCCCTTTTCACCAAAATAGACTAGGAAGCCAAGATGCTCTAATTTCTCCATAGACAAAACCTATGAGTCAAGTAAACTATTAGCTTTTCAGCATACCTTTAAGCCAATACTGTATGAATACAAACAAGGGCACAAAATGAATGCATATAGAGGTGAATAGAGCAGTAAGGGTCTCTCAATAGGCATCATCATTCATCAAGCAACAAGTGTTCGTGCATTAGACGTTTCAGTTTCTTGTGCACTATCTCAGTACATTTTGTGTGAATAAAATTTTATTTGCAAAAAAGAATAAAATTGAGTAGCATGCTTGTGAAGTCAGATGAATCAGATTTAGTCAAATTCGATAGGCAACTATCCTAAGCATATAGAACGACAAATATGGTATTATAACACAGTATAAAATTCACAAACCAGTGATTCTTCACTATCCCCTTCCACTGACTCTGCCAAAAGAGACAAAATGTTGCCCAAGTGCTTCTGTAAATAGGATAATTGATGAGCCTCTTCATCAGACTGTGATGGCATAAACCGACGACTATTGCTGCGCACAAGCTGCAATATCAAAACAAAGCTTCTGCTTAATACATTACAGAAGAACATTAGGAAAAACCAAATTATAATCCATAAACAGCAACAAATAATGCATGGTCAGTGAAATTGTGAAAACTGCATATAATTGTCAGCTACAAATAGTTAATTGAAATATAACATAATAAATCTTGATTTCGACAGACCATAACCTGTGAAAAATATGCTGAACCAGTAAAACCAAAAAACCATTCTTTATCAGTCAAGAGTTTCAATTTAAAAAATTAAATAAAACTCCGCAGCATGCTGGTCAGAATTGAAGGTAGCTGAAGAAGAAACAACGGTTTTATCACATAAATGAACAAGACTTTGGTATCAGTTATTCACCATGCCTCCTGAAACTACTCAAGTAAACATCTGAGGAGCATGGGAGGCAATTCCATCATTACAAGCATAGTTATTGCATAGCTTCAAAGTTACTGTCACCAAGGAATAATGAACAAATACAATACTTTTTCCTGATAAAGGTTTTAGGGGTGAAGAATCAAAAGCACACAAACTATTAACCACATTATCACCTAAAAGTTTCACCTAAATTCTCATCATACTCTGCCCTATTAGTTTGATAATGCTTGTGAAACTATTAACGGCATTATTACCTAAAACCTAAACATGCAAACACTAAAATACAGAAGCAAATAAATCCATTCACTTTACACAATCACTGTCCAAAGTAATGTCGACTTTCCAATTTGAATATACAGAATCATACAACGGAATCAAATCACAAAATACAAAACTTTTACTGATCAGAGTTTCAATTTTTTTTACAATGTCAAAAAGTATGTACAATCACCTATTATCAAAAGCATTATCAAACTATTAACCACATTATCACCTAAGAGTTTCACCTAAATTCTCATCATACTCTGCACTATTAGTTTGATAATGCTTGTGAAACTATTAACGGAATTATTACCTAAAACCTAAACATGCAAACACTAAAATAAAAAGCTCCTACTATGCGCGTGGTCCGAGAAAGCCTGACCACAAGGATCTATTGTACGCAGCTCATATTTATGTAAGAGGCTATTTACACGGCTTGAAACGATACCTCCTGGTCACATGGAGGCAACTTTACCAGTTACTCCAAGGCTCCTCTTCAAACAAAGGAGCAAATAAATCCATTCACTTTACACAATCACTGTCCAAAGTATTGTTGATTTTCCAATTTGAATATACAGAATCATACAACTGAATCAAATTCATAAAACACACACCTGCAACGGTGAAAGAGCGGATAAGAATCCATCGAAAGCCGAAGTAGAAGGCCAAACATCAGCTACTGCAGCGGAATCCTTATGTCCTTTAGGAAGCAACCTTTTATAACTCTGAATATACAAAAAAAGCATCAAATCAAACACATTAACTCCAACTGATCGGATCTCCGATGAATTAACGGTTACGACTGGATCAGAATCATTGTGAAGAACGGATGCGATTGTTTCAATAACAAGTCGAGCATTTTCATTTGAGATCTGAAGTGATTCAGCAATTGCTTCTGAATTAGCTCGATACGACGACGTAGAGGATAACGATAAGAGCTTATTGCGAATTGATATAAGTGTTTGGGATCCATCGGTGAAGATAAGTTTAGGGATAGGAAGAAGTCCGTGTTCGAATGGCTCTCTTCGTGGATGTATGTAAATTGGAGGAGCGGTGGTGGTGGTGGATGACGGCGTTGATGGCGGTGGTGGTTGTTCGTCGGAATCCGGCATGGTTTTTGTGAGTGAAATGAATGAGCTTAGAGAGTTGAGAATTGGCACACATGGATCAAATCTCAGGGAACGATGAATAATTGGGCGCTCATGGTCGAAAGCCCGGTTTGTGTGAGTTTACGGGCTCGATCCAGACTGACCCGGCCCGGTGATAATAAGTGAACGCTTCTTCAACCAGTAGTTTTCTAAGTCTCCTAAACTGGTTGTTAGTGTTACTCATTTATTTCCTTTAAACTCCCTCCGTCCCATTTTAGGGGTCTTTTGTCAGGGGATAGCATGATATTATTGATATCCGAGTATGGCATTGAAATTATTTTTATATTTGGTTGGTGGATAATTTTTTTTTTTAGACGAAGGAACGCCGCCCGCCGTTACTTTCGAGTGCGCTCTGGATAAACCCCGAATTGATGCAATAGTCTGCAAGCCACGACAACCGTTTAACCACATTTGACAAGTCATGTGTGACAGGCTCAACCAAGAATGTTTATGCAGATGATCGAACTCGTGATCTTGCGGTCCCGCACTCTACTGCTACACCAACTTGACTACCCTTGCGGGTGGTGGATAACTCATCTAATTTCATTTATATGTGATAAATGATGGGATAAGTATCCATATAGAGGGCGGGATAAGTTATCTCATCTATCTCATCCAATTCCATATACATGGGATAATCATAATCTATCCCTCCTACCAAACGACCTATAGTGTCTTGTTTTGACTTTACACGAAGTTTAAGAAATAAATAAATAATTTTAAATTTTCTGGTCTTAAATTAAAGATGTGTATAGTCTAAAAATCTTGTGGTCTTAAACTTACCATGTGGTATGTTTGAATTGAAAAGATTACATTTATCTTAATTTATTTGACGCTTTTTATTTTTTGAAACTCAAATTATGTAAATTTTGATTAATATTAAAATATTTTTTCATCATATTTATATGAAAAAATTGCAACTTGTATTATTTTTCGTATAGTTATCTAAATTTTAATTTGAAATATCAAGTGAATTTATTTGAATTATACTTTAAAATTTAGTTAAATTAACTTTTGAAAAGTGAAAGGTGTTGCATGAATTTGGACGGAAGGAGTAATATTTTTACTACTTAGCTTCTTCTTTTTTCTCCAATCATTCTTCTTTTATAATCTTATATCGATTTTGATATTACACATATAATTATTAACTGGATCTTGAAAGACTATACACGATAGTCTTGTATATCGGTTGTATATGGCCCATGTAAATTTGTATATTTATTTACCATAATTATTAGAATTCTTGTACATATATAATTATGATAGTAATTTTATATTAGTAAAATGTAGTAGTCTTGAAACAGAATACTCCCTTGATTATTTTCATTACTGAAAATATTTATATACATGATATACAATTAGGGATGGCAACGGATCGGATCTGGACCGGATTCTACTAGATCCAGATCCAGATCTGTTTTCATACATAGATCCAGATCCATTGGGTCCATAAAAATCAGATCCAAATCCGAATTCATCGGATCCACATGTAAAAAAAAATTGACTTGAATAATATTCCCACTTCTTGAAAAAAAATTGTTTTCATTTACATTCTTTAGCAACAATATATTAAATTTTTGTTATCATTTACATTTTTAGCAACAATATTTTTATTGTTACTAAAATTTTATTGTTAATTTTATATTTTCTCGAAGTGCAACTCACAAATGACTAACTCTTTTTTCAAATGATTCATGTGCAAATACAACTAAGTAGTACTTTTTTCATTTTTAATTTTAAAAATTTATTATTTAATTTTAACTAAATGTTATCGAAACGCCTACAAGATGATCGCAAAAGCAAAGAAGGCGAAATGGTGGGATCCAAAATCATTATTAGTCGTTAGGCATATGAATTTCAAGAAAAAATATATTTATATAAAATGTCTAAATAAATATATAAAAGGTTCAAAAGTAAAATAAAATTTATCATCAATAGTAAAAGTGATAAAAACAAAAAAACAGAACTGCAAACATAAAAGGAGTAGCAATAAATTTCATACTTTATGTGCAAGTGTGACAAACGGATTCATCGCCTGATTCGATCGATACGATCGGATCCGATTCGATCCGTCAGAAATGGATCCGGGTCTGATCCGGATCCATCGGGTCCAAATTTTGAAGATTCATATCCTATAAAACGAACTTGGATCCACCGGATCCGGACCGGATCCAGGATCCATTGTCATCTCTATATACAATATGTAATTATGGAAAATAAATCTACATTTTCCTAATATAAGACTACTACTTTTTCCTAATACAAGATTACTACCATAATTATACATGTACAAGAATTCTTATAATTATGGTAAGTAAATATATAAATTTACATGGGCCATTTACGGTCGATATACAAGACTATCGTGTATAGTCTTTCACACCTCCGCAGTCATAGCGTGCAATTGTCGTGTATTGCAATCAATAAAATTATTATTTTTAAGAGAGGAAAGAACAGACGCTCCCGGATAACCCAAACGTGCATGCTCAAGGAAGGTGCTAAAGCGGCAAATGTTGACGGTGTGACTTGATTAGTGGTAGTGATAGGATAGAGCTCGCCCCAACTATTACATCTCATTAGAGGTATCCCCGTCGTGAAATCCTTCACATAAAATTCAAAAGGGTCAAAATCAACAGAAATCCAATTATCAGTTATAAATATTCAAACAAACACCAATTTTTTTAATTAAGTGAGGAGCATGAAGGAAAAATTTCAAGGCTAAAGGTGAGTGCTGGGGAGATAAATTTGTGTGATCATAACCACAAATTAATTAAAAAAATTGGTGTTTGTTTGAATATTTATAACTGATAATTGGGTTTCTGTTGACCACAAATTGGAATTAAATTACCATTACCAACAATTATGCCATGATTTTGCTCAAATAAAAATAAGACGAGATATTACCTCGTGTAGACGTCATGTGAGAGGTAACACAGGTGTCCATGTACCAATTTGCATTCGGGGGATTTAATCTAAGTGTATGCATTGCTACCTCGATATCCGTGTAGGTCGGGACTGCTGCTGCTGAGCCCGCAGCAGCGAAAACCTTCTGAGGCAGAGGCCCAAGTAGGCTAGCCTGCTGCCACGACCCAGTTGGTTGATGTCTGTTTTAACCATTGGGCCTCTGCTGGACGACGACCCAAGCTAATGAAGGCGAATCGGGCGGCCGACACGACCACTCCCGCCGCTCAAGGTACGCCCAGGCCACTACCCCGACTAAGCTCGCCAAGGGTTCATGCCCGGCCTCGCTGATCGCCACTTTCATCGGTCCATCCACTGCCACTGCCGTCGCGGCCACCACCCTTGTCACTGGCACGTCCACCACCCTAATTTTTTCCATGATTTTTGATCTTTTTTGCCACCCCTGTTATTACGATTTTGACCATAATTTTTGAAGTATGATTGATAGTCATTACTTTCACGGGACGTAGCCACCATCATGACATAATTTGCTCTGTTAATTCCGGAGAGGCCCGCAACCTTCTGAAGAATGAGATGATCATTAGTGACGGACGCACCAACATTTTTGAGTTGATCTGATAACTCTTTGAGACGTTGACAATAAGTTGTGACGTTCGAAAAATCCTCCATATTAATGTTACACCCCGTAAGTCCAGGACATGTAAAAGAGAATGTACGTAAGGAAACAAGACTTGGAAATTAGTACGAAAGGAGGAATTGTTTTTCCGACGGAAAATCTTCCGAACGCCGGAAAGGAAAAATGTTCGTTGTTGAGAATTGGATTCTCAAAATGCATTATTTGAAGAGTATGGAACTCTTAACCTTATGGAAATTTATTTTTACGGATTTGGTCACGTGGGGCCCACCCGAGGAATTTTACGTTTTGTGGGGCCCACGAGGGTTACGGAATTTTATGGACGAATGAGAGGGCGACACGTGGCACCTCCCCCACTTGGCCTTGGACGATTTTTGCAAGGGTAAAATGGTCATTTGACCAATGTGTAGATGACAAAGTCTTGCTAATTAAGAGCTTGACATTGTTGACCAAGTCAAGAGCCATTTGGCTTGATCTCCTTCATCCAATTTTTACATGTGTTGTAATCTAGACCCTCCAATGTGTTTTATATATCATACTAGTGCAAGACTTGGCATTTAACACTTAGAAAAATTTGAGAACACTTGGGCCAAGAACAAGAAGCTCTCGGGTTCACTAGCCTTGCCCACACAAAAATTTGTAGTTTTGATCCATTAGCCACAAGACTTAAACCCAATGTCCCTAAGGGTATTGTAAGGATATCTCAATAGAAATATTTCGGAAAAACGACGTTTTCGTATTAGTCGCAAGACGGAAACTTAAGGAGTTCTTCAACTTTGAAGTTGGAACTTGAAGATGGGTTCTTCATAGGCTTCTAAGGAGTGCTTGGAGCGGATTGGAACATAAGAAATGGAGCTAAGAATTGCTAAGGCGCGACTTTGAATCTTGGAATTTTTAAGGGCTTATAAAGGTATAATTTTGTCGTTTTAGTAATTAAGTTTGCTTATTGTTGTAGCTATGGATAATAGCAAGCATGAGTTATTTATTATGAAGTTGGGTAAGTGTTTTGGCTATTGGAACCCTAATCCGAAAAACTAGCATGTTAGCCTTAAGATTACAATTCAAGTCGATTATTCGTTTAAATCGTCGCATGTTGTGTAAGGAGGAAATTGTAGTTGTTGAAGTTGTTTATAACTATATAACATGTTAGACCTTAGAACTTGGAATTGGAAAAAGAATAGGAAAGGACTTGTTGTTGGTTATAAGTTGGCCGAGAATGACTTGGATTTTTATACTACTTGATATTAATTGTGGGGCGGAATTTTACACGTATTGTAAGGCGTGTAATCCCCTTTGTTTGATTGTTGTTTGGAGCCTTAAATGTGGCGTGTTGGTTATTGTATTCGGCCTTGAAAAAGGTGGCAAAGTGAGTAGAAACAAAGGAAGTGCTGCCCGATTTTCCGTAGAATTAGAGACCGTATACTTAGTATTATTCTACTATAGAGACTAGAAGTTGATAGTCTTGTTGTGACCATTATAGGTTGACACTTCTACGTACGGCGTATTCGGCTTAACTTGTAGATTTAGCCGAAAAGGTATGTGAACTATCTCCTCTTCTAGCATGATTCCTTAAGATAAAGAAAGTATTTCCTACTCCTTAAATGATCCATTCCTTGGTTGTATTTGAATTGCCTAAAGTAGAATTTGTTCTATGTACTTCCATTGATTGTACTTTGATGTTTAAAATGTAAGTTGTATAATCCATTGCCTTAGTGAAGTTGGATTCTTAAAAGTGAAAGTATTTTACTTAAAGTACATAGAGTCTTGAAAAGGAAGTGGTTTCCAAACCTTTTGGCTAGTGCCTTAGTTCCAAAACCTAAAGGTCATTATAATGACTTTAGGGGAGTCAAAGGAGTGATTTACTTAATTGTTTTAAAAAGAGGAGAAATGACATGATTTAAGAGAAGTAACTTGTTTTGAAAGGTGTGAGTTACTTGAGGTTTAAAAGTAGGAGAAACTTGTTTTCTATATATTAAGAGACTCGAAGTATTTTGAAAGTTAAGAGACTTGATTTGAAAGTTTGTGATACTTGGTTTTAAGTATAAGTCTCTTAGTTATAGAAAGAATGAAATTGTCTAAAAAACCATAAAGGGTTATAACGGCTTTATGGGGAGTTGGTTATAACGGCTTTATGGAAGGTTTAGAAAGTTGTCTATTTTGATTAATGGGCATAAGTTGCCTAGATTGTGAAAATTTGAAGTTACTTGGTTTCAAGCTTTGAAATGAGTTTCTAAAAGTATAGTAACTTACTTTGAAAAATAGACACACCGTGATACTACGGGTGTTAGTATCTTGGGGTTTTACACAAAAATGAGTCTCTTGAAAAGAATGTGCGTACATAGTATTTTGGCTTAATTAATTGAGAATTATTCTAAGTGTGCCTTGATAAGTACTTTGGCTTGATTAATTGAGAATTACTCTAAGTGTGCCTTGATAAGTGCTTTGGCTTGATTAATTGAGAATTATTTTAAGTGTGCCTTGATAAGTACTTTGGCTTGATTAATTGAGAATTATTCTAAGTGTGCCTTGATAAGTACTTTGGCTTGATTAATTGAGAATTATTCTAAGTGTGCCTTTATAAGTACTTTGGCTTGATAAATTGAGAATTTGTCTAAGTGTGTCTTGATAAGTACTTTGGCTTGATAAATTGAGAATTTGTCTAAGTGTGCCTTGATAAGTACTTTGGCTTGATTAATTGAGAATTAGTCTAAGTGTGCCTTGATAAGTACTTTGGCTTGATTAATTGAGAATTATTCTATGTGTGCCTTGATAAGTACTTTGGCTTGATTAATTGAGAATTATTCCATGTGTGCCTTGATAAGTACTTTGGCTTGTTTAATTGAGAATTATTCTATGTGTGTCTTGATAAGTACTTTGGCTTGTTTAATTGAGAATTGCCTATGTGTGCTGGTAATAGCCGCCAGTGCTATTGGTATATCACCATTTCGGTCATTCCCGGGTTTGTGGCATTTTCATATTCCGTGGATTTGCTACCCACGACGCGAGGAATACCTCACGCGAGTCCGTAAGGGCTTACGCGGTGAAATAGTCCCACGCGGCGGTCCACTATGCGAGGAATACCTCACGCGAGTCCGTAAGGGCTTATGCGGGTGAAATAGTCCCACGCGAGAATACCTCACGCGGGTCCACGCGACCTACGCGTGAAATAGTCTCGAGAGTAGGATTGTTTAATGACATCGCGGGCGGTGGTCCTGCTTTGATCGTGAGCTTCCTAGTTTATATTTTAAGTATACTACCATTTACTCTCATTGTTAGTAAGGCACAGTGTGCTGTAAATTGACTATCATACATGTCCCCGGATTTGTTTGTGTTACCCTATGGTCATGCTTTTACGATGTGGGATTCCGGGGCATGCGACCACGAGGTATTTAGGACACAGGTGGGACTTGATGTTCATGTATGCTTATTGGTGTTATATTATATCATGGACTGCCGGCAGTGAGGAAGGATTCCACGGGCATGATTGATATTATGGGCGTGAGACCCATAGTTATATTTGAGTAGTGACTTTGAGGGCCTGCGTCCCTGACTTGATATGATCGCTATGTATCAGGTAATCGTAGGTTGGCTATCATACATGTCTCTGTTTTGTTTAGATCATTATGATTTCATTACTGATTTCATCGCTCACATACTTGGTACATTCTTCGATCGACCTCGCCCGAGGCTGCGTTAAATGTCGCGAGTTTAGGTCTGCTGTTTGGTGATCGGCAGTGTAGGACCTGCTCGAGTTTTGGATAGCTCCTTCGTCGGAGTTTTATCTTTTTGGTATAAGTTCTTTCAAGATGCTTTGTACGATTATGGTACGGCGGAGCCTTGTCCCGTCATAGTTCAGTATAACTCCTAGAGGTCTGTATTCATATGTGGGATTGGACTCATGTACAGTGTTGTGTCTTTTGATTATGTATATTATGGCAGTCTTGTCGGCTTTGCCCTTGCACGTACGATTGAAAAAAAAATGAGGTGTTATTTAATTTTCGCAGTTTACTTAGTTGTTAAGGTAGAAGGGTGTCTAGGTAGGGCACCAGTCACGGGCCCGGGGTTCGGAGCGTGACAATTAATGTGGGAGAATTTCTGCTCGAGGGTCATGACACGAGAATTTTTGTTGTCTTGAAAGATTTCGCGCAACCTATTCGAATCATCTATTGCCATGGCATTGGGCTAGATAATAGTCTGTAAGATGTTCATAGAGATGATGGAATAAATCGATTGGAGCACCGTAGCATCAATAGTTTCCCACAACTCTATTTCATCATCGGTGGTAGACGCCTTCTCCGTGCCTTTCTCTTGTGTGATGATATGATGGAGGACCCTATTAAACTTTGCGTGAATTTTAAATAATTCTGTCCACATTGCGTATTGTACGTTTTTCATCTCAAGAACGATAGAGATTTTATTCTTGATATTTGAGACTGTAATGACATGATGAAATGTGTTTTTTGAGGTAGACATAATGAAAGAACAAGAGGAGAATTAGATATTCGAAAAAAAAGTGAAGGGATGAGTGGTCGGCCGGTGGCCGAGGTTCAGAAGCTGAGAGGGCAGCAGAAGAGAGGATATTTTGAGACGAAAAAATTTGCCCTATACTGCTGATACCATGAAAGAGAATAATCCTTGATTATTTTCATTAATAAAAATATTTATATACAATATGTAATTATGAAAAATAAATCTATAAATTTACATGAGCCATAGATGACCGATATACAAGACTATCGTGTATAGTCTTTTAGATCTTTTCATTGCTCAAGAATCATAGTTGATTTTTTTTCAAGAATACTAAATGAATTTTTCTTTTGTAATTGAATTTCATCAAGGATAACATAGTTCTTCAACTTTTTGAAGTTTGTTCTTGTTCAGGGTAGAAATTAGAAAATGATGGTTGATTATTATTAAAATAGTTTGAGTGTTGATTGTTTGTGGTTGAATCTTGTGTTTAAACACTTATTTAGTGATTTGCTTGAAGAATTTCAAAACTTCATCTTTGATCATTGGAAAGAATTTCAAAACTTCATCTTTCGACATCTTTTCTAAATTTGAATCGAAAACTCACTTTAGCAATTAAATTTTACTGACAATTATTTATCCCTAAACTTGCACATATAAAACTCAAATTAGCAACTGTTAGTAAAATTTAATTGCTAAAGTAAATTTTCGATGTAGCTAATTGCCTCTTATCGTTTGATTCAGAAGAAATTCACCTAGGAATTAACAATGCATGTATTGTACTAATATAAAAGTGTTAGTAGTGGAAACCAGTAATGCGAGAATTGAGTAATGTAGGAATAATAGTACAAAAAATTGATTTGTTAGATTAAATATTACTATATAGTTATAATTTTAAAATATGCTTTTACTTTTTAAATAAAATACATAAACGGTTATTTTTGTCATTTAATCATTTAATACATGTACTGTTAATTTATGCACTCTTACTATACATTCTATCTCAGACGAGATGATAAGGAAAAATACAATTTCAAGTTGTATTGAAAATTTTCTGGCAAAAAATAACAATATATCCAGTATAATTTTATAAACGGGGTTTAGAAAGGGTATGATGTACGCAGACCTTAACTCTACCTTTATGAGACAGAGAAGTTCCCGATAGACCATCGACTAAAAAAACATAGTAAATGCAGAAATCAAAGAAAATAAGACAACAAGATATAACGATACAAATTAAAAAGGTAGCTCACAACAATCACACATACGAGTATGAGTCTACGCGAAACATAAATACTAATGCAAACAGAAATGGCCTAGGGCACAATCCAATGACAAAGGAGGAAGACTTAAGGCGCTCTGGACACTTGCAGTGTGTGATCGATTCCCAGTGGGAGCATTCTGTTATCTTATGGGGTTGATCCTTGTAGGTGTTATCAGTTGTCCGTTCTCAAACCCTGGTTATTGAAGCACATCCTGCGATTTACTGGTAGTAGTGTCGAGGAACCGGTACTACAACCTCCAGGACTAGTCTGACGCAAACCAGAAACCTGGATATAAAAAAAAGACCTACTAACCTTCATGGCAAAATGCTGATCTTTGAAAAAAATCTCCAAAAAAATGAATAATTCTTATAGCAGAAACAAATAAAGAAAAGAAAAATCCACACAAATAGTAATATTCCTAGAAAAAATAACAAAATTCACCCACAATTAAAAAAAAATCAAACACACAACCACCCCGCCAGGCCACCACCCTGAAACACACGGGAAAAGGAAGTTGTACCACCAGCTCTGTCTTTCTCTTTCCTTTTCCTCTCTTTAATTTTAATGTTTTTGCTTTATTCCCCCCCCCCCCCCCGGTTGAGTCTTTGTACTTCCTCCGTTCATTTTTTTATTTTATTTGCAAACAACAATAATATACTCAGTGAAATCCACAACGTGGGATATGAGGAGAGTAGAATGTACGCAGAACTTACATCTATCTTGATAGGTAGAACAATTGTTTTCGAGAAATCCTCAGTTCAGGACGAGCAAAGCAAAAGTCAGACCCGATCAAAAAAATAAGCAGTAAGCATTAGAAAAATGCAAGGCTGGCGATGGTCGACGGCCCACCGGGTCGGTTTGGCGGTCGGGCTGGCCTGACGAGAAAAGCGGCTGGTCGAGGCGGCCTGGAGAGTCGGTCGGGCGGGACCATACATGTCCCGCCCCGATCCCGGTCCGCTGGGTAGGGGCCTGGACGGCCTGCCTGACGGACGGGTTGGCGGTTTTTTTTTTAATTTTTCACTAAATTAAAAATAATAAATTACTAAGTACTAACAAAGTAACATTAACATATACTTGTCATATAGTCATAATGTCATATACATATACTATAATATTATAGACTTATAGTATTATAATTTATAATTATAGTATTATAGTATTATACTCATATATATAATATATTTATAAAGTATAAACTATAAACTATAAAGTATAAAGTATAAAGTTATAAACTAAATAATTAAACAAAGACAAGAATAGTGTAAAAAAAACATCCCAAGGCTGTTTTTGTGCCTTTTATATTATTAATTTCATTGAAATATCAAATATACAAGATTCAAAATTACATTGTAGTGTACTGTTGTTGAAAAAAATTGCAAAAGAGTGAAAGACATAGAAAAATTTAAAAATTGCAATGAAATAAATTACCAATTTGAAAATATTTTTTCTAATTTCTTTATAATTTCTTGTGGTTCTTCTTGGAATTGGTATATCTTGATCAAATTGTTCCACGCCGCTACTCATGCCTTGAGATAAAATGTCGTTGTAGTTGTCGCCATCTTCTTCGTTAATCTGCAGTTGATCGCGCCTCCTTCGCCTCCGCTCGTATCAATCTCTGAATAGTACCGCCATCTCCAAGCCGTCTCCGCTAATGAGTGTCTGTGCTCTCCTATTTGAAATCTGCACAGAAAAGCGCTTTGAAGCGATGGCGCCAGATGTTCAAAATATCTCGCCATCATTGAAAGTGTCGAAATGTCTTCATTCTCGCTCCAATATTTCAGCAAGTCTTCCTTTCCTTCTTCATTGATAACTGCTTGGTAAGGTAAATTACCCTGCAAAACAAAAACATCGAACTCACTAATTTGGTTAGCACTGCTACCACCACACATTTTATTTCTGAGGCTTTCAATAGAATTAATATTAGGCCTAGCCACAGAAATTGCTTGTCTTTTTTTAGGTTGTGTTGAAGAAGAAGATGATACAAAAGTCGGTTGGTTACTAGCACTTTCTTGCTGGTAATGCCGATATATTTTTTTGCATTCATCTTCTACGCTATTCAACACTTCTTCTAGCGTTAGTTCAATAGGTGGTTCAACATTTAAATTTTTGGGAGTTGGAGGTGGTAGTATGTCCATCTGATTATATATATTTTCAATAAGACTTTTACAACCCTCTACTTTAATAGTGTTTAATACAACACCAATAATATAAATAGGGAATAGGAATAAAATATTTTTTAATTTCATAAACATTTTTTAATAGGCTGCAGATAAGCGATTTTTCCATATATTCTTTAAGAAGTAAAAATATTATAGCTATATAAAACAACATAGTTGAAATAGTAGGATAATATAAAGTAGAAAATTCTTTTGTTGCTCGTTGAAAATTTTCTAAAAATACAATAAGTTCTCTAATTTTCTCCCAATCAAGATCCACAATCATATCATTTGGATTTTGATTATGGGCGTTAAAAATAAAGTAATAGGTTTTCTATAGTCATAAGCAACAACTAGTTGGTCATATAAAGAATTCCACCTAGTTGGTACTTCTTCTGAATTTTTCTCAGAAGATAGTCCACAATCGTGGCAAGTTTTTTATATTCTTTTCTTTGTTGAATTCTATTATTTTTAAAAATAAAGTGTATAGCAAATTGTATTTTTTCAAGAATATCTTGAAAAAGTGAAAGACCATCATTTACAACTAAGTTATAAATATGGCACGCACATTTGATATGAAAATGTTTTGAAAAAGACGGAGTTAAAACATTTCTTAAAATACTAATAGCAGAATTGTTAGAAGATGCATTATCTAATGTAATACTCATAACTTTATCTGTTATTCCGTAATAATCGATCGAATAAATATTTTCTCAAATAAACTCACCAAAGGTGCCTACTATCTATATATCTATATGCTAAAATACGTTTTTGCATAGACCATTTATAATATATCCAATGACAGGTTACCGTTAAATAATCATGGCCGTTAGTACTACGACCTATATCAGAAGTTAAAGCAACTTTGCAATTTAAATGATATAATGCATAACGTAAATATTGTTGATATTCATGTGCAAATTTAAATACATCTCTTTAACAGTTGATCTAGGAAAACCTTTATAAGCATGATTATACATATCTCTAATATAATGAATAAAACCAGAGATTCAGAAATGAAAAAGGCAAACCCTCCACAACAACTAATTTTGCTAGTCTTCCTATCTTTATGTTTATCATATTTAGTGGCCTACAACTCCCGTCATAGGTTAATTTGACCAGACTTTCTCCAGACGAAGTATGTGAACCTTGTCCCGATTGAGAGGACGTTGCTCACCGCTTTTTCAATCATGTATTGGCGTACAAGGCTTTGTGTTTTTGCAACAGTGTCTTCCTAAACCCCCGTCCCACCATGACCTTGTCCAGCTTTTAAAAGAATAAACATTTTTACAAGTTTTACATACAAACTACTTGATTAGCTACGTCCTGTCAAAATATTTCCATACAACCGATTTTAATGGTCGCTTTGGACCTGCCTCATAGTAGGGGATAGGAGGCATTTCACTAGTGGGTGTATCATCATCTTCATTAATAGGTGTATCATCAACTAGAGTGTCATCTAAATTAAAATCTTCTTCAATTTCGGGATAATCATTTGTGTCGAGATCATATGGTATTTCAGAAACATTTCAAAGATCTATAAAATCATCTTGTCTAGAATAATCGAACATGAATACTAGAAGAAGTACCACGCCTTGTTACCACCCCTACTGAAGAAGCGACCTTACCCTTACCCAACACGCCTCTTAGTCCTTTCATTTTAATTATGCTAATAAATAGTTAAAGATAATGAAATTAAATGTGCTAAATGAAATAAAGACAAAATAATAATTTAATGAGAACGAATGTACCAAACGCACGTAGAGTCGACGTAATCGAGAGGTTGAAAATTGAAACTTTGCTCGATAGATAATCCTCAAGCTAGTTGCCAACTTCACTCCCAATTCTCAAATTAATAAATAGATTGAATATGTAGACAATGTTGTATAGAGAATTAGAGATTGATTGAGAGAGTAGAAAGATTTGTGAAAATAATAAGAAGAGGAATGAGGTATTTATAGGGGTTAAAAATAAATATAAAGGGGTAGTGGGTGGGGAGGCCTAAAATGGCCGTTGTCAACGGCCAAAATGTAAAATGCGGCTGGACAACAAATATTTTGTGCAGCGGTCGAATCGGGATTGGGGCGGGTCGGCGGGATCGGGGCTCGGCGGTCGAACTGGCGGGACCATACCGCCCCGCCTGCTCGAGCCCTGGCCCCGTTTTTTTAATACCAGGTGTCGTGGTCGGGTGCCTGACCGGACGGAGTCGGTCGCCCACCCATCGCCTTCTAAAAATGAGATGAACCAACACGAATATGTCATGATATCACATCCTGAAAGAGAAGTAGTAACTAACGCAGATAAATGAAATAACCCAAGTACATGCATAGCAGAAGAAATAAAACTAGAGAAGACTAAAGAAATACTATATCTATTCATATGACTATCAGTTTTTATTTGTCAATTATTTTAAAAATAAATTTTACTTTTATTTGTTTTATTTTTGTATATTAAGAAAATAATATATTTTTATTTTATTTTTGCATATTAAGAAAATAATATATTTTTATTTTATCTTTAATATTAATTACTTATTTTAATTATTTTTCAACTCGACTAAAAATTATAATGCATTTTATTTATTATTTCTCACCCTATGCAAAGTTCAAACAAGTAAAAGTGAAGGAAAGAACGTACATTTTGTTCCCTTTCTAGACCTCACCGGTCAATATACTATGAGTTTGTTTGGTCAAAGCTTCTGAAAAAATATTTATGTTTCTCAGAAATAGTTCTGCAGAAACTATTTCTGCAGAATCTGTTAGAGTGTTTGACCTATAATTATAGAATTGCTTCTGAGAAACAGAAACAATTTTCTGTTTGGTCAACATTTATGCAAATTTACTAGAATATTCTTTTTAATAAATTTAAAACTATTTAAAATATTCATTTATATCATATGTTTCTAAAAATGAGTATATCTTTACAATTTAATATATTTTTTTAAAATTATTTAATTGCAACATTTAATCAAAAAATAATATTATATTGTACATAAGAAATGTAACGACAATATGATATTCAATGACTCAAATATGTCCAAACATATCCCCGCCCTACCCACACCTACCCTCACCCCATCCTCAAATTTCTATGTCATATTTTTTTTAATTTTATAAAAAATATGATTTTTTTCTTCCCATTACCCCTCCGCCTCTACCCCCAAACCCCACCCATTGCCCTACCCTATCCTCAAATTTCTATTTCATATTTTTTGTTACTTTTATAAAAAATGATTGAAAATATGAATTTTTTTCTTACCCCCACCCTACCCCTACCCCACCCCATTGCCCTACCCCATCCTCAAATTTTTATTTCATATTTTTTGTTACTTTTACAAAAAAAATTAAAAAATATGAATTTTTTTCTTACCCCCCTACTCCCACCCCACCCCATTTCCATACCCATCCTCAAATTTCTATTTCATATTTTTTGTTACTTTTATAAAAAAATTATTTAAAAATATGATTTTTTTTCTTACCCACGCCCCACCCCCACCCCACCCCACCCCATTACCCTACTCATCCTCAAATTTCTATTTTATATTTTTTGTTACTTTTATAAAAAAATGATTTTTTTTCTTACCCCTACCCCACCCTACTCCTATTATCAAATTCTTATTTTATATAAGGATATTATATGAAATTAAAAGAAATTTTGTAAAAAGAAAATGATAAATGTGTCCAAAAAAATTTCAATAAATGAGTAAAAAGGATTTTTCCATAAGCACAAAATTAATGTTTCTGCTTCTCTTCCCATCTAAAAATACTTTTGGGGTCTTAAAAAAATCTTTGTACTTAAAAGATGTTATTTGGCCAAAGAAGTGTTACTTCGAGAAAGAAGCTTCACCAAACACCATTTATATTCTCCATTATTTTGATACATCACACCAAAAGAAAACAAAACCCCCTTTTCTTTTTTCTCCTCAAGGTTCCATCTTTTCATCATCAGCAATTCAGCATCCTCGGTATATTCATTATCTTTCATATAAAGATCTTTTTTTCTTCTAATATAATGAGCCTTTGAAAATTGTTGTTTTTGGGTTTTGTACAATGCTTGACTGGTGTTACATACATGGTATTTGTTAAACTGTAATGTGGTTATATTTTTCTGCATTAAAAGTTCTATATTTTTGTGAGAAGGGTCTTTTTTGTTTGAGTTAAACTTTTTTGTTGCTATATATTGTTATTTTGCCTTTTTTTTTTTAAAGTTTCTCAACTTCTTTTTCTTGATTTTTGATGCTATGCAGGGTTCAAGCAGTCAGATGAATCAGATATGATGTTGTGAATCTTTTAGGCATTTTTCTCTTGCGGTTCATGAGGTTCTTTTCCCCTTTCTTTTAACTCTTAAAGTACTTTAACCTACAAAGATCTAGGGTAAAACATAGTAGTATTTAAACTTTTCTTGGTTTCATCTTTTTGGCGTAGCTTAAGACTGTTGTATTAGAAGATTTCTCATTATAGTAGTTTGAGTTGTCTCTGCTGAGATTTGTTGAAGTTGAAGGGTTCTGGATTTAAAAAACAAAAAAATAAAAGAAAATGCAGAGACCATCACAAGAAGATTTTCACTCAGAGAGACCAAACCCCACCTTGGTGGAGGGAAGGTCACGGGTGATAAGCTTACTAGCACCTATGACTTGGTTGAGCAAATGCAGTATCTTTATGTCCGGGTGGTGAAAACCAAAGATTTACCAGGGAAGGATCTAACGGGTAGTCTTGATCCTTATGTTGAAGTTAGGCTTGGAAACTATAGGGGTACAACTCGTCATTTTGAGAAGAAATCGAATCCTGAATGGAGTCAGGTGTTTGCCTTTTCCAAGGATCGGATTCAGGCTTCCGTACTTGAGGTGAATGTGAAAGATAAGGATGTTGTTAAGGATGATTTTGTTGGTCGCGTTATGTTTGATTTGAATGAGATCCCTAAAAGGGTTCCCCCAGATAGTCCTCTTGCTCCGCAGTGGTATAGGTTGGAGGACAGAAACGGTAATAAAGTTAGAGGAGAGTTGATGTTGGCTGTTTGGATGGGTACTCAAGCTGATGAAGCCTTTCCTGAATCATGGCATTCGGATTCGGCCACTGTTAGTGGTGCTGATGCTCTTGCAAATATAAGGTCTAAGGTGTACCTTTCGCCAAAGCTGTGGTATCTTAGGGTTAATGTGATTGAGGCTCAGGACTTGATTCCCGGTGACAGAAGTAGGTTTCCAGAAGTTTACGTGAAGGCCATCCTCGGAAATCAGGCATTGAGAACCAGAGTTTCCATGAGCAAGACTATTAATCCCATGTGGAATGAGGATCTGATGTTTGTCGCAGCAGAGCCATTTGAGGAGCCATTAATTTTGAGTGTGGAAGATAGAGTTGCACCGAACAAGGATGAAGTACTCGGAAGATGTTGTTGAGTTTTGATATTGGTGAATGAGAAATGATGGAATGAAAATTAAAGGGAGTAAAATGCTCTTTTGTCCCACATCGAAAAAAGAGAAGGAAAGAGAGGTGTATATATTACATTACACATTCTCTAGTTGCTAAAAGGGTTGAGAGGGCAAGGACCCCTCGCGCCGTCGTCGTCGCTCGCTTCGGCTCGGCTTCGGCTTCGGCTTCGGATTGATTGATAATCTTTTTGGACAAACGTTTCTGTAATTAATTAATTATTTAATTAAAAACAAAACGGATCGACCCGCGACTGACCCGACCCGTCCGGCTCTCCCTCTCTTTTTCGAATTTCCCTCCAAATATTAGGTGACTATTCTGAATGGTTGCAAACATTCAGAATCAGTACCTCTAAACCTATAAATTCTTGATTATTCCAAGAATTTATTCATTCATTCATTAATTTTTCAATCCTGAATTTCAGTCTTGAACTCAAAAAATATTTTGTCTTCATTCTGTGTGATATACTGCCGTTGAGTGGTTCGCTGCTACCGGAATTTGGAGTACTACTATTCTGGTAAGATAATCGTTCTATCCTGGGAGACGATATTCCGTTAACCTCGAGTACTGTGAGGGGAATAATTTCCTTAAGGACACACTTTGAACTAAGTGGGCTCGATTACATTCTGAAATTATTTTTCAAAACAAATTCTGTTTTCGTTTATTGTTTCATGATCAATTTACTGTTAAGTAATATATCGTGTAATCTGTTTCACTAAGTGATTAACAGATTGTGTTGAAACATTATTTAGCTATATACAGATTATTATACCAACAATCTTAAGGAAATTATGTTTATTTTATTTTAATCTGTATCCTGGTTTGGAGATTAAAATCTGTGTGGTTTTCTACTCCGTATGAAATTTCATATTCTAACTTGAAGACATAAAAACTTCGTTGGAATATTAAAAGTCCAGGAAAAAGTGTTTTCCAAAAGGAAAAAAAAGGTGTTTTTTCAGGGAAAAAAAATAAAGTATTTTTCTTGTATGTTGTTTGGAGACTAAAATCTTCGGATTTTCTACTCCGGTTGAGATTAAAGTTTTCATAACTTTCTACTCATTTGGGTACTTGATTTGAAGATATAAAAACTTCATCAAGTATATAACATACAATCTACTGCACTTCGTTTCAAGCAATTTTGATTCGGTTTGAAGAAATAAAATCTTCACCGTTGTGTATGATATTTGTTGCAACGATTTGAAGAACATAAAAACTTCATCGTTCTGTTTAAGGAGATTAAAACTTGTGTAGTTTTCTACTCCATATGAATATTAGTATTATGACTCGAAGATATAAAAACTTCGTTGGAATACTAAAATTTCATAATTATACTACGATTTGAAGAAATAAAATCTTCATCGTTTAAGTTTATAATTCGACTGCGATTTGAAGAAATAAAATCTTCATCGTTGAAGTTTGTGAATTAATTGCTATTTTGGTTTTATTAACTAAAACAGTTTGTCGATTTGACTGTGACAAACAATTAATGACAAGAAAATTATTTACTGGATGGATGATAGACGTACAAGGTTGGAAGCGAAAGTTCTATAAGGAAAAATTACGAAATTGCTTCAATTTAGTGTCCGTGTTGATTCCAAATAGTCATGGGACGAATGGACTTGGTTGTTGAGTTACAGAATTGGGAGTCATAATTTTCAATTATGAGATTCTGGAAAATGTCAAAGACATTACATATGAAGACTCTCGTTCACATTACATGTGAAGAGTCACGTTCACACTACATGTGAAGAGTCACGTTCACACTGCATGTGAAGACTCTCGTTCACACTATATGTGAAGACTCTCGTTCACACTACATGTGAAGAGTCACGTTCACACTACATGTGAAGAGATAATATTAATAAGAATTCAGCTTCGTCTTACTTATTGGAGTCAAATGACTTATGGCAATGTTCGTTTAGGACATGTCAATTACAAAACCTTGCGGAAATTGATTAATCTAGAAGTATTGCCTAGATTCGAGTGTAATAAATCAAAATGTGAAATCTGTGTTGAATCTATGTTTGTTAAACATCCATATAAGTCTATTGATAGGAATTCAAATCCTTTAGACTTAATTCACACAGATATATGTGATATGAAGTCAATACCATCTCGTGGTGGGAAAAAGTATTTTACAACTTTCATTGACGATTGCACTCGAAATCTTGCATGTGTATTTGCTTAATAGTAAGGATGAAACAATTAATGCATTTAAGCAATACAAGAACGTGGAAAATCAATTGAATAAAAGATCAAAATGATTAGAAGTGATAGGGGTGAGAGTATGAATCTCCTTTGCGAGACATGTTTGGAATATGGAATTATTCATCAAACTATCGCTTCTACACACCACAATCAAATGGAATCATGAAAGGAAAACCGAACATTAAAGGAAATGATGAATGTCTTACTAATTAGTTTCGGTTTACCGCAGAGCTTGTGGGGGGAAGCTATCCTTACAGCTAATCAAATACTCAACAGAGTACCCACAACAAAACACAATCTATTCCATATGATCTATGGAAAGGAAGAAAATCCAACTTGAAATATTTCAAAGTGTGGGGGTGTTTAGCGAAGGTCCAAGTTCCTTTGCCCAAAAGGGTAAAAATTGGACCAAAAACTGTGGATTGTGTTTTTATTGGCTATGCTACAAACAGCAAAGCTTGTCGGTTTTTGGTTCACAAATCGGACAATCCCGAAATTCATGTTAATACGGTAATTGAATCAGATAATGCTGAATTCTTTGAAAACATCTATCCGTATAAAACTGAATGTGAGTCGTCAAGTGAAAGATCTAAACGACCGCGGGAAGAACCAAAGGAAAGTATACCAAGCAAAGATGATCCAAGGCGTAGCAAACGTCAAAGGATATCTACTTCCTTTGGACCAGATTTTGTAACATTCTTGCTTGAAAATGAGCCTCAAACATTTAAAGCAGCAATGTCATCTTCTGATTCAACATTTTGGAAAGAGCTATTGAATCAATTTTAAACAACCATACATGGAAATTAGTTGATCTTCCTCCTGAAAATAAACCTTTAGGATCAAAATGGATCTTTAAAAGGAAAATGAAAGCTGATGGCACTATTGACAAATATAAAGCAAGACTTGTGGTCAAAGGTTATAGACAAAAAGAAGGTCTTGATTATTTTGACACATACTGCATGCAATGTTAATAACATCTATTCAGGTGTTAGTGGCACTGACGGCCGTATATGGTCTTGAAATCCATCAAATGGATGTCAATACAACTTTCTTAAATGGAGAACTGGAGGAAGAAATTTACATGGAACAACCTGAGGGTTTTGTGGTTCCTGGTAAAGAAAGGAAAGTGTGCAGATTTGTTAAGTCACTTTATGGACTTAAACAAGCACCCAAACAATGGCATGCAAAATTTGACCAAACAATGTTGGCAAATGGATTTAAGATTAATGAGTGTGACAAATGTGTTTACATTAAAAATACTCCAAATCATGAAGTCATTGTTTGTTTGTATGTTGATGACATGTTGATAATGAGTAAAGATATTGTCGATGTAAATGCTATGAAGCGTATGCTCGCTAACAAATTTGATATGAAAGACTTAGGGGTTGCTGATTTGATCTTAGGAATTAGGATCCATAAAACTCCACAAGGTCTAGCATTATCACAGTCACATTATATTGAAAAAGTACTTGACAAGTTCAAGTATTTAAATTTCAATGTTGCAAAGACTCCAATCGATGTAAGTTTTGCACTTCAAAAGAATGAAGGTGAAAGTGACTCACAATTGGACTTTGCACGAGTTTTGGAAAGTTTGATGTATATTATGAATCAGACATACCGACCAGATATAGCATGTGCTATAAGCAAGCTGAGTCGATTCACGAGTAATCCCAATCAAACTCATTGGATGGCAATGAAACGAGTCTTGAAATATTTACAACACACCCAAAACTATGCTTTGCATTATAATAAATATCCCGCAATACTTGAGGGATATAGTGATGCAAATTGGATCACCGGATCGTTTGAAGTTAAATCCACGAGTGGATATGTTTTCACCGTCATGAGGAGCGATGTCTTGAAAATCATCAAAGCATACGTATCGCGCTCTACAATGGAATCGAATTTATAGCTTTAGACAAGTAGGTGAAGGTTCGAATGGCTCCTAATTTCTTAGAAGATATTCCATTCTCGCCCAAACCTTTGGCTCCTATATGTATACATCACGATACCAAAGAATAGGTAGAGGTGAGCGTAATGTATAACGGAAAATCTCGTCACATACGCAGAGACACAATACAGTTAGACAACTCTTCTAGTGGCGTTATCACAATTGATTATGTAAAGTCAAGAGATAACGTGGCGGATCCGCTTACAAAAGGCTTATCTAGAGAGGGAGTTGGTAGATCATCAATGGGAATGGGATTAAGGCCAAGGACAAGTCATCATGGCGGTAACTTTACCTAGCAGACTGAATATCCCAAGAGCTAGGTTCAAGGAGATCAAACAAAGTTGTGACTGACGGTTCAACATTGTCAAATAAATCAACCCATTCTCGGATGAAGACAATGTTCAGAAATAAGGATAAGATTTTATGGCTTGTTAATGAGTTAATAAAACATTAAGGTTTTTTAATGGTTATCTAAATCTGGCGATGTATGACCAGATAATGTGGCTATAAGACCACATGTTTAGAAATCACCTATGTGAGTGTTAAGTGTAAGTCGCTTTAAAGAGGAATGACAGTAAATGCCCATTCTCTATGCACTCATGAGACCAGGCGGTGTTCATGGCTGAAACGAACACAACCGTGAGAACCATAAACGGTTGAGGGTTGATTGTGTGTCTTATGTTGTCTAGGTATACAACAAAGTTCGACGGTTCAAAGATATCAAATCTACCGATTGATCGAGTCTATCCGATATAAGTTCACTACGGAAAGTTCAAAGGGAAACCTACTTATCCAGATGCAGTCAATTCTCGTTTGTATATCACACTCGTCCGTACATTCTTTTATCTTATAACCATTCCCCATTCATGTGGGGGATTGTTGGGTTTTGATATTGGTGAATGAGAAATGATGGGATGAAAATTAAAGGGAGTAAAATGCTCTTTTGCCCCACATCGAAAAAAGAGAAGGAAAGAGAGGTGTATATATTACATTACACCTTCTCTAGTTGCTAAAAGGGTTGAGAGGCAAGACTCGCGCCGCCGCCGCCGCTCGCCGGCCGGCCGCCGCCGCTTCGACTTCGGATTTGGATTGATTGATAATCTTTTTGGACAAACGTTTCTTTAATTAATTAATTATTTAATTAAAAACAAAACGGATCGACCCGCGACGGACCCGACCCGTCCGGCTCTCCCTCTCTTTTTCGAATTTCCCTCCAAATATTAGGTGACTATTCTGAATGGTTGTAAACATTCAGAATCAGTACCTCTAAACCTATAAATTCTTGATTATTCCAAGAATTTATTCATTCATTCATTAATTTTTCAATCCTGAATTTCAGTCTTGAACTCAAAAAATATTTTGTCTTCATTCTGTGTGATATACTGCCGTTGAGTGGTTCGCTGCTACCGGAATTTGGAGTACTACTATTCTGGTAAGATAATCGTTCTATCCTGGGAGGCGATATTCCGTTAACCTCGAGTACTGTGAGGGGAATAATTTTCTTAAGGACACACTTTGAACTAAGTGGGCTCGATTACATTCTGAAATTATTTTTCAAAACAAATTCTGTTTTCGTTTATTGTTTCATGATCAATTTACTGTTAAGTAATATATCTTGTAATCTGTTTCACTAAGTGATTAACAGATTGTGTTGAAACATTATTTAGCCATATACAGATTATTATACCAACAGATGTGCTATTCCTTTGCAGTATATTGATAGGAGGTTGGACCACAGACCTATTAACAGCAAGTGGTATAATCTTGAAAAGCATATTATGGTTGAGGGAGAAAAGAAGAAGGAAATCAAGTTTGCAAGCAGGATTCACATGAGGCTATATTTGGAAGGAGGCTACCATGTTCTGGATGAGTCAACCCACTACAGTAGTGATCTTAGACCAACTGCAAAACAGTTGTGGAAGTCCAGCATTGGTGTTCTAGAATTGGGTATTCTGAATGCTACGGGCCTTTCGCCGATGAAAACAAAAGATGGGCGGGCAACAACAGATGCTTATTGTGTTGCCAAATATGGGCAGAAGTGGATTCGAACAAGGACAATTATAGATAGCTTTGCTCCCAAGTGGAATGAGCAATACACATGGGAAGTATTTGATCCCTGCACTGTCATAACTATTGGTGTATTTGATAATTGTCATCTGCATGGAGGAGATAAACCTGGTGGGGCTAGGGACTCGAGGATCGGAAAGGTCAGGATCCGTCTTTCAACTCTCGAAACAGATCGTGTCTACACACATTCTTATCCACTTCTGGTCTTGCATCCTACTGGGGTGAAGAAGATGGGTGAAATTCACTTGGCTGTAAGATATACTTGCTCGTCATTAATGTATGATGCATATGTACTCTCAGCCGCTGCTACCCAAAATGCACTATATTCATCCTTTAACCGTTACTCAGTTGGACAGCTTGAGGCATCAGGCAACTCAGATTGTCTCTATGAGGTTGAGTCGTGCTGAGCCACCTTTGAGGAAAGAGATAGTTGAGTATATGTTAGATGTTGGTTCTCACATGTGGAGTATGAGGAGAAGCAAAGCTAACGTTTTTAGGATTATGGGTGTTTTAGGTGGATTAGTAGCTATCGGAAAATGGTTTGATCAAATTTGCAATTGGAAAAACCCCATCACGACTGTTCTGATCCATATCTTGTTCTTGATACTAGTTCTATATCCGGAGCTTATTCTGCCTACCATTTTCCTTTATCTCTTCTTAATCGGAGTTTGGTACTACAGATGGAGGCCTAGACATCCTCCTCACATGGATACTCGTCTTTCTTGTGCTGATACGAGGAATT
This sequence comes from Przewalskia tangutica, assembly GCA_029844215.1. Lineage (NCBI taxonomy): Eukaryota > Viridiplantae > Streptophyta > Magnoliopsida > Solanales > Solanaceae > Przewalskia > Przewalskia tangutica. Next base: position 120,160,920 of record CM056730.1, on the reverse strand, counting down.
TGATACTTTTCCTACTTCGCGTCCTCCTGATATTGTTCGGATGAGGTATGACCGATTGCGAAGTATTGCAGGAAGGATTCAGACTGTGGTTGGTGACATGGCTACTCAAGGGGAGAGGCTGCAGTCTTTGCTAAGCTGGAGGGACCCTAGAGCAACCGCTCTTTTTGTTATTTTCTGCTTGATTGCTGCCATTGCGCTCTATGTCACGCCCTTTCAAGTCGTAGCTCTCGCGACTGATTTTATGTGTTAAGACCACGATTTCGCCATAAGCTACCATCTGCTCCGCTGAATTTCTTCAGAAGATTGCCTGCCAGAACTGACTGCATGCTATGAGCTGTGCTGAAACTGTTAGATCTACTGATTTTGTTGTTTATTTATTCAATTCTGTTGAAAGTTGGCTGCTAGATGCAAATCCATATTAGTAGTAGTAATCTTATGTTTCTTTCTTTCTGAACTTTCTTCATGATTAAATCAATGTATTTCTCTATTCATGTCTCATAAATTTGTTGCTTGTTATGAAGTGTAGTATTGTTCATTTTTACTTGTCCAAAATAAACTTTGCATTTAATTCCTTTAAGAAAATACTAAGTGAAGTGCATATGAGTACGGGGTGGGCATTTGATATTTGGTTCGGTATTTCGAAAGTTTGGGTTCGGTAATCGGTAGTTGAAAGTAGATACCAAATATCAAACCAAAATAGTTCGGTTCGCTAATTCGGTAATCGGTAGATCAAACTTCGATTGGTTAATAATGTTTAGATATGCACCTTCGTAAATAAGAAGTCAAATTAATATACCTAACAAACAACAAATTATTAATAAAGCACGTTCACGCAGAACAATGCAAGAATAATGAGTCATTCAAGCAATCGTGATAACTTTGTATAAATAGGCATATAACTTCAAAACTTATTCACTCACTGTCTATTCAAACAATCATCGTACTCAAGATTTTCCTAGTCCATTGTAGGCTATTCTTTAACTTCTTTATACAATACTAATAATACATAATAAGGAAATTATAAGTATTTGAAGAGGCATATTCAAATCTAACTATTATTGATTGATATTTGATGGGCATGTTACGTATTAGATATATGGAATGTGTTATAATTAGGGGTAGACTTGTATTCAATAAATATTTGGTATTCGTGATTTCTCAAATACCGAATGATATTGATATCTCGTACCAAACCCAAACCCGAATCTCATAGTTCTTAAATTTTGCTCCCGAATACCGTACCAAATTGCCGAATTCCGAAAATTTTGGATTCCGTTTGGTAATTCGGGTTTCGTTAATTTATGCACAACCCTACATTTGAGTAGTATTTCAAAAAATCATGGGAAATGATTTCGAAAATTAGTATTTAATATTAAGGATAAAACAAGAAAAATGGGCAGTCTTTCTCTTGATATGGACAATTAAATGTGAAAATTTATATTTAATATAGTGTACAAGTAAAAGTGAACGAATGGAGTAATTCAGTTTCGCGGGGTAGTGAATAAAACAGTATGTTAATATTTCTAAATTCTCATTAATTTGACTAGATTTGGTATTGAGTGTCTCATGATATTGATGTTTTAGATTTGTATTCCACTGTTATATATACCATTATTAATGTAACGAGGAATAACTGTTTAGCATTATTATAGTTTGGTGATATATGTTTGTCAACTTGATTACAAAATAATATAAAGATTTCAGTAACCCTGTGTTGTGTGTTTTATATGATGTTGGATCTGAAAGATTAGTGTACTCATTCAAATCAAAAACGTTATTGTCAAATTTAAATCTACTATGCAAGAACTACTTTGATCTATACACAATTAGTAGTTTTCATCTTATATAAAATCTGATATTAAAGAAGTATTAGTTACATAATAATTGATGGAGAGATGGAAGTACTAGTTACATAATAATTTTTTTCTAATTTTTCACCCTGTGTCGAGTATTTGTTTAGTCTGAGGCTTCGATTTGGTTAGAGGGCAAATCACTCACTATCAAGTTTGTTTCTTCGTTTCAAGAACTGAAACTTGAATCTGATTTAGGATAGAAGTATACTATTTATCCCAGAGGAGATTATCCTTGGGAGGACAAAAGATACAGTTCAGTAGCTTTGAAACTTGAAATGTTGCCGATATTGATTTACAAAAAAATATTATACGTACAGTAGTTGATACTATTTGAAACAATACGAAATAAACATCAATTTAGTTTACAAAATTAAATATTTAAATGCACTATAATTCCAATAGACGATTACCACAAAATCCTATCGTGCATCACCATTAAAAGGAAAGATATGAAAAAAATAGGGTTACAGTTGAACTTTATATCTGTAAACTTGACATGGTATATCAACTCCATTTCTTTTAGTGTCCCTTAAGCGAACTGTCAAGCACTCTATTCAAGTTATTATTTGCGCATATTTCGACTATTATTGCGAACACTTGTTCAAATTATCGTTTGTGCACATTTTGACTATTTTAGCGTGCATTCTAGTCAAATTATCATTTGCACACATTTCGATTATTTTGGTGAATGCTTTATTCAAGTTATCATTTGTTGCACATTCACCAATTCAAGTTACTGTTTACATACATTTCGACTATTTTGTCGAGCACTCTGTTCAAATTACCGTTTTGCATACGTTTCAATTATTTTGTCGAGCACTCTATTCAAGTTACTGTTGGCGCACATTTTGACTATTTTGTCAAGCACACTATTCAAGTTACCGCTTGCACACATTCCAATTATTTTGTCGAGCACTCTATTCAAGTTACCAACACATTTCGATTATTGTGGCAAGCACTTTATTCAAATTACCGCCTGTCCACATTTCGACTATTTTAGTGACCACTCTATTCAAGTTACCATTTGCACACATTTTGATTATTTTGGCGAACACTTTATTCAATTTACCATTTGTTGCACATTAAACACTCAATTCAAGTTACTGTTTGCACCCATTTCAACTATTTTATCGAGCACTCTATTCAAGTTACCATTAGCGCACATTTCGACTATTTTGTCGAGCACTCTATTCAAGTTATCGTTCGCGCACATTTCGACTATTTTATCGAGCACTCTATTCAAGTTACCGTTTGCACATATTTCAATTATTTTGTCAAGCACTCTATTCAAGTTACCGTTCGCGCACATTTCGATTATTTTGTCAAGCACACTATTCAAGTTACCGTTTGCACACATTACAACTATTTTATCAAACACTCTATTCAAGTTACTGTTTGTATACATTTAAATTATTTTATCTAGCATCTATTATCTTCCACCAAACACAAGCATCCAGTAACTCTAAAAACTTTAGCTTAGGTAGACATGAACAAATCACCTCATATGTTTTGCCTGAGCTTAAATTTAGTTCCGAGACCTCATGGTAGAACAACTCCCTTGTGAGCTTCTTATTTCCTTCTTTTTAAAAAATAAAATAAAAATTCCAAGTGATTCTCAAGTCATTTGTCATTTACTTTATTTCTTATTCTACCTTATCCATCCCACCTCATTTACCGGGTTGTGCAGGTGTACTAATTTTCCAGATCCAACAGCATTATTAAAAAACATACATAACACCTTATGTTGTCTTCATAAACTGACAAACATCACCAGCTTAGATAATGCCAATTTGCATTATACATACAATGCAAAAGTACAGTTATTCCCTCTCTACATTAATGGTATACATAAAGGTAGAATTAATATAACACACTTGTAAAGACATCATTGACAGAACATTCCAACACAAATAAACACACAAAAATGCTTCATCCTTAAGTAACTTACTAAGAAAGCAAACTGAACTTTAATGCATGCACCTTCACTCCAACAGCATGTCAATAAAAAAAAATTGTAACTTGAATAGAATGCTTTGAATTAATCATGGAGCATGTTCAAAAAGAAAGAATTCACAAGACATCAAATAAGGATTTGCATCAAGCAGCCAACTTTAAACAAACTTAAGAATAAACAAACAGTAAATCCACTAGAATTTTAAAATAAAAAAGGCATCCCAGTGCGCTTCCGCTATGCGCGGGTCTGGGGAAAGGCCGGACCACAAGAGTATATTGTACGCAGTCTTACCTCGCATTTCTGCAAGAGGCTGTTTCCACGGCTTGAACCGTGGAACTGTTAATAAACAGTAATTAGATCTACTAGATCTAACAGTTCAGGGAGATCTAACACACAAAAAGAGGACCTAAACATTCACCACTAGGTGCAGGAAAAAAAAGCCCGACTCATTTTACACACAGGATGGTAAAAAAGATAAAGAAGGCAAAGGTACGGGTCAAAGCATGCAGTCTGTTCTCGCGGGCAGTCTTCTGAAGAAATTCAGTGGAGCAGATGGTAGTTTGTGACGGAATCTTGGATGTCTTAACACATAAAATCCAGTCAAGAGCGCCACAACTTGGAAGGGCGTCACATAGAGCACAATGGCAGCAATCAAGCAGAAAATAACAAACAGTGCGGTCGCTCTAGGGTCTCTCCAGCTCAGCAAAGATTGGAGCCTCTCCCCTTGAGTAGCCAAGTCACCAACCACAGTCTGAATCCTTCCAGCAATACTTCTCAAACGGTCATACCTCATCCGAACAATATCAGGAGGACGTGAAGTAGGAAAAGTATCAAACTCCTCGTCTAACTCATCAGGATGAGCATTGTCAGCACAAGAAAGACGAGTATCCATGTGGGGAGGATTTCTAGGCCTCCATCTGTAGTACCAGACACCGATCAAGAAGAGATAGAGGAAAATGGTAGGCAAAATAAGCTCTGGATATAGAACAAGTATCAAGAACAAGATATGGATCAGAACAGTTGTAATGGGGTTTTTCCAATTGCATATTTGATCGAACCATCTCCCGATAGCAATTAATCCGCCTAAAACACCCATAATCCTAAAAAAGTTAGCCTTGCTTCTCCTCATACTCCACATGTGAGAACCGACATCTAACATATACTCCACTATCTCTTTCCTCAAAGGCGGCTCAGCACGACTCAACCTCATAGAGACAATCTGAGTTGCCTGATGCCTCAAGCTGTCCAATTGAGTAACGGTTAAAGGATGAATATAGTGCATTTTGGGTAGCAGCGGCTGAGAGTACATATGCATCATATTCATTAATGACGAGCAAGTAAATCTTACAGCCAAGTGAATTTCACCCATCTTCTTCACCCCAGTAGGATGCAAGACCAGAAGTGGATAAGAATGTGTGTAGACACGATCTGTTTCGAGAGTTGAAAGACGGATCCTGACCTTTCCGATCCTCGAGTCCCTAGCCCCACCAGGTTTATCTCCTCCATGCAGATGACAATTATCAAATACACCAATAGTTATGACAGTGCAGGGATCAAATACTTCCCATGTGTATTGCTCGTTCCACTTGGGAGCAAAGCTATCTATAATTGTCCTTGTTCGAATCCACTTCTGCCCATATTTGGCAACACAATAAGCATCTGTTGTTGCCCGTCCATCTTTTGTTTTCATCGGCGAAAGGCCCATAGCATTCAGAATACCCAATTCTAGAACACCAATGCTAGACTTCCACAACTGTTTTGCAGTTGGTCTAAGATCACTACTGTAGTGGGTTGACTCATCCAGAACATGGTAGCCTCCTTCCAAATATAGCCTCATGTGAATCCTGCTTGCAAACTTGATTTCCTTCTTTTTTTCTCCCTCAACCATAATATGCTTTTCAAGATTATACCACTTGCTGTTAATAGGTCTGTGGTCCAACCTCCTATCAATATACTGCAAAGGAATAGCACATCTTCCGAGTACTTCATCCTTGTTCGGTGCAACTCTATCTTCCACACTCAAAATTAATGGCTCCTCAAATGGCTCTGCTGCAACAAACATCAGATCCTCATTCCACATGGGATTAATAGTCTTGCTCATGGAAACTCTGGTTCTCAATGCCTGATTTCCGAGGATGGCCTTCACGTAAACTTCTGGAAACCTACTTCTGTCACCGGGAATCAAGTCCTGAGCCTCAATCACATTAACCCTAAGATACCACAGCTTTGGCGAAAGGTACACCTTAGACCTTATATTTGCAAGAGCATCAGCACCACTAACAGTGGCCGAATCCGAATGCCAAGATTCAGGAAAGGCTTCATCAGCTTGAGTACCCATCCAAACAGCCAACATCAACTCTCCTCTAACTTTATTACCGTTTCTGTCCTCCAACCTATACCACTGCGGAGCAAGAGGACTATCTGGGGGAACCCTTTTAGGGATCTCATTCAAATCAAACATAACGCGACCAACAAAATCATCCTTAATAACATCCTTATCTTTCACATTCACCTCAAGTACGGAAGCCTGAATCCGATCCTTGGAAAAGGCAAACACCTGACTCCATTCAGGATTCGATTTCTTCTCAAAATGACGAGTTGTACCCCTATAGTTTCCAAGCCTAACTTCAACATAAGGATCAAGACTACCCGTTAGATCCTTCCCTGGTAAATCTTTCGCTTTCACCACCCGTACATAAAGATACTGCATTTGCTCAACCAAGTCATAGGTGCTAGTAAGCTTATCGCCCGTGACCTTCCCTCCACCAAGGTGGGGTTTGGTCTCTTTAAGCGAAAAATCTTCTTGTGGTGGTCTCTGCATTTTCAAAAACCCTTCTACTTCTCTACCCGATAAAACAAATCTCCTAAATAATATTTTTCAACAACTCAAAACTACATTAATACTCTAGATACTTCATATACAACACAGTCTAAGTGTGTTTAACCATAATTAACTTAAAGTTCAAAAAGAACCTCATGAAGGGTAACCCCAAAACTGCCAAAAATCATTCATAACCTCAGATCTGATTCGCCCTGCAAAACATCAAGAAAACAAGAAAAACTAAGCTGAAACCCCCATATAAATCAAAGCAAAATAAAAAGAGCAACAAAGTTAGTTTGTAACAAATGCTTCTCAGTTCACCTTACCCCTGCACAGAGAAACAAAAGTACAACTTCTAATGCAAAACGTACAACCATATTAAAGCTCAACAAACAGCAAGAATGAAACTTGGGGTTTCATGAAATCAAGAAAACCAAGCTGAGAACCCCCATATAAATTAAAGCAAAAAATAACAAGATCAACAAAGTTAGTTTATAAAAAATGCTTCAATAAACTCAAATCTTAAAGACCCTTGTCAGTTTTCCCTTACCCCTAAACAGAAAAGAAGTTCAACTTCTAATGCCAAAAGTACAACCATGTTAAAGCACAATAAACAGCAAGAATAAAACTTGGATTTTCAAGAACATTTTTATTTAAGACATCGACTTTTTTCTACATAAAAAATATATATATTCAGAAAGAGAAATGAATATACCTTAGAGGGTTCATGTTAGTTGATGATGAAAGTTTGATTTTTTTTTTGTGATAAGGTTGTAAAAAAATGGAACCTTAAGGAGAAAAAGCAAAAGGGTATGTCATGGTTGCCTTTTGGTATCAAAGTGATGTGAGAATGGTATAGTGAAGAGACAACAACAACAAGGGCAAAAGAAATAGAGACAGAAAAGGTAAAGAGTAAAGTTAGAGAGAGAAAAGGATAGAAAAAGACAGAGCAGAGGTGGGGGTGGTGAGTGGGGTCGGGGGGTGAATCTGATGAGATTACAGTATTTATTTTCACCGAACCCCACAAGATGATGATATAGATATATGTATCTATCTATGTGCTTGCGTCTTGCGAATATTTTTTCCGTATGGGTCTTTGTTTTACCTTTTTCATTTCTTTTTTGGTTTTTTAATTTACTCATGATTTAAGTATTGTGTTTGGGATGGGTATAATTTTTTTTTCTTTTTAATTAGATTTATCGGGTTTAAATTCTGACTTTTGAGTATTAAAAAAGTTATGAGAGAGAGTGATTCTTCCTATTATGAATTGTACGCCGTATGAATTTAAATTAATCGAAATTTTAATACAGATAGAGGTTAAATTTTGATATGTTGACATTTGAAACTCCTTTAAATTTCCGTTATGATGGATGTATATGATTTTTTTTTATTCTTAATTAAATATTTTGGGTTGAGTATAATTCCGACTTTTGAGTATGAAAAAAGTTAAGGAAAGAGCGATTCTCCCTTTTAATGAATCTTATGTGTCGTAAATTTGAATTAGCCGAAACTTTAATACATATGAGTAGAATCTTGATATGTTTTTTTTGTTGTGAAGGCATGAATTGCACCGCTACTCTTCGAAATACAAGACAGTAAACCCCGACCGACGCAGAGAATGCAAACCACGCACCATGTAAACCACACTTGGCAGCCACGCTGTGCCAACAAGAAGGTTTATGCAGGGGATCGAACTCGTGACCTTGCGGTCCCGCGCTCTACTGCTACACCAACTTGGCTACCCTTGCGGGTGAATCTTGATATGTTGGCATTTGAAACTCTCCAAATTTTCGTTGCATTTTCTTTTTGGAAAAGAAAATCACGCGTTTACTAATAGGAGTAGACGATGATATAATTTAAAATTGAAATCAATGGTAGAAAATAATCTTTCCCTCAAAAATGAAAGCCCATTTGTAAGCATTAGCTAAGGCCCACTGAAGAAATAATGTAAGTATTGTGAGAAGCAAAGTAATGCACAATATCATCATATTTGTGAAGGAAACCAAGAAAATTCATGAGAATTTAGACAGAAATTTTCATCGGCAACTGTTTAGTAAATACTACTATGACAATAACATATTCAGTGAAATCTAACAATGTGGGTGCAGGAGAGTACATTAAAACTTACTTCTACCTCAGTAGAACGATCGCTGAGACCGACTCAAGACAAAGCACAAGTCCAAGCGAAGTAAGACAAACAAAGTGCGTAAGTCATGATAGCGAAGTCTGAAATAGAAAAGAAGCAATACTAATGCAAGTAAATAAGACAAACAAAATACACATAACACATAAATCGAACGACAAGAGACTATAAGGAAATATTGTGCCTACTAGTATGATAGACTAAGGAGCATACAATAATAATACTACAACTATCAATGTAGGCGTAGGTAGGACTATGCTGGACTACCTACTACCCTTCTACCCTAATACGTGTCCTCCATAACCCCCTATATAATGTCATGTCCTCAGTGAGTTGCATCTGCGTCATATCACATTTAATCACATCTCCCCAATACTTCTTCGGCCTACCTCTACCCCTCGTGTACACATCCATAGTCAACCTCTCACACCTCCGCACAAGGACATTTTTTTTTTGTTACCGGTCCGGTTAACCGGTAATGGAACCGGTTTTCGTACGCCTAACCGGCAGGCCTTACGGGTTTTTATAACCCGCGGGTTGGGGTTGGGGCCAATCCAACCCCAACCCAGATGCCTCACGGCCCTGGCCCGGCGAACTACGGTCAACCGATCCGGTTCCGGGTCAACCCGGACCGGTTGACAGGTTTAGCTATTTCCATGCGTTATTTTAGGGTTGGTTGAGAAAAAAGGGGTAGGGTTACATTTCAACACTACTATTATCAGTAAATCACAGAATGTGTCTGAATAACCAGCGTTTGAAAACAGAGCAACTGATATCACCTACAAGATTTTATCTCAAAAGAGAGCAAATTGTTTCCACCAGAATTCGAACTCATGTTGCAGGCCTCCAAGTGGATTTTAAGTTCACCTTCTTTGCCATTCAGCAATGCCGGGGGAGGGGAGGGTTACGTTTCTTCATATGTTTTATAAATTATTTATAAAAGTAAAGAAATAGAAAATAAAAATTTGAGAATGTGGAGGGGGTAGGGGCGGAAGGGGGGGGGGGGGGAGAGGTACGAAAAAAATTCATATTTATAAATAATTATTTTATAAACGGCTCATCTGCCACCTCTAATTATATTTAATATACTTAGTTATGGATAATAATATTATTTATAAATAAAAATCTTAGTATAGAGTGGAACTCTAATCATTAAAATTAAGTATTTTGATAGGTCAAGTTTGACAAAGATCACGCTCATTTGAAATGTTGATTTATGATGGCAACTTCGCCAATTTCAAACCAACCCATCATCAAAATAACTCTTGCCAAACCCAAAAAATCTGGACGACTCATTTGAATTTGGGCTAATTTTGCCACCCCGAATTTTACTTAATATCGAGAGGCCCCGCTACCCATGTTCATGAGAGTCAATTGACAATCCTTCGTTCAAAAAATTATTAGATAAACTAATTTTCTTTTATATATATCATATGAATTCTCTTGACTTTTTTGTATTTTTATTTTTTATATTATGATTTTTTTTAATAAAAATTCTAATTCCGCTACTGTTTTAAAAATCTGCCTAAAAAAGTCTTATAACAAACGAGTTGAAATTAGCGTTGTTATTATACTGATATTACTCGCTGACCAAAGGCTCAATGATGCGTTGATTGTCAAAACATGAGAAAGAAAAACAATTTGAATAATGTAAGTATTAGTGATACATTGAATCTGACTATAGTATATACACATTTTCAGCTAATGAACCGTTTATAAACAATATTTATGAAAGAAAATGAATGCAACTACAGAAGGAGGTTATTTTATTTTATTTTATAGAAAAGAAAGAATGTTATTTTTGGTATTACACCGGTAAAACATTTTTAATCGCATGCTTGCATTACAATTATTTTAATACTAAATACATTAACTGCATATTAATATTTTTTTTTTATTAAATCAACTTCAAGTGAAATTGTTTTTCAATCACTTGGGGGTTATTAGGGGACTACTTACATTCACCATTTTTTTTTTAAAAAGTCTTGCTTATTTAAATGAAATTGACAAGGTTGGGTGACCTAATTTTCAATGAGCAGTTACAATTAATTAAAAAGAGCTAATATTATTTTTAATGAAGAGAAACTTCTACGAGAATTCCACGCTTTATCGTTCATCAATTAGTATTCCGACTATTATTTTCTATATGGAAAATAAGAAATAAGGAAGAGAAATTTAAATTGTTGGATTATCAAATTCCTAATTTTCCTATTCCTTCCTCCACTCTTTCAGGTGACATATTTGAGGTTCGTTTAAAAGTCTCACATCGATGATATTGTTGATATTGTTAAGAGTCCCACATCGGTGAGCAAAGATTGAAAATAGATCTGATTATGATATCATGTAAATAATGAATTTTGAGTCTAACTCAACCCAAAAACTAGCTTATAGGGTGAGAATTGTCCAAGTCTATATAAGGAGTCCATGTCCGATGTGGGGCTCCATATTAAGAATCCCACATCGGATATGGAATGAGAACATGAACTTAAACAATCCTCATTTTACAAGATAGCTTTTGGGATTGAGTTTGTGAGTGGTAATGTGTAGAACGGGAAAATAACAACAACAATTTGTTAGAAATCTGGAAATGATCAAATATGAGGGGTCGACCAAATTCTTGATCTATCCTTAAGATAATATAGCCCCGTATATCTTTTCAATGGTTGTAATGACAACTTATCTCCCAAGATAAAACAGCAATCAAACAAATGAGCAAAGAGAACTCAAATGTTTGCTTTGGAAGAAATATCTTTGAGTGTTTGTGATTACAAGAGAGGAAGATAATTTCAGAGAATTGTTTAGTGAATGTCAATTGTGTTTTGCAAATGAGCCAAAGGCCTCATTTTATAGTATTGAGAAGAAGACCCTCCAACTAGCCATTTATGGCTTTGAATGACCAAGTAATGGCCATTAGTATGGAGTTACAATTCAGCCAAGTAATGGCTGAATTCAAGAACATAATAATGAAGTGTTAATCCTCCAAAGTAAGCTCAAACGTCAGTTTTTATTCTTCTCCAACGGACTGAAAACGGTCACAACGCCGCGACCATGTAAGAAGCGCGGCGCTGTAAAGAGCGCGCGATCTGTAGTGGCGTCGTGTGCTAAACATCGAGGACTTGGCGTCGCGGCGCTCGGACCATCGCTTGCGCGCCGCTACCGATCGGGTCGCGGCGATTCATGACTCGTTTCATCTTTTAACACATTGCACATGTCTTTCCTTTGTTTACCAATGTGAAACCATTGTTATTTGGCCAATAACCGTTCATTCTCTTATGTCTCAAACAATTCGTTTTCGTACCAATATCTCTTTCATTTAAGAAAATTATGATCTTTGACACCTTATGTGTACGTGTGTGGAAATCATGTTTCCGACGTGCGGGCCCTAATTCTTCGAGTCATAATTAATATGATTAATTTATTTCACATTTAATAAATTTCCAAGAGGTAGACTCAAGATTCATATTTGTAGATATACCTAATCCAAAACAAGTCAATATATATTAATTGAAAGCTTAGATACTATTTTTATTTTTTAACAAATTAAAAAAGATGATAATCTTTTCTTCTTCGACTCCCTATTTTTTTTTTCCATTTGTTTTTTAATAGGAAAAAAAATCAATTTTTTTCTCAATTTTGAACACTAGACGTTCTCACTGCCTTAACGGATACATAAGTTTCTTTGCAATTGGACATATTGTTAGAGAAATTAATCTTTCTTTTTTTAAGCAATTATTTGCGATAGTGCGATAGTTTATGGACAGACCAATAGACTTATATATATATATATATATATATATATATATATATATATATATAACAGTTACCTAATTTTTAGATACATAGAATTGTTTTTTCTAAAACAGACCAAAAATAGTGTTAAAAAAATTAGACATACGAATTAGTTTAATTTTGAACCCCCTGATCAGGTCTAATGTCTCGAAATGAGTATTTAATGTGATGAATTTATCTATTAAAATTGCTTTTCCTTATTTTATAATAATAAAATTACTTAACTATTTATTTGTTTTCCAAAAGATCAAACATGGCGGAAATGTACATATAATCGTTATTATTGATTTGATCTTATTTTAAGTAAAAGTATAGTAAAATTGAACGTCCTAATGATTTCCTCAATTAATTATTAAGTGTAAGTTCAAAAAGTTGCATAAGAAAAAAAATGTCAAAATGATAATTTTTAATGGTGGTGAAATATACTAGGTGATTTTTTTTAAAAAAATTTAAGGAGAGAATTATTCGATACTTATATGTATCAGAGCCGCACCCATATCTCAAATCATAATTTACCTAATAGTGGGTCCTTATCTTATTTTGTCCACTATCAAAATATTCAGTCTAGGTGTACGAGGGAGATGGTGGTTGAGTACACACATCGATCTAGTTTTGAGCCTAAAATCATACAAAAGACACATATTTGGTGGCTGAGTTCACACATCGGTCTAGTTTTGAATCTAAAATCATACAAAAAGTCATATATTTCGTCTCACCTATATGGGACTCAACACACTGTACATCAGGATTGGACATTTATAAATAAAATAAAGTTAGTTAAAATTTATCATGATCGTATAAAGATACAAATTGTCATCCCATCCACCTATATGAAACTCTCAACAATATTCTAGTGTGACGTAGCACGTACTCGATAGAATAATGCATAAGCCGATTTCTGCAATTGTCAATGGGAATAATGTTGAAGAAAGAAGGACAGTGAAGTCATTTCAGGAAACCAATAAGACAGAGAGATGGTGTAACAAGGAAGCTCAGAAACGGTTTCTATAGACCCGGGAGCAAAATTCTCCAAAATCATGTTTGGTTTCACCGAGTCCAATTTATTTTATAACCCTTTTTTTTTTACGAAGAACCCGCCATTCTTTCTTTCGAATACAAGAGTAAATCCTGCAGACGCGATAAGCAAACCACGTCAGCCAGTTAAACCACACTTGGTCAATTTATTTTGTAACCCTCGAAAAAAAGTCATCGTCTTCTTTATTTTTTTTTATCCTCTTTAAGAGACCCTTAGCTTTTTATAAATAACACCACCGACTGGAGAGTTAGCTCTCCTTGGTTTTATAAGCATACAATTTAGTTCTTAGGGGTATATTGGAAGAGTCTCTCTATCGGTCAAAAAAGGGGAATAAGGTTTGCGTGTACTGAGTATGTTATTGTTGTTGTTGAGCTTTGAAAGATTTTTTGTGGAGCTAAAAACCCAAGCTTTTTGTTGGTGTTGGAGTTCATTTCATGGCTTACTCTAACAAAAGCAATGACCCATTACAAAGTAACAACAGCCAAATTTCTTTCAGCCACCACCATCAGATTTTTCATGGTTGTCATCAGCAAGATGAGCAGAAAATGGAAAATAATCAGATTTCTTTTGGATTATTACAGCAGTCAACTTCTTCATCATCTGCTAATCCTGAAAACATCATGTAATCTTTTTCCCCTCATTTCTTTTTACATCATTTATGAATCTTTTCTTAAGTAATTGTGAAGATTGAGTCAAACTTGTATGTAACTATTTTCTTCCACCAACACAAATATCGATATCTCTGTCCAGTGAGGGTTGGACAGGTGAAGAAATGTCAAAGGATGCGTCTAAAGAGGAGGCATGCCCCTTCTAAGTTGATGACGGAACCGACAGAAAACCTGAATCACTTGACTGATCCCTTCATAATCTATTCATTAGGGTTGAAGATGACTAGAACCAATTAGAAGCGCAAATCACGCCAGCGAAATCTAGTATTTTTGATTTTATTAGGATTTAAAACTAAGATTTCATAATTCCTGATCACTTTATTAACCACTAAATCATGTCTTGATATCTTCTTTTCTCTTTTATATTTTATATATGTAATTCAAATTTTTTTGGTCATGTTGTATGAGCAGAAGCAAAGAGAATAACGGAGCTTATGATTTAGGTGAACTAGATGATCAAGCACTTTTTCTTTATTTTGATGGACAAGAGCCTTCTTCAATCCAAGATCAAAGACGTATGTGAGCTTCTTTAATTTAATTCTTTTTGTCTGATCAATTAAGGACTTAACTTTTGTTTTTATTTAATTTTAGGTCTATATATTCTGTTGAGATTCTCTCTTGGGAATATATAGTTGGCAATTTTGGTCATGAGAAAAGCATGTTATCGACAAATTAAAATCTGATGGAGTAGTACTTACTTTCACCAGATCCTCTCACAATTCACAAGCAAATAATGATTTTTTACCATTTCTTGGGGGCAAAAAGGCCAAATCCCTCGCCCACAGGGCCCCCGGCCTGACAGAGATTGGTGGAGGAGGTAAATCATGGTATTTTGGCACTAGATGGGACGCGATCACAGTGCCTGAGCCATCCCCACAAAGGATGAATGAAACTCCCACACTGCGACTGACAGAGCTCGAACCTACCTATTTGACGACAATCTACCACCCTTGAACCAACTTAGTTACGCCCATGCCGTCTTTTTACCATTCCTGATTTTGATCCATACTGTACAAAATGAAAAGACTTTATGTTTCCTCTCTTTTTTCGCAAGCTTTTACTGTCCCCTTAATTTGTCCCTTCTTTTTTCTGTAAATTATGATTATATATGCTTACAAAGATCAGCTAAAAAAATGCATGACTAGTCAGAAAGACAAATAAATAATTTCTTTTTCTGTGATATAATTGCAGAGAATAATTCTGGGATGAGACCACCAACTCTCAACATTTTTCCCTCACAGCTAATGCATATCGAGCCATCTTCAACTAAGGTATATTGAGAAAAAAAGTGAGAAAGGCTTTAAGTTTTATGCATTAACGGTATACTTATATTTAATTTATACCATCAGATTAAGTTGATCGATAACAACATACTATAACTTTTTATAGCAAGACTGATATGTAAAAAAGATTATGTGTATAACTAACCTTAACGAAGAATCAGTGGAGTAAGAGCTTTAAATTATTCTTTTACACCCTCCGGTTAAATTGACCTAAGTACGACAACAAATATGTTTACATGTATAGCTAGAAAGACCGTTAAAATGTTTCATATTCTTGCTGTTAACTTATAATATGGTTTTCAATTAACCTTCAAATGGAGTTGTCATCTCTTTGTTTGGTAGGCAAATAATGGATTAGTTTCAAGCGGTTACAAGAAATCATCTCAGCCGTCCATTGCCAAAACTGATGTTCCTTCTGCTGCATCTGGACCTGAACAACCCAAAACAGCTAAGGTATCATTAATTCTCATTTTCAAAACCTACTTTTATAAGTAAGGTTTTATATCACTTTCACCTTGATAATGATTAATGTCCTTTATTTATTTCTCATTTTATTTTGTTTCTAATTACCTTGAAATCCTTAATTATTTCTTCCAAATGTGGTCTTAGCTAGAGGGAACACGTAAGGGCACAACTTCAAGTCCAGAGCAAGATGCACACAAAACACCAGATCCCAAGGTGGGGGATATATATATATATGACAATTTTTTTTTTAAAGGAAGAAAGAAAGCCACATTAATATATTTTGAAACAGTTAATTCTAAAATTCAATGAGAATTTTTTATCGCCACACAAATATTATGACATATATATATCGTAAGTTCAAAAATTATCCTTTGTTTCTTAATTAAATTCCCTGTTGAGTCAAACTACGTACTCCTACATCATATAAAAAGTAGTGTATTGTAACATGTTATGGTTCTCTTATTTTGAAGTACTAATAGTGTAAAAATGGTATATTGAAATTAAACTCAATATTAGTTTTGCTTTTTTGTTGCAGATACTAAGGCGACTTGCTCAGAATAGAGAGGCAGCCAGGAAAAGCAGACTTAGGAAAAAGGTTCATTATCATAACTCTATAATTTTGCTATAGTTTTTAGTGTAGCTGTTGAAATAATGGCATCATAGTTGAGATTTTTTTTTATGGAAACTTTGTTTTCATTCTAGCTGTTCCTTCCCTTACAGGCTTATGTACAACAACTAGAGTCATGTAGAATAAGGCTCACTCAACTAGAGCAAGAAATACAAAGGGCCAGATCTCAAGTAATTTATTTTCTATTCCCAACTCAATTGTAATTCTTAAAATTTTACCAACAAGATATATGGCAATTAATCTTCAATATTTATGTGATTTGAACAAACAAAATTGCTTAATTTGTGAAGGGATTTCATGTTGGGGGAAATGCTCTTCTAGGAGGAGACCAAGGTTTTCAAGATAATATGGCCAATATCAGCTCAGGTACTATTTTTATTCCAATTTAAACATGAACTACAGCTCTGATTTTGCACTATTCTTTCACTGACATATGTGTTAAATTTCATACATGCAATGAAGATTAACTTTATATACTGTTAATATATATAAGAATAAAAAAATTTGCATTATCATATCACTTCAGGTAGATACAGAAAATCAATCATTATACATGAACGTGCTATCTTAGGTGAAATTGCACTAATAAAATTTTAAAAAATTATCCTAGAGGACACTACAAGAAAGTATAGAATTGACAACAAAACTTTAGCAACAATAAATATATCGTTGCTGAAAAACTTAAATGGAAACAAAAGTTTAATATATTGTTGCTAAAAAACGTAAATGACAACAAAAAAAAAAAACATATTATTGCGAAAACTTTTCACATCAGAGTTTATTGCAATGCAACAATTTTTGTTGTTGCGAAAAGTACTTTTGGCAACAACATCCAATATATAACAACAAAAAATGTTGTTGACAAATGTCTTTCTTCTTGTAGTAAGGTGGATAAATGTTAAATCTCATGGATTTTAACTTTCATACACCATAAACACATACATACTTTAATTTTATATTATCAGGTCACTTAAAATGGACGAGTTACATGTAATTACCCAAAATATATAATAAGTGAAACTTTTCGTGAAAAAAGTATACTACACAAATAACTTGATATGTCTGGCAAAATTGCTTCGTTATACTATCCGTGTATATATATATTGAATTCTTTTAATTAGATGCTGCAGTTTTCGACTTGGAGTATGCAAGATGGCTGGAGGAACACCATCGACTCATGTGTGAGCTACGAAATGCAGTACTAGAGGAGCATTTGCCGGAGGACCAAATTCGTGTTTACGTCGAAAATTGTGTGACACATTATGACGAGATGATAAACCTCAAGGGCATGATTGCCAAATCTGATGTGTTTCATCTGGTTTCTGGCTTGTGGAAGTCTCCCGCTGAGCGTTGCTTCTTGTGGATCGGAGATTTTCGTCCATCCCAACTTCTCAAAGTACGTATACTTAACAATATACTCTGTTCGTGTAAAAAAAAAAAATACTGTCAATATATATTTTAACATGTTACATATACCTGATTCATTTTATAGGTCACTAATCTCTCTTTTTCTGAGCGATTTAATTACTTGTAATAATCCTTTAAATGACTTAATAATTTGAAATGTTTTATAATGTGTGTTAATTCTCTGTAAATGAGGATTCATCATGAGTTAGACAACTAATAGGTAGAGCAGGTGATATTCGCTATATGAGAATAAATTTTAGACTTGTTAGAAAAAAATTCTTAATAATAATAATAATAATATTAGTTATTTTTTTTTTTTTGTACTTTCATTTTATTTAGTATGATAATAATATGAAATGAGCTTAAATGAAGAAATGAAAATTCATATAATCGATTTCAAGTTCTTTGGGACTGAGGCATAATTTTATACTATTAGTTCATAGAAACTATACTCATGTAAGAATAGTGAAGATCACCATTCATGATCACTTCTCTTTTAGTATAAGTAGGTTTTGGATTAATCGGGTCGATTCGGAATACCGAATAACTACAGAAAAACACGTAACTAAAGTACGACATGCACGCCTTAGTTTGCATGAGATATACATGTGTTTCGTCGTCTTCTTCTTCTTTTTGGTCTTTTTTTTCCTTCTCAATTCTAATTTTGAGTTGGTGAACATTTGGAGAGACATCATGAGAAATAGAAGATGTGTTAAATCAATAATGCAACATATCATGATGTTGCGTGACTTGTGTGTAACAAATATATTATGAGAGAGATCCCAAAACTTTCCCTTATAGAACCCTGTTAGATATATTTCCCTACTCAACGTTAAAGCTATGTATGTCTCTTACTAACTTTTCTGGTCCTTTAATTTGTCCATCTTTCATATTAACCAAACAACCGCTTTACCTACCAAGGTGGAGGTAAAGTCTGTGTACATTCCACCATTTTCAGACTCACGTTGTGAAATTTTACTGGGTATGTTGTTGTTGTACTTGTAGTTGTTGTTTCATATTGACCTAAAGAATCCGATCCGTCATGCTTTCTTCTAGATCATCTATTTATAACTTTAGTTGGTATTCCTATTAAGTACAACAAGAAACAAGCAAACTCTTGTACTCTATATTTTTTCTCCAACTACCACACTAATTGTTTTTATAATTAACTAATTATGGCTTTTTTAATGTCGTTGTGGAGGCGCTTATAATTGGATTTGCTAATCTTGTTTGGTATTTTATGAATGGATTTAACTTATGTTAGTGTAAGTTAATTCAATTTTTAATCGTACAACAAGTTATCTGCTTTATTTCTCGGATAACTAATTTTTGGCTTAGTACGAGCGATCACAAATATATAGTTATCTTTTAGACGACTTAATATATAGTAGAGGTGAAGCTAGAGTTCTTCTATGAGTTCGGTCGAATTTAATAGCTTTGTCCAAAATTTTGTATTTGTATCAAGAAATCCCCCGAATATATATAAATAATTCACCAGAATTCAATAATAAAGCTGCATTTTCTAGAATCCAAAATTCATATACTCAAAATTCTTGATCCGACTCTGCTTAATTAATAGTGTAAACACTCTCTTATCAGAAGACCCTGTAGCTAATCCTTGTTTTGGTGTTTTATGAAATTAAATTGATTGAACAGATTATACTCAATCAGATTGAGCCATTAACAGAAAACCAATTATGGGGAATTTGTGGGTTACAACAATCAACACAAGAAGCTGAGGATGCTCTATCACAAGGATTACAATCTTTAAATCAGTCTCTATCAGACACAATAATTGCCTCAGATGCATTATTACTGGGTAATGAGAATATCATGGGACAAATGGCTCTTGCAATCAACAAGCTATCCACTGTTGAAGCCTTCCTTAGACAGGTATGTTATATTACGAACACCTTACAAGTTATTAGTAGTATTTTTTTATAATATTTGATGTCTAGGTCAGTGTACGGTTGTACGCACATCTCTCGATTAATTCTAAAAGTATCTGCTACTTCTTATCAGCACAAATACCGAATAATTATGTATATCAAGGCTTTGACAAATTTGAAATCGCCTAGTATTTTCTTTTCGTACTTCATTACTTTACTTTCACAAGTTCAAAATGTTTATGAAAATCTAGTTTACCTTTGAAGATTACAAATTAAATGAACTTTATAATATGCAATTGAGATAGAATCATGTAAATTTCTTGATGATTGGTAGGACCAAAAGAGAATATGATAGGCTCCCACTAAGGCCCATTTTGGTGTGATGTCATAAGTTATAAACCTCTTGACAATTCCGAGTGTCAGACCCTGCTTTAACCATAACTCCTAAATCCTAAGTCAGATGAGTTATAGCGATGACTTCTTATTTCTAACCTTCAAAATACTCTCAAATAAGAGAATAAATAACCCTTCAAAGTCAAGTATATGGTTTAACTTATTATTATTGACTAATTAAAGATGTATTAATTAAGAAGCCCCACATTGAGTGGGATGGGCACTTGAACTCCCTATATGATTTTGGCAATTTTTAAGTTAAGTAAATTTTATGATTGAGTTGGGTTCAAAATTTATTTCTTCAGTCACTATATCAGAGTTAGACAGACCCATCATAATTCTTGTCTAATTTGATGATAGACTATCATGTTATATTGTCTACGCTCCAGATGTCTAGTTTCATATGTGCGGGAGAAAGGGGGTTGAGTCCCACATCATTTATATTGTATTGTACATTCTCACCTTATAAGCTAATTTTTATGATTGAATAAGAGCCCATTTTTATTTCTTTATATTAAATAAAAAACAAATGATTGTGTTTTCTTATAGGCCGATAATTTGAGGCACCAAACGATTCATCGGCTGCACCAAATCTTAACTACTCGTCAAGCAGCGAGGTGTTTCTTGGCAATCGGCGATTATTTCCATCGGCTTCGAGCTCTCAGCTCGTTGTGGCTGGCACATCCTCGACACGAATAATAAAAACATTTAATTAGTTAGTCAGTTAATTAGCCTTTTATTTATCTTAATTTCTTTCCCTATGTTTCCCCAAATTATTTCCTTTTTTTTGTTCCACTTAACCTATCCTTTTGTTAGTGTTGTCTACATAGATGATAAATAGTATAGTAGTAGAAGTTTTTTTCCTTCTTCTTTTGATTTAATTCATTTCTTCGTTAGTATTTAAATTCGGGTATTAATCATCACGATAGGTGGAAAGGAGAAGTGATGGAAGTTTCATCATATATCGAAAACAAATAAAATATAGATAAGAATTTAAATTATATACACTAGTTAGAGCAGGTTATTCTATTTTCCAGGTTATCTGTGAAGCCCCAAATTTGTTACAATAACAATAAACATTATTGTGTCTATCTGATTATGTTACGACCTTATTCACATTCGAGGACGAATGTTGCTTAAGGAGGAGAGAATGTAAAATCCGGAAAAAAAAAATAATAATAATAATAGTTGTGGTTGGGTTAATAAATAAATATATATATATATATTTAAGAAAACAAAGAATAAAATGCATGGGATAGAGTTAGTGTTAAAGTGGGATAAATAGATAGATGAAAACAAAAGAAAAACAAAAGAAAAAAAAATATATATATATATAGAGAAAATTTCAGCATGCAGAGCGTCACAATTCCTTTACACTTCCACTTTTCATTCCACTCTTGGCTTTTTCCTTTATGTTACACACAAACATCTCTAGTTATATATGTTACTTATACCCAAATAAAATACCTAGCACAAAGAATAGAAATCGAGAAAAAACAAGTGAACAACAAGAGGAAAATTCGGAAAAAAAAAAGCAAAGCGAAAAAACAACAATAAAAGAAATACTAGGGAAGCAAGAAAGTCAGCAACCGAATAACAATCATTTCACACTTACAAGGTGAATTTTCTCACTCAGAAATTCTTGGTAACATCCTTTATTTTTAGTTCAATACATGTTGGAATAAGAATTGAGTGTTAGAAAAGAAATATTGAACTTTTGATGGTTTAGATAACTAGTTGCGTCATGAACTTTACGAACTGTTCTCACTGAGTTATAATTGTTATAATTTGATGAAATTCGGAGGAATTGTACACCTCTCTAATATGATCATATAGAACCAAAAATGAGGTAAAATGAACGTACGGTTTGAAAGTTATCATAGTTCAAAGTTCCTGCCTTAGATTTGGTCAAAATTCGGAAAGACATAATTACGGACTATTTTTATTGAGTTTTACTTATTAGAATTATATGAAAATTTACATGGTTGTAAATATCTCTGTTACGGACAGATATATATAAAGATTTATTAAAACGGACTTACGAATTGAGAGTTATTGTAGTTTGAAGTTGCTGCCTCGGATTCGTCGGAATCCAGAAGGGCAGGACGTTGAAACGTAAAACTGTAAAACTGTACTAATCTGTGGGGAATATGAAAATTGTTGCTAAATGAAAGTTCTAGATCTCTTTGTTGTGGACATTTTGAGACCTTACGGGGGTCTATCCGACTTACGGATTGAGAGTTATCGCTGTTTAAAGTTTCTGCCTCGGATCTATCGAGATTCAGGAAGGGCAGCGAATAAAAGTGTAAAACTGTACCAAATGGTACAGAATATGAAAGGATGGTTCACATGGAGACGTGTAGATCTCTGTTCTCGTCGTTTTGAGATTTTATGCGGCTTGAACGGGTTTACAGATTAGGAGTTATGACTATTCTAAGATTGGATGTTGTTTAATAAATATTCTGCCGAAATAAATTTCATGTGGCTGTTTTGAGGATAAATTTTTGTTAGTTACCCAAAGTAGTTTTAAATGAAATTTGCTACGCTGAAAGATCCCGTCTTACCTTAGTTTCGCTGAGAAACACCTTAGTTGGAGTTATGGTTAAAAAGTTATAATCGTTACAAGTATGAATGACGTAATGTTAGAAAAGAGAATAGTATTTATTTGATCTTACGAAAAATATGAAAAGTGAATACGTGTTCACATAAATATATAAATATATAATGGATCGGGTTGCACGCAACAAAGCGTAAAGTGAATACACGTTCACAAATACGTAAACATAATGGATCGGGTTGCGCCGCAACAAAACGTAAAGTGAATATATGTTCACAAATACGTAAATATAATGGATCGGGTTGCGCGCAACAAAACGTAAAGTGAATACGCGTTCACAAATACGTAAACATAATGGATCGGGTTGCGCGCGCAACAAAACGTAAAGTGAATATATGTTCACAAATACGTAAATATAATGGATCGGGTTGCGCGCAACAAAGCGTAAAGTGAATACACATTCACAAATACGTAAACATAATGGATCGGGTTGCGCGCAACAAAGCGTAAAGTGAATACGTGTTCACAAATACGTAAATATAATGGATCAGGTTGCGCGCAACAAATATGAAAGATGAATACATGTTCACCTATATATAAATATGAAAAGTGAATACGCGTTCACAAATATATAAATGTAATAAAAATATGGAAATGCAGGAATGTCTTAACGTATATGTCTGAGATAAAATGAAGTGTTAGTTAAGCGAGAATTTCCTATGAGGAGTTGTTGCATATTTAAAGATGTTGTAACTGATATGTTTTGCAATATGCTTATTACGTTATAATGTGATTGCACTTGGAATATTGTGGTGTTACTTTGAATTGCGAGTAAGGTTCTCCCGGATGGTAGGTGACTCTTTATTTAACTTGTTTGAAAAGCGTGATAGAGGAAAGGCTCACGCCAAGGCTAGCGATCGTCCGCGGCCTCTTGTCATACCAAGTCCATTGTATCGTCGAGCAATGGACTTGGTATGACAAGAGGTCATGGACGATCGCTTGGCGTGAGCCTTCCTCTATCACGCGCTCAAACAAGTTAAATAAAGAGTCACCCTACCATCTGAGTGAGAACCTACCTGCAATTCAAAGTAACACCACAATATTCCAAGTGCAATCACATTATAACGTAATAAGCATATTGCAAAACATATCGGTTACAACATCTTTAAATATGCAACAACTCATAGAAATTCTCGGTTTAACTAACATTTCATTTTATCTCGTGATATACGTAAGACATTCCCTGCATTTCCATATTTTTATTACATTTATATATTTGTGAACGCGTATTCACTTTTCATATTTATATATAGGTGAACATGTATTCATCTTTCATATTTGTTGCGCGTGCCCGATCCATTATATTTACGTATTTGTGAATGTGTATTCACTTTACGCTGTTGCGGCGTGCAACCCGATCCATTATATTTACGTATTTGTGAACATATATTCACTTTACGCTTTGTTGCGGCGTGCAACCCGATCCATTATGTTTACGTATTTGTGAACGCGTATTCACTTTACGCTTTGTTGCGGCGTACCCGATCCATTATATTTACGTGTTGTGAACATATATTCACTTTACGCTTTGTTGCGGCGTGCAACCCGATCCATTATGTTTACGTATTTGTGAACGTGTATTCACTTTACGCTTTGTTGCGTGCAACCCGATCCATTATATATTTATATATTTATGTGAACACGTATTCACTTTTCATATTTTTCAGAAGATCAAATAAATACTATTCTCTTTTCTAACATTCTGTCATTCATACTTGTAACGATTATAACTTTTTAACCATAACTCCAACTAAGGTGTTTCTCAAGCGGAAACTAAGGTAAGACGGAGATCTTTCACTGTACCAAATTTCATTTAAAACTACTTTGGGTAACTAACACAAATTTATCCTCAAAATAGCCACATGAAATTTATTTCGGCAGAATATTTATTAAACAACATCCAATCTTAGAATAGTCATAACTCCTAATCTATAAACCCGTTCAAGCCCCATAAAATCTCAAAACGACGAGAACAGAGATCTACACGTCTCCCTGTGAACCATCCTTTCATATTCTGTACCATTTGGTACAGTTTTACACTTTTATTCGCTGCCCTTCCTGAATCTCGATAGATCCGAGGCAGAAACTTTAAACAGCGATAACTCTCAATCCGTAAGTCGGATAGACCCCCGTAAGGTCTCAAAATGTCCACAACAAAGAGGTCTAGAACTTTCATTTAGTAACAATTTTCATATTCCCCACAGATTAGTACAGTTTTACAGTTTTACGTTTCAACGTCCTGCCCTTCTGGATTCCGACGAATCCGCGGCAGCAACTTCAAACTACAATAACTCTCAATTCGTAAGTACGTTTTAATAAATCTTTATATATATCTGTCCGTAACAGAGAGATTTACAACCATGTAAATTTTCATATAATTCTAATAAGTAAAACTCAATAAAAACAGTCCGTAATTATGCCTTTCCGAATTTCGACCAAATCTATGGCAGGAACTTTGAACTATGATAACTTTCAAACCGTACGTTCATTTTACCTCATTTTTGGTTCTATATGATCATATTAGAGAGGTGTACAATTCCTCCGAATTTCATCAAATTCTAACAATTATAACTCAGTGAGAACAGTTCGTAAAGTTCATGACGCAACTAGTTATCTAAACCATCAAAAGTTCAATATTTCTTTTCAACACTCAATTCTTATTCCAACATGTATTGAACTAAAAATAAAGGATGTTACCAAGAATTTCTGAGTGAGAAAATTCACCTTGTAAGTGTGAAATGATTGTTATTCGGTTGCTACAAGGGACTCTTGCTCCCTAGTATTTCTTTTATTGTTGTTCTTCTTGCTTTCTTGTTTTTTTTCCGTAATTTTCTCTCATTGTTCACTTGTTTTTCTCGATTTCCTATTCTTTGTGCTAGGTATTTTATTTGGGTATAAGTAACATATATAACTAGAGATGTTTGTGTGTAACATAAAGGAGGTGAAAGCCAAGTGGAGAATTGAAAAGAGGAAGGGAAGGGTAAAGGAATGCGTTACATGTGAAATTTTCTATATTTTTTTCTTTTGTTTTTCTTTTGTTTTCATCTATCTATTTATCCCACTTTAACACTAACTCTATCCCATGCATTTTATTCTTTGCTTTCTTAAATATATATATATATATATATATATATATATATATATATATATATTAACCACAACTATTATTATTATTATTATTTTTTCCTGATTTTACATTCTCTCCTCCTTACAACATTCGCCCTCGAATGTGAATAAGGTCGAACATAATCACATAGACACAATAATGTTTATTGTTATTGTAACAAATTTGGGGCTTCACATTCTCCCTTCCTAAGAAGCATTCGTCCTCGAATGAGTAAGGTTGTAACACATGCATAAAGATACGCAAATGACACACATATGAAGTACTATGTAATGCATTTTTTTATTACCTTAGTCAAATAGGAACGGATATTTGACTTTCATCGCTCTCCGCTTCCCTGGTGGCTTCCTCGATGGAGTGGTTCCTCCATAGGACCTTCACTAAGCAATATCTTTATTCCTAAGGCGCTTAACCTTCCTATCAAGTATTTCCACCGAACTTCTTCATATCAAGCTCCTCATTAAGAATTATCTCACGGGAAGGATGACGTGACTTGGATCGTGCAACTATTTTCATAACATTGACACATGAAATACCGGATGCCGCTTCCACTCTTGTGGAAGTGCTAATTGTAAGCCACATTCCCACTCTTCGCAAGATCTCATATGGCCCAATAAACCTTGGGCTCAATTTTCCTTTCTTACCAAAACGCATAACTCCGCCTTCATCGGGGGACACTTTTAAAAATACTTTCTCCCCTCTTGAAATTCAAGATCTCTTTTCCGATGATCCGCATAGCACTTATGACGACTATGAATGTTTTGATCCTCTCCGAATCATCATGCTTTACCATTTGTTTCTGAATGACTTCAGTCCGAGCGATTGCGTCTCACCCACCTCGAACCATCCAAGTGGAGACCTACATTTTCGTCCATATAATGCTTCAAACGGCCATTTGTATGCTAGAGTGAAAACTATTGTTGTAAGCGAACTCAATTAGACATAGATGGTCCAACCACTTCCCGAAAATCTAACACACAAGATCGCAACATGTCCTCAAGTGTTTGAATTGTTCGCTCGGCTTGCCCATCTGCTTTGCGGGTGGAAAGTCGTGCTTAACTTAACTTTTGTCCCAGACCTGCTAGAAACTTTGCCAAAAGTGTGAGGTGAATCGGGAACCCCTATCTCAAATAATTTGTAAAGGAATCCTGTAACCGCACAATCTCCTTCAAATAAATCTGCATGCGTCTTGTGGTGCGCGATACGTAGTCTTGGACCGTAAGAAATGGGCTGACTTTGTAAGTCGATCAACAATCACCCAAATAGAATCATACCCTTCTCGAGTTTTCTGACCGCCATACAAAATCCATATGAATCGCCTCCCATTTCCACAGGGACTCCAATGTCTGAAGTAATCCGCCAGTTTTGATGTTCATTTCACCGCGACATATAAGACACCTCCCGACAAACTCCGCAACGTCCTTCTTCACCCCGTCCCACCAGTAATTTGCCTTGAGGTTCTGATACATTTTTGTTGACCCTGGATGAATGGACTCTCTTGTGTTGTGACCTCATCTAAGATCTTCCTCCTTAGATCCTTTACCTTAGGAACACATAACCTACCCTTATACCGGGCGGTTCCGCATTATCTCCCAATGTAAATCGTGAAGGTTTTCCCTGTTGGAGCCTCCGAAATCCAACAAACTCCGTATCCTCAAACCGACTTTCTTTTATTTCTAAGCTAAAGGCATCATGAGGTATCATGTACCACCACCCTACCTTCACCGACCTCAGTTATGCAAATCCCGAGGTTTCCCAATCTTTGTACCTCCCGAACAATACCCCTATTTTGTATTGCCAAATGGGCCAAGCTACCCATTGATCTCCCATCGAGCGCGTCACCACGTTAGCTTTCCTGTGATGGTAAAGAATACTAAGGTCATAATCCTTAAGCAACTCTAACCATCTTCTTTGTCGAGATTCAAATCCTTCGTGGTTATGTAATCGCAAACTCTTATGATCTCAGAATATATCCACATGCACACCATACAAATAATGTCTCCATATTCGTAAGGCAAACACCACCGCAACTAATTCCAAGTCATGAGTTGGGTAATTCTTCTCATGTATCTTCAATTGTCTAGATGCATACGCAATAACCTTTCCAAACTGCATCAAGACACATCCTAACCCAACACTGGAGGCATCGCAATAGATCAGAACCGCCCGTCCGGATGGTAAGGTTAAGACTGGTGCAGTAGTCAACAATTCCTTTAGTTTCTGAAAACTTGCCTCACATGCTTCTGACCACTGGTACTTAACCGCTTTTTGAGTCAACCGGGTCAAAGGAGCAGCAAGACTAGAAAAACCTTTTACGAATCTTCTATAATACCCAGCCAAACCCAAGAAACTTCTAACCTCTGTCGGAGTGGTCGGTTTTGGCGCTTCTTATCGCTTCTATCTTACGGGGTCTACCATAATTCCATCCCTTGACACAACATGGCCCAAAAAGGCTACCTTTTCCAACCAAAATTCACACTTTGAAAATTTAGCATATAGTTTCTCTGTTTCAAGACTTCAAGACTACCCTCAGATGCTCTTCATGTTCTTCAACACTCTTACTGTAGATTAGGATATCATCTATGAACACAATCACGAACAAATCTAGGAATGGTTTGAAGATTCTGTTCATTAAATCCATAAAAGTCGCTGGGGCATTGGTTAACCCAAAAGACATGACCAAGAACTCATAATGGCCGTGACGGGTTCTAAAGGCTGTTTGGATATATCATCCGGATTTATTTTCACCGTGATATCCCGACGGAGATCAATCTTGGAAAAATAGCTAACTCGCGAAGTTGGTCAAAAAGATCATCGATTCTTGGTAATGGGTATCGGTTCTTGATCGTGACCTTATTGAGTCGATAATCGATGCACATTCGAGCGATCCGTCTTTCTTTTTCACAAACAGATCGTGCACACCAAGGGGAAACACTAGGCCTTATAAAGCCTTTATCCAGAAGATCCTTCAATTGTTCTTTTAACTCCCTCAATTCAGCTGGGGCCATTCGATATGGAGGAATAGAAATGGGTCTTGTACCCGGAATTAACTCTATAGCAAACTCCACTTCTCTATCCGGAGGAAGGCCTGGAAGATCTTCAGGAAAAACCTCCGGAAAATTTCGAACAATAGGAACATCATTCACCGCTGAGGATTCTTTTTGGGTATCCACTATATTAGCCAGATATGCATACTCCACTCTGTGACTTCTCAATAACTTTTGAGCCCCAAGGTAGGAAATAAACTGACCTGAGGATATTCCAACCCTACCCCTTATAACAACTTCTGGTTCTCCGGGAAAAGTTAATCTCACTATCTTTCGTCGACAATCTAACATGGCATAACATGCCGACAACCAATCCATACCCAAAATGACGTCGAAGTCTACCATATCAAGTAGTACTAGGTTCACCATTGTTCCCCTGCCATTCACTTCTAATGGAAAATTATTTACCACCCGAGAGGCCCAAATTGAGGCCCCTACTGGTGTCATAACCTCAACAGGTTCACTTAAATAAGAAGGTTCTACATGTAAATTCTTAGCAAAGCTCATTGACACATATGAAAATGTAGAGCCGGGATCGTATAATACAAATGCAGGAATACTCGAGACTAGCAAAATACCTGTGACCACCGCATTAGATGCTTCGCTCATTCCTCCGGGCAAAGCGTAGAGCCGCTGTTAAATTGTTGGGTTGTTGACCTCCCGACTGGCGGGTTGGTTTCCGATTTCCAGAGGCACCGTGGTTGCTTCTGACCTCCCCTGAATCGATTGAGTTTGAGTCTTCTTCTTGCAATCCCTGGCATAGTGGCCTGACTCTCCACAGTTATAACATGTCTTCGTTAAGAGACGACATTCTCCAGTGTGTCTTCTTTGACAAATCTTACAAATCGATTTGTCACCTCCTGTGTTAGGGTTGGTGGTCTTGTCCTTGCTACTTTGGTAATTAGACCAACTGCGCCCTTAGGCTTGAAATAAGACTGGCCCACAGATTGATTCGGTCCTGAAGATCCCTTACTAAACTCCTGCTTCTGATTTTGACTCTGGTTAAATGATCCTGACGTCCGAAATCTCTTCTGCGAATATTCTCTTTTTGCTTTAGCAAAACCTTCTACCCTCAAAGCCATATCGACAATCTGAAGATAAGTTCGATCGTTGGCTAACGCCACCACCTTCTCTGCTATGTTCGGGTTTAAACCCTCTACAAATCGCTTGTCTCTATCCATTTCTGTAGGGACGACATGTGTGTTGTATGCCGATAACCTCACGACGTGTCATATTCCTGCATAATCGCGTCCCCTTGCTTCAACTGTTCAAACTCCCGTCTGAGCGCATTCTTGCGCGTATTAGGCATGAATTTCTCAATGAATGCCGCTCTGAACCCTCCCCAGGTCATTGGTGGTGACATCGGGGGACGATTTTTCCTAAAATTTCTCCACCACACTCCTGCATCATCCACTAGTCGTGCGCCTACCAAGTTGGCGCCCGCGTCTCCACGCATCCCAATGTGAACATTAAGTCTTCAACTTCATCGAGAATACCATCGGTCGGCCTTGGGGTCCTTCCCCGAGTCTGATGGTTCTCTTCTCCTCATAAAATTTGCCTATAGCCTATCAGTCGCTTGAGCTTACACTCTCGGTCCGTAGTGCGATCGCACCGGTCCTGGCCGTCTGGTTCAGTTGGGCTATGCAGAGACACTAGGTGCGGGCGGAACCATGTGGAATCAGAATCGCTATTAACTCTATGAGTCTATCTAGTTTTTGTCCCACTGTTTCTTGGGCCATTTGACTCTCGTTCTCTCCAACATTTTCTCTGACATTTTCTCCGCTCCCTTCAGACACCACTACGTCAACTGGAGGTACATAGCTTCGTGATGAACCTCCTCTTGAGCCCCCGGGATTTGTGAATTCACCATTTTCTGTGAAGACAAATACACTCATATTTTAGAAGACGGAATGTCTACTCTAGCTCTTAAAATTTTCTTATAGTTCATAAGCATGCAACACCACAATATGCCAACAAGAAAAAGAAAAAAATTTAATAAAACATATCCTTTCTTTCTTGTATTCATAGCACTTCATTCATCATATTTTAAAACAACAATGTCATGACTACAATACATCCCATCAGGTCAACTCTGCCACTGTGCAACTGTTACACCCCGTAGTTCAGGTCATGCGCATGAGGGCGTACGAAAGGGAGTAAGACTTAAAATTTTTAAGGATAGGTTGACGGATTGTTCCGGACGGGTTTTAGTCAACTTTAAGGCGGGTTATGAGCCGGTATATTGAGAGTTCCTAAGTGTTTTAAAGGCCTAGGGCGTAGTTCGTTGAGTCTGGATTCCAACGCAACCAACCGTTCGTCGATAGGACGACGGAGTAGAAAGTTATGAGAGTTACAAGTTCGGTCGCGATGACAGCGACGTGTTTGGACTAAAGCGGCGAGCGGCCGCGGTGCGAGCGCGGCGCCTAATGTCTCGAGGGTCGCTGAAGTTGCAGCGCATGGCCGGGACAGCAGGGTGCGCCGAAAGTTCGAAGAGGCTGCGGAGGTTTATTGTGGCCATGGCGCTTGAAATTTGGGCGGAAAAACTTAGAAAATCTGATTTTTGTTTTAAAGAGACCATGGGAGGGTGACAAGTGTCCCCATCTGATTTTCTGTGCATGCAATATATTGACCAAGACTTGGACATTTTCTATCTTTCATCTTCTCTCTCTCTCTCAAATTGCTCCCTTCTCCCTAAACTTCCATTTCTCTCTAGAACCCCAAGAGAAATTCTTAGCCTAAGGAAAATCTGAAATTAAGGGCAAGAAGGAGGTTGGTGGCTAACTTAAAAGTGTTATTGTGGTGGTATTCTTGGAGGAAAGGCTAGCAAGGTGTTGGAATAAGCTTGGCTAAAACTTTAAGGTAATGATTCTTCCTTTAGATTTAGTTTATAGTGTTGCATGTTAAGAAGAAAGAACTTGTGGTAGTGAATAATGCTCTTAGAATCATTGCATGCTAGAAATGTGGTTTGGATATGAAAAATGGGTTAAGAGGAGATTATGAGCATGTTGTAGCCTAAAAACTACCTTAGAATTGTTAAGTGAATTGTTGTAAACTTATGGGGCGTAATTGGTATTTGGGTGTGTAATCCCTTTAAAATGTTGGATTGTTGAACCTTAAATGTGGTGTTTGGATGATAAATTCGGCCTTGAGAAAGGTGGCAAAGTGAGTAGAAACAAA
The DNA here is from genome assembly GCA_029844215.1 of Przewalskia tangutica. Classification (NCBI taxonomy): domain Eukaryota; kingdom Viridiplantae; phylum Streptophyta; class Magnoliopsida; order Solanales; family Solanaceae; genus Przewalskia; species Przewalskia tangutica. Next base: position 120,128,626 of record CM056730.1, on the reverse strand, counting down.
GGAAATCTTGCCCAATTTTCCAGAGAATTTAGTGGCTTTGAGTTTAGAGTATTCTACATTGAAAAGAGAGGTTAATAAACGTATCATGGTTATTTTAGGTTGACATATTACTTGCGGTAGTTTGGACTTAGCAAGTGGATTGATCAAAAGGTATGTGAAGCTTTCCTATCCTTTGAGCATGAGTATTTGTATCTATGTAGTACGGTAGACGACAAGATTTAGTATTCTTACTTGTTTAAGTATATATAAAGACTTGTTTCGTTTTGAGAAGTATAAGTCCCTTGGTTAAGGGAAAGTATGATTTTACAAAAGTATAGAGTACTTGGTGTGAAAGTATTGAGTATTGAATTATTCTAAAGATAAGTGGCTTGAAGTATTTTTGGAAGTTGTGTAGAATTGTTTGAAGTATAAGTCTCTTGGTTTGTAAAAGAACAAAATGGTTTATAAGGAGTTATAACGGTTTTATGGGAAGTTAGTTATAACGGCCTTGTGAAAGGATAAGAAGGTCTTAATTTCTAAAGTATAAAGATAGTATAACGGCTTTATGGGAAGTTAGTTATATTAGCTTTATGAAAGGATAACAAGAAGAGATTTACTCTAAGTAAGATAAGCAAGGACAAATGATTTGATTTATGAAAGGCAAATTGATTTTAAGGCATCAATTGCCCAAAGGTTTTATACATGAAAAGAGTCACTTTTGAAAGAGTTGAAGTATGTAGTACTTTGGGTTAAATTCCCGGTTTTCTTTTATTAAAGATATGATTAAGTGCCTTAACTAAAATGAGAGGGTATATGAACAAGACTAATAAGAAGTTATAAGTTTCTTAACTTATTTATGATTATGATATGATACGATTTGAGCTAGGGTAAGAGTATATCGAGGCAAGCCCCAGATCGTTATACCACCTACTCCGGGGTAAGAGTATGTCGAGGCAAGCCCCAAGATCGTCATACCACCTCCTTCAAGGTAAGAGTATATGCGAGGCGGCCACCCCAAGATCGCCATACCATCCGCCTTGATGTAAGAGTATATCGAGGCGAATCGAGATCGTTATACCATCCGCACGATATAAGAGTATATCGAGGCAAGCCCCAAGATCGTTATACCATCTGCTCCAAAGATAAGAGTATATCCGGCGAGTACTGATCCCAGATCGTTATACCATCCGCTGGGGTAAGAGTATATCGAGGTAAGTCCCAAGATCGTTATACCACCTGTTAGTGGACTTGCTACCCACGATGCGAGGAATACCTCACGCGAGTACTTATGGGCTTACGCGGGTGAAATAGTCCCGTGCGGTAGTCTGACTATGCGAGGAATACCTCACGCGGGTCACGAGACCCGTGCGGGTGAAATAGTCCCGCGAGTAGGATTGCTTATTGATACTACGGGCGAGGACCTGTTTTGATCACGAGCCTCCTATTTTTATGCAAGACTATATACATATGCTTGTTACTCATTGTTAGTAAGGCACAAGAAAAGGTAAGTTGATTTCATCCATGACCCGACTTATTTTCGACTTATGATTTCATTACTGATTTTTGATTTCACACACTTGGTACCTGTTATCGACCTCGCCTTGAATGCGTTAAATGCCGAGTTGAGATCGTAACTTCTGGTCCGCACTCTTAGGATCACTGCTCATTTCTGGAAAGCTCCATCCTCCGAGGCTTTGTCTTTTGGTATGATTCCTCGAGGTTATAGACTTTTTGTACATTCGGGGTATGGCGGGGCCGCCCCGCCACGCTTGTTATTCCTGCAGGTCCGTAGTCACGTTTGTGGTTTGTAAGAATAAAGTTGTCTTGTTTCACCATCGGTTAAGTTATTTTATGAAAGCGGCCTTATCGGCTTCAGTGATGTTTACCTTATACTGATTTGTTTTATGTATGTTCATTTGCTATTCTCGACATATACGACGGCGGTACCGGAAGGGTACTAGTCGCGACCGGTCGGTCGTGACAAAAGTGGTATCGAGCGCGATTAGTCCTCGGAAAGTGTCTGACGCCAGGTGTCTAGTAGAGTCTTGATTATCGGTGTGTCGTGCACATCTATAATCGGGAGGTGCGGGACATTTAGGATTGGTTTCCATTCTTCTCACTCTAAGATCGTGCGATAGAGAATTGTGGTTAGGGTCGCTCTCCTAACGAGTTATGTTGTTTCGCACGAGAAAGAGCGATGACCGAGAAAAGATTATGTGGATTGCGTATCCGGGTTAGTTATGATGGTAGTATAGTGGGTATAGTGACATTCAATTTATCTGATTTATGTATAAAGTCGGACACGTGTTGCCTAGAATGATATTGGAATACCAAGGATTGATAAGGACTAATTAGATCTGGGAAGGTAGGAGTGGTTTGATGAACTCTCATCAGGTTATGCGTACTAATTTGAGATAATTAGGAGATGATGAGTTGTCCGAGAAATAAATGGACCTTAAGAAGTTTAATTAAGAGACCTAATGGGAAACTATGTTTGTAAATTAAGCTACGTGGTATGCTTAAGAGTATAGTACATATGAGATTCATGAGTAAGTGATGGGATTGTTGTAAGATTTAGTATCATGAGCGAGGATATTGAGACTATGTACATGTGTTAGAATAAGTTGGTAGATCTGAGCGGGCAGTGTTAGGCCGTGAGCGAGGGTAAGTAGTAATGGTTCATATTTTGGGTTCATTTTCTGTTTAGCTTACAGTGAATGGGTATGCGTGTGCGATATCTTAGGGTCATAGGTGGCATAATAAAGTTCCATTAGTATATAGTACGAGGATGTACCGAGGAATAGTAGATTGGCTCTAAAAGAACATTCGGGAAGAATGTTTCTAAGGGGAGAATGTTACACCCGTAGTTCAGTGTCATGCGCATGAGGCGTGAAAGGAGTAAGACTTAAAATTTTTAAGGATAGGTTGTGGATTGTTCGGACGGGTTTTAGTCAACTTTAAGGCGGGTTATGACCCGGTACATTGAGAGTTCCTAAGTGTTTTAAAGGCCTGGCGTAGTTCGTTGAGTCCGATTCCAACGCAACCAACCGTTAAATCGATAGGGCGACGGAGTAGAAAGTTATGAGAGTTACAAGTTCGGTCGCGATCGGACGAAACGTGTTTCGGACTAAAGCGGCAGACATGGCCGCGGTGCGAGGCGCGGCGCTAATGTCTTGAGGTCGCTGAAGTTGCAGCCGCGCCGGGACAGGGCGCGCGCGAAAGTTCGAGAGAGGCTGCGGAGGTTTGTGCGCGCATGGCCGGCGAGCATGGCGGCGAAATTTGGGCGAAAACTTAGAAAATCTGATTTTTGTTTTAAAGAGACCATGGGAGGGTGACAAGTGTCCCCCATCTGATTTTCTTGCATGCAATATATTGACCAAGACTTGGACATTTTCTATCTTTCATCTTCTCTCTCTCTCAAATTGCTCCCTTCTCCTAAACTTCCAAATTCTCTCTAGAACCCCAAGAGAAATTCTTAGCCTAAGGAAAATCTGAAATTAAGGGCGAAGGACGTTGGTGGCTAACTTAAAAGTGTTATTGTGGTGGTATTCTTGGAGGAAAGGCTAGCAAGGTGTTGGAATAAGCTTGGCTAAAACTTTAAGGTAATGATTCTTCCTTTAGATTTAGTTTATAGTGTTGCATGTTAAGAAGAAAGAACTTGTGGTAGTGAATAATGCTCTTAGAATCATTGCATGCTAGAAATGTGGTTTGGATATGAAAAATGGGTTAAGAGGAGATTATGAGCATGTTGTAGCCTAAAAACTACCTTAGAATTGTTAAGTGAATTGTTGTAAACTTATGGGGCGGTAATTGGTATTTGGGTGTGTAATCCCTTTAAAATGTTGGATTGTTGAACCTTAAATGTGGTGTTTGGATGATAAATTCGGCCTTGAGAAAGGTGGCAAAGTGAGTAGAAACAAAGGAAATGCTTTGATTTTCCATAGAATTTAGTGGCTTTGAGTTTAGATTATTCTACATTGAAATTAGAGGTTAATAAACGTATCATGGTTATTTTAGGTTGACATATTACTTGCGGTAGTTTGGACTTAGCAAGTGGATTGATCAAAAGGTATGTGAAGCTTTCCTATACTTTGAGCATGAGTATTTGTATCTATGTAGTACGGTGAGCGTCAAGATTTAGTATTCTTACTTGTTTAAGTATATATAAAGACTTGTTTCGTTTTGAGAAGTATAAGTCCCTTGGTTAAGGAAAAGTATGATTTTACAAAAGTATAGAGTACTTGGTGTGAAAGTATTGAGTATTGAATTATTCTAAAGATAAGTGGCTTGAAGTATTTTTGGAAGTTGTGTAGAATTGTTTGAAGTATAAGTCTCTTGGTTTGTAAAAGAACAAAATGGTTTATAAGGAGTTATAACGGCTTTATGGGAAGTTAGTTATAACGGCCTTGTGAAAGGATAAGAAGGTCTTAATTTCTAAAGTATAAAGATAGTATAACGGCTTTATGGGAAGTTAGTTATATTAGCTTTATGAAAGGATAACAAGAAGAGATTTACTCTCCGTAAGATGAGCCAGGACAAATGATTTGATTTATGAAAGGCTTATTGATTTTAAGGCATCAATTGCCCAAAGGTTTTATTCTTGAAAAAGAGTCACTTTTGAAAGAGTTGAAGTATGTAGTACTTTGGGTTAAATTCGGTTTTCTTTTATTAAAGATATGATTAAGTGCCTTAACTAAAAGGAGAGGGTATAGGAACAAGACTAATAAGAAGTTATAAGTTTCTTAACGTATTTATGATTATGATATGATATGATTTGAGCTAGGGTAAGAGTATATCGAGGCAAGCCCAGATCGTTATACCACTACTCGGGGTAAGAGTATGTGCGAGGCAAGCCCCAGATCGTCATACCACCTCGCTTGATGTAAGAGTATGCGAGGCGGCCAAGATCGCCATACCATCCGCCGGTGTAAGAGTATATCGAGGCGGATCAGAGATCGTTATACCATCTGCACTGATATAAGAGTATATCCGGAGGCAAGCCCCAAGATCGTTATACCATCTGCTCGAGATAAGAGTATATCGAGTCTGATCCCAAGATCGTTATACCATCCGCCTGGTAAGAGTATATCGAGGGTAAGTCCCCAAGATCGTTATACCACATTCCGTGGACTTGCTACCCACGATCACGAGAATACCTCATGCGAGTCCTTATGGGCTTATGCGGGTGAAATAGTCCCGTGCGGTAGTCTGACTATGCGAGGAATACCTCACGCGGGTCTACGAGACCCGTGCGGGTGAAATAGTCCCGCGAGTAGGATTGCTTATTGATACTACAGGCGAGGACCTGTTTTGATCACGAGCCTCCTATTTTTATGCGATCTATATACATATGCTTGTTACTCATTGTTAGTAAGGCACGATAAAAGGTAAGTTGATTTCATCCATGACCCGACTTATTTTCGGACTTATGATTTCATTCTGATATTTTCGATTTCACACTTGGTACTGTTATGCGGACCTCGCCTTGAAGTGCGTTAAATCTGCGCGAGTTGAGATACGTAACTTCTTGGTCCGCACTCTTAGGATCATTGTTCATTTCCTGGAAAGCTCCATCCCTCCGGAGGCTTTGTCTTTTGGTATGATTCCCTGAGGTTATAGACTTTTGTACATTCAGGGGGTATGGCGGGGCCCGCCACGATTGTTATTCTAAGTGCAGTAGTCACGTTTGTGGTTTGGGCTGTAAGAATAAAGTTGTCTTGTTTCACTATCGGTTAAGTTATTTTATGAAAGCGGCCTTATCGGCTTTACAGTGATGTTTACCTTATACTGATTTGTTTTATGTATGTTCATTGCTATTCTCGACATATACGGCGAGTACCGGAAGGTACTAGTCGCGCCCGGGGTCGGTCGTGACAACTTCGCTATAGCCCTTGTCTTTGGAGCAGACCCTCTTATCACGCGTTAAAGGCTTAACCGCATGATTCGTCTATTCTGCGAGTTGGCATTCAACTCCTTGTGAACCTTTCTTTTGCTTCTCTTTCCATATAGTTCATTCTATGCCTTACTCCTCTTGATCACGAGAAATTGGTGCAATGAATTTTACGTAATATCTTCTCTTAGCATCCTTGCCTTTACGAATGCGGAATGAAACTTTTACGGGACGGAATTGACTATTATCGTAGTATGGCTCCAATTGGGAGGTTGAAGAAGGTAAGTCGTATGAGCGCCTTTCCTTCTAGTCTAAGCAAATATGTACATAATGCGATTGTGTCATCAATGTAATCATCAAAATCACCACGAGTCCATCTTACGACGCATGAACTCCTCCGAGCTCTCATTTCCTTTGCACATTCCATGAGTACTTCCCTTTTTGTTGGAACTCGCCTTATAATCGCCATCTACACAAATCATATTAGTCGTATAACGTTGTACAATCCCTTTTCTAACCCGTGTGAAGGAGGTAGTGCGAGAAATCAAGTCTTTGAAAAGACTCAAGATGAGCACGAGAAGAGTATGAAAGAAGTGAAACTTTAGGATGTTATTAGTTTATTTATTACTAAGGTGGCGCACACATGATAAATAAGTAACCGTTCAAACACCCAACTCGAAGAAACCTCCTAGAATCTCCTAACCTGGTTTAGCTTTGATACCAACTGGTCACGCCACAAATTTTCCTAAGTCTTTACTTAGGGCGTGATGACACCTGGACAATTATTTTCCACGGGAGCACCATTTAATTCTCTTTATTTAGAAATTTAAACTTATATTCAAATACGGGCTATTAATAAAAATAACAATAAAGAAATTTGTTCATGACTTTATTGAAAATATAACGAGCCCATGCTCGTGCAAACATTGTTTCTACATAGGCGTCTTGACAAATCTTATTCTAAGTTGGAAGGAGCCCATTCCACGGGCATTTTCGAGACATCGAACCGACATTACGAACTGGCGAGTACCAAGCGAAACAATGGACTTGGTATGACAAGAGGTCGGGACGATCGCTAGCCTTGGCGTGGAGCCTTTCTCTATCACGCTTTTAAACAAGTTAAATAAAAGTCACTACCATGCAAAGTGGTGAGAACTACCTACCGCAATTCAAAGTAACACCACAATATTCCAAGTGCAATCACATTATAACGTAATAAGCATATTGCAAAAACATATCAGGTTACAACATCTTTAAATATGCAACAACTCCTCATAGGAAATTCTCGGTTTAACTAACACTTCATTTTATCTCGTATTGTACGTTAAGACATTCCCCTGCATTTCCATATTTTTATTACATTTATATATTTGTGAACGCGTATTCACTTTTCATATTTATATATAGGTGAACATGTATTCATCTTTCATATTTGTTACAGCGTGCAACCCGATCCATTATATTTACGTATTTGTGAACACGTATTCACTTTACGTTTTGTTGCGGCGTCAACCCGATCCATTATGTTTACGTATTTGTGAATGTGTATTCACTTTACGCTTTGTTGCGGCGTGCAACCCGATCCATTATATTTACGTATTTGTGAACATATATTCACTTTACGTTTTGTTGCGGCGTGCAACCCGATCCATTATGTTTACGTATTTGTGAACGTATATTCACTTTACTTTTTGTTGCGGCGTGCAACCCGATCCATTATATTTACGTATTTGTGAACATATATTCACTTTACGTTTTGTTGCGGCGTGCAACCCGATCCATTATGTTTACGTATTTGTGAACGTGTATTCACTTTACGTTTTGTTGCGGCGTGCAACCCGATCCATTATATATTTATATATTTATGTGAACACGTATTCACTTTTCATATTTTTCAGAAGACCAAATAAATACTATTCTCTTTTCTAACATTCTGTCATTCATACTTGTAACGATTATAACGTTTTAACCATAACTCCAACTAAGGTGTTTCTCAAGCGGAAACTAAGGTAAGACGGGGATCTTTCACTGTACCAAATTTCATTTAAAACTACTTTGGGTAACTAACAAAAATTTATCCTCAAAACAGCCACATGAAATTTATTTCGGCAGAATATTTATTAAACAACATCCAATCTTAGAATAGTCATAACTCCTAATCTGTAAACCCGTTCAAGCCCCATAAAATCTCAAAACGACGAGAACAGAGATCTACACGTCTACATGTGAACCATACTTTCATATTCTGTACCATTTGGTACAGTTTTACACTTTTATTCGCTGCCCTTCCTGAATCTCGATAGATCCGAGGCAGAAACTTTAAACAGCGATAACTCTCAATCCGTAAGTCGGATAGACCCCCGTAAGGTCTCAAAATGTCCACAACAAAGAGATATAGAACTTTCATTTAGCAACAATTTTCATATTCCCCACAGATTAGTACAGTTTTACGTTTCAACGTCCTGCCCTTCTGGATTCCGACGAATCCGAGGCAGCAACTTCAAACTACAATAACTCTCAATTCGTAAGTCCGTTTTAATACATCTTTATATATATCTGTCCGTAACAGAGAGATTTACAACCATGTAAATTTTCATATAATTCTAATAAGTAAAACTCAATAACAACAGTCTGTAATTATGCCTTTCCGAATTTCGACCAAATCTAAGGCAGGAACTTTGAACTATGATAACTTTCAAACCGTACATTCATTTTACCTCATTTTTGGTTCTATATGATCATATTAGAGAGTTTTACATTTCCTCCGAATTTCATCAAATTCTAACAATTATAACTCAGTGAGAACAGTTCGTAAAGTTCATGACGCAACTAGTTATCTAAACCATCAAAAGTTCAATATTTCTTTTCAACACTCAATTCTTATTCCAACATGTATTGAACTAAAAATAAAGGATGTTACCAAGAATTTCTGAGTGAGAAAACTCACCTTGTAAGTGTGAAATGATTGTTATTCGGTTGCTACAAGGGACTCTTGCTCCCTAGTATTTCTTTTATTGTTGTTCTTCTTGCTTTCTTGTTTTTTTTTTCCCCAGAATTTTCCTCTTGTTGTTCACTTGTTTTTTTCTGATATCCTATTCTTTGTGCTAGGTATTTTATTTGGGTATAAGTAACATATATAACTAGAGATGTTTGTGTGTAACATAAAGGAGGTGGAAAGCCAAGAGTGGAGGGGAATTGAAAAGGGGGAAGGGAAGGGGTAAAGGAATGGTACGTTCGTGCATGCTGAAATTTTCTCTATATTTTTTTTTTGTTTGTTTTTCTTTTGTTTTTCTTTTGTTTTCATCTATCTATTTATCCCACTTTAACACTAACTCTATCCCATGCATTTTATTTTTTGCTTTCTTAAATATATATATATATATATATTTATTAACCCAACCACAACTATTATTATTATTATTTTTTTCCGGATTTTACAAATGTAATAAAAATATGGAAATGCAGGGGAATGTCTTAACGTATAATACGAGATAAAATGAAGTGTTAGTTAAACCGAGAATTTCCTATGAGGAGTTGTTGCATATTTAAAGATGTTGTAACCTGATATGTTTTTGCAATATGCTTATTACGTTATAATGTGATTGCACTTGGAATATTGTGGTGTTACTTTGAATTGCAGGGTAAGGTTCTCACTCGGCCCGGATGGTGAGTGACTCTTTATTTAACTTGTTTGGAAAGCGTGATAGAGGAAAGGCTCCACGCCAAGGCTAGCGATGATCGTCCATGACCTCTTGTCATACCAAGTCCATTGCTTGGGCTTGGTACTCGTCGAGTTCGAATGTCGGTTCGGTGTCTCGAAATGCCCGTGTGGAATGGGCTCCCTTCCAACTTAGAAAAAGATTTGTCAGTACGTCTATGTAGAAACAATGTTTGCACGAGCATGGGCTCGCGTTATATTTTCAATAAAGTCATGAACAAATTTCTTTATTGTTATTTTTATTAATAGCTCCGTATTTGAATATAAGTTTAAATTTCTAAATAAAGAGAATTAAATGGTGCTCCTGGTGGAAAATAATTGTCCAGGTGCCATCACGCCCTAAGTAAAGACTTAGGAAAATTTGGGGCGTGACATTATCATATCAAGCTTGCGATGAAAACTTACTTATTCTAGTATACAGTGACAATGCAATAAACTTAATAAGGATTTGAATATCTATTGGTATTGGAATCACAGTTTAATTTGTTGTTAGTGAAAATCTTTGTTCGGATTTGTTGTAACATACCTAACCTCTATGAGGGTCCTATTACCATATGAAAATATTTTTAAGGATTTTTTTTTTGCATTTATTAAGTGAGTTGGATAACAATTCAAACACGTGTTGAATAAAATGCCAAAAAACAAAAGAGTCCGGTCATTTCACTCTTCGAACGAAATAAAAAAAATAGAATTCTTTCCTACACTCTTAATTTTTTTCATCGATAAAGCATTTGATTCTCTTGAAATTTGATCTTTTGAATAACTATATTTAATAGAGTCTTGGCTTGTGTCACGTTGAATTTTCGTTCGATTTTTCTAGATAAATACAAAAGAAATACTTTAAAAATATATTCAGGAGGTAATTGTTAAACAATGTCCAACAGTTTGCATTAGCGTCGTGGCTCAAGGGACACGGCGCCGCGGCTCAGGCCCACGTCCAGTGGGCTCCGGTCAGGCCATATCCAGGGCCCATAATGTGTCCAGCAGTGGACACACATTATTATTGTATTATTGTATATTTGATAGACTTAGTCTTATACCATAATTATAATTATTCTGTTACCTTAATTGTATAGAATAGATATTTAGATGTAAAGTAGGAATACAAATTTTCTATTGTAACTTGTATATATATGTCTTCAATCAATAAGAATAATCAAAGAATTATTTCTTTCATGGTATCAAGAGAGGTTCTCTTTACCCTGCTTCCGCTCCTCAAATTTCTCCTTCTTCTCGATTTTCTAACCCTAAAGCGCCGCAGCACTCTCTCGGTTTTCTTCAACAAACCGCGACCCTTTTCTCAAAAAATCCTATCTCCTAAATTCCCTTCTCCAAATCTTGTTGTTCTATTCATCATGACTGATAAGAACAATTTTCATCCTGCCCTCACAGTTTCTAACATCAAGAGCGTCATCCCTATCGTTCTTGACCTAGAAAACGTCCAATATGGGACGTGGGCGGAATTATTTAAGATTCATGTCTTGGCACATAAAGTCCTCCACTACATCATTCCTCCAACTCCTCCAAAGGAGGGTGATACAACGTCTACCTCGACGACGGTGGTGCCCACTAAAGAAGCAGATCCAGAATTATGGGTCATGCTTGATGCCAATGTTCTTCAGTGGATTTATGTCACTATCTCCCTGGATCTTTTACAGACGATTATGGAACCTAACTCAACAGCTATGGCGGCGTGGAATCGATTGCGTGACATCTTTCAAGATAACATTAATTCTCGTATTTTTATCCTTGAACAGGAATTTTCTCAAGTTTCTATGGCAAATTTTCCAAACGTTTCTTCTTATTACAAACGCCTCAAGGACTTGGCAGACCAACTTAGCAACGTGGGTTCCAATCCATCCAACGTGACCCAAAATCACAACAACGGGGTGGTAAGAAGGGCCAAAATCGAAAGAATAATGGCAAGAATCGAGGCGACAACAATGGGGACAACCGTCAGTAGCAGTTCTGGGGCCCCTGGACAGTGGCAGTGGGTCCCGGTGCCACAAGACCGCGGCTCGCATATCTGACGCGGCGCCTCGATAGATCGGTCTGGCGTCGCGGCAACTTCTACCCGATTCGGACTCGAGTTTGAGCAGACGTATGGCAGCCCCAGCCCAAAGATACTTGGGCCTCGCCCCCATCAAGCCCACCACGCAATGGCCCCACTCAGACAGATATTGAAGCAGCGATGCACACACTTGGCTTGACTCAACCGGACCCTAATTGGTACATGGACACCGACGCCACTACCCACATGACATCCGACTAAGGTACTCTCTCGTCTTATTCCAATTTGAGCACTGATTGTGGTATAACTGTTGGTAATGACAATTCTATTTCAATTAATTTAACCCACTACCCGACCCACACCAAAATTTGACCCAATCTAATTTGAGTTAAAAATTAGAGCAAAAGATCAACCTCCCCCCAAACACCTCTCATGCCTCTTCTTCACCACAAATCGCTCGTCTCCCTCTTCCCTGTCACTACTCCGACGAGCTTCAAAACCCATCCGACGCAATTACAAATTAAAACACACCCAGATCAGCTTCTTGTTCTTAAATTTTGATCTCAAATCTGAACTAATACACTACCAAATTGTGACGAAATGAGGCATATGCAACAACTAAATAGATAGTTGAGTTGATTTTTTTTTCCGTTTTGACAAGTTACAAGGTTGGAAACTTTCACCCAAATTTACTATTAATCTACACAAATTGCGACGTAACAAATAAGTATACAACTAAAACGAACCCACAAAAGAAATAAGAGATGGGTCGTCGGAGAATTATTTTCCGACAGAATCGAGGTTTTTTCGGTGCTCACTGTTGGATTTAACCCGACCCACATCAAACCGTCCCCAAATTTAACCCGCCTCCAAATTTGATATAAAGCTTCAAAATATTCTTTTAAGTGAAGATAGTAAAGTGAAAATTGCTGATTTTGGATTGGAAAAGAGAGCTGGAATGAAGAAAGACAATGATTTGCGATGTGAATTGAGGGGTACTCCATTGTACATGTCGCCGGAGATGGTCAACGGCGGCGAATAGGGTACTCCAACGGATATATGGGCACTTGGGTGTGTGGTGGCTGAGATGGTTGCCGGAGTTCCAGCCTATAGATTCTCGGATGTTACAGAACTTTGAGCGAAATTATTGGGTATTCACTAGTAGCGATTTGTGGTGAAGAAGAGGCATGGGATGTTTGGGGGAGGCTGGTCTTTTGCTTTAATTGTTAACTCAAATTTGATTGGGTCAAATTTTGGTGTGGGTCGGGTAGTGGGTTAAATTAATTAGGTCATCCACATGGATCCGACGTGGTATTCACGTGGATCCAACGTGTTATACCCCGTATTTCCAGAGTATGTACGTAAGGGCGTACGTATAAAAGTCTAAGCCTTAAGGTTAGGCAAGGACGAAATTTTGTGCACAACACACGAAAAGAATCGTTTTCCGACGAAACGTTTTCCAAACTTTGCGAAGGGAAAAATACGGCTATGTCATTTATATTTTTTGCGGATTTTTCCGAGAGATGAAATATTTTGGACCAACGAGAGGGTGACACTTGTCACCTCGAGTGACGATTTGGGCGAGAACATTGGCACGTTTGTGCCTTGTTTGTGGTCAAGGAGTTGGTAGGATATTTTGGTGGTAGATGGATAAGGTACACTTGCCCAAATCTTGGCCTTACACTTGCCTAGCACTTGACTTCATCTTGGCCATTGGTTGGCCTATAAATACTCCCCTAACTTGAAGGTTTCTTCATCCCTCAAATGATTTCTAAGTCTTGAAATCCCTTTCCCACTCTTGAGAGCTCTGAGAGCCCCTTCTCCCCTTAGTGTAGTTTCGTCAAGGTCCTCTTCCCTTTGAGGCCTTGGCAGAAATATCCCCTTGCCTAGTTGTTCTCGTAAAATACCACCCCTTGGTTGAGAAATACTTCTCCAAGTATTGTTTTAATGCCAAAATACTCTAGCCCAAAATCTTTGTAGAATTTCCAAGTACCTCTTTCTGAAAAGCCTTAAAATACTACTATACTTTCCTTTAGCCACTAAACGAAACCCTATGGAAAAATCTCCATAATTGGTTGGAGTACTTAGTAGAAGTGTGTAGAACTTCTAAGGGTTGTTTGGAGCGGGTTGGAGCACCCGGAGTAGGAGTTAAACCTTGCTCAGGATCGACATTAAACTTGGATAATTTTGGGCTTACCGAGGTAAATAATCCTATCCTTCTATTGTAATTGGAAATTACATACTGTAGTTATATAGAAATGAATATAAGATTTATAGAAGAGAATTGAACTGTAATAGAAGGATATTACAGAAAGAATTGAACTGAAATCACGTCAGAAGAATATTAAAGAAGAAGATTGAACTATACTTACATAGAACTGTATTTACAGTAGACTTGTGTAGCTTAACGGGTAGGGAAGTGCTGCCCGATTTTCCGTAGAATAGAGAACCTCGCTTAGAATATTCTACTGAGTAGTCTAGACTTTGATAGTGGTATAACCTTTATAGGTTGAATGTTATGCGAGTAGCGTGTTACTTAAAAAGGTGGACAAGGCTAGTAGGTTATAGCCGTGGGCGTTTTGCTAATAGTCGATAATCGTCGAGGTATGTGATTCTTCCTATCCTCTTGAGCATGATATTTTAAAGAATATATATATATATATATATATATATATATATATATATATATAGCGTGACGTGTGTTAACTGAACGTAGTTGTCAGGCAATGTCTTTTGACTTAAGCTGAATAATAAGAATCTTGAAGTATTCCAAAGAATTAAGAAACCTGTTTGAAAGAAGAGAAATGCTTGGTTTTAAAAGCTTAAGAGTTATACTAGCTTTATGGGAAGTTAGGTATAACGACTTAAGAGAGATAAAAAGAATGGTTTATTAATTTTTGAAGTTAAGAGACTTGATCTTAAAAGAGAAGAGACTTGACTTAAATGAATTAATATGAATTTTGTGTGAAACCTCATTCGTGAGTAATGAGTACTTGGTTTTTAAAAAGGAATAATGTTTCTTGATTTGAAATCGAATGAGTATCGACAAACCAACTGCAGCGTTAATAAAGGGAAATGTTTTTACTAATTAAGTATTATTAAAACCAGTAGAAACCTCCATCTGCATATAAGCTAAGATGAGACAAAATGATATTACATTTCCTAGATCATGGCTGCTTTAATAAGATTGATTTTGAACAAGAATAACCTACTCACATATAAGGCATATGTTTCTCAAATTGTTTAAAAGAGAATTATATTCTTAAGTGATTAAGACTATGAACTACGAAACATTTCTAAAATAAGAGGCTTAAGTACTTGAAATTAGGCAAACTTGAACTTATGGAAAAGAATGTTGTTACTTGATGTTGAAAAGGAAAGTGTTTTGGTTTACCTAAAAATGTGAGTCACTCTATTTTAATACTACGGGTATCGGGTGACCTTTATAAAAGAAATGGATCTTTTAAAAAGAATTTAACGTACGTAATACTTTGGGGTCAGAACCTGGACTTTGGCATAAAATAACCTTGAGTTGTGTGTAACTTGCCTATGCTTGTGGTGATAGCCTTTGTTGTGCAAGTGTTGTATTTCTATGCTACCGAGTCCCGTGAGATGGGCCGACACGATTTCATCGATTCTTCACCGAGTCCCATGAGATGGCGGGCCGACACGTATTCATCCGATTCTTCACCGAGTCCGTGGATGGGCCGACACGTATTCCACATGATTCTTTACCGAGTCGTGGGATGGTAGGGACACGTATTTTACATGATTCTTTCACCGAGTCCCGTGTGATGGTAGGGACACGTATTCCACACGATTTGTACCTAGGCTGGCGGTGAGGAAGGAGTTCCACGGCGTGAGGATGACTTGAGGCGTGAGTCACGACTTGACATGACCGCTTTATGTTATGAATTGTAGTTTGGTTATCATACATGTCTCTGCTTTATATAGACTATTATGATTTCATTTACTGATATTTCTGATTTCACATACTGTACTGTTGTCTTGACCTCCTTGAGGCTGCGTTCATCTGCATGAGTAAGTCTGGCGGTTGTTGATCCTCGCTCATAGGATCACAGTTCAGCGTGTTGGGAAGCCCCGTTTCTTCGGAGGCTTATCTTTTGGTATGTTACCCTGAGTCTGTAAGTTCTTGCACATTCAGGGGTATGGCGGGGCCCTGTCCCGTCATAGTTGTTGTCACTTTCTTAGAGTGTGTAATCTGTTGTGGCGAGTTTGTAAAAAGGATAAGCTGTCGGTTTTTATGTATATTCTGAGCAAGCTGTTTTTGTTAGCCTGTTTATTTATCAAATCTCTTGTTACATGTTTATGTTTTATTTCCGCTGATTTTCTCTGATGTTGTATCACTAGGGTGCCCGGGGTAAGGCACCAGTCACGTGCACGGGAACGGGTCGTGACACAACGTGTCGTCCACATCAGCTTTCCGTCCAAATGAGGGCAAATTTAACAAGTTTGCAAACGGTGAGGGTATATTTGACCCCCCAAACTTTAACGGATGACAAATATGACCATTTTTTGAAAGTATGATGACAAATATGATCATTTTTAGGACGAAACGTATGTAACCAAATAAAAGTATTGGCAATGTACCTACGATCGCTATATATATAAATGGAAGGGGGGGGGGGGGGTTTCTTCTTTTACTCAATGCAATCAACGAGACAGTTTAATTGAAAAAAATCGTTACATTATCGAAGTAGTTGTAAGTTGTAACCTATGTAATATTATTTTTATCAAGTTATCAGGTAATGTCTGTCATAAAGATTAATTGTCACTATTTAAGCTCATGACGGTTAAGCAGCTTCACTTTCTTTTTTTTCAACAATAAGCCATGAATGATCCCCAGAGTTGGCAATTACATTTAGAATAGACTTCTCACACATATGAAGTTGTTCCAGTTGCATGAATACTTACATCAATCAACAGGACACTAGTTCTATGCATGTAACACAATATCGTCCTCGACTTATGGGTCTTGGCTTCCAATCAAGGTAAAAATGCATGCATAGATAGGGATAGTTGAAGGGGAATTTGGCGAAACAGTAAAGTTGTCACTTGTGAAAATAATTTTTTACAACAATGCAAGATGAGTTTCATACAATGAACTTCACTACGGAGCGTCTCTTCTGTGAACTCACGCATAGCTAGAGAATAGTACACCAGTTTACCTCTAAATAGGGTATAGTTCGAAAATAACAAACAGTAACCATAGAACTGCATCAGAAAGTATATTTATGTCATGACAATCTGTATTAGGACAAATGTACCTTATACACATTCTTATTTATTATTAATGGAGATTAATATTATGACATTTGCAATTATTAAATTATTAGTTGGTTGTTTATAATGTCCTATAATATGCATCCCTAAAGGTTACGTGGTTATTAATAATGAAATGTAACTCTTAAAATAGTCTCGACTAATGATCATCGAGAATGAGATATCGATGATATGTGATAAGTCGACATGTGGTCTGCATCATATTCTTAGAGGATGTAGTATGTCTCACCTGCTACGAATTACAGATACTTTAGAAGTATTGGTATATCCTGCTGATATACTGTTTGTTATACATGTCTAAAGTATGATCAGCGTGTGGGAGATAGAAGTCCTTAGATTTGAGGTCGATACGCACCTTGTTTACATGTTTACATAGTAATGTACTTTGATCTTGTCCTAAGCTCAAATACCTTATAAGTTGAGATACAACTTGTATTGGGTACATTACGATGTGGATTAAAGGTGGTAGTTGAGCCAATATTAGGACTCATTCATCGAATGTATATTCGAGAGAACACTCAGATTCTTAATTATATGATATTAGGTTGATTAAGTCGTTGGCCAATCCAGTAGACATATCTAGGATATGGTCTTGTTGTCAATTAATAGAGATGAGATATAATGATCAAGCCATTTGGATAGACATTTGGCAGATCCTAAGCTTGATCGAGTGTGTCGTGAATGAAATTTTTTTATCTTCCCACATAGAGGTTCAGTTTACCAGATTCGTATAACTATACTTCACATATTGAGTTCGTCTTCCGGCGCCGTCTAGGAATTCCGTGTAGAGCCTAATGTAATTAGTGTTGATATGTGAAGGCCTGTAGGGTAACAGTAAGTCAATTGTTCCGTCGATCTAAGAATGTAATGAGAGAATATAAATGTTCGATTTATGATCGAGACATTTGAATGAATAATGATTATTTAATTAAATCGAGATTGAATTTCAAATTTAATTAAAATTAAACGAGGCAAAATTGGACTAGGGCCGCGGCGCTGCGCCGCCAAGGCAGTGGGCAAATCAGACTGACTCACTGCGCCTCGTGTTCTAGGCCAAGCCCACGTGTAACCCTAGTTGCGTTTTAAGTTTAAAACGCAGCTATAAATACATGCCTTATATCATTATTCTATACACTTGATTCCAAAATCATTCTAAGTCTTTGAGATTTAGTCTTATAATATTCTCTCGAACTTCTACCAAATTTCCTAACTGTTCGAAGGAGGAATTACATCGGAGTTTTTAAAACTTGCAATCGAGGAACAATTGCGTGCTCACCCTCAAAAGCAAATACTAAAAAATTTGAGATTATTCAAACCGTAAGTTTTCTATCGAAGTATTACGGTTACATTGCATGTATGTTTCATGTGTTTTATTATTGCATAATCATCCTGTAGTTCATCGTTTGTTGGGTTTGAAACTAAATTTTCACCGATGCATACACGAACACAATAAAACCCTAGAGCATCTCCCTTTTATCAAACACTAAACAGCACCCAAGTGTGAAACCAACGTCAAATGCATATGTACATATTCAAACGCATATCTCCAGCGTATGATGACAACAAAACACAAAAACTTCAGCAGGATGTAAAAGTCAATTCTACAAGGTACATTCTAGTTCCAATTACTAACATGGAAACAGAAAGATATCGAAAAGATATCATAATTCGACTAAGTGTTTGATCATCAGAAGATGATCCACTTTACCTCCCCGGTCAGCTCCACAACCTCCTTTCCTTCCCTCCAATAATAGCAAGCCTGTGTGCCTCAACCTTGATTGAGTTGGACATCGAATGGAAACTCACCGCATGGACATTAAAGTTTTAACTCTTTTTTCCCTCGCTTGTTTCCTAGCACTTGGGGTCCTCTTCAATTTATGTAGTTCTTCCTTCACATCTTTCTCAACGGTTTCGATTGAGTTCAGCAGCTTTCTTTGTGGTGTGAGGCAATCAGAGTCTCCAGAGCTATCCTGATTGGTGATATAGAGCAATATTTTTGGCACTTTACCAACAGATTTGGGATAAAACTTGCCGCTTCTGTTTTTTATACCTGGAGTAATCATAGAAATATTGTGCTCAAGTTGAGCCCCTGATGTAGATTCAGCAGAAGGATCAAGAACAGTATGGTCCTGGAGTACAACACTCTCAAGTTGTTCGCCGCCTTCACTTTCTCTCAAACATGCTCTTGTTCTTTCAATGGCCTGTGGAGGGAATCCAATTACAATCAGGCTCATCCAGTTTACATGATACCAAAACTTCCCTTAGAACTATATAAAGCAAAACTTAACTTGAGAGCATTTAGCTACGCTAAGATATAATAAAATATCAAATCCTACCATTTATCTAGATACGCAAAAATGTGCAACTGCATTGAATTCCAGCCCAAATAGTTTCTAGCTTACAGTAAAACCTGGGAGAGCTCATAAAGGTGAGCTCGAATTGAGCTCATGCCACTTTTGCAGTAATAAGGTTTTTAAGATTCTTAACTGGCATAACAGCGCCACAAGCTTTCTTAGGAGAAGGTGAGGTAGCTACTGATGTTGATTGGTCTTATTTTGTCTATTTAAGTTGGGTAGCTGAACAGTTGAGGTAATGAGAGACATCTGGGACAGTATAATGCATAGATAAAACTGCAAAAAGAGAAAAATAAAAAAGAAACAAAATCTATCAGGTGGAACTAATTGATAAGTATTGCATTAGTTCTTATACGTGAACATAACTTAATCTTTATACAAAAATGCAAACTTTATACGTATTTCAAGTGCCCATTCAAGCATTCACAATAATATGGTGAAATACATTTTATTTCAAGGTATCAGCCTATCAGGTTAGCTTCGGTCTCTTTCTTTCTTCTTCCTCTATCTTTTTTTCCCAACTTTATTGATGTTCTTTGATTAAGAAAACTATGCGTTATACAGGAAATTTATTTTGCCTCTTTTCAAAGGTCAGCTTAAACTCTATGTTATGGAGGAAATTTATTTTGCCTCTTTTTGAAGGTAATAGGCGTATTGTTATATTGATATATCTACTTTCGCCTTGCACCCACCAGGCTCAATAATTATGGCACCTCTGTATCTCTTGACTCTTATCAAACCCAATCAAACTCGAAACATCTCCTAAATGTTACCATATGGATAGGCAGAAAAAAGGGTAGCTTAATCTTTGCACATAACACCCTTTGTATGTACTGCTTGTTTAAGATACTGCAAGATAAAAAAATCTTTTAGACTCGAAACATCTCATAAATGTTACCATATAGATAAGCAGAAAAAAGGGTAGCTTCTGTCTAGACATTCTTAAAAGGCTATTGCAAGTAGTGGAACTTCCTCTATTGAACATAGACATCTTAATGCACATAGGCTATTGCAAACAAATTGAGAAGCTTAAATTGTAAACAGCTTGCCCGTCTATTGATCACTTATATACTCACCAAACAAACAAACAGTGAGATAGAAGACAACAATTGAACTTCTCTTTTATCTCAAAATGACCAAAACATACTCTTGCTAGAACTATTAATGCTAGATGAATCCAATCTCTTATCAGGCAATCAAATGTTGACTAACAAACACAAATGTAAGATAAGCAACCTAAGAACAAGCAATGTTCAATTCTAAATCAATAAGCACAATTCCAATTTTCAAAGTACCATTAACTTTTCTCTAAATACTACTACTTTTTATCAAATTTCACTTTTTTATGTCCAAACACCCAGTCATTCTTGCAAGAATCTCTCATTATAAACCAGTTACTCCTATAGTTCGTTGGACCATATATATGAGAAATTAAGTATGAATAGCAAATCAAGATTATGCCCAAGAAGCTCAATTCACTAAAAATGGCTTAAATAAGCAAGAACTAACTACCCTGACAATGATCACTTATATACTCGCCAAACAAACAAACAAACAGTGAAAACTACTAATGCTGAATGAAAACTCTATCAGGCAATAACTTTGACTTACAAACACAAATGTAAGATAAGCAACCTAAGAACCAATGTTAAATTCTAAATCCATCTCTCATTATGAACCAGTTACTCCTATAGTTCGTAGGACCAAATATATAAGAAATGAAGTATGAATAGCAAATCAAGATTATGAACAAGAAGCTCAAATGTCCAAAACAGGCTTAAATAGGCAAGAAATGTAGTTACCCTAACAATGGAAGTGATATCACGAAGAGGAGTTCTTGGATACCAAGCAGGAAGGACACTGTGACGACCTCGATTTCGCCCCTGACCTGTCGGCGAAATGTTCTGACGACCAATCACCCTGGCCGGAGTTCCATACGAGCTTCGTCCACGCCTATTTCTTGGTGACCCAAAACCAATTCTTCCAATACCACCACGACCACCGCCGGCCATCCTCCCCGTTGCTGCTGCCGGAGTCCGTATAGGAGCTGTGGAAACGCTGTCTGGTAATTCATCCTCAAAGATCTCAATGCTACCTCTACCATTTGATGACCTCCGTCGGCGACTGTAGACTTCTATTGGGTCTTCGTTCCTAATTAATCTGTATCTTCCCTCCGCCATTATGCAACTGAACCACCAAAAAAGCAAACAAATAAATATTATCTATTTGAACCATTCAATCAACTACATCAGTGATGATTTGTATCAACTAACTATGCAGTTCTATTTGAACGCATTTCATTTCCAAACAAATAAATGTTAGTGATAGTGAATATATTCCATATATATTCACAATGAATCTTTTATGCAAAATTATCATTAGAACCAATTTGAGAAATCAATTTCAAATACCAGATTGAATCTTTTATGCAAAAGAAAGAAAAGTTCCAGTGACCCAGAAGACAATTTTAGCCCCAAAATGTAGCTAAGTGATAACAAATGCATTAATTTCAAGTATCAGATTGAATCTATTATGCAAATAAAGAAAAAATCAGGTGACCCAGAAGACCCTTTTTTGGCCGGAAATTGTATACAACTAATAGCAAATGCATCAACTACATATATAAGATTGACCCATATAACCATTTTAGCCTGAAAACGTATACAACTCATACCAAATGCATCAATTTCATATATCAGATTGACCCACAAGACCATTTTAGCCTGAAAACGTATACAACTAATAGAAAATGCATCTATTTCACATACTAGATTGAATCTATATGCAAAATAAAGAAATATTCCAGTGACCCAAAAGACCATTTTGGCCAGAAAATGTATATAACTATAGTAAATGCATCAATTTCATATACCAGAATGAATATTCCGATGACCTTAGTCGGAAAATGAAGCTAACTGAACATCGAATTGTCCGGTGATCGGAAAGAAGTAAATAGAACGAAAATTACCTTGAAGATCTTGTGGGTTTGTATTAGGGTTCTTCAAAGTTTGGTGTATTAGTGGAAATGAGAAGAGATAGAGAGGCACATTGGCAAATTTTCAAAATGCATTTGGGCGGTTCTTTATAACCAAAAATGAAAATTTTAAAATGGTGAGCACGTGACGTATTATCAGATTCGAATTTTGGCTCACAAGCCGTTTTAATCGTCATATGGGCTTTTGCTTCTGTTTCTCATGGGCTCATTCACACAAATGCTCTTATTTCGGGTGATCTTTAATTTTTGACATTCAATTTTGTAATTTTTAATTTTTATCCTTAAATATTTTTTGGCGTGACATAATTTAGATTTAGCAAAAGTATTATTTATATTTAACTTCAGTATATGTATCATAAAATTTACACAAATTATGTTGAACAAGGCAAAACTTTCAACACTCAACATAATCTGAAAAACGGCTTTATATGACATAGTTTATGTTTTACTTCTGCATATGTATCATAGCACCCAAATAATTATGCTCGATAAGGAAAAAAATTTAACACTCAACAAAATTAATGCGGCATAAGTTAATTCCTACAAAATGTATGCCGAACGAGCTAAAAGTTCAGTTTTTTAAGATAAAAATAATAGTCTTGCGAAACAGATCTGGATATTTTCATTAAATAAGTAGCAAGGGGAAAAAATTAAAAACCACAAATATGAGGGGCAAAATTAAATACCAGTGCATTTGAAGGGAAATCTGTTTTCTTAGACTAATTTACGCAAATTCCATTTTAGGTGATCATTTAAATTTTATCCCTATTTTAAAAGTTGTGCCAATATAGCCTTTGGGGCTGATAAAATATATCAGATTTTCATCTAACTCTAAATTATTGTCTAAAAGATCTAGAAATTGCATGAGAAATTAAAAAAGGGACATTTGTCCAAAAATGAGAAATGAGTGAAAATTTATGATCTCATTTGGAATACTTTTGTGTTGCTGCCAATTTTGATATTTTGCGCAAATGATCTTTTAAAGTTTAATGAAAAAATCGAATTAAAGTACTCTTAAGTTGCTCGGCAGTGATAGCGGCGACAATAACTGATAAAATGTGTCATTACAAGTTATGACAAATTGATATGATTTAATGTTATTTTGAACGTAGCTATTACGTTGGAACTCACAAAACACACCGGATCGTCACGAGTTCAAAGGTATATGCCAAAAAGAAGGGGGAAATACATATCATAACCGTGTGTCAAACAAATTATGATAAGCCGGTATGACTTCATGCTATATTCTGCGTAGATATTCTGTCCGATTACTCAAAGCTATATAAGATAGTCACGATTTCAAAGCTATAAATAAAAAGTGAAAAAATAAATTTCAGAATAAGAATAGGTAAGTCATGATAAATTGATAGGACTTCAAACATTTGCAACAACCATAATTACCCTTCGAATTTTGTATTTTTCTAGTAGTAATACATGATACGTAAATTTTTCTCCTTTACGTAATTGTGATAGGAGAGCCAAATAATACTATAATAATTTATGTGTCACTACTATTCTCCGATTTATAAATCTGCTATCATTGCTGAAAATTACAGTGATTGTTCGGTTGTGTACTCCTCATTTGTCTATCTCATACTCCTAAGTAAATTTGCATTTCTTTTTTCATTTTTTTCTGCATCTTTCTTTAATTCTATTCATAGGTCGCCAGCTTAGTGTTAATGTTTGCCCTGAATTTCCTATCTTATTTGAATTTATCATAATTGTATTTTACTTCAAAAAGTTTTTCTTAGTTGAAAATGTTTTCTTTGTGAAAAAAGATTCTACCATATTTATCATTTTCTTGAAGGAGAAGTTTTGGAATTTTATAAATAGGAGATTTTTTCTTCTCATAAACAACACAATAGCATCCACAATGTAGTCATTAAAGAGTTTTGTTTAGAGAGATTATTCTCTCAATAGTTTTAATCTTTCTTTTATATTAGTTTTTGATATGTAGGTCAATTGGTCAAACCATATTAAATATTAGTATGTTTTTTTAGTATAGTTTTTGTGTCGTCTGATTTATCACCGTCAAAATTTGGAATTATGAGATTTCGCATAACACCCTGAATATTTCGATCACAACATTTAACGCAAATAAATTTATTTTTCACAAAACAAGTCAAGAACTTCACCCTTTATGGATTGGGTAGAAGTTCGAAGGCCACAATATTCTTCAAAATGAAAAGGAACGTAGAGAGGTAAATGTTGAGAATCCACTAATTTAGAAGGTGTCTCCACTTTCCCATTTCTTGGTCCTAACACAAAAAGTGTAATGGAGTATAGTACTCTTGGTTCATTGCATTGTACTCTATGCCTCACATTGCAAAAAGGGTTGCTAAAAATCATAAAAAGGTATTAAGACAGATAGGATTAAATGAAAATAAGGTAAAAATCAAAGACTAAAGAAATATAATGTGGAAAATATATTTTAATAATTGTTGAAAAAGTAAGCTCTTTCACATATGAACTTGATTTTTGGGCCTAGCTAGGCATCTCCATATTTTCTGTTTGTATAACAATCTCGTATTCAAAATTCATTCATCAGATTTCTGTTGTTTAGAATTGATTAAAGAGGGGAAGCTCTCCCTATTAGGTGTTTATTTATTTCCAAGATTCGGACACGATATCTTTGATTAAATGTGAAGGGATCTCATCCATTTCAGCGCACCTCTTGATAGTCATTTCGATACTTTTGTTTGTTGTTAGACGGTGGTAAGACTCCAACCCATAACAAAAATTACATATACTCTAATATATATAATTTATTGATATATTCAATCACATCAATAATCTTATATAAAAATTTAAACTGTTCGAGAATGGTTAATACTTCACATATACATTTTAGGTGTATAATAATAATCAATGTGAAACTTTAGAAAATTTTAAAGATGATATGCGTTAATAGGGATCATAGTATATACGTAAAAACTCATCCTCATCCCGATATGTATACAACAACATACCCAGTAAAATTCCACAACGTGGGTTCTGGGGAGGATAGAATGTACGCAAACCTTACCTCTACCTTGAAATATAGAGCGGCTGTTTCTGAGAGACCCTCGACTCAGGACAAGCAAAGCAAAAAACAGTCAGACCCGGTCAAAAAATTAAAACAGTAAGCAGTAAGAAAATGCTGTTAGTAAACGCGAATACGTCATGATATCACATCCTGAAAGATAAGCAATAACTAACGCAGATAAATGAGATAAACCAAGTACATTAAAGAACGCATAGCAAAAGAAACAAAACTAGAGAAGACTATAAAGCAATACTATGTCTATTCGTATGATATGTTAAACATGCCTACAGTAATAACACCACAACTACCAGTTTGTAAGATCTGGTCATATAAATGCATCCTCCGTCTAGCCCTAAGCAAATTCGTACAACGTGCGAGTGTATCATCCTATACGTGTCAAAATTGTCTCATGGGTCCATGAATTTCTCCTGAGCTCGCATTATCCTTTTCATTTTCATGAGCACTTCCCTTTTGGTTGAAACTCGTATTGTAACCATATTTACAAAAATAATTGTTAGTTAGTTTATCGTTGCACATTCTCTTCCATAATCCTTTGAAGGAGGTAGTACGAGAACCAATTTTTTAAAAAGACTCAAGATAGGCACGAGAAGAGTATGAAAGAAGTGAAACTGTTTAGGATGTTATCTCGTTCACTTATTACTAAGGTGGCGCGCACACCGTCGCAATAAGTAACCATTCAAACACTCAACTCAAAGAAAATTTCTAGATTATCCTAACCTAGTTTAGCTCTGATATCAATTTATCACGTCTCGACTCTGTTCAAGTCTTTCCTTAGGGCGTGATGACACCTGAGCAACTATCCCTTCTCAGGCGCACCATTTACATTATTTTCCTTCTAAATTAAACATGTACATAAGTGTGAAAATAATAGAAATATGTACTTCTTTAATGAAAACACGAGATCATACTCGTGCATCCATAATTTTTTTAAATTTGATGGAAGTTCAAATACAGGATAATGGAGTCCCGACTAATCCAGATTCGTGGCACGTAAAAACGCTCCCTAACAAGATTTTTTTCATATCCATAACTCAAATTTGAAACCTCTAATTAAATATATAGGGACCCTATTCATCCCACCACAACAACTCTGGTTAGTCGCGGAAGACAACTCATAATTTAAGCAATAGGGTCTGTTTGACCAAGCTTCTGAAAAAGTGTTTATGTTTCTTAGAAGTAATACTGTAGAAACTGTTTATAGAGAATTTGTTAAGGTGTTTGACCTATAATTATAGAAGTACTTCTGAGAAACAGAAACAGTTTCCTGTTTGGCCCACATATATGTAAATTTAATAGAATATTCTTTTTAATAGATTTAAAACTATTTAAAATATTTTTTTCTATCATATGTTTTTTAAAAGTATATCCTTAATAATTTAATAATTTAAAAAAAAATTATTTAATTGCAACATTTAATCAAAAAATAATATTATATTGTTCATAAGAAATGTAACGACAATATGATAGTCAATGACTCAAATATGTCCAAATCTACCCCCGCCCTACCCACACCTACCCCCACCCCATCCTCAAATTTCTATGTCATATTTTTTTTTACTTTTATAAAAAATATGGATTTTTTCTTCCCCACGTCCACCTACCCCATTCTCACATTTCTATTTTATATATTTTTTTTACTTTTATAAATAATTTATAAAAAATATGAATTTTTTTCTTACTCCCGCCCTACCCCTCCCCATTGCCCTACCCCATCCTCAAATTTCTATTTCATATTTTTTATTACTTTTATAAAAAATGATTGAAAATATGAAGTTTTTTCTTACCTCCCCCTACCCCCCCCCATCCCGTCCACATACCACATTCTCAAATTTCTATTATATATATATTTTTTACTTTTATAAATAATTTATAAAAAATATGAATTTTTTTCTTACCCTCGCCCCGTCCTACCCCTACCCCCACCCCACCCAAAATTCTTATCTCCCCTACCCCCTCCCCCCGTCCACCTACCACATTCTCAAAAAAATCTATTTTTTTTACTTTTATAAACAATTTATAAAAATATAATGTTTTGCCTTACCCCACCCCTACCCTTACCCCCACCTCATCTTCAAATTTCTATTTCATATTTTTTGTTACTTTTATAAAAAAATATTAAAAAATAAGAATTTTTCTTAGCCCCCGCCCTACCTCATTCTCAAATTTCTATTTTATATGGGGATATTATATGAGATTAAAAGAAATTTTGTGAAAAGAAAAGGGTAAATGGATCCAACAAAAATTCATTTAATGGGCAAAAAGGGCTTCTCAAGAAGCATTTCTCGAAAAACACCAAATTAGTGTTTCTGTTTCTCTTCCTATTTAGAAACACTTTTTGGCTTTTTAAAAAAGTGTTTTTACTTCTAAAAGTACCTGTTTGGCCTAAGAAGTGTTTCTGTGCACTTCCAGAAGCTTGACCAAACAGGTACTTAGTATATAATAAATATCTTTATGGAACATCAAGTACGAGATACCATAATGTATTTTACCTTGTTTTTATAACAAGTACAATTTTCAGGGCAAACACAAGTGTAGATGGGCGTGTAGGATATACAAATTTGTGTCTATTGTAGACCTGTCCATCGGGTCGGGGAATCGTCCCGGCTCGACCCAAAAAACCAGGGTCAGGGTTAGCGTTTTTGTGACCCGAGAGCCACCTGATTCGAAAATGCGGGAATCTGATCACATGTAGGGTCGGGTCAGGGTCAGAATTTTTTACCCTTCCGGTCCGACCCGACCCGACCTCGACCCATCACTGTCCGATCATAATTCATATGTATGAGTTTATTTTTACATGTTTTAAGAATATATGTGATGTAGACTTTATGTTTTAACGTGAAACATTGACATAAAATATAGGGAGAAAAAAATAGTTGTAAATTGGTGCAACTTTAACTTGTCATAACTATGCGCTCGGACGTCCGTTTGACCTAATGTTTTTTTTATTTCGCATATTTTTTCGAAACAGGGCCGGTGGTGCAGCCTATTTCTCAAAAAATGTTCGTCTTGCTAATCAATTTCACTTTCCCCCCAAATCGTTACTAATTTTCCCTTTTCTTCGCTAAATATCTCGCGCTATACAATAAATTTCATTGTCCAAATTTCGTGGTAATGTTTCCGAGAATGTCAATTTCAGTATTGAAAATTTAATTTAAAAAATAAATAAATAAAAATTGTCGGGCCCCGAGCCCGACCTGTCCAAAATTCGACGTTGTTTTGTTTTGTAGGAGAGTCAGGGCCGACCCGAGGCCCGTAGGGTACTTGGTACCCGAAGGGTCAGGGTCGGGAAATCTTTTAAAAAATAGGGTCAGGCCGGGCTAGGGTCGAGCAAGTAGGAAAAAAAAATCACCCGACCCTGACCCGACCCCAATTTTGGACAAGTCTAGTCTATTGTAAGCAATCAAATCCATACAAAAGAGACATATACTAGATATATATGCATTAGCATAATACCACTACTAGTAGCATTACTGCATCTTAAATCTTACATGTAAAATTTTAGAACATTGTCATGAAATTTTACTAACGAAATTTGAAATTACACAATAATGACAAAGTTTTTAAATGAAAAGTCATCATTAGCTACTTCTACTACTTTATTTGTTTGTGTACTTGTTATTCGGCTGGCTATCTAATCTCTTTACTCAGTTTTGACTTTTGACAAAACTAGTCCAATTAAGATAATGTGAGTTTCAATAATGAAAACCGAATTCTGTGTGCAACATAAAATAGAATATGTACCACGTCCTGATGACGTGTTCTAAAGTAAAATGAAACAAAAACATATCGAGTAGGATCTGAAGATGGTAGAGTCTAGAGTGTACGCATACTACATATGGCTAATGGATTGATCCGGACCGGACCGATAGTCAGTTACCGGGTTGAATCGGTTACCGGTCCGGTTCACCTGCTTATCGGGCCTACTGGACCGGTTCACTACCGGATTTCCGGTCGGCCCGTGCGGTTCCGGATTGAACCGGGCCTACCGGACCGGATTTTTTTTATTTCGAAAATTTAACTTAATTCAAATTAAATATGTAATATAATATAGTTTTCTGTTTTATATTTTATATTTTAAAATTTAAAGTTAACTTTCTATTTTATAGTTTATAACTTTATACTTTATAATTTATATGATTCAAACTTGTTCGAATGTTGGAAAAGCTAAAGCAAATCAGAAAGGATTTTTTTTTCTAAATCGTTTTTAGTAACTACTCCTCTATCTTTAATTAAAGATCTATGATTCAAAATTTAAACTTAACTCGATATCATTTTGTCTTTGTTAGAGTACTTTATCCATCCCTATCTCTCCCAATGTGAGAATTTTTCGCGAATTTAATTTTTTATTGGGGACTCAATATTAATACCGAACACTGATGAAAAAGGAATTAAAAAAAAATTAACTACACAAATTTTATAAGAATATAGCTCATGTATTGATAAGGAAATGAACATCAAAACTAACTCAAATTTAAAAGTTAATTTATGAGGTAAAAATATATATGAAATTATATAAGAAAATCAAGTATCTTACTCATAGATGATGTGGCATACTTGACACTCTACAGTACTAAATCATGAATAATATAATATTACGTTCAATTGGACAAAATAAATAATTGAAATGAGCATGAATATGATACCATATTAAGAAAATAGATTTTCGATCTGGCTAAACTTTAAAAGTTAGCTCACTAAATTATGATTGTCAAGACCATATAAAAAGTTCAAGCGCATACCCTATCTATAGCCGATGTGAGCACATTAATGTAATTTATCTTATAATAAATTGTATATCTTATTTTTTAGATAATTAATTTCACTTAATTATGTGAAACTCTTTATCAACAATTATCTTTAAATGATTTTTTCATGTAAAAATTATGTTAAATGACCCTTTTCATAAGAAATTATTGTAGGATAATTGTTTGTTTTGTATTCAAATTGTAAGGAGATATAAAATCATTTCCTTTATGGTCTTAAGGAGAGTGAAAAAAATACTCGGACAAGCTATGCAAAATTCTATACGTAATATTTTTTTCAGTCTAGCATGTGTGTATGAAGTTAACGGCTCATTAAATAAGCGCGACTTCAAGTAAATCTGATCGATATGTTTTAAATATCAATACATTAGGGTATATTAACTATATCACACCTTTTAAAGTGTGACATTTTTCTAAAACACTATTAAAATGGGATGTTTTGTGTACCGATAGATTTCAGATACCAAATTATTATAAAATGTCATAAATAATGTATATTTTCTAGCGTTATCAAATGGTGGGTCAAATAGGGAGCAAGATGGCATCACAAAATCCACCTATTTATTTTCATATTTCAGTGTCACCTTTTTAAGGAAAGTGCCTAATCGATTCCACCGACAAAATTTAAGTACATATATCTATTGCTTTGATGAGGGGAAAGTCCCGAAGGCGAAACCCCCCACCTGTATCAGAGGCCTCTTAGCCAGGTGGGATGTAAATCGAGGGATATGCGCGAGTGGCAGCCCTGTAAGGGAGAGGACCAACGGGACACGAACCCAGCAACAACCCTTGCAATATTTCAGCAAAGTATTGTTACCATATGAGTTCGAACCCGCGACGTCGGGGTGGTTATACCCCAATCATCTTGCCACTTACCAACTCGCCTGTGCCATTGGAGGCTACATATATCCATTGCTATGCAAACTAGTCAAAATTATTGTTGTGGATTAATCTGAGTTTTTTTTTTGTAATCAACAAAAAATTGCAGAAGAATGTAGCTTTTTAAAATTTCTTATTTTAAATTATGTTGCCAAAATTTGATTTATTTGATGAGGGGAAAGTCCCGAAGGCGAAACCCCCACTTGCGTCAGAGGCCTCTTGGTCAGGTGAAATATAAATCGAGGGATATGCGCGAGTGGTAGCCCTGAAAGAGAGAGGACCAACGGGACACGAACCCAGCAAAAATCAGAGGTGAACGCATGTATACTGATATGAGTGCAAGTGCACCCACTTTTAGCACTTTTAATATTAAAAAAAACTACTAGTAGTAATGCTTAAAGGCAGTGAATTCATTTTACTTTTTTGTTTTGCTATATTTTCCCTCATGCATGTATTTCCCAATTTGTAATAATTCTATCTTGATTGCCATATTAGTTTACTGGTCTAATGTTGCTTTTCTTGACTTTCTCTCTGTTGTTTGCTTGTTTTCCCTTAGTAATTTTAATTTTATATGTTAACAATATAAGTTATTTTTACATTGTTAACGTATTTTAATCTACTATAGCATATTTAGTTATTACTTATTAGGTACTCCCTCCGTCCGATATTAATAGTCAATTATCTTCTTTACACGTTCTTTAAGAAATCATAAATAAAAACGCATTTTTATATTATTTTTATCTCTCTTTAATAAATTACACTTTAATCAATGTTAGCTACTTCAAAAAATAATTATATAAAAGACAAAATAGGAAAACTATACTTAATTCTATCTTGATTTTATAAATGAGACCTTTATAAATTGACAAGTATTAGAAGATGGATATTTTTAGTAATGTCGACAACTATTATGTGACCGCGGGAGTAGATAATAAGTACTCTCTCTATCTCAAATTATCTATCATTTTTTTGTTTTACACGCTTTTTAAGAAATATTAATTCGAGAGAGTAATTGTTCTAACAATAATATTCTTGTTAAAATGAGAACTGGTGCATTATGTTAATAGCAATGTCAGCAGTATAGTCGATTTTTTTCTTCATTAGACTTGTTTTCTGTGTGCCTAAGACTTCCCATTAAACTAATACTCCATCCGTCTCAAAATATTTATCGTCTTTTTTAATAGTATTTAACTCAAAATATTTGTCGTTTTATTTAATTAAGATAAAATTAAATAGCTTTTTTTCTATTATATCTTGTATTAATTAATAATATTTAAGAGGGTAAATACTTATTGAGGAGTACCTGATGAAATATGTTAAGACTAAAATAATCAAAATATTATTATTATAAATGATTTTTTAATTGACGTGTAAATGGGAAAATATTTTGAGACTTGGAGTATATGTTAGATATTGGCGAATCCAATGGGGGTTTAATTTAGTGTCGTTGTTTTCCTAAATCTTAGCCCCTACTACAGATCCTCCTCCTTCGGGCCCTCTCATTTTATTTTCTCTCTCACAAACACACACACGTACAGTTAAGGATAGTTGCAGCTCATCCAAAGATAGTAGGCAGTGGTCATTAGTCAAATTTATGGCCTTAGGCTCACAAGTTCGATTCTCGGCGGATACGTTCTCCGAGGCATATGGCTCGTATTAAAGTCGGCGAACAGCGGGCGTGTTGCGGTGTGAGTTTAATACTCCTCGACAATCCCTGTTGGGTCGGACCTTAGCGTTGATCCGTTGGTGGCGTCGATCGAATCGCGAAGCGCGTCTCGCGATTTACCTGACGGTGGCGATTAAGAACGGGTTCCATTCGTCTCCAGGAGCATAGTACCGGTACTAGCAATATGGATATTAAGGCCACCCGAAACCTGAATTATCAAAAAAAAAAAAAAAAAAGGATAGTTGCAGCTCTTACATCATAATACAAGTACAGCTTTCTCCCACTTCTTTCAAGCCCCATACTTCAACAATCTCAAACACCCAAGTTCCAAAATCTTCTTCTTTTGCTGGGCTGAAGTCAAGATTTACTTTTGTAGTTGTTGCAGGAATTTAAGTGCTGACCCTTAAAGATTTGCCTACATTTTGAGTTGGGTGAGTTCAAGAACTTGTTTAAGTAACAGAAAGATTGAATCTTTAACTGTAATTTTAGCACTGAAAGATTTGCTTCAGTTTTAAGTTGGGTGAGTTCAAGAACCAGTTCAATTAGCAGAAAGATTGAATATTTAACTGTAATTTTATTGTAAAGTGTAATGTTTGCTAAAGTTTTGAGTTGGATGAGTTCAAAAACTTGTTCAATTAACAGAAAGATTGAATATAGAGTGTAATGCTGCCTAAGTTTTGAGTTGGGTGAGCTCAAGTAGATGTTCAATTAACAGAAAGATTGAATCTTTAACTGTAATTTTACTGTAAAGTGTAATGTTTGCCTAAGTTTTGAGTTGGGTGAGTTCAACAATCAAGTCAATTAACAGAAAGATTAAATCTTTAGCTGCAATTTTACTGAACTGTATATTTCTGGTTTGAGGGGCAGAATGGAGACTCAGAAGAGTGATACTGATAACAAGTCGAAGATTGATGATTATGAAGTGGTAGAACAGTTGGGAAGAAGAGCTATTGGAACTGCATTTCTTGTTCTCCATCGAGCTGAGAAGAAGAAGTAAGCTAATAGTACTAGATCTTTTTTCCCTTATATTACTTGTTTCTGTCTGAAAGTTTCCGCTTTAGTTTGGATTTGAGAATTTGAGCACAAATTTTTAGATATTTTTGTTTTGTATCTAACAAAGTCTCTGATAAGCATTTCTGCAAATTATTGAGTTTGGCATCTGCTTTACGTATACCATTCCTTGTATTTGTTTCATGTTTTGGTAAATTTGCATTTATGGAATTTCCATGGGAAACTTTTCAGCCAAATATATAGGCTGGTCCTATCTATGAAAAGAAAATAGAGGAAAACTTGTTTTGTGCCAATAATCTTTCTTCTACTTAAAGTTTGTTTCCGTTAATTAGTGTTCATCAAAGAACAGAAACTAAGGAACTCAAAATGTAGTGTACTTGAGAATAGAACCGTTAACGATCCTATTTCTTACTTATGTGAAATGCACAGCATGGTAGAACAGGACCTGTTGATATTAATATCCAAGTTGTTGACTTTTGTATTATAGAAAGATTATATTGATTTATCATTCTGTCAAAATGTGACTACTTTGACTTGAAGACAAGTAATGTAAATCCAATTTTATGGAGTTCTGATTTTCCTTGTAGGTATGTTCTGAAGAAGATACCATTAGCAAAACAGACAGAAAAGTCCAAGCGCACTGCTCATCAGGAGGTCATTTCAAGTGCTTCTCTTAATTTTGCTCTCTGAAAAATTAGTACTATGATTAATTGAAAATCAATTATATTTTGGTCGTTATTCTCCTAAGTTGCTGAATTTTAAGCTGGTTGATCACAAACTTTAGCCACCAACAAAATATCCCCCCACATCTATGACATAATCCAGTGGTTCAAATCAGCAATGAAATATTTTTCTTTCTAGTTTCGATAGCGAGCTACACTGTATGAGGTGTTCCATCATAAAGAATTTGATAAACTGATTGTTATTGATGTACTTATCTTATTCTATCTCTTCTTTCTTTTACCATTTTCTTAATGGTCTAATGGTACCGACAAATTCAATGGCTAGTTATTTGTCTTCACATCTCTCCTAATCAGCCTCATCAATGTCTCTCTAACCACCCTTAATGTGATTCCTCAAGCTAACTTTGTTTTCTACTCCAGTTGCTTCTAACACGAGACGATATTAAGCAAAGATTAGCAGTTTAATTTGCATGACAGTCTTCTATTTCAATTTTGTCTGTTTGTCTAAACGTCTAATCCCACACAATTCTTCCGTTGCTATTAACATTTGCACGATTTAATGTTTTCGTACATTTGGAGGGGTGTTTTTCGTCCTCTGAAAAGTAGGATTGAAACTGAAGTAGAAATTTAGAACTTTCGTTTGGGGGTCATAAGTAGATTTGCTTGCTCTTAACAGAGCAGAAAGGAAGAGCCAGTGTGAGTAATAACTAATAACTGGAATTTCACTCCTTGCTGACAGAATTGGGGATGATACAGAAGTAAAGATGGAAATTTTCATACGTGTAGATGGAGAAGGAGAAGAATTAAACTAGTGTGATATCTATGTGGGACCATCCAAACCAAAATCATAAGTTGAAGGTAGAACAGTTGACCTTACAATGACAGAAAATTCTTATAGTGATTGTAAACCCTTGCTTACCCGCAGAGCTCATATTGGATGCTAAGATCTCTTTATTTTATTTTACCATGTTAAGTGCATTTCAAACTTCATATGATAATTTGTATGAATGCCGACTTTTAAGCACTTTGCACCTTAGATTTTCCCTATATGAATAATAATAGATCTCTCTTCCAAATATTTATTTTGACGTTTAAATGTCGAGTGAAAGAAGTTATGTCATCAAATAGTTACTTCAGTCTTACTTTCGAACCCAAGCACATTTAGATACAAAATCTTCAACTCATCTAATTATTTATTACTACTTGGTGGCAAGATATGTCTGGAAACTATTCTTCTATCTGATAGACAGTTATTTTTCTGTTGCAGATGAATTTGATAGCTAAACTAAGCCATCCATATATTTTGGAGTACAAAGATGCTTGGGTGGACAAGGTATGCTATCCAGTTCTGTTGTTACAGGATCTGAAAGTGTTACAAGTAGCCTTTATTAGTTGCAATTATTGCGACATAAGCTGCGCCCTAGAAAAGTTGACTTTCTTTTTCTTCCAGGGGAGCTGTATATGCATCGTTTCCAATTATTGTGAAGACGGAGCAATGTGAGTGGTTAGAGAAGAATACTATATATACAGTTCTTTTTATCGTTAACAGAATTTTTAAAATGTCTGAAAAATTTGCCGTCAAAGAATTATCTGTTTGCTTTCCAAATAGTAATAGCGCCACTGAAAAGGGGGTATTGAATTTAAAAGTAAGAGATGTATGTGATGATTATAAAATTTCTTTTTGGTGTAATCTGAGGATGGTGCCAAACATTTTTTACGGTTTTCAGGGCAGAGATCATAAGGAAGTCTAGAGGAGCATTTTTACCTGAAGAGGTAGTTAAATGCAATTTCAATACCTACGAAGCTTCTCTTTGCCTTCCTGGTAGCTTAAATAGCGTGTTTTCGTTTTGTGTTCTTTCTTGCCTCTATAGAAACTCTGCAAATGGATGACTCAGCTATTGTTAGCTTTGGAGTATCTGCATTCCAACCGTGTTCATCATAGAGACCTCAAGGTACAAACATTTGCTGTAATCAGTGAAATAGGAAAAGCCTTCTTAGTACGAAATGTTTTAACGTGAACTATTTTGAATGCAGTTATGTAATATATTCATCACAAAGGACAATGACATCAGGTTAGGTAAGAATGACCGGACCAATTGCTTTATTGGGACGTCTTTTGCTTCTTTATTATCCTTGATCAAATTCACTTGACGTAATAGAGAGTTGAAGTCAGATGAACAACCAATTGGCCAACATGTGATTTTCACAGGTGATTTTGGATTAGCAAAATTGCAAGATGCAGAAGGCGTTGCTTCGGTATGAATTTCTCTAGTGGCAAAATTCACTTCTTACTTACTCGCAAGCTGTGGTAGACTGGTAGTCATCTTTCGTTACATTTTCAATAAAAAAAAAATTGTGGTAGTCATCATATTACAAAGCTCCAACCGCCACCCCATCCAGCTTTATGCATTTGAGAAAAACACGCCGAGTTGTACAGTTAATCCTTAATTTTGGAATAAGTTTCATGTAATAACTTTCTTCACTCAAAACAGGTAGCTGGCACTCCAAACGACATGTGTCCTGAGCTCTTTGCTGGTATACCCTATGGCTACAAATCTGATATATGGTCACTTGGTAAGAAAGTTGATGAAGCAATGTATTTCCTGCTCTTCACATCATGTTCCCTAATACTGGAATAACACTTTAACGTTTATTTAGGATGCTGCATGTTTGAGATTGCTGCACATCAACCACCATTTAAAGCTGCTGTAAGTTGATTTCACCTTGAAAAGTTATCCTTTTACGAAAAAATAAAGAGGCGTTCTTTATCCTGATATTTTCTATATGATATACTGACAAGATGTAGATCCAACAGGACAAGACTGGACTTATCAACAAAATAAACCGGGGTTTGTTCTCACCACTTCCTATTATATACTCCTCCACCTTGTAAGTACCTTCCTTCTCATCGCACCACAAGTATAACATATCAGTCAATTGACATAGCAGATTTAATGCTTGCAGGAAACAGATAATAAAAAGCATGCTAAGGAAAACTCCAGAACACAGACCTACAGTGAGTGCAAAAAAACTGAAATTAGCTACGATCTTTGTCGCCAATCCATTACTAAATTGGTCGTAGCTAATAGAATTTTATGATAAATCATCACTAAAGAGTACTAGCGACAGAGTTTGCTGTTTAGCTACGGAATTTGTCCATTGCTAATTCTTGATTTCTTCTTAGTAGTGAAATTGCATATGTTCAAATGTTATTAAATTAAGATTCATCATTCATCTTGATATCCTTTTTACCTCAATTTATAGGCTGCCGAGTTGTTAAGGCATCAACACTTGCAACCGTACCTCCTCTTATGTCACAACCCTTCGTCTATCTTTCTTCCCGTGAAGTCCCCAAGTAGCACGAAAGAGAAAACAAGACCATCACCTGGAAAATCTATCAGTCCGAGAGATAGCAGCGCTAGACAGTTGAAGCTAAAAGAGAAGAGAACTGTCCTTTACTTTAATGAAAGCGATAACATTCAGCCAAGAAACTTGTCAGACAATTATAACACGTTCAAAGCCAAAATTGAGACTAAGAGAGTTGATCCAACAAGCTACTCAGTTAGGATCTCTCAAGATAGTGATCAACCGGAGACAATCTCGCAAACGGAAACTACAATTACACCAAGCTCTTCGAGTTCAAGGGCAAAAATATGGTCCGAGGAACAAGAGCATGCTTCTCCGGAGCATGTTAAACAATCCAAAGAGGGTGATAGGAAAAGTTGCAAAACAAAAGAGCTTGAGGTGTTAAGCAGTCCACTGGACAATAAGAAAGCATATATAGTGGAATGTATCTCCGGAAGATCCAACTATAAAGCACGATCCTTTGATGAAGAAAGCACTTCATCAAATTCCCAGCCGGCAAAACCAAGGTGCTATGCCACTGAAACTGAAAATGGTAGTGAGTGTAGAGAACTTGCTATTGACTGCATGTCAACTGAAAACGATGGTTCACTTCTACATAAAGACGAGCTAGAAAAGAAAGCAACAATGGTTTATGACACCAAACAAGCTAAGAAAGACGCTCTTCAAGCACTGGATGACAAGGTTTCACAGCTCAAGTCACTAGCCGCATTAGCTGGTAAGGATGGAAAAGACGATTGGGGGAATCCCACTCAACAAAGAGCTGAAGCTTTAGAGTCTCTTTTGGAGGTTTGTGCACGACTACTTAAGCAGGAAAAAATCGATGAGCTTGCTGGTGTGCTGAAACCATTCGGGGATGATGGAATGTCGTCTAGAGAGACAGCAATCTGGTTGACAAAAAGTCTCATGACTGCACAAAAATTATCCAAGGGGCCATGATGTTGCACCGAAAGTGTTTCCTATTTTACGTAAATCAGCATGTTGTTGGACTAAATTATTTCTAGAGGCTCGACGTGGTTGAGGTTCTTTTAGTTTTGATTCTATTGTTGTAGGACAGTTGATGGAGTTGTGAAGATTATAATGCACTGTTAAGTTGATTTCTACTCTTATCATATTTACAACATTCTTGTACTGTTTGGTTGTCTCTCCAAAACTACCAACTGAGTCGAGTGTTGACACTCTGTCTTTAAGACAATATTGCCCCGTATGTATCCTTTATACGTCCTGGACAATTGTCTCCCAAGATAAAACATCAATGGAACAATTGAGCAAAGGAAACTCAAGTGCTACCGTGAAGAATTTTGAGTAACGAATTGATGCTTGGAAGATTGTAGGAAGAAGAATTTTGTTTTGTGTTTTTTTTGTCAATTGTAATGTGTTCTCAACAATGGTGCAAAGGGGTTGTTTATATAGGTGAGGGAGGGGCTGTTGAACTGCCTCCATAAGTGCCATTACTGGCCAAGTAATGGCCATTATGGAGGTAGTAATACCACCAAAATAAATGGTGAGAAAGAGCAAATTGTACATATGAAAGAATTCTGGTCCAAAAAGATAATATCAGAAGACCTGTGACCCGAATCGGACGGGCGGTGGTGCACGTGTGGGCTTTCCTCGAACCGAAGCATATCTAGGTCCTCCCTCCTTTAAACACATGGGATACCCCTTGGGGTCCCAAACCCCAAACCAATTTTGAGTCTTATAAACACAACAGTTCTTTCTTCCTCTACCGATGAGGGAGAATTGATCCCAAACCACACTTTTCCATGCTTCAAACACCTCACTTCGTGGACCAATATCTCTTTCATTTCTCAACGAAATTTGACGACTCTTGGCCCTACGGTTATCTACGTACTTAGTAGATCATGCATGTGTAAAGAATCGGATTCTCCAACATACGTAACACTAGTGTTTAAGTCGTTAAAGTTGGTCGGTCGCAACTCCCGCCAAAGGCAAATTTCCAACAGAAAGATCATACATTTCTTCAGCTTCTTAGATATGATTGTGTTATTATAGCTGCCTTATTTTCTTTGATCTCACGTCTCAAAGAGAGTGTATTCACTCTTTTTCATGTCAATGCTATCAGCCTGCCAAGTTCACGAGGGTAATTAGGACAAACTAATTTAGGTGTGCCTAGATAAACATGGCTAAGTATAGGGGGAGTCCTGAGATATTATTCAGGTGGTCCCAAGGTTAACTTAGTTAAATATTAGTCTTTAACATTAATAAAAATAGATAAGAGGAATTTCCAAAAAAAGAAAATTAAAATAAGGGAGCTAAGTGTAATATAGTAAATTACTAAGGAGATCGATGCAATAATAGAGCGAATATGAGGGAAGGTCTTTGAAATTATACCTTTTAAATAACAATGTTTAGATGTTTTAATAAAGTTTACATATTTAGAACCTACATAAAAGTGTTAAAATTAAAATATTATATAACTAAAAATACTTTTAAAATGTTTGAAATCGTAGTTAAAATAAAATGTGTAATATTAGAATAGGTTAGGTATATTTATGATAATATATGATTTAGTAATTATGGTAATATAAGATTTGTAGTTCTCTTAAAATAAAGTTACCCTTTACCCT
Organism: Przewalskia tangutica; assembly: GCA_029844215.1. Lineage (NCBI taxonomy): Eukaryota > Viridiplantae > Streptophyta > Magnoliopsida > Solanales > Solanaceae > Przewalskia > Przewalskia tangutica. The sequence goes on along the minus strand of CM056730.1, from coordinate 120,088,376 downwards.
ATTAGATTAGGAAAATGTGGATCTTATCTCTATATAAGGAGGTCATTATGATAAATGAAAAGTAGAAAAAATTCTCCTATTATTCTTGTCTTTCTAAATTTTCGTCTCTGTCTCAGTTTTAACATGGTATCAGAAGTGAAGAAAATAAAATTCAAAGAAAAACAATCTCTCCCTACGACATTACGTCAAATGATAACCCTAAAATTGTGGTGACACAAGTCCAGTTGAAGGGGGAAATTATGAAGAATGAACTAGATCCGTGAGGAATACCTTAAGAGCAATAAAGAAGTTTGGCTTCGTCGACGGTACAATCAAGAAACTGGACGAAGGATCGTCAGACTTGAAAGATTGGTGGACTATAAACTCACTGTTGATGTCGTGGATTCACAACACTATAGAAACGATGCTTTGCTCAAAAATTACACATAAAGAGGAAGTAGAAGAATTATGGACGAGCATCCGAGAGTGGTTCACCATTATTAACGGCCTGCAAATGCAACAACTAAAGGTGAAACTAGATAAGTGCATTCTGCACACATTGCAAGAGATTCCGACACATTGTAGACGTATGTTTTCGACTCATTGGTTATCTGTATTGGTGGCTAGAAAATATTCAAAATAATAAAAAAAAATCAGAGGAAGAAGACAAGGAAAGCAACAAAAACAGAGGGGTGGACCGAGATCCGATTGTGGAAGAGGTAATTATCGGAATAACACCGTGGTTGTCAAAAAAGGAACTCAGGCGCAGACAGGATTGGTGAACAAAGGTGGGACATGACTTCACAATTTGAGCGATGAAATTTGAAAGATTATGATTCACATGTTGAATTCCCAGAGAATAAACCCGACTGGGAAGATGAATAATAAGACCGAAAATTCATCCTGGATCCTAGACTCTGGAGCTACTAATCATGTGACAGATAATCCGGAGGAACTAAGCAATAAGTGAGACATTCCTAAGTACCCGATTGGTCTTCCGGATGGAAGTAGCTCGGTGGCTACAAAAGAAGGAACAACAAGGGTGAATGACAGGATATGGTAGAAGAATGTTCTTTATGGTCCGAAATTGACATGCAATTTAATTTTTATATCACAACTAGTTGATTATTTAAATTGTGATGTGACATTTAATAAAATTATGTGTGTTATACTGAACTCCACCATGAGAAAGTTGATTGAAAAGGGTGAGCGTTGAGGTGGACTTTACTATTTTCAAAATGTGTCGTTGATACAGGCTATGAAGACAGATGCAGTTGATTGGTTCGATCTTTGGCACAAACATTTGGGTAATCCTTCAGCACAAGTAACGAAGTTTATCATGACATTAGGCTTAAAAAAGAGTGGTGATAGATTGGATAGAGAATGTGATGTATGCCAACGAGCAAAGTAAACGAAAAGTGTTTTTCCTTTAAGTGATAATACTTCTTCAGATAATTTTGAGATGATCCATTACGATTTATGGGGATCATATAAAATCCCTTCCTCTTGTGGTGCTTCATATTTTTTTTACTATTGTGGATGATCGTTCACGAGCCATGTGAATCTTTCTCTTAGTTGATAAGAAAGAAGTGTCCCAAACCTTGAAGAATTTCTTCGCTCTTATGGAGAGGCAGTTCAGAAAAAGGGTGAAGATAGTTAGAAGTGATAACGGAACTCAGTTCACGTGTATGAAGACTTACTTCTTCGAACATGAAATTTTGTTTCAAACATCTTGCATAGGGACACCTCAGTAGAATGAAAGAGTCGAAAGAGAACATCGTCACATTCTTAATGTGGCACGAGCTTGAGATTTCAGGGCAATCATTTGATTAATTTATGGGAAGAATGTGTTTTGACTACGGAATATTTGATCAATAGAACACCGTCTTCAATTTTGAATGGAAAAATCTTCTATGTAATTTTGTACGGGAATGTGTGCCAGTATGATCACCTAAGTGTGACAGGGTCACTATGCTACACACGCACAAAGAAAAGAACGAGGGATAAGTGTGAGAGTTAGAGTCGTAGGTGTGTCTTCTTGGGATACCCCTACAGAAAAAAGATTAGAGATTGTATGACTTAGAGAATGACGAATATTTGATCTCTAGAGATGTGGATTTCTACGAGATTAAGTTTCCCTTCACTGTAAGACTGAGCAACATAACTGACATCATAAAAGCAATACCAAATGGAGGAAAATCTCTGGAACAAAATTGTGTTAATGTGGACGAAATGGAGGGAGGAATAAACCAAGACAACTTTGAAGAAGACAAGACTGATAATATAGGTACGAACGAAACTCAAATGGATGGAGTACATACACCGAATGTCAAACGTAGGGTCAGTAGGATTTAGACCGAACATAGACTGGTCTGGATAGTGATACCATGGAGGAAGTACATCCGCAAGGTATCCGTATTAACGAAATGCACCCGGACGAACAATTGGGTCGAGGTAAACGTCAAATAGCTAACTATATATTCTGTGATAATTTTTTTCCGCAACACCAAATATTTCTTGCAGCAAGTACCACAGAAATCGAACCAAAAACCTTTTTGGAGGAAATAAAAAAGGGACATTGAAAAGTGGACATGTGGCAAGAGATCCAAGCAGTGGAGGAAAATGAAATATGGAGACTAGAAAATTTTCCACCAGATAAAAAAGCACTCAGATGTAGATGTGTGTACAAAATCAAGTACAATCCTGACGGCACAATCGAGTGATATCAAGCTCAGTTGGTCATCTTCGAAATAACATGAGGAAGAAATTGACTATAACAAAACTTTTGCTCTGGTTGCTAAGGTAGTAACTGTTCAGACCTTTCTGGTTATTGCGACTGCGCGAAATTGAGAGTTACATCAGATTAATGTGCATAACATTTTCTTACACGACGAGCATACAGAGTAAGTTTATATGAAATTGTCAGTGGGATTTCGTGTTCCTAATTCAGGGCAAGTATGTCGACTTTAAAAATCTTTGTATGGTTTGAAGCAAGCTCCAAGGTGTTGATTTGTGAAATTGTCAAGTGCTTTGATAAAATATGGTTTCAAACAATCGTACTCTGGTTATTCTCTATTCACTATGTACCGGGGAGGTATGCAACTTAACATCTTAGTCTATGTGGATGACGTAATTATCATCGGAAACGTTCATAGTGCCATTGAATGATTCAAATACTATCTCCTTACCTGTTTTCACATGAAAAATTTGGGCCCTCTGAAGTACTTTTTGGGTGTTGAAGTTGCACGTGGACCAACCGGATTATTTCTTTGCCAACAAAAATATGCCTTGATATAATCTCTAAGTCTGATTTACTGGGAGCTAAACAAATCAATACTCATTTGGAACATAATCATTGTGACACCCTATTTTCAACCGTAGTCGGAAACGGGATTACTGCTACGCATGGTTGGATTCCTAAATGCATTTTTAAAGGAGTCGCCACCTAATTATTATAGTGAATTAGGACACTGAAAATGTAGCATAAAATACTACAAATGATCTCCATTTTTAAAGGTCTGTGAAACTATGTGAGATTCTAGGTAAGGGTTCTTCATTATCCTAAAGGGAAGGGGTTAGGCATCCTAAAGGATCCGCTAACTTGCGGTTGTCCAGTCAAACTTAGGTTAGTTATTGTGCTAACGTGTAATCCTTTATAAATGTTAAATAAAAGACGTTGCAAGTTTTTAATAACAAAAGACACATTCTTGACAACATGAAAGAGTTGTAAAACTTGTTTATAAAAATACATGTATAGGTAAAAATAAATGTATTTGTAAAATACTTATGTTTTGGCAATTGAAAGTAAAGAGAAAAAACAATTTTATTTATAATACCAAGAGATGATTTTTTTTGTGAAAGTTTATTTTTTAGCAAATTAAGTAAAAGTAAAACCTTATTTTTTCCTATGATTAATCATACAAATAAAAGGTGACCAAATTGTTTTGAAAGCTTAGACATGTATAACGAGCCTAAAATAATCTAGCGTTGGGTTTCCGATTTTATAACTACCCTTTTTTTTATTGTTAATCTAGGTCTAACTATTCTAAGCATTTCAATAATTATACAGGGTTACATAGTACAATGAGAAGAAAATGAAAGACGGAATTTAAAGGAGTAATGATAAAAGAATGACTGGAGCGGATGATGTTGTCATCCGGCTCATTTTGGTTTAGGAGTTCCGAAGCCGGGAATGCAAGGTAGACATGGATGTGAATCTTCGTTTTTCGTCGTAGTTGCATTGAGTCTCATAACGAAACTCTTCGTCGCTCCCGATGCATGTCTTCTCCGGGCAGCGAACCGAGGCGTGTTTCGACTCGTCGATTCCGCTTGAAGGTAATTTTATACTATGCGATTGAAGGGGAATATGAGCTTGAATATTTTTATGACTTTTTCGAGTCGGGATTGAGAGTAAAGGAAGATTTTTCTTTTGGGTTTTGTTCTTGGTCTTTTCAGGACTGATTTTCGACTTTTTTGCCCTAAAAAAAAAATCCGGGGGCCTTAAACACAAACTCGAGGGCTGTATTTATAGCAACAAATTTAGGGGTTTTGTCACGACCCAACCCCGGGGCCGCGACTGGTACCCTACCGGGGTACCCTGTCAGGTATATGTCAGAGAATAGCAGCGGAACATACACAACACATACGCATAAAAAGTAACATCACCGCCACGTAGTAAGTCGCCTTCCATAAAACATACTTAACAAAAGTATAATAGTACAACCGGTTCTTATAGCCCAAAACACATAGGTGGCCACTGCACTTAAAGATAACAACTGTGGCGGGACAAGGCCCCGCCATACCCCCTGAATATACAAAGTACCTATAGCATCAGGGAAATATCCATACCGATAAATAAGCTTCCGGAGGAATGGAGCTTCTGACACCGGAATAGTGATCCTAAGAACGAGGATCCTCAATCTGCTTACCCTTACCTGCGGCATGAACGCAGCCCCCGGGGAAGGGGGTCAGTACACAATATGTACCAAGTATGTAAAGCTGGGAAAATACTGTAATATGATATCATAAGTCTAAAAGCAAGCTGGAGTCATGGAAGACAATAAAATACCTTTATCGTGCCTTACTAACAATGAGTGACAAGTATATATATACATATATAATACTGCATAAAATAGGAGGCTCATGATCAAAACAGGGTACCTCGCCCGTAGTATCAAAAAGAAACCATCCTACTCCTGGGACTATTTCACCCGCATGGGTCCTGTGGACCCGCATGAGGTACTCCTCGCATCGGTACTGCACTGCACGGGACTATTTCACCCGCGTAAGCCCATAAGGACTCGCATGAGGTATTCCTCGCATCATGGGTAGCAAATCCACGGGCAATTGGTACAACGATCTTGGGGACTTTCCTCGGATATACTCTTACCCCAAACAGATGGTATAACGATCTTGGGTCGTACCTCGGATATACTCTTACACCGGAGCAGATGGTATAACGATCTGGGGCTTTCTCGGATATACTCTTATATCGTGCAGATGGTATAACGATCTTGGGGCTGTACCTCAGATATACTCTTACACTGGAGCAGATGGTATGACGATCTTGGGGCTGGCCCCTCAGACATACTCTTACACTGAAGGAGGTGGTATGACGATCTTGGGGCTTGCCTCGCATATACTCTCTTACCCTATCTCAAATTGTCATCATATCATAAATAAGTTAAGCAAACTTATAACTTCTTTTAGTCTTGTTCATATACTCTCTCATTTTAGTTTATTTAAGGCACTTCATCATATCTTTAAATAAAAGAAAACCGGGAATTTAACCCAAGTACTACATACCTCATCTCTTTCAAAAGTGACTCTTCTTTATACATAAAAGCCTTTGGGCAATTGATGACTTTAAATCAAATTGCCTCTTCATGTAATTATCTTACTTAGAGTAAATCCTTCTCATTAACCTTTTATGAAGCTAATAAACCAACTTCCCATAAAGTTGTTATATTAACTCTATACTTTAGTAAAATCATACTTTTCCCTTAACCAAGGGACTTATACATTCTTAAAACGAAACAAGTCATTTTATACTCAAAACAAGTAAGAATACTAAATCATGTACGCTCACCGTACTACATAGTTTTATCTATTCATGCTCAAGAGATAGAAAAACTTCACATACCTCTTTGGTCAATCCACTTGCCAAGTCCGAACTACCGTAAGTAATATTTCAACCTATAATAGTCATGATACGTTTATTAACCTCTAATCTTAATGTAGAACAATCCAAGTTCAAAGTCACTAAATTCTAAGGAAAATTGGGCAGCATTTCCTTTGTTTCTACTCACTTTGCCACCTTTCTCAAGGCCGAATTTATCATCAAAAACACCACCTTTAAGGCTCACTCAATCCAACAATTCAAAGGGGATTTCACACCCAAAATTCTGCCCCATAGGTTTACAACAATTCACTTAACAATTCTAAGGTGGTTTTTAGGCTACAACATGCTCATAATTTCTTCTTAACCCATTCTTCATATCCAAACCACATTTACTTGCATGCAATGACTCTAAGTGCATTATTTTACTACCACAAGATCTTGCTTTCTAAGCATGCAACACTAGAACTAAGTTTAAAGGAAGAAATGTTACCTTAAAGTTTTAGCCAAAACTTATTCCAAATATTGCTAGCTTCCTTGCCAAGAACACTACCACAACAATGCCAACAAGCTAGCTACAAGCTTCCTTTTCTTGTTCTTAACTTTCAGATTTTTCTAAGGGTTTTTAGAGAGAAGGGGGAGCAATTTGAGAGAGAGAGAGAGAGAAGATGAAAGATAGAAAATGTCCAAGTCTTGGTCAATATATTGCATGCAACAGAAAATCAGATGGGGGGGGACACTTGTCACCCTCCCATGGTCTCTTTTAAAACAAAAATCAGATTTTCTAAGTTTTTTTCCGCCGCCTCGCCGCCTGCCCGCCGGCCAAGCGGCTCTGAAACCTCCGCAGCCTCTCTGAACTTTCGGCGCCGCCCTGCTGTCCCGGAGCCGCGGCGCTGCAACTTCAGCGACCCTCAGTACTTTAGGCGCCGCGCCTCGCATCCGCGCGCCATGCCCTGCGCTTTAGTCCGAAACGCATTTCTGTCCGATCACGACCGAACTTGTAACTCTCATAACTTTCTACTCCGACGCCCTATCGATTTAACGGTTGGTTGCGTTGGAATCCAGACTCAACGAACTACGCCCTAGGCCTTTAAAACACTTAGGAACTCTCAATGTACCGGGTCATAACCCGCCTCAAAGTTGACTAAAAACCGTCCGGAACGACCCGTCAACCTGTCCTTCGGAAATTTTAAGTCTTACATACTTTCGTACGTTTCCATACGTAGGGTCAGAACTACGGGGAATAACAGGTTTCAATTTGAAATTCAAATTGGAAAGAAAAGAGGGAAAACTCTGAGATTAGAGTTGTTTGGACAGAGGTATGGGTTCAATCCTTTGGGTCGAAACTTAAACGAACTTGAATCGGTGTTTTATCCACTGAATCGAAGGGAGAAGAGCCTGATTCAGTGGATCAAACCATTTTCGCGGTTCAGAGGGCTCAGAAAAAGGGAAACTGGATGGGTGATGGGAGGTGATGGGTAAAGTCTGATGCGGCGATGTCAGGGGTGAAGGGATGGGCGACTGGTGGCGTCGGCGACGTGGATTATCCGGCGGGTAAAGAGTGGTGTTGGTGTATATCGATCGAATTTTCGGGGATTTTGGGTAAAGGGGCGTTCTGGTTTGATTTGAGTTTGCTGGTTGTGAAGGGATTGTTTGGTTTAATCGATTTAGTTTGGGTTGAAGAAATGAGGTTTGGGGCGGGTCATAAGAGAATTGGGCTGCAGGATTGGGCTCAGGGAAAGGTATAGGGGCCTGGGGAGTTGGCTGGGTAGTTATTAGGTGGGCTGGGTAGTTATTTAGGGAATGAGAATTGGGTAGAAAATTAGGTGTTTTATTGTTGGGAGATTAATAGATAATTAGTCCAAATCTCCCAATTAAATAAAATATGCTTCCTTCAACTTAATTAATTTAAAAAATGCACACGCATAAAATACGATAAAGATTTAATATATGTATTTAATTTTGAATATAATATTCATAAAAATGATTAATTTAGTAATTGAAGAACATATTAAAGAGAAAATCGATAATCAATACTGACGACGAGATATTAAAATTGTTTTGCTTATATTTTAATTATAAAAAATGTAATACTCGATATTGTAAAATTATGCGATAATTAGTGAAGAATATTAAAACTACTTATTTTTTGACGATTTTCAAGACTGAGAAGCATAGTAAAATTAATTGGAGATAAAATGACGATCTAAATGAAATGTTCAGTAAAGATGGGACAAAATTGGGTGTCAACAGCTTGTCCCTCTTTGTATGGAGATGATGGAAGAATCTTCGGACAAAGACGTTGACTTAAAGCCAATTTAGTCTCGATCCTTAGAATTAAAAATGTTGGGCGATTAAGACGCGACTGACGCAAAATTCAAAATTTTGTCCCAGTGTCGAGTTACGACGACGCTGGGCTACCATGGTAAAACACCAAGGCGGGCTGATGCAGACTCAAAATTTGTCTCAGTGTCGAATTATGATGACACTGGGTCGTTGCGATGTTAAAGTAAAAAGTAAAGCTGACGCCGACTTAAAAATGTCCCAGTGTCGAATTATGATGGAACTGGGTTGTTGCGATGCTAAAGTAAAAAGTAAAGCTGACGCCGACTTAAAAATGTCCCAGTGTCGAATTATGATGGCACTGGGTTGTTGCGATGCTAAAGTAAAAAGTAAAGCTGATGCAGATTTAAAAATGTCCCAGTGTCGAATTATGATGACACTGGGTTGCTGTGATGCTAAAGTAAAAGTAAAGCTGACGCAGATTTAAAAATGTCCCAGTGTCGAATTATGATGACACTGGGTTCCGTGATGTCTTGAAAATTAAAGGCGCGACGTAGATTCAAAATTTGTCCCAGTGTCGAATTATGATGACACTGGGTTCTGTGACGCTAGAAAATTAAAAACCAAAGCGGGAGCAGATTTAAAATTTGTCCCAGTGTCGAATTATGATGACAATGGGGTCATTGGCGTTGCAGGATGCTGGAGGAGAGCGGATCGACGTTCGAGGTACAAATTGCTTCGGTTCGCCGTAAGAGGTAGTTCCACGTTGTGCTCCTGTTCCTGTATGTTAAGACTTAAACAAACGGTTAGTGCATAACTGTTAAGGCAAATGATGATGCAAAATTTTAAAAGCAATGTAACTGTGAGTAGAAAATGTTATCCTGCAAAAATGTGATGCATGTTGTGTGGATGCGGACGTGTTGCGAATGCGGATATGTTGTCCTTACTCCAACTGCCCCTGTAGACTAAAGCTCAAGAAAGAGTTAGTGCATAACTGCTAAGACAGAGTAATAAAACATGAACAAGAATGCAATTTTTAGAGTAGAGAAAGTGTCCTTGCGTAGAGGTGATATACTCATGACGTCGTTTTCGGACGTGGCGTCGTTTCAGACTTGGCGTCGTTTCAGACGTGGCGTCGTTTTCGGACTTGGTGTCGTTTTCGGACATGGCGTCGTTTTCGGATGTGGCGTCGTTTTCGGACGTGGCGTCGTTTCTGACTCGTCGCTTTCTGACTGGCGTCGTTTTGGGCGTGGCGTCGTTATCGGACTTGGTGTCGCTTTTGACACGGCGTCGCTTTCGACTTGGTGTCGCTTTCGACACGGCGTCGCTTTAGACGCGTGGCGTCGCTTTCTGACTTGGTGTCGCTTTCGACATGGCGTCGCTTTCGACTTGGCCGCTTTTTGACGCGTGGCCGCTTTCGACGTAGGCCGCTTTGACGTGGCGTCGCTTTCGGACTCGTGTCGCTTTCGACATGACATCGCTTTCGACACGACATCGCTTTGACTCGTGTCGCTTTCGACATGGCGTCGCTTTCGGACTTGGCGTCGCTTTCGGACGTGGCGTCGTTTTCGGACTTGGCCGCTTTCTGACTTGGCCGCTTGATCGTGGCGTCGTTTCTGACTTGGTGTCGCTTTCGACACGGGCGCCGCTTTCGACTCGTGTCGCTTTGGACATGGCGTTGTTTTAGACGTGGCGTCGCTTTCTGACTTGTGTCGCTTTCGGACACGGCGTCGTTTCTGACTTGGCGTCGTTTGAGCGTGGCGTCGTTTCGGACTTGGTGTCGCTTTCTGACTTGGCCGCTTTTCTGACGTGGCGTCGTTTTCGGACGTGGAGTCGTTTTGGACGAAGGCCGCTTTGACGCGTGGCGTCTTTCTGACTTGGTGTCGCTTTCGACACGGCGTCGCTTTGGACTCGTGTCGCTTTGACATGGCGTCGCTTTGACTTGGCCGCTTCGACGTGGCGTCGCTTTGACTTGTTGCCGCTCCCAGAGAATAAATGTTCCTTCAAGCTAAACTTGAGAAAAAGTTAGTGTATACCTGTTAAAACAGAATGATAAATATATGAGAAATGTGATTATGTGAGTAGGGATGTCGTCCCTGACATGCCATATGATGTGAATGCTGAGATGTTGTAATGATGTCTTTGTTGTGCGTTTGTGCACTGCATGGATTGCAATTTGACTCTAGGCCCGAGCTGATGCGCTAGACTTTGTTGTGGGATTTGATTGTTGATGTCTGTCTGCTTCTGCTAACATGAAGAACTTGCGCTCAAAGAAAATTTGTGAGTTTAAGGGGGGGTGGTTGATTCGCATTGACTTTGTAGTTTTGATTCTTGATGCTCGGACGTCTGCCTTGTTTGGACTCACAATCCCTGCCTGGTTTCCTACCTTGTCCCAGTTTTGAATGTGCGAATGGCGTTTGGCCTAAAAGTGGGTGTGTATTCTCGTTGTTTTCAAAACAAAGGGAAAGTTTCCTAATGGTGTGACCGAAGCCGATTTAGGCCGCCTACGTATCCTCATGAGGGAATCAGGTCATGACGTAGTTCATAACAAATAAAGGGAATTTGTGATTTTTACTAAAAGTGGGACCGAAGCCGAGACGGCCGCCTACGTATCCCGCCGAGGGAATCATTTCAAACGTAGTTCAAAACAAATAAAGGGAATTTGTGATTTTTACTAAAAGTGGGACCGAAGCCGAGACGGCCGCCTACGTATCCCGCCGAGGGAATCAGGTCAAACGTAGTTCAAAACAAATAAAGGGAATTTGTGATTTTTACTAAAAGTGGGACCGAAGCCGAGACGGCCGCCTACGTATCCCGCCGAGGGAATCAGGTCAAACGTAGTTCAAAAAATATAAAGGGTAAAATATATTAAACTAACTATTTCCGGACTCGGCGGGCCAGGGCAGGGGTACGAGTCCTAAGTTGTTTTGTTCTGGTGCCTCTGGATTAGTCATTTGTTGGATGATTGTGCTTCTACCAGTCAACGCGAATCAACCTTTTGGGGGATAAGCTAGGCAAAAAATAATCCTTTAACAAATGAAGCAAACCAAGTTAGTATAATATGCAAGAAGTTGCAGGCAACATATAATAATAAGCAAATTGCAAATCAAATGCGTGTTCTAACATGTTTGGGACCTCTTTATGCCAGAGGTAGGCCTAAACGTCACATATGCGAGGTTATGATGGATTTATCCAAGTCGTCCAACTGTAATGCTTCTGTTGGAAATGGCGACCAAATGACGGTGCACTTTTTCCAATTTCGGCATGTCATGTTTAGGCTTGGATTTGTCTATCATTGTCACGCTACACACATTATGCTAATGGTCGTTGGGTTGAGAAACCCGTTGACAAGTTTGGTGTCTTCCTAATTGTGGTGTCAATGCCAAGGATTGTCCCACCTAGGGTAAATGCATGCATGACTTAATATAAAAAGGTGGTATAGCTCTATCTTAAGTTTTCTAAGATTTTGGCTTACTGGACGCAAGGTTCCCGAGTGGACTACTCGAGCGAGAAGGCTACGCGGCCACCGGTTGGACCGGATTCTCCGCGTCTATTACCAACTCTCCTAAATTTGGGTTTTGAAGAACGAATTTTGCTGATGCACCAAGCGCACCTCGCGTGTAGTGTGTGATAGTGTTAATTTTCCAGAATGGAGGAAATATGAGCGGAATGTCAGTTTAAGGAAAGCGGTAACAAATAGCAGTTAAGATAATATGCAAATATTTATATGTAAAGTAGAATAATTTAGACAAAACATAAAAGCAAATGAATGTAAAACACAGAAGAAGCAATTTAAAGCAGATAAGAAAAATAAAGCACAATAATTAACCTATATTTGTTATGGTTAAGAACCTAAATTTCCCCAGCGGAGTCGCCATGTTGTGACACCCTATTTTCAACCGTAGTCGGAAACGGGATTACTGCTACGCATGGTTGGATTCGTAAATGCATTTTTAAAGGAGTCGCCACCTAATTATTATAGTGAATTAGGACACTGAAAATGTAGCATAAAATACTACAAATGATCTCCATTTTTAAAGGTCTGTGAAACTATGTGAGATTCTAGGTAAGGGTTCTTCATTATCCTAAAGGGAAGGGGTTAGGCATCCTAAAGGATCCGCTAACTTGCGGTTGTCCAGTCAAACTTAGGTTAGTTATTGTGCTAACGTGTAATCCTTTATAAATGTTAAATAAAAGACGTTGCAAGTTTTTAATAACAAAAGACACATTCTTGACAACATGAAAGAGTTGTAAAACTTGTTTATAAAAATACATGTATAGGTAAAAATAAATGTATTTGTAAAATACTTATGTTTTGGCAATTGAAAGTAAAGAGAAAAAACAATTTTATTTATAATACCAAGAGATGATTTTTTTTGTGAAAGTTTATTTTTTAGCAAATTAAGTAAAAGTAAAACCTTATTTTTTCCTATGATTAATCATACAAATAAAAGGTGACCAAATTGTTTTGAAAGCTTAGACATGTATAACGAGCCTAAAATAATCTAGCGTTGGGTTTCCGATTTTATAACTACCCCCTTTTTTATTGTTAATCTAGGTCTAACTATTCTAAGCATTTCAATAATTATACAGGGTTACATAGTACAATGAGAAGAAAATGAAAGACGGAATTTAAAGGAGTAATGATAAAAGAATGACTGGAGCGGATGATGTTGTCATCCGGCTCATTTTGGTTTAGGAGTTCCGAAGCCGGGAATGCAAGGTAGACATGGATGTGAATCTTCGTTTTTCGTCGTAGTTGCATTGAGTCTCATAACGAAACTCTTCGTCGCTCCCGATGCATGTCTTCTCCGGGCAGCGAACCGAGGCGTGTTTCGACTCGTCGATTCCGCTTGAAGGTAATTTTATACTATGCGATTGAAGGGGAATATGAGCTTGAATATTTTTATGACTTTTTCGAGTCGGGGTTGAGAGTAAAGGAAGATTTTTCTTTTGGGTTTTGTTCTTGGTCTTTTCAGGACTGATTTTCGACTTTTTTGCCCTAAAAAAAAAATCCGGGGGCCTTAAACACAAACTCGAGGGCTGTATTTATAGCAACAAATTTAGGGGTTTCAATTTGAAATTCAAATTGGAAAGAAAAGAGGGAAAACTCTGAGATTAGAGTTGTTTGGACAGAGGTATGGGTTCAATCCTTTGGGTCGAAACTTAAACGAACTTGAATCGGTGTTTTATCCACTGAATCGAAGGGAGAAGAGCCTGATTCAGTGGATCAAACCATTTTCGCGGTTCAGAGGGCTCAGAAAAAGGGAAACTGGATGGGTGATGGGAGGTGATGGGTAAAGTCTGATGCGGCGATGTCAGGGGTGAAGGGATGGGCGACTGGTGGCGTCGGCGACGTGGATTATCCGGCGGGTAAAGAGTGGTGTTGGTGTATATCGATCGAATTTTCGGGGATTTTGGGTAAAGGGGCGTTCTGGTTTGATTTGAGTTTGCTGGTTGTGAAGGGATTGTTTGGTTTAATCGATTTAGTTTGGGTTGAAGAAATGAGGTTTGGGGCGGGTCATAAGAGAATCGGGCCGAGATTGGGCTCGAGGAAAGGTATAGGGGCCTGGGGAGTTGGCTGGGTAGTTATTAGGTGGGCTGGGTAGTTATTTAGGGAATGAGAATTGGGTAGAAAATTAGGTGTTTTATTGTTGGGAGATTAATAGATAATTAGTCCAAATCTCCCAATTAAATAAAATATGCTTCCTTCAACTTAATTAATTTAAAAAATGCACACGCATAAAATACGATAAAGATTTAATATATGTATTTAATTTTGAATATAATATTCATAAAAATGATTAATTTAGTAATTGAAGAACATATTAAAGAGAAAATCGATAATCAATACTGACGACGAGATATTAAAATTGTTTTGCTTATATTTTAATTATAAAAAATGTAATACTCGATATTGTAAAATTATGCGATAATTAGTGAAGAATATTAAAACTACTTATTTTTTGACGATTTTCAAGACTGAGAAGCATAGTAAAATTAATTGGAGATAAAAGGACGATCTAAATGAAATGTTCAGTAAAGATGGGACAAAATTGGGTGTCAACAATCATAATTTGACGTTGGCCAAGAGAGCTACTTTATGATATTTGGAACCGTTGGTAGACTAATATACGTCAATTTTACTAGACATGAGTTATCGTATTGTGTGCCTTCTGTACCAATTTATGCATCAACCAAATGAAGCACACTGGAACGCGACTCTCCGTGTGGTGCGGTACTTGAAGAATAAACCAGGAAAATGCATTGTGATGAAAAATAATTGTGATCTCCAGTTGTACGGATAGTGTGATTCGGACTGGGCCGGATATTCGTTGACTCAAAAATCACTTACCGATTGGTTTCTATCCCTCAAGAATTCACCTGTATCATGGAAAATCAACAAGCAACACATCGTATCTCGTCTCGTCAACAGAGGCAGAATATTAGTCAATGGCAATGACTGTCTGTGAGTTGAAATGGGTAAAGGAAATTTTACATAGTTTGGGTGTTGAACATAAATCTCTGGTGAAAATATATTGTGATAGTCAAGCAATATTGTATATTATGCGAAATTCGGTGTTTCATAAACGGACTAAACACTCGACTGCCACTATGTCCAGGACGCACTACAATCCAGAATAATACTTCTCAATCATGTGTCAACCCGTGAGCAATTGACCGATGTGTTTACAAAGACTTTGGACAAATCGCAACATGAATATTTAGTTGACAAGTTGGGCATTCGGGACCATCGTGCTCCAACTTGAGGAGGGTACTAAAATAAATTAGGTCTTATTTATGATAATATAAGATTTGATAATTATGGTAATATAGAATTTGTAGTCCTATTAGAATATAGTTACCCTTTACCCTATTAAATTAAGAAAATGAGGATCATACCTCTATATAAGGAGGTCATTATGATGAATGAAAACTAGAAATAAATTTACCATTATTCTTGTCTCTCTAAATTTTTAACCCTATCTCAATTTTATCATATAACAATAGAAATAGTGTAATTTTTTCCGGATAGATGCTACTCTCTCTATTCTCTCGCATTACAAAGTAAAATGATCATTGAAAGAAATTGAAGTGTCAATTTCATTTGTTGTGACGAGGACTACTAGAGATTTACTTCTCACTAGGGGTGAACAATGTGTCGGGGCGGGGGCAGGCCGAGGCGGGACGGGGGAAGGGTCGGGACCGGGGCTCTGGCGGGATTAGCGGGACAGGCAAATGTCCCGTCCCGTCCCACATCCTGCCAGAACAGGGGACCGATGATGGGAGGACGGGGCGGGGTCGGGTCGGTAGGGTGATTTCAGTTTTTTTAGACACTTAATTTAAAATATATATAAAATAATTGAACAAGATAATATAATAAAACATCCTAAGACTATTTTTGTGCCTCTTATATTATTTAATAGAAATATGATTTTTTTGTAATACAATTTCAAAATTGCAACTTTGTGGTGTTGTTCAAAAGTTGCAAATCACATAGTAAAATTGCAATTAAAAAAATTACATTGTTAACCATATTTTTTTTAATTTTCTTATAATGTCTTGAGGATCTTCGGTTGGAATTGGAAGTTATTGGTCAAATTGTTCGACGTCGCTTCATGTTCCATCAGATAAAATTTCGTTGTAGTTGTAGTCTTCTTCTTCGTTGATCTCCGGTTGACCACACCTTCCACACTCCGCTCGAATTCAATCTCTGAATAAAACTGCAATCTCCAACGTGTCTCCCGCCAATGAATGTCTGTGCTCTCATATTTGAAATCTTCCCGCAAAAAAAGATGATTTCAGACGCCGTTGATGACGCTTGAATGTTCAACACGTCCCAAGCCATCTTTGCTAGTGTCAGAAATGTCTTCTCATTGTCCCTCCAGTATTTTAGCAGGTCTTTATGTCCTTCATCATTGACAATATTCGTACGGTACAACACCCTGCAAAATATAAACATCAAATTCGCTAACTTGTGAAGAAGTTGAACCACTAAACATTTTATTTTTAAGGCTTTGAATACTAGCAGCAGAAACCATATATTTGTATAAGGTTGCAACGAAGTAGTAGAAGATGGTACAGAAGCCGGTTGATTATTTGCTCTTTGTTGTTGGTAATACATGTATACTTTTTTTGCATTCAGTGTGTATGTTAGACGTAACTTCTTCTTTAGTTAGTTCTTCATTTGGACTTAGAGGTGGAAGTACTGTTATACAATCATAAATCGTTTCAACAAGTGTTTTACAACTGTCTGTAACACCCCATTTAAAACCGAAGTCGAAACGGGAGTGCCACGTATGGTTGATTCCTAGAATGTATTTAAAGGAGTCGCCACCTAATTATTATAGTGAATTAGGACACTTGATTTATTGCAATAAAAAATACTGCAATTAATCTCCATTTAAAGGTCTGCGAAAGCTATGTGAGATTCCGGGTAAGGGTTCTTTATTATCCTAAAGGGAAGGGGTTAGGCACCCTATAGGATCCGCTAACTTGCGGTTATCCGTTCAAACCTAGGCTAATTATATATTGGCTTTTATTCTATCTATTCTAAGCATTTTTACAATTAAAATAAAATGCAATACAAAATAATAAATTTAAAATTAAATGCGACACGAGATAAAAATTCGGGACATCTTTAGCCCTTTTTAGGCCTTCTGCACAAGATGATCTCCGGGTACCTGCATAGACACTTAGTAAAAGTGTTAGTAATAAAATAAACAATTTTTAAAGTAATTACAATAATTAATAAGTAAAGCCAAAAATAAATCCGTCTTTGTACATGGAAGGCCTTGGAAATCAGACGGAGATTCCTTCATCGGCCAATATTGCTAAAAATAATAAAATAAATAAAACCTTCGGATCCGCGCCAAAACAGTAATAGCTTTAAACACGGAGGGCTCAGATATGTAAAAAATATAAAGTGGGACAGCCTAAACAAGTGCGGCTGCGAGCGTTCGCCTTGCCAGCGCATGTTGGTTATCCGGTGTAAGTGGAAGAAATCATCCTTGCCCAGAAAGCTTCATTTATTTTATTTTTCCGTCTTTGCAACTGTGGAGGCCTCAAAAATCGACGGATAACTTTTTCATTGGCCAATGTAGTATCATGTTCAAATCAGTCAATACCACAGTGTAGTATCTTGTTCAACCAGTTTAATAAAAGATAAAAGGGCAAAATAGTAAAAATCAGTAGCATTTGTCCTTAACCAGTTTAAAATGAATCAAAGAGCCAAATTGTTCCAAATCGGTCCGAAACGGCCAAAATCGATGAGCAAAGAACAACATGGCGTAAATCACCGAAGAAATGGCCAAACAATAGCAACGACCAGTTAACAAATCAATTTGAACGCAACAAGAACAACCAACAAATATAGAAAAATCGTAAAATCACTCCGTTCCAAAGGTCGGAGTCTTAAAACTCGAGCAAGGCGATCAAAAATCGAGGAGTAAAAGCGATCCAACGATCGATAATATAATAGCCAACAAAATCAAATCGGTCAACAACAAGAATAACGTAACCAACATTCACGGAGTTTTGTTAAAACACCGCGACATTAAATAATAAATCAGCCCAAAAGAGATACAAACGGTGATATTGTCGGAGTTAACAACACGAAAAGCGTGAGCGTGGCTTCCACGGCGAGTCGCGGGCGCGCCGCCCGCAGCGATGAGGTGTTGGTGAGAGGATGAGGATTCGGCGGAAATGATGGTGAGAGCGGTGGGGCTGCGAGTGTTGCTAGGGGTTCGCCGGTTCGCGACGGGAAGCGATGGGTTGCGGTGGTTCGAGAGAAGCGGCGGCGGAAATGATGGTGAGGCGGTGAGGCTGAGGTAGAAAGTGTTCGCCGGCGGCTAGGGTTAACAGGGGGCTCGCCGGAGCTGGCGGCGGCGATGGTGTATGTGTGTGTGAACAGTGGGTAGGGTTAACAGGGGGGTTCGTCGGCGTTGTGGTGGTTTGAGAGTTCGCCGGAGTTTTTAGAACTCCGGCGAGGGGCGGCGAAGAAGGAGAGAGAGTGAGGGTGACAGTGGGTGTGTCGGCTGGACGGGTTTTGTGGGGGCTTATGGGTAGTTCGCCGGAGATAGAACTCCGGCGAAGGGCGGCAGCGACGAGTAAAGGGTGAGGTGAGAGGCGATCTTGTGAAATTGGTGGGGTTAATGAAATGGGGGGGAAAATGTTTTGTTTTATAGGGTAGGATTAGGGTTAGGTATTGGGGGGAAAATGAAAAGTGGGGTATTGTTTTTGGGGGGGGGGGGGGAAATGAAAAGTGGAGTTTAAAATTTAGGGGGGAAAATAAAAGAGTGTTTTTGGGTGATATTAAAAATAGTGTTGGCTTGGACTGATTCAAATTGCGTCTTGGACTGGACTGGTTTGACAAAATGCGAGGCTGGTTAATTATTTAAAGAAAAAAATTATTTAAAAGATGCAAAATTATTAAAATGCAAATGCAATATTTAAGACACGTTTAATGTCTGATTAAAAGTAAAAATGCGGTGCCGATTAATTATTTAAAAAGATGCGAATATTATTAAAATAAAAATGACGCTATAACAATAATAAAAACATAATATTAACAACGACATAATGCTTAATTTACAAATAAAAGATGCAATGCCATTTTTGTGAAAAAATAAACATAGAATATTATGTAAAAATATGCAAAATAACGATAAAAATGAGGTGTGCTAAAATACTTAAAATTGTACGAAAAATATACAAAAACGGGTCAAAATTGACTGTCAACACTGTCTACTTTAATATTCGAATTTAATACAACACCAATAATATAAATAGTGGGAATATGAAAAAAAAAAAAATTTAAACATTTTTTCAATAGATGCCTTATAAGTTTGTTTTTTCATATATTCATTAAGTAACAAAAATATTATAACTATATAAAATAACATAGTTGAAATAGTAGGATAATAAATACCAGATTTTTTTTAGTAGCTTGAAAAAATTTCTCCAAAAATTCAATAAGTTCTAAAAAAAAATTCAATCATTATCTTCAAGCATATCCCTTGGATTTTTATTAGGGGTGTTAAGTAATAAAGTTATAAATTTTCTATAATCGTAATTCGTAAGCTAGTTGTTCATATAGATAATTTCACCTAGTCGCTACTTCTTCAGAATTTTTTCTATAAGGTTATCCATAATCGTGACAAGTTTTTTTATACTCTTTGCGTCTTTGTATTTTATTACTTTTAAAAATAAAGTTTATAACAAATTGTAATTTATCAAGAATGTTTTCAAAAAGTTTTAGACTATCCTTTACAACTAAGTTATAAATATGACACACACATCTTATATGAAAATGATAAGAAAAAGATGGAGTTAATCAAACTTTTAAAAGTCTTATTCCATAATTATTAGAAGTAGCATTATCTAATGTAATAATAATAATAATTTTATCAATTATTCCATAATAATCACAAATTTCATGAATATTTTGTACAATAAAAGTCCAGTGTGTCTATCATCAATATCTCTATATGTTAAAATAAATTTTTGCATAGACCAATTATGATCTATCCAATGACATGTTATTGTTAACACTCAAAAATAATTTAATTGTTTAGCCGAAATTCAGTGACAACCGAACTATTCTGGAGCCGAATTTACTCTTAGCCCCCGACTACAAGAACTTCATCGGCTACTAAGACATCTTAGCTGAAGTCGTTAGTTAGAGGTACGACTGAGATCCACTCAGATGCAGACACCTCAACGATCAAGTCAAAAGGGTTTCTAGACCCCTAAAAGCGGTAACGGCCAACAACAACTGAAAGCAAGGGCCATTACCCGAGTACGAGGAGTAGAGGGAGAGAAAATCGGCATCACCTCCCCCATGGTCAGCCATTGAACTTAATGGGTTACTTGATGGCTGACATGAGTCGAGGCCCCACACAACAAAAATTAAAATCAGCTGCATGAAATTTTTATGATAGGATTACTAGAAGAAGTAATCATCGGGACTAGGAATAGGATTACTAGAAGAAGTAGTCTTACCATTGTTACCCCTACTAGAAGAAACACAATTCCATACGTCCATCATTCCATTATAATTATGCAAATAAATAATTAAAGTAAATGAAATTAAGTGCGATAATTAAAATTAAGTAACAATAATAATTTAAAGAAGGAACGAAGGTACCAAACGCCGACGTAACGTCGACGTGTAATCGAGGTTGAAGATTGAAACTTTACTCGATGAATTATCCTCAAGCTAGTTGTCAACTTCACTTCCAATTTTTGAACTTTGATATAAATGAGCAAAAAAAATATAATATTTAGTAGGCAATGTAGAATTGTAGAGATTAGAGAGATAGTAGAAAGATTTGTGAGAAAAATAAAAAGAAAAATGAGGTATTTATAATTGAAAATAGGGTTAAAATATAAATATACTAACTTAGGGGTTAAAAATAAATATTAAGGGGGTATGGGGTTTATGAGGGAGGGGGGGGGGGGGGGAATGTCCGTTATAGCCGTTGCACAACGACCAAAATAAAAAATTGGCTATTATTGCAACTACTATTTTTACAAAGGGTGAGGGGTCGAGTTGGGGCGGGTCCTATCGGGATCGGGAAGGGCGGGACGAGCCCAGGTCCTGTCCCGAGTTCGAACCCCGACACCAATTTTTTTTTGGGAATCGAGGCGGGTCGGGATCGGGCCGACCCGGCCCACCGGCCAACCTTCTCACCAAGTTCCCAATCGGACGGCAATTGTTGTATCCACGTCACTGCATCCAGCTCCTCATGATTTTCAATTTTAACTGGCAAAAATAGAAAATTAAACTTCTATACACGAATTAGTGTGCAATTCTATTACACTACAACGTCATTTGAAAACTAAATTACACGCAATTTTGCACAATAAGTGAAATTATTAATCTGAACCAATAACAATAACTACACTTCAGTTCCAAGTTAGATAAAATTTGCATCGAAAGTATAAAATAATTATCTGAAGCCCTAGACCAGTTGGTCTTGAAGGCAGAGGGTATCCTCATTGGGTGGTGTGGGAGAGCTTGGTCACAAGTTCGAAACCCCAGGGTAACGCCTGGTCTGCCTTCGCCTCTTGGGGGGAGTCTGTCACACCTGGCTTGCCAAGTGTGGTTTAAGCGGGCGGCGTGGTTTGCGGTATTGCGTCGATCCGAATTTACATGTCTTCGAAGAAGCGTGAGTGCGGCTTTCGCCGTCAACAAAAAAAGAAAGAAAAGAAAGTATAAAACAATTGTTACGTCGTGTGAATATATGTGAAAGGGGATTACCCAGACAAAATAAAATATACTTACATGTACGCGTTTATAAAATTCGCCCCTTAAAAAATTACACAATGACATATTACAGTTATATAATGTGTATATTTTCATAATACAACGTGTGAATACTGAATATTTTATAAATACTGTGTAAATAGATATGAAGTGTAATATTTTTAGATAAATATTTTCGCATAATTCATTTGGCCACCTAATATACCAATATCCCAAGTTAAATCCAAAAAGAAGGTAGAAAAAGAAAGCACAACTTTTTATTGGACCCAATAGGTCACGATAATAGAAGCTAGATGCTAAAAATGAAAACAAATAAAATGTAAGGTTTCATTGGAGCCCCCCCAGTAAGATGGGAGGCCTACTGCTCACCTGAGATTCAAATTGTGATCCCCACAAACCGTGACAAGAAAGACTATACCTTAAATTTCACCCAAAAAACAGAAAAACGAAATGAAATAAAAATGGGATAATTACACTTTTGATCCCCCAATTATTGATATATTCTAATTGAGTCCTTCTAATATTTGATTAAACACATTTAATTTTTAATTAACTAAAATATGTGTTTTCTTGACTGCAAGACCCACCTGTCGAGAAGGGACAAAAGTCGGCCTTAGTGATCCGATGGTACCGAGTGGAAGGTTCGTCGCTTGACAGATAAAAGCTATTCTAGAGATGACAAGTTGATCTTTCCCAAGAGCTCACATCGACGGGAATGTTTGGCACCTCGATGTCGGCTCTTCGCCACCTGGGGCAGTAGTATGTTTCAAGGGTTGGGTTGTTCGCTCATTAAAGCGGTACGAAAATTGGGTTCAGAACATCGTGAGACAGTTTGAGTTGGTTCACACTACAACAAAACGCCTCAAAGAGGGCGATTTTTTTAAACCAAAAATGGCGACTTTTTAATGCCCTATTAGTTATTACCAAAAAGAGCGACTTCTAGTCGCCCTTTTTAATTTAACCAAAAGGGGCGACTCTACAGTCGCCCTTTTTCGATATCGATCAAAAAGGGCTACTACCGTCGCCCTCTTTGAGTACAACAAAAAATGGGATTAAATAACTTTTATTTCGATGTTAAAATTTATCTATCATATTTTATTAAAAAAATCAAATTACTACAAAAGTTGAATATTCCCCACTCAGTTAAAGCTTAAATAACACAAAATAAAAGACATTTATCATTGGTATAATTCTCAAAACACATAATATATACTTTAGTGAAAAAAATTCACTCTATTTTTAAACAAAAAAAAGGCGACTACAGTCGCCCTTGTTGGATATCGATAAAAAAGGGCGACTACGATGTCATTGAATATCGATCAAAAGGCGACTCTGATCGCTTCTGATATCTACCAAAAAGGGCGACTACTCGCCCTTGTTGGATATCGATAAAAAAGGGTGGATATCGATAAAAAAGGGCGACTACAGTCGCCCTCTTTGAGTACAACAAAAAATGGGATTAAATAACTTTTATTTGTTACTTCAATTATTGATTAATAATTACATGTCTTCTTAGAGTAGTAAAAGTTGAATTGAAATATGAAATTAATGTTTTTTTATTTTTCAAAGTGACAAATATTATAGACCAAATTTGAGATAAATTTATTTAGAGATTAATCCGGAATTAATTATTTCTTATCTCTCACACCAAACGACTCCTACAAATTCTTTAAATGTCTTTCTTAACTATCACATTCTTTGACTCATATCAACGTTATAAGAATTTCATTAATGTCTTATAAAATAGTACGATCGATTTTGTATTTCTATTTAAGTTTATTTAACAAAAAGAGGTCGAATTTCATCTATGTTGTATAAATAAATATGTATTTTTCTTACTTTTGAAATTTTAATTTATTTCTAAACTTTTATTCCACTGCCCATAAATGTGTTAAATATATTATTTGACAAACTATTAATATTAATTGATATTTTTAATCTTTAAAAGTAGATTTCAAATTGAACAAAAATTATAATTTTTAGATCAAGAAGGGCGATTTTATCAAGTCTCCCCTTTTGTAAAGCCAAATAGGGCGACCAAACTCGCCCTTTTTGATATATCTCAAAAAAGGCGAGTTCACTCGCCCTATTTGGCCTTAGCAAATGAGGCGACGTGAGAAAATCACCCTTCTTGATATAAGAATTATAATTTTGTTCAATTTGAAATCTACTTTTAAAGATTAAAAATTTCATACGTGATTAATTCTCTTTTTAACTCAAAGTCTCGGAATCCGATCCAAAATATTCGGATTCGAATCCGATCCGAAATTATCCAAAAATTACGAATATCCAATTTTTTGGATATTCCAAAATATTCGGATCTGAATCCGATCCTAAATTATCAAAAAATTACAAATATCTGATTTTTTGGATATCCGAAATATTCAGATTCGAATCCGATCCGAAATTATCTAAAAATAATGAATATCCGATTTTGGATATCTGAAATATTCGGATCCGAATCCGATCCGAAATTATCCAAAAATTACGAATATCCGATTTTTTGGATATCCAAAATATTCGGATCCGAATCCGATCCGAAAATTACGAATATCCATTTTTTTGGATATCTAAAATATTCGGATTCGAATCCAAAGGATTTATGATTATGAGGAGTATAAATATAACAAGTATTGATGGTTGGTATAGTGGTAGAATTACAATTCCACAGAGGATGCCCAGGTTCGATTCTTGGCATGAGGTTGTATTTGTGGTGATTAATGTTGCATAACTAGTGGTCTAGTGGTAGAATAGTATAGTGTCACAGTTCAGACCAGGATTCGAATCTCAGTTGGTGCATCTAATTTTTTCTCTTTTTTGAACCATCCTTTTTGATGAACCTCAAAAAGGGCGATTGTAGTCGCCCTATTTGGTCCTTACCAAAGAGTTGTCGCCCTTTTTAAGATTCATCAAAAAGAGCGATTGTTGTCGCCCCCTTTGGTAATCTCAAAAAGGGCGACTGTAGTCGCCTTTCTGATATCCACCAAAAAGTGCGACTACAGTCGCCCTTGTTGGATATCGATAAAAAATGGTGGATATCGATAAAAAAGGGCGACTCTCTTGAAATCTTTTCGCGCCATCATGACTTTCTCTAGCGAAACTCCTTAATAAAATGTTAGAAAATGAATAATAAATGCTAAAGTGTTTTAAAAAAAGCTAAAAATATTAAGAGGTGCTAAAAGGTATTAAATGCTAGAAGGTTGCTAAAGGGTTCGCGGAGTCGCCACCTAATTATTTTGGGTGAATTAGGACACCTAAATGTAAACTAGTTTAAAGTAAACATTAACTCCATTTTAATGGTCTGCTAAACTTTAATGAGATTCTGGTTAAGGGTTCTTTATTATCCTAAAGGGAAGGGGTTAGGCACCCTAAAGGATCCGCTAACTTGCGATTGTCCGTTCAAACCTAGGGTTAATTATTATTGCTAAGAATGCGTGTTTTGAAAAATATAAAGGATGCTTCAGAAAATGTTTTATAAAAGGAGGCATGTTGATAAGAAATTTGTAAGACTAATACTATAAAAATAAAGTTTTAAAGTGTGCATTTATATTGTTCCTAGATATATGCAATGTTGATTTATGATCAAAGATATGCCTTTGAAATCAAATATATATGATGTAGTGCAAAAGGTGATTATTTTATAATTTTATGATAAGAAGGCTATTCAACATAAATTTTTTATATTATGGTAATAAAAGAGCTTATGAGGAAATCAATTTATTTTATCATGAATTTTATAAGAAGTAACACGTTAGTTGTGAGTTAGATTATTTAGTAAAGTTTAGACATGCATGACAAGCCCTTACAATAAGTAATTTAAAGGTGCATTTCTGATTTTTAAAACTACCCGCCCAATTTATTTATTCCAGGACTAATTGTTCTATGTCTCCTATTAATTACAAAGTTAGCTAATTAAATTTCAACAAATAAACAAACAAATATATATAAGACGTAAGAGATTAAGAGGCCAAAAGGATGCTTTTAGGGGGGTGACAATGTCGTCTCGTCCCCCTTTTTGTTTGAGAATTCTGAGGCGGAATGCGGTGGACACAGATGCGGGTCTTCGTTTGTTGCAGCTTGTGATGAGTCTCGCCATGAGACTCTTCGTTAGCTCCGATGTATGCCATTCAAAAGAAAAGAAGATAAGGATTAGTATATATCCTAATTACTTGAATCATAAAAATCTGTACACACATAATCTATATTTGTACGTAATCAGCACATAAAAATGTGTAAATCAGTGAATAGAATGACGCAGCTGCTGCAACAATCAGCAAACAGTGGGTTATGGGTGCACGCAGCAGGCAAACAAAGATTCAACAGGCCAATTCTAAACCATTTATCATTTTAGGCAGAAATGAAAGGATATGATCGACCCTAGGCAGCAGGCCTTTGGGTATGAACAGTAATCAGCAGGGAGATTTTCCTTCTTTTTCTTGTAGACATGTTTAGACTGAATGTATATAGTCAATAGGTACACTTTTAAGCAGGGTACAACACATCAGATTGGTAGTGGCACCACATTAGAAAACAGTCCACACAGGATATGAAACAAATGAGTCTTATAATTCCAATAGACAACCTCAAAGTAAAGAGTAGACCCAACAGCATTCTGGCATATCAACACATCACATCTATACTTTAATTGAACAAATCAGGCCAGCGGTGGGAAAACAAACACATCAGAGAGATCATGTGGGGATAGAAGCTAATTTAAGTTTCAGGACATGTCGGACACCAATCAACAAACAGGACAATTGCTATTTTTTCTTTAGCCTCTTTTACATCCCATCAATATTAAATTGTGTGAGTTACAACTCAATATCATAGATATTCAATTCAAACAAATAAAGACACAGTCATTACAACTCAGACTAAGGCCATATCAATAACACCCTGACTAAGCAAAACACAAATCCAGCTGCAGAAACAGGACCAAACTTGAAACTATATTCAAGCTAAAGTCACCAACATGTATATTGAAGCATTACCATGGCTTATTGATACAATTATTCATTCTCCCGTGATTCTTAAGAGTTTAACAGTTATGGAGCTTAGGATGCCTATGCAAACAGATCACTTTAGCTAGGGGGAAATCCCTTAAGAGGGAATAACATGGGCATAGAAATCAGTTATGATTAAATCGATTATGGCAAATGCACACAAAAAAAAAGAAAAAAAAGAAGAAGAAAGCAAGGCAACATCACCACTGTAACATGTCAATAACTATAATAGAAAAACAGGTATGCCTAACATGGGGGAGTTCAGAAAATAAGGGATAATAGACAGGATATTAACACATTCCAGCTTCCAATACAGTGAACTTAGATTGAATAGTAAGCAAGTTTTAACTATTTCATGGAAAGTCAACAACACATTATAACATAAGTAACATTGAATAACCTTGAAGACTGTCCTAACCACAACTTATCTTCTAACAAATTCGAGTTACAAGCCCAGGCGAGACAAACGCATGTGAAGCGATCGGCTACAGATTTTAACTTCGATATTAATATCTTTTAAGCACAAGCAAAGCAGAGAGAAGGGTTTCTAATATCCAATAAACCACATAACTGGACCAATCCATGCGGATACCCGATAAATGCCAAACACTGGTCTAATCGTATTAAAACACAATCGCCAATGACGATTAACTAACAGATTCTGCGATTAATTTCGGGAGCATGGCATACGTCGGCGTCAACTCGATACATAATCGATGCGTGTTTGAGAAGTCGAAACACATTACGCATATAAGTGTCTATACGAAATCTAGGACTGAAAGGGTGATGATTTTACCTTCTCCGGGCAGCGGACCGAGGCAGCGTATCAAGTCGTCGGTTCACTCGACGGGTTATTGCGATGCGATTGGAAGCGATGCGGTTTATGGTTGATTCTAGACTATTATTGAAGAAAGGTTTTGGATTTGTGCTTTGGATTCCTGATTTTGTTGGTGAGAACCCTCATTGCTGGATTTTCGACTGATTCCAGGACTTAGTCGCTGCTGCCCCTTCTTCCGTCTTGTATGTCTAATGGTGGCACATTAGTCAAAAGGAGAGTGCGGATTCTTTGTCCACTCTTGCTCTCTCGCCTGTGCTCTTTGAATGAGCTTTACTGTGCTCCCCCCCTGCTGTGCTCTTCGAATGTACTTTATATAGCCATGGTTCGGGTTCCCCATTAGGTAAACCTTGATACGATTTGGACTGATATGCCTATGATTTTGGTAAGATTCGCGCTGATTCTATGAGATACGATTCTTTTTCTGATCTTGTAAGCTTATGGTAAGTTATATCTTTCTGAGGCTGGGTGTGCATGGGTAAGGAAGGTAGGGGAAGTCGCCGGATTTCCACCCTGAAAATCCGGCGAGATTCGCGGCTAAAGTGCAGAGGAGTGTGCGGCAGACTAGGGTTAGGTTTTCGTTTTCTTCTTTTAGCTCTGGACGATGGGGAAGCGAAGGTATAGGAAAAATGAAATTTCTTTGAAATTTGAGAAAGATGAGGGGCTGATAAGGGGAAAATAAAGGGGTGTTTGGGCCGCGGGAGCTGGGCCTGCGATGTGGGTTGGTTTAGGTTAGTTTTAATTATTAGGTATTTAATTAGTGGTAAGTTATTTTAATTAGGGGTAAAGTTTTAAGTGTATTATTAATTAATTTAGATGTATTATTTAATTAGTGGTAGATTAAATTATTGTGATTAAATTATCTAGGTGCTTTATTAATCTAATTGTTATAAATGCGGACGTGCTATTTAATTAGTGCTTAATATTTTAGAATGCGGCGCTATTTATTTAAAATCTTATTTATTGTGCATTATTATTTAAAATAAGTTATGAAATTGCTTTGCGTATTAATAAATGCGACTATGCTACTTGACACGACGTCATTGCTAAATTATTTATTTTATGTATTTATTATTAATTAAGAATTATGACAGGGCTTAAAATTAATAAATGCGGGCGCGAGACTCCAAGTGCTTAGTACTCTACGTAAAATGCGGTGCCATTATTAAATTGCTTATTTATGTCTGTATTTAATGTTTTATCGCTGCATTTTATTATAAAAAATCATAAAAATTATTTTACAAAATTAGTCTAATTTTATAGCTAATGACTGGACGGGAGGGTCAAAATTGGGTGTCAACAAGTACAACAAAAAATGGGATTAAATAACTTTTATTTGTTACTTCAATTATTGATTAATAATTACATTTCTTCTTAGAGTAGTAAAAGTTGAATTGAAATATGAAATTAATGTTTTTTTATTTTTCAAAGTGACAAATATTATAGATCAAATTTGAGATAAATTTATTTAGAGATTAATCCAGAATTAATTATTTCTTATCTCTCACACCAAACGACTCCTACAAATTCTTTAAATGTCTTTCTTAACTATCACATTCTTTGACTCATATCAACGTTATAAGAATTTCATTAATGTCTTGTAAAATAGTACGATCGATTTTGTATTTCTATTTAAGTTTATTTAACAAAAGAGGTCGAATTTCATCTATGTTGTATAAATAAATATGTATTTTTCTTATTTTTGGAAATTTTAATTTATTTCTAAACTTTTATTCCACTGCCCATAATGTGTTGTATATATTATTTGACAAACTATTAATATTAATTGATATTTTTAATCTTTAAAAGTAGATTTCAAATTGAACAAAAATTATAATTCTTAGATCAAGAAGGGGCGATTTTATCAAGTCGCCCCTTTTGTAAGGCCAAATAGGGCGACCAAACTCGTCCTTTTTGATATATCTCAAAAAAGGCGAGTTCACTCGCCCTATTTGGCCTTAGCAAATGGGGCGACTTGAGAAAATCGTCATTTTTTATATAAGAATTATAATTTTTGTTCAATTTGAAATCTACTTTTAAAGATTAAAAATTTCAAACGTGATTAATTCTCTTTTTAACTCAAAGTCTCGGAATCCGATCCGAAATATTCGGATCCGATCCGAAATTATCCAAAAATTACGAATATCAGTTTTTTTGGATATCCGAACTATTCGGATCCGAATCCGATCCTAAATTATCCAAAAATTAGGAATATCCGATTTTTTGAATATCCGAAATATTCGAATCCGAATCCGAAATTATCCAAAAATTACGAATATCCGAAATTATCCAAAAATTACGAATATCCGAATCCGATCCGAAATTATCCAAAAATTACGAATATCCGATTTTTTGGATATCCGAATCCGATCCGAAATTATCCGAAAATTACGAATATCTGATTTTTTGGATATCCGAAATTATCGGATTCGAATCCGATCCGAAATTATCCAAAAATTACGAATATCCGATTTTTTGGATATCCGAAATATTCGGATCCGAATCCGATCCTAAATTATCCAAAAATTACGAATATCTGATTTTTTGGATATCCGAAATATTCAGATCCTAATTCGATCCGAAATTATCCGAAAATTACGAATATCCGATTTTTGGATATCTGAAATATTCGAATCCGATCCGAAATTATCCGAAAATTACAAATATCCAATTTTTTGGATATCCAAAATATTCGGATCCGAATCCGATCCGAAAATTACGAATATCCATTTTTTTGGATATCCAAAATATTCAAATCCAAAGGATTTATGATTATGAGGAGTATAAATATAACAAGTATTGATGACTGATATATTGGTAGAATGACAATTCCACAGAGGATGTCTGGGTTCGATTCTTGGCAGGGGGTTGTATTTGTGGCGATTAATGTTGCATAACTAGTGGTCTAGTGGTAGAATAGTATAGTGTCACAATTCAGACCAGGATTCGAATCCCAGTTGGTGCATCTAATTTTTTCTCTTTTTTGAACCATCCTTTTTGATGAACCTCAAAAAGGGCGATTGTAGTCGCCTTATTTGGTCCTTACCAAAGAGGGCGACAACAGACGCTCTTTTTAAGATTCATCAAAAAGGGCGATTGTTGTCGCCCCCTTTGGTAATCTCAAAAAGGGCGATTGTTGTCGCCCCCTTTGGTAATCTCAAAAAGGGCGATTGTTGTCGCCCCCTTTGGTAATCTCAAAAAGGGCGACTGTTGTCGCCCTTTTTGGCAAGGACCAAATAGGGCGACTACAATTGCCCTATTTGATGAATCTCAAAAAGGTGACTCTAGTTGCCCTCTTTGGTCCTTACCAAAGGGGACGACTTGAAAAATCACCCTTTTTGATCTATGACAACGGACGTAATAAGACGACTTGAAGAAAAATCTTGTTGCAAAAAAAAAAAAAAAAAAAAAAAAAGCAGCTGATATCCCAATTATTCCATTACTACAAAACAAAAATCTTGTTGCAAAAAATGGCACAAAATGGTAACTCAGTTATGACGTTTTTGCTAGCCATAGCCATGGTGACAATTATGATATTTTTCTCATCAGCTGCTATGGCACAAGACATTGCAATGGCTCCAACACCGCCTATGGAAACTGTTTCTGAGGCATTGGTTTGTTTTCTATGGTGTTTGTTTTATTTCATTGAATGGTTCTATGAAGAGATATTATATTGCTGCTGAAGATGTTTGAGTTTGTACTATAATGTTGTTGTGTTGTAGTATATGTGCTTGGATTGTTGTTGTTATTAAAACACTGTATAAATAAGTTGATTGTCTTTAATTCTTCGTTATACTTTTGTAAGTAACGATAATCTTGAAGACATGTGATTTCGCATTTTATTTAACTTTCGTTTGATAAAATAAAAAATCAAGTTGCATGCAATTCTAGAGTTTGATGATTTAATATGGTACGTAATTGAATGTTTGTATGGTAGTCTTTGTTATAATTACATATTGATAAAGTTCAATTTTGTTAAAATAGAGTTGGAATGTGCCTTTTCATACCATCAATGACACATATTTTGCACGTACATCTTTCTCACTTAATCATAATTAATTTAATTATATTTTCATATAGAATTAATATGGGAGACAATCAAAGAATCAGTCTCAACATCAATAAGAGAAAAGAACTGACTGACTGCTGCTGTCTGACTGCTATTCAAGAGAGATTCAATGGCTTGAACTTTTTGCTAGTTTTGAAATATGGACTGAAGATAAGAAGAAGACCAAACAAAATCACTATCAAAGCAAAGGAAAAAAATACCAAAAACAAATCATTTAACCATAATATTTACTTACACGATTTGATACTGTATAAACTACCTATCATATTATAAAGTTTTACCATAAAATGTAATGAGGTAAAAACTTAACAATTTGCATGCTTTTTGTGTAAGTTTGTACACTATTCAAACATCAATACACACTATTCACAAATCTATGCCACCTAACAATGAAAAAAAAGGTTCATTTAAACTAAGAGTGTGTTTGGTGTGGAGCCGTAAAAGGTTTTCTAAATTTTTCATATTTGGTTGTCATAATGTTGTTAGGTGTATTTTGTATGCACCTTTTGTGTCATTTTAGTTAGTATTTCCTCATCGTTCAAATAAGTGTCGTGTTAAGTTGTTTTTCTTCCTTTTGAGTCACATCGGTCCTAAATGGAGAAAATGACAAAAAGAGGAGGAAACGAGCTTGATTTAGATGAATTGCACACTAAAAGGGCCAATGAATGAAGCCTAAAAAGTCCCAAAAATGTAAAAGAAATCAGACGAAATCCAGAGGAGAAATGACGAAAAATCGCAAAAATCGAAAGTGGACGATTTCGGCACCGCGAGGAGAAATGACGAAAAATCGCAAAAATCGAAAGTGGACGATTTCGGCACCGCGGTGCCAGTCAGCAGGACCACGGTGCCCAAACTGTTGCGGTGATTGGCTCAGGACTTTAATCAGCGGTGCCCGGCCAGCGGGGCCATGCGGTGGCGGCGCATTTTCCAGGTCTGGGCGGGTGACACGTTTTCAGGGTCCGCAAGGGAAACTTTCCCCAGCTATAAAACCCTAAAACCCTGCTCATTACCTGGCATATGGGATGTTGGTTTGTATTAATTCTTGACATGACGATGTTTAAGAGTTAAACACTCTATTAGGGCTTTCCTTATGAATCGCTTGAAACTGTTATTCATGAATTAATGCAGTAGTTTGATTTCTTCTTCGCTTGATTAAGATTTAGTCAATATTTGATATGAATGTTTGATAATTAATTGATCACTAGTTATCATAACCTATATGATTTCGAATAAAAAACCGAGAGAAGAGATTTGAATATGCTATAATTGACTAGACATAGGTTAAAATCGCGGACCGAAGTACCCCGATATTTGTGTAGCATTATAGGTTACTGTTCTTAATCCTCCTATGTGGTAAATCCTATCATAGAAATATAGAAGGGTTCTGCACTGGGGTTGAGTGATTATATGTCCTAATCGGAATATAAGGCGATGCAGTTAACTTAGCTATCTTAACGTAGAAGAAGTCATTCTAGTTGCATTAATGATTGAATATAGTGGATAGTCGAGGATTTTGGAAGCCCTAATTCCTTCATGACTGATTTAAACCAAAGTATTATCATAGTTAGTTTATTTTCTGCAATTACTTAGCCTTAGTTATTAGATAAAAATACAAATCAATTAACGTTCACCAAATAGAAACCATAGCTTAGATAATCGATATTTGATAACCAGTCTCTGAGGACGATATTCGATCTTACCAGACTATATTACTTGTGAACGATGTGTGCGCTTGCGTGAGCATTCGAAATATCGTCTAACAAGTTTTTGGCGCCGTTGTCGGGGACTGACGTACTTTCAATATCGAATTATCTATTTTTATTTCTAATTAGGGTTGTATATATATGGTCATGTTATTTTATTTCTAATTTGGTTGCTCCAGGAACAAGTTTCTAACTTGTTCTACGAGCATCTTTTTATCACTTTTTGTTGTTTTTCTTATTTTGTTGGTAAAGTTAAAAAAAAAATGCATGGACTACTACTACTATCAGGGGCATTGGAATCATCAACAACAGCCTAACCCATAGGTTCCACAGGAATATCAAAATGAGTTGCAGACAACCATACTCAGGCTCACCAAGTGTCAGATTCAGTTTATGACTGAGACAAGTGTGTCCATCAAAAATTTGGAGACACAAATAGGGCAGTTGATAGATATGGTGATCAATGTACTGCAAGAAAATCTGCCTAGCGACACAGTTGTGGGGGTGATAAGCAGAATGAGGAATCTGAACCACACCAAGCTGTTGAGGAATTGAGAAAGGTGGTTGTTGTAGAGAAAGAAGGGGTTACTGGAATCCAATTTTTCACTTTTTTGAATTCCTTGGAGTTCCTTTTTGCTGAACTCATTGCAGAAGAAAAACCACCAGATGTCTTTGCTGATACCCAACCAGAAGGTCCATACCCCAAGGAAACCCCCAAAAGTCTAGTGATCCATGGAGTTTCATTATTTCCTGTACTTTAGGAAATTTTGAATGCAAGCAAGTATGAGAGATTTGAGGGCAAGCATAAAAGTACTACCCTTTTCTGTGTTCTATAGAAATGGTGTAGGAAAAGTGAGACTCGCAATGATAGTATGCGGATTCTGGCGATTCGCGAAGGATCGATGGGCACTAGTAAAAGTTAACTGCATCCGGGTAAAAGACGTTAAAGACAGCGCTTGTTGGGAGGCAACCCAATATTTATTAATTATATTATTTCAATTCTTGTTTTTGTTATTTTATTTTATCTTGAACAGTCTCACGGTCTTGGGTGTTGTCTTATGTGTTGATAGTAGGTGGACTATGGAAAATGATCAAACACGCTGGAAAAGGGCCACGACACTGCAACTTCAGAAAGCCATGATGCCATGCAATTTCCAAAATTTCTCATCTCAGACCTCCGTTATGACCGATGTGTTGTGTCAGTAAGTTGTCCCTTAGTCTTTACACCTTGGGGACAATGCGTCGATTAAGTTTGGGGGGGGGGGGAGGGGGTGTCTTATTTTGTTTTATTGTTTTGTGTTTGATTCTTTTGATTTGTCTTTGTGTGTTTTTGAGTCATATTTTTTTTTTATTATGGATCATGTATGTTGTAGTTGCTAAAGACATTGAGTGGATAAAGTGGGATAATGTAATAAAATTAAAAGCGACAATCTTTGTGCTTAAGTTAGATATGTCAAAAATTCATGACATCTAATTATTTGGGATATTTGTGCTTAGCCTATGTGTGTCGATTATGGAAAGAAAGGTTGAAAATGTCTAGAAAATCTGTTTGCTTGTTATTTGAGGCGAAATAGTTAATATGTACATGTTTAGGGAGATGATTCAGACATTTCTTTGATAGCCCTTCTGACCATTCATTACCTATACTGACATAAATTGTATCATTAGTCAGCCCCGTTGAGCCTAAAATAATATCTTTGTTTGACACCCTATGATTCCATGTTTGTGCCATAAGTGATAATTGAAGATTCTTGGAATAAAAAGTGTTGAAAAAGAGATAAAAAGAGTGAAAATTTGATGCACCCCAATAAAAAATATGTAAAAGCCTAATTTTGGGGGTGCCTGTTATTTATAACGTGTCTCATTCTCTCAAAATTAAAGAGGGAAAAATAGGTATGAGACTAAAAAAAATCAAAAAGAAGGAAGAAATAGTTGAATGAAAATAGCTTATGGTACGTAATTGAAGCCTAACTGCCTATTTTTACCCACTCATGTATAAGCCTACATTACAACTCTTGAAAGTCCTGATGATCTTTAATATGTGTCTATGATTAGTGGAGAATAATAAGTAACAAGTCTATAGCATTTTGGAAAAGATGGAATGAAATTGACATGCATACCAGGTGTTTGTATTTCCATTGATTGTGATTGAAATGAATTTGCGAAATATCTAACTTGAAATTCTAGATTGTTGATTATTTATGCTATATATGTTCTAACATATTATCCCATCTTTCATCCACGATTTTAAAGAAGCATTGTTATAGCTACTTGATACATTTCATAGAGTCTTTGTTTTTGTTTTTGTTTAGTGCTTTACTCGAGGGCGAGTAAAGGTTAAATTTGGAGGTATTTGTTAGGTGTGTTTTGTATACACCTTTTGTGTCATTTTTAGTTAGTATTTTCTCATTTTTCGTTCAAATAAGTGTCGTGTTAGGTTGTTTTTCTTTCTTTTGAGTCACAACGGTCCTAAATGGAGAAAATGGCAAAAAGAGGAGAAAACGAGCTTGATTTAGATGGAATTGCACACTAAAAGGGCCAAGAAATGAAGCCTAAGAAGTACCGAAAAGTGTAGAAGAAATAAGACGAAATTCGGACGAGAAAATGACGAAAATCGCAAAAACCGAAAGTGGACGATTAAACGCATGATGCGATCAGCGAGACAGCGGTGCCCAAAGCTAGCTGCGGTGATTGGCTCTGAGGACTTAAACGCGGTGCGGCCAAGCCAGGCAGTGGTGCCGAGGCACATTTTTCTGATTCTGGGCCGAATTTGACACGTTTTCAGGGCCCGTAAGGACAACTTTCCCCAGCTATAAAACGCTAAAACCATGCTCATTACCTGGAATATGGGATCTTACATCTCACATCTACTTTGGGGGAGAAGAAATGAGGCTACAACACAGGATTGGAGACAACTTTGGTTCAAGTTTCTTTTCTTTTCTTTGTTTTTAATTCAGTTTATGTTGGTTTGTATTAATTTTTGACATGACGATGTTTAGGGGCTAAACACTCTATTAGGACTTTCCTTATGAATCGCTTGAAACTGTTATTCATGAATTAATGCAATAGTTTGATTTCTTCTTCGCTTGATTAAGATTAGTCAATATTTGGTATGAATGTTTGATAATTAATTGATCACTAGTTATCATAACCTATATGATTTCAAATAAAAAACCGAGATGAGAGATTTGGATATGCTGTAATTGACTAGACATAGGTTAAAATTGCGGACGAAAGTACCCCGATACTTATGTAGCATTATAAGTTATTGTTCTTAATCCTCCTATGTGGTAAATCCTATCATATAAATATAGAAGGGTTCTGCACTGGGGTTGAGTGATTATATGTCCTAATCGGAATATAAGACAGTCTGGTTAACCGTTATCTTAACGTAGAAGAAGTCATTCTAGTTGCATTAAGGATTGAATAGAGTGGATAGTCGAGGATTTTGGAAGCCCTAATTCCTTCATAACTGATTTAAACCAAAGTATTATCATAGTTAGTTTATTTTCTACAATTACTTAGCCTTAGTTACTAGATAAAAATACAAATCAATTAACGTTCACCAAATAGAAACCATAGTTTAGATAATCGGTACTTGATAATCAGTCTCTGAGGACGATATTCGATCTTACCAGACTATATTACTTGTGAACGATGTGTGCGCTTGCGTGAGCATTCGAAATATCGCCTAACAAATGTAAAAATATTTTTAAACAAATAAGTTTCTTAAAAAATTAGGAGAATGACTTCTTTGGTGAAAGAGAACAAACAAGCTTCATAAATAACATTCCACGGTGATGGTCTCCCCCTACCCATCCATTTCACACCCCTCGCCTCCGATCCATCATCATCCACGCTCTTTTGATAGTAGAGTTGTTCAAAAACGAACCGTAACCGATAATCCAATCGCAAAATAGGTTTATTGATTTATTAATATTGCGTTATCGTATTAATGGATGGGGAACATTTTGAAATTTTATAGTTAATGACTTATGGTGCGGAGTGCGGTTTACTCATTTTCTATATTGATTTAGCCGTTAACCCGTTAAGAATTATTACATTTATAAATATACCCCTACCGTATATGTTACATTTGGACTTTCTACTTTTACAATTCCCACTTTTCATTTGGACTTCTTTGCTTTCTTTTGTTCTATAGTTGACCACCAATTGCCAATTTCTCAAACGTATATTAAAGGTTGGTTAAATTAGCACCACAGTTATAGGATTCTATAGTATCTATACATAGGTTGATAAATAGTAGTAGTACTTTTCGTTTTCTAGCAGTTCTTTAACCGGATGCCCAAGTTCAATGGGGCTCAAGGTGATTTTTGAATTCTTAATATGCGAAGAGCTCCGGGCAGAGCAGCATACAGCTGGTTGATTAATCTATACCTCGCTCCATAACCGTCCGATAATTACTAATCTGATATGAACCAATTTATATGTTATCAGTTGGCTAACAAATTAGTACATTTGAAAGCCGATATTCGACAAGTCAAATCGTTAAGCGTAATTATCCGCCTGATAAGCAGCCTTACTTAACAGTCATAATATTTGTCTAAATTATTATAAATATTTAATAAATACTGACATTTTATTTTTGTGAAAAATATAGTCCTTACTCCTTACCAAACACTCCCAAAGAGAGAAAATAAATCTCTAAAAGATCATTTAATTGTTTTTCTTAAAGTAAAAGCAAATTATAATTGAAAATAAAGCGAATAGTTGATTGTGTCATAAATGCTCTTATATCCACCCCAATCGTCCCTCGGAGGAATATGTGAATCTAAAAGATTTTTCATACATGGTGGACGATTTTAAAGCGAATTCTAATTCATTACATAAAGAAGATTACCAAGATTTTGTAATCCACTGCCGAATTTATTCCAATTTCAAAAGGTCGGATCGAATCGGTATTAACCAGGTCATTTCCAGTAGATACTAGCAACGTGTCCAGCTCTTTTTTCCAGCGCCGCAAACCCCACTTACGAACGTTCCTCCTTTCACATGCCTCGCCGATTCAAAACTCTTTTGCCAGCTGTCTTCTTCACTCCCTATAAATTCGCCTTCAATTCCGCATCATCATTAGAGCGAAAAAATATCTCTTAGCAGCAATGGCACAAATCAACATTGTTAAGGCATTTTTGGCTGCAATGATTGTTTTTTTTCTCTCTGTGGCAGCATCGGCTCAGGAGATCGGAATGGCTCCGGCACCGGCACCTGATGCCGGAGCGGGTTTCTCTCTGGCCCAATCTGGTGCTTTGGTGGCTACTTCTCTACTTGTGTTTGTTGTTGCTTTGTGGAGACACTAAATATTGATTATTTTGTTCGAGATCTTCTTATACAGAGACAGAGAGTGATTGATTTGTTAGGGATTTAGGAAGTTTGGTTATTATTATTGGTTTGATATGTATTACTACTACTAATATATATATATATATATATATATATTTTTGTAGTATATATGAGAAATGAATTTTACAGTTTATTCCCTATTTCTTCTTCCTGTTATGTCTCTTGTGTAAGGTGTTCATTCTGCAGCTTTATGGATCCTAGACTTGTAGTAGTGTTTGGTTAGTTTTTCTCTTAACTAAACCGTAAAGAATGAATTTTGGACTTAACTCAATCTCAAAAGCTAGTTTGTAGAGTGATCATTATCCAATTTTATATAGGGAGTTCACTCATTTCATAACCGACGTGAGACTCTTAATACTCTCGCACACCCAAACCTTATTAACTGTAGCGTGAATAATATAATTTGGGGGTCTAACATCGGTGAACAAAACATCTGGCTCTGATATCATATAAAGAATGGATATTAGGTCTAACTCGACCCAAAAGCTATCTTGTATGGTGATGATTGTCCAAATTCATATAAGAAGTTCATGTTTTCATTCCATATCCGATGTGAAACTCTTAACACTCACCAACACGTTCAGACCTTGTTAAGTAGAGCATGAATAATATAATTTGGGGCTCAATATCGGTGAATAAATAATTGAAATGAGTCTGACTCTGATATCATAAAAAGAATGTTATTTGGGTCTAACTCAACCCCAAAAGTTAGCTTGTAGTATGAGGATTGTCCAATTCTTTGTTCTCATTCTATATTTCATGTGGAACTCTTAACAGAAACAAATAACTGTCCTCGAAAATTACAATTATATCCAATATAAAAAATACCGGAGAAACAAATAACACGAGAATTTTGAGCTGAAGCACAAAAAGGGAACTAATGCTCATATTGTGAAATCTTTAAGCATTCGGAAATTTACTTTTAGACTTTTGCTTCTGGATGGTTATATTGTACTCCTGTTAATTTTAAACTTTTGGTCATTCCTGTCAAAATTTGTTTTCATGGTTTATCAGATACAATTTTTCAACCTTTTAAGATAAGGTGTGCATACACATTATTTTACTTGGTAATTTTAGTGTTTTAGTAGATTAGGTGAGTAACTTTCAAGTACTTCTATGGTTCAAAAAAATTTAAGCCTAAATCTTTGATTTATTGAAGTTTATACTTTTGGGAACGAACTACTAAGAGGTAATTAACATTCAAATGCAATAAGTTCATGAAATAGTCGTAGAACTACACTAGGTTGGATTATTGTATGTCCAGCTTAGTATGTATGTCATCCGCATAAGCGTAGTTTAGTTGGTTCCAGAGTGATAGATTATCCTCAAGTAGTCAGGTTTGAGCATTGACAGCCGCAGTGTGGGAGTTTCATTCCTCCTTTGTGCGGGATGACTTCTTATAGGCACCAGACACTGTGTCTCCCACCTAGTAGGCCGCTGAGTCACCATGATTTACCTTCTTCACCGATCCGGAGCACTGGCGGATCTAAAGGCAACATGGTGGTGCAGTTGCACCACCAGATTTTTTTAAAAAATTTGCCTTCTAGGCATAAAAATAAAATAAAAAAATTCTTCTAGGCATAAAAAAATTTAAAAAAAAATTTGCACCACCAAATATCGTCTCCTGGATCCGCCACAGATCCGGAGTGGAGGCTTTATGGGGGAGAGATTTTGCTTTTCACCCCAAGGTCAGTATGTATGTCGGTTTCATCAACCTTGAAAGGGTCAATTTTATAAGTCACTATTATTATTTGAAAATTCAAACCGTTGTTTTCTTGAGTGCATGCAAGTCTGCAACTTTGCTATGAAGTGGTAAAAATTGTTTTATCTATTAATAGTGATCAAATTGACATATTATCAAATCACGTCCCTATTGCCACGGCTATAGAGATTTTGAGAATACTCGTACAAAAATGGTGGGACCATTCAATTTTGAACCCAACGGGAGAATTCTTCTTTAACGGCAGACAAGACATCCCCAAAAGACGGTTCAGCAATCAGTCGCCGTCAACTGACCTGTTAATTCAACGGCTCAATTCCTCCGCCAGCTGTCACTTCCTTCCTTTTTTCCACTATAAATAACCTCCTTCTCTATCTTCATCTCCCATCACACACCTTACTTTTTATTCAATTCTCTAGAAAGTTCATCAGTTTATTCTATCAAAATGGCGCAAGTTAGCAGCATCATTAAGGCCTTTATCCTCGCCATCGTTCTCGCTGCCGTCGCCGCCTCAGCACAGGAGGTCGGTCTAGCTCCAGCTCCTTCTCCGGATGCCGGAGCAGGATTCTCCGTGCCGGTTTCTGGTGCTTTGATCGGAACTTCTCTGCTCGTCTCCCTGTTCGCTTCATTGAGGAATTAAAACTCCAGGCTATGAATTTTTTGGAATGAAATCACTATACTATCGATTCAATTGCTTTGTTTTGATTGGATTTGGAGGTTTATTGTTATCGAAATGCTACTATTCAATTGATTCTTTCTTGCCTTTGTATATGGAGTGTTATTGATTAATATTTGAATTTTCTTTTCAATATTTGTCAAAAAATTGCCTATGGAATGAGATTTTTGTTTTTGCATATCTTAATTTTTGTTCAATTGTACATGGATGAACAAACAGATAATTGTTTCTGGGCTTATTAATGATGAGAAAAAGTTTTTACTAATTGAAGATCAAAGGAATTTATTACTCTGTTTTGTAGGTGAAGCATATCTTAATTGGCTAATTTCCAGTATCATATCTTAATGGTAAAATGTGAACTGAAGCTCGAGTTGTAGGTGAAGCACTTTGGGAATTTTATTGAATGGATAATTTCCAATATCATAACAACAAAACTAAAATAGTACCCTCTGTCCAAAAAATTAGACATTTTTAGTTTTCGAGAATCAAATTTCCTAACTTTAATCGTTCTTTTTTAATTTTTTTTGAAATAAAATTTACATATTTGAAAATTACGTAAAAAGTATCAATTTTTTAATAATTTAAAAGATAATTAATAATTATGTGATAATTAATAATTTAAAAGATATTTGAAAAAATTACGGGTTAAAGAACAATTCGGTGGATTCTCGAAAAGCGAAAAGTGTCAATTTTTTTTGACGGAGGGAGTAACTAATGCTTATGCTATTTCTACCTAATTAAACTGATCTTGTTGTATCGGGCAGAGTGTTGACCAGTCAAGATCGCACACGTTCAGAAAATGAGTGATGATGCTTAGATGGATGTGTGAGCATGCTAGGAGGATATGATTCAGAACGAAGTTATACCAAGGTGGACGTGGCCCGTGGCGGACAAGATCAGGTAAACATGACTAAAATAGTTTGGGCATGTGAAGAGAAGGTGTGTGAATGTGCATGCATGTAAGGAGGTGTGAGAGGTTGATTGTAACATGTTAGGGGTTAAAAGGTAGGTCGAAAAAGAATTGGAGATGATTTAGATAGGAAATGACACAGCTTCAACTTACTGAGGATATGATCCTTGATAGAAAGGTTTGGATGTTTACA
This sequence comes from Przewalskia tangutica, assembly GCA_029844215.1. Classification (NCBI taxonomy): domain Eukaryota; kingdom Viridiplantae; phylum Streptophyta; class Magnoliopsida; order Solanales; family Solanaceae; genus Przewalskia; species Przewalskia tangutica. Next base: position 120,046,256 of record CM056730.1, on the reverse strand, counting down.
TTAGGCTAGAAGATTAGTCGAATGTCTATCTGAAACAACTTCTCCACTTCACAAAGGTAGAGGCAAAATCTGCGTACTTGTTAGCCTCACAAAACCTCACTTGTGACTATTGGGTGTGTTGTTAATTAACTTAGAGCTTGACTGTTGAAATAACCTTCATGATTTCAGAGGTACTAATTTCACGCTGTGGTCAGTTTTGACCATGCTATTATGTTATACTGTTCAATTTCTTTTAAAATTACTTAACTTGTAATCAATATTGATAAATTTGTGGTTATTAAATCTTAGAATCTGCTAATCTATCAGAATTACACCAGATTTATGATTCTAATAATAGATGGACTTCAAATTGCCAAATCCTGATCGTAATTATTGTCATAATTTAACTCGTCATATCATAATTGGGCTCGCTCGATATTTGCTTCACCAAAAATGTTTTTTTTTTGAAAAAAATATTAAACCCATAATCTTCTCTTTGTTCATCAAATAAGTAGAGACTACAATAAAATATGGGTTAGAAGTGATAAATAAGACTGATCCAGTTAAATTATTGGACCGAGTAAAATGTTGGAAGATTTTATTAGAATCCAAACCCAATTAGCAATTGTTAAAAGGGATTAAAAGTTAGAAAGAACGGTTATGAGTATTGTTAAGAAAAATGTCTAGTCCTCTCATTCCCTCTCAAGAATTTAAACTTATCTCCTTATATAGTTTTCTTTTTGGTTTTATTTGTCGATTGTTGTTATTGTTAAGAGTCTTACAACGGTTATGAAATGAGAACATGAACTCTAATCCATATCCGATATAAAACTCTTCACAAGAACGGTTATGGGTATTGTTGAGAAAAATGTCAGTCCTCTTATCCCTTTTCTCAAGAATCTAAACTTCTCATCTACCTTCTAGTTATCTCCTTCCATAGTTCTCTTCTTCGTTTTACTTGTTGATTATTATTAGTTCTATTTCCTATGTAATTCTGAATTTAGTGACTATAATATATCAATATTCTTATCGTGAAATTTGGAGTTGTTACAAAAGATCTCATATTCTTGACTTAAATCTTTCTCTTTAGTGCGACCCACAAAAATTGTTGGGTTCACATTAAAATTGCCCAATATTTTTTGTTTGTTCAGTCAAAGAAGTTATAGATTAAGGGCCCGTTTGGACATCGGTGATTTGAAATTACGTTGTAGTTGAAGTTTTGTTTGGAATTCAATTTGAATTTCTTAAATTATATTTTTTTTTTCATAAACATGTAAACCTCGCAATTTGTGAAAATTGTCAATACTTTTATACAATCTTACCAAATGAGCAAATCATAATTCATAAATAAATTCTCGCGATTATATCCTATTACAAATTTTTAAAGACACATAATTTTATAAAGATCCACTTTAAAAAAATAACAATAGTATTAACTAGCTATTCTTTAACGTATAATCCTTCCACAAGGTACTAATAATCTCTTCACCTTGAGCATGAGTCTTTTTTTCATAAAATATAAAATGTTGGATCTTTTTTTACAAAATATAAATTTATGGGTCAAGTTTTACACTAAAAAAAATTGAAATCACGATTTGAAATTTCAATCATACTTTTGGAGAATTTGAGATTTGAAATGATGATTCGAAATTAAAGTTGAAATTTGTACACATTTTATAAACAAAAATTAATTTAAAATCCTCTCAAATCCTATGTCCAAACGCCTATTAAGATGATTTTTTTTCTACTTTGAGATCATGTGACAGACATCACAAAAGTAGTCTGTTGAACGATCGCCGATCGAGGGCATTGTTGTCTGAAAAAATTAGATTAACATACGTTGCTTCAACTTAGAAGTTCTAGATTGACTCTTGTGAAAGTATCGTGCACCACATTACTCCTCTCTCCTTGTGTCTCACTCTTTACTATGACTCCCAAGTGAGTATTGTTTTTGGCCCCCTTGTATTTTAGAGGAAATTATCTTCTATGATCAATTATGTACAAAGATTTTGTGTTTTATATATTAATATCTTATGCTATATTTATAATCTTTTGTGAAAAAAGGTTATATAACTTTTAAAAAAACATTTCTAATTGACCATGAAAACAGATGTCCCATCTTAAACAACATGGCATACATGTGCTAGTCCAAATTCAATGCTCAAGATATTTGATGAACCATAATATGGAATCTATGGATAGGCCAACCACCACGTTCTAGCATGTTACTATCCATCAACACTCCTATTCTTATTTTAAATAATTAATCTAATTATTTTTAAAAATACGTGATATTTAGATTTTAAAAAAAAAACTAGATTATACTCAAATATGGAGTAATAGTACGACTTCAGCATAACACATCAATAATTTCTTAAATTTGTGAAAGACTCATAGACAGATGGATTAAAAGTGCAAATATATAAATTAACCAGATGTTAAATGTGCTTAATAAAAAATCAAAGGACCAAAATAAAAAAAATTGCCAATAGTTGAGGGACAAATTCGCTAATTTCCCATTAAAAATTTAGTCTCTTTTGCCAAATAGAGGTATAAATTGTGGTTATTCCAAACAGCAATTACTCAAGCAGCTGCTAGCCCAATTATTCCATTACAGCAATTTGGCAATGGTATGATCGAATCATACTTTTCCCATAGATCTTTGAGTTTGGAATAGTATATAAAAATTGGCATCGTTTCCTGTCTCATTGAAAAAATCTCTTTGTGCAATTGAAAAGTCCTTGACCTATTCACTTTATCGAATTTATCCCTCAATCTTCTCATATTGCGTGAGAATCAGAATTGAACAACATACAGTAAGCAAGTTTTTGCTTACATTTCCCATCAACCACGAAACTACAATTGCATTACACCTATCCCATAGATTCACAAGATTTTCATTGAAAGAATCTCTCCTAACAGTTCCATTAATGAATCCGATATGTTCTTACCAAGCAATGCTAACTTCATTGCCCTGCTCCACAGCGTATAATTATCAATTCCATTCAAAACAACACCAACAGTAAGCGATCCTGGTGCATCCGACGGAAATAGATAGAGAGGGTGGTTGTGATCGATGCTAACCACTGTTGTTGCACTCATCACATCTTCTCCACCAGTCTCCATATCAGTATCGATCTCCGATTGCATGCAGTATCACCTATCTCCAATTTATCCAGAAACTATTCAAATCAACTGGTAAGTATTCAGATATTCAATTTCATGTCTCCGATTGTGCTTGAAATCAATTGCATCGTATTATGCACAAATTCAGATCTCAAGATCTCAATCAGTTTGCAGTTCTTATTCAATTCAAATCGATTTGAGAAATAAAAAATATCGAACTCGAAACTCTAGATCTAAGAACAGTTTCCTTGATGTATTCTGGAAAAAAAAAATCGAACTTGAAACTTTGGATCTAAGAACAACTTCTTTGATATATTCTCAGAAATCTCAGTCGAAGAACAAATCAAGTAACCTGCTTTGATATCATGTTAAGCTACATATTGGCGTTAGAATCAACCTTACTAATTCATGTATGAGGGAATAAGATGAAGAGGAGTAGAAGTGAAGAGAGTCGGTTACGAGAGTTTACAGAGAAGAGGAAATGTGTATTAAAAAAAATGAATTCGTGATTACAAAAAATATCTACCATGTGTAGATATACACAGCATATACAAAAAATAAATGTATAAAGACTATTCTCTCTAACGGTGTACAAAGACTATTCTGCCCTCTAATTACTTTTCAACCAACACTAACAATTATCTAATACTTTCACAATTTCCCTTTGTAGTTTTACAGAGAAAAAAGTGTCTTCATGCTTCAAACGTGTAACCGAAATACGCCCAATATATGCAAAAGGGTTGAAGATTGAATGTTGATCTGTTTGTTTTCGAAAACTTAGTATATGGGTATTGCGAATTTGGGAGAAATGAGGTGATTTCAATACACGGTTGTTGAATTTTTTGATTTTTTTTCATCTGAGTTTGTTGGAAAATGGTGTCTAATGGAGTATTAGATATGTGATTAGAACCTAGCATTGATACATATAAGTTAGATTACGAGGTTTTCTCTATTTTAGAAAGCAAATTCTTATTGTGCTGATGTTTTGCTTTAATGAGATTTGGGTCATGGGTCTGTCGAAACTCAAAACCAAAAGATTTGGAATAATTAAATTTCATAGTTAACTCCAGGATATAGTTACATTCACTATTGTTCAAACAAATTACAAAGCATATCTATAATGTATATTTGAATTATCTATCATAATTATATTATTTATTTAAAATAAAATACCCTTTAGTATTATTATTATTATTAACTCTCTTCTCCTCTCTATCTAAAACGTCCGGTCTCTCTTTCTAATCTCCTGATTGATATGATTTTGTTATTGTCCACTATCGTTCCTCTCCGCCGTCGTCGAAAAAATTGATCTCAAATCGGAGAAGCATCAGTCGCCGCTACACATCAATCTGCGCCGTCATCAGATTATAACTCATCTGATGTTGCAGATCTGAAGCTGATTGATATGATTTTGCTACTGTCCGCCGTCGTCCCTCTCTTTGTCGTCGCCGGAAAAATTGATCCCAAATCAGAAAAGTTGCCACAGTCGCCACACACCGACCGACATCGTCATCAGATCTGGCTATATAATGTATTCATCTTTTAAATCTGACACGATGTATTCATCTTTTAAATCTGACACGATGTATTCATCTTTTAAATCTGGCACGATGTATTCATCTTTTAAATCTGACATGATGAACAAAAGAAATTTGGATGTATTCATCAAATTTGACCGTCTGATGTATTCATCTTTTAAATTGAAAAATGAACAAAAGAAATTTAGATGTATTTTTTTCTTGTATTTTTTAGGATTTGGCCGAATTTTGAGTGTATTAATCTTTTTTCATATGTATTTTTTGTTGTATTCATATTTGAGTGTATTCGTTAATTATTTGGTGTAAATTAAGTGTTTGTGGATGTATTTTATTTCTTGTATTCAAATTTTTAGTGTATTCATACACTAGATCCTTTTGTACGCAAACGAATATATAGAATTTGAAGTGTATTCATTTTTTTCTAGTGTAAAATTCAATTTTTCGTTATGTGTTTTATTTCTTGTCTTCAGTTTTTAGTGTATTCGTAAATTTTTAGTGTAAAATCACAAATAAATAAAGTAAATTTGAATACAACTTTTATATATAATAAATTGAATACAGTGTAAAAGTAATTACAAATAAATAAATGTTTGTAAATGTATTTTATTTATTGTATTCAGTTTTTAGGGTATTCATACACTTTATTCACATGTATTCCAAAGGAATCCTTTTGTCATAAATGAATACAGAGAATTTGAAGTGTATTTTAGAGTGTATTCATTTTTTCTTTTATAAAATTCTATTTTTCTATTATGTATTTTATTTCTTGTATTCAGCTTTCAGTGTATTCGTAAAATTTTAGTGTAAAATCACAAATAAATAAAGTAAATTTGAATACAACTTTTAAATATAATAAATTAAATACAATGTAAAAATAACTACAAATGAGTTGAATACATCTGATTTGAATATAACTAAGTTGAATACAGAGCAGAGTTTTACTCGTTGTATCCATGAATACAGTGAAACCATTTTATAAATACAGCGATGTCATTTTATGAATACAACGAGTTGTAGCAACTAAAAAGTAGTTACGCCCGGTAACTATTGAAATTATAGTTATGATAAATTTTAAACCCTTAAACTATAGTCATTTGTGTAAGTTTCACAAAAGATTTGGTGGATGGGGTGGACTTTAATATCGATCAATAGAAAGGCGCCACATAATAAATAATAAAATTAAAAAATATATGAAAGAGGTTTGTTAGTTTAAAGACATAAGTGAGCCAAAATAGGTGAAGAAACGATATTTTTAAACCTTTTTGAATAGTCTAAGGTTATTTTTGGCTATTTTCCGTAGTTTTAAAAGGCATGCATGAGCACAAAGATCACAAAAAACTGAGCGAATTGTCAAAATAACACTCTTTGAAAAAATTATTTTCAGAATACTATTCTCTTCAAATTAATTCCTATTCTATTACTAATTTTGGAGCGAATTGCCAAAATAGTACTCTCTGAAAAAATTATTCTCATAATATTATTCTCCCAAAATTAATTCTCATTTTACAACTAATTTTACCACATGAATTGTCAAGTGGATAAAAACATATTAGTTAGTATTTAATCAATATTATGTAAATTTATAAGTTTATATTGTACATTTATTTTATTAGAAAAGTTAAAATATATTTTTTCCGTTTATTCTCGGGTCGGGTCGACGTGGCCCGACAGATTTTTTATTTATTTTTTAAAAAACGAAAATGAAAATTCAATTTTTTTTTTAAAAACGAAAATTCATTTTTTTTAAAACGAAACTGAAAATTCAATTTTTAAAAAACGAAAATTCATTTTTTTTAAAAACGAAACTGAAAATTTAATTTTTTAAAAAATAAATAAATAAACAAATTTGTCGGGCCACGTCGACCCGGCCCGTGAATAAACGGGAAAATATATTTTAACTTTTCTAATAGAATAAATGTACAATATAAACTTATAAATTTACATAATATTGATTAAATACTAACTAATATGTTTTTATCCACTTGACAATCTATGTGGCAAAATTAGTTGTAAAATGAGAATTAATTTTGGGAGAACAGTATTCTGGGAATAACTTTTTCAGAGTATACTATTTTGGCAATTTGCTCCAAAATTAGTAGTAAAATGAGAATTAATTTTGGGAGAATAGTATTGTGAGAATAATTTTTTCAGAGAGTGTTATTTTGACAATTCCCTCCAAAAAACTTAGTACTATAATTTAATGATATAGTTGGAAGTCTTTCTAAGTTATTTCATTTTTCTTCCTCTTTCCTTTTTCCTATATAATGAAAATTTCCATTTTTAAGAGCTGCGCAAGGTATACGTAGTGTTACTTCCAATATATGACCGACTTAAATGGCACTTAAAACTTTAGATAATTAAGACATGATCTTTCTCAATCTAAGACAACATTTCTTTCAATTAAATAATTAATAACATAAACATTTTTATTTAAGGAAAACAGAAAAAAAATACAGAAGTGCTATACTGGCCCCAACTTTTTGTCCCTTTAAACTCAACCTCTCATGCATGATGCAACAAACAAAAAGTGTTACGTAAGTAAGATCTGTGGGGGGACTTACTTTGTCTGCTTTTTTGGGGTGATGGAGCCAAAAAACAGCTTTGCACCATCAGGTCCTATCAATATATAGTGCTATAGTCTGCACTCCGCATGACATAGTTGATTGGTTGTGATAGTAGATTCACTCTACAAGTAGAGTTAGTTCGGCATTGCGATGTGAGCTTTCATTCCTCTTTGTGAGGATGACTCATGTGACTAGACATTGTCTCCCACCTAGTGGTACATTAGTCATGATTTACCTCATCCACCAATCTCTGTCGGGCCGGAGGTGGGGGCCCTGTGGGCGAAAGATTTCGCCTTTTCCCCCCAAATATATATATATATATATATAAAGTTTTTTTGTTTTTTTAATATTATGAAATAAATCCGGAATTAAATGGAAAAAGAGATTTAAAAGTCGTAAGGAAGTAAAATATATGTATAAAAGAATATAAATATTGATAATCAGGGCCGTCTTTGGGCCCGTACGAGGTGTGCTACCGCACGGGACCTCCGAAAAATGAAAAAATTTAGGGGCCTATTTTTTATTATGTAATATTAACCAGAATTCTCATAATTCGCAGGTCTTAGCCTAATTAAAGATTCACTTTTACGAATTAGAACAGAGCCCCAAAAATATTTGAGACGGTCCTATTGGCCATTATAGCACTAGTGTTTGTGAGGTGAAGATTGATCGAGTATGTCCAATAACGTGCATTGATTATATTGATCAGTGTATTATCACATGGATAGTCTAAGGAATTTTTCAATTAGTTGATTTTCTATTTTTTGTTTAATTGACAGGACTTCAAAGGCTTCAAACGTAAAAGACAAGATTCAATCGTAACTGTGTTTGTCCTGTTGAACTAAAAAATCGTAACTGTGTTATCTATTTTTTGTTTAATTAGATAACTTTTTTGGGTTCTCATAGGGTGTTGTTATTAATTTTGAGATTCAACTAGTTCGAATTTATGATGAAAAGTCTCAAGTCCGAGGTAAACTGCTATATGTCAAGATGACTTTATTCCAAAAGCTCAAACTCGATCAAATTTAATTAAGAATGGAAGAATATTTACCAACTCACTGGTCACTGCAATGTTTGATAGTGACAAAGTCTCAAATCCGAGGTAAACTGCTATATGTCAAGATGACTTTATTCCAAAAGCTCAAACTCGATCAAATTTAATTAAGAATGGAAGAATATTTACCAACTCACTGGTCACTGCAATGTTTGATAGTGACAAAGTCTCAAATCCGAGGTAAACTGCTATATGTCAAGATGACTTTATTCCAAAAGCTCAAACTCGATCAAATTTAATTAAGAATGGAAGAATATTTACCAACTCACTGGTCACTGCAATGTTTGATAGTGAACATCCTTAGTATGAACATAGAGTGACAAATCATAAATAATATAATTTTTTTAAACTCAAGTAGTCAAAGATAACGGAGTAGAAAGAAAAGATTTTTTTGTAATAATTATTCGGTATGTGTAACTAGTTCAGATCCATGTTTTGTTGTGTTCGTTAAAGGAAAAAGTACTCCATATCAAAAGTTTATTTATTAAATTAAATTTGAAATCTCTAGAGAACTAATTCTATCTAATCTAGTGTAATAAAGAGGCGGGGGCGTGAGATGAGGCGTTTTATGTAGCACGGGGCTAGACATAAGCCCCTAGACACGAGGCTTAAGTCACATGGATCTACGAAGTGTATGTTTCATGCATATAGCTTCAATTTTATAATTTTATTACTAAAATTAAGCAAAAGTAAAAAATTTATTTAAATTCTTCAAATAAATTCAAATAAATCACAAATAATATAAAGAAATTATTATTTGAGAAATGTAACAAAAAGAGTGATAACTAGAATGACTTCTTCTTCTATGTTAATTGAATTGGGTTTTTATCTAACTACTAGAATAATTGCAAGAAGTAAACTAATTTATTTGAGTTTTATCAGTTATGGAGGAATTAGGGCTTCCAATATCATCGACTATCCACTCTATTCAATCCTTAATGCAACTAGAATGACTTCTTCTTCTACGTTAAGATAGCGGTTAACTAGATTGTCTTATATTCCGGTTAGGATATATAATCGCTCAACCCCAGTGCAAAACCCTTCTATATTTCTATGATAGGATATACTACATATGAGAATTAAGAACAGTAACCTATAATGTTACACAAGTATCGGGGTATTTTCGTCCGCGATTTTAACCTATGTCTATTCAACTACATCATATCCAAATCTCTCATCTCGGTTCTTGATTCGAAATCATATAGATTATGATAATTAGTGATCAATTAACTATCAAATATTCATACCAATTATTGAATAGATCTTAAACAAGTGAAGAAGAAATCAAACTAATGTATTAATTCATGAATAAGAGTTTCTAGTGATTCAAAAGGAAAGCTCTAATAAAAAGATTAGCACATAGCCATAGACATGCTAAGAACTAATTTAATATCCATACATGAACTGAATTAAAAACAAAGAAAAGGAAAGAAAATAACTAAACAGGTCTTCAATCTTCTTCTTTGATTCCTATCTGAACGGTGTTGTGTGGTGTAGAATAGGGTTTTTAGAATATGTACAAGATCCCCGCTTTAGGTCAGAGTTTTAGGGATTTATAGTTCTGAGAACAATCACGTTTCGGACCCTTTTGCCCTTCAAAAATCGACCTTTCCAGTTTCGCGTCGGCGCCGACGACAGATTTTTTTTTCCTGCTTCGTCAAATTTCCTTTATGCTTCCCGGGACTTTTTGAATTTCATTTCTTGTCCTTTTAGTGTGCAATTTCATCTCAAATAAGCCTATTTCATCTTCTTTTTGTCATTTCTCCATTTTTGACCGATGTGACTCAAAAGAAAAAAAACGACCATAATACTATACTAAACACCAACAAAATGAGTAAAATACTAACTAAAAATGACTCAAAAAAGGTATATAAAATATGCCTAACAAACCCCCAAAGTTAAACTTTACTCGCCCTCGAGTAAAGCACTAAACAAAAATAAAAACAAAACAAACGAAGACTCTATGAAATGGATCAAGTAGCTATAGCAATGCTTCTTCAAAATCATGGATGAAAGATAGGATAATATGTTAGAACATATATAACATGAATAATCAGCAATCTAAAATTTCAAGCTAGATATTTCGCAAATTCACTTGGATCATAGTCACTGGAAATACAAACACATAACCTATGCATGTCAATTTCACTCCATCTTTCCCAAAATGCTATAGACCTGTTTACTTGTTATTCTCCACTAATCATAGACATACACATTAAAGATCATCAGGACTTTCAAGGGTTGTAATGTAGGCTTAGGCACGGATAGGTAAAAATAGGCATTTAGGCTCAATTACGTACCATAAGCATTTTTCATTCAACTCCTTTTCCTTCTTTTTGATTTCCTTTTTAATCTCATACTTATTTTTCCCCTCTTTTATTTTGAGAGAATGAGATACATTATAAATAACAGTCACCCCCAAACTTAGGCTTTTGCATATTCTTCATTGGGGTGTATCAAATTTTTCAATTCTCTTTTTATTTCTTTTTCAACACTTTTCATCCCACTATTTTCAATTATCACTTATGGCACAACAAGAAAATCATAGGGTGTCAAACAAAGATAGTATTTTAGGCTCAAAGGGGCTGACTAAGGGTACAATTTATGTTAGGATAGGTAATGAATTGTCAAAAGAGCTATCAAAGAAATGCCTGAATCATTTTCCTAAACATGTACATCTTAACTATTTCGCCCAAATAACAAGCAAACAGATTTTCTAGACATTTTTCCACATTTCTTTCCATAACTGACACACATAGGCTAAGCACAAATATCCCAAAGAATTAGATGTCATGAATTTTTGACATATCTAACTTAAGCACACATATTGTCGCTTTTAATTATATTACATTATCCTATTTTATCCACTCAATATCTTTAGCAACTACAACCTACATGATCCATAAAAATAAGAATTATGACTCAAAAAACACATAACACAAACAAAAAGACAACAATAAAAAAAAGACTCAAAACCAAATACAAAATAAAATAAGACACCCCCAAAACTTAATCGACACATTGTCTCTCATGTGTGAAGACTAAAAATAGGGACAACTTACTGACACAACACAGCGGTCATAAAGGATGTCTCAGAAGAGATTCTTGAGTTTGCACAAGCTTCTGGGCTCTATGAAGTTCAAAATTTCAGCATCTTGACACTTTAGTTCTCATTCCACCTGACATCAAATCATAAGACAAGAAACCAATACCGTGAGACTGTTCAAGACAAAATAAAACAAACTAAAACAAAAAATCAAAATAACATAATTAATAAATATTGGGTTGCCTCCCAACAAGCGTTGTCTTTAACGTCTTTTAGTCGGACGCAGTTAACCTTTACTAGTGCCCAGTGGATCCTACGAGGCCTTGCAATCCGCATGATTATTATTGCGCAGTTTCACTTTTCCTACAACACTTTTTTCAAACAAGGGCCTCATATCTAAGATTATCCCCCAATTACACAAGGCGGGCTTGTCTTCAAGGCTCTTTATAATGTAGAGATCAGTGAAACTCCCTACATCTCTCAACTTTTGGGGGTGCCCTTGAGGGTATAGACTTTCTAGTTGGGGCTCAGCAATGATAGTTGGTGATGTCTCTTCTGCAACGGGTATAGGAAAAATAAATTCCAAGGAATCTAAAAAGGTGAAAAGTTGGATCTTAGTAACCTCTTCTTTCTCTACACCAACTATCTCTCTCAATTCATTATCATTCTCAACAGTTTGTTGTGGTTCAGGTTTCTCACTCTGCTTATCACTCCCCACAATTATATTGCTAGGCATATTTTCTTGCGGTACATTGCTCACCATATCCATTAGTTGTTCTATTTGTGTCTTCAAATTTTTTATGGACACCATTGTCTCAGCCATAAACTGATTCTGGCACTTGGTGAGCGTGAGTATGACTTCCTGCAACTCATTTTCATTTTCCTGTGGAACCTGTGGGTTAGGCTGTTATTGATGATTCCACTGCCCCTGATAGTAGTAGTAGTCCATGTGTCTCCTTTTTTTTTTTTTGGCTTTACCTACAAAATAAGAAAAAAACAAAAAGTGATAAAAAGATGCTCGCAGAACAAGTTAGAAACTTGTTCCTGGAGCAATCAAATTAGAAATAAAATAACATAACCAAATATATACAAACCAAATTAGAAATAAGAATAGATAATTCGATATTGAAAGTACGCCAGGCCCCGGCAACGGCGCCCAAAACTTGTCAAGCGATTTGCAACTGCTCACGCAAGTGTACGTATCGTTCACAAGTAATATAGTCTGGTAAGACCGAATATCGTCCTCAGAGACTGGTTTCTAATTACCAAACATCTATTCTAGGTTATCTATTTGGCAAACGATAATTGAATTAGGTTTTTATCTAACTACTAGAATAATTGCAAGAAGTAAACTAATTTATTTGGGTTTTATCAGTTATGAAGGAATTAGGCCTTCCAATATCCTCGACTATCCACTCTATTCAATCCTTAAATCAACTAGAATGACTTCTTCTTCTACGTTAAGATAGCGGTTAACTAGATTGTCTTATATTCCGGTTAGGATATATAATTGCTCAACCCCAGTGCAGAACTCTTCTATATTTCTATGATAGGATTTACTACATAGGAGGATTAAGAACAGTAACCTATAATGCTACACAAGTATCGGAGTACTTTTGTCCGCAATTTTAACCTATGTCTATTCAACTACAACATATCCAAATCTCTCCTCTCGGTTCTTGATTCGAAATCATATAGATTATGATAATTAGTGATCAATTAACTATCAAGCATTCATACCAATTATTGAATAAATCTTAAACAAGTGAAGAAGAAATCAAACTAATGTATTAATTCATGAATAATAGTTTCTAGTGATTCAAAAGGAAAGCCCTAATAAAATTAGCTCATAGCCATAGACATGCTAAGAACTAATTTAATATTCATACATGAACTGAATTAAAAACAAAGAAAAGGAAAGAAAATAACTGAACAGGTCTCCAATCTTCTGCCTTGATTCCTATCTGAACGGTGTTGTGTGGTGTAGAATAGGGTTTTTAGAATATGTACAAGATCCCTGCTTTAGATCAGGGTTTTAGGGATTTATAGTTCTGAGAAGAATCACGTTTCGGACCCTTTGCCCTTTAAAATTTGACCTTTTCTCGCCAAGTTCCGCATCGGCGCCACGGCCGTGCAGGATCAGAGAATTGCAGGTTTTCCGGCGCCGGCGACAGATTTTTTTTTCGCTTCGTCAAATTTCCTTTATGCTTCCCGGGACTTCTTGAATGTCATTTCTTGCCCTTTTAGTGTGCAATTCCATCTCAAATAAGCTCATTTCATCTTCTTTTTGCCATTTCTCCATTTTTTACCGTTGTGACTCAAAAGAAAGAAAAACGACCATAATACTATACTAAACACCAACAAAATGAGTAAAATACTAACTAAAAATGACTCAAAAAGGTATATAAAACATGCCTAACAGGTGCCATATGTATGTTATTCGCAGACGACATAGTCCTGATTGATGAAACTCGTAGTGGGGTGAACGCTAAGCTGGAGTCTAAAGGGTTCAGACTGAGTAGGACCAAGACAGAATACTTGTAGTGCAAGTTCATCGACGTGAGCGACCGTGAGACAGATGTGGAAGTGAGGCTTGAGACTCAGGTCATCCCGAAGTAAGAAAGCTTCAAGTACCTCGAGTCTATTATCTAAGGGAATGGATAAATTGATGATGATGTCACACATCGTATTGGGCAGGGTGGATGAAATGGAGGCTTGCGTCTGGAGTCTTTTGCGACAAAAAACTACCACCAAAGCTAAAAGGAAAGTTTTATAGGATAGGGGTTAGACCAACTATGTTGTATGGGGCGGAGTGTTAGACGGTCAAGACGTCGCACACCCATAGGATGAGAGTGTCAGAGTGAGGATGCTAAGATGGATGTGTGGGCATACGAGGAAGGATAGAATTAGAAATGCAAATATTCGGGCCAGAGTGGGAGTGGCCTCGGTGGAAGATAAAATGCGCGAAGCGAGGTTGAGGTGGTTTGGGCATGTGCGGATGAGAGATACAAATGCCCCAGTTCAGAGGTGTGAGAGATTGACTATGGACGGGTTCAGGAGGGGTAGAGGCATACCGAAAAAATATTGGGGAGAGGTGATTAGACGGGACATGGAGCAGACGAGACTTACTGAGGAATGACCTTAGATAGGGGGTTGTGGAGGGCACATATTAGGGTAGAATGGTAGTAGGTAGTTGAGCGTAGTTCTGCTTACGCTCACAATTTGCTAGGGGCAGGGTTATTACGATAGGCATGCCTAGCTTATCATACGAATAGGCGTAGTTTTTCTTTAATAGTCTTCTGTAATCTTATTTCTCATACTACACGCTCCTTAATGTACTTGATCTATTTTATTTATCCCCGTAATTACTGATTACTTTTCAGGATGCGCCACCATGGCGTTTTCGAGTTTGCTATTAGCATTGCCTTACTGCTTTGAATCTTTACATTTTTGACCGGGTCTGACCTTTTTCTGTTTTTGCTTGTTCTGAGTTGAGGGTCTCTCAGAAACAACTGTTTTACCTACCAAGGTAGAAATAATGTCTGTGTACACTCTACCCTCTCAGATCTCACGTCGTGGAATTTTACTGGGTATTTTGTTATTGTTGTATTACCATGTTACAATTAGTATTTAGTGAAGTTCATTCTTTCCTAATATAGTCATGACATTAGGAATATAATTAATTTTTTATTTATTTTTTAAAGTTTTTAGCTAAATGATGGTAGAACTTTGTCTGATATTTTAGAATTTCAAATTAAACTATTTAAATCTTAATATCTATCAAAATGTTTTTGACAACAAAAATGAAGGTATTGTATTGCAACACGTGGCTTATACTTTATTAACTTGAAAGATCCTTTTTCAAATTATATAGTAAGACATGTGATACTGACTTTTTTATATAATAATATTTTTGGGGTCTTTGGGTCATGGGGCCTAAAGCAGATATAAATTATAAATATATACAAATGACTAGTTATATAATAATAACAATATTTTTGGGGTCTTTGGGTCATGGGGCCTAAAGCAGATGCTTTACTGGCTTTATGCTTGAGTCACCCAAGGCTTAAGTAATAATGTGCCAGCTTTTCTTTTCTTGCTCCTCATTGTTTGTTGGTTAATAGTACTAGCTCAAGAGCTAATTCATATTCTGGTTACAGATTTTTCTTATGCATGTATATTAAGATCAAGTTGTATATCATCATTGTGCATCTTTTAGAAGCATTATCTTGCTAAGTCCAAACATTCCTAACAATTGGTATTTCATTCCATAAGTTAGATTTTAAGTAAATTGCTTCATTGGGGTACAAGACTCAGAAATTTTTGCAGGTTGAAGTTACGACCGGAAAAGGAAGAGAGCAAGAAAACACTCAAAACATAGAATACTACCACTTCATATAGAGTTTTGCAACTGTTATATTTATGGTGTAACTTGAACTATGAACATGATGTAACACTTGTATTACTTACATGATTTGGGGATTATAGATCCAGACTTTTGCTGTATGTATCACTTTCTTGGCGCGGTTGATGAAATGATTTCTAACATGAAACAATATCGATATTGTAATGTTTGGACAATAATATAGACGAATTTTTGAATATAATATTGTTTTTTCTTCAGTGTATTGTGGATCCATGTTGAGCTCTTTAAGAATCTATTGTTAATATCAATCTAGTATCTTCGATTAAACAAAATAATTATATGATAATAATTAAATAGTAATTGCAATCAACAATAAAATATTCAACAATTATAAAAACCAAACACTAACTTGATTAGATAGAGGTCTGCGTTGTAGTGTCCTAAGACAAATATTCGTCCCCACTTGTGTTGTAGTTCTTAGATGTCTATCTAGAGAATACAACTATCTGGTGCAAGTTCTTGCACAAGAACTTGACCCTGACGAATTTACTTTAAGATTAATTCATAAGATTAATCAGAAATATTTGGAAGAAGGAGAAGAAGTAGTGAGATCAATTCATGTATTGATTCATTTATGTCTCAACCAAGTGATTATCAACCTTTATAAAATAGTATATTCGAACATATGCAACCTTTCATACCAAAGGTTGTGACTGTTGTGAATAGATACAACTTTTGAACCATTTCAGAAATTTTACCGTTGGACAGCGCTGCGGCGCTTGCCCCGCGCCGCGGCTCTGCCTCTTAGCGTCGCGGCGCTAATCATCCTGCAGAGCTCTCTGGACTTTCGACGCTACTTTTCAGCGCCGCGGTGCTCGTCACGGTGATTTTCCTTTGTTCACTGGACAAGCAACGCCGCGACCCTCTCTCTATGCTCCGCGGCGCTTAACCAATATTTTTTATCACTTATTTTATTCTTCTGGTAAGAATTTCAACACCTATTCAGTTAAGGATGAGTGTGAATGAGCTTTCACCACCATTATGTCCAAAAACTACTGCCAAGGATCATTGTACTTGCTATATATTACTAACATTGTCACTGTACTACTACCACATCAACAATTTCTTCATCACAATTATCACCATTGCTACTACAATCATCATCCACGGTTGTCAATAACCACTTCCACCAGCTACCCCCTTTTAAGTACCACCACCTGTAATTTTGTAATAGGGATAAATTTAAATATTCAGATATTGAAAAAACAAATAAAATTGATCATTACTACATATTTTAATATTCAAATATTGTATCAAGATCAAGACATACTCATCTTAAAAAGAATCAAATTATCGTTCTCTATAAACATGTAAAACTACAAATGTGAAAAGGTCCAAGAATTCAGCTCACCTCAAACTTAAAACTAGGGGTGACCATTGACAAATGCATGATTTGGACAAAATAGAGCAGATTAAAGTAGACTGAATTAACAAATGCGTCAATATTTTTACTCCGCCCATAAGTTATTTGGGCTGAGAAGAATTGGATCACAATGCAAACGATACAATGAATTATAATCCAACTTTCATCAAGTTCTACAGTTTTTTGTGCGATTGCTCCTCAAACACGTTGATCTTTAATTTTTGCCCTTTATGTGGTCTTTAATTTTTTCCCCGGCTATTTTTTTATTAAAATATTCAGGTATACTTACATAGTCTTTATAATATTTTTTTCTTCGAAAACTAAATTTTTGCCTCGCCATAAATTATGTAGTAATTAAGTTATGCGTCATAGTTTTATAGTAATTTTTAAAATTATGTTGAGTGTTGAAAATTATGTCTTATCAGACATATTGTGTGGATGTTATGATATATTGAAATTAAACGCCAACTGTGTCTGCCGAAATCTGAAATTATGCCTTTTTTCATTTTATGTAGTGTTGATAATGCATTATACGGCATAATATGTGAGTTGTGTATGATACATATGCCGAAAATATAACACTAATTATGCCGAACGAAATTATAATTATGTCGTGCCAAAATAATAAAGAACTCAAATTTGAAGGACAAAAATTAAAGACCACCCCAAAATAGGGGCATTTGTGCGAATGACCCCAAGTTCTAATCTCTTACATATGATTTTCATCGACCTCGAGTAGACATACGAAAGTCCCTAGGAAGGTTATATGGAGATGTTTGGAGGTTAGAGGTGTACTTGTGACGTACAGGCGATCAAAGATATGTATGATGGAGCCAAGACCAGGGTACGGACAACAGAAGGAGACTCGAAGCACTTTTCAGTGTTGATGGGGCTGCACCAGGGATCAACTCTTAGCTCATTCTTATTTGCCTTGATAATTGAGGGACTGGCGCGACAAATTCAAGGGGAGGTGCCATGTTGTATGTTATTCGCAGACGACATAGTCCCGATTGATGAGACTCGTAACGGAGTGAACGCTAAGTTTTTGGTTTGGAGATAGACCCAAGAGTCTAAAAGGGTTCAAGCTGAGTAGGATCAAGACAAAATACTTGGAGTGCAAGTTTAGTAACGGGAGCGACCTTGAGACAAGCG
Source organism: Przewalskia tangutica (assembly GCA_029844215.1). Classification (NCBI taxonomy): domain Eukaryota; kingdom Viridiplantae; phylum Streptophyta; class Magnoliopsida; order Solanales; family Solanaceae; genus Przewalskia; species Przewalskia tangutica. The sequence continues at coordinate 120,028,008 of CM056730.1, read as the reverse complement.
TGAATGTGAGGCTTGGTACTCAGGTCATTCCAAAGAAAACAAGCTTCAAGTACCTCGGGTCTATTATTCAAGGGAATTGAGAGATTGATGACGATGTCACATATCGTATTGGGGCAGGGTGGATGAAATGGAGGCTCGTATCTGAAGTCTTGTGCGATAAAAATGTGTCATTAAAACTTGAAGGCAAGTTCTGTAGGGTGGTGGTCAGACCGATTATGTTGTAATGGGCGGAGTGTTGGTCGGTCAAGACTTCGCACACCCACAAGATGAAAGTTGCGAAAATGAGGATGTTAAGATGGATGTGTGGGCATACAAGGAGGGATATAATTAGAAATGATGATATCCGGGACAGAGTCACCAAGGATAAGATGCGGAAAGCGAGATTGAGATGTTCGGGCATGCAGAGGAGAGACACAAGTGCCCCAATGCGGAGGTGTGAGAGGTTGGCTATGGACGAGTTCAGGAGGGGTAGAGGTAGGTTGAAAAAGTATTGGGGAGAGGTGATTAGACGGGATGGGTCGAGAAGGCACCTAAAAATAGCTTTAGAAGCCAGATTAGTCGAAGACACAAATCGACCAAGATTTACTTATTATTCCTCCTCGTCCATTAGTTCAGTTCCTTAGTTCAATCAGTCCCTTCCTCAAAACCTATTTCCGCAAGTGCCACTGCTCTTATTCCACGTGAAGGTGCAATACCTAGCTGCTCAATCAAAACCGACGATAGATGTGATGGATGGAGGGAATCGAATCCGCTTTTACAGAATCCGCTGTGGAACTAATAGAAAAAGGCTCTTTGCATTTGTAGCGATTAGCAATTGAATCAGAAGCATGGAATAGGACAAGGTTTACGTTATGCCTTAATCTAAGAGGAGTAGGAGTTCAAACAACTTCTAATCGTATTCGGTGAAATAAGATTCTAGGTTCTTTGTTGAAGAATGAGCCGGCGACTCATAGGCAGTGGCTTGGTTAAGGGAACCCACCGGAGTCGTAGCGAAAGCGAGTCTTCATAGGGCAATTGTCACTGCTTATGGACCCGAACCCTTTTGTTCTTTTTGGCATCTGTTATTTTGGCACAAATCTTTTTGGTTCTTAAAAAGAAACAGTTCGAGAAGGTTCAATTGGCCGAAATGAATTTCTAGATTCGCGGGTTCGATTCCCGTAAGGGATAGGTACTCATTCCCGGCCGAAGCAGGTGCAACTCACTGAGGACATGACCTTAGATCGAGGGATATGGAGGACACGGATTAGGGTAGTAGGTAGTCCAGCGTAGTCCTATCTACGCTTACAAACTGATAGTTGTAGTGTTATTATTGTAGGTACGTTTAGCCTATCATACTAGTAGACACAGTATTACTTTATTATCCCATGTCATTTGATTTAGACTGATATGTGTTTTCTAGTGTACCTTGTTTGTCTTATTTACCTGCATTAGATATTGCTTCTTTTTAAGAATGAGATAACATGACTTATTCGTTTTGTTTGTCTTACTTTGCTTGTGCTTTGTCTTGAGCCGAGGGTCTCTCAGAAACATCCGCTCTACTTACCTAGGTAGAGATAAGGTCTACGTACATTCTACCCTCTCCAGACACCACGTTGTGAGATTTCATTGGGTATGTTGTTGTAATTCAAACAAAAACAATATAAGTATTTTATACAATAATTACATATGTATTAAACAAAAGAATAGCTATTATTTAAATATTTTGACAAGGTTTATGAGCTGCTTCCCCACCCACCCCCCCCCCCACCCCGGGCCCAACTTAAAACAATGAATAAGAGGAAGAGATTTCCATTAATAAACTGAATAGCAAGTATAAAGTACTTTGTTTATAACCAACAATGCCTCAATTCCAAGTAGGTTGTCAGAAACGGATAAAAGAAGATCGGTAAAAAAAGAAAAGGAGATTTAGTTTAACAAGATAAAGTAAAAAGTTGGGTAAATAATTCAACAGAAAACTGAATTTAACCTCAACAGAAATTCCTGCTCAAAACATGCCAAAAAGAAGAGCAATATTTCTTCCCATCTTTCTCTACAAAAACTGTCCTCACAGATAATAAAATACTTGAATCTCTTAGATCCGAAACTAAGAATAAATGCAGTATTATAATCTCTACATGTTCTTTCAATAACCCCAGCACTCTTCCAAGCTGCAAATGGGGGATTTGGAGGAGCCTCAAATTCAAGTGTAACAATCTGCAAATAATGAGGAACTAATGAGGCCGTAATCCAAAGAAGATATCCACAGATAAAAGAGATGGAAACTGAAGCCTAGCAGGGAACCATAAGGACTCGTCTGTTCGTATAAGAAAATAAGCCTGGCATTAAACTTTGCATTATTAATAATGTCTGCTTTCTGATACAAAACTCTACATCAGTCAGATTTCTAGTATAACTACGTGAAAATCTAAGTATTATTTTATAGAAATGTGTATTAGCAATATCAAAATAGATAATTCTCGACTTTGGCAGGCTATCTATGCATCACAAAACCTAATATTATTATGCACAACATTACAAAAATTCAGGTATTGTTATCTACATAACTAGTCTGTGAACGATACAATCCGTAAGTTTCCATCACACTCAAGTATCTGTAAAGGCCAGCCAGTTTACACTAGTGAGTGTGTAGTATCATTGTACCCACTAAATCTTTTGTCACAATATGCAGACATATAAGATTGAAGACAAAAGAAGTGGGTGCACCCGTATCGTGCACCTGCACATTCTGTCATAAAGCTACATCCACAGCTAAGTTTCTGTAACCTAATTAGTGGAACATCATAAAGAAGCAGGTTTACGTGAGTATCGGGCTCCAAGAGGATTTTCCTATCTACACTAAGGAGTTGGTGGTTAAGAACGGGGGAGACAAAAGCTTTGCGGAAGTGATCAGTGTTGAATTCCTAAAGTTTTCATATTTAGGGACTAAACAATACACAAACCACTAAAAGGGTAAGAGTTCATGCATTTGTCACTGCTAGTAAAAATAAAATCATCTGGACAATATCTCACCACCCAACAAGGGTTTCTACAAAAATGACACCCAAAAAGGGAATAATTATATCACTGCTAGTGGAATAATCATGATCTGCAGAATAAAAGGGTTAAAAGTTAAGTTGCTCGGACTCTGTACGGGTGTCCGATACGGGTGCGGATTTAGAGGTCGGATCCTTCATGATCTAAATTTTAAGATTCGGGAATATGGATCCAGGTACGGATACGGGTGCGGGGATTCGACTAAAAATAATTCAAATATCTAAAAAGAATTATAAAACCTAAATTATGAGATATTATGTGAAAACTTGAGGAACAAATACTGATAAAAGGAGAATCACGGAAGGAGATAAAAGAAAAAGGAGTGACATAGAAATTTCTATATACCAAGTATTTCATTTTCTTCAATTTCACCTTAGTTTTTTGTTATAATTAAAGAAATCATTGAATCTGTCCGGAATTTCTCCGCCGATTTTGGTCAAAGTACCCAAAATCGGTTGACCAGATCGGGTACGGATCTCACTCCCACACTCACACCCATGTCGTGTTGACACAGGTGCGGCACCGAAAGTGAAGAGTCCGAGCAACATACTTAAAACAAAAAAATACATGCACAGGTATTTTAGCTATCAATGCTTCCAAGTTTTCTTTTATTGATAAGGATCAGAGCTTCCAAGTACTACCGTTTTGAAAGTGTTCTATACAACTTTCACGAGTATCAAGATTCCCCATCCGATGGATAAAAATAGCAATACTTCAATATTTTCTATAGTTTGTTGCCATGTGACCTGGAGGTCACGGGTTCAAGCCGTGGAAACAGCCTCTTGCAGAAATGCAAGGTAAGGCTGCGTACAATAGACCCTTGTGGTCCGGCCCTTCTCCGGACCCGCGCATAGCGGGAGCTTAGTGCACCGGGCTGCCCTTTTTTTTCTCTATGCCTTGCAAAAGCCATGTCATCTAATAGGTACCCGTAGAATTAGTTTCTGTCTTAAAAGCCACACAAGAAAAAGCCACCTAATTTTAACCATCACAAGAAAAACATAAGGCAAAACCAAATAAAAATGCAAAATCTCTTTAAAGATGGAGAGTATAAGATACCAGCATTATTTAAGTGATACTAAATTCAAGTTGACCTGATCAACTGCCTCCCTTCTGCTTGAGTGTTATCTTGTCTCCCAAGCTAAGAGCAATTCCTTGGGTTTTGCTCCTTATCCTAATGTAACCACTCAGCTTACTATCTGCTTGTTTCTCAATGCTTACATTCACCAGAGCATCTTCACCAAACACACTCTTTGCATACAAGTTAGCAGCAAGAAACCCGCATTCCCCTTCCAAAGCAGACCTGGAATTATGCATGAAAGCATGTATACAGTGTCAATAAAGCCATGCATCACTAGGACAAATGATATCGCTCAATATACCCAAATGAGTAACAGAACAAAATGAACTGAAAGGGAATTCTGGAGCTTGAATCCATTATTTCAGAAAAACTCATTTGAAGCAGTTCAATTACATCCAACAGTAAAAGACCCTTCTCCTGACCCCGCGCATAGCGTGAGCTTAGTGCACCGAGCTGCCCTTTTAGTAAAAGAAAACAACGGTACAATAAAGAAACTAAACTAGTTCCAGTAACAATAAACTAATATTTCCCCTAAATAAAAAACTTGTACGATCCAATTTGAAAAAAGTTTACCAATTTTCCCGTGATAAAGTAACTTGAGCTATCCAACTTAAAATTCTTTATTTCTGAATATACATCAATACCAACATTTTCGGGGTGCGCAACATAAAACCTGTAATAATTGGAATAGACGGATTTACCCTGATACACTGTTCTCACGACTTCTGACAACAAAAACAACAACAACATAATACCCAATGTGATCCCATAAGTGGGGTCTGGCTCACGACTTCTGACACTTGGTATCACTTGGAAAGCTCATAGGTCTAAACAGCAACCATGATACCAATGGTCCTTAGCTCCTAAAGGCCGCTAAAAAGTGTACTCCTAAACCAATCTAAACCCAGTATTAAGCAAACACCAGCATAGACATGAAGAATCAATTCAAGTACTTCTACATTTCATGCAGGTCAAACACATATTTTTCGTATACTTCAAAGCAGTGTTCTAAAAAACGGCCTGGGCGGCCGCCTAGACGCTAGGCGCCCACTCCCCGCCTTGGTCCCGCCTAGCATTTTTTAGAACATTGCTTCAAAGTACATCAATTTATCTGTAATGGAAAATAATAAACACCAAGTCAAACACAATTTGCTTGTCATCGATAATGAGGTTTTAAGTTTTATACAGCAGAATGATCCTGCGGCTACAAGTCCTGCTACAAAAGATATTGTCTTACTTCTTTCTTTCCTTTTCTTTTACAAGATCTAGTCTCGAAAACAACTTTCCTGTATCACAATGTTGGACTATACAAAATAGAAAATGTGAATAATCTAGAACAGGATGGTATGGATTATCAATAATAACATCAAAAATCAGTAAAGGCAGACATAAGAACCAAGCACCAACTGTCCACACTTTTAGGCAAACGGATAACTTACAGCGCAGTAAGGCACTTCATGTTGGTTGATTTGATTATATGGTCAAGGAATTCTTTTTCATCTTGAATGACAGTGTTGACAGCAACCTGCAGTTTAGAAAGTTAGTGGCTCATTACAAGTGCCTATATATATAATTCATATAGTCATTGCTCCACTATTTTGATGGTAAGACAAACAAGAGACGACTCCACAGTTTTAGAGGCCAAACATAGCATTGAATAAATGAACTCCATAAACAGATCAAGATTTACAACATTAACAAGACACATTAGCTTGAGAATTAGATCATTTTCAAAATATTAATAACCTATACAAGTTTTAGCATAAGATTGATGACAAGACACCATTAGATTGATGCCACAAACACCACACCATAAGATTGGAAGTCATCAAAAATAAAATAACTATACCAAATCTTAATTTTCAAATCTCCAACTCAAAATGAGTAGAATGCTAGGACAGGAAGAACTATTAGATGGTGGTAAATACTCAAGGAACAGCATACCTTGTTTTCCCACTCAAATTCTGCCCACATGGTTCTAAAAGCAGCATCACTGCACACTGCAGGGGATATATAATCCATGATGTCAATATGAATGTCATTTAGCACAACCACCATCCGGTCAAACACATTCGAAGTTTCATAAACAATGTTCCCAAAAATGACGCCAGTCTCAGTTGAGGACACCTTGATGTTTGCTTTTATCTGTTTGCTTGACTCAGGAGCAAGAGTATAATTCTGTGGACGCTCAACAAGTTTAAGATCACCCATGGTTGCCAATTCCAAACATAAATTCTGGAGGGTCTCTTTAGTTCTATTAATAACTGTCACATCTAGGACAATATCATAATGATGAACTGTCACGTATGCTTCAGCATAAACAGGGTCGCTAAATCCTGTGAGTTGCAGAACCCGGTTTAGTTTATTAGCATCAGTCTCATCCTTGACAAATTCTCCAGTGGCACGTTTCAAATCATCTTGGACCGCATCTTCCAACTCCAGTTGACTCATGCCCTGGCAAACAGAAAAAGTTTAGGACATGGAAGAACAAATTTCATCTTGCATTGAAGCACAAAAGAACCGAACAACAGCTCTAATTGACGAGCTCTGGCATTATATAAAAACTACTTAAGAAACATATAATTGAGGAAAACAGAACCAATTCAAACGCAAATGTTTGTGTTTAACTCATTGTTGTTCCTTTAGATACATCCCCCCGCCCCCCCCCCCCCCCCTTCCCCGGAAATAACAAGCTAATGTTGCTTGGACTGATCTGCACTCTTGACTATAGTCTTTCATAAAAAGTTGAAGTTCCAGCTAGTATTCATATTCAATCGAACTTTTGACATTGATGTATAAAGAAACTTATGATATGTAATATGCACAACTCCCTGAATGTGATCGAAATATTAGTCAAAGAAATAAAAAGTAAAACTTGAAAGCTCTGAAAAGCTGGAATAAGCTATGTCTGTTCTTGGATGGTGAAAATAGCACTTAAGACCATCTCCAGCAGGGGACATTGTGCCCGATAATTACATACAGCAGGAGACAATTCGAATGGCATGTTGACGTGGAAATAATTGAGAATTATTGAATATATAGGAGATAATATTGCCACGTGGAGACAATGTCTCCTGCTGTGGAAGGTGTGCCATGCGGCAGCCTGCGATTGGCTGCCAGAAATTCATTTTCCACCTTGCTATTTTTGACGAATAATTTAACCGAATTTTAAAATAAAAAAAATACCAATTTTTTTAATTTTTCAAGATCTATAAAAAGAGACTACGTTTACTTCATTTGGACACCAAAATATTTTGGCTATTTTCTCCAAATTTCTATCTTATTCCAAAGTATTTGCTATTTTTTAAATATGGATCCTAATCAAAATTTTAATCTTCCTCCAAATTTTATATTTCCTAACCAACTACAAAATCCCAATATTCACGTCCACAAAATTCTCTAAATATATCATCCAATTTTCAAATGTCATATATAATGTACCCTTCAATAGCATTCTTGCTCAAATTCAAAATGTTGATGCGAGAATTCATCAAACTAGGTGGTATAGTACCAGAAATATTGTTACCATCAAGATTTAATGTTGCAAGAATGTGCATATTTCCTAGAGATGGAGCAACCGAAAATTAATTTTCAATTTGTGATTTTTAATATTATCAATGTTTTAGTGTGTTTTTGATAAATTGTACGATTAATTTATCTTCATTAATAAAATCATGTATTGTTGTGTTTTAATATTATAATAATATTTGATAAGTGTCAAAATTAAATGAATATAAGTAATTTATAATTTATTATTATATGTATAATAATATGAATTACAAGAATAATATCATATACAAAATAGAAAATGAGATAGAATGAATATATATGGTGGAGTATATGTATTGATGTGGAGGAAAGAGAAAATGAATTATTTTTTGAAATATTTCCTACTGTGGAGTGTATGTGATAAATGGAGATAATTGATGATGTGGCAGAGAATTATCTCCTGCCTACTGGAGATGGTCTAAAGCACATTTCTCAAAAAGCTTGAGACAGGAAGGTGGAAAGTGAGACAGAATAGCAAAGAAATCTGCATCCATGCAAGGCCCACTCAGCACAAAGAAGACACCATTGGAATTACACATAAAACCCTCATAATACGATTTTATAGTCAGGTAAGATAGTTCTCACAAATATATTAACTGAAGTATGAGAAAAGAGCTAGAGGCGACCTCCTTGTTAATCAAACACATGATGTTCAGAACTTCAGATAGAAGATTCTTTCTTTCTTTTTATGAAAATGTAATGAAATGTTCAGATAGAAGGTTCTTACCCTCCTACTCTTCAAATGGTAGAAATCAATGAGGTCATCTGGCTGAGAGTGAGCAATTTGAGCCTTTGCTTTGATCTCTTCTGTCTCTCGCATCTGCTTATCAGAAAGCATTTTAACAAAACTTTCATGGCAAGAGTTCAACCAGATCTTCCTGACCTCGTTGCCAGTGTTACATAGCAATCTTACACACAGAACCATCCTATCATAGGAATCGTTATCAATTGGGTGTGGAAGAGCTGAAGACTGCCCTAGCTGTATCATTGAGACCATGATCAGTAATGCATTAGTTGTTGCTTTGTTCACTTCAACTTTGGATGGTTGAACTTCTTCCAATCTCAAAATGAGCTTAGTCAGGGTGCAAGCAACAACTGCCCCAAGGAAGAAATCACCAGTAAGCAGGAGGGATCTCAGATTTCCAGCAGTCAAAGATCCTTGAACTACTGTCGGGGGTGAAAAAGCAGTTTCAGAGGCAGCACTTTGAGTAGCATAAGTCCCATCCGCAAGGACAGCAGGCCTTCTAGATGAAACAGTAGTGGAGTTTACTTGCTGAGACTTTTTTGAAGAATCATTAGCTTCGCCTTCCTCAGAAGCTGAATAAAATGGTAGGTCTCCAAGGCACTGCTTGATAGTTGCTATGCCACTCTCGACTTCAGAAAGAGATAGACAATACTCTCCAATAATCCAAAGGGCACACGAACAAACACGTGCAGCTCGAATTTGGTAGAAAGTATCCAGTAGCCTTGTAACAATGGAAATCCTTAATTTTGGATTTGTTTCAATAATTTCACGGACAAAAACAACCACATCAATTGCAGAAGCGACATTGTTATCTCCGAGGAAGTCCATCAACAGATGAACTACTGTGCTTGCAACCTCTGGAAACTTCACGGCACATGAATGAATGGCTTGGATAAGCATTTGACGGTACTCACCGTTCTTCTCAAGTTCACCGCTCTGGGTTTTCATAACTTCTTTCTTAAGTGTGAGAACAACCTCATTGATATTACGGGGGGTGATCAATTCAAGAACAATGTCAAGTGTTTTTCTCCTGATGTCAAGATTGGGGCTTGAAAGCGCTCTGAGGACATCCATTATCATATCAACCATGATCTCCCTATGAGAAGATTTCAATTCATTCAGTCTATCAAGCACGATAAGCTTCACATTGTTGTCACTCTGAGATTGTAGAAGTTGACAATAGGTATTGGCTGCAGCTCTTATAGCAGTTGGGGCAGAAGACAAAGATACAAGAGTTCCAGCACATTCATAGACAACGCCAGCAGAAGGGGCAGTGAGCAGTGATATAATTATCTTGATGTACTTCCCTTTCTCCCCTTTGTTTGTCCTGCAAACTTTTCGGACCAAATCCAAGACAACCATTTGAAGTAAGTCACCCCAATCAGATACTCTATCGACATGGGCCAAGAGGTAATTGACAGCACGTTCCTGAGCACATTGGAAAAGCATCAGAAATGCATTCCTTTTAGCTGACGGATCCTGCTCTGTGGTAAGAACGTTCTCAATCTTTTCTGGTGCATCTGCCAGGAGCTGCTCGCCCTGTGGAAGCTTGTAAACAGCCATCACAGCAAGAATTGCATTCCGGCGAACATACGGATGCCGATGCTCCAAGTTGCTCATAATAGATGGAATCAGAGGTTCAATTATATCAACCTCATTCAGCCGGCAAAGGAATCTCAAAGTAACTCCACGAATGTACTCATTTGGATGCTGTAAATTATTCCTCAAATTCTGACAAATTAGGATCATTTCAGGAAGCACACGCCCCTTAGAATCAGTCTTCTCAATAATCTCCAAATACAGAAGCAGCAGCTTTTGAATCGTGTGATCTTCAGAGGGCAAGACATATCTAATAATAGTAATAAACAGCTGGGGTAGAGTTTCACCATTCAACAAAAGCATGACAGCTTTCTTCATGGCATCAATCTTGGCAGGAACATCGTTCCCTTCAAGTGATTCCTTGATCTCATTGGCAAGAGCTGGTGTGCCCTTATCAAAGTGTATCAGCAAAGAACAGGACTTCTCCATTTTATTCTAAATTAGCTTACCTGAAACTTAAAGTTTCCCATAAGTTTCATGATAACATATTATAACTTTGATAAAAGAGAGCAAAGTTACAACAATCACAAAAAGAGTCCAACTTTTGTTTAGTTAAAACAATTAAACTACTCTTACACAACAACATACCCAGTATAATCCTACAAGTGGGGTTTGGGAAGGGTAGAGTGTACACAGACCTTACCCCTACCTTGGTAAGTAGAGAGGTTGTTTCGGATAGACCCTCGGCTCAGGATAAAGCAAAAAGAACGCATGTCAAAAAGGAACAGTAACTACAACAAACCAGTACGCTAAGCGAAAATTACTCTTACACAGTTCTATATAATGAACTCCTATGCAACATCGTTTCTTTGATTATATAAGAACAAACCCATTCAAAAGAGAAATTGAAACGACAAAGCTATCCAAAAGACAGGAAAGAACACAATAATGAAAATCCTTATATATAAAAAGAAACACATTAATGAAAACGCACAAAAAAAGAACTTTTTGTGATCAATCACTACAGCCTAGTGCCCGATTTAATTTTTCTGCAAAGTCACATCAATACTCAAATCACACAGCCGCGATATCAATGCAAGCAAAATGTGATCAATTGTTCAATCTGTCAACAATGCCTCAATTCCAAACTGGACGGTACGCTGTATAAATCGGACAAGATCAAACTAAATGATACAAGTGAACCATCGATCACTATACATCAGTAAGAAAATCATAAAAGCACATCTTACTCTTCTAATCAAATCATTAATCCTCAGCTTGGAATAGTCGGATCTAACCTTGTCGGGATTGGTTCTAAAATTCGAATCATATATACATTTTTAAAAATTAAAACTCATATATAAGAATGTGCAAATATAACAGTATACACCACTCCTAAATGTACTGAGTCAAATTAAGCCCTAATAATCAAATTTGGTAAATCGATCAAAAACAGATCTAGAAAGAGAAACAATAGAGTAATTTGATTTCCAAATTAAAAAACAAATAGGACTTACTTCTGATTGAAAGCGGAAATGGTTGAATCAAAGTGAATGTTCAGAAGCAAAATTGGTACAGATGAATTTCTGGGTTTTGAGGGTAAGGTGAGAGAAGGGGGTGGGTGATTTGTGGAATTGTTGGGGTGGGATTTTAAGTAAGGGAGAAAAGTTTGGTGTCTTTCTCAGATCTGCTAGATCCGCAGAGTGAGTTATGGTATTTTTGTATGTTGTAATGTAACATGGTAACAGTAACCTTATTGAAGGGAGACTTATATTAACTTGTAAAGTTTTAGCATGAGTTAATATTTTCGAGCAGTGTTAAACTGTTAATAACATCTTGCACAAACAAACGTGAGATAATGTTGTGTGTAATAGACCCTTATGATGCGATTTTTCTCGAATCACACGCATGATGAAACTTAATGTACCGGGCTATTTTTTTTTTTAATGTAGCAGTCTTGAGCAAAACTCAAGTAGGAATAAAAATAAAACCAAAACAAAAAATTAAAAAAACTTAACTGTTTTTTAAAACTTCTCACTCGGTGTTGGATATAGGGGCACTTTGAACCTGAAACCTCTGTTAAGCATGAATGAGTACTTGTCAATTCACCCTAAAGTATGTTGGTAAAAGCTTGATTATAACTTATATGTCTCAATTTTTGTGATACTTTTCACTTGAGATTTAAATTATATAAATTTTGACTAATAATTTATATTATATTTTTTCATCATATTGACATGAGAAGAAATAAAATTTATAGTATTAATCTTACGGTGTTTGAATATTTAAATTTTAAGTTTAGAACATTGAATGGATCTAATTCAATTTAGCTTGAAAAATCATCAAAGTAACTCTCAAAAGCGAAAAATATCACATAAATTAAAAAGAAGTGAGTAAGAAAAAAAAAAAATGTTGATCAACCCCCACGTGAAAAATACAAAGGGATTGTTTGACCATGCAATTTAAATGTCAAATTTGTTTTTACTTAGGATATTTGAACAAGACTGCAACATTTACTTAAAAGGTAGAATTTCAATTTCAAGTTTGTGATTTAAAATTTTAAAATGACCAATAAGTTTTATTTTCAAAATCAAAGGTCTTATAATTTTAAAAATAAAATAAAAAAACTCATGCTTGACGTGAAGTGATTGTTTCACCACATAAAAGTATTATATTAAAGATTAACTAGTTACTACTATCATTGTATTTAAAAAATTGTAATAACATGTGATTACAATCATTTATTTATAAAGGAATATGGAGATATGTGATTTATTAATACGACTTCTTATGATATTTCGATAACTTATTTATGAAATATGATTCGTTCATTTGGTAAAATTATATAAGAATTGATGAAGTTTTGATAGTTTTTTCAAATTACAGGGTACTATTAAAATCATGACAAAATACCGAGGGATAAAATCGACGGACGTTTGTTGATTATAGGACAAAATCGAAGAAAAATCGACGAACTTGAAAATGTCAAAAAATAATATTCGGAACATAAAAATTGATGGACACCGTCTGTTAAATTTGAGGGATTCCATAGGTTAAGTAAAATATACAAATTTTGATTTTTTGTTCGAATAGATAAGGAGGATACACTTTTTACTATGCTTTCATAATAGTTTTCGCCACTTCACCTTCCCTTTCCTCCCTTATCAAGTTCGGCGTTATCACAATTCACAACTACTTTCTCCGTTCAATGATCATTGGATAATTAGCAATAATTAAAGATAATATGATAAAATATTATTATATTTTTGGCTCCTTAACCGGCGTTCCAATTTAATATGTGACAAATAAAACTGGACAAAAAAAAATTTTAGTAGACTGGAAAAAAAAGAGATATTTATGTATCCACCCAAAAGAGGTGACCTAGTTATCAATTAAGTGAATTGATAATTGATAAAATTGAGTTTTAATTATCAATGATATAAAAATTATACTTCATCCGTCCTAAAATTAATATTGCTTTAGCAAAAAGAAATTATCTCAAAATAACAGTTGATTTAGTAATTCAAATTATAATTATACCCTTCTATTGCGCATGAAAAAATATTTCTTCTTGAGAGTGCTCAATTCTTAAAAAATATTTAAGGGCAATATTTAATGATCAAAATTTGGAGTTGATAATTATTGAAGAGCCAACATTTCAAATTGAAATATGTGAAGAATGTTTTTTAATGGTTTTGTGTTGCTAAGACATGCGCCTAAGGAGAAAGTCTTAGAAAAGGCTATACTCAAAGCTTTTTTTCCCGACTTCTAAGTTACTCTCCGTAGAAAAGTGTCCCGCCCTAGCGGGCGGGGTCAGAATTCGAACAATCGAACCTGCAATCTTCAGGTCATGAGCCTGATGAGTTGACCAATTCCTCTACCCCACTTCTTCCCCTTCGATTTCGAACTCCGAGTTAACCTAACTATGAATTTCTATCAATGACAAACATCCCGACAAAGCAATGAAGATTTCGCTCCCCATTTTACATATCGAAAGGAAGCGTAGAGAAGCGAGACCAATGGGCCTTCTACTACAATGTTCTCTTACTTAGCCACCTTTCGAGCTAAGAGCACCGGCTTCTTCATCGTGCGCTGAAATTCGCCTAGATACTTACTACTCTACTTAACAACAAATTCAAAATGAAATGGAATTCAAATTGGTCGAGAAAAAGAACCACGCTAGTCGGAATTTGGGGAAAGATAGAGAGCTCTCTAGGCTCTCCTGATCAAATTGAGGGTTTGCTTTGCCAGTCCATGAATATGTCGTCTAGTTATCACACGCACTTGGTGCGCTTGATTTTCTTCAAAATTCTTTTTGTTTGATTTCCGACATTCAAGAGTTGTAAAGCACCGCCTTCACACAGATGACATTTTTCCTTTCCATGACTACAACGTGTGTCTCAACAACCGAAGTCAGTGTTCTTACGGCAAAGCCGGATGCCAGTTTCATAATGTTATTGCCGGAATCCATTTATGGAATTTGGTCTAGCTATATTACAAGCTTCTATTTTTATTGGAACCAACCCTTTCCGCTTTTTGTATCCAGAGTGGTTCGTCGGATCAGACCGAGAACCGAAAGATGTCTATCAAAGAGTGAGAGTAACTGACTAGACGACAGTTAACCAGCTCGCAAGGGAGCTTTTTTACCAGATTTACGATCCTTCTAGTGAGAGCTTGTGACCATCACAGTGACCGCGGTATGTTTAATCGTCTGTCCATTCGCCATAACATAGACCTAAAACCAAGCCATCGACGAGGGTGGGTCTAGGGCGAACGAAAGAGATGTGTAACGGAGGGCATGTGAGGCATTGTGTCGTCGAACATAAAGAAATTTGCAGAGATAAAAAGAATAGCGTAGTCAAAGTAGGCCAAGTCGGTAGCCTGAGGAAGGTATTCGGTTCAAAAAAGATACGGCAGTCAGAACCAAACGAAGAATTTAATTGAGGCGAAGACTAGTATAGTAGAGGAGTTTCTTCCGTTGTCCCGAGTGACATCACTCTACCTCTTCTCAACGGCTGCCAACTATTTCTGGAACTTCATAATTTGGCTTTTTCAAATCCTCAACCTCGGCCTCCATCGAGTCTAGATCATTCTTGACTTTTGAACGACTAAGCAACTACTAAGCTCCACCCTCCTTATGACCCACAATAAGGAAGGAAAAGAATGGAAGGTCACTCGTTTGATTATAAGAAAGGAGAAGAGTGGAAGACGTTTGAACTCGATTGTTTATAATATACGCAACGAGACTATAAACTTGAACTGCTACGCCATTCCCTTCAACGAATTAGAACCCATTGAGGGGGGGCTCAGCCCAGGAAGTCGACCCCGGTAATAAAGAATGAATCCATAAAAACGTAGGATCCGACATCATGATAAAATACTACCCTCATGATTAGACCATGTCTCTGAGATTTGATAAAAGAAAGGTGCATTAGCGGTTAATACGTTGTAATTGGATAAGTTATTAGGATATGACGGAACGGCGCAACAACTGCACAAAAGTCCTTACTTCTTAGCGCATCCCTTTTCTCGAGTATGAAGTCAGGGAGGAAGAAAATAGAGGAAAGAAATAATATAGTAATATTTACCTTTCACAGCTCTCAGAAATGGAGAAGGAATAAAAAATCTGGTTCTCGAGATTCTCAATCGCTCTTTTTAGTGGGGAGGTATAGTACGTGAATGGCGGTTCTCAGACGAGGGAATCATTCCGAAAGGGACCAAAAAGCCATTCTTCATATACCTCAGCTCCGAGAATAGAAGTGGTTCGTTTTCTTTCTATACGCAATTCAAGATTTCGTTTGTGTTCATGTTGGCGATTTCTGATGTGAATTCGGCGGGTCGTCCCCCCTTCCTACGGGTTCCCCCCTCTGAATAAGTAAGGCCCAGTGACACACCAACCACACCCCTTCTATTTCCTTTACGACATTTTCCGCCTTCTCACTGTCATTCATTTCTTTCTGTTCGACGACACAATGCCTCACCTGCCCTCTGCTACCTCCTACAGGTCCCTTCATTCCCTCCGCCTTACACAGACTCGTCCGAAAAAAAAAGGAAAAGTGCTAAGACCCTCTCTTCGCCCTATAACTGAAAAAAAGGAGTTCGACTCGCGAACGATCAGCAAGTGAAAGACCGATCCTTTTGCGCCAATACTGTTGCGAGATTGGTACTTGGCGGTGAATCGATCATCATCAGAAGAATTAGGAAAAAAATTAGGATACATTCTGGAATATTAATTTATTTTTATTAAATATGAGTTATTTAATAAATTATATATTATATTTATTGATTTATCAATGGACATGAACTAAATTAAAGCGACACTTACTTTGGGAAGGAGAGAGTAGATAGTTTTTTCTTATTCGTCCGGATCTCGATAAATAAATTGAGCTACTCGGTAATATACTAATGAAAGTAATAGATATCAAAAAAAGTAAGACATTTTGGTATTCAACATGAATTCATAAACTTCTAGCTAATTTACTCAATTCGTTTACTTTTACTTATCCAGTATTATTAACTTTGTATGTTCCTAATAAATAAAGTATATATATTCTATCATAGTACCCATATTAATCGGGGTATAGCCTCAATAAATTTGAAAAATGATTTGAATATTATTAAAGGTAAAACGAGGATTTTTTTTTTGCTTTCCCTTGTGAATTGAACGAATAAAAGTGAAAATTTATTTTTCGCACTAAAATTACTTTAAAATAATCTAATAATAGAAAATCCACATAAGAAAATGGTTTTTTTTTTTTACAGTTGAGGTTTCCAGCCTTGCGTCTGACTACTTTACTGGTATTATCCAGACGTCCTCGAGGTGATGGCACCGGTCCTTCAACAACATCACCAGTAAATCGCGGGATGTGCTCCAGTGACTAGCGATCGCGAAAATCGACCATTGCTCACGCCGTAACGTCTTATAAGCGGCTTCTTTACACTGAACTATGCCCGGAGGATGATTTTTTTTCTTTCTTCAAGTTGTTAGGCTATGACACTCTTCTTCACGTTTTATTACTTGACCACCAAGCAAACCATACTCTCTCTCTCACTTTCCCTCTCACTAAAAAGCCTCTGAAAACCATAAAAAGCCTCTGAAAACCACTCTGTTACGCTTTATCTTCTTTCACTTATTTCTTCTCCATCTACAACTACTCTCTTTCAACTACTCTCCAAATTTTCACGCATTGTAAGGTGGCTGTATATCCAAGTGTAAAGTTTTCCGGCATGGTTTTACTGAAAAAAATGGTGGAGGTCGGTAAGGGATCGGTGTTTATGGTGATATTTTTCGACGGAGAGCGGGAGATTAACATCGGCAACATCAGAATTCAACCGACGCTTGTGTTCAAGCCTTTTCAGTTGATGCTCAGTGAGAGAATCGGAATTTCACCAAATCAGATTTCTATTTTTATGTGACCGCAAAGGCTCGAAGTTCGAGGATTGCCGGAAAATACTTGTTACAAGTAAAGCGAAGAATTGTTTCTTCCTTGTCGTTTTGAAGCGTTCTAGAAAAGCGCGAAACCGGAAGGTGAAGCCGAACGATGTCGATTTTGGTGAATTTTTGAAAGATAATGTGTTTCTACTCGGGCGAAACCAGCCGGAAATGAATCCGTTCTGTGATCGAAATTTCCATACGGAATTAGCGAGCATGAATGAACGAGTGCAAAATCTACAACTTCAGAGGGGAGATTTCGACCTAGTGATGAACAAATCGAATCAAAATCTCATGTATTTCCGAGGATCCAAGATACTTTTCCGACGAGGAATTTAAAGGTGAAGAAATTACTTTGATATGAACAGTGCTGGTGCTGAATTTTTCATGGCCGGGCCGGAAAAAAGTAAAAATTAGGCTCTGTATATATTTAAACTTAGGGGTGTATTCAATTAAAATTTTAAAAGATTTTTTTTGGGATAAAAAAGTCATGTGATATTCAATTAAGATTTTTAAACAATCTAAAAAAGTCTTGTGGCATTCAATCAAGACTATTAGTATTTTTTAAACATAGTGTTCAAATTTAATGGTATTCAATTAGAATTTTAAAAGACTAACAAAAAGTCTTTTGATATTCAAAATTTTGAGATTTCGAAAGATTTTTAAAAAAATATGAATTTTGGAAGACTTTTTAGTGGAAAGTATAAGTAACAAATCCTATAAACAATCTCAATCTAATCTATCAGATTTTTTCTCATTATCAAATTTTTATTTCATTTTTTTTTACTTTTATAAAAATATGATTTTTTTCTTACCTCCCTCTACCGTCTTAACTCCACCTACCCCGACCCCATCCACAAATTTTTATTTCATATTTTTTGTTACTTTTATAAAAAATATTAAAAATATGAAATTTTATCTTACCTACCCCCTCCCCCAGCCGTACCTCAATCTCAATTTTTTATTTTTTATTTTTTTTACTTTTATAAATAATTTATAAAAATATAATTTTTTTTCTAACTCTCATACCCACACCTACCCCTACCCCCTTCACTCTACCCACACTTACCCCTCCACCCTCACTTTGTCCTCAAATTTATATTTCATATTTTTTTTACTTTTATAAAAAATATGAAATTTTTTCTTACTTCCCCCCTACCGCCCTAACCTCGCCTACCCCCACCCCCACCCATCCTCAAATTTATATTTCATATTTTTTGTTACTTTTATAAAAAAAAATTATTAAAAATATGAAATTTTATCTTACCTCCCTCTACCCCCGACCCCCTACCCCGCGCGACCCCAATCTCAAATTTTTATTTTATATTTTTTTTACTTTTATAAATAATTTATAAAAATATGAATTTTTTTCTTACCTCATACCCTACACCTACCCCTACCCCCTCCATCCTACTGACACTTAACCCCTCCACGCTCACCCTCATCATTTAACCCATCTTGATCCGTCCATCTTAGCCCATGTAAGTTTTGGGTGGGTTGGGCATTGTCTCATCTACAACTTCAACACATTTTGACTTACCCAACTTCCGCCCAAACGGTCCATCTGTCACCCCTAGTTGTAGCTCTCAAACAAACAATTCAACTATAATAGGAGAAAGCATGAGATCCTTACATTTGTTTGTGCTATTTTATTTTACTTTGGTTGAACTATTTGGTACTTTGATTGAACTATTTGGGTTATAATTTTGTTGAATTGTTGTTATTGTAATTTGGTTAAACTTTTTATTGTTATTTATAGAATTAAGTAATGTTTTAGACAATTAATGGAAAGAATAGTTAATGAAACTTGAAATACTATATATTGTTATTTTAGAGGTACAATAACGACTTTTGATATATTTTACATTGAAAACTAGTGATGAGAATTATAAAAAAAATGGTGGTGATGAGAGCAAAAGGATTGGAGAAAAAATTGATGTGGTCCTTTCAAATCTTTATAAATCTTTTAAAATTCAAACATAAGAAATCTTGATTGTCAGAATAGTCTTTTAAAATCATAACAATCTTAAATAGTCTTTTAAAATCCACAAGACTTATTTATCTCAAAAAAGTCTTTTAAAATCCAAATTGAATACACCCCTTTAGTGATGAACTCACTCTTATTTTCAACCAAGATCTAACCTGTTCAAATTAACTAAAAATTTAACATTCAACCAAATAAATTGTATCGATTCAAACTTCAATATATTAAAATTTAGAATAAAAAATTATAATATATAAACAAGATTCAAATCCATCATCAAATTGTTTCCTTGTCTCATCATTGGCATTCTCATCAAATTGTTTCTTTCTATGACTTTGGCGTTTTTTTAGGAAATTCGGGTTCAATCCCCATATCACAAGCAATAGTTTTAGCTTCAATCATAGCAGATGCAAATCCATTTTCTCTATAATTCTAAAAAAAAAAAAAAATGAGCCCCTCCAAATTTTTTAAAGCAGCATCAATGCACATATATTTAGATTGTAACTTTTTGCCGACTAAGTTAATTTTCAACAAATATCATGCCAAATAACAATGCCTAATAAAAACTCAAAATTTTTCAGTTGAGTTATCAAGTGAACTATTTGTTTTGTTTTGAATTTTTTTATCGAGAGCTTCCTTTTGAGATTGAGTTAGTTCTTCTCTATGCCTTTTTCTTTTTGACTTCCAGATGGGTGTTTCTTAGAGAACATTATTACTTGAAAACAGAAATAATATACAAGGAAAGTCAATGCAATTTTAATACTTCAAAGAATAAACAAAAAACAACATAACCTGAAATTTGAGAAACCCCATTCGAGAAATCCCTCTCCACATAAACAAATTTGATATTTTCAAGAAGAAGAAGAAGAATGAAAAGTGACCTAGAGGAGTGAAACAAATGCACAAAAGCGTTCTTCTTTTTTAGGAGTGGAATAGACCATCGTTGGTTTAGGATTAATAATTATAATAAACTAATATAATACTTACTAATTTTTTTTAAGTCCCTCTAAATTTTGGGCCCAGGGCAGATGCACCGTTTGCCCCTGCTCAGGACCGACCCTGGCTATGAATGTGCAAATACGAGCGTCAACTGCGACATTCCACCACTGCAAGAATAATGATGTACTTGTTGGTTCGTTCAGGAGCCGGTCTGGACCGGTTAATCGGCCAACAAAATAGTAATTTTTGTGAAACCGGTTCCCCTTTCTTGTGTACAGAATTAGACAGAAAATATGACAATTATTTTAGGACAGAGTAAATAATTAATTAGTTTTAAAAAAAGGAGCTAAATAGGATAGGAAGCGTAGAGTGGAGATTAGTATCAAAATTCAAAAGTAGAAATTACAGACATGGAAAATGTCAATTAGATAAATGGCTTTGGATAAAATACATTTGAGTGGTAAAAAATATATGCTTATTGTGAGCATTTTGGTGTGCATAACTTTAACTCGTGATTTTCTTTCTCGTTTAATTATAGTACTCAAATAATGTTTAGTTAAAAAGAATACAAAAATAATAATTAAGGGCCACATAAAATTTTCCATAATTAGGATGTGGGGTAGAGAATGAAATTGTTATTCTCTTAACTAGACGTTTCAGGTTTGAGTCTTGAGTATGAAAAAATCTTTGGTAGGAGCGCTTTTCTAAAAATGGGCCCTACACGATGCGAATCCGAATATATTCGTGCTTCAATGCGGGTACCAGATATCGAGTGAAAAATAAAAAAACAACTTTAAAGCTTCCCGTGTGTTACATCCATCTTTTTAACGGGATGAATTGAATATAATTATTGTATTTTTAATTAGAAATTTTAGGTTCAAATATTTTAAATTGAGAAATTGTTAATAAGGAATGCTTTCACTCTTAAGTGAATCTTATGTATTTATAATTTGGATTAGTTGGATTAATGAGTTTTTGGTTTTAAATCATGAAAATTGAGAATTTTTTTATATATAAGGAGCCCATACATCCTTAAATGGGTTCCTTATGCAACACGCATATGAATTAGTCGGATAAACGTGAGTTCCGAGTAACATATTATTTAAAAAAAGAAGACTTTCATATAATTATAATGTAGTCTTGAAGACTCGTTTACTGTGCTATCAGTGTTGTTAGAGGCGCTTTCGGGGCGAGCCGTACCAAAAATGCTTCGGGCGCAAATAAAAGGCTAGATCCCTAGGGCATACGTCCTAGAATTTGGGGCGTAAGTCCCGCGCGCAAAAGTGTAAGCCCCGGGCAAAAAATCGTATGCCCCTGACGTTAAATATTTAATGATTTTAATAAATCTCCTACCACAGTTCGTCTTGGACCAGATCTAGAACTATTCTCAACAGATTGTGTAGCCATAAATCCTATTTTATTCATTGAGATCTGTTGACTTTGTATACCATTCCGTTGTAAATAAACGATCCTATCATAAATTCATTGGGGTCTTGAAATTATATAAATATGATAAGAATGGAAACATCAACCCTAGTCGCCATATAGTTTTTATTATTGGTGTGGTGATATTTATACTTTATGTTATCATGTTGTAGTGATTTTTTTGAAATATATAAATAACAACGCCATAAATATTTTTTTAAAGGTTCATGTCAGAAATTGATCGTTGCTATTACACTTTTCATCATTCTCCTTCTTTGAAGTATATAAGTAAAAATCAGTGCAAATATAAGTTGAGGTGGAAATAACTAATAAATGTGGAGATTAATGATGAAGTGGATGGACATTTTATTTTAAAGATTATCTAGGCTATTACGGAGTACCATTTTTTGTGATGTTACATTTCTCATATAATAATTATAATAATTTCTTTATATTATTAGTGATTTATTTACAGAATTTTAATGAAAATTTTACTATTACTTATTTGTATAATATTAAAATTATAAAATTAAAAATACATGAGACATACGCTCCGTAGATCCATGAGATTTACGATCCGTGTCTCGAAGCTTACGCCTCGGCCCTGCTGCGTAAAACGCATCGCCTCAGGCCTCCCCCTCTTAAAACACGGTATGCTTACACACTAGTATTAATTACGACTTGTACGTAATTTTTGACGTTTCTCTATAAATTTGGAGGCACACTCTTGACTCTACAGACCAAGTATATATTATGATGATGCAGACATCAAAACTAATACTATACAACCAAAGTAAATTCTTAAAATTAGCAGATCCAAAAATGGTCCTGGAATAGACCAATTAGTTGGGTAAACACTTTCAATGAAAAAGTCCAAGAGAAGTTTTTGCAATTGTTAAATCTCTAGGAGAGTCTTATTCAATTATGAAGAAGTTAGGGTCAATTATACAAATATCATAAAAATCCATACAGTTTCCTTTTCGTTTCTCTGTAATCTCTCCTACCGGAGAAGCTAACAAATCAGATAACAATGGCAGCTTACGCAGTAGTAATGGAAAACCTAAAGGAAAGAGCAGAATTTATGAACGAATCAATGCAGAAGAGTCAAACAATTACCGATAATATGATCTCCATTCTCGGCTCCTTTGATCACCGCCTCTCTGCACTCGAAACCGCAATGCGTCCCACTCAGGTATATGTATAACCGTATGAGTATGCATTACATAAAATGTATATATGCATGTGATTGTGATTTGTTTTTTTTGTTCTGTTTTCTAATTGGAAAGATAAGGACGCATTCGATTAGGAAAGCACATGAGAATATTGATAAGACATTGAAGGTAGCTGAGTCGATATTGGCTCAATTCGATCTTGCACGTCAGGTTCGTCTTCTTTGAGTTAACAACGTTGCTTCTTGTAGCCGCATATGGAAGGGATATCTTACAAAATATACTGATTTTAAAAATATTTACGCCACGTAGCCCAATATACAATATTATACCTGAGGGAAAAACATTATACATAATATATCAATCTTGTTTAAAGTAAACATAAAGTATGGGCTATGTGGCGGAATATTTTCAGAAATAGACATAGTGTAATTTTTTCTATTATTAATAGCTTTTGAGTTTTGCTCTGTGCCAGAATATTCTCAGGTATTTTGATCATGAATTCGGACATATACTCTTTAGGATTTTAAAAATAACATTTAGATATTTGAAAACTATGTAAGAAGTACTATAAGTAACAATAATTAATTACTCAAAGGACATTTTAAATAGGGTGGTTTTATTGGTTGATTCCCTTGGTAATCTGAGGATTGCTTCTTCTGTTTCAATTGATAGTCAGCCTCGTCGATATCTTCAGTAATTTTCTGCTGATTTAATATGGATCATGTATCTGCATTATCCCTTACATGGGTATTACAGCTTAAATGCCCTTTGAACTTTATAGACAGAGGCCAAAATATTGCGAGGGCCACATGAGGATTTGGAAAGTTATCTGGAAGCAGTTAATCAGCTAAGGAGTATTGTTAAATTTTTCAGCAGTACCAAAGGCCTTAAGAGTAGTATTGGTATGATTAACCATGCTTCCAGTTTACTGGCAAAGTCTGTTCTTAAGCTTGAAGAAGAGTTCCGTCAGCTTCTAACCTTGTACAGGTCTGTAGTTTAACATAGTATTTATTTTTCCCACGCATACAATGTTTTTTCGTTTTTAAAATTTCTTCATATGTTTACTTTGTGGTTTTGAGTGAATTAACTTTACCTGCTCTTTTATATGTCTAGACTAAATTTACTGCAGAAGCACACTAGTCATTTAGCATATGAATCTTATTTGGCATAACTAATGCTAACCCTTTTTTACTGTTCTCAAAGTTTCTTGTTTATTTTCTTTTTTACCTCATAGGAAATCTTCTTTTTTATCTTTTTCTTTTCTCCGTAAGCACCAACTAGCTTGGGATTTAGGTGTAGTAATTTTCTTTTCCACAAGGACAATCCTTTGCTTGCTCTTCTCATCAAGCTTGAAATTGCACCAGCAGTTGAACTGCAAGGATAATGATTGAGTGATCACCTATTGTGGTTGGTCTGATAGGAATTTCTTCACATGCATCCAACAAGTAACAAGTGGGTTACCAGAACTTTCGTATTTGACCCCTCATGGGCACAGGCACACACTATAGTTCGCTTCAGTTTTTTTGTGATACTGAAATCATCTTATGCCATGCCTGCCATTATCATTGACAAGTAATTCTCTGCTTGCACTAATAACAATGGATGATAAACCTTGCCTGATCCACGTAACAGTAGAACTCTTTTATAGCTTTTTAAGTTCACTAAAGTTAACTTTTAAGTATTAATATAAACTAACTTGAGTTAACTTATATTAATTGCAGTAAACCTGTGGAACCTGATCGTCTTTTCGATTGCCTCCCCCAATCTCTGAGACCATCTACAGGATCACCTAGTAAGGGGGATGGTACTGGAACGAAAGAGCACCAAAGAAGTTTAGAAACAGTCGTTTACCACCCTCCAGCGCTCATCCCCCCTAGAATTCTTCCCTTGCTACATGAGTTGGCTCAGCAAATGATTCAGGCCGGCCATCAACAGCAACTGTATACAATTTACAAGTAAGTTATCTCCTTAAACTATGGGACATTTGCAGGAAGCACTTTAATGTTTGAAGTTGATCATAATTAACTAGGTCTGTCTAATAGCTTATGCAATTGAAAAGCAATACTTCTGGCAACTTTATTCTGTGAGACCTGCCTGTTTCCAGATACAGCTCAATTGACTTTTTGATGGTCATAAAATGGATTTATAGAATTATAAAAGGTAGCAGTATCCTGATCTGTACATTGCCAAGATTTGTTTTTGGCGGCCCAATCAGCGATATCTGCTTTGTAATATATCTTATGGTGTAATGCTGCTTAGTTTTGCAGTATCTATTACTATCTTGTCTACTGACCTAGTGTTTTCTATATAGTATTACTTAAGAGTTGTGCAATTGTAACTTTCAATATTTAACATGGCTTTTTATTTGTGACAGAACTCACAAACTGATAACTTCCAAGCTTTTTCTTGTTAATTTTTATGAAATCTTTTATCTGAAAAGTTGTTTTTCCCCTGGATATGCCATTTTGTCTCATGTCATTTGCATTTCTCATACATCCTGTTTGTATCCAGGGAAACACGTTCTACAGTCGTGGAACAGAGTCTTAGAAAACTAGGTGTGGAAAGACTTGGTAAAGAGGATGTACAGAAAATGCAGTGGGAAGTTTTAGAGGCAAAAATAGGAAATTGGATTCACTTCATGCGGATATCCGTAAGTGCTGTTTCATCATCCAATTTTGATAAGATCCTTGCTTTATGTTTCCCCTTTTATTAACCAATTCATCATTTTTGACACAGGTAAAACTTTTATTTGCTGCAGAGAAGAAAGTCTCTGATCAAATTTTTGAAGGTCAGGATAGTCTTAGAGATCAATGTTTCGCAGAGGTTACTGGAAATAGTGTAGCGGTGCTGCTTAGCTTTGGAGAAGCCATTGCCAAAAGTAAACGATCGCCTGAAAAGCTATTTGTCCTTCTAGATATGTATGAGATAATGAGAGAACTTCAGTCAGAGGTATGATGAAATGACCCAGCAGATACCTCTGTCTCCTTATCTTTACTTTTGGAAAATCCTAGTTTTAACTTATACTTCCTGTTGCTTCTGCTGCTAACTTAGGAGCATTCTTGCAATGACTAGACCCATAGGAAAATTGAAGAAATTCTGAGTTATATCTAGTATTACCCGAGTATATACTAGCTTTTGGGTACTAACAGAATTGATGCAGGCTTTTCTTTAATTTGCTATTTAGACACTTCCAACCCAAGTGCTTTTTGATTTCTCTGAATACCTCAGTATATCTAGGAGCGTATCTGGTGGAAAAGCCAATTACCTGCTCTGTCTCTATTTCTCAAAGAAAGGGCATAATATTCAAGTGAATACCAGGGTAAATAAACAGCTTCATTTTCAGCATCACATTTAACATATTATCTTCAGTTCGCATCTCCGACTTTTTCGCGGTCTTTCCGCACCCCAGCTTACAGCAAAATAATTCCATCTGGATAGCTGTAATAGAGCTAAGGCTGCGTACAATAGACCCTTGTGGTCCGGCCCTTCCCCGGACCCCCCGCATAGTGGGATAGTGCACCGGGCTGCTCCTTAGCTGTAATAGAGCTCTGTCTTTCACAATAGATCCATAACCTAAATGCTTCAGATAAAAACTACCAATGCTACTTTTTGTTCTTCTCTTTCTAAAGGTTGGATGGATGTAGGGGTTGAGGAACAAGTTTAGCCTAGAGTTGTTAGGTAAAAACTATAAGCAAAATGTATTGCACAAGTATGACATTATTTGGGCAAGCGTATGCAACAAATTTAATTTTATTAAATTTTCCCCTAGAGGTTCTAGTTCGAGTTAACATTCTTTTTGAATGCAACCCTTTTGGCATTGCTTATGTTTTCTACACTGTTCTTACTTAGGTTCTTTTCTTCTTCCCCTTTCCTATTTGATGCAACAAGATAATCGAAATAGAGAAATAATCCAGGAGATAACTCGAGGAAGATGGAAACTAACTCAGGGAAACCGAGATGTTAGCTAGAAGAGAAATATAGAGAGGAAGAAGAGAATTGTATTTCATAACATGGACTTCAGTGACTATTACAATCTGTACTTATACACAAATGGATGGAATCAATTGAATCTAATGAGTTGAATGAATCTAACTAACTTCCAGAACAGAGGCTAACTAACTTCTGGAAGTGTAACTAATTAACAGCTTGTAACTAACTTTGTGAACTGCTTCTGTAACTTGCAACTCGATCTCATTCCTACTCAATCCAGCTCAATATTGCAATCCTTGCATTACTATTATAGTTGTATTTGTGTTTAGATAAGTTCAAACTCCATAAGATTTGTCATTAACAAAAATTCTCTGTTTAGTTTTTAAAGTTTTCTCTCTTTCCTTTTTTCATGCTGCGGTTCGCGGTAAGAGAAATCCACTTGTCATTTCATTCTATTGTAGAACCTTTAATAAATTACCTGGTATCTATTGGTTCACCTATGTGTTACCTTGCATCAATTCCTTAACATTAAATACTAATTTTGGTACTTCCCTCCATTATCTTCCCTGTGGAAGGGGAATTTTGTTGGTGTTGACAGATGGATATTATTTTTGGAAGCCAATATTGCAGTGAAATGCGAGAAGCTGCTAAAGTGTTGACTGATCGTCTGGCTGAGACAGCGCAAGAGACCTTTGTGGATTTTGAAGAAGCAGTAGAAAAGGATGCCACTAAGACTTCTGTTCTTGATGGAACTGTCCATCCTTTAACTAGTTATGTGATTAATTACGTTAAATTTTTATTTGAGTAAGTCTTCACAATGCTCTCCAATCCTTTCCGTACATTCATTTCTTTTTGGGAATTAGGAGTTTTTTAATATGTTGCACTCTGTCAGATGTTGCTGATCATTCTTGATATTGATTTTCGAAGCGATTTATATGTCTCATTCTTCACTACTTGAATAGTTTTAAGAAATAGTATGTTTTAAGAGTGTACATTATTGAGACTTATCCAAAAGAAAAAAAAAAGAGTGTACATTATGTAGGATTTTAGCACTAGCTTCTTACTTTCCATTTCTATGAATTTCCTATGCTTCATATCCTCCTGAATTGTTCTTTCCAGGTCATTCCTAAGCATGACAAGTATTACAGTTCATGAACTGTTTTCCTTAGTTCCTTTACATTGTAAACCCCATCACTGCTTTCTGTCCGGTCTTGTGTTCCATCTTCGTATTCCTCCTCTTTTGATTGCTCACTTCCCTTGTCTCCCGGAACAATTATTTTATCTGGTCTGGTGGAACTTTACATTCATTTCTTTTTCAGTTTAAAGCTTGTGTTCAATATCTCAGTATTATCTATTGACTGTGGACAGCTATCAATCAACTCTAAAGCAACTTTTTGGAGACGCCGATGACGGTCATTCCAAAGACCAGTTGGGAGTTATAACCACACGGATATTGCAAGCTCTTCAGAGTAACTTGGACGGGAAATCTAAGCAATACAAAGATCCTGCATTGACTCAACTATTTCTGATGAATAACATTCACTATATTGTAAGATCTGTTCGCAGGTAAGTTAAATGTTACTTGAGAGAATGAGCTGTTTAGTTTACTACAAATCTATCTTTACACGTTCCATGATGGTGTAGGTCAGAAGCAAAGGACGTGCTTGGTGATGATTGGGTGCAAATACATAGAAGGGTAGTCCAGCAGCATGCAAATCAGTACAAGAGGATCTCTTGGTCTAAGGTTTGCTTGCTACCTCTGTAATTTTACACTCATGATGATCAGCATTCTTTCTACTGGTGTTCTGGAACATTTCTCAGAGTTTTCTTTGTTTATTTGGTTTGTGGGGTTATGGTTCTCCTTTCTTGTGAAATGGTATTCTGTGATGGTATTGATATGGTAAGATATAGACTTCATCTAATTAGCATGATTGGGACTTCTAAAATGCAGCTTCTAATCTTTGACAAAGTTGGATTTTTATGATTCTTCTGAGAATTGATCTCCTATTAGACGTGGTCGTTCTTCTTAGCTGTAAGAAATGGTGCCTAACACATCAGGAGGGTTGTCTTCAATTAGCACTATTCCTGTTAGACATTTTGTTTTTCGTCTGAGCTGTAAAGAAGGGTTCCTAAAGCATCCAAAGAAAGATTTTCAATAAATTCCCGTTGAGAGTTATGGTAAAAAATTGGACATAATCTAATTCTGGTTGATATTTTTCTTAAGGAAAATGGTGTATTATGATCATAGTGATTAAGGACAAGATAATTGTTTTAAATAGCTTCCTTTTATCAGTTTGTCTAGTTCTGAACCCTATCTCTTTCCAAGTCGTGGATAAACTGAAGGAACTATTCTTCTTCTGGTATTCTTATTTGTCAAAAATGTGGTTTACAATGTGAAACCTGTTCTGAGATTTTTCTCCATAGCTTCATCTTTTCAATTCGTTGTTCCTTCTAGTTAGCCTGGTCATATATGTAGGATATGTGTGGAGTACTGCATCATTTTATGCCGTCCTGAATATTTATCTTGTGTGTCACTATGTAACATTATACGATCCTGCTGGTCTTTGCAAAAGATTCTGCAGACTCTCTCTGTCCAAGGAGCTTCTCCAGCTGGGAATGCTTCATTTACTGGTGAAGTCGTCAGTAGCAACACTGGTATTTCTAGGTCTACAGTGAAAGATAGGTTTAAGACCTTCAACATGTTATTTGAGGAGATTCATCAGAGGCAATCTCAATGGACAGTTCCTGACAGTGAGTTGCGCGAGTCTTTAAGGTTGGCAGTTGCCGAAGTCCTATTGCCTGCATACAGGTCTTTCGCTAAGCGTTTCGGGTATGCTTTCTTGGACTTGCTTAACATTACTTTGGAAATGAATAGTGGAAGTCCTAAATCTTCTAAACTCTTTATATGGGGTTAGTCCACTGTATGACTTGCACAACTTTTTGCCTTATGTAGTAGTTGATGTGTAACTGCGTCTATCCAATGTTATTACCCTTCCGTTCATTCATCATTCCTCGAAAAATATGTGTCATTGCATAGTTCATTGTTTTGTGACGTGCTTCTTTAGTCTACCTATTTCCTAGTATTGTTAACTGTAGTTTTCTGTTTGATCAAGTTGCATTCTATCCAACTAAAGAAGTTCAATAAACTAGCTTCTGATAATCTAATCTCCTATTTTTTCATTTCGTAATAATGAAGTTTGTCCAAGTTTCATGTCACCGATGTTTCCATGCCTGCATAACTTTTACAAATCATTAAATGATTTATATGAATTTCTTGATTAATGTTATGTTATCAGGCCCATGATTGAGGGTGGCAAAAATCCCCAGAAGTATATCAGATACGCTCCCGAGGATCTTGAACGAATGCTGGCTGAGTTTTTTGAAGGAAAAACCTGAAAAGGGCCTTAAACAGATGTAAGAACATAGTTGATAAGAGCAGTTGTTCTGCAAAAAAAATTGTTTTTTGTTTTGATTCTTTATATACTGCACGGTTGATCAAATAAATTGGGGTGTAAAGTGTATAATGCATTTATATGTTGTATAGTATATCTTTTTCATGATTGAAATAAAATCATTTCACCACTTTCAGTGTGACCATTAGAGAATTGATCCTCCAAAGGACATTTAAGGTAGTTTGTTCTGAAAATGGCCTCTTAAGGCATTTTACTGTTAATCATATTCGGATATACTTATTATAGACTACGCTTCTGATGATCTTGAATGAAATAGTACCATAGGTTGTGAAAAAATACAGGAAGATTTAAATCATCTGCTAATTGCCTTCTCAAAATATTAAAACCTTAACCTTGTTAGTATAAAGATGGATAATATTAATTTATTAAACATCTTATCCTGTAATCTTGTCTAATTACTTAATCTTTGTGTATGTAATTACGACTGAAGTCATTAGTAAATATAATATCCATTTCTATTACTTCATCCAATTAAAGACGGCAATAATACCATTCTTTTCCAAACTCAGGGTATGTAATTACGACTGATGCATCTAGTGATGGGATTTGAGCTGTTTTAATTCAAGAAAATAAGCCTATAGCCTTATTCAGTAAGGGCTTGTCTGAGAGGAATAAAACTCTTTCTGTGTATGAGAGGGAGCTGCTGGCTCTGGTTACTGCAACCCAAAGTGGAGATCATATCTATTAGATAGACAATTTATCATTAAGACTGATCATCAAATTCTTAAATACCTTTAGAGCAAAGAATTATCACTCCTAGTCAGCAAAAATGGTTGATCAAGTTGCTTGGATATGACTATATTATTGACTACGAGAAGGGCAAGAAGAATGTTGTTGCTGATGCTTTATCTAGGAAGCAGAATTCTGTCCAATTTTTCAGTATTTCTGGAGTTCAAGCTGAATTATTGGATGTTGTTAAAGCTTCATGGATTCAAATTCCACACTTAGATGAGTTGATTCAGACAATTCAGTCTGGTGTTGTCCACAAGCCTCATTACAAATACCAGTCTGGTGTTTTGAGCAGAAAGAGCAAGATGTTGGTGGGTGATGATGATGATCTAAGGGAGAGATTGGTTGCTTTCTACCATGACACCTCTATGAGAGACATTCAGGTATCACTGCTACTCTTAAGAGATGGCAGCATGACTTTAATTGGAAGAAAATGAAACAACATGTCTATTCTTGTGTGAGAAACTATGATATTTGTCAGAAGTGTAAGAATGAAAATGTAGCTTATCCTGGATTGCTACAACCCTTTCACATTCATGATAAGGTTTGGCAAGATATTTTTATGGACTTATAGAAGGATTACCAAAGGTTGCTAGTAAGGGATCGTATTTGTAGTAGTTGACAAATTGAGTAAGGTTACTCACTTTATTGCCCTTAAGCACCCTTACACTGCATTAGATGTGGCTCAAGTAATGGGGTGTTCAAACTTCATGGCATGCCTAAATCTATTGTCTCTGATAGAGATGCAATATTCACTAGCAAATTTTAGGAGTTGTCCAAACTGCAGAAAATGTCATTGTTTACTTTCATTGCCTATCATCCCCAAATTGATGGACAACTTAAAGTTTTAACAGATGCCTAGAGTGTTATATAAGGTGCATGACTTCGTGAAAAGCCTAAGAAATGGCCTCAATGGTTACCCCTTGCTGAGTGGTGGTACAATACCACTCACCATTCATCCATTAATATGTCACTTTATGAAGCTCAACCACCACCTCGCTTACTTCCTTATTTATCATTTGATTCCCATCTTGATGTGGTGGACAGAAGTTTACAGGCTAGAGAAGCAACCTTGAGGGCCCTAAAACTACACTTGACTAGAGCTCAGAGTAGAATGAAGTCAAAGTATATGTATGTCCTAGAGACAATCAGTATTAGGAAACATGTACTTTATACACATTCATATTTATATATTGATGATGATTAATATTATGGCATTTGCATTTGTTGAATTATTAGTTGATTGTTTATAATATTCTATAAATGCATCCTTAGAGGTTACGTGATTATTAATAGAGTGAGAATTAATATCATAGTGTGACGCTCTTAAACCGCCTCGACTAATGATCATCGAGATTGAGATATCAGTGATATGTTATACGTCGACATGTGGTCTGCATCATATCCTTTGGGATGTAGTATGTCTCACTTGCTACGAGTTATGTCAACTCGTGATGGACACATGGATACTTGTTGGAGTATTTATACCCTGTTGATTTACTATTTTGTTATATGTCTATAATGTCATCGGTGTGTGGGAGATAGTAGACCTTAGACTTGAGGTCGATATCACCTTATTCACGGAGTAATGTACTTTGATCCTGTCCTAAGCTCAAATGCCTTATAGGTTGAGACGCAGCTTGTTTTGAGGACGTTACGAAGTGGATTAAAGGTGGGTATTGAGCCAAGATTAGAATTCATACATCGAATGCATCTTCGAGAGAGCACTCAGATTCTCATAAGATATTAGGTTGACTAAGTCGTTGGCCAACACAGTGGACATGTCTTTGATATGGTCCTGTTGTCAACTAATATAGATGAGTTATAATGATCAAGCAATTTGGATAGACACTAGAAAAATCCTAAGCTTGATTGAGTGTGTCGTGAATGAAGAGATTCTATCTTACCACATAGAGGTTCAGTTCACATGCTTCATGTAGCTAAATTTTACATATTGAGGTTCAACTTCCAGCGCAGTCTAGGAGTTCCGTGAAGATCCTAATGGTATTAGTGTCAATATGTAGAGGCATGAAGGGTAAACACTAAATCAAATGTTCCGTTGATTGAATGATGTAATTAGAAAGAGATAATGTATAAGTTCGGTTGATAACCGGGACATAAGAAATGGGAGAAAGAGGCAGAAAATAGGACGAGATCGGTGCGGAAACACGTGCGGCAAGATGCGCGTCGGTCGTGATCTGGCACCGACTCGCCCACCGATTTTCTGCTGGGCCCAGCCCACGGAAACCCTAAAGCTCTTATTTATCCATATAAATAAGAGGCTCCTCTTCCCATTTCACTACACCACATCTAAGAGAGATTATCTCTTCTAAAACGCTGCAGAAATCCCTAGCATTTCTAAAGTTAGTAAATTACATCAAAGTTCTAAGAACTTAGAACTTGCAAATCAAGGGACTTTTGAGTGTGCACCCCGGACTACACAAAGCTTGAAGGTTCAACTGCTTGGCTGATTACTTCTAATATGTAAGTCTTCCGATCGAGGTATTACATATTACTTTGTGTTTGATTTACATTACATATCATACTACAGTTTGACCGTCGTCGGGTTTGAAACATAAATTTTTAAATTCCGTTGTGTGTACGAACTCGACGCAAACACCTACAGTGGTATCAGAGTCTGAGCTGTTTCGTGTGATATGTAGTGAATGTTAATGATAATATGGGTTAGGATTTGTTTAGATTTGTATTTTATATTGTTAAAAGCTTTAAAACCCTAAATCTTTAGAACACATAGTCCTTGTACCCAGATCTGTTGAAGCAATAATGTATTCGAATAAGTCAGTCCAATAAATAACTCTTCTAAGTTGATATGCGTTATGCTTAAAGCATGGTGCATTGAAACAAAGAACAAGAAGAAAATTGGATTAGATGGTCGATGAACATATTGTGTTAATGGTGATGGAGATACAAGTGATACATCTGAAAATCTAACCCTAAACCAGTTTTAGGAGTTTGGATTTTCGGGATTTGGGTTCTGGAGAAAAGGCATCGCAGTTCCATGATGGAGCACCACGGTGCCTGCTAGGGTTTTGGCGGCGGCTCTGCGGTTTCATGATGGAGCACCGCGGTGCTGCCTAGATGAAGTCAGAGGCACCGAGGTCCTGTTCATGGGAGCCGCAGATCGCTCATCCAAGCTTAAAAATATTTTTCGCTCATCGCTTTCGAGGCACGCGCGTACGTGGATGATTACGGGACCGCGGTTCCACCTGTTAGGAACCGCGGTGCAAATTAATTTTGCAGAACCCGTGACACACTGCCTCGAAGGAACCGCGGTGCCGACGACAGTGAATTAAAAAAATAAATTCAAAATTCAGAAATAGAAGTTTAAAAGTTTCAGATTCCAAAGTTGAAGTTTTAGAAATTTCAGTTTCTGAAAGTAAGTTTTAAAGTTGAACAGATTTGGTCCTTTCGGACAAATCTGAAATTAAAGAAAGGTTTCTGAAAATTGGTTTTAAGTTCTGAAAATTGCAAACAGGTCTCAGAAGTTTGAATATATTTTCTGAAGTTTAGAATTATATTTTATGAATTTATAGGGGTTCAGAATTGAATTTTAATTTTTTAAGGGACTAAGTGTAAATTCTAAAAATTTACATAATTCCCGAAAATTAGAAATTATTTAGGGACTATTTGGCATTGACATAGATTATAGATTTTAGACAAATAGACTCATGATTATCATTAATGGTATATTATTATATAATATACAAACATGTTAAGTGTTAAATGTAATGCATTTAAATTATTAGCATATCGTTCACAATTATTGTCTGGGTAGGCGGCGCCCAGTAATTGTTTAAATTTTAATGACCGCGATAACTGTCTGGATAGACGGCATTCAGTACTTGATTAAAACCATCTTATATCATGCCTATTGGGTTTGATGGTTTCCCGTCTAAATATGTTTGAAAATTGTATGATATGATGTCATATGATATATGACATATTGATCTTGATTGAAATTCCCGAAAACTGAAAATATTCCCCAAATATTAAATACAAGTCTAATTATAACGTGTCATCCATTATAATTGTTAGGGTGCTAAAATCCTTTTCGGCGATAAAAATATTTATGCCAAAACATTTGCTCTAAGTCTATGAGTGTCACGCCCCGACTTTTCCTAAGTCTTTACTTAGGGCGTGATGACACCTGGACAATTATTTCCCATCAGGAGCACCATTTAATTCTCTTTATTTAGAAATTTGAACTTATATTCAAATACGGAGCTATTAATAAAAATAACAATAAAGAAATCTGTTTATGATTTTATTAAAAATATAACGCGAGTCCATGCTCGTGCAAATATTGTTTCTACATAGGCGTACTTACAAAGATTATTCTAAGTTGGAAGGGAGACCATTCCACACGGGCATTTCCCGAGACACTGAAAAGTTAAGAACAAGAAGGAAGCTTGTGGCTAGCTTGTTGGTGTTATTGTGGTGGTGTTCTTGGAAAGGAGGCTAGCAAAATTGTTGGAATAAGTTTGGCTAAGGTTAAGGTAACATTTCTTCTCTTGTGGTTATTTATTAATGTTGCATGTGAAGAAGAAGGGATGTGTAGTAGTAAATAATGCACTTAGAATCCTTGCATGTAAGAAATGTGGTTTGGATATGAAAGAATTGGCTAAAAAGATATTATGAGCATGTTGTAGCCTAAAAACTACTTTAGAATTGTTAAGTGAATTGTTGTACCTTTTGGGGCAGAATTTTACACACCCAAGTTTAGGTGTGTAATCCCCTTTGATATGTTTGGATTGTTGAGCCTTAAATGTGGCATTTGGATGTTGAATTCGGCCTTGAGAAAGGTGGCAAAGTATGTAGAAACAAAGGAAATCGCCAATTTTCCATAGAATTGTGGCTTTGAACTTAGATTATTTTTACATTGAAATTAGAGGTTAATAAACGCATTATGGTTATTATAGGTTGACATATTACTTGCGGTAGTTGGACTTAGCAAGTGGATTGACCGAAGAGGTATGTGGAGCTTTCCTATCTCTTGAGCATGAATAGATGTAACTATGTAGTACGGTAGACGTACATGATTTGGTATTCTTACTTGTTTTAAGTATATAAAGACTTGTTTCATTTTAAGAATGTATAAGTCCCTTGGTTAGGGGAAAAGTGTGATTTTACTAAAGTGTAGGGTTAATATAACAACTTTATGGGAAGTTGGTTTATTAGCTTTATAAAAGGTTAATGAGAAGAGGTTTACTCTAAGTAAGACAAGTAAGGACAAATGATTTCATTTATGAAAGGCAAATTGATTTTAAGGCATCAATTGCCCAAAGGTTTTATGTATGAAAAAGAGTCACTTCTAAAAGAGTTGAAGTATGTAGTACTTGGGTTAAATTCCCGGTTTCCTTTTTTTTAAGATATGATTAAGTGCCTTAAGTAAACTAAAATGAGAGGGTATATGAACAAGACTAATAAGAAGTTATAAGTTTTCTTAACTTATTTATGATTATGATATGATATGATGACTTTGAGCTAGGTAAGAGTATATCCGGCGGCAAGCCCCAAGATCGTTATACCACCTTCTCCGGGGTAAGAGTATGTCCGGCGGGCAAGCCCCAAGATCGTCATACCACCTTCTTCAGCAAGAGTATATCCGGCGGCAATCCCCAAGATCGTTATATCATCCGCTTCGTAAGAGTATATCCGGCGGGTAAGCCCCAAGATCGTTATACCATCCGCCGTGGTAAGAGTATATCCGGCGGTAAGTCCCCAAGATCGTTATATCACCTGTTAAAGTGGATTTGCTACCCACGATGCGAGGAATACCTCACGCGAGTCCTTATGGGCTTACGCAGTGAAATAGTCCCACGCGCGGTAGTCTGACTATGCGAGAATACCTCACGGGTCCACGGGACCTACGCGTGAAATAGTCCCAGGAGTAGGGGTGCTTATTGATACTACGGGCGAGGTACCCTGTTTTGATCATGAGGCTCCTATTTTATGCAGTATTATATACACTTGTCACTCTCATTGTTAGTAAGGCACAATAAAAGGTATTTTGTTTGTCTTCCATGGCTCCAGCTTACTTTTAGACTTATGATATCATTATTACAGTATTTTCCAGCTTTACATACTT
Source organism: Przewalskia tangutica (assembly GCA_029844215.1). Classification (NCBI taxonomy): domain Eukaryota; kingdom Viridiplantae; phylum Streptophyta; class Magnoliopsida; order Solanales; family Solanaceae; genus Przewalskia; species Przewalskia tangutica. The sequence continues at coordinate 119,990,871 of CM056730.1, read as the reverse complement.
GGTACATATTGTGTCGACCCCTTCCTGGGGCTGCGTTCACGCCGCAGGTAAGGTGTGGATCCTCGTTCTTAGGATCACTGTTCCGGTGTCAGAAGCTCCATTCCTCCGGAAGCTTGTTTATTGGTACGGATATTCCCCGATGCTATAGGTATTTTGTACATTCAGGGTTATGACGGGGCCCTGTCCCGCCACAGTTGTTATTCTTAGAGGTTTGTGGTCACATATATGTTTTGGGCTATAAGAACAAGTTGTACTTCTATACTTTTGGTTAAGTATGTTTTATGGAAGGCAGCCTTATCTACCGCGATGATGTTACCCTTTTATAAGTTATGTGTTATGTATGTTCACGCTATTCTCTCGATGTATACCGACAGGTACCGGTAGGGTACTAGTCGCGCCCGGTCGGGTCGTGACAAAAGTGGTATCGAGCCGTTGTCCTCGGAAAGTGTCCACGACCGTGTCTAGTAGAGTCTTGATTATCGGTGTGTCGCACCACATCTATAATCGTGAGGTCTGCAGGATATTTAGGATTTGTTTCCATTCTTTCACTCTAAGATCGTGCAATGAAGCCGAGTTATAGGTTGAACCTCCTCCGATGTTTTCCTTTATGTATCGATTATGCCTCACGCAAGGCAACCGCGCCCGTGGCGGCAAGGCAGTGAGGTGCCGCTAGTGGGACGCGGAGAGTCACGAGGCACAGCCCGATTCTTACCGAAGATGATGTTTAGTGGCGGCGAAGTTCCACGTCGTCGCCACCTCGCAGATTTCGAGCGTGAGCGGCATCGAGACCGCGCAGACGAGCCTCCATCCCACGATCGTGGTCTGAGTATAGAGATTACGGGGAACAGATCTGGTTACTGACCAACATAGTGGCAGGGCAGCGCCGACAAGAGCAGACGGCCAACCCTAGAGCCGACAGTTTACGGATTCGGGATTTCCTGGGTTGTCACCCACCCGAGTTCTATGGTTCGTGATTTGAGGAGGATCCGCAGGAGTTTGTCCGACAGTTACAGCGGACCATGCAGGTGCTTAGGGCATTGGAGACTGAGTCTGTTATACTAGCTTCTTACCGGTTACGCGATATTGCGTTGAACTGGTTTGAGTCATGGGTATTGTCGAGAGGTGATGACGCTCTTCCAGCTGTTTAGGAGGAGTTCACAGAGGCTTTCCTGGATAACTTCTTACCTCCTGAGATGAGGAGAGCCCGGGTAGATAGATTCTTGACCTTGAGGCAGGACGGGAGGACTATTAGAGAGTATAGCCTGGAGTTTGACTCCTTGGCCAGGTATGCGCACACCGTTGTAGCGGACATGGCCGACAGGGTTCATCGATATGTGATGGGGTTAGACCGTCATATGATTACTGCATGCTTGGGGGTGGCTCTTCATCCAGGGATGGATATTGCCAGGATGCAGGCGTACGCGCAGGGGATTGAGGACAAAGAGAGGCAGGATCAACTAGATTTAGGCCAGCCCAAGAGGCCGTGACGGCAGGTCTCGTGGCGCTTTGAGGCGGCATTTCAGCAGCAGACTAGGTCCACATTCCAGCCAGCACAGAGTGCCCCTTCTCAGTTTTCCGGCAGGAGGTCTGATCAACCGGGTTATTCAGAGCAGTCGTGGCTCCGGGACTTGAGGTTTCGAAACGAGGATCGTCACCAATCGAGACCACCCACATCTCTGCGTTCGACGCGGTAGGTCTCATCCGGCGAAGTGCCGTATGGGTTGAGCGTGTTATTCTTGTGGCAGCAGGCCATCCGAAGCGATTATGCTCGCCAGGCGGCGAGCGTTACGGTTCAGCCGACGGTCTTTTCGGATCTTCGTCTTGATGGTCGACGCCGGAGGAAGCGGTACTTATGGCCAGCAGCCGCGCAGGTCGTGGTAGGGGTTCGATTAGCGGTCCTCGTAATCGCATCTATGATATGTCGGTAAGCGACAGACCGTGGGCGTCACCGGATGTCGCCGTCACGTACATTATTGGTTTCTTCTTGTGATGTATATGCTTTGATAGATCCGAGTTCTACCTTGTCCTACATATCTCCTCATATCACAAGTAGAGTAGGGATAGAGCCCGAGTCCATAAGACCTTTTGAGGTGGCTACGCCAATGGTGATTCGATGCCGTAGTGGCGGGTGTATAAGGCTTGCCTGTGACTATAGATAGTCGCGGACTCTAGCCGACTTGATAGAGTTGGATATGACAGACTTTGATGTGATTATGGGTATGGATTGGTGGCGTCTTGCTATGCCAATGTGGACCGTAGAGAGATTAGTTCGGTTCCGCCTCAGTGAAATAGTTATCGAGTGGAAGGAATCTTTGTACGCTAGGGGTAAGTTTATTTCTTACCTCAAGGCTAGGAAGATGGTGCGGAAAGGGTATATCTACCATATGGTTCGGGTATTCGACATCGAGGTGAAATACCGACCTTGATCGATTCGGCCGTTAGAGAGTTTGCACGTATTCCCAGCACGAAGCTTCCGTATCCTCTCCCGAGGAGATTGAGTTTTGTATTGATTTGGCGCGGACACTCGACCGATATCTATTCCACCATACAGGATGGCACCTGCCGAGTTGAAGGAATTGAAGGACCAGCTGAAAGATTTGCTGGAGAAAGGCTTTATTAGGGCAAGTGTTTCTCCCTGGGGAGCGCCAGTGTTATTTGTAAAGAAGAAGGATGGGACGCTGCGCATGTGTATTGACATGACGGTGAACAAGGTAACTATCAAGAACGATATCCTCCCGTGATTGATGATTTGTTTGACCGATTGCGAGTGCGAGATGCTTTTCCAAGATAGACTGCGATCCGTTACCATCAGTACGAGTTAGAGGCGGATATCCCAAAGATCGCATTCGGGACCCGTATGGGCACTATGAGTTCTGGTGATGTCTTTCGGTGACCAGCGCCAGTGTATTCATGGATTTGATGAATAGGGTGTTCAGGCCATTCTTGGATATGTTCGTTATAGTGTTTATTGATGATATCTTGGTGTATGCGCGCACGGAGCAGGAGCATATAGAGCATTTGAGGACGGTATTGGGAGTCCTCCGAGACCGGCAGTTGTATGCCAAGTTCTCGAAGTGCGAGTTCTAGTTGGCGTCAGTGGCTTTCTTAGGACATGTTATCGGGGCCGATGGTATTCGGGTTGATACAACAAGATCGAAGCGATCAAGACTTGGCCCGCACTCCACTACACCGGAGTGCGCAGCTTTTTGGGCCTTGCAGGTTATTATCGGAGGTTTGTGGAGAAGTTTGCTTCTATTTCAGCACCTTTGACTAAGATGACTCAGAAGGCAACTATGTTCCGGTGGACGGATACTTGTGAGGAAAGTTTCCAGTTGCTAAAGGAGAAGTTGACGACCGCCCCAGTTCTTACTCTTCCAGAGGGTTTAGATGGATATGTGGTTTATTGTGACGCCAGCGTCAGTGTCGGGCTTGAGTGCGTCTTGCAAAGACGGCAGAGTTATAGCTTATGATCTCGGCCTTAGGAATCATGAGAAGAATTATCCCACACATGACTTGGAGTTAGCGTGATGATTCATGCCTTGAAGATCTGGAGACATTATTTATATGGAGTTCATGTGGACATTTACACAGACCACAAGAGTCTCCATTACATCTTCAGCCAAAGGGAGTTGAACTTGCGGCAGAGACGGTGGTTGGAGCTACTTAAGGATTACGATGTTGATATTCTATACCACCCGCAGGCGATGTAGTTGCAGATGCCCTTAGTCGCAGATCGATGGGTAGTCCGTCTGATGTTCACCGCAGAAAAGGGATATGGTCCGAGAGTTACATCGCCAATGAGCCTTGGGGTTCGTTTGGTTGATTCTCGATAGTGACGAATTCGGGTTCGAGAGGTTGCCGAGTCTTCCATCGCCGGCGAGGTGAAGAGGCTTGATATGAGGATCCGATTTTGGTGCGATCGAGACGCAGCCTCTCCGTAAGTAGAAGAGTTCGTTTGAGGTAGCACTTGACGGGTGCTAAGATTTGAGGCCGGTTGTGTTCCCGATGTGACAGACTTCGTTAGCGATTCTCGTGAGGCACACAGTGCTCGTTATTCTATTCATCCGGGGTCGACTAAGATGTATCATGACCTCAGATGCGTGTATTGGTGGGATGGCCTTAAGCGGGACGTTGCGGAGTTCGTAGCACAGTGCCCGAATTGTCAACAGGTTAAGGTTGAGCACCAGAAGCCCGGTGGGCTGTTGCAGGCTATTGATATTCCGACTTGGAAGTGGGAGGTGGTAAATATGGATTTTATTACAGGGTTACCTTCCACTCAGAGGAAGCATGATTCTATTTGGGTTATTGTCGACAGGTTGACGAAATCAGCCCATTTTCTCCCAGTCAGGACGACTTTTTCGGCCGAGGATTATGCTAGACTGTATATCAGAGAGATCGTGAGACTGCACGGAGTTTCTATATCGATTATTTCAGACAGAGGAGTCCAGTTTATGGCTAATTTCTGGAGGTCTTTTCAGAAGGGATTAGGGACCCAGGTGAATCTCAGTACGGCGTTTCATCCTCAGACCGACGGACAGGCCGAGCGCACTATCCAGACACTTGAGGATATGCTGCGGGCTTGTGTTATTGATTTCAGGGGTAGCTGGGAGGATCATTTACCTCTTGTGGAGTTTGCTTACAACAACAGCTACCATTCCAGTATCCAGATGGCGTCTTATGAGGCCTTATATGGGAGGAAGTGCAGGTCACCGATAGGTTGGTTTGAAGTGGGAGAAGTGCAGTTAGTCAGGCCAGATTTGGTTCAGCAGGCAGTGGATAAGGTGAAGCTTATCCAGGAGCGGTTGTTGGCAGCTCAGAGTCGGCAGAAGTCGTATGTAGATCATCGGTGTCGACACTTGGAATTTGAGATAGATGATTGAGTTTTCCTAAAGGTATCGCCCATGAAGGGCGTGATGAGGTTTGGGAAGAAAGGGAAACTTAGCCCAAGGTACATTGGGCCGTATCAGATTGTCCGTAGGTGATCGGTGTATTTTATATACACCTTTTGAGTCAGTTTTAGTTAGTCTTTTGTCCCGTTTTGCACATATAAGTGTTGTATTATGATAGTTTTCCTTTCTATTGAGTCAAAGTGGTTAAAATGGCCAAATGGCGGAAAAGGAGCTAAAAGAGGGCAAAAGAGGAGATGTCAGAGCTGAAAACAGAGAAAGTGGCGAACGAGGGTGAAATCTGCACCAGCACATGCGCCACTATTCAGAGGCTGCGAAGACTTCGGCCGCGGCCTCGAGCAGCAGATGCAGGCGCGCGCCGGACAGCGAGATGCAGGCGCGCGCCTAAACATCCGAAGCTACAGAGCTGCATGCGCTACCTCGCAGCGAGATATCGAGCGCGGCGCCAAACACCCGACGGATTGCGAACTCCGGCCAAGGCGCTGTCGCAGGCCGCGGCACCGACGCGGAAAAATTAGGTTTTTGGACGAAATTCGGGCCAGCTCAAGGAAAAGAGGAGGCGGTTTTCATTTATAAAAGGAGAACCCTAGGCGCTTTTAAGGGTTCCCTTTCGCACAACACAAGGCTTCTTACTTGGAGATTGGAGACCATAGTTTAGTAATTTCTTTTCCTTTTCTTTACTTTATTTCAGCTTGTATGATGAATACGGGATTAGTTCTTGTCATATCAATGACTAGGAACTAATTCCTCTATGTGGCTTCCCATGTTAAATCTCTAGAAACTTTTGTTATGAGTTAATGCGCTTATGGTTATTTTTCTTATTGTGAAATCTATCCAATATTTGAGTTGAATTCTTGGTAATTAATTGACAACTAATTATCACTATATGATTTCTAATCGATTAGAAAGGGGATTGTGAATATCTTTGTAAGTTGGGTAGACATTCTTGGATTGAGGATGCAAATACCTCAATTATTTATGTAGCGTTAATGAGGCTTAACAACCCTAATTTTGCGCATTGTGCGTGACTTAACTAGGTTCTTGTTCTTAATCCTCCTATAGAGTTATCCTTATCACCGAAAGGTAGGTAAGGTGCACATCTGGGTTGAGTGTTTATATAACTAACGGAGTATAAAACGATTTAGTGAACCCGCTTTCTCCAAAGAAGAAGACCATAAGTTAGTGCATTAATAAGTAACATAAGCGGATAGTGAGGAGACGTGGAAGCCCTATTCTCATCAAAACTGAAGTAAACCCTTATAGTTAAATAGCTTTTATAATTCTTAGTTATAAACAACAAATCAAAATATCAATCTACCAAATAGATACCAAAAAAATAGATAGTTGGTAATTGAACCCTAATCCTTGAGGACGATATTCGGTCTTATCAAGACTATACTACTTGTCACGATAACGTGCACTTGCGTTTAAAGTGTGTGCATCTTACCGCGCATCAAGTTTTTGGCGCCGTTGCTGGGGATTAGGCATAGTTCAATATCAAATTTGTCTATTTTTAATTTCTAATTTGGTTTTTAATTTTTAATTTTTACGTTTTTTTATTATTTTTGAAAAATTCGAGGTACCGTGATTGGTTGTTTGTTTTTGATCTATTTCAGAAATCGCTTTATGCGCGAGAAGAGGAGCAGACACTCTTGTTCCCTTCAATCCAGATATTGAGAAAACCTGCAAACAGAACAGAAAGAATCAGCGGATTTCAACTTTGATAGAAATGGACGGAGGTCAAAACAATAACATGATGAGAGAAGGGTTAGGTGAAAATCAACATAACCCAGGAATGCCTCGGCAAATGCCAATAGACGTGGAGGAGAGAGTCCAAATCCAGCCAGAAAGGAGTTTGGGGACTATGTCGCCAAGAGTGAATGGAGCACGACACGCATTAGGCTCCTCGCACAGAGCCAACAACTTCGAGATAAACCGCGATTCGAGCATGGTACGACACGCCGCAATTCGGAGGATCGCCATCTGAGGATTCACATACGCACATAGCTAATTTCTTGGAGCTATGTGCAACTTTCAGATATAACGGCGTCGATGATGCCGTCAGATTGAGGCTCTTTCTTCTCACCGTGGATAGAGCAAAAGTATGGTTGAATTCCCGCCTACGATTCGATTTTTACATGGCACGGTGGCACGAAATTCTTAGCCAAGTTCTTTCCTCCGTAAAGCAAAGAAACTAAGAGGAGTTGAACAACTTCTACCAAGCGGATGGAGAGTCCTTATACGAAGCTTGGAAAAGGTTCAAAGATCTACAGAGAAAGTGCCCACACCATCGTTGAGTGTGGAACTTGGTCCACATCTTCTACAACTGGCCGAAAGCAGACAAACCGTAACCATTATAGATGCAAAGAAGAGTGGAGCATTCATGAGGAAAACAGCCACGACGCCATGAGTTACTGTAAGATATGGCCACTAACAACCATGTCACGTAAGAGAGGTCGACAGTGGGAGAAGAACATGAGTCCACGAAATAGATGCTATCACGCTTGAATGCCCAGTGGCCCTTTTAGCGAAACAACAGCAAAGAACATACAATGTCATGAATGCGGTGCAGATGCCTAGAAGGCATGAGATATGTGGTGGCCCACATACATTTGATAGGTGTCCTTCACCGATCCCAACAATATACCAACGAGCGGTGCAGTGTTAGGCCATAGGTAATTATCGAGGCAACAGAACAACCCCTACTCCAACACTTATAATCCAGGGAGGAACCACCCAAATTTCTCATGGAGAGAAGACTGGCGCAGAACCAAAGACCGTAACCAACAGAATCCAATACCGAGCGCAGAATCCAATACCGTGGGCAGCAGAATCCAATACAGGCCGCATCGTAATCCAGCAGAATCCGTAATCAACCCTTCATTCAAGCCCCACACTCAGCGGTTTAATGCACCTGCTCAAAGAAGAAAGCTGACGAGCGAAAGCAACAGTGATAAAGACTTGCAATGCCTGCACTCCGCCACGATGTGTTTAGATCCTCATTCAGAACTTGGAAACTCAGTGGGCAATTAGCAAAGAGCAAACAAGCAGCCACGGGACATTGCTAAGCAACAAGAGGTAAATCCAGGAGCAATGCCAAAGGCACGGTGAAGCGGCAAGAAATTGGAGCAAAGATCACCGCAGAGTTGAGAAGAAGGCGAGTTAGAAAAGAGAAGGTGATTGAGCCCAACTCAGAGTAGTAGAAAACTCCGGAGAAGGAGTACGGAAAAGATCCCTTTTCCCTGAGACTACAAATAAAGGCGGTTGATAAACAATTCTCCAAATTTTGGAGACATTCTGAAGTCGCATATCAACATACCTTTCATAGCATTAGAGCGATGCCTCCTATTTTAAGTTTTTGAAGGAGATCTTGGGGAAGAAGAAAAAGTTGGCAGAGTACGAAATAGTAGCACTAACAGAAGAGTGTAGTGCTATCTTGCAGAAGAAGTTGCAACCAAAACTAAAGGATCCTGGAAGCTTTATACTACCTTGCACAGTGGGCAGTGTGACTTGCAACAGAGCTTTGTGTGATTTAGGGGCGAGTATAAATCTGATGCCCTTATCAGTTTTTAAAAGATCGAGTCAGTGAGGCCAAACCAACCACGATAAGCCTACACCGTGGCCGACAGACGATGGTTCATCCACGAGGCAAGATTGAGGACGTGATTGTGAAAGTAGGAAAATTCTTCTTTCCTGCAGATTTCCTCATTCTTGATATGGAAGAAGATGCGGAAATACCTATCATATTGGGGAGGCCATTCCTAGAAACGGGAAGAGCTTTGATTGATGTTGAAAGAGGAGAGTTAACATTAAGGGTGGAAAATGAAGAAATGGTGTTTAAAGTCTTTAAACACGTCATTGAGCCACCAACAATGAGTGGGTGCTTTGCAATCAACACCATCAAACCCCCATGCGAGCCAATACGAGTCAATCAAAGAGAGATGAGCCCAAGAAAGCAGACATGGTTTGCTGAAATGCCACTAAAGGAGGTAAGTATTCCTGAACCCCCCCTTACTGATAATGCTAAGAAGAAAAGAAGAAAAAGAAAACGCCAAATGTGGAGGAAATGGATTGGTTGGGGGCTTAATCCACCCCAGGGTCATTAAGGCTAATCAAGGTCCGCTAAAAGACGTTAAAGACAGCGCTTGTTGGGAGGCAACCCAACGTTTTCAATTATGTTATTTTAATTTCTGTCTTTAGTTTATTTTTATTTTGTCTAAGAACAGTCTCACGGTCTTGGGGTCTTATGTTTGTCTTTGTGATTGGCATGTGCAGGAAATAAAGCGGCGAAAATCAAGAAAAGCCGAATTTCGTAGCGGGTAGGCCATACGCTGGCGAGTGGCCGCGCCTAAAAGAATCGAACAGACGCAGAGTCAGGCGCCGCGCAGTGAGCAGGCGGTAGAATCCTTAAAATTTGTTGCTTTAGCCGCGCTTCAGAATGGCCGCAGAAAGTCCCGGGCGAGCGCAGAGATCAGCCGCGCGCTAAAAGCACTGCGCAAGCGGGAATCCGAACTTAAAACGCCTAAAATCAGATTTTCCCCAAATCCAATTTCAAAAACCTAACCCTTCCTTTCCAAAAACCCACGAAATTCCAAAAATTTGCCCACAAATCCTCCACAAATTAAACCCAACCACAACCAAAACTCTTAAATTCCTAAAAACCCTTAGCCATCTCAACCAACAAAGCTCCATTCCATAGCCTCAAACCACCATTAAACAAGAACGACGGAAGCTTCTCATAAAAGGTAATTTTTTTCTGTTTCAATCCTTTATCGCACACGTGAGGTAGTTTGAAGGAGTATTGTAGTTGAAGTAGTTGGGTACTGAAAAGTTGATTGTGAAGTTTGTAGAAAATAGTAGAAAATGAGTGTGGGTATTGGGTAGAAAAGTTGAAGTTTGGAGGTGTTGTGTTCGCTGCTAGTTGTTAATTGTGTAAGAAACATTGTGCCACTAAATTAAAAGCTCCAAAAATTATTTTAAACCATGGCCACCAGGAAGAGAAGAGGCTCCACATCCACCCCAACCCCACATTACGATAATACTAGGTTTGTGAGCTACGAAGCCTTCCAAAGATACAAAAAGCTTGATACCAGACCCATAATACCGAAGGGGAAATGGACTACCGCAGGAGTCATACGGGAGGAAGATGTTTATGAGCCCATCCGGCTATGATTGAGTTAAGGGTGGAGGAGATTCAGAATTCGGAGAAGATAGCACCAATGAACACAACAACGGTGCGTGAATTTTATGCCAACTTTCCGAGAAGGTGGAAAGGGATGCTTGTTAGGGAGTTCATGTGTCCGTGATGAGAGAATGTAAATGCACAATCAAGACGGCTGATGTTGAAGAAAGAAGTGATTGGAATCACTTTAGAACACGGTTCGTAAGACCGACCACATCGATTGGAATGCCGCTGCAGACACCGCGAGCTACCACGGGCTGTTCTTGATATTGGAAGAAATGGATCAAGAGCACCGAACAGTGCATTCAACAAAGTAGCCAAAGGTGGCTATATTTCGCCGTCAGATGATTCCATCCACGACTTCACCAGAGTGCGGAGGATAGGATTAAACCGATATATGGAATTATGAGGAATGACGATTGATGTGGGAAAGAAATAGTGCGAGCATTGAAGAAATCAGCAGTTGGTGACAACAAAGTGATTGAGACACTGCTCACTCATTACCGCCTTTGCCACGAGTGCGGTCCCAAAACTACCCACCGACACTCATGAGAAACCAATCGCCGTGTCCCGTGGATAGTGCACTCTTTCCCAGACCCAAGCCCCCCATCAGCCAGATGAAGAGTACAACCAGCAGCAGCAGCAGTAGAGGCCGCCATGGACGAAGATGAACCTGAAATAGGGGCTCAATATGAGGCAGGACCTAGCCACCGGCCAACCACAAGAGCAGAACCTCCAACGCCCACGATGGAGCAATTGTTTCAAAATCAGATGAGGATGATGCAGACCTTGGATACAGTAGTACAAGGACAGCAAGAAACAAGACAACAAATCAACGAGTTGAGTTCCTTGTTCAACCAATGGTCGATGCATTATCCACCGCCACCACCACCATTTTAGCCAAAGTCTGTAAGTCCTATTTCTTTTATTTTTCTTTGAGTTTTGCACACATTAGGGACAATGTGTGATTTAATTTTGGGGGTGTTTTATTTGTGTTTTATTTTTTTTGTGTCATGTTATGTTTTACTTAAGTCTTTTTGATTGTTTTTATGTTTATTTTGAGTCACCAATTTTTTTTCTTTTTGAGTCATAATTGTCTGTCAAAGATCATGTATGTTGTAGTTGCTAGAAACACCTAGTGAAGTAAGGTGGAATAATGTAACGGAATTGAAGCAACTATCTAAACACTTAGGTTAGATATGCCAAAAACTCACGTAACTGCCTATTGGAGTTTCTTGCTTGAATTATGCATGCTAAATGATAAATGCTTATGTGTTATGATTGCTTGCTATTTGAGGCGAAATAGTTAGGATATGCATGTTAGGGAGATGACTCAGGCATTTCTTTGATAGCCAATTCTTACCATTCTTTTCTATCCCGTACTTTAAAAATATCTCTAGTCAGCCCCATTGAGCCTAAATTTGAAACTTCTTCTTTGACACCCTATATTCCCACAAATTGTACCATAAGTGAAAATATGAAATAGGGGAATACATTGTGTTAAAAAAGAGACAAAAAGAGTGAATAAGTCTGTTGCACCTCAATACAAAAGTAATAAGAAATAGGCAAAATCCTAAGTTTGGGGGTGCTTGTCATTATTATATACGTCACTCTCCCAAAACAAAAGAGGGGAAAGATAGAATCGAAATGAAGAAAAGAACAAAAAGAAAAAGGGAAATACTGAAAAGTCAAGAGCTTATGGTACACCTAAATGAGCCTAAATTGCCTATTTTTACCTACCTATACCTAAGCCTACATTACAACCCTTAAAGTCCTGAAGATCTCTTTTATGCATATCCAGAATTAGTGGAGAATAGCAAGTAAGCATGCCATATGATTCTTGAATTTATATGCATGATTTAATATATTAACTTCCATTAAGCATGATGAATATGAGTTTGCGAAATATCTAGCTTAATGTGCTGAAATGTCATGCTATATGTTCCTGCATATTATTTTGCTAACCTTCATGTTTTTCTAGTTAACACTAATGCAAAGAAAATGATCAATGTCGTGAGTCTTTTATTTTCGTTTCTTTGAGTCTTTTATTTTATTTCTTTCTATCTTTGCTCGAGCAGCAAAGGTTAAGTTTGAGGGTATTTGATCTGTATTTTATATACACCTTTAGTCGATTTAGTTAGTCTTTTGTCCCGTTTTGCACATATAAGTGTTGTATTAGGATAGTTTTCCTTTCTATTGAGTCAAAGTGGTTAAAATGGCCAAATGGCGGAAAAGGAGCTAAAAGAGGGCAAAAGAGGAGATGCCAGAGCTGAAAACAGAGAAAGTGGCGAACGAGGGTTAAATCTGCACCAGCAGCGCGCCTCCCTGACAAAGCAGGCCGCGCGCCACTATTCAGAGGCTGCGAAGACTCGGCACGCGCGCCGCATGCCAGATGCAGGCGCGGCGCCTAAACATCCGGAAGCTACAGAGTTCAGTGGCCGCGCGCTCGCATGCCAGATATCGGCCGCGCGCCAAAACACCCGACGGATTGCAGAACTCCGGCCAGCGCGCTCGTCAGGGTCGCGCCGTCGACGCGGAAAAATTAGGTTTTTGGACGAAATTATGGGCCAGGCCTGAAGGTAAAGAGGGAGGCGGTTTTCATTTATAAAAGGAGAACCTCAGCGCTTTTAAGGGTTCCTTTCGCACAACACAAGGCTTCTTGCTGAGATGGAGACCATAGTTTAGTAATTTCTTTTCCTTTTCTTTACTTTATTTCATTTTGTATGATGAATACGGATTAGTTCTTGTCATATCAATGACTAGGAACTAATTCCTCTATAGGGCTTCCCATGTTAAATCTCTAGAAACTTTTGTTATGAGTTAATGCATGCTTATGGTTATTTTTCTTATTGTGAGATCTATCCAATATTTGAGTTGAATTCTTAGTAATTAATTGACAACTAATTATTACTATATGATTTCTAATCAGATTCCGAAAGGGGGGGATTGTGAATATGTTGTAAGTTGGGTAGACATTCTTGGATTGGGGATGAAAATACCTCAATTATTTATGTAGCGTTAATGAGAGGCTTAACAACCCTAATTTTGCGCATTGTGCGTGACGGTTAACTAGGTTCTTATTCTTAATCCTCCTATAGAGTTATCCTTATCACCGAAAGGTAGGTAAGGTGCAATCTGGGTTGAGTGTTTATATAACTTAGCGGAGTATAAAACGATTTAGTGAACCCGCTTTCTCCAAAAGAAGACCTAAGTTAGTGCATTAATAAGTAACATAAGCGGATAGTGCGGAGACGTGGAAGCCCTATTCTCATCACAAATGTATAAACCCTTATAGTTAAATAGCTTTTATAATTCTTAGTTATAAACAACAAATCAAAATATCAATCTACCAAATAGATACCAAAACATAGATAGTTGGTAATTGAACCCTAATCCTCGGCGACGATATTCGGTCTTATCAAAACTATACTACTTGTCACGAACGCGTGCACTTGCGTTTAAAGTGTGCATCTTATCACAAGATCGCAGGTAGCGTGGTTGCTATGAGTTAGATCCCCTATTCGATTTGGGCGGTACATCCGCTTTCCATGTGTCCATGTCATGAAATGTATGGAGACCCATCTGTGAGTGCACCCGGTTAATGATGTCCAAGTGACAGAGGAGTTATCGTATGAGGAGAGTCCCATAGCGATACTCGATCGACAGGTTAGGCGACTTCGGACGAAGGACGTGGCTTCCGTCAAGGTCTTATGGCGGAACAAGAACATGGAGGAAATGACGTGGGAAGCAGAGGATGACATGATGAAGAAGTATCCTCACTTATTCCCTACACCTCCAGGTAACCCACTTTCCTGCTTGTTAGTTTTGATTTAGCAATTATGCTCGAGTAATGTTGTGGCTCGTGGAGCTTCTTTATTTGCAAAATAATAGTTAAGAGAGTCTATGTCGATACAGTGATTTGAGTAAGCCTAGAAGGAACATTCGGGACGAATGTTTCTAAGGGGGGGGGGGGGGGAGAATGTTATACCCCGTAGTTCTGACCCTACGTATGAGAGCGTACGAAAGCATGTATGACTTAAAATTTTCAAATGATAGGTTGACGGATTGTTCCGGACGGGTTTTAGTCAAATTTGAGGCGGGTTATGACCCGGTACATTGAGAGTTCCTAAGTGTTTCAAAGCCCTAGGGCGTAGTTCGTTAAATCTAGTTTCCAACGCAACCAACCGTTCGTCGATAGGACGTCGGAGTAGAAAGTTATGGGAGTTACAAGTTCAGTGCGCAGACGGACAAAAATGCGTTTCGTGCAGCGCGAGGCCGCGCGGATGCAGGTCATGTGCCGGATATACTGAGGGGTCGCTGAAGTTGCAGTGCCGCGCCAGGACAGGCAGCGCGCCAAGCGCGGATTCCAGCGAAAACTTAGGAAAACTGATTTTCTTTTAAAAGGCCATGGAGTGATGTTGTCCCCCCATCCGATTTTCAGATGCCTTATATTGACCAAGTCTTGAAGACTTGGTCATCTTTCAATCTCTCTATCTCTCTCTAAATTAGCTCTCATTTCTCTCTAATATTCCAAAAGGAATTCAAGCCTAAGAAAAATCTGAAAAGTTAAGAACAAGAAGGAAGCTTGTGGCTAGCTTGTTGGTGTTATTGTGGTGGTGTTCTTGGAAAGGAGGCTAGCAAAATTGTTGGAATAAGTTTGGCTAAGGTTAAGGTAACATTTCTTCTCTTGTGGTTAGTTATTAATGTTGCATGTGAAAGAAGAGATGTGTAGTAGTAAATAATGCACTTAGAATCCTTGCATGTAAGAAATGTGGTTTGGATATGAAAGAATTGGCTAAAAAGATATTATGAGCATGTTGTAGCCTAAAAACTACTTTAGAATTGTTAAGTGAATTGTTGTACCTTTTGGGGCAGAATTTTACACACCCAAGCTTAGGTGTGTAATCCCCTTTGATATGTTTGGATTGTTGAGCCTTAAATGTGACATTTGGATGTTGAATTCGGCCTTGAGAAAGGCGACAAAGTATGTAGAAACAAAGGAAATGCTGCCCAATTTTCCATAGAATTAGGGGCTTTGAACTTAGATTATTTCTACATTGAAATTAGAGGTTAATAAACGCATTATGGTTATTATAGGTTGACATATTACTTGCGGTAGTTGGACTTAGCAAGTGGATTGACCGAAGAGGTATGTAGAGCTTTCCTATCTCTTGAGCATGAATAAATGTAACTATGTAGTACGGTAGACGTACAAGATTTGGTATTCTTACTTGTTTTAAGTATATAAAGACTTGTTTCATTTTAAGAATGTATAAGTCCCTTGGTTAGGGGAAAAGTGTGATTTTACTAAAGTGTAGGGTTAATATAACAACTTTATGGGAAGTTGGTTTATTAGCTTTATAAAAGGTTAATGAGAAGAGGTTTACTCTAAGTAAGACAAGTAAGGACAAATGATTTGATTTATGAAAGGCAAATTGATTTTAAGGCATCAATTGCCCAAAGGTTTTATGTATGAAAAAAAGTCACTTCTAAAAGAGTTGAAGTATGTAGTACTTGAGTTAAATTCCCGGTTTCCTTTTTTTTTTTTAAGATATGATTAAGTGCCTTAAGTAAACTAAAATGAGAGGGTATATGAACAAGACTAATAAGAAGTTATAAGTTTTCTTAACTTATTTATGATTATGATATGATGACAGTTTGAGCTAGGGTAAGAGTATATCTGAGGGGCAAGCCCCAAGATCGTTATACCACCTTCTCCAGGGTAAGAGTATGTCTGAGGGGCAAGCCCCAAGATCGTCATACCACCTTCTTCAGTGTAAGATTATATCTGAGGGGCAAGCCCCAAGATCGTTATACCATCTGCTTCAGCAAAGAGTATATCCGGCGGGTAAGCCCCAAGATCGTTATACCATCCGCCTGTGGTAAGAGTATATCCGGCGGTAAGTCCCCAAGATCGTTATACCACCTGTTCCGTGGATTTGCTACCCACGACGCGAGGAATACCTCACGCGAGTCCTTATGGGCTTACGCGGTGAAATAGTCCCACGCGGTAGTGCTATGCGAGGAATACCTCACGGGTCCACAGACCTATGCGGTGAAATAGTCCCGTGAGTAGGGTGCTTATTGATACTCCGGGCGAGGTACCCTGTTTTGATCAGGAGGCTCCTATTTTATGCAGTATTATATACACTTGTCACTCTCATTGTTAGTAAGGCACAATAAAAGGTATTTTGTTTGTCTTCCATGGCTCCAAACTACTTTTAGACTTATGATATCATTATTACAGATTTTCCAAACTTTACATACTTGGTACATATCAGGTCTTGACCCCCTTCCTGGGCCGCGTTCACGCCGCAGGCAGTAAGCGATGTGGATCCTCGTTCTGGATCACTGCTCCTGTCGAAGCTCCATTCCTCCCAAGCTTGTTTATTGGTACGGATATTCCCTGATGCTATAGGTATTTTGTACATTCAGGGGTATGGCGGGGCCCTGTCCCGCCACAGTTGTTATTCTTAGAGGTCTGTGGTCACATATATGTTTTGGGCTATAAGAACAAGTTGTACTTCTATACTTTTGGTTAAGTATGTTTTATGGAAGACAGCCTTATCTACCGCGATGATGTTTACCCTTTTTATAAGTTATGTGTTATGTATGTTCCGCTGCTATTCTCTGATGTATACCTGACAGGGTACCCCGGTAGGGTACTAGTCGCGGCCCCGGGGTCGGGTCGTGACAGGATACACTATACAAACCTCGATATATGTTCTGAACAGAGTTCCATCTAAATCTGTCGAAAAGACACCATATGAAGTATGGTGTGGCAAGAAGCCATCACTTAGACACATGAGGCCCTGGGGTGTCTTGAATATGTCAAGAAGTTGATCACTAATAAGTTGGAGTCTAGAAGTGAGAAATCTTACTTTGTTGGGTATCCAAAAGAAACTAAGGGATACTACTTCTATCTTCCTGGAAAATATAATATAATTGTTTCCAGGAACGCAACTTTCTTTGAAGAACAATATGTCTACAAGGAAGAGGATTGCACAGAGATAGAACTTGAAGAAATTCAAGAACAAAGTAACATAGAGGTTGAAAACTTGCCGAGTGAACAAGGCAAGGATTCAGTGGGAGCTTATGGCGAAGATTGGGTATTTCGAATACGCCCTTCGGCCAGTGGGAGTGCTACGAGGAATGATACAGAAATGCAAGATCCTCCGGCACAGACCTTGGAAGCAAATGCAGGAACTACACCTCCTCCCATTCAGGAAAGACATGAAAATGATATTCCTGAAAGCTCTAATGTTGGTGGATCAACCAACACACACGAACCTTCTCACAGTCAGAACATACCTGAAACTGGACTGCAAGACATTTAACTCCGTAGATCTGTTAGAACTCATCGTCTTCCGAAAAGACTAAATCTACTTGTGTAAACACAAAATGAGTTAGATATTCCATATGACAATGAACCTACAACCTATAACGAAGCAATGATAGACATTGATTCGAAGAGATGACAAGAAGCCATGAAATCCGAAATGGAATCTATGTATATCAATTAAGTGTGGAACTTTGTTGGTTTGCCGAGTGAACTTAAACCCATAGGATGTAAACGGGTCTTCAAGAAGAAGATTGATGCATCAGGTAAGGTTCAGACTTATAAAGCTAGACTAGTGGCTAAAGGTTTTACTCAGCGTTCCTGAGTGGATTATGATGAGACCTTCTCACCTGTTGTTAAAATTAAGTCTATTAGGATTTTGCTTGCGATAGCTGCACATTATGACTATGACAT
The DNA here is from genome assembly GCA_029844215.1 of Przewalskia tangutica. Taxonomy (NCBI): domain Eukaryota; kingdom Viridiplantae; phylum Streptophyta; class Magnoliopsida; order Solanales; family Solanaceae; genus Przewalskia; species Przewalskia tangutica. Next base: position 119,973,029 of record CM056730.1, on the reverse strand, counting down.
TTGACAGATGGACGTCAAGACTGCATTCATTAATGATAATTTAATTGAGGAAGTGTATATGAAATAACCCGAGGGTTTTTCATGTGATTCCAAACCAAATGATGTGTACAGGCTACAGAAGTCCATTTATGGACTTAAGCAAACCTCTAGGAGTTGGAACATTTTTTTTGACAAGGCTATCAAGTCATTTGATTTCGTCAGAAGAAAAGAGGATCCTTGTGTTTATTTCAAAAGCAAGGATGAGGGCATTGTCTTCATTATTATATATGTTGATGACATATTGATAATGGGAGACAATAAGACCCTTATGCAGTCAGTTAAGGATTGGTTGTCCAAGACCTTCATGATGAAGGATTTAGGTGAAGCCTGCTACATTTTGGGAATTAGGATCTACTGATGCACGATTTATGCACACACTAAACGCAAGTGCACGTATCGTGACAAGTAATATAGTCTAGAAGACCGAGTTATCGTCCTCAGGGAATAGTGTCCAATTATCAAACTCTATTCTATGATATCTACTTGGTAACCGATGATTGATAAATTGTTTATAACTATAATTATTGATGCTAACTAAATTACTTTATTTTACTTCAGATATGGTGGAAATAGGGCTTCCAAATCTCCTCAACTATCCGCTCATCTTACTTGTTAATGCACTTAATTATGGTTCTTCTTCTATTTTGAGACATCAGGTTAACTAAGCCGTTTTATACTCCTGTTAAGGTAATATAAACACTCAACCCCAATATAGAACCCTTCTACCTTTCGGTGACAAGATTGACTATAAAGGAGGATTAAGAGCAATAACCTATTAAACTACACAAGTGTCGGGGTACTTTCGTCCACGATTTAACTTATGTTTATTCAACTATAGCATATTCACAATCTCCTCTTTCGGATTTCGATTATAAATCATATAGATTATGATAATTAGTGATCAATTAATTACCAAGCAATCAAGACAAATATTGAATAAATATCAACAATAATAAGAAGAAACCAAAACATGCATTAATTCATAAGAATGAGTTTTAAGTGATTCGATATGGAAAGCCCTAAATTAAGTTAGTTCCTAGCCATAGACATGCCAAAAACTAAACTAATATCCAACATAAACTATAAAGAAATTACACAAAAGTAGTCTCTAATCTTGATCTCCAAGTTTGTGATGAATTGGCAAAGTTGGAACCCTTATTCTGACCTAGGAATGTCCTTTTTATAGCCTCCAAAACGTTCCTCAACTTTTCCTTCTTGGCCTTGGCCCATTCCCATTCGAATTTGGCAGAATTCCCGCTTCGGCGCCGAAACTCCTGCGGCTCTCTGTACTTTGGGTGTCGTGGCGCTCTGATGCTGTTGATTGGAGGCGCTGCGGCGCCGCCCTGTTTCTCGCCCGGATCGCCAACTTTCTAGCTTTTTGAGCTCTGGAACCTCTGTTTCCGCCCTCTTTTCGTCAATGAGCCACTTTAAACCATTATGACTCAAAAGAAAGAAAATTTATCCTAAAACGACACATATTTGTACAAAAATGGATAAAAGACTAACTAAAAATGACTTAAATAGTGTATATAAAATACACCGATCATCTACAGAGATAAACCTAATAGATTGTGTAGGCTGTCACAGTCAGTCTACATAGACAAAGTGCTTAGACGTTTTTCAATAGAGAATTCCAAGAAAGGTCTTCCGATGGGTCAAGGCATCAAGTTATATAAGAAGGGCTGCCCTTCTAAAGATGTAGAACTTGAGCGCATGAAGATGATCTCATATGCTTCATCTATAGGATCGATCATGTATGTCATGACCTGTACTAGGCCAGATGTGACCTTTGCACTTATTATGACTTGCAAGTTCCAACAGAATTCTGGTGAGGAACACTGGAAGGCAGTCAAGAGTATTCTTAAGTACCTCAGACGTACTAAAAATTATTTCTTAGTCTATGGTGGAAGTAATGAGCTGGTTGCCACTGGGTATACCGATGTTAGTTTCCAGACAGATGTTGATGATTTCAAATCTCAGTCTGGTTACACGTATATTTTCAACGGAGGAGCAGTGAGCTGGAAGAGTTCGAAACAAGCTACTACTGCAGACTCGACTACTGAAGCGGAGTACATTGCTGGAGTGGAAGTTGTTGCTATTTTTGAGTTCCTGAAGGAGCTAGGGGTTGTTCCGAGTGCTAGTTGTCCAATAACCATTTATTGTGACAACACTGGTGCCATTGTACCGACAAAAGAACCAAGATCAACGAACAGAAACAGGCATGTACCGAGAAAGTACAACATCCTGAGAGAGATGGTGGAAGCTGAAGATATCAAGATAGATTATATTCCCACAGACAATAACCTTGCAGACCCTTTTACTAAACCATTAAGCTTGGTTAAACATAATGGTCATTTTGAGAACATGGATATTAAATATGTTGGTGATTGGCTCTAGGTCAAGTGGGAGATTGAAAATATATGTATGTCCTAGAGACAATCAGTATTAGGACACATGTACTTTATACACATTCATAATTATATATTGATGATGATTAATATTATGGCATTTGCAATTGTTGAATTATTAATTGATTGCTTATAATATTCTATAAATTCATTCCTAGAGGTTACATGGTTATTAATAGAGTGAGAATTAATATCATAGCGTGACACTCTTAAACCGCCTCGACTAATGATCATCGAGATTGAGATATCGGTGATATGTTATACGTCGACATGTGATCTGCATCATATCCTTTAGGATATACTATGTCTCACTTGCTACGAGTTATGGCAACTCGTGATGGACACATGGATACTTGTTGGAGTATTGGTATACCCTGCTAATTTACTGTTTTATTATATTTTGTCTATAATGTCATCGGTGTGTGGGAGATAGTAGTCCTTAGACTTGAGGTCAATATCATTTTATTCACGGAGTAATGTACTTTGATCCTGTCCTAAGCTCAAATGTCTTATAGGTTGAGACGCGACTTGTTTTGGGTATGTTACGAAGTGGATTAAATGTGGGTATTGAGCCAAGATCAGAATTTATTCCTCGAATGCATCTTCGAGAGAGTACTCAGATTCTCATAAGATATTAGGTTGACTAAGTCGTTGGCCAACGCAGTGGACATGTCTTTAATATGGTCATGTTGTCAACTAATATAGATGAGTTATAATGATTAAGCCATTTGGATAGACACTAGAAAAATCCTAAGCTTGATTGAGTGTGTCGTGAATGAAGGGATTCTATCTTACCACATAGAGGTTCAGTACATGTTTCATGTAGTTAAACTTTACATATTGAGGTTCGTCTTCCAGCGCAGTCTAGGAGTTGCGTGAAGATCCTAATGATATTAGTGTCAATATGTAGAGGCATGAAGGGTAAACACTAAATCAAATATTTCGTTGATTGAAGGATGTAATTAGAAAGAGATAATGTATATGTTCGGTTGATAACCGGGACATAAGAAATGGGAGAAAGGGGCAGAAAATGGGACGGGACCGCGGTGCCTTGATTCAGGACCACGGTGCCAGAAACACGTGCCAGCACCGCGGTGCCACTTACTGAGGACCGCGGTGTCGAGCCGTGATCCGCATCAAATTTACCCGATGATTTTCTCATTGGCCCAAATTTAAAACCCTAAAGCTCTTATTTATCCCTATAAATAAGAGGCTCCCCTTCCTATTTCACTACACCACATCTAAGAGAGATTATCTCTTCTAAAACGCTGCAGAAATCCCTAGCATTTCTAAAGTTAGTAAATTACATCAAAGTTCTAAGAACTTAGAACTTGCAAATTAATGGACTTTTGAGTGTGCACCCCAGACTACACAAAACTTGAAAGTTCAACAGCTTGACTGATTACTTCTAATATGTAAGTCTTCCGATCGAGGTATTATATATTACTTTGTGTTTGATTTACATTACATATCATACTACAGTTTGACCGTCGTCGGGTTTGAAACATAAATTTTCAAATTTCGATGCGTGTATGAACCCGACGCAAACGCCTACAGTGATATCAGAGTCTGGGCTATTTCGTGTGATATGTAGTGAATGTTAATGATAATATGAGTTAGGATTTGTTTAGATATGTATTTTATGTTGTTAAAAGCTTTAAAGCCCTAAATATTTTGAACACATAGTCCTTCTACCCTTATGCGCGATTTATGCACACACTAAACGCAAGTGCACGTGTCGTGACAAGTAATATAGTCTAGGTAAGACTGAATATCGTCCTCAGGGACTGGTTTTCAAGTAACGATTATATATGCTTTAGTTTCTATTTGCTTAACGTTAATTGATTGGGAATTTTAGACTAATAATGCAGAAAATAAACTAATTATAAAAATACTTTGAATTAAATCAGTTATGATGGAGAATTAGGGCTTCCAAGATCATCAACTATCCACTCTATTCAATCCTTAATACAATTAGACTGACTTCTTCTTCTACGTTAAGATAGCAGGTTAACTAGACCGTTTTATACTCCTGTTAAGGTAATATAAACACTCAACCCCAATGGAGAACCCTTCTACCTTTCTGTGACAAGATTGACTATAAAGGAGGATTAAGAGCAATAACCTATTAAGCTACACAAGTATCGGGGTACTTTCGTCCACGATTTAAACCTATGTTTATTCAACTATAGCATATTCACAATCTCCCCTTTCGGCTTTCGATTAGAAATCATATAAGTTATGATAATTAGTGATAAATTAATTACCAAGCAATCAAAACAATTATTGAATAAATCTTAAGCAAGTGAAGAAGAAACCAAACTAATATATTAATTCATGAATAAAGTTTCAAGTGAATCACAAGGAAATCCCTAACAAGTAATTAGCTCCTAGTCATAGTCACGCTAAGAACTAATATAATCTCCATACATGAACTGAAATAAACAAAGCAAAAGAAAGAAAAGAAAATACTCAAGAACAAGTCTCCAAGCCTTCTAGCATCCAATAATTGAGTTGTGGAATATTTACAAGATGGAATGGAATGGTGGATGAAGAATGGAATGGGTGATGGATGGAGAATGGAATGGAGTGGAATGAAAGATGAATTCTTCTAATGATGTAGAGACTATTTATAACTCAAGAATCCTTTAGGTAAAGGGTTAGAGATTATGTTATGAAAAAGGGTTAAGGAATATGTAGGTAGGAAAAATTATCCTTTTTGGACTCTGAAAATGTGTCAAATTCGGCCCAAAAACTCAGAAATCCCGCGTCGGCGCCGCGGCCCTGCAATCCGGCGCCACGGCGCCGAAAAACCTGCAACTTTCGGAACATTCAAAACATTGGGCGCCGCGGCGTTCAAGCGGATTTTCGCTTAAGTCGCCTTTTTTCGTCCGGTCTTTGTCTGATTTCTTCTATACTTCCCGGAACTTCTTAGGCTTCATTTCTTGGCCCTTTTAGTGTGCAATTCCATCTCATTTATGCTTATTTCATCTCCTTTTCGTCATTTCTCCATTTTTGACCGCTGTGACACAAAAGAAAGGAAAACAACCCTAATACTATACTAAACATAAATGAAATGAGTAAAATACTAACTAAAAATGACTCAAAATGTGTATATAAAATACACCGATCATACCCAGATCTGTTGAAGCAATAATGTATTCGAATAAGTCAGTCCAATAAATAACTCTTCTAAGTTGATATGCGTTATGCTTAAAGCATGGTGCATTGAAACGAAGAACGAGAAGAAAATTGGATTAGATGGTCGATGAACATATTGTGTTAATGGTGATGGAGATGCAAGTGATACATCTGAAAATCTAACCTAAACCAGTTTTAAGAGTTTGGATTTTCAGGATTTGTGTTTCTGGAGAAAAGGCATCAGGTTTCCATGATGGATCACCGCGGTGCCTGCTAGGGTTTTAGCCGCGGCACCGCGGTTCCATGATGGAGCATCGCGGTGCTGCCTAGATGAAGCCAGAGGCACCGAGGTCCTGTTTATGGAAGCCGCGATGCTGTTCATCCAGAAGTTTAAAAATTAATTTTCGGGTTCACTGCCTTCGAGGCACCGCGGTGCCACCTGTTAGGATCGAGGTGCCTGTGACGGTAATTACTGGACCGCGGTGCCACCTGTTTTTTCAGAACCCGTGACACATTGTCTCGAAGGCAACGCAGTGTCACCAGTTGGAATCGCAGTGCCGACGAAATGGAGGCATCACATTGGGGGATTCTACACAGTCATGGTAGCGTACCATCAGATGTGCTCAAGAATCCATTGATTGACAATTGGCATTGGAAGCTCATTTGGAGGACAAAACTATCTCTTAAAGTCATATGTTTCACTTGGACAACTCTTTATGAGGCTTTTCTCACAACCTGATGAAAAGAAAAATTCATCTCCCAACTAGGTGCCATATGTGCAAAAAGGAGGTAGAAACTAACAAACATATTTTCCTTCACTGTGAAGTGGCCTCAGAAATCAGAAATCTATTTTTTGGCCTCTTTGGTCTTAATTGGACCACCCCCTCACAGTAAATGAATCTTATGAGAGTTGGAACCTATGGAGAGTTGACAAAGCCATCAAGAAAATCTGGAACATGGTACCAACTAGTATATTTTGGTGTATCTAATTAGAAAGAAATAGGAGATGTTTTGATGGGGAGTCAACTCCTTTACCTCTTTTAAAAACAAGGTGTATTTCCAATTTATTTAGTTGGACCAAATTGGTTCATGTTGTTAATGAACAACAACTTTTGGATTTTACTAGCTCACTAGTTCTGGCTTAGATAGTTTTTATAAAGCCATCAATTTTTTTTTGTAAGCTCAAATGCAATATCTTGTAATTCTTGCATCTTTTTGATGCCTTTGATTAATACCACTTACCTTATAAAAAAAATATTTCTTTTATGAAAAAATAGAGTATGAGAATATAACATTGAATAAAACCTTTTACTTATTAAAGAGGTCAACCAAATAAAAGTTTGTTCCTTTTCCCGAACTTAGTCAAATAAAAGAAAATTCACCTTTTTATTTAAAGACAATTGTGTACTAGTAAAATGCATTTATTTTGAGACGACTTATTTAAACCGATTTCATATTTTGTAAAGCATCTCTTGAACTTGGTTTTATTTAAAAGCACATATGTAATGAAACATTAAACAACATTATCTAATTATGTGAAAAATAATCTTTATGAGGACAAGAAAAACGAAAATTAATCTCATTTATCTAATTATCTGGAAAAAATAATCTTTATCAGGACAAGAAAAACGAATATTGGGCTAGACTGGCCTAATATCGGAAACTGGCCCAGTGACGTTACTGGGGGCAGTGGGTCCGCTGGAGAATTTGGGGTGCAAGACATGTCCGAAAAATAGTGAATAATATACGGGGATATATCATCATCCAAAAAATTATATGAACTAGGCACGAGACTTTTTACCTACTGGGGGCAGTGGGTCCGCTGGAGAATTTGGGGTGCAAGACATGTCCGAAAAATAGTGAATAATATACGGGGATATATCATCATCCAAAAAATTATATGAACTAGGCACGAGACTTTTTACCTTAGCAAATGGAAATTGAGATTCATCAAATATTACATGGCCACTAATGATGATTTTATTAGATGATAAATCAAAACATTTGTAACCACGATGATTTGACGGATAACCCAAAAACACACAAGAGGTAGAACGGGCCTGAAGTTTCTTAATTGTGGTGGACGGAAAGAGTGGATAACACAAGCACCCAAAGATCCGAAGATGTGAATACGAAGGAGTCTTATTATATAAAATTTGAAGAGGGGACGAATATGTCAAAACCTTTGAAAGGAAGAACGTTAAGAATATATGTAGCCATTTGTAGAGCATGATGCCAAAAAGACGGGGGTACGGAAGCATGAATCAATAAAGTTCGGATAATGTTATTAATGAAATGAATTTTGTGTTCGGCTTTCCCATTTTGTGAAGACGTATAAGGACAAGAAAAATGAAAATTGATCTCATTTTTAACATAAAATTCCCGAAACATCCCGTTGTCATATTATTTTCCATTATCACATTGAATATTTTTTATTTTCCGTTCGAATTGAGTTCTAATAAATGCTCTAAATTTTAAGAATATGAAAAAAATTTGAGATTTTTTCGCTATCAAAAAAGTCCATAAAAACTTAGAATAATCATTCAAAAATAGTACATAATACCTATAACCCAGAGAACTAAGAACAGGAGACGTCCACAAATAACTATGAATAATATCAAATGACATTAAAGTATGAGAATTAGAGTCTACAAAAGAAAACTTAACAATTTTTCCTAAACAACAAGTTTGACAATTCGGAGTACTACACGTACCCTTACAAGAAATAAAATTATTTTGAGCTAAGGAAGACAAAATAGATGACCCCGGATGATCGAGACGTGCATGCCACACGGAAGGAGCAATAGCCGCAAAAGTAGATGACAAGACTTGACCCGAAAAACTGGACGCGGGTGTGATAGGATAAAGATCTCTCATACTATCACATCTCATTAGAGGAATCTCCATCTTGAAATCCTTAACAGAAAACTCAATAGGATCAAAATTAACAGAAACTCAATTATCAGTAGTGATTTACGAACATGCACCAAATTTTTAATCAATTTAGGGGCATGAAAAGCGTTTTTACGATACGTGGTGGATGTGGGAGAGACAAATTTATGACGACAACCTTGAATTGGAATTGAATTACCATTACCAACAATTATACCACGATTACTACTCAAATTGGGATAATACCAGAGTGTAGCTTGATCGGATGTCATGTGGGTAGTGGCGCCAGTGTCTACGTACCAATTCAGGTATGGTTGATTTAATCCAAGCGTGTGCATCGTAGCTTCGATGTCGGTGTGAGTCGGGGCCGCTGCTTGGTGGGATTGGTGGATCCGAGGCCCAAGAACGCCGACCTGGTGCCCCGACCCAGTCGCTGGTCTCTGCTGGCCGTAACTGTTGGGCCACTGATGGCCATAACTACCTTGCCCTAATTGGCTGCTGAAATTGGGGCCATTCTTTGCCGCAACGGGTAGTAATAGGGTCGCTGGGCCCGCCCCATCGGTCTGGGCGACGCCACGGCCTCTGTGGTCGTAGTCGATGGTCTTGCGGCTCATCGCTACGAGGCCCATTTCCACCCCCGTTATGTCCTCATCGGTTGCCGCCTCGATTCTTGCCATTATTTTTGCGATTTTGACCCTTTTTTACGCCACATTGATTGCGGTTTTGGCTCGAATTATCAACGAACCCCGAAGAATTTATGGAGGATGTCATCATGACGATGGAGCTAGTGCCGATAGTAGCATTCTTAGATAAATCGGCTTCTTTCAAAGTAAGCATGGAGCGGGCTTGATATAATTCTGATAGGGGGTTACTTTGACGAAGTATCGAAGCAACGCCGTTAATATGTTATTGCTCTTAATCCTCCTTTGTAGTCAATCTTGTCACCGAAAGGTAGAAGGGTTCTCCATTGGGGTTGAGTGTTTATATTACCTTAACAGGAGTATAAAACGGTCTAGTTAACCTGCTATCTTAACGTAGAAGAAGAAGTTAGTCTAATTGTATTAAGGATTGAATAAAGTGGATATTTGATGATCTTGGAAGCCCTAATTCTCCATCATAACTGATTTAAATCAAAGTATTTTCATAATTAGTTTATTTCCTGCATTATTAGTTTAGAATTCCAACTCAATTAACGTTAACCAAATAGAAACTAAAGCATAGATAATCGTTACTTGAAAACCAGTCCCTGAGGACGATATTCGGTCTTACCTAGACTATATTACTTGTAACGATACGTGCACTTGCGTTTAGTGTGTGCATAGATCGCGCATCAGCAACCATATGTAAAACAAGACGACTATTGCTAACAGGAGAACCCACGTTGCGAAGTTGGTCCGCCAATTCCTTGAGTCATTTGCAATAGAATGAAACGTTCAGAAAATCCTCCATAACGACTTGGTAAAATTTCTGTTCAATGATGACAATGCGGGAATGGTTGTTATACTGAAATATATCACACAATATATTCCAAGCAGCCATTGATGACGAGTTAGGTTCCATTATCGTCTGTAAGAGGTCGAGAGAGATAGTGACATAAATCCACTGGAGAACCTTAGCATCAAGAGTAATCCATAATTTAGGATCTTCCTCCTTGGTGGGCACTCCCTCTGTACCAGGAGCCGGAGGAATTATGTGATGGAGGACTTGATGTGCTAGTGCATGAATTTTGAACAACTATGCCCACGTCCCATATTGAACGTTTTCTAAGTCAAGAGCAATAGGAAGAACACTCTTGATGTTAGAAAGTGTTAGGGCATGATGAAATGTGTTCTTATCAGTCAAAGTGAATAGAACAATAAAATCTGGACAAGAAAATTGGGAGGTAGTCTCGGATTTGCTGGAAAAAACCGAGAAGAGAAAGTCTCGGATTTGATGAAAAACGCGAGAAGTATTTTAGTCCTAGACTTCTGATACCATGAAAGAAATAATCCCTTAATTATTCACCTTAATGAAAGGGGTATATATATAATTTACAATAGGAAAATCATTTTCCTATTCTACTCCTAAAACTCTATTCTATTTGGAGATTAACTATACAATTATGATAAGAGTACAAGACTAATTAATGTACAAGAATAATATACAATATATACCAAATCTCCAATGGACTGCTACAATAATCTATCCGAGATGGGCTGCTTCAGTCCGAGAGGATATACATTCTATATACACAGGATTATATTTAACACATACACACCCCTTGGCTAAAAGTGTGGTAGTTTGAAAATGAAATATTTCCTCTCACCTAGCAAGAAATTTTAAGCTCGAGGGTTGGAGTATAAACATTAATCTTACAGGATAAGTGATTTATATCCTTAGTGAGCCTTGCCCGCGCAAATCTGCAATAGTCGTGTTCGTGTAGTGGGCTTCTGAAATTGGACACTAGAAAATGAAGGAGAAAACATTTGCATTTCGTGTTATGAAATTACTTGACGTATAACTTTACATTAATGCATTTTATTTGAGTATTATTATGTGTAGTCTTCATTCTCATGATAGCTAGTAACACCTAAAATGAATCAAAGTCCTCAAATGTATAAAAAAAGGGGCCATTTTACTGTTCTTTTTATGGATTCAGAAAGGCACTAAATGTGTGAAAACGACTAATGAGCTACACACCTAGGTATGACACCTTTGATTCTCTGTATCCTTCATTTCATTTTCCACACCTACTTTTTCCCACCCTTCAACTTGGACACAAGGGCATGCAATGATGCGAAGGAAATTTTTTAATTGAGGGATTTAAAGTATAAAAAAATAACACACGAAGAAGTCAACAGAATTCAACTTCTACTATATATACATAAAAAAAAAAAAATTGATCTTGTGTACGTCGTGAAATTTTTCGAAGAAGGAAATTTGAAAGAACCTTTGCCCCTTAGCTCTGTCTATGCTAGATGGTTACCTATGTGTTCGACCATACTCAGTAGCTTTAGTTTGAACTCTATATTATTATTAAAAATATTCACCAAATATCTTGAAACGATAAATTCAAACCTAAATTTTAAAATTCATAAAATTCAGATTTTGATTCTATCTCTGCCTAGACATCTTCTATTAACTACAATTTTCTATCATCTCCAAGACTCCAACTCCCCCACCCCTACCCCCACCCACCCCAATCCTTCCCCACACAGTCAATTTATTCCTCTCAAATTCTTATATTGTCTATTATGATACCATAAATCTTGAAGTCCCTTCTAAAAGGACACCTTTATTCTTTTAATACGGGAACAGGAAAGTTGAAAATTTCAACAATAGAATAGGTCAAGAAAAAGAAAGAAAAAAGTAGTTTAATTTGGTATAGCGCGTGTAACTCACATACCAATATTTAAAGGAAATATTATGAAATTGTGTGTGGTACTTTGGATAATCAGAGAGCTCAAACTTCAAACAATGTTTTACGTTGTCAAGGACCTCTATTACAAGTACAAATAATTGAAATATTTCCAACTCTAACGTGTTTGGCCCAGTGGCCATTTCACTAAGGGTATGCTGGGAGGAGTTTCGTGTTCGAGTCTCCTCTCAGTGAATTGTTCCCCGGGGCATATTTCAGTGGCAAAGGATGGGCGTTAAGACGCTCTGACATGCGCAGTGTGAGATTGATCCCCGACAGGAGGTTGAGCTTTGTGTCATTAATCAGTTGTCCGCTCTCAGACCCTGGTTAATGGAGCACATCCCGCGGATTACCTTGGTGATAGCGATGAGGGACCGGGTCTATCATCTTCAAAACGTCTAGATAATACTAGTGAAATAGTCAGAAGCAAGTCTGGATATCTGGATTATAAAAAAAATGAAATATTTTCAAGGAAGGTGTGTGAATCTGTGTGTGTCAGAGCTCAAAAATATCTATTTTACTTTAGAATATGTACATTACAATGATAAGGTAAAGTATATGAAATTCTCGTGGGGAATGAGAGCATATACTTAGGGTGTGCGTTTGGTTCGTCCAGGGTAAATGAAATGGAATACAATAAGGGAATGAAAAGGAAAGAAAATGAATTATCCTAATTGTCCCTACATGTTTGATTCTGGGTGGTCCGGATGGTCCGGAGTCGGAGTTCGGGGTGGTCCGGATGATTCGGGGTCGGGGGTCCGGGGTGGTCCGGATGGTCCGGGGTCCGGGTTGGGGAAAGTGAATGAAAATACCTAGGGGGGGGGGGGGGTGAGGGGAATCAATCTTAAGGGAAAGGAAATGAAAAAGAGGGTAAATGGAATGAAAAAGTAGGTCAAACAAACAACTTCAAATGGAATCAGGGGATTCTATTCCCTTTCCTTTTTCTTATACCCCGAATCAAACGCACCCTTAGATTAGTTAAGTGACACCATGCCCGCATGTGCGTAACTCAGTTGGTTCCAGGGTGGTAGATTGCCCCAAGTAGGCAGGTTCGAGCCCTGAGGAATGAGAGCATATACTTAAATTCTCGTGGGGAATGAGAGCATACACTTAGATTAGTTTTGTGGGGGATGACTCCTTGTGGGCATCAGACACTGTCTCCCACCTAGTGGGCCGCTGAGTCACCATGATTTACCTTCTCCACCAATCTCTGTCGGGCCGGGGAGGTGGGGCTCGGGGTGTTCATTTCGATCCGATCCGCTTTTTTGAATTTCGGATATTTCGGATCGGATATCCGAAAAAAATCGGATCGGATACGAATCACAATTTTACCTTTTGTTAAAATAAGAAATAACTTAAATTGAATTATAATTTTTATTTTATCTTAATAATTTCTATTTAATCTTATAATAGTAATTTCTATTTAATCTTATAATAGTGGAAAAATATAAATCTTTTAGTATTAAAAGACAATATATAGTATTAGTATGGAGTTTTGACACTGGATAAACTAAATGAGTTGATGCCACAAATTTTACTTCAAAAATACTATTTTGGCACGTGTAATTTTTTAATCAAGAAAAGATGATGGTGATCATGATTTAATATTATTTGAAAAGATGAAAAGAAAATTAAATTACTGATTCATTTGAGAGGTTTCTAGCAAAAAATTTTCTTCAAAAATAACGCTTTGTGATTTGTCACGTATGAGATATATATGAAGTAAAACGGATGACGAATTTGATATGTAATCTGAAAACTTCGATATTCATCAATCTCTAAGTGAATTGTGTTTAATTAATACTGACTTGTCGTATAATATCTATAATCAATGTACAAGCAAAGGAACTCTTAATAATTGGGGTGTTCATTTCGGATATCCGGTTATCCGATTCGAAATTTTCGGATATTCAAAATTTCGGATCGGATATCTGAAATGAACACTCCTAGTAGAGGCGAGAGATTTCGCCTTTTGCCCCGAGTTAAGTGACACCAGGAAAAAAAATATTAAAATGGTATTTGTGGGGCATATATTTGGCTTCTCTGTGTTGGCATGCTGTATCTTGCTTTTTCCAGCAATGGTTTCTTTTTTCTTTCCAAATGAATCAACCAGAGGAGTTCAACTTCATGTACTTAAAAAACTTGCTAGTATTAAAAGGTACACATGACCTAATTTGTGAAGCTAGTTAACTTGAAGCCCCCACATTGTTCACCTAAGGCTCATATGAATGTAAACAGTGGCGGATATAGAGTACAAGTACATAAGTACTTAGTCGATGCCAAATATAGATGCGTATATGTGAAAAATTATAAAGATTGTTATAAATAATATTATACGTAGAATTCATAATTTTAAAAGTACAATGGATCAAGCTTTAGAAGGGAAGCTTTGGAATAACTGACAAAGTTACTGCCACGTGACGAGAAGGTCACGAGTTTAAGCCATGGAAACAACCGTTTGCATGCATGGTAAGGCTATCGGCCCTTTCCCGGACCGCATGCATAGCGGGAGCTTAGTATACCGAGTTGTCAATGAATAAAGCTTTAAGAATTAAAATATAATGTTAAACCCATCAAATTAGAATTCTATTTAGTATAGGAAAGAAAAAGAAAATTGTCTATTTAGAGTCTTTTGATTTAGGACCAGTTACCAGACTACCTCTTTTCATTTCTTCTGTTTTTAAAGGAAAATTTCTCATACACTATAAAAGAATTAGCAATGAAAGTATTCGCTAATCTATCGCTAAATAGAGCTTATATTTAATATAATTTTTTTAAAATAATTCATTGATAATTTGTCGATAGTTAAAATTGGGTATGATTTTTTGTTGTTTAGCTATAGAAATTGTTAATACAATTTCGTTATGATTCATCGTTAAAAAAAATAAATGAAAGATTTTTACTGTTTAAAGATTAAGATTATCCGTTGTTAATTGTTATTTTTTTGGTGTTTAATTAATGCCATGTTCAATCATTTACAATCAAATCAAATGGGTGTACTAGAAAAATGTGGAACCGACGATGCCTAGAATTTCCTTACAAACAGTTAATTGAATATTGAACGTTCGAGTACTTGAGTCTTTTTGTTGGCTTGTTTGGGACGGCTAATTGTCAATCCAAAGAATAATTAGAAGCAAAGTCGTCTCAAATATTTTGGGGGCTATTTTTTAATTCGTAAAAGTGAGTTTTTAATTGGGCTAAGACCTGCGAATTATGAACATTTATATTAAATTCTGGCTAATACTATTTAATAAAAAATGAAAAAGAGGTTCTAAATTTTTTATTTTTCGGAGGCCCCTGTACGATAGCACATCTCGCACGAGTCCAAAAAGCCCTCATTAGAAGCAAAATTTCTTTGGATCCATTTGATTGTTTAATACTATAGAGAATCTTTAGATTAATTAGTGAGTAGGGGAAAAGTGAGCATTAGGTATAAGGTGGGATGTCATGTAAAGCAAGGAAAATAATGTCATGTAATGCAAGGAAAATAATGCTAAAAATGGAGCGCATGGATGGTTGCTTAAAAAGCTTTTATCCTTTTCCATGATTAATAATGTATCATACAAATGTAATCCTATTACTCTGATCTCTTTCTATCACACACAAACACACGTTATACTTGTTAGGAGCAATTTTATTTGGTGATATATCAATTTCTCCATATTTTACAACATCACTTGTGGAAGCTTGGTTTATAAAGTCAATTAAGTTTATAAACCCATTGACTTAATCACATATAATAAAGGACGTCAGTTAAATATTCTTAGGAATTGAAAAATTATATTAAATATATAAGTAACAAATCATTTGTATTTTATAAATATATTAAATTTTAAATACATTTAGAAACGTTTTAGATTTTGTCACTGATAATGAACCTTCCAAACTGTGGGAAATATGTGTAGAGACAAGGAAATGTGAATGCAACAACAACAAGTGAGTAAGAAATCTGGAAATGATCAAATATGAGGGCTTGTTGAGTCGACCAAATTCTTGATCTATCCTTAAGATAATATCGTCTCGTATATCCTTTCAACGATTGTAATGACAACTTATCTCCCAAGATAAAACAACAATCAAACAAATGAGCAAAGGGAACTCAAGTGTTTGCTTTGGAAGAAAGATCTTTGAGTGTTTGTGATTGCAAGAGAGGAAGACAATTTCAGAATTGTTTAGTGAATGTCAAGTGTGTTTCCAAATGACCCTTGTGTCTCATTTTATAGTGTGTAGATGATACCTTCCAAATGACTAAGTAATGGTCATGAATGTCACGTTAATGCCTTGAATTTGGAGTTACAATTCAGCCAAGTAATGGCTGAATTCATGAGCAAAATAATGGAGAGTAAATACTCCAAAGTCAGCCCAAGAATCAGTTTTTAATTCACCTCCAACGGATTGAAATAGCGATCGAGCCGCGGCTTCTGGGAAGAGTCGCGACCTTCCGGGCCCGAGAACTCACCGAACTGAACGCCAATTGTAGTCGCGACTTGCGAGGTGCCGCGCCCTTCAATTTCAAATGAGTTATCGAATTGAACGTCCACTGTAGTCGCGGCCCTTACTTGGAGGAGCCGCGACCCTTCTCGGTTTCGTGGTAATTTCTTATTCATTTCATCTTTACACTTCTTCCTTCATTTACCAACGTGAAATCATTCGTCATTTGACCAATAATCGTCTATTACCTTACGTCTCAATCAATTCGTATACGTACCAATATCTCTTCTATTAAGGAAATTTTGATCCTTGGCACTACGTGTGCACATGTGTGGAAACAAGGTTTCCTACGTGCGGGGTCTCAATTGTTCGATTCATAATTAATAGGATTTACTTTATTTCACGTTTAATAAATATTTCCAACAATCCCCTCTTGGAAGAGATTTTGGTGCACGCACATGGTGTCTCTCTAGCAATCACTTGGCGGAACGATGTTGCATCCGGAGAGGTAGCCGGAGATTTGAACCTTCCATAGTAGAATACCATCGGACATATTTATGGTGCGGTGAACGTGATGTCTTGAGCCGTCAGTGTTTAGTATATGCCAAGACAATGGTACCAACACAACACCTTTTGTCACGACCCAACCCCGGGGCCGCGACTGGTACCCTACCGGGGTACCCTGTCAGGTATATGTCAGAGAATAGCAGTGGAACATAGCACAACACATAACTTCATAAAAAAAGGGTAAAACATATCTGGCCAGCCGATAAGGCTGCCTTCCATAAACATACTTAAACAAAGTATTTATAATACAACTGGTTCTTATAGCCCAAAATACATATGTGACCACGCACTTAAAGATAGTAATCGCAAGTGACGGGGCCCCGCCATACCCCCGAATGTATAAAATACCTATAGCATCGTGGAAAATCCGCACTAAAACAACAAGCGTCCGAGGAATGGAGCTTCGACACCTGAATAGTGATCCTAAGAACGAGGATCCTCAATCGCTACCCTTACCGCGCAGATGAACGCAGCCAGGCGGCGGGTCAAGACACAATATGTACCAAGTATGTAAAGTCGAAAATACCGTAATAATGATATCAAGTCTAAAAGTAAGCCGAGTCATGGAAGACAATTAAGATACCTTTTATCGTGCCTTACTAACAATGAGTGACAAGTATATATACATATATAATAATCGCATAAAATAGGAGGCTCATGATCAAAACAGGTACTCGCCGTAGTATCAAAAAGAAACCATCCTACTCCCGGGACTATTTCACCCGCACGGGTCCCGTGGACCCGCATTTAGGTACTCGTGATCTACCAGACTCACGCACGGGACTATTTCACCCGCATAAGCCCATAAGGACTCGCATGAGGTATTCTCGCGTCACGGGTAGCAAATCCACTAACAATGTGGTATAACGATCTGGGACTTTCCTCGATATACTCTTACCTCAAACAGATGGTATAACGATCTTGGTCAGACTCGATATACTCTACACCTGAGCAGATGGTATAACGATCTGGGGCTTGCGCTCGATATACTCTTATATCGGGTGCAGATGGTATAACGATCTTGGATCTACCCTCGATATACTCTACACAAGCGGATGGTATGACGATCTTGGGTGGCCCTCGACATACTCTTACATCAAGGAGTGGTATGACGATCTGGGCTTGCCTCTGCATATACTCTACCCTATCTCAAATCACATCATATCATAATAATAATAAGTTAAGAAAACTTATAACTTCTTTTTAGTCTTGTTCACATACTCTCTCATTTTAGTTTACTTAAGGCACTTAACCATATCTTTAATAAAAGAACACCGAGTTTAACCCAAGTACTACATACTTCAACTCTTTCAAAAGTGACTCTTCTTTATACATAAAGCCTTTGGGCAATTGATGCCTTTAAATCAATTTGCCTCTTCATATAATTATCTTACTTAGAGTAAATCCTTCTTATTAACCTTTTATGAAGCTAATAGACCAACTTCCCATAAAGTTGTTATATTAACTCTATACTTTAGTAAAAATCATACTTTTCCTTAACCAAGGACTTATAATGCTCTAAATCGAAAAGTCATTTTATACTCAAACAAGTAAGAACACCAAATCTCAGA
The DNA here is from genome assembly GCA_029844215.1 of Przewalskia tangutica. NCBI lineage: Eukaryota > Viridiplantae > Streptophyta > Magnoliopsida > Solanales > Solanaceae > Przewalskia > Przewalskia tangutica. The sequence goes on along the minus strand of CM056730.1, from coordinate 119,954,583 downwards.
CGCCTACCGCATTCTACATAGTTTCATCTATTCATGCTCAAGAGATAGGAAAGCTTCACATACCTCTTTGGTCAATCCACTTGCTAAGCTCAACTACCGCAAGTAATATCTCAACCTATAATAATCATGATACGCTTGTTAACCTCTAATCTCAAAGTAGAACAATCCAAGTTCTAAGTCACTAAATTCTATGGAAAATCAAAAGATTTCCTTTGTTTCTACTCACTTTGCCACCTTTCTCAAGGTCGAATTTATCATCCAAACGCCACATTTAAGGCTCAATCAAACCAACAATTCAAAGGGGATTACATACCCAAAATTCATTCCCATAAGTCTACAACAATTTACTTAACAATTCTAAGGTAGTTTTTAGGCTACAACATGCTCATAATCTCTTCTTAACCCATTCTTCATATCCAAACCACATTTCTAGCATGCAATGATTCTAAGAGCATTATCTACTATCACAAGTTCCTTCTTCTAAACATGCAACTCTAGAACTAATTCTAAAGGAAGAAATGTTACCTTAAAGTTTTAGCCAAACTTATTCCAAATATTGCTAGCTTCCTTGCCAAGAACACCACCACAACAATGCCAACAAGCTAGCCACAAGCTTCCTTTTCGCTCTTATCTTTCAGATTTTTCTTAGGCTTAGAATTTCTCTTGGGGTTCTGTAGAGAGAAATGGAAGTTTGAGAGAAGGAGCAATTGAGAGAGAGAGTGAAGATGAAAGATAGACAATGACCAAGTCTTGGTCAATATATTGCATGCAACAGAAATCAGATGGGGACACTTGTCACCCTCCCATGGGCTCTTTAACAACAAAAAACCGATGTTCTAGGTTTTTCCGCCCAAATTCTCGCCTGCCGCGCACATGGCTACACAATAAACTCCGCAGCTCGAACTTTTGCCGCGCCGCTGTCATGGCGCTACAGCTGCAACTTCTGCGACCTCTCAAGATTTTAGGCGCCGCGTCTGCATACGCGCGCCGCCTCGCCGCTTTGCTCGAACGCATTTCTGCCGATCACGCTGAACTTGTAACTCTCATAACTTTCTACTCCGACGCCTCTATCGATTTAACGGTTGGTTGCGTTGGAATCAAGACTCAACGAACTACGTCCTAGGCCTTTAAAATACTTAGTAACTCTCAACGAATCGGGTCATAACCTCTCAAAGTTGACTAAAACCGTCCGAACGACTCGACAACCTCTTCGGAAATTTTAAGTCTTACATACCTTCGTGACGTTTCCATACGTAGGTCGTAACTACGGGTATAACATTCTCCCTTAGAAACATTCGTCCCGAATGTTCCTTCTAGGCTTACTCAAATCACAACATCGACATAGACCCTTAATTATTCATTCGTAATAAAGAAGCTCCACGAGCCACAACATACGTAAGCGTAAATGCTAAATCAAAACTAACAAGCGGAAAGTAGGTTACCCGGAGGTATAGGGAATAAGTGAGGATACTTCTTCATCATGTCATCCTCTCGCTTCCCACGCCATTTCCTCCTCGTTGCTCCGCCACAGACTTGACGGAAGCCACGCTCTTCGTCCAAGTCGTCTAACTCGACGATCGAGTATCGCTATGGGACTCTCCTCATACGATAACTCCTCATTTGGACATCCCGAACCGTGCACTCTAGATGGATCTCCAATACATTTCCGCAACATGGACACATGAAAATCGATGCACCGCCCAAATCGGACGGAAGATCTAACTCATAGCAACCTTGCCTACCCTACGACAACTGACACGGTCCAATGTACTGGGCTAAGCTTCCTTTCTTTCCAAATCTCATCACACCCTTCATGGGCGATACCTTTAGGAAAACCCAATCATCTATCTCAAATTCCAAGTGCCGACGCCGATGATCTGCATACGACTTTTGCCGACTCTGAGCTGCCAACAACCGCTCCTGGATAAGCTTCACCTTATCCACTGTCTGCTGGACTAAGTCCGCCCGACTAATCGAACTTCTCCCACCGAACCACCATCGGTGACTGCACTTCTCCCGTATAAGGCCTCATAAGCGCGCCATCCGAATACCGGAATGGTAGCTATTGTTATAAGCAAACTCCACGAGAGGTAAATGATCCTCCCAACACTCGAAATCAATAACACAAGCCCGCAACATATCCTCGAGTGTTCGATAGTGCGCTCGCCCGTCCGCCCGAGGTGAAACGCCGCATCGAGACTCACCGTGTCCCTAATCCTTCGAAAGGACCTCCGTAAGTTAGCCGAGAACCGGGCTCTCTATCTCGATATAATCGACACCGACTCCGTGCGCCTCACAATCTCTCTAATATATAATCGCATAGTCCTCACCGAAACGCTGTTCGATCGGAAGAAAATGGGCCGATTTCGTTAGCCTGCCGACAATCGCCAAATGGAATCACGCCTCCGAGTGGTAGGTAGCCCGTAATAAAATCCATATTTATCACCTCCCACTTCCAAGTCGGAATATCAATGGCTCGCAACAGCCTCCGGCTCGTGCTCAATCTTAACTCGCCGACATTCGCACGCGTGCCACGAACTCGCAACGCCCTCTTTAGGCCATCCCACCAATACACGATCCGAGGTCATGGTACATCTTAGTCGACCGGATGAATAGAATAACGAGCACCGCGCTTTCCCCTGCACCGCCGACGGTCCCGCTACATCGGGAACACACAACCGCCTCGAATCTTAGCACCCCATCAGCGCTACCTCAAATAGACTCTTCTCCTTCCGAGAGCTGCATCTCGATCGCATCAAAATCGGATCCTCATATCGCCGCCTCCTTACCTCCTCGATGATAGAAGACTCGCAACCTCTCGAACCCGAATTCCTCACTATCGAATCAACCAAACGAACCCCAAGGCTCGCTAATCGATGTAACTCTCGGACCATATCCTCTTCTCTGGTGAACATCGCATGCACTACCCATCGACCGCGACTAAGGGCATCTGCCACCACATCGCCTTCCCCGGTGGTATAGAATATCAACATCGTAATCCTTAAGAGCTCCAACCACCGCTTTTGTCGCAAGTTCACTCTCCTCTCGTCGAAGATATACTCGAGACTCTCGCGTCCGTAAATGTCCACGAACTCCATATAAATAATGTCTCCGCATCTTTAAGGCATGAATCATCACGCCTCCAAGTCATGTGTGGGATAGTTCTTCCATGTTTCCTAAGCCGCCGGACGCATAAGTTATAACCTTGCCGTGCCGCATCAAGACGCACTCCAAGCCCGACACCGACGCGTCACAATAAAACCACATATCCATCTAAGCCCTCTGGAAGAGTAAGAATCAAGGCGGTTGTCAACTTCTCCTTTAGCAATCAAAACTTTCTCACAAGTATCCGCCCATCGAACATAGCCGCTCCGAGTCGCCTTAGTCAAAGTCTTTGAAATAGAAGCAAACTTCTCCACAAACCTCCGATAATAACTCGCAAGGCCCAAAGCTGCGCACTGCCGGTGTAGCTGGTCTAGGCCAAGTCTTGATCGCTTCAATCTTTGTCAGACAACCCGAATACCATCGGCCCATAACATTCCCTAAGAAAGCCACCGACGCCACTAACTCGCACTTCGAGAACTTGGCATACAATCGCGGCCTCGGAGGACTCTAATACCGCCTCAAATGATTCAGATGCTCCCGCCTGCGCGAATACACCAAGATATCATCAATAAACACTATAACGAACATATCCAAGAATGGCTCAACACCCTATTCATCAAATCCATGAATACACTGGGCGTTGTCAACCCGAAAGACATCACCGAACTCATAGTGCCCATACCGGTCCCGAATGCGCTTTGGGATATCTACCTCTAACTCAGACTGATGATAACTGCATCGTAGGTCTATCTTGGAAAACACTTTGCACCCCGCAATCGTCAAACAAATCGTCAATCCCGGGAGGATATCTATTCTTGATAGTTACCTTGTTCACCGTCAGAATCAATACACATACGCAGCTGGCCCCATCCTTCTTCTTTACAAATAACACCGGTGCTCCCCGAGAAACACTCGCCTAATAAAGCCTTTCTCCAAAGAAATCTTTCACCGGTCCTTCAACTCCTTCACTCGGCAGTGCCATCCTCGTATGGCGGAATAGATATCGCCGAGTATCCGCGCCAAATCAATGCAAAACTCAATCTCCTTTCGAGGATACCCTAAGCTCATCCGGGAATACGCCCGAAACTCTCTAACGACCGAATCGATCAAGGTCCGTACCTCACCTCGATGTCGAATACCCAACCATATGGTAGATATACCCTTTCCGCACCATCTTCCTAGCCTCGAGGTAAGAAATAAACTTACCCGCCGGCGATGCAAGATTCCCTTCCACTCGATAACCGGCCACGAAACCGAACCGAACTAATCTCTCCCTACACCACGTTGGCATAGCAAGATGCTAGCCAATCCATACCCATAATCACATCAAAGTCTCATATCCAACTCTATCAAGTCGGCCAGAGTCCGACGGCCATCTATAGTCACAGACAAGCCTTATACACTCGCCGCCTACCATCGAATCACCATCGCGTAGCCACCTCAAAAGGTCTTATGGAATCGGGCTCATCCCTATTCTACCGCAATATGAGGAGATATGTAGGACAAGGTAGAACTCGGATCTATCAAAGCATATACATCACAAAGAAGAAACCAATAATGTACTGCGGACGACATCCGCGACGCCTCACGGTCCCGCTGACCGACATAGCATAGATGCGCTCGAGGACCGCTAGAATCGAACCCCTACCACGACCTGCCGCGCTCGGCCGCCCATAAGTACCTCGCCTCCGGGCGTCTAACCATCGAAGATGAAGATCCAAAGAATGCACTCGCCACTGAACCGTAATGCTCCCGCCGCCGGCGACGGACAATCTCTTCGGATGGCCCGCTGCCACAAGAGTAACATGATCTCGAACCCATACGGCACTTCGCCGGATGAGACCTACCGATCGAACGCACCGAGAGGTAGGTGGTCTCGACAGTCTTGCGCCTCGCCTCGAAACTCGACGCCCCGGAGCCCCGACCGCTCTCGAATAACCTCGCTGATCGGACTCCCGCCAGAAATCGTGAAGGAGCACTCGAGCCGGGCCGGAAGGTGGACTAGTTCGCCGAGGCCGCCGCCAAAATCGCCTCGAGAACCCGATGTCTCGCCCTCTTGGCCGCCCAAATCTAGCCGATCTCGCTCTCTCGCCTCGATCTCGCAGATGCTCGCATCTCCGCAATATCCATCCTCGGCCAAGTGCCACTCCTAAGGCAGAATCATGTGACGGCCCAGCCCCATCACGTATCTATGAACCCCGCTCGCCATATCGCCTACAATGGTGTGCGTATCCGCCAAGGAGTCAAACTCAGTCAGACTCCCGATAGTCCTCCCGCCCCGCCTCAAGGTCAAGAACCTATCTACGCTGGCTCTCCTCACCTCGTGAGGCAAGAAGTGGTCTAGAACGCCTCGTGAACTCCTCCCAATCACCGGAAGAGCATCATCACCCTCGACAATACCCACGACTCAAACCGTTCAACGCAATATCGCAGAACCGGTAGAAGCAGTGTAATGCACTCAGATTCGATGCCCTAAGAACTCGCATGGTCCGTCAGAATCGCTTGACAAACTCCCGCGGATCCTCATCGAATCTCGAACCATAGAACTCGGGTGGGTGATAACTCAGAAATCCCGAATCCAGAAATCGCGGCTCTGTGGCCGCTTCGCTTCGTGGCCGCCGCCACTACGCTGTCAAGAATCAACTGCTCTATAATCTTCGTATCAGTTCTCGATCGCGAGCCGAGGCTCCGCATCATGTCTCGATGGCGCGCTGCCACGCCGAACTGCTGAGGCCGGGCGACGACGTGGAACTCGCCGCCTAAACATCATCTCTCGTAAGGATTGGGCCTGCCTCGTGATTCTCCGCCCCACTAGCAAGACTCTCACCGCTTTGCCTTCTCGCCGCGCGGTTGCACTGCGAGGCATAATCGATACATAAAGGAAAACATCGGGAGATTCAACCTATAACTCACTTCTATTGCACGATCTAGAGTGAAAGAATGGAAACCAATCCTAAATATCCTGCAGCCTCCTGATTATAGATGTGCGCACGACACACCGATAATCAAGACTCTACTAGACACGGCTCAGGACACTTTCCGAGGACTAATCGCTCGATACCACTTTTGTCACGACTCAACCCCGGCCGCGATCGTACCTACCGGTACTCGCCGTATATGTCGAGAATAGCAATGAACATAGCACAACACATAACTTCATAAAAAGTGGTAAACATATCCGCCACCGATAAGTGTCGCTTTCCATAAACATACTTAAACAAAGTATTTATAATACAACCGGTTCTTATAGCCCAAAATACATATGTGACCACGCACTTAAAGATAGTAATCGCGTGACAGGCCCCGCCATACCCCGAATGTATAAAATACCTATAGCATCGTGGAAAATCCGCACTAAAACAACAAGCGTCCGAGGAATGGAGCTCGACACCTAATAGTGATCCTAAGAACGAGGATCCTCAATCGCTTACTCGCAGATGAACGCAAATTTCGGCGAAGGGTCGCATACACATGTACCAAGTATGTAAAGTCGAAAATACTGTAATAATGATATCAAGTCTAAAAGTAAGCCGAGTCATGGAAGACAATTAAGATACCTTTATCAGTGCCTTACTAACAATGAGAGTGACAAGTATATATACATATATAATATCGCATAAAATAGTGAGGCTCATGATCAAAACAGGTACCTCGCCCGTAGTATCAAAAAGAAACCATCCTACTCCCGGGACTATTTCACCCGCACGGGTCCCGTGGACCCGCATGGTACTCAGATCGGCAGACTGCCGCACGGGACTATTTCACCCGCATAAGCCCATAAGGACTCGCATGAGGTATTCCTCGCATCACGGGTAGCAAATCCACTAACAGGTATAACGATCTGGGACTTTCCTCGATATACTCTACCCCAAACAGATGGTATAACGATCTGGGGTCACTCGGATATACTCTTACACCGAGCAGATGGTATAACGATCTTGGGGCTTGCCCGCGATATACTCTTATATCGTGCGGATGGTATAACGATCTTGGATCTACCTCGATATACTCTACACCAAGATGGTATGACGATCTGGCCGCCCTCGCATATACTCTTACATCAAGGAGGTGGTATGACGATCTGGGCTTGCCTCGACATACTCTTACCCTATCTCAAATCACATCATATCATAATAATAATAAGTTAAGAAAACTTATAACTTCTTTTTAGTCTTGTTCACATACTCTCTCATTTTAGTTTACTTAAGGCACTTAACCATATCTTTAATAAAAGAACACCGGGAGTTTAACCCAAGTACTACATACTTCAACTCTTTCAAAAGTGACTCTTCTTTATACATAAAAGCCTTTGGGCAATTGATGCCTTTAAATCAATTTGCCTCTTCATATAATTATCTTACTTAGAGTAAATCCCTTCTTATTAACCTTTTATGAAGCTAATAGACCAACTTCCCATAAAGTTGTTATATTAACTCTATACTTTAGTAAAAATCATACTTTTCCCTTAACCAAGGGACTTATACGTTCTTAAATCGAAAAGTCATTTTATACTCAAAACAAGTAAGAACACCAAATCTCAGACGCTCACCGTACTACATAGTTTCATCTATTCATGCTCAAGAGATAGGAAAGCTTCACATACCTCTTTGGTCAATCCACTTGCTAAGCTCAACTACCGCAAGTAATATCTCAACCTATAATAATCATGATACGCTTGTTAACCTCTAATCTCAAAGTAGAACAATCCAAGTTCTAAGTCACTAAATTCTATGGAAAATTGGCAAAGATTTCCTTTGTTTCTACTCACTTTGCCACCTTCTCAAGGTCGAATTTATCATCCAAACGCCACATTTAAGGCTCAATCAAACCAACAATTCAAAGGGGATTACATACCCAAAATTCTGTCCCATAAGTCTACAACAATTTACTTAACAATTCTAAGGTAGTTTTTAGGCTACAACATGCTCATAATCTCTTCTTAACCCATTCTTCATATCCAAACCACATTTCTAGCATGCAATGATTCTAAGAGCATTATCTACTATCACAAGTTCCTTCTTCTAAACATGCAACTCTAGAACTAATTCTAAAGGAAGAAATGTTACCTTAAAGTTTTAGCCAAACTTATTCCAAATATTGCTAGCTTGCCAAGAACACCACCACAACAATGCCAACAAGCTAGCCACAAGCTTCCTTTTCTTGCTCTTATCTTTCAGATTTTTCTTAGGCTTAGAATTTCTCTTGGGGTTCTAGAGAGAAATTTGGAAGTTTAGAGAGAAGGGGAGCAATTTGAGAGAGAGAGTGAAGATGAAAGATAGACAATGACCAAGTCTTGGTCAATATATTGCATCTGTAAAATCAGATGGGGACAGTTGTCACCCTCCCATGGTCTCTTTTAAAAAAAAAATCAGATTTTCTAAGTTTTTCGCCCAAATTCCCGCCTCGGCGCGCCGCCACAAGGCGGCCAATAAACTCGCAGCTCTCGAACTTTCGGCGCGGCCTGCTGTCATGGCGCCGCGGCGCTGCAACTTCTGCGACCTCTCAGTACTTTAGGCGCGCGTCTGCATCTGCGCCGCGCCGCCGCTTTGCTCGAACGCATTTACGCCGATCGCGCTGAACTTGTAACTCTCATAACTTTCTACTCCGACGCCCTATCGACGAACGGTTGGTTGCGTTGGAATCAAGACTCAACGAACTACGTCCTAGGCCTTTAAAATACTTAGTAACTCTCAACGAATCGGGTCATAACCCTCCTCAAAGTTGACTAAAAACCGTCCGGAACGACCCGTCAACCTGTCCTTCGGAAATTTTAAGTCTTACATACCTTCGTACGTTTCCATACGTAGGGTCAGAACTACGGGGTATAACACTTTCCTACTCAATCTTTCTAGTATTTTGTCCATCGTGGGCCGTGGACACCCTTGGATTCTTAAGTGCGTTCATTTGAGGCGGCCTGTCCTCACACCTAAATAGGTGGTTTCCTACAAGTTATTCTGTAATACCCCACTACACAAGCGTTAGGAACCATTAAAAATTTCACCAACCTAACCTTAACTTTTGAGGATCATTAAAGGTTTGGAAACTTATCCTTTTACTCCTCTTACAGACAACACTTTTTGTCTATCACGGAACGACCTTGGATTATGTTTCTTAAGAAAGATACATTATCTGAAGTGCTCTTGCTTCCACCGAAGCGCTCACGGAACCTTTACAGTTTAGTTTTCCCATTGAACCTTATTCCTGAGATCTCCAGTCTGTAAGGTTGGGTGTCCACTATATCGGTTTTTATTGTTTGGGTTTTAAGCCCATTCCCCTAGACATGCAGAACAAATGCTCTTTGGGTATTCCCTTCGTCAAGGGATATGCGATATTTTCCTTAGATTTTATGTAATCAATGGAAATAATATCCAAGGTGATCAACTGCCTAACGGACTCATGTCTCCGTCGAATATGATGAGACTTACTGTTGTATATTGAACTTTGCGCCCTTCCTAGAGCCGACTGACTATCGCAGTGGATCATTACAGAATACACGGGTTTATCCCTACATGGGACATCCTCTAGAAAACCATGAAGCCACTCAGCTTCCTCTTCCGCTTTATCTAAAGCGATAAATTCTGACTCCATCGTGGATCGGACAATAAGAGTTTGCCTAGAGGATTTCCAAGTCACAGCTCCACCACCGATTAGAAAGATATATCCGCTGGTGGACTTGATGTCGTTGCTATCAGATATTCAGTTTGCATCGATGTACCCCTCTAGTATCGCTGGATATCTTGAATAGTGTAACCCGAAATATATCGTGAACTTTAGGAACCGTAGTATCCTGTCAACGCTTTCCAATGATCCTCACTTGGATTTCGAGTGAACCTAGCCAATTTATTGACTGCATGAGCGATATCAGGTCGAGTGCAGTTTGTGATATACATCAGACTACCAATCACCTGCGCATATCGCTCCTGGCGTACGGGCTTACCCATATATTTGTCAAGCTTTTGACTTATATCCAATGGTGTTGATCTGCGGTGGAATCGTCGAACATCCCAATTTTCTTGATGCATTCGATGTAGTGAGATTGAGATAAGACCGATCCATTAGATGTCTTAGATCTTGATCCCTAAGATGACATCTGCAATGCCCATATCTTTCATGTCAAAACACTGTTTTAACATGTTCTTAGTCTCTAGGATTATTCCAGGACTGCTTTCAGTGATCAACAACTCATCTACATATAGACATATCATGACGAAGGATTTGACATTTCCTTTCATGTAGACACATTTGTCACCTCCATTAATGACGTATCCTTTTGATAGTACAATACTATCAAATTTCTCGTGCCATTATTTAAGGGCTTGTTTCAGCCCGTACAACGATTTAACAAGCCAACATACTTTTGTCTATTGTGCTGGAACTACATACCCTTCAGGTTGATCCATATATATTTCTTCTTCTAAATCACCACGAGGAAGACAGTCTTAACATCCATTTGATGTATTTCAAGATTCCGCAAGGCGGCGATAGATATGAACATACGTATGGATGTCATTCTTGACAACGGAGCGTAGGTGTCGAAGTAATCAAGGCCCTCCTTTTGGCGATAACCCTTGACTACTAACCTAGCTTTGTACTTGTCGATATAACCATCTGCCTTTAACTTCTGTTTAAGGATCCACTTACAACCCAACGGTTTATGTCCTGGGGGAAGTTCTGCCAACTCCCAGGTGTGGTTATGCAGAATGGATTCTATCTCACTTTTTAAAGCTTCCTTCCAGAGCGGTGCTTCTGGAGTTGACAATGCTTCGATGATTGTCCGTGGTTCATCCTGAACCAAATAAGCTACAAAGTCTGGACCGAAGGACTTCTCCTTCTGTGCCCTTTTGCTTTGCCTTGGTTTCATCTCTGAATCTTTCAAGTCCTGAGAATCTGGAATACTAAATTCCGGATCATCAGCTACTTCAGAATTTACTAGATCTGAACTGTTTCGATCTAGATAGTCAGTGACTCTTAGTTTATCAGAGGTTTTCTCATAACTTCATTTGCGAGAGGTTATGTTATTTTCCTTATATGGAAATGTGTCTTCAAAGAACCATGCGTTCCTTGATTCCATGATCATATCTTCATAAATGTCTGGATGATCCGACTTGTGCACTATGAAGCGATAATCACTATTGTTATTGACATATCCTATGAATATGCAATCCAAAGTCTTAGGTCCAATCTTGGCCTGCTTTGATATAGGTACTTTTACCTTGGCCAGACAACCTCATACCTTCAAATAATTGTAGGTAGGTTTCTTTCCTTTCCATAGCTCGTATGAAGTCTTGTCTTTACCCTTGTGTGGGACTCTGTTAAGAATCATATTCACGGTAAGAACAGTTTCTCCCCACATGGTTTGAGAGAGGCCCAAATTGATGAGTAGAGCATTTATCATTTCCTTTAGTGTTCGGTTCTTGCATTCAGCAACCCCGTTTGATTGAGGTGAGTAAGGAGTCATTGTTTGATGAACTATACCCGATTGGATACAAAGTTCTTCAAAAGGCGCTACATATTCTCCACCTCTATCGCTACGAATTGTTTTAATTCGTCCGCCTAGTTGATTATCAACTTCTGCTTTGTAGCGTTTGAATGCTTCAAAGGCTTCATTTTTACTTTTTAGTAAGTAAAGGTAACAAAACTTTGTGCCATCATCTATGAAAGTCATAAAGTACTTGTTCCCCCCTCTAGTTTGAGCGAACTTCAAATCACATATATTTGTATGTATAAGTTCTAGAGGAGCGGTATCCCTTTAGACGGATCTAAAGGGACTCTTGGAAAGTTTTGCCTCTATGCACACCTCACACTTACGTTGAGGGTTTATGTCAATAGACGACAATAATTCCAGCTTTAGCGATCTTTGGATAGATTGATAGTTTACATGTCCTAATCTATGATGCCATAAATTAGATGACTCAATCAAGTAAGTAGAAGGTGCAATTTTATTGATAGTTGAAGCAGAAGACATTACAGGTGCAACATTAAGCTTAAAGAGGCCTTCACCGACGAAGCCCCTTCTTACAAAAGTTCAATTCTTAGTGATTACAAATTTGTTAGCCTCTAATACTAGCCTAAAACCAGCATTTACTAACAAAATTCCAGAAATTAAATTTCTTCGAATTTTTGGAACATGCATCACTTCCTTCAGAGTCAGCTCCTTCCCGGACGTCATCTTTAGGATCACCTTTCCTACCCCCAGCACCTCTGAAGAAGAATTGATGTCCATGAACAATTTCTTATCTGTGACTGGTGTATATGTGGAGAAGACATCTTTATTGGAACATATGTGACGGGTAGCACCTGTGTCTAGCCACCATTGCACCGGATTCTCAACGAGGTTAGCTTCAAGAACTACCGCTGAGAACTCCTCAATCATATCGTTGACGAGCGTGTCTTCAATGATGTTAGCATTGGCCTTGCCTTTGGCCTTATTCTCACATTTGAGCTTGCGACAATCTTTGGCCATGTGACCAACTATACCACAATGGTTACAATTTCCCTTGAACTTTTCAGTTGTTTAGGACTTGCCTTCTTTCTGGAACTTCCGCTTCTTGCTTGAGTTCCATTTGACTTCCGTCAGGTTTGCCTTAGCGTCATCGGGTTGTTTTCCCTTTGGCATGACCTTCTTATTGTCAAACTCCATCTTCCTGAATCTGGAGTTTGACAATAAGTTCATCTAGGGTCATCTCCTTCGTTTTGAGTTTTAGATAGTTCATAAACTCAATCCACGAGGGAGGCAACTTCTCGATTAATGCCCCAACCAAGAATTGTTCGTTGGGCTTTACTCCTTCCAAATTCAGGTGATGTAGAATCATTTGGAATTTCTGGACTTGGGATGTCACACTTTTGTTGTCCACCATTTGAAATTTCAAGAACTTCCCAATGATGAACTTCTTACTACCCGCATCTTGGGTGTTGTACTTTTTCTGAAGTTTGTCCCATAACTGCTTGACAGTTTCAACGGTGCAATATACCATGTATAGTGGATCAGACAAACTGTTTAGAATATAGTTCCTACACATGAAATCACTATGGTTCCATGCTTCACGAACCATCCTCATTTCGTCAGTGACATTGTTACCTTGTCCCCTTCCCGCCAAATTATTTGGCTAAGCCACGTCTTTTTCAACTAGTGGAGGGTATTTGGTTAGGAAACGTGACATTCCCATAACCGTCAGGAAAAACAGCATCTTTTGCTGCCATCGCTTAAAGTGATGTCACGACCCGACCCCGGATCCGTGACCAGTGCCTTGACCCGGGCACCCTTGTGACACAACATCAGAGAAAACCAGCGGAATATAAACTCAAAATAAAACAACCATAATGGTATAAATAGTCTAGCCCAAAAATGGCTATCCCAAAAGTACATCAAATTGAGCGTATATCCTTAAACAACCCAAGTTATGACAAGACTACAGGCCTCTAAGAATAAGTAACACTATGACGGGACAGGGCCCCGTCATGCCCCTGAATGTACAAAATATCACAACACCAGGGAGAACCATACCAAAAGTCGAGCTTCCGAAGAAATGGAGCTCCTGACACCTGAGTAAGAGATCCTAGGAATGAGGATCTACCACCTGCTTTCCTTTACCTGCGGCATGAATGCGGCCAGGAAGAAGTCGATGTGACGTGCAGTATGTAAAGCGGAAAATCGTAGTAATATCACAAGTCAAAGATAAGCTGGAGTCATAGATAAAATCAATTTCCTTGCACTGTGCCTTACTAACAATGAGAGTAACAAGTATAAAACTTATAGCATAAAAATAGGAGGCTCACGATCAAAACAGGGTACCTCGCCCGTAGTATCGTTAAGCGATCCTACTCACGAGACTATTTCACCCGCATGGGTCCTGTGGACCGCGTGAGGTCATCCGCGCCGTCGTGGGACTATTTCACCCGCGTGGGACTATTTCACTGCATGGATCCGTGGATCCGCATGAGTACCATCGCCGCGTACTCGCGTGAGACTATTTCACCCGCGTGGATCACGTGGTCCGGTCCGCGTGAGTCTGGCCGCGCTCGCGTCATGGGTAGCAAATCCATGGCATAGATAATAACCCGGTTTACCAGTAATAATACAAATATATAACATAGCTCATCCGCTATCATACATAACATAAGCACTTCGCCTATCATATCATACATAAGCACTTCTACTATCATATCATACACAAGCACTACTGACTTATCATAACATAAGCAAGTTAAGAAATCCCCTAACTTCTTATTAACATTATTAATATATCCTCTCATTTTAGTATCCTAAGACACTAACATGTCTTTTAATAGAAAATTCGGGAATTCAACCCAAGTACCATGTACTTCTAACTTTTTAAGAAAAACTCTTTTTATACAAAGATTTCAAGATACTAATCACCATAGTATCCAGTTACAATTTCTTTTCAAAACAAGTCACATTTCCTTTTAGAAATATAATAGGCTTCTAAATCAAGTGACTTCATTTCCTTTAAAACCTTAGGCAACCAATGCCTAAAAATCAATCCACCTTCCATAGTTTCAAATCCTTTACCCGTACTTGTTTTAGTTAGAGTAAACCATTCTTTGTGAACCTTTCCAAAAACTAATATAACCCACTTCCCATAAAGTCATTATATTAGCGTTATACCCTTGTCAAATACATTTTCCTTAAATCCAAAGGACTTATACTTTTGAAATGAGACAAGCATCATATACTTTAAAACAAGTGTAGATTATCAAATCTTGCGATACCGCGTACTACATAGATACAACTACTCATGCTCAAGAGATAGGAAAGCTCTACATACCTCCTTGGTCAATCCACTTGCTAAGTCCAACTACCATGAGTAATATGTCAACCTATAATAACCATAGTGTGTTTATTAACCTCTAATTCCAATGTAGAAATTCCAAATTCAAGTTATCAATTCCTAAGGAAAATTGGGCAGCATTTCCTTTGTTTCTACTCACTTGCCACCTTTTCAAAGGCCGATTTTTCAACATTCAAACGCCTTATTAAGGCCCAACAACCAAACCAACACAAAGGGGATTACACACCTAATCTTGGGTGTGTAAAATTCTGCCCCATAAGTTTTAATAGTACACTTAACAATTCTAAGGTGGTTTTTAGGCTACAACATGCTCATAATATTTCTTTAGCCAATCCTTCATATTCAACCCACATTTCTAGCATGCAATGACTCTAAGAACATTATTTACCACCATAAGTATCTTCTTCATAACATGCAACTCTATAAACTAATAATAGAGGAAGAATCATTACCTTAGAGCTTTAGCCAAATTTTTATCCAACAATTTGCTAGCCTTTCTACCAAGAATACCACCACCACCACCTTCACAAGCTAGCCACAAGCTTCCTTCTTGTCTTTTAATTTTTCAGATTTTTCTTAAGGCTAGAATCCTCTTGGATTTTTAGAGAGAAGGAGGAGCTTGAAATATTTAGAGAGAAGGAAGATGTTTTTCAAAGAGAGAGATGACAAATGACCAAGTCTTTAATACTGGGTCAATATATTGCATGTAAAAATCAGATGGGGGACATCATCCCCACTGCCCTTTCAAAATAAAAATCTGACTTTTCCTAAGTTTTTCCGCTGATTTCCGCCTGGCGCGGCCGCAACTCCTGCGAACCTCGGATCTTGTGCCATGCCGCTTCCCGGCGCTGTGCTGAAACTCAGCGACACGCCGGGTTTTTCCAAGCGCTGAGACCCCTGACCGAGGTCCCGGCCCTAACCACGGGGTATAACAAGTGAGCACCCATGAACTTTTCAAGACGCTCATGGTGAAAACCAACAGGTGTAGGGGAAGTGGCGCCCCCTTGAGCAGTTGCAAAGACATTAGGAATGCTTCCAACAGGAGCATAAATATTGTTGACGCCTTGGGCAGGAGCATGAGCTCTATAAGTCCCCGGAGCAGCAGTGGAAGCATTGGTTGTGCCAAAACCAGTGTTGACACTAGTTGTGCCAAAAGCAGTGGTGACACTCGTAGTGCCAAAAGCAGCGGTAACACTAGAAGTGCCAAAAACAGTAGTTTGGAAGACATTAGGAATGTCATGATCATCAGTGTTGTTCATGGTGTTGAATTGATCTTCAGCAGACATGTTGTTGTTGAAAGCAGCGTATATTATCTTAAGCTTGTGGGAAATATGTGTAGAGACAAGAAAATGAGAATGCAACAACAACAACAAGTGAGTAAGAAATCTGGAAATGATCAAATATGATGGCTTGCTGAGTCGACCAAATTCTTGATCTATCCTTAAGATAATATTACACCGTATATCCTTTCAACGGTTGTAATGACAACTTATCTTCCAAGATAAAACAACAATCAAACAAATGAGCAAAGGGAACTCAATTGTTTGCTTTGGAAGAGAGATCTTTGAGTGTTTGTGATTGCAAGAGCGGAAGACAATTTCAGAATTATTTAGTGAATGTCAAGTGAGTTTCCAAATGAGCCTTGTGTCTCATTTTATAGTGTGTAGATGATACCTTCCAAATGGCTAAGTAATGACCATGAATACCATGTTAATGTCTTGAATTTGGAGTTACAATTCAGCCAAGTAATGGCTGAATTCATGAGCAAAATAATGGAGAGTATATACTCCAAAGTCAGCCCAAGAATCAGTTTTTAATTCACCTCCAACAGATTGAAATAGTCGAGGAGTCGCGGCCTTTCAGTTCCAGTAACTCACTGGAACTGGAACGTTAATTAGAGCCGTGACCCTTCAATTCCAATGAGTTACTGAAATTGAAACGTCAATTAGAGTCGCGGCCCTTTAATTCCAGTGAGTTACTGAAATTAAAGTGTTAATTAGAGTCGCGACCCTTACTTGGAGGAGCCGCGACCCTTCTCGGTTTCGTGCTGATTTCTGATTCATTTCATCTTTACACATTATACACTTATTCCTTCATTTACCAACGTGAAATCATTCGTCATTTGACCAATAACCGTCTATTACCTTACGTCTCAAACAATTCGTTTACGTACCAATATTTCTCCCATTAAGGAAATTTTGATCATTGACACTACGTGTGCACGTGTATGGAAACAAGGTTTCCTACGTACGCCCCAATTATTCGATTAATAATTAATAAGATTTACTTTATTTCACGTTTAATAAATATGTTCAACACAAACATGGAAGCCCTTCGTGAACCATTTCTCACTTGGTCGGCTGTAATGCATTATTTGTATGATTATAAATTATTTTATTAAGGATAAAATAAAAAATTTAAAATTAAATTATTTTTAGATAATAAAATATATTTTTTCTTAAATCAAACTACAAAAAAATTGCCATATAAATTAAGACAGACAAAATATATCATATAAACTCTTATTTTCTCTATTCTTCCCTCTGATCGATTAAATTTGTCAATTTAATTCATGATTTATTCATTTGTCCCCGTGTTATAACATCACTTTTGGACTCGTGGACTATATATGAACGTTCGAAAGGTAGGGGCCTTGGTGCACTGTCTAATTTCCCACTTGGTCGGCTGCATTATTTGAGTTTATTTTGTCTATATACATCATGCACATTTCATTATCACCCATTAATGAAACTTTCGCTCATATAAACGAGCGTGTTATTAGTTTTAGAGAATTTTAGACAATTACGTTACTAACAATGTCATTAATGAATATAGAAACATTTAGTTGAGATATTAGCCTCGTGATAATGATTAGCCACCAGTTCATCTTTTATAATGATTGTGGTTAGTAGAGCGTAATTATATTACTATGGACTCACGAGTTAAATTAATTAATAAAAAAAAACCACAAGATAAGTTAAAATTTTCCCCTTTAATCTTGTCGAGACTTTTACATTATATGATAATAAATTTTAGCTTTCAATTTGCATAATTTACTTCCCCTTTTTCGAAACAAGGAAGAAGAATAATCAATTATTTGAAGGGGAGTCTTGAAGTAACTGATAAAATTATTATTATGTAATCAGGAGGTTACGGATTTAAGTCGTGGAAATATTTTTTTATAAAAATACAAGGTAATACTGCGTATAATAGATCTTTATGGTCTGGTATTTCCTCGAACCCACACATAACATGAACTTAGTGTACGGATATGTTTATTTTATTTTATTTTATTTAAGCCATACCAATTGGGATATTCGACGATCCAACAGTTGTCGGCGGGCTTAGCTGGTGAATTCCAAATTTTCTTGCCCCATAAGTCATAGCGCAAGTGGGCGGTGGGCCCCAATTGCAATGTAAACATGTCATTTAAGCTTTCTGCTTTCCATCATTATTATTATTATTTTTTTATATTTTTTTTTAATGATAATCCAGGTCTCGGGGTGGCCTTAGTATCTCATATCGCTAGTACATGCACAAGTACTGGTACTATGCTCCTGGAGGCGAATGAAATCCGTTCTTCGCCGTCACCGCCAGGTAAATCGCAGGATGTGCGCCCCGCATTCAGTGTCTGATCGCCACCAACGGATCAATGCTACAAGGTCCGACCCCCCAACAGGGATTGTCTAAGGGAGTATCAAACCCACACTGAATATGCCCGCGCGGTTAAACTACCAGGCTTTAATATGAGGCATATGCCCCGGAGAACGTATTCGCCGAGAATCGAACTTGTGACCCTAAGACCACAAATTTAACTAATGACCACTGGACCACTATCATTGGATTGCTTTCCATCATTATTAATCTTGTAAATTACTTTAATCATTTGTTACTAACCATTTTCACAAGCTAAACAGAAAAATTTAAGACGAAAGAGACAAATATAACTATTTAGCTTTCATAAAGCGTCCATTTCAGGTAAAGTAAACTTTACGGAGTTTAAAATATTTAACGACCTTTATATCCTTTGACAGGATCGTCTTTGAATTCGTGCGAGGTGTGATACCGCACAGGGCTCCCGAAAAATGAAAAAAAATTAGAATCCTTTTTTTATTTTTTTATTAAGAAGGTCCATAATTCGCAGGTCCTAGCCCAATTAAGGGTCTACTTTTACGAATTAGACTATGACTTCAAAATATTTGAAACGACCCTGTATTTTGGTTTGTGAGGGTGAATATGGTCCACTGGCTGAACTATAAGGTAATACCGTAATAGTAGTAACTCTTTTTCCAATATCGGTGCAGTTTAACTGATCATATTAAATTAGTTCTCTTTTCTTTTCAAATTACTACCTCTACTTTTTATGACTACGCAATTATATATGTCTGTAGAATACTTAATCATTTACTGTAGAATTTTTAATAAGTGTTTCAATAAAAAAAGTCAATTAGGATGGATGGATGGATGAACAGTGAATATAAAAAGATATAAAAGAGTAACTTTAATAGATTACAACCACCGACCATAACTATAATCGCAATTGAGTAACCTCATTTATGTCCTCAACAATAATAATAACATATTCAGTATAATTTTATAAATGAGGTCCAAAAAAAATAAAGTGTAGACAAACATTATCTCTATTTCGAGTGATAAAAAAAATCTTTCTAATAAACCCTCGATTTAAGTGAAAAATATTTAAAAGCATATCAAAATTCTTTTCCCACAACTAATAATCCCCCCTCCACCGCCCCACTCTTTTCCAATATGATGGGATAATATGAAATCTTTTCATTTAATAGCTGAACTAAATTTTTTATTCAAAATATAAAAAGTAAACATAATTTTTTTTTAACATTTATGCGCATATAACAATAATATATCTAGTATAGTCTCACGGTTTAGAAAAAATAGAATGTATCAGAAAAAGTACAATGTACATAAACCTTATATATAAAATAATTTATTTTGTATATATAGGTAATTAGATGAACCCATATGTCCCTGGTTCTGCCCTGCCTTTATTCTTAACTAGTGATTTCGAGTGACAATCATGATAATGAAGAATCTCTTGATAGAGAACAGTTTATTGGAGTAGTAATTTTTTCAATCCAAATTAATCGAGCAATCAAATATCTTTTTAAAAAAAATTGACACTTCAACTCTCTTACTCACTTTATTACTCTATAAAGATAACCAATCCCCATATCCACTCACTTCCCTTTTCTTCTACACCACACTCCACTCTTAAACAGCCTCCCCTTCTCGAGGATCACCGTCACCACCAGCGGAGAACAACTAACATGTCAGTCAAGCAGTGCACACACCACAAAGAAAGAAAACAAAAAATTATCCGGCGACTATGCGCCGGAATCCTCATCTTCCTCTTCATAATCCTCTTAACAATCCTTCTAATATGGGCAATCCTTCAACCAAAAAAACCTCGTTTCATACTCCAAGACGCAACCATCTTCAACTTCAACGTGTCCGCTCCAAACATCCTCTCTACATCAATCCAAGTCACTATATTTGCCCGAAACCCTAATGATAAAGTTGGTGTTTACTACGACAAAATGAAAACATATGCCAATTATCATAACCAGCAAATCACTTATTATACTCAAATTCCTTCAGTTTATCAAGGTCATAAGGATGTTAACATATGGTCACCATTTGTGTTTAGTAATAATGTTCCTATTGCTCCTTATAATGGACAAGATCTTAAAGATGATCAGCAAAATGGTGGTGTTTGGCTTGATTTTAAAGTTGATGGTCGTGTTAAATGGAGAGTTGGAACTATTACAACGGGGCATTATCATTTACATGTTACGTGTTCGGCTTATGTTCCGTTTGGGAACCGTCCAGGAGACGGTGGAATTATAGTTGGAAACAACGCCGTTAAGTATCAAATTGCACGGAGCTGTGATGTGAGTGTTTAATTTAAAGATGATGAAGCAGGGGAGTGAAGTATTTATTTCTCTTTTTAATTACTTTTTGGACCAGCTTTTATTTTATTTTTTACTTTTCTGCCATTTACACTTCTCTTTTATTTTTGGTCCAATAAAGTTGATTTGATCTGTACATTTTGGTAAAGAATAATATTGGAAAGGAAATATTGAAGATGAGAGAGAAAAAGTTCATAATCTTGTAAGAAGTTGTATTAATTCGGTTTATGAGAAACTTATATATAAATTACAAATAATTGTTTCTTCTCATTATCATTAATTAGAAGTGAAACAATTGTTTTGGTGGTATCACTTTCTCTGATTTTCAAGCATTCAAAGTTTTTGTTACTCGCGCGTTAAGTGTATAATAAATCCTTATAGTTCGATCCGTATATGATGGAAGCTTAGTGCACCGGACTGTTTTATTTTTAGTGACTATGAAAGAAAATGAAAATGGAGATAAGTACTAATTTTCTCTATTTTTCTTTTTAATTAAATTGTTCATCGGTTAATTAAAATCTTAAACCATACATAAGGGCTTTTCGATTTGCCAAGGTTCTTAGGGATTGGTGAATATTGGATCGATCATGTGAGCTGTCTACTCTGCTCTGCTTTTTATTTTGTTCATCGATAAGTCATTTCTTATGTACCTATAGAACTGTAGTGAGGCAGTAATTATCTATTTTGACGCGAATTCAAATATAATCCAACCTTAACATAACGTGCATATTACATATCTAAGTGAAAAATAAAAAAAGTAATTTTTTATGTGAAAAAGTAAATAACAATTACATATGGTGGTTCTCCTTTTGTATAGAAAATGTTGAGCACATCCCAAACTACAGAGTTTGCCAATGAGGGACAGATATTCCCTTCTAAAATACTTGTTTCTTAATTAGATTGTTCAACGGTTTAAATCTTGGACCATAAGGAATGGCTTTAATAATTAATACTGCCAAATTTTGAGGGTTAGGTAAATGGGAACATGTGATTTGTTTTGGTTAGCCTAGGAATATAGAGAAGGGGCACCCCATGTGATGTATATTAAATTCATGTACTTGGCTGATTTAAGCAGTTTACCGAACTATGACTTGTTTCATACGTCTCTTTTTCCTTTCTCACAATTTCAATGCACATGACACTTTTGAGGGAAGGTTCTTGGGTGTTGTGGGGGTGGGGGTGGGGTTGGGGAGTGGAGGAGAGCTCATAATTATTTTTAGATTTTCTCATTTTCACCACAATTAGTATGTTTATCTAGAATCATCAGTTAGTTTAAAAAATACCAACAAAAATTGTAGTAGAGTGGTAAGTACTTCTTTTGTAAAGAACGTATTTTGGATCTAACTCAACTTTAAAAGCTAGCTTGTAGGGTGAGTATTGAGTTCATGTTTTCATTTCATATCCGATGTGGACTCTTAACACTCTTGCACGTCCAAACCTTGTTAACTGAAGCGGGGATAATATAATTTGGGAGCCCAACATCAGTGAACAAAGAATTGAAATGTGTCTGACTCTGATACCATGTAAAAAATGAATCTTGAGTCTAACTCAACCCCAAAATCTAGCTTGTATGGTGAGGATTGTTCAAGTCCGTATAAGGAGTCCATGTTCCCATTCCATATCCGATGTAAGACTCTTAACACCTTCGTCATTAATTAGAGATTTCGGATACGAGCCTTGCTTGGTACATAGTCATCTTTCTCAGGAAGCGCTTTACTCTTCGATGTGAGATTTTTCGACGCGGATTTAAATTTAGTCGGATCTCAATACGAATATTACACATCGGGGTGAGCCAAATAAAATAGTATTGCGTTATGTCAAAGTGAACGGGACTAGCAAAACGTTGGTATAATTAATATAAACTGTCAACTATGATCAACTTGGAAAAGACAAAAAGGGGCAGGGTTATGCACTTTACGTGTAGGAAAGAGATGTGACTGAAATAGAAAATGGGTGGATGACCTAATACTACGTCCTATCTATTTGATAGTTATTTGTATTTATTGTATATGACCACCCAATAATATGGCTAGCTCGTTTTGGCTCTTATGCACGTTGTTTTCATAGTCCAAAAACACAGCAAATCAAATCTAACAGGTGACAGATTAACGGGTTAAACAAATATCACATTGAAATGAGAAGGAAAACTAGGAATCATATAAAAGCCGAGTTTAGAATTCAGTTATTGCTTAGGGAGATAAAATCATTAGGCCTAAAAACATTGAGATGACTCAGGGGATCGGACTAAAACGGATATCTATGATATCAGAGCCAATACCTCTCCTAATATGGAGGTGGGACAAACCTCTCTTTGAGGTGAATGTACCAACCAAAGGCTGCTAGTGGTCGAACTCGTTGCGAATAGGAGAAGGCGAATGCAGAGTTCAACTGTTAAGGCACATTTGCATTAGAGCTTTATGGGACAAAACCATGAGGCCCAAAAGCCTTAATAGTTGAGTCTGGACCATGACATTAAAATCCATCAGTTTGTTAATTTCTTTTTTAAAAGCCCAAAAACTCTTTAAAACATTGAGAACTCACAGGACTTTTGTGTCCTTAAATTTGAGCGTTAACACTTGGTTAAGCAGTATGCACAAGCTAGTGTTTGGTTTCTCACTAGAATGTGAGATTCAATCAACATTAAAATACCTGCAGGGTAACTTACAAAAAGCTAGCCCATAATAAAAAGTGCATAACTAAATGATCTTGACCATAGGGCATGCTATATAGGCAATATCAGGACGAACATTGTTCATTAATGCATATAACTACCATTACTTTGATTATAATTTTCTCCTCATCTGAGTGTCACCACTGATTTTCATTCATTTAACTTAGAGCCGTTATATGGAGTTCATGAGGGTGAAACATTATAGTAATAAAACTATGTTGGTAAATTGGCACGAACAGAAAAAAATTGTGCTAAATTGGGCCGGTTGAACAGAGAAATGGACCTGTGCTGTGAGATTCAATTCAGCCCAAGACCATTCAGGCTGGTCAAAAGAAAAGCAGGACATTACGCCTAATGATCTTTAAAGGGAAAAGAACATGGTGTGACCACCACAAAAAAGAAAAGCCCCAAAAGCCCTATTTTGGATTAAATACCGATCCGGCCCATACTACCCAAAAAAACACAAACGAACAAACTATTTGTGACGACTTTAGTCGCAGAACAGAACATGACTATTTGTGGCGACTAAAGTCGCCACTAAAGATCAACAAAAAACATATTGAGCCTTCAAAAAATATTCAAAACATGTATAATATGTGTATAAAAACAGACATTAGACGTTGATATACATTTATTATACATAAATAATACATAATGATATATTTTCTATATATATAATTTAGGGATACATAATTTATACGATGTTTATAAATTTTTTATATGTCGATATTTACTTATACGCAGATTGTTTTACTTATAGTACATCGATTTTTACTTATATAGCGTATAATTAGTAAGTATACATTAATAATACATTTATCAAAACAGAAATTATACGTTGATATACATTTATTATACACAAATTATTCAATAATGTATCATTTTTATATGCATATATAGTAATGATACATTTTCTATAGTGATACATATACAAAAACGATATAGTTTATATACATTGTTGGAATTAGTCGAAAATGACTAAAAAATAAAATTATTTTAAAAAGAACTTTTAAAATTCTTGGGCCACCGGGTGTCAATAGTTTCACCCGGTTGGCCATTTGTGTCCATGGCCATCTTTAAATTGGGTGGTCTTGAATTTTGGTTCCTCTTGTTTCATGGGCAAACTTTCAATGTTAAAAGTAAAAATTTGTTAACTTTAAATTTTATCTTTGAGACAAGCGGGGTCAAAATTTTAAGACAACCCATCTCCAACGCCTTTCTCGTAATTCACGCAAAGAAACATAAAAGATCGAGTGATTTATAAGAATGACCTTTGAGGTGGGTGGTCTTGAACTTTTGGTCTCTCTTGAATTTAAATTAAAAATATATATAATGTATCAAAATATCATTTAAATCTTATCGCCTTAAATATATCAGGTGAGATATTGAAATTTTAAAAAGTTACCAAATATAAAATGGGATATTCTTTTTAAATAGACTAAAAAGGAAAGTAAGAAATATATATTGAAACATGTCGTTATAAAAATCCGGTAAGGGCATGTCAGGGTTGGGGTTGGATTGGCTGACCCAACCCGCACGAGTTATAAAAAAACCCGTAAGGCCGGACCGGTTAGGCGATAAAAACCGGTTCCATTCTGGGATTACTTAACCGGGCCGGTAACAAAAAAAAAAAAAAATTAAAAATTTTGCCCAAACGGTATTATTCTGCTGGGCTTGGGAGAATGGGGCGGGGGGCCATGCCAACGGTCATTTCGACCGTTGGCCTATTTTTTTTGTTTTTTTTTTGTTTTGTTTATTTATTTGTTTTAATTACATTTTTACCCTTTAAAAAATCTATAAATTCTCTACATTTTCTTCATTTTTATCACACAACATTTCTCTCAATTTCTCATACTCTCTTAATCATCTTTATTATCATTTTTCAAGTTATTATTATTATTAGTTTTCAAATTCAAAGTAGCAAGACGCAAGACTTCGAGCTTCGAGTTTCAATTGAATTCTGAATCCCGAAGTTTGGTACACTCGTTTCATTCTCTAATTATTTTATTAAATTGTCATATTTATTTGTTGATTATTTAAATATTTTATAATGTCTTTACTAAGGGAATTGCGTCGATCACAGTAAATCTAGTTCGAGGGTAAAAATCAGAGGTTCTTCATCATCTAATCAAAATATAGATTATGATCAAATGCAGAAGATTTTGGAATAGAAGATAATGAATGTGATAACGTTGATTAGATGATATTGATGAACTTGAAGAAGAAGAACAACAAAGAACCTCCTACACCTACTGAGTGTTCCTTCACGATGTTGAGTGCTGCTAGTGATAGTCGTAGTCGTAGTCGTAGACCTCCTTTACCGGACCGATGCAAGAAAAAAAAGGAGTAAAGTGTGGCTCTTTTATGATAAAGTTGTGGGTACTGATAGAGTTAAATGTAATATTTGTGGGAAAACTTATAAACATAAGACATGGGGTGGTGACGGGGGGACGGGCACTATAGGTAGACATATAAAATACGATCATACGGCACAATGGAATGCTGTCCCTGATTTAGAACCCGGTCAACAACAACTTAATCCATTAACTGGGGGGTTGGCTAAATAAAATTATTATTACTTCATTATGTACTCTTATTAACGTTATGAAAGTTCAAAAGTTTACATCTTATCATTAATTTTAATTTTACTATCTATTTAGTTGTTAATCTGTTATTACTTATTTGTTAACTTATATCTACTAATCTAATAAATTAATAAAAGTATAATTATAAATTGACAATATAAAGTTATAAACTATAAACTGTATAAAGTATAAAGTTATAAACTATAAAATAAAAAGTTAACTTTAAAGTTTCAATTTTAATATATACAACTAAATTATATATTATATTATTATATTACATATTTAAATTGAATTTAGTTTATATTATAGAAAATAAATACTAGAAATTAAAAAAAAATAGAAAGCCGAGTAGGACCTGCTTCGACCTTAACATCGCGGGCACGGAATCGTACGACCGGACCGATTGGCGAGGTCAAGTGAACCGGACGGTAACGATCGAGCAAGTTCGCGGTAAGGGCTCGGTCGGCCCGGTCAGCCCGTTAGACACCTACTCACAATAAAGGGTAGCTCGGTACACTAAGCTCCCGCTATGTGCGGGCTTTGGAAAAGGGTCGGACCACAAGGGTCTATTGTACGCACCCTTGTCCTACATTTCTGCAAAGACTGTTTCAACGACTTAAACCCATGACCTCCTGGTCACATGACAACAAAATTAGTGCAACACTAGTTATGCTAATGCTCCCCTTCCAAGTGTCACAATCAGCACAGATGTTTTGGCAAATGGGCTAGTCACATTCAATGGACTATATCATTTGGGTGTTGAAGACAAAACAGTGCCATTAGCTTAACGTCATTAATTGATAAATTTAAAATCACACTCAATTTTAGGCTTAATTTTGTGTGTTTTAATCCAACCAGCCTTTAGCCTTATACGTATATAAAGCTTCACTTCTATCTCATATACCCCTGAATTCTTTTCATTATTGTAATTTGATTTCTCTCTATCTCGCAATAGAACTAAACTCTGTCCTTTAAACACTGGATGCAAATTGCAAAGTGCTAGTATTTTTATGACCCTGATAAAACGGTTCCAAATTTTGACTAGCACATCTCTCACCTTGATACATAGGTCTGGCTTCGATTGAATCGTAGTAAATCCCAATTCGCTTGTTGGGATTTCTAATAATCATGTTGAGGGAGAGATCATAGTAAAGGATGTTATTTGTGTTGGACAAATCGAATTGTGTCAACGTGGCATCGATCACGTAGAATTTGACCTTGCTAGGACGTAGGACGAGCCAGAAGACTAATGCAACGACTCCAAGGATGATGAGAATGGTGAAGATTATTTGGAAGATGCAATTGCATAAGCAGCCGAAGAGACAGCTATATGGGTTGCTGCTGCCACGTCCGTGGCGGTGGTAGGATTTGGATGGTGACGGAATGACGGGCCATAATAGGCTCCGTTCAAGTGGGATTCCGGCATAGCTAAACAGAAACAAGAAAGTCAAATTAACTACAAAAAAACTGAGTATTAATTTTTTCTTGGGACTTTTAGTGTTATGTATAGGATGCAAAATATAGATGATATGATATGTCGTATGGTGAATGGAGATGAAGGTATATAGGTATTTAGTCTTTGGTTTAAACTTTAAAGTGTATTTGTTAACAATCACAGTGTGATCGAGTAGATTTAATAAAAGGAATTGAGAGAGAGGAGTGAATATGAAGAAGACGAGAGGGAGCTTTTGGGGAGCAAAAATACGCCGCTCTTAAGTTTTGGTGTATTATACTCTCTAAATGTAAAATACAAAATGTACCCTCTATTTATACTACTAGCTTTGCATTGCTACACTATAGCCACTCTTGCAAATATGACCACTAGACTACAAGTAACTAAAGTTAAAGACTAAGTAGTAAACTGTAAACTACACTATAAAATAAGCTGAGTGTATAATACTTGTATACTGACAATATACTACTAATGAACATCCATATCTTCAACACGCCCCTCAAGCTAGGCACTGAAAACAGAGGTTTCAGTCCTAGCTTGGAAGCAATGTCCATAAGGATTTCCTGAAGCTCTGAATCAGCATCCAGCAATACATCACTTCCTGCACGAGTTTCTTGCCTCGACATCAGTAGCAGCACCTGCATATTAATTCCAACAGGTTCAGAAATATCTCCAACATCATTTTTAACAACATCAGTAAGCAACTTATGGCATTAACAACCACATAAAAGCTGCAATATTAGCATCATCTACAGCAGCAGGTGCATCAACCATCCTTGCAGATACAACAACAATAGCATCAAAACCAGCTGCAGCATCACCTGCATTCTCAGCAGACACAACACCCACAAGGCCACAACATCACCAGAAGCAGCATCAAACACAATAACAACACTACTGCTCCAACAACAGTTGCAACAAAACACAGCAAAGAAGCAAAACACAACAAATATTCAGTAGCTCCTGCAGCACCAAATATTTTCCAGCAACATCACCAAAATTCCAGCAATATCAGCAGGCAGAAATCAGTCATGCAGCATCTCAAAAAACTTTCATCTCTTCTTTGGAAGCAAGAGCATCGATGTACAGAACATCAGCTCCAGCAATAAAAAACAGATAACAAAATATCAGGATCCCAATGATCTTAAGCAGCAATAACAGTAGGTAAAAACAACAACACAACTGCAGCAAGCAGGAGCTTCAACTCCCACAATAATAAAGAAGAACCCCTCGTTCTCTAGTCTCACTCGGACTAGAGAATCTTTCGATTATCCTTATGTAAAATGACGGCAAGAACCCCTCGTTCTCTAGTCTTGCTTGGACTAGAGAATCCCTCGATTCTCATCACGCAAGCTATCATAATAAGCTCGGATATGCAGCGGAGTCTTCCTCAATTTCTAGTCCTATTCCGGCTAGAAATCCTTCGTTTCACCTATCATGAGCTACACATATAAAAACAGGCAATCTAACACTTTATCGACCTGTGAGTAACTCTTTGAATTGAGCTTTAACTCAATCCATATTGTGTCCGACGAAGTACCCCTCAATTCTTAGTCAATTTGTCGCTAAGAACTCCTCGATCCTTCATCAATCTATTGAATATTCAACTCTCAGCATATCCTATGAGAGCAAAAGTGCGTACTAGAAAATCGACAATCAGATACGTAAGTTCTGTAGTCGATAATACCAATTTTCCAATCATTGGAATAAAAGCAACCACGTTCTTTGAACCGAGTTCCACTGATCTACTTCTTACTTCCTGGTGATCATATTTGTCACTACTTAGGTCAGATAAAGATTTCAACATCATCCTTATCCAAAACACTACCAAACAATTCATCTTTAAGTCGTTTAATCTCCTTTTATTCATAGGAATTTCAACATCTGCAGTACCAACAGTAGTGACATCTCCAGTAGCCACAACAGGCATAAAGAAATCAGCCACAATAGAAACAACAACTTCATTATTTCCTTCACTATTATTTCAGCCTCTACATCTTATTCAATTCGGATATCAAAACAGCAACAACAACACGAATTCAATTATAACAACACAGAACAATACGAAGATGACTTTTAGAAATATTCGGTGATCTTCGACGTCGCAATGATAGTCAAAGGCGGAGTATATCCGCAGAAGCTGATAACATCTCCATACGACTAAATTGACAAATGCGATAATTGAAAAATAGTAAACAAAATAGGATGAATCGATCTTCAATTCTCAATCGATCTTCGATTCTCTGTCGATTATGTGTCACTCACAACAAAATCGATCGATATACTACATATATTACCTCAATATTAGAGATATATATGATGCAATTTCATTTTCAGCGATTTTGATTTTTCTTTAATTTCAAAGTATAATCCAACTGGATCGTCGAATCTCCGATATTTATTGCACCGATTCTTCGATACTCACTCGACTTTGAATCACGAATAGCTCAGAAGTTCGAATTCGAAGTTTCGATCTTCAATTGTGATTTTTAGACTAAAATCACGATTTCGATTTTGAGGTTTTCAATTGCTTCTGATTTTCTTCAGTTCCTTCAATTATGCTCCTCGATAATCAGTTCCTTCACAATTTTTTGATTTTTCAGAACATCGATCAAATTTCAGTTTCGGTCGAAAAATTAATCGCAACAATCGTCGCCCCTCAGATCTGTTAATCCCGCTCTGATATTTTCAGTTTCTTCAATCGCGCCTCTCAGATCTATCCTGCTATGATACCATGTTAACAATCACAGTGTGATCGACTATATTTGATAAAAGGAATTGAGAGAGGAGTGAATATGAAGAAGACGAGAGAGAGAGCTTTTGGGGAGCAAAAATACGCTGCTCTTCAGTTTTTGTATATTATACTCTCTAAATGTAAAATACAAAATGTATCCTCTATTTACACTACTAGCTTTGCATTGCTACCCTATAGCCACTCTTGCAAATATGACCACTAGACTACAAGTAACTAAAGTTAAAGACTAAATAGTAAACTGTAAACTACACTATATAATAAGTTGAGTGTATAATATTTGTATACTGATAATATATTACTAATGAACATCCATATCTTCAACACTATTATTGTATACTATTTGTGTAGAATGGAAATTGTGGAATTGTTAAGCAAAAGCGGATTGATTGGTAGAAACTGCCATGTTTTGTTGTTGTTAGAAAAGACGCGGTTGTTTTTAGCAGTAGCTTGACATGGGTAGTGAATAGGATTTTCCTAGAAATTTCTAAGTCACGATATTATAATCATCGACTTAAATTCGAGTTAATTATATTTCATTAGCTTTGTAAAATTTTGAAGGAATTTTGCCCGAATCCATGCAGAGACGTAATGAGAAACTTAAATTCCTTAACGACAATAATCACTCTATCAAAGTCGATTTAAACTCCTAAAGGACGGTAATCACCTCAATATAATAACGTGATGAATACTGTGAAGGTTAATTTTTCTTTTCAACATATAAGTTGTGTAGGGTTTTGTTGGGTCTAAAATACACAAGTAAGGCACATCGAAATTTTAAAATTTTGTTAACTTACTTGCCCCAACAAAGTCGTCTGGTATGATTACGTTACAATTGAAACCTATAAAGACATGAAATATAAACTTACAGTTGACATTTTGAATCTCTACTAAAGGGTGCGCACGCGATTGTCTCTTCGGGTGCAAGCCTTCACTACGGTATACTCATCTGTCAGGAAAGCCAGAAAATCTTGGCAGAGGTTTGAGAGGAGATTAGGATACAAATCAGACTGTGATTAGGCTTAAAAACTTGTCTCAAAATCAGCGATGGGCGGTCAATGGGCCCATCGCTGCAACTAGCCAAGGCGCCTCCCTTGTTTTTCTAATATTTTTGCACGTTTTAATTTAGATTAAATCCAAAATCTAATTTTGACTTAATTAAATAATTTTCATCAAATGAAATTTATCTCATAATTTATTATTGGTTAAAATATCTCGATTCTAAATCGAATATTTTATCCTCCTCAATATACCCTTAGACCGAAAAGACAATCGACTTAGTGTGACCCTTTAGGCCTTCTCACATCGACACTTAATCAAATTAAGGTTCACACGGAACTCCTAGACTGCGCCGGTGACAAACTCAATGTGTGAAGTACGTTTACAAGACTCTTAGTAAACACAACCTCTATGCGGGATGATAAGTTCCTTTCATTCTCAACACACTCGATCAAGCTTAGTATTTGCCAAGTGTCTATCCAAATGACTTGATCACTTTATCTCATCTATATTAGTCGACAACTAGATCATATCTCAAATATGTCTCTTGCATTGGCCAATAACTTGGTCCACCTAATATCACTGAGAAGCTGAGTATTATCTCGAATATCTAATCGAGGAATGAATCCTATTCTTGGTACCACCTTAGTCTGTATCGCAATGTACCAAATTCAAGCCATGTCTTATCCTATAAGGAATTTAAGCTTATGACAAGATCAAAGTACATTACTCTACAAACCAGGTATGTATTGACCTCAAGTCAAAGGACCTCTATCTCCCACATGCTGATAATACTCTAGACATGTATAACAAATAGTTTATCAACAGGGCATGCCAATACCCTCTAAGAGTATCCATGTGTCCATCACTAGTAACAATTACTAGTAGTAAGTGAGACATACTACATTCTCTAAGAATGTGATGCAGATCATATGTCGGCTTATAATATATCATTGATATCCCATTCTCAATGATCATCAGTCGAGGCTATTTTAAGAACTATGTTCTATCATTAATATCTCACAATATCAATGACAACGTTTAGTTCAAGGGATGCACATTAATGAATAATACAAACAATCAAATAATAATTCAGTAATTGCAAATGCCATAAATATATTAATCTCATTAATAATATGAATGTGTTCAAGTATATGTGTCTCTAAAATGTTTGTCTCTAGGACATATATACTTTCAATCTCCCACTTGGCCTAGAGCCAATCTCCAACGTATCTAATGCCCATATTTTCGAAATGACCATTATGCTTGACTAAGCTTAATAGTTTAGTAAATGGGTCTGCTAGATTTTCAACTGTGGAAACATAGTCTAACTTTATTTCTTCAGTCTCCACCATCTCTCTAAGTATGTGGTATTTCCTTGGTACATGCTTATTTATGTTCGTTGGTCTTGGTTCCTTAGCTTGCGCAATCGCACCAGTATTGTCACAAAAAATCGTTATTGGACAAGTGGAACTTGGAACAACCCTTAGTTCTTTTAAGAACTCAGATATCGCGACAACTTCCTTAACAACTTCCGATACAGCAATGTACTCGGCTTCAGTAGTTGAATCAGCAGTTGTAGCTTGTTTGGAACTTTTCCAACTCACTATTCTACCATTTAAAATGAAGGCATAACCAGCCTGAGACTTGAAGTCATCAAGATCTATCTGGAAGCTAGCATCAGTGTACCCAGTAGCTGCTATTTTTTCTTGTCCACCATAGACTAAAAAATATTCTTTAGTTTGTCTAAGATACTTAAGAATATTCTTGATTGCTTTTCAGTGTTCCTCCCCAGAATTCTGTTGGAATTTGCAAGTCATACTAAGTGCATAGGCCACATCTGGCCTTGTACAGGTCATGACATACATGATTGATCCTATAGTTGAAGCATATGAGATCCTCTTCATGCGTTCAAGTTCTGCAATAGTAGAAGGACTGTCCTTATTTGATAACTTGATGCCTTGACCTATAGGAAATTTTCCTTTCTTGGAATTCTCTATAGAAAAACGTTTTAGCACTTTATCTATGTATATGGACTGTGACAGCCCCAACAATCTATTAGGTTTATCTCTATAGATCTAATTCTAAGAATATAGTAGACTTCACTCAAGTCCTTCATCATGAAGGTGCTGGATAACCATTCCTTGATCGATTGCATGAGAGTCTTATTATCTCCTATTATCAATATGTCATCTAAATATATGACAATGAAGACAATACTCTCATCTGTGCGTTTACTATAAACACATCGGTCTTCTTTGCTTCTAACAAAGTCAAACAATTTGAATGCTTTGTCAAAACAAATATTCCAACTCCTTGAGGCTTGCTTAAGTCCATAAATGGACTTCTGTAGTTTGCATACTGCTTTGGGTTGAGTCTTGGATGTAAAACCCTCTGGCTGTATCATATACACCTCCTCAATTAGGTTACCATTGAGGAAGACAGTTTTAACATCCATTTGCCAAATATTATAATCATAGTATGCAGCTATTGCAAGCAAAATTCGAATGGACTTAATCTTTGCAATATGTCAAAAGGTTTCATCATAATCGACCCCAGGCTGTTGATTAACCTTTAGCCACCTATCTTGTTTTATAAGTCTGTACTTTGCCATATGCATCAATCTTCTTCTTGAAGACCCATTTGCATCATATGGGTCTAACCCCTGTTGGCAAATCAACCAAGTTCCATACTTTATTTATGTACATGAATTCCATTTCGGATTTCATGGATTCATGCCATATCTGTGAATCAATGTCTAACATTGCTTCGTTATAGGTAGTAAGCTCATCATCATCAGGAATATCTATCTCATTGTGTGCTTTAACAAGGAGGTTAAGTCTTTTAGGTGCACGATGTGTCCTAGTGGTCCTACGGAGTTGAATATTCTGCGTTTCAGTATTTGTTGTATTTTGATTTTGAGAAGGTGTTTGTGTGTTGGACAATCCAGTACCTTGAGAACTTTTAGGAATATTATTTTGAATAGGATGTTGCACAACCATTGTGTTATCCTCCATTGGTTGTGTATGAGAGTCTTGCATTTCTGCATTATCCCTCACATCACTCCCACTGGCTGAAGGGCGTACTCTAAGTACTCAATCATCATCAAATGCTCCCACTGAATTTACCTCTCAGCAACACCATTCATCTGTGGTGTTCCGGTATTGAGTCTATTTTATATACACTTTTGAGTCCTGTTTAGTTAGTATTTTCCTATTTTCTTTTGCGTTTAGTATAGTGTTAAGATTGTTTTTCTTTCTTTTGAGTCACAGCGGTCCTAAAGGAGAAAATACCAATTTGAGGATGAAATGAGTTGAGTTTGAGGATGAAATTGCACAAGTAAAGCCCAAACAATCAAATCAAAGGAGTCCCGCGAAGAATAGAAACAATCAGGCGAAATACGACCACGAAGGAAAGGAGCGCCGCAGCGCAAGACAAGAAGAGCCGCGACTGAGGGAATTCGGGCCGGGGCGTAAAAATTCCAAAGAGTTATAAAATATTTACACCGTCGTGAGTGCCGCAACGCTTGGCATCAGTGCCGCGGCGTAGGAATTCTAGTGAGCTCCCAGATTTTCAGGCTGAATTAGGGGCCGCGACGCTTGGCATCAACGCCGACTCGCAATTTTCAGCAAAAAAAGTCAATTTTTCAGAAGGGTAAAAGGGTCTGGAACGAGGTTTTGCTCAGTTATGAAACCCTGAAACCCTCTCATATTTCATATCATACTTTTGGGAGGCAAGAATTGGAGGCTAGAACAAGATTGAGAACTCTTTTATTCAAAGTTCGTTTTCTTTCCCTTATTTTCAATTCAATTTATGTTGAAATTGTTAATTCGTTTCTTAGCATGACAATGTCTAGAAGCTAATTTATTTATTAGAATTTTCCGTCAAATCAACTTGAAACTCTTTTCATGAATTAATGCAGTTATTGATTTCTTCTTCAGCCATATTAAGATCTATTCAACTTGTTATGATTGTATGATAATTAACTAATCACTAATTGTCATAATTTATATGATTTCGAATCGAGATCTGAAAAGGGAGATTTGAATATGTTGTAGTTGTTTAGACATAGGTTAAAATCGTGGACG
The DNA here is from genome assembly GCA_029844215.1 of Przewalskia tangutica. Lineage (NCBI taxonomy): Eukaryota > Viridiplantae > Streptophyta > Magnoliopsida > Solanales > Solanaceae > Przewalskia > Przewalskia tangutica. Next base: position 119,919,175 of record CM056730.1, on the reverse strand, counting down.
AAAGTACCCCGATACTTGTGTAGCGTTTAAGGTTATTGCTCTTAATCCTTATGTGTGGTAAAACCTATCATAGAAATATAGAAGGTTTCTGCATAAGGTTGAGTTTCTATATATCCTAACCGGAATATAGAACATGTTCGTTAACCTGCTATCTTAATAAGATTAAGAATCGCTAGTCTTGCATTAATTTGTGAAAGAGTGGATAGTTGAGGAGATTAGAAACCTTAATTCCCTTCATAACTTTCTTAAACCCGAAGTATTATCATAATTAGTTTATTTTCTACACTTTGTTTAGTTTTAATTCTTAGTTTAAAATTCCAAACCAAAAGAACGTTAACCAAATAGATACCATAGATTAGATATTCAGTACTTGACAAACCAGTCTCTGTGGACGATAACTCGGTCTTACAAATCTTTATTACTTTAGCGATACGTACACTTGCGTTAGTGCACAGAAATATCGCAACAGAGGTGTCCATTGTGATTGAACTCCATGAAGCTTCAAGTAATCTAAAAATTGTTTACTTAAGTATTCACCTCCTCGATCTGATCAAAGAGTCTTAATACTTGTTTCAAGTTGCTTCTCTACTTCTGACTTGTACTCCATGAATTTATCAAAAGCTTCAGACTTATGTTTCATAAGATACACATGCCCAAACCTTGAGAAATCGTCTGTAAAAGTGATGAAATAAAGAAAGTCTCCCTTAACTTGAGTTGAAAACGGATCACATACATCGGTATGGACTAACTCAAACACCTCTTTGGCACGTACCCCTTTCCCAGAAAGTGATAGTTGTCATATTTTCTCTCAAGAAAGATTCACAATTACCATATGACTCTAAGTCAAATGGTTCTAGGTAATCTAATTTCCTCAATCTTGCTATCCTCGATTCATTGATGTGACCAAGTCTGTAGTGCCATAAGTAGGTGGAATTTCTTGGATTACTTATTTTAGCTCATTTATTTTGAATATTGAAAATTTCATGGATACAGTTTAAAACATACAATCCATCTACAAGCGGTGCATTTCCACAAATAAAACCATCATAAGATAAAACATAACTTCCATTGGTAATAAATGAGGAAAACCCCTCAATGTCTAACATAGGGACATAAATAATATTCCCCGTTAACGAGGGAACAAAATAACAATTATTGAGTTTAAACAAAAGCCTGAAGGTAAATCTAGTCTATAAGTCCCCACGCGTTCAGCATCAACTCTTGCTTCGTTTCCAACGCGTAGATATACTTCTCAAGGTCCAACATTTCTGCTATCAATTAACCCCTGCACATTATTACAAATGTGTGAGCCACAAGTGGTATCTAATACCCAACAGTAAGAATTAGTTATAGACATATTTATTTCAATAACAAACATACCTTGTCCAGCAGGGACAGAAGCACCTTGTGCTTTGTCTCCCACTGGGGATGTACAGTCCTTCTTCCAATGCCTCTTTCTCTTGCAATTGAGGCAAACATCAGCAGCTACCTTGGCCTTCTTTTGAACAACTCTTCGAGGTTTCATAGCTGTGGGTGTGACGACAATCGCCTTACTCTTCTTCTTCTGCACATTCTTACCCTTAGACTTGAACTTGCTAGATGAGCCCACCATGAGCACAACTTTACCTTTAGATGTGGACTATTCGAAGGTCTTCAAAACATTATGAAGCTCTGGGAGATTCGCTTTGGTTCCATTCATGTTGTAATTTACAATAAAGTTCTCAAATGAAACAGGAAGCGAATTCAAGATTAGGTTGACAGAAACTGTTACGGGCAGCTTCGTTCCAATGGAAGCTAACACTTAAAGAGATCTCTCAATAGTTCATACTTCATTGTCTGAGACTGTGAGTCATAGAGACTCTTCAAGTGTTCTAGCATCTCGTTAGGGCCCATATTTTCATGTTATCTCTGTAACTCAGTAGTCATAGAAGATAACATGACACATTGTGCCGCAATATCATCACCAAAATATTTCTGATAGGCCGCCTTGTCAAACATGGCGTATGTTTCAGAATCTTCAGCAGGGACCGTAGGGAGTGTTGTATCCAATACATACTCAATCTTTTCTAATCGCAACACCAAACACAAATTTTTAACCAGTCAGGAAATTGGCTCCATTCAGCTTGTTTGTTTCAACCAACATTTTAAGTGACAGATTCGATATTGTAACTGAAGAAAAGACAGACTTGAAATTAACATTCTAATATAATTTTTATTGAACACATTTGTTAACTAATTTACATGGTCTTTAGTTTAAATTAGCTCCCACTATTTTAACATACTCGTTTACCCCATGAAATAATACGGACTCATATCAAATACGATCATAATGGGCCAAAATCCAGACTCACGGTGTCTCCGCGTTTGCTGAGGCTGGTAACTTCAACAACATGATCTGGTAGGTCTCTAAACCAATTACAAATAATTTGCAACTCTTGGTTGACCGAATGTTCTAAACAATACGATCTGCGTCCCTCGGTTGTCCGATACTGGGGCGCCAAGACAACCTAGCAAGTCAACCCTGTTATGCGACTGCAATTATGTATCTAAGTAGGCTTTGCCTTCATCGAGCAAACACTGGGGTGTAAATACTCACGAAGGTTTATCACCTACTACAACATTTATATACATCTATGAAAGGGTCTGAGTCCTCGTAGACTTAGAGCAAATGTTGAGGCATAAATACTCATCTCATCGAAAAGGATTTTGCACCACAATCAATTATAACGGACGACACATTCATTTTAAATGAGACTAGTATTAAATTTTGGGGAACATTTAATTCAGGGTTATATTCAAGATCAGCTATTACATGTTTCAAACATTACTCAAATCATTTAAACATGTATTTGGGCACCGCCAACCCACGCATGATTGCAGACTCTAAACTAATTTTGGACGCCGCCTATCCAAACATGATTGCGGACTCTAAACTAATTTTGGACGCCAATATCCAAACATGATTGCGGACTCTAAACATAGTAAGGTAAATGATGATAATTTAGTACGTAAATAGTACACCAAAATACTGTGTAATAATAATTAAACTCGCTTCACCGGTCCGGTTGACTGAACCGACCGGCCAGTTGACCTAGAAAATCCGACCGGGGGAGCTTCTTGGGTTGGGGTTGGCCCTCAACCCCAACCCGCACGTTAGAAAAAACCCGATAAGGCCTTGAGTTAAACCCGATAACGAAACCTTCCATTCTGGGTTAACCTGGCCAGAACACAAAAAAATTAAAAAAAATTGCATAGTGACCCAAACGGTATTGTTGTCGTTGGGAGGGGGTGGGGGTGCCAACGGTCATTTCGACCGTTTGGCTGCATTTTTTTCCTTTTTTGTTTTGTTTATTATTATTTTTAATTACATTTTTACCCTTTAAAAATCTATAAATTCTCTACATTTTTTTCATTTTTATCACACAACATTTCTCTCAATTCTCTTATTCTCAATTTCTCATACTCTCTTAATCATCTTTATTATCAATTTTCAAGTTATTATTATTATTAGTTTTCAAATTCAAAGTAGCAAGACGCAAGACTTCGAGCTTCGAGTTTCAATTGAATTCTGAATCCCGAAGTTTGGTACACTCGTTTCATTCTCTAATTATTTTATTAAATTGTCATATTTATTTGTTGATTATTTAAATATTTTATAATGTCTTTACTAAGAGAAATTGCGTCGGGACAGCGCCGTAAATCTAGTTCAAGGGGTAAAAAATCTATAGGTTCTTCATCATCTAATCAAAATATAGATTATGATCAAATGCAAGAAGATTTTGGAATAGAAGATAATGAATATGATAACGTTCAATTAGATAATATTGTTGAACTTGAAGAAAATGAACCTCCTACACCTACTAGTGTTCTTTCTATCAATGTTGGTACTGCTAGTGATAGTCGTAGTCGTAGACCTCCTTTACCAGAACCATTAGCAAAAAAAAAAAGGAGTAAAGTGTGGCTCTTTTATGATAAAGTTGTGGGTACTGATAGAGTTAGATGTAATATTTTTGGGAGAACTTATAAACATAAGACATGGGGTGGTGACGGAGGGACGGACACTATAGGTAGACATATAAAATACGATCATACGACACAATGAAATGCTGTCTCTGATTTAGAACCCGGTCAACAATAACTTAATCCATTAACTGGGGGGTGGTTAAGTACGATCCAAAAAAGGATCGCATTGAATTAGCAAAAATGATTGTCGGAGGTTGTTTACCTTTTTCTTTTGCTTCTTCTTCATATTTAATTACATATATTCAAAGAGTATATAATCATTTTTTTAAAGGTGTTCCTCGTAGTACTACTAGAGCCGATATTTTTAGACTTCATAATGATTATGTTATTTTTTTGTAATATTTGTTTGCTAACCTTCCATGCGTATGACGAGGATCAAAGTCATACTGGAAAATATATAAGCGAAACTATTTGTTCTTATGCCCAAAAATATAGGTATCATTCGATAATGCATCTAATAATACTGCTGCTGTAGATCTTTTAAAAGCGGAAGTACAACCACCACTTTCTCATATATTTCATGTTCGTTGTGCTTGTCATATTTATAATTTAATTGTTAAAAGTGGTCTTGATTTATTTTCACCTGAAATAAAACTTGTCAAAAGAGTTGTTGGAGTTATTCAGGGTAATAATAGGAAAAATAGAATTATAGAATTTAAAGAAAAATGTAAATAATTTAATTTGAGACCTAAATTCATGCCAGAAGAGATTATTACACGGTGAAATTATACTTATTTATTTTTAAAAGAATGTTATAAGTATAAAGACTCCATAACACATGTTGCAAATGCGCATTGTAAGAACGTGATGTATATGTTAACCGACGAACATTGGAAATCAATTGATGAACTTTTAAAAAATTTACGTAAATTTTACACTGCTACTGTTGAATTTTCAGGATCTTATTACTCAACAGTTTGTAATGCTTTAGCTCATATAGCTGAAATTTCATATTTACTTTATGGTTTAAAATCAAATATGAAATATAAAGATGCAGTTACACTTATGTTTGAAAATTTTAAAAAATATTTTTTTCCTATTCCTGATATTTATTGTATTGGTGCAGTCTTAAATCCTTCTATTAAAAAAGTAGATTGTCATAATTTAATATGTAGTTTATATACTTATATGGAAGTAGGTGAAACAGAAACTCCATCTTCATTTTATTGCATAAGTATACTCGATACTAATTTAACTACATTATATGAATATTATGCTACATTACATGATAACAACAACTCTGCTACTAATATTCCTTCTAGTTCTGCTTCTGTGTCTACACCTTCAGGATTCAATGCTGATGACGATGAATAATAATCTTTAGACATGTGGAACACTTTTACAACACAAGAAAGCACAAGTCGATCTTGCGATGAGATACAATTTTATTTGCAAAAGCCAGCGGAGCCGAAGAAAAGTTTTGACCCTTTACAATGGTGGCAGGATAACAAAAGGCAATTCCTGGTACTTGCAGCGATGACCCGAGATGTTCTTAATGTGTCGATCTCAACAGTGACTTCTGAAATTGCATTTAGCCAAACACGAGATCAAATAGGAGACACACGTCACTCATTGGGTGAAAGCACATTAGAAGTGTTATTCTGCTTAAGGGATTGGATCAGATCAGAGAGAAGAAATCAAGGATGTGGAAACGTTAATTCTCCGGAAGATGAAGAAATAGACAATATTTTGGAAGGCGGGAGCGGAGGCAGGACTGAAATTAATACTCCAAATTTAGATGCTATGGAGCAGAACCAATTCAATCAACCTATAGATTACGAAGAACTTGCAAGAAGGATGCATACTTCATTATGTACTCTTATTAACATTATGAAAGTTCAAAAGTTTACATCTTATCATTAGTTTTAATTTTACTATCTATTTAGTTGTTAATCGGTTATTACTTATTTGTTAACTTATATCTACTAATCTAATAAATTAATAAAAGTATAATTACAATATAAAGTTATAAACTATAAAGTATAACTATAACAGTACTATAAAGTAAACTATAAAATAAAGATAAAGTATAAAGTTATAAACTATAAACTATAGTATAAAGTATAAAGTATAAAGTTATAAACTATAAAATAGAAAGTTAACTTTAAAGTTTCAATTTTAATATATAAAACTAAATTATATATTATATTATTATATTACATATTTAAATTGAATTTAGTTTACATTATAGAAAATAAATACTAGAAATTAAAATTAAAAAAAAAAAACCGGACCGGTAGGCCCGGTTCAGACCCAGATAGTTTCTTTTAGCATTCGTCCTTCAAAGAGCATCCGCACGGGCCGACCTGAAATCCGGTAATGAACCGGACCGATTGACCCGGTAGTCCGGTGAACCGGTCCGAAACCGGTTAAACCCGGTAAGGGGCTACCGGTCCGGACCGATTCGGCCCGTTAGACAGGTATAATAGTAATCATGGATTAAACTTCAAAAAACTGAGATTTTATCATTCTGGAAATCCAGCGCCGCGACGCTCCTCCAAGGATTTTCGACGCTGAACAGGAAGAAACTTTACGTTTCTGTTTTGTGAATTAGGGTCGCGGCGCTCCACTATGGAGCAGCGGTGCTTCAGTTCCATAGAGTTCTGAATTTCAAACAAAGGTTTTTAATCACGACCCTGAAATTACCGTGACCGGTGCCGCAACGCCGCTGTGAAACCCTAACTGGTGCCGCGGCACCCTACAGTAGGGCCGCGACACCGACATCCTTTTTTGAGCAGTTTCCGCGTTGATTTTCTAAAAATCGTCCAATCCCTAAATCTAATTTATGGTTCAGATTACGAGTCCTTTACAACCACCCACCATTATCAATAATGCACATTTCGACCATCATTCATTCCTACACGTTCTTCGTCGTGCACCATATGTTCGTGATGAACCGATTTCTGCACAAGGCTCAGTTCGTGCTAGAATGGAATGACTTCCTCAATTTAGCGTAGTTGATAATTTAGGGTGATTTCAAAAGGTTAATCGCTCAGTCAAAGTTTGTCAGATTTCAATTGCCTTGTTTTAATTCAGATTAAAATCAATTTTATGTTTCAACCATATTATTATATCTTTCAATTTACGTAACCATTGAACCAGCCTGGGCTCTGATACCACTGTAGGGTTTTGTTGGGTCTAAAACACACAAGTAATGCATAACGGAAGTTTAAAATTTTGTTAACTTACTTGCCCCAACAAAGTCGTCTGGTATGATTACGTTATAATTGAAACATGTAAAGACATGAAATATAAACTTATAGTTGATATTTTGAATCTCTACTAAAGGGTGAGCGCGCGATTGTCTCTTCGGGTGCAAGCCTTCGTTACGGTATACTCCTCTGTCAGGAAAGCCATGAAATCTTGGCAGAGGTTTGAGAGGATTTTAATCTCTGAACTCTAAGTTCAGAAAGCAACAAAGTATGTGTCAATTCTATGTAGAATTGGTGTACAAATGGTGTAACCTAAATTATAAGGTTAAGTGCTGAATATATAGGGGAGATTAGGATACAAATCAGATTGGAATTAGGCTTAAAAACAGGTCCCAAAACCGAGCTACAGTGGGCCAGTCGAACTGGGCCCACTGTCGTACCAGCGACACGACGCCTCCCTTGTTTTTCCAATATTTCTGCACGTTTTAATTTAGATTAAATCCAAATCTAATTTTGACTTAATTAATTAATTTCCATCAAATGGAATTTATCTCATAATTTATTGTTGGTTAAAATATCTCGATTTTAAATCGAATATTTTATCCTCTCTCAATATACCCTTAGACCGAAAAGACAATCGACTTAGTGTGATCCTTTAGGCCTTCTCACATCTATTACACCCCGTAATTCTAAGCCATTAAGTTGGGAACGTAATTAAAAAATAAGATTCGATTATTGGATATAAAGTATATTTACATATGCTAATATGGAACTTAGTATACAAAGAATGCAATTCCCGAATAATTCTTGAATATAACATATGTGGCGATGAGAATTAGTATTTATAGTTGTATATCTCCAATGGAGTTATGGATTAGTGTTGTATTATAAAAATCTTGACATGAAGAATATGAGGCCATTTCGAAAATTTCAGGATTTAAACTAAGTATGGGAGATTGATTATTTAATTGTGGGATTAATTTTAGTGGAGAGTATTAAAATAAGTGGACAAAATGTTGTAGGAACTTGTGCCAAGCATGCAACATTTTCAGCTTTGATATACCAATGTTCTACCAATTTCCCCACCCCCATTTTCGAAATCACTCCCTTCCATCCTTTCATTCTCTCCAAAACAGATTTTGATCTTCCATAACTAAGTTATAGACCACGCTAACTCCCCTTACAAGATTAAGCCCTTCTACAAATTTCTAAGCCATAGTAACTCCCCAAAACAGTGGAGAAATCGGTAATCTGGCCGAGAATGGCCCAGAAAACTTTGAGTTTTGGTGATGAACATTTTTGGAAGAAAAACAAGTAAGAAAGATGGTCTCAAACTTGTAGAATGCATGCATGTCATTATAAGTTCAAAGAATGGTGAAAATGGTGAAGAAATTGGAGCAGTGAATGCCGTGACTTGTAGGGACTGCTTTGGCTAAACTAAGGTAAAATTTCTTCTTCTTTAAAGAGTAATGGAAGTTAAATGATGTTGTAGTTAAGGGATGAACATGTCTTAAGAGAAATTGGAAGTTAGAAAATGCATGTGGTTGTTGTTGGAACCGCTGCGCCGATTTGGGGTCGCTTTTGTATACTTTGGATTTGATTGTTGTTGTTGTTATCATTGTCACTAATTGCATGATTAAAATTGAAGAAAACCTTGATATTTAAAGTTGTAATTGGTTATATGAAAGTGTTGAAACATGAATTGGAATTTTAAGGAACTATGAGAGGTGTTACGTAATTGTGAAGATAGGCCGAGACATTCACGTAATTTTTGGACATGTTGTGTTGTATTTATGGGCTGTTTTGTGGAGTTAGAATGCTGGAAATTTAGTTATGAATATGCATGTACAATGTGGTAATTGCTAACGTATGTCCTAAAGGAATAAATATGTAAAAATGTGTTACTTTGTATTCTCGTTGTGTTTGTATATGTACTGTTTTAGGGGCTATTTTAATATGGATTAAGGGGATAGATTAACATGAGAAATAAGTGTATTAATCACCTTGGTTGTTGTCGTTGTTGTATTACATGAAGGTAAAGAGAAAGAACGTATAACAATGATGTATATAAAAGTATATGGGATTGATTTGGTTATGACCTTGAGACGTGTCTTATTATTGATGTTGTTGACCTTGTTTGTGAGTTTTGGATGTATATATAAATAGGGGAAGTGCTGCCCAATTTTATATAACAAGAGAGTCGTCATTCGATACATATATGGTATACTAGAATTGACGGACATGTTATTATTATTATAGGTTCAAGTGCTAATTGGAGACGTATTCTAAATATTTAGTTGGTTAGTTCGACTATAAGATATGTGAAACCATCCTTTCTTCTTTTGGCATGATGTATATAAAATGAGTGTACGGCGGATGTACATGATTCCATTGAATCCTAAATCCTAGTGATATTTGATATGATAGTTTCCTTGATTTTACAAGTGATAGTTGATTCTATTTATTCCATTGAGAGTCAAATGATGATTTAAATTGTGTAAGGTTACTCATGATATTTTACTCGTGCTTGATGTGATTATATTATTTCACCGAGTCTCACATTGGGCCGGGTACGGTATATATATAAATGATGATGTTACCAAGTCCCAGAATGGACCGGGTACGATATATGTGGACAGACATCCACGAATATGATTATTTCACCGAGTCCCACGATGGGTCGGGTACGGTATGTGCGTAGCGGACAGGCATCCGCGAATATGATATATGTGGACAGGCATCCACATATATGACTTTATTCACCGAGTCCGAGAATGGGCCGGGTACGGTATATGTGGACAAGTATCCACATATATGATATATTATATGGGCATGTACGACTCTCATTTCATAAGATACAGTTACATTGATGTCTTGATTATTATACTTGTCTCATTTTATCTTCTGGCCAGTTATGATATTCTTTACAGTACTTCATGTTTTATATACTCAGTACATTATTTCGTACTTTCCCCCTTTTCCCGGGGGGCTGCGTTTCATGCCCGCAGTTACAAGTACTCAGTTTGGGGATCCTCCAGTCTAGGATTTCCACTCAGCCGTTTGAAGAGCTTCATTATTCCGGAGCTTAGTCATTTTGGTACAGATCCTTGCTATAGACTTATACTTGTTCAAGGGTACAACGGGGCCCTATCTCGTCATTTTCATTGTTATACTCTTAGAGGTCTGTAGTCATGTGTAGGTTGGACATGTGTGGATTGTAGACATGTTTTGATCAGCTGTACTGTTGTACTTTTTTGGGATGTTCCCGTATATAGTGGCAGCCTTATCGGCTTGCCTATTTTGTTAAAAGGATTTGCGATGACAGTTCAGGGGACATGATCCCTTTGTTATGTGGCATTATGAGTCCACATTATATGATACAGATTCCTACATTTTCCTTAGTCTTAGTTGATTATATGTGACATGTCAGTATAAGGGTGTCAAATTAGGGCACCGAGTTGCGGCCCGTCGGGTCGGGGCGTGACATAAGTGGTATCAAAGCAGTTTGTCTTCGGAATGTCTACAGACCGTGTCTAGTAGAGTCTCGTGTATGGGTATGTTATGCACCATACTTATACGCATGAGGCTGCCAGACATTTAGGATGTCATCTTTTCTTCTTACTCTAAGATCGTGCGATAGAGTTATGTTATTAGGATAATCCCTCTCTAACGAAATATTGTGTTTTCAGCTATGCCTCCAAAGAAAGCGATAGCGGGCCAGAAGGAAATATGGACTTTGTATATAGGTTGGTAAGATTGCTGTATAGTTGGCGTGATGATGATGTGCATCTATACAAACATATTTATTAGGGACATTTGTGTGTTGTCTGAAGTGATTATGGGTTATCATGGTTTGTTATGGTTAAGACAACATGATTTTGAAATTATGAGAAGCTATCTTACTCGTATACGGGGAGAGATAATGTAAGCTTGAGACATGAATTATTTTTGAATCTTAGATTATTAGATAACCGTTTAGACCTTAGATATACAAGGCTTTCTTGAGTAAAATATTTTATATTTGATCTTGGTTAAAGTACATGGTTTATGTGAAGTATATTAGTTGTGATGATTCCTTGGTTTGAGTATAAATCACTTGTGTTAGGACCTATCTTTGCCAATTTTGCTCATTGAGACTACCTCTAAACAGTTAATTAGACTTGCCTAGATATCTTTCATGTTTGATTTTACCCCCATAACTGTCTTTGCATATCATAATGTAGAATGCAATATGTTTTAATAACTCAAGCATGTGTTTATTCCTTAAATAGGGAATAGATTCGCATGCTAAACATGTTGTAAATAGATGCTTAAGGGGAGTATTTAAATAATTCCAGGAATGTTTTGCTGCTGCAATAAATGGTTTACCTAATTAGTTAACTATTAAACCTTGAATATGTTACGCCAATCATTATGTAATATATGTGATGATTGTGAATATTGTGACTACTCTATTAATGCCTAGCATGTAAGTATAAAAGTTGTTTTAATTAGTATCAAGGTTGTTTGAGTTAGAATGACATTTAATTTGTTAAGTTGAATCTTATCTTAGCTATGTGTGAGTTTGTTGTGTTGTTAATATGCCAGTTTGAGGTTGCCTTACTAAGCATAGATTGTTAGGTCTTAGTAGCTGCCAGGAAACATGTAGTGGTTTTGGTGTTCTACCCTATGTACTTGTGATCCTAGTAACTGGTCATGTATTGCATGTATACCACTACATATCTAAGCCATAATGTTAAGCCTCAAACCCTTGGTTGGATATTTTAGTAAAGAGTGGAATACCAAATTGCATATCAACTGATTAGTTTAATTGTCTAATTCTGAATAGAATTTTAAATTGTTCCCATGACTAAGTAAGATATATGTGATACTTGAGTCTAAATTGAAGCATGTCTACCTATTTTGGGGTCTTCCCATATCTCTTTTGCTATATGTAGAGCTAACGATTTCCCAGGGATCCTCTAGTTTGTCCTCACATGATTAACAGTTTAGTTATGATGTCCTAAATTATTTAAGTATAAAAATAAAGAAAACATGAGTTTATTTAGCTTAGGATTAGGTTGTTTTAAGAATAAAGATGCATGATGCATTAAGAAGGTAGAGTTGTATTTTCTTTGTGTTGTTATTGACTCTCAGTTAAAAAGAAAAAAAAGAAAATATATATATATATATATATATATATATATATATTATGTGTAAGAAAGATATTTATAGAACTCTTGTTTCACTCGTGACAAATTTCTACATGCCTGCTGTTTTGGTGCTTTCTGACATGCTCACATATCTACTGTCAACCTAATTCAAGAGTGTCTGCTTCTGATTTGTCTTGGTAAGCCTATGTCTTGATCTAGTTTAAGAGAACCTAGAGGCTAAGTGTAATGAGTGTCTGTGTTCCGCACGATTCTTTCCATATCTTCTTGATTACTGCATTTAGACCACCTATCCTGAACATCTTCTAAGAAAATAAAGCTATGTACTTAAGTTGGGACTTTCTAATAGCTTGGCACTTATTAAGTTAGTACATACTCAGGATTGTTTCATGCTTAGTTCATTTTCCTTTACCTATGATGATTACACTTAATCAAAACCTGATTGATTAGGAATAATATGGTATTATGTCCAGTTGAGTGGAAGAGATAATCATATCTATCTACCCTGTTCAAACTTCCAACTAAGTGCTAGTGTTTTGTTTTCTTAACTCTTTGATTCATGCTGCTTACATTGACCTCTATGTGTGTTTTGTATTTCATTACATATCTGTTTAATTTCAGCATATGCTTAGTCCACTATTTTAACTGGTCCAAACTGCCATGAACACTTGAAAAACGGCATGTACCTGCCTATTCAAATCTATGTCAATACTATTTATCTATAGGTTTATGTTGCTTAGCTTAAATGTTTTTTATGATTAAGAAAAGAGTCAAGGTTCTTATACTATTTGCCATGTTTACTAACCGATTTCTTTAAGTTATTTGGCCAACATATTGACATGAGACTTGAAATGGTCTGATCTCTAAACCATGATATGTCTGCATATTGTTAAGTTCTGAAACTATGTTAATTTTCTTGTGTTAATTATTCATTGAATTTTAACTCAACCATGACTTTGGGGCATTCAGGGTGACTAAAATATATTATAGAGGTTGAACATTTATCTAAGATTAGGCATTGAACTTACTTGTGTTTATTAATGGCATCCGATGCCCATTTAATTACTGAAGTATTTGGCTTGATTTAAGTACAAAATGTATTTTTGTCATGTATACCAATATTGATGGTTGTGTGATTACTTGCTAGACCACTGGATCATTTAGATGATGCTTGATATTTCACTTCATGACATCTTTGGATATTAGGATAACCTAAATCCTATAAATAACCCTATTAATTTAGCATCTCTTGTGTTTCTAAATATATATATGTGTGGTTGGGACAGTCTAAAGTAGTTGTATGCATGTGTCACTTATTCATACCTGCCATATGATCCCTTGTTTATGGTTTAGACTAGGTAACTAATGTATATGCCATGTTGGTGTCTTTGGCATGCTCATATGTATATCTTCGTTAGGATAGCTTGTGTGTTTTTCCTTAGTATCCTGCATGATCATACAATGCCTCTCTTATGTAGATTTGAATTCTATTATATAGAACGTTTGCATCTTGATCCAATCTTGATCCAAGTTGAGGATATTGGGCTTTTGGGAACTCAGAATAAATTTTAGTCTCTGCTATTACATCATTTTGAGGTTATGTCTTCCCTAATACTTATGTGTTTAGTTGAAACTGCTGATTTTGAGTTAAAACATTCGTTTAAGTAATTACCTACTTGTTAAAATAGAATAAGGAATCTGAATATATAAAATTGGGATTAGTCATTAATTGTGAAGGTGCTATTTGTTATCAAGTTTAAGACTAAGGTATAGATTATGCTTAAAGTTCTTGTATATATGTATATAATGTGGTACTGCGGGAATAATGACTCTACTTAGCCTTAGTTTTAGTATACTTCACTTTTAGAAAATTATGAATAAGCTACGACATAGGTTGTTTCCGTGTTTATATATCATGTTATGCCTTATCAGGTTCTGGATATTGTTAATATATTAATTTCCTTATTTATTTGAGTCCTTTTGTTAGATAATGGCAAAAATTGAGTTGTTTGTAGGTTGTACATAGGATTGTATGAGTTCTCTGTGTCCTTGTTGTGATTTAAAAACAATATGAACTACTTTTTCTTTATGTTGGATATTTGTTGACAAAAACTTGTATCATAGAGTCTAAGATGACCTAATATGCAAATTTCTGTGTGCTTGTGAATCCTTAAATCAATTTGTATAAAATGTGCCCAATAGTTACATTTCTTTTCTTTTCCCTGAGAGACATCTATGGGTTGCCGAATATAGGTTGGTAGGTTTAGTTATAGAGGAGACTTTGCCGAAAGTTGTATATCATGAGAACTATTATGAACATTCGAGGACGAATGTTTCTAAGGGGGGAAGGATGTTACACCCCGTAATTCTAAGTCATTAAGTTGGGAACGTAATTAAGAAAATAAGATTCGAATATTGGATATAAAGTATATTTACATATGCTAATATGGAGCTTAGTATACAAAGAATGTAATTCCGAAATAATTCTTGAATATAACATATGTGGCGATGAGAATTAGTACTTATAGTTGTATATCTCCAATGGAGTTATGGATTAGTGTTGTATTATAAAAATCTTGACATGGAGAATATGAGGCCATTTCGAAAATTTCAGGATTTAAACTAAGTATGGGAGATTGATTATTTAATTGTGGGATTAATTTTAGTGGAGAGTATTAAAATAAGTGGACAAAATATTGTGGGAAATTGTGCCAAGCATGCAACATTTTCAGCTTTGATATACCAATGTTCTACCCAATTCCCCACCCCCATTTTCGAAACCACTCCCTTCCATCCTCTCATTCTTTCCAAAATAGATTTTGATCTTCCATAACTAAGTTATAGACCACACTAACTCCCCTTACAAGATTAAGCCCTTCTACAAATTTCTAAGCCATAGTAACTCCCCAAAACAGTGGAGAAATCGGTAATCTGGCCGAGAATGGCCCGAAAAACTTTGAGTTTTGGAGATGAACAATTTTGGAAGAAAAACAAGTAAGAAAGATGGTCTCAAACTTGTAGAATGCATGTCATTATAAGTTGAAAGAATGGTGAAAATGGTGAAGAAATTGGAGCAGTGAATGCCGTGACTTGTAGGGACTGCTTTGGCTAAACTAAAGTAAGATTTCTTCTTCTTAAAGAGTAATGGAAGTTAAATGATGTTGTAGTTAAGGGATGAACATGTCTTAAGAGAAATTGAAAGTTAGAAAATGCATGTGGTTGTTGTTGGAACTGTTGGTGCCGATTTGGGGTTGTTTTGTATACTTTGGATTTGATTGTTGTTGTTGTTATCATTGTCACTAATTGCATGATTAAAATTGAAGGAAATCTTGATATTTAAAGTTGTAATTGGTTAAATAAAAGTGTTGAAACATGAATTGGATTTTTAAGGAACTATGAGAGGTGTTACGGAATTGTGAAGATGGGCCGAGACATTCACGTAATTTTTGGACATATTGTGTTGTATTTAGGGGCTGTTTTGTGGAGTTAGAATGCTGGAAATTTAGTTATGAATATGCATGTACAATGTGGTAATTGCTAACGTATGTACTAAATGAATAAAGATGTAAAAGGGTGTTACTTTGTATTCTCGTTGTTGTTTGTATATGGACTGTTTAAGGGGCTGTTTTGATATGGATTAAGTGGATGGATTAACATGATAAATAGATGTATTAATCATCTTGGTTGTTGTCGTTGTTGTATTACATGAAGGTAAAGAGAAAGAACGTATAACAATGGCGTATATAGAAGTATATGAGACTGATTTGGTTATGACCTTGTGACGTGTCTTATTATTGATGTTGTTGACCTTGTTTGTGAGTTGTGGATGTATATATAAATAGGAGAAGTTCTGCCTAATTTTATATAACAAGAGAGTCGTCATTCGATACATATATGGTATACTAGAATTGACGGACATGTTATTATTATTATAGGTTCAAGTGCTAATTGAGACGTATTCTAACTATTGAGTTGGTTAGTTCGACTATAAGGTATGTGAAACTATCCTTTCTTCTTTTGGCATGATTTATATAAAATGAGTGTACGGCGGACGTACAAGATTCCATTGAATCCTAAATCCTAGTGATATTTGATATGATAGTTGCCTTGATTTTACAAGTGATAGTTGATTCTATTTATTCCATTAAGAGTCAAATGATGATTTAAATTGTGTAAGGTTACTCATGATATTCTACTCGTGCTTGATGTGATTATATTATTTCACCGAGTCTCACATTGGGCCGGGTACGGTATGTATATATATGATGATGTTAGCGAGTCTCAAAATGGGCCGGGTACGATATATGTGGACAGGCATCCACGGATATGATTATTTCACCGAGTCCCACGAAGGGTCAGGTACAGTATGTGCGCAGCGGACAGGCATCCGCGTATATGATATATGTGGACAGGCATCCACGGATATGACTTTGTTCACCGATTCCGATAATGGGTCGGGTACGATATATGTGGACAAGCATCCATTTACTTTTAGCTCATTTCCCTGCTACATAAAGTCAAGTGGTTTCTACGCCTCTCTTTCATATGATATATTATATGGACATATACGACTCTCATTTCATAAGATACAGTTACATTGATGTCTTGATTATTATACTTGTCTCATGTTATCTTCTGGTCAGTTATGATCTTGTTTACAATACTTCATGTTTTATATACTCAGTACATTATTTCGTACTGACCCCTTTTCCCGGGGGCTGCATTTCATGCCCGCAGGTACAAGTACTCAGTTTGGGGATCCTCCAGTCTAGGATTTCCACTCAGCCGTTTGGAGAGCTCCATTGTTCCGGAGCTTAGTCATTTTGGTACAGATCCTTGCTATAGACTTATACTTGTTCAGGGGTACGACGGGGCCCTGTCCCGTTATATTTCACTGTTATACTCTTAGAGGTATGTAGTCATGTGTGGGTTGGACATGTGTGGATTGTAGACATGTTTTGGTCAGTTGTACTGTTGTACTTTTTTGGGATGTTCCCGTATATAGTGGCAACCTTGTCGGCCTGCCTATTTTGTTATAAGGATTTGCGATGACAGTTAAGGGGACAGGATCCCTTTGTTATGCGGCATTATAAGTCCACAGTATATGATACAGATTCCTACGTTTTTCTTAGTCTTAGTTGATTATATGTGACAAGTCAGTATAAGGGTGTCCAATTAGGGCACCGGGTCGCGGCCCGTCGGGCCGGGTCGTGACAACATCGACACTTAATCAAATTAAGGTCACACGGAACTCCTAGACTGCGCCGGTGATGAACTCAATGTGTGAAGTACGTTTACAAGACTCTTAGTAAAAAACAACCTCTATGCGGGATGATAAGTTCCTTTCATTCTCAACACACTCGATCAAGCTTAGGATTTGCCAAGTGTCTATCCAAATGACATGCCAATACCCTCTAAGAGTATCCATGTGTCCATCACTAGTAACTATTACTAGTAGTAAGTGAGACATACTACATTCTCTAAGAATGTGATGCAGACCACATATCGACTTATAATATATCATTGATATCACATTCTCAATGATCATCAGTCGAGGCTACTTTAAGAACTATGTTCTATCATTAATATCTCACACTATCAATGACAACATTTTAATTCAAGGGATGCACATTAATAAATAATACAAACAATCAAATAATAATTTACTAATTACAAATGTCATAAATATATTAATCTCATTAATAATACGAATGTGTTTATGTCCCTAAAATGATTATCTCTAGAACATATATGCTTTCAAGTTGCTCCCTCCATTAGCTTGTGATTGCAAATCTATTAACTATTTTTTTGCAACATGTTGGCAATGAGTCACAATCTGGTTGGAATTTTTTGGCAAATGGATTTTTTCACATTCACCGGTCTCCATCATTTGGGCATTGGAAAAAAAGATGTCATTGATTTTATAACTAAAATGTCTTATGGTTTCTTTGGCTTAGAAATAACAGCGTGACGAGTTTTTAGAAACCATGTACACAAATTTCAACATCTAATTATATATGTAGTCATAAGTCATAACGAGACTTTTCCTTCCCTAATCAACATAATACCTATGGAATATAAGATAAATCCGACATCTATTTTGTCTGAAATTTATTCTATATTAGTGGTTAGGTAGGAAAATAAGAAAATGCTAAAGAGAAAAAAAAAGATATACGTAAAAGTGGTGTTTCTCAGCCCTTTACATTAGTTTTTGTGAGGGTCGTCTTTGGACTCGTTTGAGGTGTGCTACCACACAGAGCCTCCCAAAAAACGAAAACTTTAAGGATTTTTTTTTTTATTATTAAATAGTATTAGCCAGAATTTACTGTAAAAATCCATAATTTACAGGTCTTAATCCATAGACTTTTTAAAACACTATGACAACTCTTCAAATTAATTCTTCTTAACAAAACACCATGTATAATTTACAACACAATATGAAGAAGATACTTTAAAAATCAAGAATTGTTGACTAAAACTCAAGTCAATGACCATATCTTAATCGTTATTTTCTAAGAAAAATCCTATAACATATCGTACCTAGTAAGGCATTGCCAAAATCCAACCGCGTCTTTCAAACTCTTAAAAACACGGCATTTTATACTAATCAACACGCTTTTGCTTACCAATTCCACTATTCCCATTCCTACACAAATAGTACACACATTAAACCAAATACTGAACAAACACCTATATATCATCTCACTCAACAACGGATATATCATTCTCATCTCTAATTTTTGCATACTATAGTACACCAAAGGAACAAAGGAAAAGTATAAGTTTGTACCTTAATTTTGACCTTTTTGTTTTTGTTAAGCTATGCCGGAACAGCACTTGAACGGAGCGTATTATGGCCCGTCCATTCCGCCACCATCCAAATCCTATCACCGCCATGGCCGTGGCAGCAGCTGCAATCCATGTAGCTGTCTCTTTGGCTGCCTATGCAATTGCGTCTTCCAAATAATCTTCACAATTCTCATCATCCTTGGAGTCGTTGCATTAGTCCTCTGGCTCGTCCTACGTCCTAACGAGGTCAAATTCTATGTGACAGATGCTACGTTGACACAATTCGATTTGTCCACCACAAACAACACCCTTTACTACGATCTTGCTCTCAACATGACTATTAGAAATCCCAACAAGAGAATTGGAATTTACTACGATTCAATCGAAGCGAGAGCTATGTATCAAGGCCAGAGATTTGCTAGTCAAAATTTGGAACCATTTTATCAGGGTCATAAGAATACTAGCACTTTAAATCCTGTGTTCAAAGGACAGAACATGGTACTATTGGGAGATAGAGAGAAATCGAGTTACAATAATGAGAAGAATTTAGGGGTATATGAGATGGAAGTGAGACTTTACATGCGTATAAGGCTAAAGGCTGGTTGGATCAAAACACATAAAATTAAGCCCAAAATTGAGTGTGATTTAAAGGTTCCTTTGGAGTCTAATGGCAGATCTTCTACTAATTTTGAGTCAACCAGATGCCATCTTGATTGGTAGATTTTTTTTCTACTATATATGGTATTGGTACCATTATTGATCATCTTCACATTCAGATGGAGTTTATTTCTGTTTTTTTTATTTGTTGTATATTTCGTATTCTTTGAATATTTAGTAGCAGATATTCTTGATTAGGGGATTTTTATCCCGTTTTGTTTTCCGATGTTGAGTTAGTGATCATTGATATACATGTGATATCATCTTGTTATTTGGATATGGTTGTAAATGAAATAATGAGTACCCTTATTTTTTGCTGATTTTCTTTATTCTTGAAATCGAAGTAACAATCATGACATTACACTCCAAAACTTTACGTAGCCTTTCCAAATGACCTAGAATATAGTCTAATCTTTAGTTTATCAACTAAATGTCTCTCTTATTTTAAACCCAAGTGAACTCACAACGACTTGAACACACTGTCTCCTTCCTCGTAGTATAATTGTTACAAAATCCACAAAATTAATTATTCTAGAGATAGTTTCAAAGAATCGACCTAATAAGAATAATACTCCGATCGTTTCATAATAAATGATGTTTTTATCCTTTTATTTTCAAAATAAGTGATGTCTACAATCAATGACGTTAATTTTTTTCTTTCAACACAACCCTTATTTAAATAAGTGGAGATTTACATAACCAAAATATCATTAAAACATTACATTTTTTCAGGGCATTAAATTAAGGGTACATAAGTTAGTAATTAAAAAATTTAGTACTTTTTAGGAGTGAATAGTTTTCTTAAGAGGTGTCCTCAAGCTAAAAACACCCTTACTATGAGATGAAGAGAGTAGTTGCTGCACATAAACGCACTCAAAAACCCATATTTGTACGCCTTATTCGAAAAAATATATATGATGTTTTCCTATATGTAGGTTCTCGAATACCTTACTATATAATCTCCTTGATTGTGTTGTTCGAATCATTTTGGAGTTACTTCTAAGCTCAGATTCATTATTTGTTACTGTTAATAAAGGAATATGTTATTTGCCTTTTTATTGATTATTGTGTATAATATATAGTGTTACATAATTATTTATATGGCTACAAACTAGGTAACTAATCTTCCTAATTACAATAGGAATATAAATTAACCTAATATAAAAGGTATACAATGATACGAGAATATTCTTGTATTATTCTATCACACCCCCACAATTGAAGCGGGAGGTTCTCGTACGCTGAGACTAACTCAGAAATCATCAAAGAGTATACGCGGAAGTCCTTTAGTAAATACGTCAGCAATCTGATACCGAGAAGGAACATGAAGGACACGAATTTGTCCATGAGCCACTTTTTCACATACAAAGCGAATATCCATTTCAATATGTTTAGTGCGCTGATGTTGAACTGAATTGCAGGAGAAATATATCACACTTACATTATCACAGTAGACCAATGTAGCTTTGCGGATTGGGCAGTGAAGTTCCAATAGAAGATTGCGTATCTAACAAGACTCATAAACAACATTCGTTACTCCTCTATACTCGACTTCGGCACTGGATCGAGACAGAGTAGGTTGTCTTTTAGAAGACCAAAAAAGCAAGTTATCTCTGAGGAAGACACATTATCTTGACGTGGATCGATGAGTGTTCGGACAACCACCCCAATCAGCGTCAGAATAAGAGGTGAGACCAGAGAGTGATGACTTGTACATGTGTAGGCCAAAGTGAATAGTGCATTGTATATATCGCAAAACACGTTTGAGTGCATTCATATGTTTATCCGTTGGACTGTGCATATGTAAGAATATTGTTGTACGACATAGGATATATCTGGTCTCGTGAAAGTGAGATATTGTAATGCTCCTGCTAAACTGTGATAGTTAGTCGGATCGGCATACAGAGAACCTGAAGAGGCACTAAGTTTGGAATTAGTATCCACCGGTGTGTGGACCGGTTTGCAAGAGGTCATGCCTGTCGGTCAAGAATATTTTCGGCGTACGTCCCTTGACAAAAAAATAAGCCACTTGCATGTCTCATAACAACAATGTCCAAAAAATAGCTTAGGGGGGCCAAATCCTTCATAGAAAACTCAGAGGCAAAAAAAGACATAATGGACCGACGAAGTGCATCAAAAGATGTAGTTATGATGATGTCATTAACATATAATAAGATGTATGCAATGTCATTACCATTGCTATAGATGAAAAGTGAATGATCAGATTTGTTATGTTAAAAACTAATAGATGATACAAAATCAGTAAATTGTTGGAAACAATGCACGAGGAGCCTGTTTTAGTCCATAGAGTGATTTCTTCAAATGACACACATAATCTGAATGAACCGGATTCCTGAATCCCATAGACTAATGCATATAAATGGTTCATGAAAGTCCTCATTCAAGAAAGCATTTTTTATATCAAGCTGGTGAATAGGCTAAGATTTGGACAAAACAATAATGAGAACGGTCCGAATAGTTGTCAGTTTATCACCGGCCTAAAAGTTTTATCACAATCCACTCCCACCTATTGAGACATGCCATCACCTATAAGACGGGTCTTGTGCCTCTCAAAAGAACCATCCGATTTCTTTTTATATCAAAAAATCCACATAGAACGAATAATATTAGGGGGTACTATATCCCACGTCTTATTTTCAATAAGAGCATTATATTTGTCAATTATTGTATTTATCCAATTAGGATCGGATAAGACATATTTTGGGTTGCGAGGAAGAGGCAACCGAATTAGACAAGTTAAATAGTCATTTGGGTTTAGAAATATCATGCATAGCACGAGTTTCCATTGTCTGTAGGGGTGCTGCAGAGGGTTAGACAGAATCAGGAAGGTGAGGCTGAGACAAGGCAATGTGATTGGAAATAGGACCGGGATTGAGGAGGTGGGACAGAGATAAGGCAGTGTTGTCGGGAAGAGAGGGCGGGGGCGCTGTCCGAGAGGTGGCAACCGAATTGGAAAGTCAAGAAGGGATATTCGGAGGCTCTTATTGTGGGGCTGGATGGGCTATCTGACTCGGGAAGACGGGGATTAGGTCGGGCGCCGGTGATAGTAGCGACTGAATTTGTAAGTGATGAATTAGAAGGGAATTTAGGCCGTCATTTAAGAAGTCATATGAATTCAGAGGTGGAAAATTGAGTTTGGCAAAGGGGAATTGGGACTCATAATCAAATATGATTTGCCTAAAAACGATTATTTTTCGGCTGGACAAATCGTAACACTTGTAACCTCGATGATTAGGGTAACCAAGAAAGATATATTGGGATGACTAAGGTTGTAGCTTGTTGATTTAAGTGAAGGGATGGAATGGGTAGCATAGACATCCGAAAGTTCATAAATGCTTACAGAAAGGATCCCGAAGGTAGAGAACTTGAGTGGGATACTTGTGGTTGAGAGACTTGTTTGGGAGAATGTTCAAGAGATCGATTGACATTGAGATAACGTAATGCCAAAAATAGGGGGATAGAGGCATGGGCAAGGAGGGCACAAATTAAGTTGTTTATGACTCTAATTTTTCGTTCGACTTTTCCATTTTGTGGAGAGGTGTGTGGATTGTTGCGGTATTTCTGTATGCTTACGCAAATGAACATATTGCTTAAGTAATAAAGATTTATAAGATCAATTATCGTCCCCAGGGATTAACTTGTCAATTACCTATAGTCTGATTTTTAGTTTCTATTTGGTTATCGATAATTTGATGAGTTTATTAATCTAAGAATGCAGTAAATATATGGACAGTAATCACAAATTAGAATCACGTATGAGAAAGATTAGGGATTCTCACCTTCATCAACTATCCACCATATTATTCCATTAATACCTAGTCATTATTCTTCTTCCTATAGAGATAGCAAGTTAACTAACATGTTCTATATTCTTGTTAGGACATATAAAAACTCAACCTTATGTAGAAACGTTCTATATTTTTATGATAAGTTTTACCACCCAGGAGGATTAAGAACAATAACCTTATTTACTACACAAGTATCGGAGTATTTTCGTCTACGATTTTAACCTATGTCTAAACAACTATAGCATATTCAAATCTCCCTTTTCAGATCTCGATTTGAAATCATATAAGTTATGAGAATTAATGGCCAGTTAATTATCATACAATCATCACAAGTTGAATAGATCTCAATAACATAGAAGAAGAAATCAAACTATAGCATTAATATCATAATGAGGGGTTCAAGCGAATCTGGCTTAAAACCCTAACAAAGTAATTAGTTCATAATAAAAGAATTACAAACTAAAAATCCCATACATATGCTAATATTGAAGAGCTGGAATTGCAAGAATCCTTAAACTCCAAATCTGCTCTCAAGAGGTGATTTCTGGTCTCTGAATAATGAGCCAAGACCTACTATTTATAATTGTCCCAAAACCTTTTCCTGGTCTCTTAAGGATTTAGGTTTTTAACTAAAATTCGGCCTATAATTCCTGTGTCGGCGATGTAGGACTGTTGCCAGGCGCCGCGACCCTAATAAAGCATAAATCAATTTTTGCTCTCGGGTGACATGGCGTCGCGACTCAGCTAGTTGGGCGTCGCGACGCTGGTGGCGCCGCGACTCTTGCTTCTGTGCGTCTCGGCGCTGCTTTGGCAGTACACTGTTTGGCTTTTGGGTGAGTTGCCGTCGCGGCTTTGACTGTCTGGCGCCGCTGCCTTGGCCGAATGGTCTCTCATGCTCTATTTTTGCTCTTTTGCTCAAATTTCAATCCCTTTTCATGTGTTTTCGCCTCTTTTCCAGTTGTGACTGAAAAAAATACAACCCTAACATTATACAAAACACAAATAAAATTAAAAAAATACTAACTAAAAAGGGACTCAAAAGTGTATATAAAATAAACTCAACAAACATCCCCCAACTTAACCTTTACTCGCCCTCGAGTAAAGCCCTAAACAAAACAAAAACAAACAGAAAAAAACTCTAAGAAGTGAATCGAGTAGTTATATCAATATTGTCTGAAAATCATGAATAGAGACTGGGATAATATTTTAGAACATACATAGCATGAATTTTTAGCAATCTAGAATTTTAAGTCAGATATTTCACAAATTCAATGATACTCCTGGATAGATCATGCACATCATAATCACTGGAAATACAAGTATCAAACATATGCATGTCAATTTCATTCCATCTTTCCCAAAATTCTATAGACCTATCTACTTTCTATTCTCCACTAATCATAGACATACATGTTAGGAATCTTCAGGACTTTTCAGGGGTTGTAATGTAGGCTTAGGCATGGGTAGGTAAAAGTAGACATTTTAAGCTCAAATACTACCATAAGCAATTTTTATTCAATCCTTTTTGTTTCTTTTAATATCCTTTCTAGTCTCATATCTATTTTCTCCCCTCTTTTCTTTTCTTTTTGAGAGAATAAGACATACAATTCAAGAACATGCACCCCCAAACTTAAGCTTTTGCATATTTTTCATTGGGGTGCATCAAATTTTTCACTCTTTTTATTACTTTTTCAACACTTTTCATCCCAAGAATTTTTCAATTATCACTTATGGCACAACAAGAGAATCATATGTGTCAAATAAAGATACTATTTTAGGCTCAAAGGGGCTGACTAATGATACAGTTTATGTCAGGGTAGGAAATGAACGGTAAAAAGGGCTATCAAAGAATGCCTGAATCACTTTCCTAAACATGCATATCCTAGTTATTTCTCCTCAAATAACAAACAAACTGTCACGATCCGACCCGATGGACCGCGATCCGGTGCCCTACCTGGGCACCCTTATACGCACATGTCACATAATCACACGGATACCAAAGATAATATAATAATCCGTAAATTATCTCAAAATAGGCAAGACGGCAAGGCTGCCACTATATACGGGAACATCCCAAAACTAGTACAACAGTACAACTGACCAAAACACATATACAAATACATATCTACCACCCACAACTGTCTACAGACCTTTAAGAATACGATAATGAAATATGATGGGACAAGGCCCCGTCGTGCCCCAACATATACATAAGTCAAAAATAAGGTTCTGTACCAAAATGACTAAGCTCCGAATCAATGGAACTCTCCAAACAGCTGAACAGGAATCCTAGACTGGCGGATCACCAAACTGAGTACTTGTACCTGCGGGCATGAAACGCAGCCCCCCGGGAAAAGAGGGTCAGTATGAAATAATGTACTGAGTATGTAAAATATGAAGTACTATAAATAAGATCATAACTGTCCAAAAAGATAACAGGAGACAATGTAATAGTCAAAAATACCAATACAACTGTGCTGTATAAAAATGAGAGTCAACTGTGCCCTTTTAAAAATGAGAGTCATATACATAAATATATACCGTACCCGCCCCCCTAGTGAGGGTCTCGGTGTGAATGAAATCATATACATACCGTACCCGACCCCCTAGTGAGGGTCTCAGTGTGATCATATAATGTGCACATACCGTACCCGGCCCGTTATGAGACTCGGTGTGAAATCATCATATATGTACATACCCGGCCCAGAACTTGGTGAATTCATATAATCATATCCAGTACGAATAGAATATCATGAGTAACTTTATACAAATTAAATCATCATTTGACTATCAATGAAATAGATATAATAAATAGAAAATTCAGGCACTATCATATCATGTATCACTAAGAATTAGGATTCAATGGAGTTATGTACGTCCGCCGTACATTCATTTTATAAAAATCATGCCCAGAGAAGTAAGGATAGTTTCACATACCTTTTAGTCGAACTAACCAACTCAATATTAGAATACGTCTAGTCTAGCACTTCAACCTATAATTATGGTAATGCGTCTGTCAATTCTAAGATTACTAGCATACTTTATATCGAATGACGACTCTCTTTTCTATAAAAATTCGAGCAACACTTCCTCTATTTATATGCACATCCACAACTTACAAACAAAGCCAACAATACCAATAACAAGATGCAACTTAAAGATATAACCAAAACAATTCAAAATACTCCATATACGCCATCATAATACATTCCTTTTCTTTACGTTCATGGAAGACAACAACTACAACAACCAAGGTGATTAATACACATTTTCCTCTTGTTAATTCAGCCCCTTAATCCATATTAAAACAACCTTTAAAAACAGCCCATCAATTCTAGCAACAACAACAAGAGTGCAAGTCTTATAGTTTGCAACATAACACCTTTCTACACTTAAATTCTTCTAGGACATATATCTACAATTACAACAATGTATATGCATGTTCATAACTAAATTTCCACCATTCTAATCTCAACAAAACAGCCCCTAATTATATTATAACGATGTCCAACAATTTCATGAAAGTCACGGCCACAACAACATGATTTTCCAACTCTTCTCTTAACTCCTTAAAATCCAATTTCATATTTCAATACTTTCATGTAACCATATACAACTTTGAATATCCAGATTTCTTTTTAATTTTCACATGCAATTAGTGACAATAATAACAACAACAACAACAAATCCTATACACAAAATCAGTCCCCAACAATCCGTAACAACAACATCACAACAATCACATGCAATATCTTATTTCCAATTCTTCTTTAACATGAGTTTATCTCTTAACTACAACATCATTTAAACTTCCAAATAATCAATAAAAAGAAGAATTCTTACCTTAATTTTTAGCACAAAAAAGTCCCTAAAATCGGTCACTGCCCCATTGTTTTCTTCTCCATTTTCACCATTTATTCAACCCAAAATGACATGCATGTATTCTACAAGTTTGAGACCATCTTACTTGTTTTTCTTCCAAATAACTCATCTTCAAAGCTCAAAGTTCATGGCCATTCTCGGTCAGTCACTGCCGAATGCCCACTATTTTGGAGGCTTTCCGTGGCTTAGAATTTGTAGAAGAACTTAATCTTGGAATGGGAGTTGATTTAGTCTTCAATTTGGCTATGAAAATTAAGTAAAAATATGTTTTTCTTGGAGGAGAGAGGATGGGGGATGAGGGAAGGGGTGTTGCTCGAGCAAAGGGGAAAAAATGGGAGGGAAATGAGTTTAAATGGGCAGATTTTTAGCCCAGGCATGTTAGTGTTCTTGCCACTTGTCTCATGTCTTGTGCCACTTGTTTTATCCACACATTTTTCATCCTCTCCACTTAAATTAATCCCAAAATTAGTTAATATCCCACATAATCAATCTTAGAAATAAAATCTGAAAAATTCCATGTCCTACTCTCATAATACATGGCACTTAGACCATATCACATTTGTTGCCTTCAAAATTTATTTCGGGATCACATCATTTGTATATGAATTTCCGTATTAACATATGTAAGTATACTTTATATCCAATATTCGAATCTTATTTTCTTAATTACGTTATCTAATTACCGACTCAAATTACGAGGTGTAACACAAACAGATTTTCTAGATATTTTTCAACCTACTTTCCATAATTGACAATGCAATAAGTCAGACACAAGTATCCCAATAATTACATGTTCAAAGAATTTTTGGTATATCCAACTTAAGCACGCATATTTTTTCTTATAATTCTATTATATTATCCCAATTAATTCACTCAATCTCATCAGTGAATACAACATACTTGATTCATAAAAAAAACTGACTAAAAAACACATAAAACACGAATAAATAAAAAAGACTCAAAACAAATAAAGTAAGATCTCCCCCCAAACTTAATCACTACATTATCCCCAATGTGTGAAAACTAAAAATAAAAGGAAAAACTTACAAACACAAATACAGCGATAAAAAAAGAGTGGTCTAGGCGGTGAAGAATCCTCAGGCGGCTGATAGAGCGGAGGGCACCTCAGATTAGGCGTTGGTAGCGATCACAAGCCTTTACGATTTGAGGAGAGGGAAAAGAGTTAGAAACCCCTTTTAAATTTTGAAAATCCGCAGTGACGCCGCGGCTCTGAGATGTGGCGCTGTGGCGCTGAACTTCCAAAAAGCTGCTTATATAATCCGAGATATTGGCGTTGCGGCTCTGCTTCTGGGCGCCGCAGCGCTGACCTGAATATTCTGAGTTCAGCTTTTGTTCCGAGTTTTCAGTCAATGTTTGGCCTCGAATCATCTTTTCATTGACACTTGTTCCCTCCTACACACACCAAAACAACACATGTCGTGTAATAGAAAAGCAATTTGCTCATTACTTCTTGTTCTTCAAAATTATAACTAGAAATTTAACTAGACTGAAAGAAAAAAATTGTGGGTTGCCTCCCATAAGCGCTGTCGTTAACGTCATTTAACCGGACGTATATCATCTTCACTAGTACCCCATGGATACTTCACTGAACGGTCTGCAATCCGAACATTTATTGTTGTAGGTCTCACTTCACCTACATCAATTCTATAAAACACAAAAGGGCAGTACTTTTATGCTTGCCCCCAAATCGCCCAATACTTGTTTGCATTCAACATTCCCTATAGTGCAGGGAATAGTAAAGCTCCATGGATCTCTAGACTTCTGGGGGTGACTTTGAGGGTATGGAATTTTTGTATTGAGAATCAGCAATGACAGTTGGTGGTGTCTTTTCTGCAATGGTTTGGTCCTTAGTGAACTCTTCTTTCTCTACACCAACTATCTCTCCAAATTTCTCATTGCTCTCAACAACTTGTTGTGGTTCAGGTTTCTCAATCTGCTTACCACTCCTCAAAACTGTGTCGCTAGGCAGATTTTATCGAGGTATATTAATTATCATATCTATCAGCTGCCCTATTTGTGTTTCTAAATTTTTGAAGAACAACCTTGTCTTAGCCATAAACTGAGTTTGGGACTTGGTGAGAATGAGTATGGATGCCTGCAATTCATTTAGATCTGCGTGTGGAACCTATGGGTTAGGCTGCTGTTGATGATTCTGTTGCCCCTGATAGTAGTCCATGCATTTTTTTTACATGCACTAACTTTACCTACAAAATAAGAAAAATAACAAAAACTGATAAAAAGATGCTCACAGAACAAGTTCTTGGAGCAACCAAATTAGAACTAAAATCAGATAAACATATATTGACAATAAATTAATCCCCGACAACGACGCCAAAAACTTATTGTGATATTTCTATATGCTTACGCAAGTGAACGTATCGCTTAAGTAATAAAGATTTATAAGATCGAGTTATCGTCCTCGGGGATTAACTTGTCAATTACCTATAGTTTGATTTTTAGTTTCTATTTGGTTATCGATAATTTGATGAGTTTATTAATCTAAGAATGCAGTAAATATATGGACAGTAATCACAAATTAGAATCACGTATATAAAATATTAGGGATTCTCACCTTCATTAACTATTCACCCTATTATTCCATTAATACCTAGTCATCACTCTTCTTCTTCCTATAGAGATAGCAGGTTAACTAACATGTTCTATATTCTGGTTAGGACATATAAAAACTCAACCTTATGCAAAAACTTTCTATATTTTTATGATAAGTTTTACCACACAAGAGGATTAAAAATAATAACCTTATTTACTACACAAGTATCGGGATACTTTCGTCCACGATTTTAACGTATGTATAAACAACTATAGCATATTCAAATCACCATTTTCAGATCTCGATTTGAAATCATATAAGTTATGAGAATTAATGGCCAGTTAATTATCATACAATCATCACAAGTTGAATAGATCTCAATAACATAGAAGAAAAAATCAAACTATAACATTAATATCATAATGAGGGGTTCAAGCGAATCCGACTTAAAACCCTAACAAAGTAATTAGTTCATAATAAAAGAATTAAAAACTAAAAATCTCATACATACGCTAATACTGAAGAACAAAGAAGAACTGGAATTGCAAGAATCCTTATGCTCCAAATCTGCTCTCAAGAGCTGATTTATGGTCTCTGAATAATGAGTCAAGACCTTCTATTTATAATTGTCCCAAAACCATTTCCTGGTCTCTTAAGGATTTAGGTTTTTAACTAAAATTCATCCTATAATTCCCGCGTCGGCGCCGTGGCGCTACTGCCAGGCGCCGCGACCCTAATTAAGCAGAAATTGATTTTTGCTCTCGGGTGACATAGCGGCGCACTCAGCTAGTTGGGCGCCGCGACTCTTTCTTCTGTGCGTCGCGGCACTGCTTTGGTAGTGAACTGTTTGGCTTTCGGGTTAGTTGGCGCCGTGACTCTAATTGTCTGGCGCCGCGACGCTGCCTTGGCCGAATGGTCTCTCAAGCTCCATTTTTGCTCTTTTGCTCAAATTTCAACCTCTTTTCATGTGTTTTTGCCTCTTTTCAATTTTAAGATCGTTGTGACTCAAAATAAAGAAAAACAACCATAACACTATACAAAACACAAAGAAAACGGGAAAAATACTTACTAAAAATGGACTCAAAAGTGTATATAAAATAAACTCAACATGGACAGAAAAAATGAAAACAAGATCGTGTTTGGCGCAAAAAAGTTTGAATTGTTGATTATCAAATTCCATCTCATTGAAAACATTTGATATTGAAATTGTGTCTTAATTAAAACACAAAAGGACGAGAAAGTTCGAATAATCATCCAAAAATAACACATAATATATATGTCCGATTGTGCTTAAAATAAGAGAGGACCATAAATCATTATGTATGATATCAAATGGCATTAAAGTACAGGTGGATGAAGAATAAAATGCAATTTGACATGTTTCTTCAAAACGCAAGATTCACAAACAGAATGATAAGAGACATGTTTGCAATTAATAAATTTATTTTTGTTAAGGGAGCGTAAAACAGAATCTACCGGATGTCCTAATCTATTATGCATAAAAGAGATGAAATAGATGCAAAGGTTGATGGAGAGCAGGCTGGATGGCCGACGGTGGTGGTGATAGCATAAAGGTCTCCGGTGCTGTCACATCTCATTATTCGTATCCTTGTCATAAGGTCCTTCACCTAAAAAAAATAAAAGGATCAAATTCAAAGGAAACATTATTGTCAATTGTAAAACGACGCACATAGATTAGAGTTTTGATAAGTTTTGGGGCATGGAGAACATTTTTAAAGCTAATAGGGGATGTGGCGGGGAGAGTGATGATTGTCCATAACCTCGAATGAGAATTCCTTGTCCACTATTAATAATAATATTACGATTTAGATTGCTCATATTGAAATAAGATGAGAGAATACCTGTCACGACCCAATTCACAAGTCGTGATGACACCTACCCTATTCCCCCGAGTAGGCGAACCACGTTCTCGTTAACAAGTTAAATCAGTGTAAAATAAATAAAGAAAAGAAGTTATAAAGTCTTAAATACTTAACGCCCCAAAATCTGGTCAAAAGGGTACAAGAGCGCTAAACATGGTCTGAAATAGAAGTCTGAAAAATACCCGAAGGCTACATATTGTCTGTCAATAACCCAAGAAAAATGGAATTAACTAAGAAGCCCTTCAGGGGCCACGGACGACCAAGTAGCTAACCCTGAATGACTGGAAGATGTCCACCTCGCGGATCAGCCACGGGGCTTAGAACTGGAACCTATATCGTACTCTGCACTCAACAAAAGTGCAGCAAGAGTAGTATCAGTACAACACTAGTACCGATAAGCATCATAGGCCAACAATGATTAGATAACGCATGAAGAAGTTGAAACCAACAAGTAGCACATAGAGCAAACAGGTATGGTCACATATCATATACAAGTAGAATGTAAAGAAATCATGAAACAGCAGGACATATAAAATTCACTAGATGATCAGTCAAATATACGAGCAAATGCATGCAATGCAATACAATAGTCACATCTCTCACTCCACTCTCGTACACACATGCTAATGCAGCGCCTCAAGACATGACCCATGGGGGACCCGCGAAGTCCATGTACCACTCGTGCTCTCCGGCATAAACTTCGGAGGCTATCAATCACTCTCAATCTCCCAAGAAAGACCCTGAGTCACTCAATCACTCTCAATCTCCGGCAAAGACCTCGGAGTCACTCAATCACTCTCAATCTCCGGCAAAGACCTCGGAGTCACTCAATCACTCTCAATCTCCGGCAAAGACCTCGGAGTCACTCAATCACTCTCAATCTCCCAAGAAAGACCCTGAGTCACTCAATCACTCTCAATCTCCGGCAAAGACCTCGGAGTCACTCAATCACTCTCAATCTCCGGTAAAAATCTCGGAGTCACTCAATCACTCTCAATCTCCGGCAAAGACCTCGGGTCACTCAATCACTCCCCTCACCAACATCACAAAATAATATAGAAAGTATGTCAGACATGATATCAGTCAACACATATCACTAACATACAATCAACAAGTACAAGTCATATCACTGTCATATGTCCAATTATCAAGATTACAATTCCTTTATTTTCACGTGACAAATGAACTAGTATGCGACAGATATAAAATCAGGTGACAATCACAGAAAAATAACGCATATAGCGGCAACCCCTTCGGCATCGCGGTCCTGCCGACGTTCTATCATGATATCCCTGTCACTTCCTACAACTACATATGATTCTCTAATCAGAGTCTAACTAAAGTAGACCGTAACTTACCTCAATACCGAGCGGGTTCCACGAACAATCATACTAATGCCTCCTCTTTGTGTAGAGCCTCTGAACGCTTAAAATCTAGAAAATATGTGAACTACGTTAGAATACAAATCTAAGGACACCCATATTGCTATATTTATTAACAAGATTTTTACCATTTCAATTGTATGACTAAACTCATACACATATAAAAATATTGACATAACTTCAGGAAATTCAAATAATCTTTCTTTCTTCCAACTTTCTCGTATCTTCCGCTTGTAAATGATATAACATTAAATTCGTAACTCCAAATAAAGTGTTTATTGTACCACATCGAAGGCAACACTAGGATCTCTTATTATGTCGAATCCCATATGACAGTACTTAGTGTAGCTGGTGAAAATTTACGAAAGAAACAACCCTATGAAATCTGTGTCGCCAGAATTTTTATAAAATAAGACAAAAACTTTAAACAGTCATAACTTTCAAACCATAAGTCAGATTTATCTCCGTTAGGTCTCAAGATGACGGGAACGTATAAATCTACAACTTTTATTTAGCACATACTTCTATATTCTTTACGGATTTGTACAATTTTTATATTTTACATGCTGCTCGTCAGAATTTCGGTTGATTCGAGGCAGAAACTTTAAACAGTCATAGCTTTCAAACTGTAAGTCATATTTATCCCCGTAAGATCTCAAACTGACGGGAACAGAGTAATATCCAACTTTCATTCAACACATACTTGTATATTCTTTACGAATTTGTACAGTTTTCACGTTTTATATGCTGCTATAATCATTATGCCATGATAAATCCCTCAAGTTCTCTATTCAAGTGGATTGTGGAATTTCCGTGTAATGACCTCTTTGAAATTTGATTTCTTTCTACCACACATTATTATAAGGATCATGAATAGATTAACTCAACCATATAATATAGAATCTAACCTGAACTTAATTGAGCACTTCTTCCTCGTCTAGTTACTAGCGTTTTCTTTCTTTTCTTTCTTCTCCCTTTCTTTCCTTCTCCTCTTTTTCCCTCCCCTGCATGCTGCGCTCGTTCCCCTCCCCATTTTCTTTTCTGCCCTAGTTTTCCCCTCCCCCTTTTCTTTTGTACACACGACGAACCCTACCCAAAAGGGTAATGGACTTGGCCCACTCACTTATTTAATTAAAATTCTGCACCATATCATCTATTAAAAACATATACTAAATATCATATAGTCTCATACCATTTTCGTAGTTTTAAAGTGCTAAACGACCAAATGGGTCGTTACAGTACCTTGGGATGCCATCATATGAGATGTGGCGCCAGTATCCATGTACCAATTGTCGTCTGGAATGTTGAGAGACATCGTGTCCATAGCCGCCACAATATATGTCGGTGCGTAGGTTGAAGGAGAAAAAATATATGCATTATACGCTATCGCGACACGCACCGGGCGCAGTGATCGAGTCGTTTGACCGGAGGTTGGGCCAAGAAGGACTTTGGGTAGGGGCAATGTGGAGTAGCACAAGTCGGATGGGCCTACACAACCATACGGGTAAGCGGTGACGCACCGAGGCTACGCCATTATCATCGCGCGGTCGCGCTCACGGCCGCTTCTCCCGCCACCGCTGCTTCCTTCACGGCTATCACAACCTTTACCGAAATTTCTCCCCTTGTGGTGATTCAGGAAGGCGGGCCGCGTTTCAGGTCGCTGGGTTGCCGATAGTGTGAACCGGAAGGCGGGCCGCCTCAGAATTCCTAAACAAAATAGGACAAGACGACATCGTCATCCGTCCTAAACATCACTTCGACTCCTTAATCCCACCGTCTTCTTTATATTTATTTATCTATTTGTTGTAATTTTATTATTTAACTTTGTAATTATTAGGATATCTAGAATAATTAGTCTTTGAATAGATGAATTGGACGGGTAGTTTAAAAACTAAAAAATCACCTCTAATTTACTTGTCTTTTAGGATTGTCATACGTGTTTAAAAAATTTCCAAACAATTTAATCATTTTTTCGTTTGCATATCTAATCATGCAACTAAAGTTTTTTTATCAAATTCATAATAAACAATGATTTCTGACATCACCTAAATAATCTATTTTGATCTTCTTATTATCAATTACAAAAATAATCATCTTTTCGCACTATGCCATACATATTTTTCAAAAATTGATTTTGCAAGTAAATACGTATCTCTTCTCAATAAATCAACTTTATACTACATTTCATAAATTATGCCATGCCTACTTTATGTTGTTTAAATGCATACTTTTGTCAAAAACCCAATTCTTGTATTTCATACAATACAATTTATACTTTTGTTAATAGAGCAATTTTATATGTATCTTTTTTAATGCCTTACAAATGCATGATTTCATCCAAACATTAACATTACATGTATTTCTATAAAACAAATCTTATAAATCTTTTATGTTATCAAAATGCATTTTTTTAAAGCACTTGCAACATCTTGTTTACTTAAATATTTTCCAACGTGCATTTTTCCTTAACATAATAATTAATCTAGGTTTGATCGTACAACCACAAGTTAGCGAATCTTAAAGGTGTCTAACCTCTCCCCTTTAGGATGATAAAGAACCCTTATTCAGAATCTCATAATTTTTGCAGACCATTAAATGTTTAATGTTG
The DNA here is from genome assembly GCA_029844215.1 of Przewalskia tangutica. NCBI lineage: Eukaryota > Viridiplantae > Streptophyta > Magnoliopsida > Solanales > Solanaceae > Przewalskia > Przewalskia tangutica. Next base: position 119,883,268 of record CM056730.1, on the reverse strand, counting down.
ACATTACTTAGTTAACATTTATGTGTCATAATTCACCCTAATAATTAGGTGGAGACTCCTTGAACCCCCCCCCCCCCTTTTGAATTTAATTTTATCCAGGGGATCACCAAGCAGCTAATATGTTGTGGTTCCGGTCAAAAACGGGCATGACACCCGTCTTTAAATTCTTCACAGAAAACCCAAATGGATCAAATTCGACAGAAACTGAATTATCAATATTGAATTTACGGACATACACTAAATTTTTAATCAATTTAGGAGTGTGAAGGGTATTTTTCAAAATAAGGGGAGGATGGGGGAGACAATGTTTTTTGACCGTAATCACGAATTAAAATTGAATTACAATTACCAACAATTATACCATAATTGTTTGCTCAAATTGGAATAAGACGAGATAGTACCTAAGTCGGACGTGTGAGTAGTGGCGCCGGTGTCCGTGTACCAATTCGGGTCCGAAGGATTTATTCTAAGTGTGTGCATCACGACTTCAATGTTTATAGGAGTGGGGGTCGCTGCATGATAGGCTTGGGGGCCTGCACGCTTCCATGTCGACCGAAATCCCACCGATCCCCGGGCGAATCGGGCCAAAAGTGGGTCAAACCAGCCCACTTCGGGCTAAAGGCGCTGGAAATCGGGATCGCCATTTCCATCGACCAAGCCCACGCCCGCGGGCCTCAGTCGACCGCTAGGATGTGCCCATCAGCCGTTAAGGGACCCACTATCGTCGTTACCACCGCATTTGCCACCGCGGTTTCGACTATTACTTTTCCGATTATATTTTTTCCACCGTGAGCACGATTTTGGCCCGAATTATCAACAAAATTAGGATAATTGGTGGAGGACGTCATCTTGACTACAAGACTAGCACTGGTAGCTGCCTTCTTAGCTAAACCGGTTAATCCGGAGTATTGCTTTATAGTCCACTGTCGTTTGATTTCTGTTGCTATGTGTTTTTAGTGTACTTTGTTTATCTTATTTATCTGCGTTAGTTACTGCTTTCTTTTTCAGAACGATATCATGGTTTATTCGCCTTTGCTACTATCATTTTCATAATGCTCTGAATTTCTTGTCCAGGGTCTGATCGTTTCTCTTGTTTTACTTGTACTTATGTTTTGTCTTGAGTCGAAGGTCTTTCGGAAACAACTGCTCTACCTATCAAGATAGAGGTAAGGTCTGCGTATATTCTACCCACATTGTGGAATTTTACTGGGTATATTAGTATTTAATCAGCTATTGCTTACCAATACACACAACATATTTTTGCTGCATATACTCTAAAGAAACACAAAAAAAAATCAGATTCTTTTGTATTTCTTGGTTTTCTTAAGGTACTATGCGAGAACCCAACTTGAACGGAGCCTATTATGGGCCCCTCTATTCCTCCGCCAACCAAAACCTACCACCGTAGCCGCGGTGGCAGTAGCTGCAACCCATGTAGTTATCTCTTCAGCTGCCTATGCAAAATAAGCTTCACCCTTCTCATCATCATCGGAGTGTTGCCTTAGTCCTCTGGCTTGTTCTACGTCCTAACAAGGTCAAATTTTACGTGATAGATACCACGTTGACACAATTCGATTTATCCACCACGAATAGCACCCTTTACTACGACCTCGCTCTCAACATGACTACTAGAAATTCCAACAAGCAAGTTGGGATTTACTACGATTCAATCGAAGCAAGAGCTATGTATAAAGGCGAGAGATTTGCTAGTCAAAATTTGGAACCGTTTTATCAGGGTCAGAAAAATACTATCACTTTGCATCCAGTGTTCAAAGGCGAGAGTATGGTTCTATTGGGAGACAGAAAGAAATTGAATTATAATGAGATAAATATAGGGGTATATGATACAGAAGTGTGAATCTTTATATGCGTATAAGGTTACTAAGTAAAGGTCAAGTTGTACGTTGGATGGTGAGTGAAGGGTACATTAAAGAAAAATACATGTTGGTCCCTTTAAATGACAGTTTGTTTCTATGGGAATTTAAATTGTCAATTTGAATATTTATCACTCACATTCTCGCATATTATAATTTGTTTTTTGAGTGGATTGTCCTTCAAAGGCCCAGGTCTTTGATTTTTGCCTTCACTTAAAAATATCTCAAATTTTCGAGTTTAAATCCCTGCTCAGTCAAAAATCAAAAAGAAATTCGCAAGTTAGAGTTTGAATTCGCAAGACATAGTTTGCGAGATAATATTTCAGGTTACTCAACTATGAATATTTCATTCAGAAAGTCATTCAATTAGCGAATATATTTGAAAGAAAATCGCTGTTTTAGTCGCGTAACTTCATTTTGGTCAACGGAGGCAAAGTGAAAAATTGGTTATATCCTCGAACATAATTTGCTCTAATTTGTTTTAGAAATTCACCTTACAGAATATATATTTTAAACCAAATCGATTATACATCCTATGTCCCTTGAATGCTATAGTTAACTCTATGCACAATACACCGACCAGTAGATATCAGATACAATAATTCTAAACTCACATAAACACCAGGCATGTGTAATCAGGGCCCTCTTTAGTCCGTGCGAGTCGTGCTATCGCACAGGGCCCCTAAAAAATGAAAAAATTCTAGGGGTTTTTATTTCATTTTATTAAGTAGTATTAATCAGAGTTTACTGTAAAGACACATAATTCACAGGTCTTAGCTCAATCAAAGTAGGAGTTGATTAACTTGAAGTTGTATTGAATTGTTATTTATAATTTAAAATAATTTTTAATTATTAAAATCGTATATTTACTTATATTAAGAGTCTATTTTTACAAATTATAACAGAGCCTTTAAAATGTTTGAGACTATCGCGTGGGTAATGAATATGTTTCCTTTTCATAATGAATACGAAGAGAGAGTTTTGCTAGGATAACGTTGATATGTTTTGGCATATTTGGGAAGTGGTACAAAAATAGACAGCACAGCTGTTAGCTGCCCAGTCGGACGCCTAAATGGCATGTATTTGAAGTTTAAAAACCATAACGGGTTGTCAAATATTTAATATACCAAAGTGGGTTGTTCCCTACTTGAGTTGCGAACATTTCACGGCGTCCATCAACGTCGTTTCAAACTATTTTCAAAAAAATAAATTTATTTATTACAGTTTGTGATTTAATTAGCGAACTGTTATTTATATATTTTAGTTTTTTTCTTATCAGTTCGATCTTAATGTTGCGAACTGCAACTAAAAAAGAAAAAAACAAATTTAGGCCAGCGAACTGTAATTTAGAGGAAAAGAAATCTTTAAACATTTTTCTTTTTAATTGTTAAAAATAAAATGGCAAAAACCCAACATGCCTATCTTTAAGTAAGTGAACAAGGAAGATTCACCTATGGAGCAAAATCAAGAAGCATTGAAGCAACATCACTTACCCAAGGCATTGTATTTTTCTAAGTAAAAACAGTGGTTTAAAGAGTATTCTTATGTCCTTTTGCTATAGGTACATGCTAGGGATTATTTTCTAGGCAAAATTTTTTATCATAATACTGGTCCAGCTTCATTTGTTTCTCTAACTTCAAGTTTTTGTCCATATAAAAAAACAAAGCAGCTGACCGGGCGAATCTAAGTAGAAAAAATGGGTCACATAACTCGATATATTATATATATAATTATCAAAATATATCGGTATATTATATATATAATTATCAAAATATATGTAATATTAACTGAAGAAATACATGATAAAAATAATTGAGTCGTGCACTGGTTATGTGCTAAGTTTAATTCTGGAAGGTCAAGGGATTAAATCCAACTTGCTCTACTTTTGTGTCTTTTTAAAAAAAATATATCTAATAAGCAATTTTTAAAAGCAATGGTGCACTCATCCTCTTAAAATTCTGAATTCGCCTCTGGCGCCTGCACCCATTTTAGGAAATTTGAATACATAAGTCAGACGTTAATCCTTACTCCCTCGATCCCAATTTATATGATTTAGTTTGACTGAACATGAAGTTTAAGAAATAAAGGAAATTTTTTGAATTTTGTGGTCTAAAACAAACCAAAGATATTTTTATGGTTATAGATCATCTCGTTAAACGTAAAAAGTAAAGTTTAAAGTTTTCTTGTTATCAAATAAAATGTATAATTCTTTTTTATACTGACTAAAAATAAAAGTGTGTCATATAAAATGAGACCGATAAAATATTTTATTTTTGATAAGTACTCCCTACGTCTCAATTTATATGATGTAGTTTGATTGAGCATAGAGTTTAAAGTTAAATTGTTCCCAAATAAAAAATTATATCATTTTTATGGGACTGATTAAAAAGAAAAATGTGTCATATAAATTGAGACAAAAGGAGTAAGTATCATATATTAAGAGCACTAAGTCGGAGTTGTTCTGTACAAGAAGTTTGTGCAAAATTACATAGAAGATACATCTACAGCTCCTGAAGAAAGTTGAGCAATTTAAGATAAACATATGTATTGTATAAATCCTTTTAACTTGTTTCAAGAAGGTAAGCATTTGTATTTCAGAAATTTATTGCAATTTCTTTGCTCTCAAGCACTTTTCATTTATATGTCACAGAAAAAGCCTTGCTAATAAAGTTGAATTGTACTAATGTTGAGCTGCTTACATCTAAGCCTAATTTTTTTCTTCAGTACATTGCAGTTCTCAGGCCTAAAGGCGAACTGGCCTAAATTTGTTTTCTTCTTTTTTTAGTTGCAGTTCGCAACATTAAGACCAAACTAATACAAGAATTTTAAAAAATATACTGTAAATAACAGTTCTCTAATTAAACCACGAACTGTAATAAAAAAAAATAAAAAAATGGTGGAAACGACTTTGACGGACGCCGTGAAATTGAGTTGCAGTTGGCAACTCAAGTAGCGAACAACCCATTTTGGTATTTTAAATATTTGACAACCCATTTTGGTATTTTAAATATTTGACAACCCATTTTGGTATTTTAAATATTTGACAACCCATTATGGTCTTTAAGCTTCAAATATATAAACGTGTATAGGTGTAAAATAAGATCTTCACTCATAATTAGAATATTTATGTAAATATAATTATGGTAAGACTATGATTTCTCTTTATATGAAACTAGGATTCCTATTGTAATTGGATGAACATTGTACACCTATATATATTTGATATTAATGAGAAAACTCCCCAAAGGAGATTAATATCATCATACATGGTATCAAGAGCCTAAACCAAAAACCCTACAATTTTTTGAGCAGTCGCGCCCCCCTCCCCTCGGGCATCTCAGCCGCGACGCTTCCCCGTCTACTTCCAAAATTCTTGGTTTTTCTTTTTCATTTCTTTCTTCTCTAAATGGATACTCAGGATTCTTCCAATACTTCTGACGCTTCCACCCCCACAAATTCCACCACCACGTTGTCATCCCCTTTTCATCTCACTCTAATTGTTACCAACATCAAGAATTATCTTCTCATTCTTCTTGATCAAGAAAACAGTCAGTATTCTCCTTGGGTTGAACTATTTTGTAATCATGCATGTCTTTATAACGTGCTTGACCATATCGATGACACTATTCCGCGCCCTCTAGAGGTTGATGATTCTACTTGTGTCGTCTAGACGCCGGCGTCAAACAGTGGATTTATGGTAGTATTTCTCAGGATCTTCTTCTTACTATCATGAAATCTGGCGCCACAGCCCTTGATTTATGGAACCGATTAGAGGAAATCTTTCAAAATAACAAGCACACTCGTGCGGTGTATTTGAAGGAACAATTTAACAATACACGCCTTGAAAATTTCTCCAACATGATCGAGCATCGCAGACAATGAAACCATCGCGATCAACTCTCCAAAGTCGACACGCCCGTCTCGGACATTAAAATTGTGTTGCAATTGATTGCAGGCCTTCCCAAAGGCGACTATAATACGTTAGCCACCATGATTCAACAGGCAGATCCGTTACCCAGTTTCAACAAAGCTCGCTCGTAGTTGTTACTTGAAGAGACCCGTCGTGCTAAACAGGATGAGCACAGTCAGCAAGCGTTAACCGTCGGCACGCAACCCCAAGACCAGGCGCTACCAGAAAACTTTCAACCACGGCAGGGCCGTGGCGGCAAGTGGCGGCGCGCTGGCGCAGGAGGTCGCGGTCGCGTGCGGCCGCTGGGCAGAGAGGCTACGGTCGTGGGGGTCGTGGTCAACAGAACCAACAACAACAGCAACAACAGGGTCCACATAACAACTGGGCCGCGGTCTCAAGATGTTGTCGCGGCGGCCCTTTCCAAGAAGAAGAAATTTCTTCAACCCGTATTCTCAACACGGTTGTTAGCCCACTCCACCACTCGAAGCCCAAGACCGCAACAGGTCCACTTCATACAAGGACGCCCAGCACTCGCCGCACGGCCCCATCCGAAGCTGAGTCAAGCTTCAGCCTCAACTGCAATACTGACAACACTGGTACATGGACTGAGCCACATCTCACCTCACCTACCATGTGTAATATTCCCAAACTGTTCAGTTTAAAGCATCCTCAATTTGTTACAGTTGGTAGTGGCCACCGCATTCCTGTAAAGGGCTATGGTACATCCTACACACCACTTCCTCACCCATTCCCCCTTAAGAATACCTTATATTCCCCACATATAGTTAAGAACCTAATCTCTATCCACAAATTTACTCGTAATAATTCTGTCTCTGTTGATTTTAGCCCTTTTGGTTTCACTGTGAAGAATCTTCATATGGGGACACCTTTTACGAGATGCAATAGCACGGGGGATCTTTATCCATTCTGTTATACCCCGTGGTTCTGGCCAGTGGTTCAGCGCCGCGCCGAGGCGTGGCCGCGCGCGCGGAAGATTCAGCCGCGGCCGGAGTCGGGCCGCGGCCGAAAACCCGGAGGGTCGCTGGTTTCAGTACGCGCGCTAAAAGATCCGGCGTCCGCAGAGTCGCAGGCCATGCCGGGAAGGCAGGCCGCGCCGAGGGAAATCAAAGTGAAAACTTAGGAAAAGTCGATTTTTCTTTTAAAAGGGATGGGTGGGGACAAGTGTCCCCATCCGATTTTTGCACGTTATATTGACCAAGTCTTAAAGACTTGGTCATCTTTCATCTCTCTCTTAGAAAAGGCTCCTCCTTCTCTTAAATTATTTCAAGCTCCTTCTTCTCTCTAAAACTCCAAGAGGTATTCTAGCCTTAGGAAAATCTGAAAAGTAAAAGGCAAGAAGCTTGGGGCTAGCTTGTGAAGGTTGTTGTGGTGGTGTTCTTGGAATAGAGGCTAGCAAATTGTTGGATAAATTTGGCTAAAGCTCTAAGGTAATGATTCTTCCTCTATTATTAGTTTTTATTGTTGCATGTTAAGAAGGAAGTACTTGTGGTAGTAAATTATGCTATTAGAGTCATTGCATGCAAGAAATGTGGGTTGGGTATGAAGGATTTGGCTAAAGAGATATTATGAGCATGTTGTAGCCTACAAACTACTTTAGAATTGTTAAGTGTATTATTATAACTTATGGGGCAGAATTTTACACACCCAAGATTAGGTATGTAAACCCTTTTGTGTTGGTTTGGATGTTGGGCCTTAATGAGGCGTTTGAGTGTTAAAAATCGGCCTTTGAAAAAGGTAGCAAAGTGAGTAGAAACAAAGGAAATGCTGCCCAATTTTCCTTAGGAATTGGTAACTTGAATTTGGAATTTCTACATTGAAATTAGAGGTTAATCAACACACTATGGTTATTATAGGTTGACATATTACTCATGTAGTGGACTTAGCAAGTGGATTGACCAAAGAGGTATGTAGAGCTTTCCTATCTCTTGAGCATGAATAGTTGTATCTATGTAGTACGGTATACGTACAAGAGTTGATAATCTACATTTGTTTTAAAGTATATGGTATTTGTTTCATTTCAAAAGTATAAGTCCCTTGGATTTAGGGAAAATGTATTTGACGAAGGAATAACGCTAATATAATGACTTTATGGGAAGTTGGTTATATTAGTTTTTGAAAGGTTCACAAAGAATGGTTTACTCTAATTAAAACAAGTACGGGTAAAGGATTTGAAACTATGGAAGGTGGATTAATTTTTAGGCATCGTTGCCTAAGGTTTTAAAGGAAATGAAGTCACTTGATTTAGAAGCCTATTATATTTCTAAAAGGAAATGTGACTTGTTTTGAAAAGAAATTGTAACTTGATACTATGGTGATTAGTATCTTGGAATCTTTGTATAAAAATAGTTTTTCTTAAAAAGTTAGAAGATACGGTACTTGGGTTGAATTCTGATTTTCTATTAAAAGACATGTTAGTGCCTTAGAATACTAAAATGAGAGGATATATTAATAATGTTAATAAGAAGTTAGGGATTTCTTAACTTGCTTATGTTATGATAAGCGGTAGTGCTTATGTATGATATGATAGTAGGTAGTGCTTATGTATGATATGATAGGCGGAGTGCTTATGTTATGTATGATAGCCTGATGAGCTATGCTATATATTTGTATTATTACGGTAAACCCCGGGTTATTGTCTATGCCAAGGATTTGCTACCCATGACGCGAAAGCGCGCGCTTGCACTCACGCGGATCCGACCACGTGATCCACGCGGATGAAATAGTCCCACGCGAGTACTACGATGGTACTCACGCGGTACACAGGATCCACGCGGTGAAATAGTCCCACGACGGCGGATGACCTCACGCGGGTCCACGGGACCCACGCGGTGAAATAGTCCCGAGTAGGATTGCTTAATGATACTACTGCGAGGTACCCTATTTTGATCGTGAGCCTCCTATTTTTATGCTATAAGATTTACATTTGTTACTCTCATTGTTAGTAAGGCACAATGCAAAGAAATTGATTTTATCTATGACTCCAGCTTATTTTGACTTATGATATTACTACGATTTTCCGCTTTACATACTTGGTACGTTGTATCGACTTCTTCCTGGGGCCGCTCACGCCGCAGTGGTAAGGTAGCATGTGGATCCTCGCTTAGGATCACTATTCCTGTCGAAGCTCCATTCCTCCAAGCTTGTTTATCGTACGGACATTCCCCGACGCTATAGGTATTTTGTACATTCGTGGTATGGCGGGGCCCCGTCCCGCCACAAGCTATCTTTAAGTGCGTGGTCACATATATGTTTTGGGCTATAAGAACCAGTTGTACTACTATACCTTGTTTATGTATGTTTTATGGAAGGCAGCCTTATCGGCTGGCCAGTGATGGTTACCCTTTTTATAAGTTATGTGTATGTATGTTCCGCTGCTATTCTCTGACATATACCTGACAGGGTACCCCGGTAGGGTACCAGTCGCGGCCCCGGAGTTGGGTCGTGACACATTCACTCCCACCTCCGCTGCCACATTTTGTTCTCCCGTATCTCTAGCGGCTATTTCTTCTTCAACATGGTACAATAGGCTTGGTCATCCAAGAGCCCCAGTTTTTAATTTTCTTAGAGGCAATAATTTTATTACTTGTAATGAGAAGCTTGCCCAAAACTATGTTTCTTGTTCTTTAGGAAAACATACTCGTCTTCCATTTTAATCATCTATTAGTGTTACTTTTGCACCTTTTGATATTATACATGCCGATTTATGGACATCACATGTTGCTAGTTCTCTCGGTCATAAATACTATCTTATCTTACTAGATGATTTTTCTCACTTTGTTTGGTTGTATCCTCTCAAATTTAAATTGGAAGTGTTTGCCAAATTTCTTGAGTTTCGAACATTCATTCAAACACAGTTTGAAAAAGGTATAAAAAAATGTCAGTGCGATAATGGTCGTGAATTCAACAACTCTATATTTCACCATTTTTGTACTAATAATGGCATGGTCTTTCGCTTCTCCTGCCCCTACACCTCCCCTCAAAACGGTAAAGCTGAAAGAATTATCCGCACCACTAACAATATGATTCGCACTCTATTGATTCATGCCTCCCTACCTCCGTCCTTCTGGATATATGCTGCTAAAATGTCAGAATACGTTCTCAATATTCTCCCTACTAGCACCCTTCACAATATGACCCCTACCGAAATCCTATATCATAGAGTCCCCTCTTATGACCATCTACGGATATTCGGCTGTCTATGCTATCCTAACCTTGCCTCTACTGCCCCTCACAAACTAGCTCCCCGATCCACTCCGTATGTCTACCTTGGCTTCCCGCCTAACCATAGGGGTTATCTATGCTACCACTTGTAAACTCGTCAAATCCACATCTCTCATCACGTCACATTAGACGAGACTACATTCCTGTTTTCGAATCTTCAGAAATTCCAAAAACCGGACTACTCCTTTCTTGACGAGTTTGCCTCTATCCCATTATCCTCAATCAGCTCACTAAATCATCTCAGACGTCAACGCCGCGGCGCCTCCCTTCCAGTGAGCAAACTATTTCTTTCATGGAATTAGAGTCACGACCCCTCGGGGATGCGCCGCAATGCCTCTCTTCCAGTGAGCACCCAGTTCTCGAAACACATTTAGAGCTGTGGCCCCTCAGTAGTGGCGTCGTGGCGCCTTCAACGGACTTTCCGCCTCCATCCCCTTACCCGACAATTCCTTCTGCTACCGCCACTCAGACTCCACAACCACTAAAGTCCTCACTCACCGAATGGAAACTCGTGCCAAACATAGAATCTTCAAACCCAAAGTCCAATTTAACTTGTCTTCCCAAACCATTTTTCCAATTCCCAAGAACCCTAAATTAGCCAAACAAGACCCTAATTGGAATGCGGCTAAGTATGAGGAATTCAATGCTTTAACTAAACAGCACACATGAGATCTAGTACCTAGACCTGAGGGGGTGAATGTGATCCGTTGCATGTGGATATTTCGTCACAAATTCAGAGACAATGGAGATCTTGAGAGGTATAAGGCACGACTTGTGGCTAGTGGCACAAATCAGCAGGAGAGCATTGATTGTGGTGAGACCTTTAGCTCAGTTATCAAACCGACTACTATTCGCACAGTTTTGAGCATTGCCATAGGAAAACACTAGCCAATCCATCAGCTTGATGTGAAGAATGTATTTTTACATGGGGATCTAAGAGAGACAGTCTACTTGCACCAACCGCCTGGATTCACCCATCCAGCAGTTCCTCACTATGTGTGTCGTCTCCGTAAGTCACTATATGGCTGAAACAAGTCCCCATGTGTGTGGTATGATTATTTTTCCAGATATATCTTGCAGATTAGGTTTGTAAGCAGCAAGAGTGATACATCGCTCTTCATTTTTCATCGAGGTTGTAGCACTACTTATTTATTACTTTACATGGATGATATTGTTCTTACTGCCTCCTCCGACGGGTTGAAAAATGAGATTATTGCTTTGCTTAAGTCCGAATTTGCAATGACTGATTTGGGGAAGCTGAGTTATTTTTTGGGGATATCAGTGAATAGGTCTACCAACCACATGTTCTTGTGTCAGCGTAAGTATGCAGAAGAGATCGTATACAGGGCTAAGATGACGAATTGCAAAGTTACACCTACTCCAGTTGATTTAAAATCTAAGCTCAGTGCTATGGATGGTGCTCCAGTTTCCGATCCTACTCTGTATAGGAGCCTTGCAGGTGCACTTCAGTATCTCACATTTACAAGGTCAGACATTGCTTATGCTGTTCAACAGGTATGTCTATTCATGCATGCCCCATGAAGTCTCATTTCACTGCTCTTAAGCATATCATCCGATACATTAAAGGCACACTTGATTATGGTTTGCACCTATACCCCTCTACACCAAACAAGTTGCTCTATTATACGGATGCAAATTGGGCATGTCGTCCGGACACGCGACGCTCCACCTCCGGTTTTTGTGTATTTTTAGGGGATAATCTGATTTCTTGGTCTGCCAAGCGACAAGGTACCCTATCTCGTTCCAAAGCAGAAGCTGAGTACAGAGGCGTTGCAAATGTAGTAGCTGAGATTTGTTGGCTCAGAAATTTACTGTTAGAACTTCAGTGTCCTTTGCGTCAGGCATCTATTGTGTACTGTGATAACATCTCTGTCATCTATCTTTCTCATAATTCGGTTCAACATCAGCGAATCAAGCACATTGAGATAGACCTACACTTCGTTCGTGAGAAAGTTGCGCTAGACCATGTCAGAGTATTACATGTTCCATCATCCTATCAGTATGTAGATATATTTACCAAAGGACTTCTAGACAGTTATTTCTTGACTTCAGATCCAGTCTCAGCGTCCGGTCTCATCCCGCTCTGACTGAGGGTGTGTGTAAACGTGTATAGGTGTAAAATAAGATCCAGACCCATAATTAGAATATTTGTGTAAATATAATTATGGTAATACTAGGATTCCTCTTGTATATGGACTAGGATTCCTATTGTAATTGGGATGAACATTGTACACCTATATATATTTGATATTAATGAGAAGACTCCCCAAGAAAGATTAATATCATCACGTTGATGGACGATGTGAAATTGAGTTGCAGTTGGCAACTCAAGTAGCGAACAACCCATTTTGGTATTTTAAATATTTGACAACCCATTATGGTCTTTAAGCTTCAAATACATGACATTTAGGCGCCAGACTCACAAGAGTTGTCTCGAAAGAATTCAAGTCACGAACATTACTTGAAATGTTCTAATTGAAATTCCAATTTAGTCACATACACATCAATATGTGTATAATGGTGGTGGAGTATGAAATTTAACTTAGACCTTCAACGTTTTTAAACAACTTAGAAGGCTTCTCTTAAAAAAAGAAGTTCTACTAGTTTCAGCTAAACGATTTGAATGAGTCCTATCACTTTATTTTCTTACTGAGCGACAAAAAAGAGTGAATTTCACGATAGTACGCTTTTAAGTAAATTTTGCTCGTTTGATTTCTATGGTCAAATCGGCTCTCCTACTTGTGTATCCCATGCTTGGTATTATTGAGTTGTCGAATGGAAGTCCATTCTCTCTAACTAGTCTTGGTATAACACACTATTGCGGAAGAGAGAAATACACATATTGAGACACTACTTTAAATCACTGATGTGAGACTCTAAACATTCTTCACACGCCTAGGATTGGACCTTTGATGCGCCTATCTTTGATACTGTTAAACAGTGTCCAAACAGTACCCAGCGCCGCGACCCTTAGGACACAGCGTTGCGACCCTAATTCACTTCTAGACCAAAATTCTGGGCCGCGACTCTGTGTCCTAAGGGTCGCGGCGCTGGACACTGTTTGGACACTCTTTAACATTTTCTTATTCCTACTTGTATATATATGCCTTTCATTAATAAGAATAATCAAGGGATTAATTTTTTCATGGTATCAAGAGTCTATGTTACTTTTATCTTGCTTCCGAATCTTGTTGTTCTATTCCCTATGGCTGATAAGAACACTTTTCATCCTGCCCTCACAGTTACTCACATCAAGAGCGTTCTTCCTATTGTTCTTGATCTAGAGAACGTCCATTATGGGACGTGGGCAGAATTATTCAAGATTCATGCTATGACACATAAAGTTCTTCACCACATCATCCTTCTCATTATTCATACGGGGGGTGACATGACGTCTATGTCTACAATGGTTGTGCCCACCTGTTACACCCCGTAGTTCAGGTCATGCGTATGAGAGCGTACGAAAGGGGGTAAGACATAAAATTTTCGAAGGATAGGTTGACGGATCGTTCCGGACGGGTTTTAGTCAAGTTTGAGGCGAGTTATGACCCGATACATTGAGAGTTCCTAAGTGTTTCAAAGGCCTGGGGCGTAGTTCGTTGAGTCTAGATTCCAACACAACCAACCGTTCATCGATGGGACATCAAAGTAGGAAGTTATGAGAGTTACAAGTTCAGTGTGACGACGTAAATGCGTTTCGTAAAGCGCAGCAGTGCGCGCGCCGGATGCAGCGCCAAAGTACCGAGGGTCGAAGTTTCAGCACCGCGGCGCCGGAAGATCCGAGGGTCCGCAGGAGTTGCGTCGCCGGAAGTAGGCGCGCGCCGAGGCGGATTCTCAGGCGAAAAACTTAGGAAAAGCGATTTTTCTTTTAAAGACCTTGGGAGGGTGACAAGTGTCCCCTCAATCTGATTTCTTGCATGCAATATATTGACCAAGTCTTCAAGACTTGGTCATCTTCCAATCTCTCTCTCTCTCTAAAGCAAAAGCTCCTCCTTCTCTCTAAAACTCCAAGAAGATTCTAGCCTAAAAAAATCTGAAAAATTAAGAACACAAGAAGGAAGCTTGTGGCTAGCTTGTGGTGGTGTTCTTGGCAAGAAAGCTAGCAAAGTCTTTGGAATAAGTTTGGCTAAAACTTTAAGGTAACATTTCTTCCTTTAGAATTAGTTCTAGTGTTGCATGCTTAGAAGAAAGAACTTGTGGTAGTAAAATAATGCTCTTAGAGTCATTGCATGCTAGAAAATGTGGTTTGGATATGAAGAATGGGTTAAGAAGAGATTATGAGCATGTTGTAGCCTAAAAACTACCTTAGAATTGTTAAGTGAATTGTTGTAAACTTATGGGATAGAATTTTGGGTGTGTAATTCCCTTTGAATTGTTGGATTGATTGAGCCTTAAATGTGGTGTTTGAATGATAAATTCGGCCTTGTGAAAGGTGGCAAAGTATGTAGAAACAAAGGAAATGCTGCCCAATTTTCCATAGAATTTAGTGGCTTTGAGTTTAGATTATTCTACATTGAAATTAGAGGTTAATACGCGTATCATGATTATTATAGGTTGATATATTACTTGCGGTAGTTTGAGCTTAGCAAGTGGATTGACCAAAGAGGTATGTGGAGCTTTCTTATCTCTTGAGCATGAGTAGTTTTAACTATATAGTACGGTGACGACGCGTGTTTTAAATGAAGTAAATCCATTTGTCAGACTTGACTTGTTTTAAGAAAATGTCTAAGTTGATTGGGTTAAAGAGTTAACCCACTTATTCCTAAGTAATGGTTTATCCTAATTAAGGTAGACAAGGATTTCGTGACATGAAGAAGTATTACGGAAATTGTGTGAGTTTGATTTGAAGTATAAGTCTCTTGATTAATAAAAAGAACGAAATCTTTTGAAACATAAGGAGTTATAACGGCCTTATGGGAGGTTAGTTAGAACGCCTTATGAAAGAGTATGAACGTCTAAAGCTTTAAAGCATAAAGTTAGTATAACAGCTTTATGGGGAGTTGGTTATAATAACTTTATGAAAGGTTAAAGAGTTGGTTTTTCTTGAATAAGGTCATGAAAATGAGATCCATTTTGTATGTTAATGAAAACCTAAAGAAGTTATGAGTTTACTTGGACGTACCGCCAGTGATGAAGGATTCCACGGGTATGCTTCCATTGTTCAGTTATGAGTTTATTGGACGTACCGCCAGTGATGAAGGATTCCACGGGTATGCTTCCATTGTTCAGTTATGAGTTTACTTGGACGTACCGCCAGTGATGAAGGATTCCACGTATGCTTCCATTGTTCGATTATGAGTTTACTTGACGCGTCGCCGATGATGAAGGATTCCACCGTATGCTTCCATTGTTCGATTATGAGTTTACTTGACGCATCCGCCGATGAAGCGATTCCACGTATGCTTCCATTGTTCGATTATGAGTTCACTTGGACGTACCGCCAGTGATGAAGGATTCCACGGGTATGCTTCCATTGTTCAGTTATGAGTTTACTTGGACGTGCCGACAGTGATGAAGGATTCCACGGGTATACTTCCATTGTTGATTATGAGTTTACTTGACGCGCCGCCGTGATGGCGATTCCACGTATGCTTCCCTTGTTCGATTATGAGTTTACTTGGACGCCTTGGTGATGAAGAATTCCACGGGTATGCTTCCATTGTTCAGTTATGAGTTTACTTGGAGGTACCGGCGGTGATGAAGGACTCTACGGGTATGCTTCCATTGTACTTTGATTATGAGTGTCCTATTTTTCATGCCGTGTAGTATATGATTGATATTCTCATTGTTAGTAAGGCACAGTAAAAGGTAAGTTGATTTCATCCATGACCCCAGCTTGCTTTCAGACTTATGATTTCATTACGATTTTCGGGCCACATACTTGGTACACGTCAGATCGACCTCCTGGCCGCGTTCACGCTGCAGTCGAGATACGTAGCTTGCTGGTCCGCACTCTTAGGATCACTGTTCATTTCCTGGAAAGCTCCATCCCTCCGGAGGCTTTGTCTTTTTGGTATGATTCCCTGAGGTTATAGACTTTTGTACATTCAGGGGGTATGGCGGGGCCCTGTCCCGCCACAGTTGTTATTCCTAGAGGTCTGTAGTCACGTTTGTGGTTTGGGCTATAATGATAAGTTGGACTGTTTCACTTTCGGTTAAGTTATTTTATGAAAGGAGGCCTTATCGGCTTGCTAGTGATGTTTACCTTGTACAGATTTTGTTTTATGTATGTTCCGCTGCTTTTTCTCTGACATATACCTGACAGGGTACCCCGGTAGGGTACCAGTCGCGGCCCCGGGGTCGGGTCGTGACACCACCAAAGCAGCAGATCCATACTTATGGGTCATGCTTGATGCCAAGGTTCTCTAGTGGATTTATGTCAGTATCTCCTTGGATCTTTTACAGACGATTATGGAACCCAGCTCCACAACTATGGCGGCGTGTAATCGATTGCGTGACATCTTTCAAGATAATAGTCATTCTCGCATTGTTATCCTTGAGAAGGAATCTTCTCAAGTTGCTATGATGATTTTTCCAAACGTTTATTCTTATTGCAAACGCCTCAAGGACTTGGCGGACCAACTTCACAATGTGAGTTCTCCTGTTTCTAATAGTCATCTAGTTCTTCAGATGGTTGCCGGTCTATTCGAGGCCTATACAGGGGTTGCTTCGGTTATTCGTCAAAGTAACCCCCTACCGAAGTTTTATCAAGCCCGCTCCATGCTCACTTTGAAAGAAGGGTTTGGCTAAAAGGGCATCGATCGGAGAAAGCCCCGTCGTCATGATGACTGCTTCCAATTTTCCCCATCCAATTCAGCCAACGTGACCCAAAATCACAACAACGGAGGTGGTAAGAAGGGCCAAAATCGGAATATAATGGCAAAAATCGCGGCGGCAACAACGGGGACAACCGTCGATGAAGATAGCGATTATGGCCCACAGGGCCCTCGACATCGTAGTGTATCCCTGCCGACAAAGACCGCGCGGCCAAGATTACGTCGCGGTGCCTAAGTCTCGGACGCGTCTGGCGCGCCAGCCTTCTTCCGTGTCGACTTGTGGTTCGGACCAACAGACGTATGTCAAAGATCCGATATACTTGGACCTCACCCCCTTAGGCCCACCACGCAATGGGCCCCACTCAAACCGATATTGAAGCAGCGATGCACACGCTTGACTTGACTCAACTGGACCCTAATTGGTACATGGACACAGGTGCCACTACCCACATGACATCCGACCAAGGTACTCTCTCGTCTTATTCTAATTTGAGCAGTAATCGTGGTATAATTATTGGTAATGACAGTTTTATTCCAATTAAGGGTTATGGTAATAAAACTTTATCCCCTCCTCATCCACCACTTGTCCTGAAAAATATCATTCATGCCCCAACATTGATTAAAAATTTGGTGTATGTCCGTAAATTCACCACTGATAATTGGGTTTCTATTGATTTTGATCCGTTTGGGTTTTCTGTGAAGGATTTCAAGACGGAGAGTCCTCTCATGAGGTGTGATAGTAGGGGATCTTTATCCAATCACACCAAGTCTCAGCATCTCGCGTCAAGTCATGCCTTCCACTTTTCCAGCTCTTGCTCATTCCTTGTGGCATGCTCGTCTAGGTCATTCGGAGTCGTCTATTTTATCTACTTTAGATAGACATAAATTTATTTCATGCAAGGGTACGTGTAGTACTCTACTTTGTCAATCCTGTGCTTTAGAAAAAAATATTAAGTAACCATTTGTAGCTTCGAATTCTAATACTTTAATGCCATTTGACATTATTCATAGCGATTTATGGACATCTCCGGTTCTCAGTTCTATGAGTCATCGATATTATGTTTTATTCTTGGATGATTATTCTAAATTTTTATGGACGTTTCCAATTGCGAAAAAAATCACAAGTTTTTTCCATCTTCGTAAAATTTAGAGCTTTTATAAGAACCCAATTCGAACGGAAAATAAAGAACATCCAATGTGATAATGATAAAGAGTATGTCAATGGGGAGTTTAGAGAGTTTTGTGTTCAAATGGGATAAATTTTTATTTTTCTTGTCCACATACGTCTTCACAAAATGGGAAAGCTGAACGAAAAAATTGTACCATTAATAACATTATCCAAACTTTATTGGTTCATTCTCCTGTCCCTCCATTGTTTTGACATCATGCGCTACAAATGGCTACCGATCTACTTAATATTCTTTCCTCTAAAGGTTTGACATATTCATCCCCTCTTCAGGTTTTATACAATAAGACTCCTTCATATACTTATCTAAGGGTCTTTGGATGTTTATGTTATCCACTTTTTCCATCAACCACAATCAACAAACTTCAGGCACGTTCTACCCCGTGTGTATTTTTGAGTTATCCGTCAAATCACTGTGGTTATAAATGCTTTGATTTGTCCTCTAAACGAATCATCATTAGTCGTCATGTTCTCTTTGATGAATCCCAATTTATATTTTCTAAAGTAGAAAAATATGTGTCTAGTTCTTATGATTTTTTGAATGATGATATCTCCCCGTATGTTCTCCGTAATTTTTCAGAAAATACGTCGTCAGCACCACGACCCTTTTGGGAGGCACCGCGTCGCCTGCCTTTCAGTGAACAGTGCAATTCCGTCCCTTCGTCAGCGCCGCGACCCTTAGGGGAGGCGTCGCGGTGCCAAAACTTCAGAGAACTCTAAATTTCATCCGGCGCCGCGGCCCATTCGACAGAAATTTCTGACACTTCTCAAAATTTTCAAAATTCACCCAATCCAGCCGAGAGTTATGGTCCAATCACTCGCAGTCAACGGGGTATTTTAAACCTAAAAGATATTTTAATTTGAATTCTAATGTTCTTAAATCACCCTTACCCCGTAATCATATGTCTGCCTTAAATGACCCTATTTGGAAAATTGTCATGACTGATGAATATAATACTCTTATTGATAATAAGACGTGGGAGTTGGTATCCCGTCCATCTGGTGTTAATATTATTCGGTCTATGTGGATTTTTGCTCACAAGGAAAATTCTGATAGTTCATTTGCGAGGCATAAGACTCGTTTTGTAGGTGATGGTAAGACTCAACAGGTTGGTGTGTATTGTGGTGAAACATTTAACCCAGTGGTCAAGCCGGCTACCAATCACACTATGTTCAGCTTGACTATTTCGAAATCATGACTCATTCATCAATTAGATGTGAAAAATGCTTTCTTATCTCAAGAAAATAGCGTATATGCATCAGCCCTTTGGGTTTAGGGATACTAGATATCCTAATCATGTTTGTTTGTTGAAGAAGTCCTTGTATGGGCTTAAGCAGTCTCCACGAGCTTGGTATAAGAGGTTTGCTGATTATGTTTCGACTATGAGTTAATCTCACAGCAGGTCTGATAATTCATTATTCATATATCGTCATGGTTCTTCGATGGCTTATATACTATTATATGTGGATGATATTATCTTGACTGCCTCTTCTGATGCTTTGCGAAAGTCTATCATGACAATGCTCAGTTTTGAGTTTGCTATGAAGGACTTGGGTACATTGAGTTATTTCTTGGGAGTTGTTGTTACTCGTCATGCAGGTGGATTGTTCTTATCACAGAAGAAGTATGCAGCAGAGATCATTGAGAGGGTTGGGATGTCATCCTGTAAGTCCACTTCTACTCCAGTTGATACTAAACCCAAGTCAGCGCCAGAATCGCTTTTCCTATGAGGATCCACCCGCCATCGTAGTCTTGCAGCGCCTTCAAGATCTTACGCTCACACGACCGATATTACATATGTCGCAACACGTGTGTTTGTTTACGCATGATCCCGAGTTGAACATATGAATGCGCCAAACGCATTCTTAAGTACATTCGGGAACACTGAGTATGACTTGCATTTGTATCCTTCGCCGACGCCTACACTTGTCTCCTATCTGAATCTTGATTGGGGTGGTTGTCGACACCGCATTCTACGTCCGTTATTGTATGTTTTTAGGTAACAACACGGTCTCACGGTCCGCCAAGCGTCAGTCACGCTTTCACGCGTTCAAGTTCGAGGCCAGTATAGAGGTAGCAATGTGGTTTTAGTCGTGTTGGTTATGTAATCTCGTTAGAGCTCCATTGTCATATTGAAAAGGCTACCGGTGTATTGTGATAATATAAGTGTCATCTACCTTCGGTAATCCAGATTCGGCGCATTAAACACATGTAGAGATGGATATTCGCTTTGTTCGGAAGGTAGCTAAACGACAAGACGCTGCCGTTACGCCCCTTCCAGATATCAGATTGCAGACATCTTTACAAAGGGTCTTCCCTCAGTCCTTTTTGAAGATTTTAGAAACAATCTTAGCGTACGAAGACCACCCGCTATGACTGCGGGGGTGTGTTAAACAATGCCCAGCGTCACGACCCTTAGGACACAACGTCGCAGCCCTAATTCGCGTCCAGACCAGAATTCTGGAAATATTGTGTATTAGACTTTACCATAATTAGAAGTGTAATATTATCATAAGTGTATAGTTATTCTTCATATAGGATTTTAGATGTAAAGTAGGAATATGATTCTCCTATTGTAACTTGTATATATATGTATTTCATTTTTAATAAGAATAATCAAGAGATTAATTCTTTCAGATACCATGATAAGAAAATAAATTTAGACTTAATTCAACCTCAAAAGTTAGCTCACGAGGTCAAGATTATCCAAAATAATACAAGTTGACCGGACACCCCAATACCCCCATCAATAACCTATGCAGGACTCCAACAAAAGTCTTGACTAAAACTAAAGTCAATGGCGTATAGTCTTGATACGAAATTGCTAGGTGCAATCTTTTACGTCACAATTTGGTCAATTTCTACCGCGTCTTTCAAACTCTAATACACACCAAAACACGGCCTTTTCTTCTATTTAATTTGCTTTTGCTTACCAATTCCACAATCCCCATCATATCCATATTACACCTATAACCCTACCAAACCCCCAAAAAATGTACACATTCATCTTCATCCACTAAAGCATCATCCTCATATTCACTTTTTGCTGCATACATATATATACTCCAAAGAAACACAAAAAGTTTAGTTACTTTTGTATTTCTTGAACATCAACACTAGTCTTATTATGGCCTATCATCATAGTCGCGGTGGCAGCAGCTGTAACCCTTGTAGTTGTCTCTTCAACTGCCTCTGCACTTGTATTTGCCAAATCATCTTCACCCTTCTCATCGTCATCGGAGTCGTTGCATTAGTCCTATGGCTCGTCCTACGTCCTAACAAAGTCAAATTCTACGTGACAGATGCCACGTTGACACAATTCGATTTTTCCACCACAAATAACACCCTATACTACGATCTTGCTCTCAACATGACTATTAGAAATCCCAACAAGCGAGTTGGCATTTACTACGACTCAATCGAAGCGAGAGCTATATATCAAGGCCAGAGATTTGCTAGTCAAAATTTGGAACCGTTCTATCAGGATCACAAGAATACTAGCACTTTGAGTCCTGTTTTTAAAGGACAAAGTTTGGTTCTATTGGAAGACAGAGAGAAATCAAATTACAATAATGAGAAGAATTCAGGGGTATATGAGTTGGAAGTGAAGCTTTATATGCGTATAAGGCTAAAGGCTGGTTGGATTAAAACACACAAAATTAAGCCCAAAATTGAGTGTGATTTTAAGGTTCCTCTAGAGTCTAATGGCAGATCTACTAATTTTGAGGAAACCAGATGCCATCTTGATTGGTAGACCATATACTATTGTTTAGATTATTGTTTTTTCTCTTTTGTTTTTCCTTTGTGGACTTGGCATTCATGGACATACGCATTATTGTTATTTGGTTATTGTTGTTAAATAAATAATGAATTCATTTTTCTTCCCAGTTTTCTCCCCTTTATTATAAGTTTATAACTGGAATGATTATTGATGTTAAGAGTCTCACATCGAAAATGGAATGAAAATATGGATTCCTTATATGGATTTGAATAATCCTTATCCTACAAACTAGTTTTTGGGATTGAGTTAGACCCAAAATGCATTCTTTACATGATATCAGAGTCAGACTCATTTCAATTCTTTATTCACCGATGTGGGTCTCCTAAATTATATTGTTCACGCTCCAGTTAACGATGTCTGGCCGTGCGGGGAGTGTTAAGAGTCCCACATAGGAAATGAAATGAGAATATGGACTATTTATATGGATTTGGACAATCCTCACCCTACAAGTTAACTTTTAGGGTTGAGTTAGATCCAAGATCCATTCTTTACGATTGCTTTCGTTGTTTCAATATGGACGCTAATTAGAGTTTTGCAGGTGGGTCAAGGATATTACTCCTAAATAATTACATTAATTTTGACTTTTTCTTTTCAAATACAGATTACAAAAAATTAAGGTTAAAGTTTAATCTTACTCTCAGTTTGACATGGCAAAATGGTATACCTAGTTTTGGTTGATTTTTCGAACAATTTTGATACATTATTAAACAACATATACCTAATACCGTGAAAGTATCAAGCCGATAAAAAATTATACTAGCTTGGTCATAATCTTCTCAGTTTAGGTGAGCTAAATTCCCATTTCGAACAGACAAATTTGATTGTTCTGTTAATGTTGGAACATTACAGTTTTGTCCTTTCTTCACGGACTGAAGCTGATGCTACTGGTTGGTACTGTATGAAGCTGATGTTACTGGTTGGTGTTGAGAATATCATATGATTTAATTTTTTTTGGATGATATGTGTATATGTGCTAACATCTTTCTTCTTTTCTAATCCTACATGAATATGATATATATATATATATATATATATATATATATATATATATATATATATATATATATATATATATTGACTTGTATATGTTGTGTTTATATGCCATTGCAGGTTAAGGGGGAGCATTATAGCAATCATAGATAACATCTATGACATTGCCGTAAGTCACTTGCACAAAAAATAATAGGTTTTGTGAAGAAAGACAAAAATGGGGAGATTGTTAATGTTAGATTTGGTGTTGTGACATTTTGCCCAACATATCATTTTCAGCTCTAAGTTAAAATCAGAAATGTTGAAACAAATGTCACGACATTCGGACCAACATTTTGTGAAACAGTTTTGCCTTACTTTACGGGAACTGAAGATTTCGTGGGATTTTTACCACGACGGTAAAGTGACTTGGCAAGGTGATTAAGAGCTGATTAAAAACGTGGAAGGACCAAGTCAAAGTCGTTGCTAAGCTTGGGGAACAAGTCCAAGAAGATAGAGGATCTTGCTCCACAATTCTCTCCAACAACCTTATCGGCTGCCCACCTTTCCCTCAACCTCTACACGATTCATTGAGCATTTCAAGGAAGACTCTTTAATATAAATAGAGAGACTACATCAAGAAATCAATATCCAGAATCAAAATGTAAAAATAGTAAGAGAGCTCTCGGAATTTCATCTCAGAAATCTGGATCACAAATGTTGCCTGAGTTTGTGACGACTGTTAGACATATTTTATATACACTTTTTGAGTCATTTTTAGTTAGTATTTTTCTTATTTTCTTTGAAATTAGTGTCGTGTTAGGGTCGTTTTTCTTTCTTTTGAGTCACAGCGGTCCTAAATGAAGAAATGGCAAAAAGAAGATGAAATGAGCTTAATTGAGGTGTAATTGCATAAGAAAAGGTCAAGAAATGAAGTCTAAGAAGTCCGGATGAGAAAATGACAAAAAATCAGAAAATCCGAGAATGGACGTAGCCGGCGCCGCGGCGCCCAAACTACTACGAGGGTGATTTTGCTTCAGGACTTCCGGCGCCGCGGCGGAAAATTTCTGATTCTAAGCCGATTTTGATACGGTTTTTAGGTCCACAATGCAATTTTTCCCAACTATATAATCCCTAAACCCTAACCTTATTGAAAAATCTTAGATCTTGTACATATTCCATCCCTCATAGTCTAACATAATTTTGGAGGCTACAAGATTGGAGACCTAGTTCTAAGTATTTTCTTTTCTTTTCTTTGTTCTTATTTCAGTTCATGTTGGATATTGAATTAGTTCTTAGCATGTCTATGGCTAGGAGCTAAACTCTTAATTAGGGCTTTCCATTGAATAGCTTGAAACTCGTTTTTATGAATTAATGCATTAGTTTGGTTTCTTCTTCATCTTGTTAAGATTTATTCAATATTGGTTTGAATGTTTGATAGTTAACTGATCACTAATTATCATAATTTATATGATTTCGAATCGAGATCCGAGAGGGGAGATTTGAATATGTTGTAATTGAATAAACATAGGTTAAAATCGCGGACGAAAATACCTCGATACTTGTGTATCATTTTAGATTATTGTTCTTAATCCTCCTATGTGGTAAAATCTATCATAGAAATATAGAAGGTTTCTGCACTGGGGTTGAGCTTTTATATATCCTAACCGGAATATAAGACAGACTAGTTAACCTGCTATCTTAACGTAGAAGAAGAAACCATTGTTGTTGCATTAAGGATTGAAAATAGTGGATAGTCGAGGATATTAGAAGCCCTATTTTCACCATAATTGATTTAAATCAAAGCATATTTAGTTAACTCTTGCAATTACTCTAGTAGTTTTTAGATAAAAACACAAATCAAACTATCGTTAGCCAAATAGATAACATAAAATAGATATTCGGTAATTGAAAACCAGTCTCTGAGGACGATATTCGGTCTTACAGACTATATTACTTGGAACGATACGTACACTTGCGTGAGCATTTGGAAAATCTCTAACAACGACATTCTGTCCAACATTACTGTCGTTGTTTCAGATTCTAGATTAGATTTGTATGGAACGATTGTAATGAGATGTTGTGCACCTCTATTTAGATAGATTTTTCAGGTTCTTGGTGCTTTGAGAGTAGATGTTCTCGTCACATGACAGGTACAAAAGAGTTTCTAAAGAAGTGTGAGTCATTCAATGAAGGTAACGTAACTTATGGAGGTGGAAGTAAAAGAATTGGAAAAGGAACCCTGGATGTTCCTGGATGTCCAACTTTAAGAAATGTCTTACACGTTGAATGTTTAATGACTAATTTGATGAGTATTAGTCAATTGTGTAATGATAATCTTGAGGTAAATTTAATAAGAATGCTTGTGAAGTTACGAATGAAGCTATGGAATGTGTCATGTCAAGTACTAGAACATGTGATAATTATTGTCTTGTTGCAAGACAAGACACGTGCAATAATGTCAAGATCGACGACACAACACTATGACATCAAAATTTGGGGCATGTCAACTACCGCAATCTGGAAAAATTGGTCTCATATGGAGCGGTTAGAGACTTACCCAACTTCAGTCATAATGGTAAAACAGTCTGTGCAGATTGTCTCTAAGGTAAGCAAACTCATGTTTCCCATAATGTTGTCCAGAATGACGACAACATTCAGGTATGTCTCACTGTTTTCTATTATTGCACATGGATCTTATAAGTCTAATTGAGGTAGACAATTTATGAGGCATGAAATATTCCTATGTGATTGTAGATGATTTTTCTAGGTACTCATGGATATATTTTAAAAGAAAAATCACAAACTTTTGACATGTTTAAAATTTTGCACTCTAGAATTAGGAACTTGTTCTATTTTCCTATTTTTTGAATTATATCCGACCATGGAATAGAATTTGAAAACATCTTCTTCACAAAATTTTGTGAGAAAAGAGGAATTTTCCATGAATTTTTTCTACTCCCCAAAACTCTTTAACGAAATGGTGTAGCAGAGAGGAAGAATAGAACATGACAAGAAATTACTAGAGTTATGCTTAGTTCTAACAAATTGTCAAAATGCTTTTTTACTGCCTGTCACGTCACTTATAGAGTCTACTTAAGGCCTGTAACAAAGATGACATCCTATGAAATTTGAAATGGAAAGAAACCTAATTTGCGTTACTTTCATGTTTTTGGATGTATTTGTTGCATTTTAAATGATAGAGATTATCTGGCTAAGTTTGATTCTAAGAGTAAAAAGAATTTTGTTGGCTCCTTTCAAAATAGTCATGCTTACTGAGTGTACAATCGAAAGATAAAAACTGTACAAGAGTCTACTGCTGAAGAACCAGATGTTGCCTCAAATGTTTTTTATCACATTCGGAGCAACATCCAACTCAACCGAAACCACTGAGGAGTGAATGAGAGTCAAATCTTTGAATTGCTAAATCAAGTTCGAAGGGACCCTCATCAAGGATTAGGAAGAATCATCCAACATGCCAGGTGATAGGGGGAGTGTTTGAAGGAAGTAGAACAAGAAGCAAAGAACCACTCAATTACAAAGAAATGATAAGGTATATATGTATGTCTACCATATACCAAGAGGTTTGTCTTTCTTGTTTTATAACCTATGTTTAGTGTTTGTGTTTGTGCATGATTCTAAGCCTATTCCAAAATCTCTCACTTAAATGCCGTAAACGTGTCATTAGATATGTTGCCAACACATGTGAGTTGGGAATTGATATTCCATAGATACTAATCCTAATTTAATAGGATATAGTGATTTGGATTGGGCTGGTGATGCGAATGATACAAAAATACAAGTAGAGGATATTTTTATCTTGGCAATAATCTTGTTTTTGGTATAGTTGTAAATAAATCTGTGTCTCACTTTCAACTGCTGTTAGACGTATTTTGTATACGCTTTTTGAGTCATTTTTAGTTAGTATTTTTCTCATTTTCGTTTAAATAAGTGTCTTGTTAGGGTTGTTTTTCTTTCTTTTGAGTCACATCGGTTCTATATGACAAAATGACAAAAAGAAGCTAAAAGTGGGCAGAAAAGGAAAGAAAGGAGCTCCCGAAGCAAAAAGAACGAAAATTGGCAGATCAGGACAAAAGACCGCAGGTAGTGGGCGATCATGCGGATCATGCGTTACAATTATTAAGAAACCGCATGATTTTCAAAGACCGCGATGCCATTCTGCAGGATCAGCGGTCGTCAAGGAATTTCCAATCCGAAATAGAATTGGCAAGGGGCAAAAGGGTCTAATGCACACGTTTTTGACAACATAAATAAACTCTTGGGACAGATTTTGGGGGAGAACCTATCACATATCTCATAACACAGAAGACATCACAACATTGGAGGCTACAATTGGAGACCTAGTTTTAAGTAATTTTTCTTTCTTTAGTTTTCAATTCAGTTCATGTTGGGATTTGTATTAGTTCTTAGTATGTCTATGGCTAGGAGCTAAACACTTTATTAGGGTTTTCTATTGAATCTCTTGAAGCTCTATTTCATGAATTAATGCATTAGTTTGATTTCTTCTTCACTTGATTAAGATTTATTCAATAGTGGTATGAATTTTTGATAGTTAATTGATCACTAATTATCATAATCTATATGATTTCGAATCAAAAACCGAGAGGAGAGATTTGGATATGCTGTAATTGAATAGACATAGGTTAAAAGTGCGAACGAAAGTACCCCGATACTTGTGTAGCATTATAGGTTATTGTTCTAAATCCTCCTATGTGGTAAATCCTATCATAGAAATATAGAAGGGTTCTGCACTGGGGTTGAGAGATTATATATCCTAACCGAAATATAAGAACAGTCTAGTTAACCGCTATCTTAACGTAGAAGAAGAAGTCATTCTAGTTGCATTAAGGATTGAAAGGAGTGGATAGTCGAGGATATTGGAAGCCTTAATTCCTTAATAATTGATTAAACCTCAACAATTTAGTTTACTTCTTGCAATTATTCTAGTAGTTAGATAAAAACTCAAATCAATTATCGTTTGCCAAATAGATAACCTAGAATAGATGTTCCGTAATTAGAAACCAGTCTCTAAGGACGATATTCGGTCTTACCAGACTATATTACTTGTAACGATACGTACACTTGCGTGAGCAATTGGAAATCGGCCTAATAGGTTTTTGGCGCCGTTGCCGGGGACTTACGTACTTCTAATATCGAAACATTTATTCTTAATTCTACTTTGTTTTTTTTTTAATTTTTAGAACCCTGTTTCCTTGATTTGTTTGTTGATTTTGATCGATTTCAGGACGTAGTTTATGCGAAAAAAAGAGGAGCAGATACATTTGTTCCTTTTAATCCTGAAATTGAGAAAATTTGCAAAGCAGAACAGGCGAAATAAGAATATATCTGATTCAGTGACCATGAAAAACCAACCGAATCATGATGGGGCGGACAATGAGGTTCCTGAGAATGTAGGGGAGCCAATACAGGTCCCAGCAAGAGAAGTTTGGGGGACTACGTTCTGCCCATAGTTACAGGTGCACAAACATGCATCAGGCTCCCAGCAATAGGGGCAGACAACTTTGAGATCAAGCCAACCATCTTGAGCATGGTCCAGAACACATTACAGTTTGGTGGATTGCCGTCTGAAGACCCCCACGTGCACATTGCCAATTTTCTGAAGTTGTGTGTCACCTTCAAGTACAATGGCGTTACTGACGCCGCCATTAGATTGAGGCTCTTCCCGTTCTCACTTAGGGACAGAGCCAAAAGCTGGTTGAACTCATTGCCTGCCAACTCCGTCACCACCTGACAGGATTTAGTCCAAAAATTTCTTGCAAAGTTCTTCCCTCTTTCAAAGGCATCAAAGTTAAGGGGAGAGTTGAACAATTACTATCAGGTAGATGGAGAGTCGCTGTATGATGCATGGGTGCGATTCAAGGATTTGCAGAGAAAATGCCCACATCATGGCATATAGAAGTGGATGTTGGTCCACATTTTTTATAATGGGTTGAGTGATACTACTTGTACCATCATTGATGCTGCAGCAGGGGGAGCGTTCATGAGGAAGAGTGTCAATGTGGCACATGAGTTGCTAGAAGACATGGCTGCGAATAATCACCAAGGGGCAGATGACAGATCAGTGAGTAGCAGGAAGACTATGGGCATACATGAGATAGATGCTATCACTGCATTGAATGTGCAGGTGACCTTTTTGACAAAGCAGCTGCAGCAGAACACTATGTATATAAATGCAGTCCAGATGCCGGTGAATTGTGAGATTTGCGGGGGCCCACACTCTTTTGACAGATGCACAACTGTGAATCCTAATAATGTGCCCATGGAGCAGGTTCAAGCAGTGAGGAACTTTCAGCGCACTTATAATTCCAACACATACAATTCGGGGTGGAGAAATCACCCTAACTTTTCGTGGAGGAATGACCAAGCCCAGCAGCCACCATATAAAGATAATTACCAGAACCATCATGCACATAATCAGGCTACATCTTCCCAGCAGTTTAGACCACCTACCCAACAGGAGAAACCTGATAAACTGAGAGTAGCACTGCTTAAACTCACCAATTCGCAGAATCAGTTCATGTCCGAAATAAGGTCCTCTCTCAGGAACTTGGGAACGCATGTTGGACAAATGGCGAAGATGGTAAATAACAGACAGCAGAGTACTCTTCCAAGCAACACAGAGGTTAATCTGAGAGATCAGTGTCAGGCAGTTTTATTGAGAAGTGGAAAGTAGTTGGAGCATGTTGCTCAGAAATAGTGTGAGAAGACAGTTGATGTAGGAAATGAGAAGTCAGAGGGCCCGCCTACGATGAAAGCTCCACGCGCTTTAAGGGAATAAACTGACAAAATCTCTTACCCTCAAAGACTCCAAAAGAAGGCCCTATACAAATAGTTCTCCAAGTTCTTGGAAGTATTTAAGAAACTCCACATCAATATCTCCTTCATTGAGGTGTTAGAACAAATGCCCACATATTTCAAATTCTTGAAGGAGATACTTGGGAAGAAGAGAAGATTGACGGATTATGAGACAGTAGTGCTGACAGAGGAGTGCAACACCATCTTACAAAAGAAACTGCCTCCTAAATTGAAAGATCCAGGAAGTTTCACCCTGCCCTGCACTGTTGGAAAGGTAACATGCAACAGAGAACTTTGCGACTTAGGGGCTAGCATAAATCTTATGCCTTTATCAGTATTCAAGAGATTGGGTTTGAGGGAAGCCAAACCAACCACAGTTAATCTGCAGCTTGCCGACCGATCCGTGGTACATCCCCGAGGTATAGTGGAAGATGTGCTAGTCAAGGTGGGCAAGTTCTTCTTCCCAGCGGACTTCCTCATTCTTGACATAGAGGAAGATGAGGGCATGCCCATTATTTTGGAAAGACCATTTCTATCCACCGGCAGAGCTCTCATTGATGTGGAGAATGGAGAGTTCAGACTCAGGGTTCAGGAAAAAGAAATGGTATTCAAAGTTTTCAAATCTACCATTGATTCCCAAGCCAGCAACAAATGTTTTGCAATAAGCACATCTGACACAGCAACAAATGTTTTGCATTAAAATCTACCATTGATTCCCAAAAACCAACTTAAAAACTGATCTCCAAAAGTTTATAATGTCCACCGGAGGTCGATTTTAAATTCCATAAAACTTATTTAGAAATATCGACCTCCGAAAGTTGGTAATATTAAAAATTTGAGAAAAATCAACCTCCGAAGTTCAGTCTTTTTAAACATTAAAAAAATTGCACAATACCGACCTACAGACGCACCTGAGCCTCGTTAGACTCAGCTGAAGTGTAAGGTGTATTGGAATCCATAGTTGTGATGCATTGTTGTGGATCTCGATCCAAAGGTTCTTTCTTGATCTAGCTACAAGAATGGGGCAGTATGGAAAGATAAAATGTGAAACCTAATAGAAATTACTAGTTTTAGAATCTAGTTGGACAAAAAAATATTTTAGAACACTAGGAATATTTCATTCTGAATTAAAACATAAGAAACTTCAGAGTTATAGAATCAATCAATGGAAAAACTGGCTAAGACGACATTATCAATACGATTTATCTCAGATTAGATGGTCTAGATTAATGCCACAAAAATGGCGAAATAGGGTTAATCAAAGTTGTATGGCTCAAAATAAAAATAAAAATTTAAACAAATGGAATTCATATGAAAACGACCAATTAATTTATTACAAAAAGGTTGATTTTTTTTTTTGCGAAAAAATAAGAAGAGTATAATTAAAAAAAAAAAGTCTTAAACAAACAAACACCAATGATCTAGTGATAGAAAATAAATTACTAGGCCAGTGGTGGGCAGCCTCTACTGGATGTGTTCCTATAGCTATCAAAGTGGTATAGACTATAGAAGACAGCATTTAGGTGCTCACATGTGTTGCCACTTGCCCCAAAGAGCCATATGTCACAGACGTTGTATATTGTGGTGTTGTAATTGTTCACCAGTCAAATACATGAGATCATCTCCACGGAGATAATTATTTGTCACATCATCAATTATCTGTATTTATTACATACACTCCACTGCAGAAGATATTTCAAAAAATAATTTATTTTCTCTTTCCTCCACATCAATACATATACTCCACCATATATATTCATTCTATCTCATTTTCTATTTTGTATATGATAGTATTCTTGTAATTCATATATAATAATAAAATTATAAATTACTTATATTCATTTAATTTCGACTCTTATCAAATATTATTATAATATTAAAACACAACAATACATGATTTTATTAATTAAGATAAATTAATCGTACAATTTATCAAAAACACACTAAAACATTGATAATATTAAAAATCACAAATTGAAAATTAATTTTCGATTGCTCCATCTCTAGGAAATATGCACGTTCTTGCAACATTAAATCTTGATGGTAACAATATTTTTGGTACTATACCACCTAGTTTGATGAATTCTCGCATCAACATTTTGAATTTGAGCAAGAACGCTATTGAAGAGTACATTATATATGACATTTGAAAATTGGATGACATATTTTGAGAATTTTGTGGATGTGAATATTGAGATTTTGTAGTTGGTTAGGAAATATAAAATTTGGAGGAAGATTAAAATTTTGATTAGGATCCATATTTAAAAAATAACAAATACTTTGGAAGAAGATAGAAATTTGAAGAAAATAGCCAAAATATTTTGATGTCCAAATAAAGTAAACCTAATCTCTTTTTATAGATCTTGAAAAATTAAAAAATTTGGTGTTTTTTTTATTTTTAAATTCGATTAAATTATTAGTCGAAAATAGCAATTAAAATACTTATGGAAAATGAATTCCCAATTATTTTCACGTTAACATGTCATTTGAATTGTCTTCTGCTGTATGTAATTACCGGGGACAATATTCCCGGGGACAATATTCCCGGAGATGGTCTAAAGACATGTATATAATGGTGAAAATTTGAAATTGTAACTTTGTTGGACGTACATTCGGATAATGGATCAGCTAGTTGTCTAAGATATGTGGGGCATTAGACTGTTATGTTAAACACACCTGCATTCCCTCACCGATGGAGCCAGCCAAAAGAATTTCAAACGACTCTCACTAGAATCACCAGTAGAGGTGGCAAAATTAGTTCATGAAAACATAACACGTTAAGTTTGGACGGATTATTAACTCACTCATTTATTAACTCAATTCATAAAAAATTGGGGTGATATATAGTCTAAATTGAATCATGAGAAATCTTGTCAATATATTTTCAAAGAAATAATTTTTTGCTTTGATAAGTTATATATAGCCATAAAAAAAATAAAAATAAAAAATAAAAAATTATAAGGTACTAAAATAAAGCAATTAAAACTTTAGTATGATTTGAGTGGATTGGATTATGACCCACATTTTAGTCCATTTTAATTCAATTAATTTCAGCTCAAATAACTTTTGGACAGGTCAATAACCCGCTCATTATTACCCACCTCATTTTGACCGTCCAAATTCAGCTCAACCTGCCCATTTGACACATCTAATTATTCAGCAGCAACTATGTCAAATAGCAGTTGGGCAGTGACAGTTCTCAATTGATTTTAGTATCAGCTTCTACCAATATTTGAAACTTACTGTTGGTGATAGAAGATGGGTAGTTTGTTTGCTAGGACGGTCAATTATGTGAGTTATGGAAGCCATTGCGTTGTCATTATGTGAGTTAGCAGCCAACACATTAAGAAGTAATAATAAATTCAGTCTAATCACAAGAAACTCCTAGAGTCCTAGTGATGAACTCATTTGTTTCCAGTCAATGCCTTTATATGCTCCAGAAAATAATTAACTTAAGAACATTTTGTTCTCAATCGGCAATTAATTGTCTGTATTTATTGAACATAATAAGTAGTAAATTCATAAGTTGTCCAGAATACATCACCAGAACTGGACTTCAGTGAGGCAGCAATTACCAAGTCAAAATACGGTGTTAATTTATTTGGAGATATTGTAAACAAAAAAAATAGAGACCAGATGTTTGTCATGAAAGAATTAAATATAGGGGTTATTGTAGGTAGAAAACTTCAAAAGTGCAATAGGATCTGTAAAAGTGTAGTTAGTAAAGTGAATTAAATGATTGTTATTGAGATATTTGTTACTGTGCAGTTAGGTTGTTAATTGTGCAGTTAGTTTGTTAAAGAAAGTAGTTAGTAGTTATTAGGAGTTAGTGATTACTTAGTTGAGATAGTGACATATATATATAGACATGTGTACACATATGTAACTTCACTTCTTTCTAATCAATATCAGATTTTGCGCTCTTCCCTCTCACGCTCTCTCTCTCTCTCTCTCGCACTTCTTCTTTTTCTACTATCTTCCTCCCTCATATTCCTCACATGTAAATATCTTCTTCCTTCCTTCTTCTTCTGCATGTTCATTTTCAATTCAGCATGGTATCAAAGCCGGATACTTGAATAATTCGATCGAATTATTAATACATAGTTAAAATTGAAGGAACTGTGATTCGATTGTTGCTTCGAAGTGGATCGCAAGACGTATAGACACAAGATCTGCGACAACTGATGCAATTTTAGATCGAGTGACAGAATCGAGAAGATATGTCAGAATTTTGTCACATTAGAGGTAATCGAGTTGCATGCAAGTTGAGATCTAAGAGTATGAATCTGTTCTGTTAGATTTAGATCTGGAGTTAATTTATGTATCTGGAGTTCTGTTAGATCTGGAGTTAATTTTGTTGGCGATTAAGGACAAAATTAAAGATCTAGGAATATGAATCTGTTATGGTAAATCTGGAGTTAATTTTGTTGGCGATTAAGGACAAAATTAAAGGAGTAAATTTTTGTATCTGATATTAGTCTAAATATGACTACATCAGAAGAAGTTGAGGACAGTGGAGTGAATGTAGTAGGAGATACAACAAATCTACGAAATAATGTGGTAGATCACAACCATCCTTTATATTTGTTTCAATCGGATGCACCTGGTTCCTTATCAGTGGGAATCATTTTGAGTGGAATGGACAACTACACACTGTGGAGTAGGTCAGTGAAGTTGGCACTGTTAGGAAAGAATAAGATAGGGTTCATTGATGGAACAATCAGAAGAGAACACTATAATGAAGAACTCGCAAGGATATGAGATAGATGTAATGCTATCGTGGTGTCCTGGCTGATGGGGAATGTTAGCAAAAGTTTACTAACAGGAATGCTGATGCACACAACATATGGGAGGAGTTGAAGGAGAGGTTTGACAAAGTGAACAGCTCGAGAGCATTTCAACTTCATAAAGAGATATTCACATTGAGATAAGGAACAATGTCAGTTTCAGGATACTACTTGAAGCTGAAGGATCTTTGGGATGAGTATGATTTAATCATACCTCCACCATCTTGTTGTCCCAGGTCAAAATAGTTTGCTAATCACTTGCAATATCATAGACTATTACAGTTCTTTATGGGCCTGAATGAGAGTTACAATCACGCGAGAAGTCAAGTTCTCATGATGCAGCAGGTTCCAAGTCTAAATCAGGCCTATGCACTGGTTAATCAAGAGGAGAGCCAAATGATTCTAGCAGGTGGAAGTAGATCAGTGCATGATCACATTGAATCATCTGCGATGTTCACAACAAGGAATGAAAATAATAAGACAGGACATAGAGAAAGTCACAATCAAAGGAAACTTTTTAATCCTAATGTTATGTGTGATTATTGCCACATGAAGGGACACTACAGACTGGATTGCTTTAAACTGATGAAATGCAACCATTGTGGGAAGACATGACACTTAGAAGAGGGTTGTTATCAATTAATTGAATATCCAGATGATTTCAAGACAAAGCAAAAAAAGGCCTATACAGTAACAGGTGGCTTTGAAGATGCAGGACAAGAAATTGACGTGTCACAGACTGGAGCAAAGATGAAACAACAGCAACACCAGCAGGAATTTTTTACTCCTAGCCAAAGACAGCAGATCCTCCATATGCTGGATGAAAAGGACAGGAACATAAATCACAATGCAAATATGGCAAAAGGAACATGAAAGGTTCAATTACCAACATGAGATTCAGCTGGAATCTCACATGTTGGTGATTATCATCTAGGAAAATGTGATGTTCTAAAAAATGTTCTATGTGTCCCTGCATTCAAATTTAACTTGATGTCAGTGTCAAAGGTGACTAAGGAGCTGAATTGTAGTGTCACATTCTTCCCATCATGTTGTGTCGTTCAGGACTTGTCATCTGGGAAGGTGAGAGGGATTGATAGTGAGAAAGATAGACTTTACATTCTCTGTCTGGATGCTCAGAATCAGGAGAAGGAACTTGTCACGACCCAACCCCGGGGCCGCGACTGGTGCCCTATCGGGGCACCCTGTCAGGGACACATCAGAGAATAGCAGCGGAACATACATAATACAAAATCTGTATAAGGTAAACATCTCTAGCAAACCGACAAGGCCGCCTTTCATAAAATAACTTAATTGAATGTGAAGCGATGCTGTTGGTTCTTACAAACCAAAACCACGTGACTACGCACTCTCAGGAATAACAAGCGTGGCGGGGCGAGGCCCGCCATACCCCGAATGTACAAAAGTCTATAACCTCGGGAATCATACCAAAAGACAAAGCCTCGGAGATGGAGCTTTCGAGAAATGAGCGGTGATCCAAGAGTGCGGACCAAAGAAGCTACGTATCTCGACTGCGGCGTGACGCAGCCCAGAAGGAGGTCGATTACAACAGTACAGTATGTGGCGAGAATACTATAATGAAATCATAATAGCATATATATAAAGCAGGAGACATGTATGATAGCCGAACTACAGTACACAACATATACGCAGCCATGTCAGGTCAGGGACTCACGCCCTCTAAGTCATCTCTCAAATATAGCCATAGGTCTCATGCCCATAATATCAATCGTGCCCGTGGAATTCCTTCCTCACTGTCGGCAGTCTATGATATAACCACACTAAGGAGTACACATGAATACTAGATCCCACCAGATCGTAAGAACTGCACGAGGCAAATGCGAAGGCATAGCTACCGATCCACCTGCATCCTCAATCGATCGGCAAGTCAAGCCGCCTACGTGATCCACCGCACAACAATACTATAATCAAACAACGGTGGCGGGGCAAGTCGATAGCCTCTACTGAATCCACCTGCGTCACATCGGCCGGGCAATCGCAGCTAACCACCGAATCCACCTGCATCACACCACTTCGCCCTAACTCGACCGGCAAGTACGAAGCCAACTACCGATCCACCTGCATCACGTCTCGACCGGCAAGTACGAGGCTAACTACTAGATCCACCTGCGTGATGAACCTCGTGGAGAGCTAATCCATGGAATAATATCACGGCGGGGAAAGCGAACCCTCATCACGGCGCATACCGTGGAATCCTCCATCACCGATGCGCCCAAATAGACTCATAACTACACGCTTTTAATTCGGTGCAATACCATGCCTTTACATAAACCAAGACAATTACCATGCCTTCTTTTCACGTAAACCAAGAGAATTCTTATTTAAGCAAGCCAAAGTACTATCAAGGCACACATAGAATAATTCTCAATAAAACAAACCAAAGTACTATGTACGTACATTCTTTTCGAAAACCTCCTTTTTATGTAAAATTCAAGATACTAACACCCGTAGTATCAAGGCGTATCTATTTTTCAAAGTAAGTTACTACACCTTTAGAAAACTCATTTCAAAGCTTGAAACCAAGTAACTTCAATTTTTCACAATCTAGACAACTTATGCTCATTAATCAAAATAGACAACTTTCATAACCTTCCATAAAGTTATTATAACCAACTTCCCATAAAGCCGTTATACTAACTTTATGCTTTAGAAATTTAAGACATCCTTATCCTTTCATAAGGCCGTTATAACTAACTTCCCATAAAGCCGTTATAACTCCTTATAAACCATTTCGTTCTTTTACTAACCAAGAGGCTTATACTTCAAACAAATTCATACAATTTTCAAAATACTTCAAGCCTCTTATCCTTTAGAAAACAAGTCTCTTACCTCAAAAATTTAAGTCTCTTATCTTTTAGAATAATTCAATATTCAATACTTTCACACCAAAAGTACTCTATACTTCATTATGTCAAGAAATCCTTGTCTACCTTATTTAGGATAAACCATTCCTTAAGAACAAGCGGGTTAACTTCTTAACCCAACCAACTTAGACATTTCCTTAAAACAAGTCAAGTATAACAAAAGGATTCACTTCATTCAAAACACGTACGTCTACCGTACTATATAGTTATAACTACTCATGCTCAAAAGATAAGAAAGTTTCCACATACCTCTTCGGTCAATCCACTTGCTAAGCTCAAACTACATGAGTAATATGCCAACCTATAATAACCATAATACGTTTATTAACCTCTAATTCAATGTAGGAATAATCTAAGTTCAAAGCCCCTAAATTCTATGGAAAATTGGGCAGCATTTCCTTTGTTTCTACATACTTTGCCACCTTTTTAAGGTCCGAATTCAACATCCAAACGCCACTTCTTAGGCCCAACAATCCAAACATCTCAAGGGGGTTACACACCTAAACTTGGGTGTGTAAAATTCTGCCCCAAAAGGTAAAACAATTAACTTAACAAGTCTAAGGTAGTTTTTAGGCTACAACATGCTCACATAATCTTCTTAACCAATTCTTTCACATCCAAACCATATTTCTTACATGCAATGACTCTAAGAGCATTATTCACTACTACAAGTTCTCTCTTCTTAACATGCAACACTAGAAACTAATTCTAAAGGAAGAAATGTTACCTTAAAGTTTTAGTCAAACTTATTCCAAATATTTTTGCTAGCGTCCTTGCCAAGAACACCACCAACAAGCTAGCCACAAGCTTCCTTCTTGTTCTTAACTTTTGATTTTCCTAAGGCTAGAATTTCTCTTGGGATTTTAGAGGAAGGAGGAGCTTGAACTTTTAAGAGAGAGGAAGAGCTTTTGTCTAAGAGAGATGAAGTATGACCAAGTCTTCAAGACTTGGTCAATATAAGTGCATGCAAAATCAGATGGGGGCACTTGTCACCCTCCAAATGTCTTTTAAAGAAAAATCGACTTTTCCTAAGTTTTTCCGCCTGAATCCCTTTCGGCGCAGCTTCCCGCTTCCGGCACCGCAACTCTGCGGACCAGATCTTCCGCGCCAGCTTCCGGCGCGCGGCTCAAACTTCAGCGACCCTCGGTACTTTGGCGCGCGACCTGCATCGGCGCGGCCGCGCGCTTTGTCCGAAACACATTTACGTCCGATCACGCCGAACTTGTAATTCTCATAACTTCCTACGATGTCCTATCGACGAGCGGTTGATTGCGTTGGAATCTAGACTCAACGAACTACGCCTGAGGCCTTTGAAACACTTAGAACTCTCAATGTACGGGCCATAACCCGCCTCAAAGTTGACTAAAACCGTCCGAACAATCACAACCTATCCTTTGGAAATTTTAAGTCTTACATGCTTTCGTACGCTCTCATACGTAGGGTCAGAACTACGGGATATAACAGAACTGATGAGATGTATGGCTGCTACATACCACATATACGCAGCCATGTCAGGTCAGGGACTCACGCCCTCTAAGTCATCTCTCAAATATAGCCATAGGTCTCATGCCCATAATATCAATCGTGCCCGTGGAATTCCTTCCTCACTGTCGGCAGTCTATGATATAACCACACTAAGAGTACATGAATACTAGATCCCACTGTATCGCAAGAACCGTGCGAGGCAAATGCGAAGGCATAGCTACGGATCCACTGCATCCTCAATGGCCGGCGGCAAGTACGAAAGCTACGGATCCACCGTGCAACAATACTATAATCAAACAACGGTGGCCGGCAAGTGCGATAGCCTCTACGAATCCACTGCGTCACGGCCATCGGCCGCAAGTACGCGAGCTAACCACCGATCCACCTGCATCACACCACTTCGCCCTAACCCGACGGCCAAGGCGAAAGCCAACTACGGATCCACTGCGCATCACGTCTCGGCCGGCAAGTACGAGGGCTAACTACTAGATCCACCCCGTGATCGAGACCTCATGGAGAGCTAATCCATGGAATATCACATCAGCGGAAACGAACCCTCATCATGGCCGCATACCCGTGGAATCCTCCATCACTGACGGTACGCCCAAATAGACTCATAACTACATGCTTTTAATTCGAATTGCAATACCATGCCTTTACATAAACCAAGACAATTACCATGCCTTCTTTTCACGTAAACCAAGAGAATTCGTATTTAAGCAAGCCAAAGTACTATCAAGGCACACATAGAATAATTCTCAATAAAACAAACCAAAGTACTATGTACGTACATTCTTTTCGAAAACCTCCTTTTTATGTAAAATTCAAGATACTAACACCCGTAGTATCAAGGCGTATCTATTTTTCAAAGTAAGTTACTACACCTTTAG
The DNA here is from genome assembly GCA_029844215.1 of Przewalskia tangutica. NCBI lineage: Eukaryota > Viridiplantae > Streptophyta > Magnoliopsida > Solanales > Solanaceae > Przewalskia > Przewalskia tangutica. Next base: position 119,843,606 of record CM056730.1, on the reverse strand, counting down.
AAAACTCATTTCAAAGCTTGAAACCAAGTAACTTCAATTTTTCACAATCTAGACAACTTATGCTCATTAATCAAAATAGACAACTTTCATAACCTTCCATAAAGTTATTATAACCAACTTCCCATAAAGCCGTTATACTAACTTTATGCTTTAGAAATTTAAGACATCCTTATCCTTTCATAAGGTCGTTATAACTAACTTCCCATAAAGCCGTTATAACTCCTTATAAACCATTTCGTTCTTTTACTAACCAAGAGGCTTATACTTCAAACAAATTCATACAATTTTCAAAATACTTCAAGCCTCTTATCCTTTAGAAAACAAGTCTCTTACCTCAAAAATTTAAGTCTCTTATCTTTTAGAATAATTCAATATTCAATACTTTCACACCAAAAGTACTCTATACTTCATTATGTCAAGAAATCCTTGTCTACCTTATTTAGGATAAACCATTCCTTAAGAACAAGCGGGTTAACTTCTTAGACCAACTTAGACATTTCCTTAAAACAAGTCAAGTATAACAAAAGGATTCACTTCATTCAAAACACGTACGTCTACCGTACTATATAGTTATAACTACTCATGCTCAAAAGATAAGAAAGTTTCCACATACCTCTTCGGTCAATCCACTTGCTAAGCTCAAACTACCGCAAGTAATATGCCAACCTATAATAACCATAATACGTTTATTAACCTCTAATTCAATGTAGGAATAATCTAAGTTCAAAGCCCCTAAATTCTATGGAAAATTGGGCAGCATTTCCTTTGTTTCTACATACTTTGCCACCTTTTTAAGGTCCGAATTCAACATCCAAACGCCACTTCTTAGGCCCAACAATCCAAACATCTCAAGGGGGTTACACACCTAAACTTGGGTGTGTAAAATTCTGCCCCAAAAGGTAAAACAATTAACTTAACAAGTCTAAGGTAGTTTTTAGGCTACAACATGCTCACATAATCTTCTTAACCAATTCTTTCACATCCAAACCATATTTTTACATGCAATGACTCTAAGAGCATTATTCACTACCACAAGTTCTCTCTTCTTAACATGCAACACTAGAAATTAATTCTAAAGGAAGAAATGTTACCTTAAAGTTTTAGTCAAACTTATTCCAAATATTTTTGCTAGCTTCCTTGCCAAGAACACCACCAACAAGCTAGCCACAAGCTTCCTTCTTGTTCTTAACTTTTCAGTTTTTTCCTAAGGCTAGAATTTCTCTTGGGATTTTAGAGGGAAGGAGGAGCTTGAACTTTTAAGAGAGAGGGAAGAGCTTTTGTCTAAGAGAGAGATGAAGTATGACCAAGTCTTGAAGACTTGGTCAATATAGTGCATGCAAAATCAGATGGGGGGACACTTGTCACCCTCAAAGGTCTTTTAAAGAAAAATCGACTTTTTCTAAGTTTTTCCGACTGCATCCGCCTCGGCGCGCGGCCGCTTCCCGGCGCCGCGGCCGCAACTCTGCGGACTCGGATCTTCGGCGCGGCCACGCTTCCGCGCCTGCGGCTGAAACTTCAGCGACCCTCAGTACTTTCGGCGCGCGACCTGCATCCGGCCGCGGCCTGCGCGCTTTGTGCGAAACACATTTACGTCCGATTGCGCGAACTTGTAATTCTCATAACTTCCTACTGATGTCCTATCGACGAGCGGTTGATTGCGTTGGAATCTAGACTCAACGAACTACGCCTAGGCCTTTGAAACACTTAGGAACTCTCAATGTACGGGCCATAACCCGCCTCAAAGTTGACTAAAACCTGTTGAACAATCCGTCAACCTATCCTTTGGAAATTTTAAGTCTTACATGCTTTAAATGCGCCTCATACGTAGGTCGAACTATGGGTATAACATTCTCCCCTAGAAACATTCGTCCCGAATGTTCTTTTGGAGCCCAACTACTATTCCTCGGTACATCCTCGCACTATATACTAATGGAACTTCATTATGCCCACTATGACCCTAAGATATCGCACACGCATACCCATTCACCGTAAGTCAAACGAAAACGAACCCAACATATGAACCATTACTACTTACTCATTCACGGCCTAATGAATTTCGTTCGAATTTACCACTCATTCTATCACATATACAGTCTCAATATCCTCTGCTCATAACACTAAATCATACAACAATCCTATCATGCATACTAATCTCTAAAAGGTCAAAGATATACTGTAATTATTGCTTCACATCCCCTTGTCGTTCTAATCATGATCCCGCTTACACGGCGCATAACAAAAGAAAGCGATGAACCAACATCGATCCGAAGGTGAATCTCTACATCCGTGCTATCTGCGTCGGACGGTTCCTCGCATAATGGCCTGGCGCCGCGCATAGCAATTACCCAAATTAGCACGACACTCCCATAATGGGTGTTACCACATCGGCTCTGCAGAGGTAGAGGTGGCTTCGCCGGACTAACACCCTTCTCCGAAAACTCGAACCTCGAGCCCGCCCCGCTCGAATCTCGAACGTCCCGAAGGCGTGGTGGAGTACTCCGTACTGGCTGAGGAGCATAACTAGCTTCTTCTTGGCGGTCCGCCTCAGCGCCACGAGATCCTGTTGTCTCGCCTCTTGGTGGCTGAATCAGCCGGCCCTCGCTTTCTCTGTCCTCTATCCCTGCGCATATGCTGCGTCTGGCGATATCCATACTGGTGAAGAGCCACTCCCAGCACGCGATAATCATATGACGGTCTAGCCCATCACATGGCGATGAACTCGCATGCGCCGTATGGCTACAATAGTGTGCGCATACCTGGACAAAGAGTCAAACTCCAGGCTGTACTCTCTGATGGTCCTCCCATTCTGTCTCATGGTCAAGAATCTATCCACGCGGGCTCTCCTCAACTCAGGAGGCAAGAAGTGATCCAGGAAGGCCTCTGCGAACTCCTCCCAAACCGCTGGAAGAGCACCCTCCCCTCTAGTCAATTCCCATGACTCAAACCAGTTCAACGCAATATCGCGTAACCGGTAAGATGCTAACACAACGGACTCCGTATCCGAGGCCCTAAGCATCTGCGTAGTCCGCCGCACCTGTCGAATGAACTCCTGAGGATCATCCTCAGACCTCGAACCATAGAACTCGGGTGGATTACAACTCAGAAAGTCCCAAATCTTTAAACTGTCGGCCCTAGGGTTAGCCACCGGCCCCTGGCGGTGCTGCCCTGCCACGATGCTAGTCAACAACCTGATTTGCTCTCCGTAATCCCTATACTCTGCCCCTGGCTGCGGAACTGGGGGATCGGGTACCGAAACCTCGGGAGCTACCGCCGCTCTCGGCTCCTCTAATACTGCCGGCGTAGCTGAACTCGCCGACCCGCCTCGCCTCGTGCATAGTTTGTGCGAGTCACGATAACTCTCTGCGTACCAGCGGCTCCTGCGATGCCTTGCCGCCGGGCTCGTCGCTTCCGTGGGCATAATCGGTACATAAGAATAGGTCGAGAGGACTCAACCTACTATGACGACTTTCTGCGCGATCTCAAAGAGAGAAGAATGAAACCAACCCTAAATGTCCTGCAGACCTCACGATTATAGATGTGGTGCACAACACACCGATAATTAAGACTCTACTACTAGACACGCGGTGCAGACACTTTCCGAGGACTAATCGCTCGATACCACTTTTGTCACGACCCAACCGGGCGCGGCGGTGCCCTATCGGGCACTCGCCGTGACACATCGAGAGAATAGCGGTGAACATACATAATACAAAATCAGTATAAGGTAAACATCTCAGCAAACCGACAAGGCGCGCTTTTCATAAAATAACTTAATTGAATGTGAAAGCAAACCGGTTCTTACCCCAAACCACGACGTGACTACGGACCTCTAGGAATAACAAGCGTGGCGGACAGGCCGCCATACCCACGAATGTACAAAAGTCTATAACCTCGGGAATCATACCAAAAGACAAAGCCTCGGAGATGGAGCTTTCGGGAAATGAACAGTGATCACAGAGTGCGGACCCGGCCAGTACGATCTCGACTGCGGCGTGAACGCGCCCGAAGGATGTCGATCTGTACCAAGTATGTGGCGAGAATACTATAATGAAATCATAATAGCATATATATAAAGCGGGAGACATGTATGATAGCCGAACTACGATACAACATATCTGCGACCATGTCGGTCGGGGACTCACGCCTAAGTCATCTCTCAAATATAGCCATAGGTCTCATGCCCATAATATCAATCGTGCGTGGAATTCCTTCCTCACCGTGATCATGATATAACCACGCTAAGAGTACACGTGAATACTAGATCCCACCTGTATCAAGAAGCCAAATGCGAGGCAAATGCGAAGGCATAGCTACGAATCCACCTGCATCCTCAATGGCCAGGCAAGTCGAAGCCGGCTACGAATCCACGCGTGCAACAATACTATAAGCGAAACCACGGCGGCCAAGGCGAGTCGATAGCCTCTACCGATCCACCTGCATCACATCGCCGGCCGGCAATGCGAGCTAACCACGGATCCACCTGCGTCACACCACTTCGCCCCTAACCCCGGCCGGCGTAAAGCCAACTACGGATCCACCCTGCATCACGTCTCTGGCCAAGGCAATGCGAGGGCTAACTACTAGATCCACGTGCGTGATGAACCTCATGGAGAGCTAATCCATGGAATAATCATCAGCGAAAGCGAACCCTCATCGTGGCGTACGTGGAATCCTCCATCAGACGATGCGCCCAAATAGACTCATAACTACATTTTAATTCGAATTGCAATACCATGCCTTTACATAAACCAAGACAATTACCATGCCTTCTTTTCACGTAAACCAAGAGAATTCGTATTTAAGCAAGCCAAAGTACTATCAAGGCACACATAGAATAATTCTCAATAAAACAAACCAAAGTACTATGTACGTACATTCTTTCAAAGCCTCCTTTTATGTAAAATCCAAGATACTAACACCGTAGTATCAAGGCGTATCTATTTTCAAAGTAAGTTACTACACCTTTAGAAAACTCATTTCAAAGCTTGAAACCAAGTAACTTCAATTTTCACAATCTAGACAACTTATGCTCATTAATCAAAATAGACAACTTTCATAACCTTCCATAAAGTTATTATAACAACTTCCCATAAAGCCGTTATACTAACTTTATGCTTTAGAAATTAAGACATCCTTATCCTTTCATAAGGTCGTTATAACTAACTTCCCATAAAGCCGTTATAACTCCTTATAAACCATTCGTTCTTTTACTAACCAAGAGGCTTATACTTGAACAAATTCATACAATTTTCAAAATACTTCAAGCCTCTTATCCTTTAGAAAACAAGTCTCTTACCTCAAAATTTAAGTCTCTTATCTTTTAGAATAATTCAATATTCAATACTTTCACACCAAAAGTACTCTATACTTCATTATGTCAAGAAATCCTTGTCTACCTTATTTAGGATAAACCATTCCTTAAAACAATGGGTTAACTTCTTGACCAACTTAGACATTTCCTTAAAACAAGTCAAGTATAACAAAAGTTCACTTCATTCAAAACACGTCGTCTACCGTACTATATAGTTATAACTACTCATGCTCAAAAGATAAGAAAGTTTCCACATACCTCTTGGTCAATCCACTTGCTAAGCTCAAACTACCATGAGTAATATGCCAACCTATAATAACCATAATCGTTTATTAACCTCTAATTTCAATGTAGGAATAATCTAAGTTCAAAGCCACAAATTCTATGGAAAATTGGGCGGCATTTCCTTTGTTTCTACATACTTTGCCACCTTTTAAGGTCGAATTCAACATCCAAACTCCACTACTTAGGCCCAACAATCCAAACATCTCAAGGGGGTTACACACATAAACTAGGGTGTGTAAAATTCTGCCCCAAAAGGTAAAACAATTAACTTAACAAGTCTAAGGTAGTTTTTAGGCTACAACATGCTCACATAATCTTCTTAACCAATTCTTTCACATCCAAACCATATTTCTTACATGCAATGACTCTAAGAGCATTATTCACTACTACAAGTTCTCTCTTCTTAACATGCAACACTAGAAACTAATTCTAAAGGAAGAAATGTTACCTTAAAGTTTTAGTCAAACTTATTCCAAATATTTTTGCTAGCTTCCTTGCCAAGAACACCACCAACAAGCTAGCCACAAGCTTCCTTCTTGTTCTTAACTTTTCAGATTTTTCCTAAGGCTAGAATTTCTCTTGGGATTTTAGAGGGAAGGAGGAGCTTGAACTTTTAAGAGAGAGGGAAGAGCTTTTGTCTAAGAGAGAGATGAAGTATGACCAAGTCTTGAAGACTTGGTCAATATAGTGCATGCAAAATCAGATGGGGACACTTGTCACCCTCCAAATGTCTTTTAAAGAAAAATCTGACTTTTCCTAAGTTTTTCCGCCCAGAATCCCGCCTCGGCGCCGCGGCCCTGCTTCCCGGCGCCGCGGCGCCGCAACTCCTGCGGACCCTCAGATCTTCCGGCGCCGCGGCCCTGCTTCCCGGCGCCGCGGCTCTGAAACTTCAGCGACCCCTCAGTACTTTCGGCGCCGCGGCCCTGCATCCGGCGCCGCGGCCCTGTCGCCTTTGTCCGAAACACATTTCTGTCCGACTGCGCACTGAACTTGTAATTCTCATAACTTCCTACTCTGATGTCCTATCGACGAACGGTTGATTGCGTTGGAATCTAGACTCAACGAACTACGCCCTAGGCCTTTGAAACACTTAGGAACTCTCAATGTACCGGGCCATAACCCGCCTCAAAGTTGACTAAAACCCGTCCGGAACAATCCGTCAACCTATCCTTTGGAAATTTTAAGTCTTACATGCTTTCGTACGCTCTCATACGTAGGGTCAGAACTACGGGATATAACAGAACTGATGAGATGTATGGCTGCTACATACCACATAGATGCAATGACATGACATAAAAGGCTGTGTCATGTTCCTATGACAATGTTGAGAAAAATTTCTTGTTTCAAAGACAATGCTGATTTTGTTTTGAATAATTGTGAAATCTGTCCATTAGCTAGACAAACCAAGTTCCCTTTTCCTGATAGCACTAGTAGAACAATTAAACCTTTCCAGTTGCTGCACTTAGATGTATGGGGACCATATAGAGTTGAAACACACAATGGGATGAAGTATTTCTTAACCATTGTAGATGACTTTTCTAGGTGGACATGGACATTTCTAATAAGACTGAAATCTGATGTATCTACTGTCTTGAGAAATTTCTTCATAGAAGTTAACACACAATTTGATCTGAAAATTCAGAGAATCAGGTCAGACAATGGATCTGAATTCTTTAATCAAAGTTGTAGGGAGTTGTTTCAGTCACATGGTGTCATACATGAAAGTTCTTGTCCTTACACACCACAACAAAATGGTGTAGTTGAGAGAAAACACAGGCATATACTTGAAACTGCTAGAGCTGTTAAACTTCAGGGTAGTATACCAGACAGATTTTGGGAAATGTGTATAGAGGCTACAACATATATCATTAACAGGATTCCTTCGACTGTTTTGAAAAATGAATCTCATTTTCACAAACTATACAACAAAATACCACAAATTAACCATTCGAGAGTTATAGGTTGCTTGTGTTTTGCCACTATACTTCATACACATGATAAATTCATGTCCAAGGGCAGTTAGGTGTGTCTTACTTGGCTATGCACCTACACAAAAATGATACAAATTGTATGACTTGGAGAATAGGAATATCTTTGTCAGCAGGGATGTGATATTTAGGAAGACATTTTTCCCTTTCAGAATGGCCAGAATGAGGAGAGTGTCAATATAAAGTCACATGAGCAATTCTCTTATGAAGAGTTGATAAATGATCATATTACTAATATTTCTCCAGAAAATGGAGAATGTCTTGCAGGAGAAAATTGTGCTGGTGCAAATCAAGATGTTTTTGTTGCTGACTGTGCAAATGAAGCTGACCAACAAGAGAATGCAGCACAGGGAAACTCTAATACATAACTTGCAGTGAGGAAATCAGGAAGGAGTAGCAAGCCCCATATTTTGGCACAATGACTATATTACTAACAAATGATCTTCTAACTGTTTGTATTCTATCTCTAATAGTGTTACATACACATGTTTATCTTCTACTTATCAACAATTTATTGCCAAAGTGTTACATAACCATCAGGATACTCAGATGCAGCAAAGGATCCTAGATGGGTTGAAGCCATGGAATCTGAGATCAAAGCACTGGAGGATAATGGGACATGGTAATTGGTCAAATTTCCTGAAGGGAAGAAAGTAATTGGTTGTAGATGGGTATACAAGATCAAATACAAGGCATCAGGAGAGATTCAAAGGTTCAAGGCAAGACTTGTAGCCAAGAGATACAATCAAAATGAGGGGATTGACTACCAGGAGAGCTTCACCGCGATGGTTAAATGGCGCGGCCAGAGCGATGGTGTCCATTCTTTGCGATAAAAATTGGAGAATACATCAAATAGATGTTTATAATGCATTTTTCCAAGGTGACTTATCTGAAGAAGTGTTCATGACAGTCCCTGAAGGATTCAGTCCAAGTTACAGGAAAACACATGTGTGTAGGCTGTTGAAATCTTTGTATGGATTAAAACAAGCCTCTAGACAATGGAACATAAAGTTGACAACTGCTTTACTATCTTCAGACTTTACACAGAGCAACAGAGATTACTCACTCTTCACTAATTATGAAGAAGGAAAAATTGTGGTGGTGTTGGTATATGTGGATGATTTGTTGTTGACAGACAATGATTCAGCTCTTATCCAGTCGAAAAAGGAAGCACTACAATCATCCTTCAAGATTAAAGACTTAGGAGACTTGAGGTATTTTCTTGGGCATTGAGTTTGCAAGAAACTCACAAGGAATTTTGATGCATCAAAGGAAGTATGCACTGGAGCTTATATCTGACATGGGATTGGCAGGAGCCAAGCCTACTTCCTTTCCAATGGAACCAAACTAGAAGCTCACTACTATCGAACTAGACAAGCTTATAGCCTCCAATTTTGGTTTACCACTTAGTCCATATAAGTTGTTGAATGATCCTTGTATATACATGAGGTTAATTGGAAGACTACTGTACCTGACCACTATCAGGACATATATCACCTTTGCAGTACACTCACTCAGTCAATTTATGCAAGCACCTAAGACTTCACACATGGAGGTGTTACACCCCGTAAATTCAAGAGGTTAAGCTAAGAACGTACGAAAGAAAATAAGATTTGAATTTGGAAAGTTGGGTTGGCAAAAGGTTGTGGGCAGACTTTCAGTCAACTTTGGAGCGGTATATCTCCTAGTTCCGTAGGAGTTTTGAGGAGTTTTAAAAGACTAGTATGAAGGTTGTTGAGTCTAGTTTCCAACGCAATAAACCACTCGTCTATTGGACATCGGGGTGGGAGGTTACGGGCGTTAGAAGTTACGTGGGTGGTGAGGCGATTTCCCAGCGCCGTGGCCAGCGCTGCCGTCGATAAGTCGGCGCCGATAATTCAGCAGATCCTCCGAGGTTGGCGCGATAATTCTGATCCTCACGAGGTTGAGCGCCTTGCGCTAAGGCGGGATTTTTACGCGGAAAGGGGCGAAAAATAGGGGATATTTTGATAGAAGGCCTATGGGAGGGTGACAAGTGTCCCTCCCATCTTTTGACCAAGTGAGGGTCTTATTTGAAGAATTGGCCATTTGCAAGGGTTTCCCTAAGAAAAATCCCTCTCCTCTCTCTCAAATTGATGAACCCCGGTGAGATTTTTGGAAAGGCTTCAAGAAGGAAAAATGTTGGAAAGCTTGTAGAGAGTTCGAGTGGGCGATTTTAAAGTGAAGAAGATTTCGGAAAGAGGGCTTCTCGAGGTAAAACCTTCACCTTCTTGTGTAATTGAAGATTTCAAGTTATAGTAGTTAAGAAATGAGCCTGAGGCTGTTATATTAAAGTTTGACAAGATATGGATCTTGTCGTCTTGTTGAAAACCGAAAATGGGCATGTTAGCCACTCATGTTGTAATCAATTCGGTTGTTAGCTTAAAATCATTGCATGTTATAAATAGGAGGGTATATAATTGGTTATGATTTTATATACCATGTTGGAATAACGAGTTGGATTAAAAGGAAATTGAAAGGAAATTGATAATTGTTGTAATATTATAGCCGAATGTGGCTTGGAATTATTGGTTTGATTTGTATTATTGTGGGGCAGAACTTTACGCGTCCTGTAAAGACGTGTAATCCCCTTTTGATTAGTTGAATTGTTGTGCCTTAAATGCGGCGTTTGGTTGTTGAATTCAGACCTTGAAAAAGGTGGAAAAGTACGTAGAAACAAAGGGCGTCTTTGTCGATTTCCCGTAGAACAAGGGACTTTACATTAGAATATTCTACGTTGAAGATAGAAGCTAATAGACGTATTATGGTCATTATAGGTTGACATCTACGGAAGGCATTTTGGACTTGGCAATTGGATTAAACATAAGAGGTATGTGGAAACTTTCTTATCACTTGAGCATGAGTAGTTATAACTATATGGTATGGTAGACGTACGTGATTTAAATAAGGTAAAGTCATTTTGATATACTTGACTTGTTTTAAAGATGCCTAGTTGGTTGAGTTAGAGGACTAACTCACTTGTCCTTGAGGAAATGTTATAAGAATGGGTTATTCTAATGGGGTAGACAAGGACTCCTTGATGTGAAAAAGTATGGAACTATTATAAAGATAAGAACTTGTTTTCTAAGTTAAGAATTTTGTCTTCTAAAGTAAAGAGACTTGAAGCGTTTTCGAAAGTTGTGTAACTTGATTCGAAGTACAAGTCTCTTGGTCATAAAAAGAACAAAGTTGTCTAAGACATAAGGGGTTATAACGGCTTTATGGGAGGCTAGTTATGACGGCCTTATGGAAGGATAAGATTGTCTTAGTTTCTAATGCATAAAGTTAGTATAACGGCTTTATGGGAAGTTGGTTATAATAACTTTATGGAAGGTTAAAGGAACGGTTTTTCTCGAGTAGATAAACAATGATAAAAGAATGGAAACTAAGAAAAACAATTTGATTTAAAGGCATCAATTGCTTAAAGTTTTAAATGAGGGTCACTTGATTTAGAAGCCGAAGTATATTTCTAATAGTATAGTGACTTGTTTGAAATGTAGATAAGCCTTGATACTATGGGTGTTAGTATCTTGGGGTCTTATGTGGAAAAGGGATCTTGGAAAGAATAGAAATACATAGTACTTTGGGTTGAAACTCCCCCGGACTTGTTAAGTGATATGGAAAGTGCCTTAAGGTCATAAAATGAGATCCATTTTGTATGTTAATGGAAGTCTAAAGAAGTTAGGAGTTAATTGGACGTACCGTCAGTGATGAAGGATTCCACGGGTATGCTTCCATTGCCTCCTTATGAGTCTACCGGGACGTACCGGCAGTGATGTGGGATTCCACGGGTATGCTTCCCTGGTCATAGTATGAGTTTACTTGGACGTACCGACAGTGATGTGGGATTCCACGGGTATGCTTCCATGGTCTTAGTATGGGTTACCGGGACATACTGTCAGTGATGTGGGATTCCACGGGTATGCACCGTGGACATGCTTACGATGAGGGATTCCGAGGCATGTAGTTTGAGGGGTAAGAGTATAAATGAGGGGTACACCCCCAAGATCGTTATACCACCTTCTTCAGGGTAAGAGTATAAATGAGGGGTAAATTCCCAGATCGTTATACCACCGGTTAGTGGATTTGCTACCACGATGTGAGGACACCTCGTGAAGTCATGTGCGAGATGAGGATTCCACGGGCATGATATATATATATATATTTATGTGTTGTGTATGTGTCTGTGACGGTGAAGTAGGATGCCACAGGCGCGTCACATGGTTGTATTTTACTCTCTTACCGTGTCGGCGTGTGAGAGATTCCAGGCGGAGGATATAGGTATATACGTGTTGTATGTGTGTCTGGCGGTGAGGTGGGATACCACGAGCGCGACACATGGTTAGATTTTACACTGGCGATTGGCGGTGATGGGAATCCAGCGCGCTTGATATTCGGTGGTGTTCGCCATTTATCACGCACCAGTGCGACATTTTTAACGAATCTCCTGCTTAATAAAAAAGTGTTAGGTGTCGCGCCCTCTTTCTACGCGACATTTCCTAAAAGCGAGCCCTGCTTAATGTTAGAAAATAAATAAAAGTGCTAAATGTTTAAAAAAGTGTTAAATGTTAAAGGAATGCTTTAAAAAAAATGCTAGAATGCTAAAAGGGTTCGCGGAGTCGCCACCTAATTAGTTTGGGTGAATTAGGACACTGAAAATGTAGCATAAAATACTACGAATGATCTCCATTTTTTAAAGGTCTGCGAAAGCTATGTGAGATTCTAGGTAAGAGTTCTTTATTATCCTAAAGGGAAGGATTAGGCACCCTAAAGGATCCGCTAACTTGCGGTTGTCCGTTCAAACTTAGGGTTAATATCATGCTTTAGAAAACATATGTTTTGAATATATGCGGTTTTAATAAAGGATGTTGCAAATAATGTATGTATATATAGTTTCTATGGAATTGTATGAAGTTTATTTGTAAAATGCAAGGAAAATATTCTATTTGAACAAAGCGATTGCATGAAGTTTATCATAAAATGCATAATAATAAAAATGATTTACTAAAAGTACGTATTATATGTAAAATTTAATCTTTATAAAGAGTATACAAATGGGTAGAAATATTTTCCTCTTTTGCACTTGTAATAAGAAAATAGATCCTTGTTATATAAAAAAGGTAGATTTTATGAAATCCATTTGAGAATTGAGTTTTGATGATTTCGTTTTATCTTTGAAGTAGATATAGTATAAAATAAACTAGTGTTTTGAAAATATAGGCAACGAGCCTAAAATAAAAAAACTACCGTTTGGAAATATGAATGACAGCCTAAAATAAGTAAACTAGCGGTTTCGATTTTAATTCCAACCTTTATTAATTCTAAGTCTACCTATTCTAAGTAAATTCTATAATTATGCAAGTACAAATAATTAAATTATAATAAAGCAAAGTGGCGAATTAAGGGCGATGACTAGGACGGATGACGATATCATTCCGCCTATTTATTTTAAGGTTAGAGGCCGATGAATGCGAGAAGTGTGGCTGTAAATCCTTTGCTTGACAAAGTCATGATGAGTCTCATAACGAGACTCTTCGTCGCTCCGATGCAAGTCATGTAAAAGAAAGAAAAGAAAAGGATTAGTATATGTTATGAACTTCGCAAGTAATAGATAAATAGTCAAAACTTAGTGACAAAATGACCAGAAAATCGATCGAAAAATAGCGGAAAACCGGTCGGAAATAGCCAAAAACCAGCAACAAGCGGGGCGAACAACGGTCTAAAGCGGCAAAAAAACAATAAAGCGAGGCCAAAATCTGTCGGAGCAGGCGAGAACCAGCAAAAAGAGGCCAAAATCGGTAGCAAAATGGCCCAAAGATCAAGCCGAAGCGATCGAGCAGGGGTGCAAATCAGCCCGAACATGGGCTGAAAATCAGTCTGAAATTGCTAGAAAACCAGCAACCAAGTGACTGAAAATCAGTCCCGAGAAATGACCGAAATCAGTGGCGAAATGACCCGAAAAATCAGTCCAGTGAACGGTAAAAATCAATAGCAAAAATAGCCAAAAATCAGTCCGGAAACAGTCACAAACCAGTAGCAAAATAGCCAGAAAATCAGTCAGAAAACCAGCAACAACAAGGCCAAAAAAACAATAAAACGAGGCCAAACACATGCAAATCGCCCAAAGCCGACTAAAAGAGGCCAAAATCGAGCAAAGTGGCCCAAAATCATCCGATGGACGATGGAATCGATCCAAGAAAAGGGCCAAAAATCGATGTAAAATGGCCCAAAATCAGTCCAGAAAATGGTTGAAATCAGTAGCCAAAACCAGTCCTGAAATTGGTTGAAATCAGTAGCCAAAAGGGGCCAAAACCAGTCTAAGCAGGGGCTGAAAATCAGTCCGACATATGCTAAAAATTGGTCTAAAAATAGTCAAAACAGTGGCTCAAAATGATCAAAATCAGTTCCAACAATCCTATGGGATCACAGCATCATTTCGCATTAATCACGCGCATGTTAGATGACCTTTGAGAACATCTCACGTTATAAGAACTCATATAAGATTCAGGAAGACTTCACATGCATTTAACTTAGACTAAAACGCCAACGAGACTACTCTTAACCATGTCGTAATTTAAACAAAGAAGGGAGCATGTAAGAATTTAAGCATTTGAGTTAAAATGAGTTCTTATTGAACAGACACCAAAACAATGTTCAAATCCTACTATACACAATGTACTTGAGTATTAACAATCAAGTGTATATTGCGAAGCGGATAGTCAAACCATAGTTCTTTTTAAGCATGTATCATGATGGTAACAAGAAAAAGTAAGTGGCGTGGGTTTATAACTTTGCATACATGTCTAGCACTTAACCAGGATACAAAGCAAGTGGATGACTAGTTTAAACGATATACTTTAAGACACTACATGCAAGCAGAATATCTTTAGGTCTATATCTTCTTTGAGATCGTAGCTTATTTTTCAACAAGCCAACATCTCAACAACACCTACTCATACTTGCATAAATCCAGAATTTTCGAATCAGAATGCATGCAGACAAAGACGCATAATTGACATGACATAACTGATTCAAACAGGAACAACAAGCTAGCTCAGATATCGTTCAGCAACTCTACAGATAGAGCATAATACAAGACAACTTAGAGGGTTATATATGCTAATATGAAGACATTTTGACACTTAAACCAATAGGACAAATATATAATAAATTCACCAAACATAATGTCCCAGAAAACAAACAGGTGATTAAACCCATATGGCATTTTAAGTATATAGACTTATAATTTAAAGTTAAGCTTACATAAATCACATTCATGCTATGCATTAGGTATGATGGCACTATGGTGGGTAAGATAAGTGCGTGGTTGGTTCAATAGATATATAAATGAGGGGTACACCCCCAAGATCGTTATACCACCTTCTTCAGGGTAAGAGTATAAATGAGGGGTAAATTCCCAAGATCGTTATACCACCTGGTTCCGTGGATTTGCTACCCACGATGTGAGGGACACCTCATGAAGTCATGTACCCGAGATGAGGGATTCCACGGGCATGATATATATATATATATTTATGTGTTGTGTATGTGTACGCCGACAGTGAAGTAGGATGCCACGGGCGCGTCACATGGTTGTATTTTACTCTTACTACCGTCGTAGTGACAGAGATTCCACGGGCAGAGGATATAGGTATATACGTGTTGTATGTGTGTACGCTGACAGTGAGGTGGGATACCACGAGCGCGACACATGGTTAGATTTTACACCTAGCGGTCGGCAGTGATGGGGAATCCCACGGGCGCGCTTGATATTCGAGGGCTGGTGTTCATAGCTGTCACGCCCCTTTTCGGCCGCGACATTTTTTTAACGAATCTCCTGCTTAATAAAAAAAGTGTTAGGTGTCGCGCCCTCTTTCGGCCGCGACATTTCCTAAAAGCGAGCCCTGCTTAAAAATGTTAGAAAATAAATAAAAGTGCTAAATGTTTAAAAAGTGTTAAATGTTAAAGGAATGCTTTAAAAAAATGCTAGAATGCTAAAAGGGTTCGCGGAGTCGCCACCTAATTAGTTTGGGTGAATTAGGACACTGAAAATGTAGCATAAAATACTACGAATGATCTCCATTTTTTAAAGGTCTGCGAAAGCTATGTGAGATTCTAGGTAAGAGTTCTTTATTATCCTAAAGGGAAGGGATTAGGCACCCTAAAGGATCCGCTAACTTGCGGTTGTCCGTTCAAACTTAGGGTTAATATCATGCTTTAGAAAACATATGTTTTGAATATATGCGGTTTTAATAAAGGATGTTGCAAATAATGTATGTATATATAGTTTCTATGGAATTGTATGAAGTTTATTTGTAAAATGCAAGGAAAATATTCTATTTGAACAAAGCGATTGCATGAAGTTTATCATAAAATGCATAATAATAAAAATGATTTACTAAAAGTACGTATTATATGTAAAATTTAATCTTTATAAAGAGTATACAAATGGGTAGAAATATTTTCCTCTTTTGCACTTGTAATAAGAAAATAGATCCTTGTTATATAAAAAAGGTAGATTTTATGAAATCCATTTGAGAATTGAGTTTTGATGATTTCGTTTTATGCTGAAGTAGATATAGTATAAAATAAACTAGTGTTTTGAAAATATAGGCAACGAGCCTAAAAAAAAAAAAAACTACCGTTTCGGAAATATGAATGACGGGCCTAAAATAAGTAAACTAGCGGTTTCCGATTTTAATTCCAACCTTTATTAATTCTAAGTCTACCTATTCTAAGTAAATTCTATAATTATGCAAGTACAAATAATTAAATTATAATAAAGCAAAGTGGCGAATTAAGGGCGATGACTAGGACGGATGACGATATCATTCCTCTATTTATTTTAAGGTTAGAGACCGATGAATGCGAGAAGTGTGGTAAATCCTTTGCTTGACAAAGTCATGATGAGTCTCATAACGAGACTCTTGCGCTCCGATGCAAGTCATGTAAAAGAAAGAAAAAGAAACGGATTAGTATATGTTATGAACTTCGCAAAGTAATAGATAAATAGTCAAAACTTAGTGACAAAATGATCAGAAAATCAGTCTGAAAAATAGCCAGAAAACCAGTCCGGAAATAGCCAAAAACCAGCAACAAAGCGGGGCGAACAACGGTCTAAAGCGGCCAAAAACAATAAAGCGAGGCCAAAATCTGTCGGAGCAGACGGAACCAGCGACAAAAAGAGGCCAAAATCGGTAGCAAAATGGCCCAAAGATCAAACCAGCGATCGTAAGCGGTGCAAATCAGCGAACATGGGCTGAAAATCGATCTGAAATTGCTAGAAAACCGGCAACCAAGTGACTGAAAATCAGTCCCAGAAATGACCAAATCGATGGCGAAATGACCGAAAAATCAGTCGATGAAGCGGTAAAAATCGATGTAAAAATAGCCAAAAATCAGTCCGGAAACAATCACAAACCAGTAGCAAAATAGCCAGAAAATCAGTCAGAAAACCAGCAACAACAAGGCCAAAAAAACAATAAAACGAGGCCAAAACACATGCAGCCAGCTGGCAGCGACTAAAGAGGCCAAAATCGGTAGCAAAGTGGCCCTAATCGATCCAGATGGACGATGGAATCGATCCGGCGAGAAAAGGGCCAAAAATCGAGTAAAAATGGCCCAAAATCAGTCCAGAAAATGGTTGAAATCAGTAGCCAAAAGGGGCCAAAACCAGTCCTGAAATTGGTTGAAATCAGTAGCCAAAAGGGGCCAAAACCAGTCTAAGCAGGGGCTGAAAATCAGTCCGACATATGCTAAAAATTGGTCTAAAAATAGTCAAAACAGTGGCTCAAAATGATCAAAATCAGTTCCAACAATCCTATGGGATCACAGCATCATTTCGCATTAATCACGCGCATGTTAGATGACCTTTGAGAACATCTCACGTTATAAGAACTCATATAAGATTCAGGAAGACTTCACATGCATTTAACTTAGACTAAAGCCAACGAGACTACTCTTAACCATGTCGTAATTTAAACAAAGAAGGAGCATGTAAGAATTTAAGCATTTGAGTTAAAATGAGTTCTTATTGAGCAGACACCAAAACAATGTTCAAATCTACTATACACAATGTACTTGAGTATTAACAATCAAGTGTATATTGCAAAGCGGATAGTCAAACCATAGTTCTTTTTAAGCATGTATCATGATGGTAACAAGAAAAAGTAAGTGGCTTGGGTTTATAACTTTGCATACATGTCTAGCACTTAACCAGGATACAAAGCAAGTGGATGACTAGTTTAAACGATATACTTTAAGACACTACATGCAAGCAGAATATCTTTAGGTCTATATCTTCTTTGAGATGCATAGCTTATTTTTCAACAGTGCCAACATCTCAACAACACCTACTCATACTTGCATAAATCCAGAATTTTCGAATCAGAATGCATGCAGACAAAGACGCATAATTGACATGACATAACTGATTCAAACAGGAACAACAAGCTAGCTCAGATATCGTTCAGCAACTCTACAGATAGAGCATAATACAAGACAACTTAGAGGGTTATATATGCTAATATGAAGACATTTTGACACTTAAACCAATAGGACAAATATATAATAAATTCACCAAACATAATGTCCCAGAAAACAAACAGGTGATTAAACCCATATGGCATTTTAAGTATATAGACTTATAATTTAAAGTTAAGCTTACATAAATCACATTCATGCTATGCATTAGGTATGATGGCACTATGGTGGGTAAGATAAGTGCGTGGTTGGTTCAATAGATATATAAATGAGGGGTACACCCCCAAGATCGTTATACCACCTTCTTCAGGGTAAGAGTATAAATGAGGGGTAAATTCCCAAGATCGTTATACCACCTGGTTCCGTGGATTTGCTACCCACGATGTGAGGGACACCTCATGAAGTCATGTGCAGAGATGAGGATTCCACGGGCATGATATATATATATATTTATGTGTTGTGTATGTATCTGTAAGCGATGAAGTAGGATGCCACGCGCGTCACGTGGTTGTATTTTACTCTTCTGGTGTCGCGTGACGAGAGATTCCAGGCGGAGGATATAGGTATATACGTGTTGTATGTGTGTGGCGGTGAGGTGGGATACCGGCGCGACACATGGTTAGATTTTACACCTAGCGGTCGGCAGTGATGGGGAATCCCACGGGCGCGCTTGATATTCGAGGGCTGGTGTTCATAGCTGTCACGCCCCTTTTCGGCCGCGACATTTTTTTAACGAATCTCCTGCTTAATAAAAAAAGTGTTAGGTGTCGCGCCCTCTTTCGGCCGCGACATTTCCTAAAAGCGAGCCCTGCTTAAAAATGTTAGAAAATAAATAAAAGTGCTAAATGTTTAAAAAAGTGTTAAATGTTAAAGGAATGCTTTAAAAAAATGCTAGAATGCTAAAAGGGTTCGCGGAGTCGCCACCTAATTAGTTTGGGTGAATTAGGACACTGAAAATGTAGCATAAAATACTACGAATGATCTCCATTTTTTAAAGGTCTGCGAAAGCTATGTGAGATTCTAGGTAAGAGTTCTTTATTATCCTAAAGGGAAGGGATTAGGCACCCTAAAGGATCCGCTAACTTGCGGTTGTCCGTTCAAACTTAGGGTTAATATCATGCTTTAGAAAACATATGTTTTGAATATATGCGGTTTTAATAAAGGATGTTGCAAATAATGTATGTATATATAGTTTCTATGGAATTGTATGAAGTTTATTTGTAAAATGCAAGGAAAATATTCTATTTGAACAAAGCGATTGCATGAAGTTTATCATAAAATGCATAATAATAAAAATGATTTACTAAAAGTACGTATTATATGTAAAATTTAATCTTTATAAAGAGTATACAAATGGGTAGAAATATTTTCCTCTTTTGCACTTGTAATAAGAAAATAGATCCTTGTTATATAAAAAAGGTAGATTTTATGAAATCCATTTGAGAATTGAGTTTTGATGATTTCGTTTTATGCTGAAGTAGATATAGTATAAAATAAACTAGTGTTTTGAAAATATAGGCAACGAGCCTAAAATTAAAAAAAAACTACCGTTTCGGAAATATGAATGACGGGCCTAAAATAAGTAAACTAGCGGTTTCCGATTTTAATTCCAACCTTTATTAATTCTAAGTCTACCTATTCTAAGTAAATTCTATAATTATGCAAGTACAAATAATTAAATTATAATAAAGCAAAGTGGCGAATTAAGGGCGATGACTAGGACGGATGACGATATCATTCCGCCCTATTTATTTTAAGGTTCCGAGACCGATGAATGCGAGAAGTGTGGCTGTAAATCCTTTGCTTGACAAAGTCATGATGAGTCTCATAACGAGACTCTTCGTCGCTCCCGATGCAAGTCATGTAAAAGAAAGAAAAAGAAAAGGATTAGTATATGTTATGAACTTCGCCAAGTAATAGATAAATAGTCAAAACTTAGTGACAAAATGACCAGAAAATCAGTCTGAAAAATAGCCAGAAAACCAGTCCGGAAATAGCCAAAAACCAGCAACAAACAGGGCCGAACAACAGTCTAAAACTGGCCAAAAAAAACAATAAAACGAGGCCAAAATCTGTCCGGAACGGGCCCAGAACCAGCAGCAAAAAGAGGCCAAAATCAGTAGCAAAATGGCCCAAAGATCAAACCGAAGCGATCGAGCAGGTGCAAATCAGCGAACATGGTGAAAATCGATCTGAAATTGCTAGAAAACCGTGACAAGTGGTGAAAATCAGTCCAGAAATGACCGAAATCGATGGCGAAATGACCGAAAAATCAGTCCGATGAACGGTAAAAATCTGTATCAAAAATAGACAATATTCAGTCCTGAAACAGTCACTAAAAACTAGCAAAATAGCCAGAAAAGCAGTCAGAAAACCAGCATCAACAAGGCCAAAAAAACAATAAAACGAGGCCAAAACACATGCGAATCGCCAAGCCAGCGACTAAAAGAGGCCAAAATCAGTAGCAAAGTGGCCCAATCGATCCGATGGGCGGATGGAATCGATCCGAGAAAAGGGCCAAAAATCGATAGCAAAATGGCCCAAAATCAGTCAGAAAATGGTTGAAATCGATAGCCAAAACCATCCACGAAATTGGTTGAAATAAGTAGCCAAAGGGGCCAAACCGATCTAAGCGAGGGCTGAAAATCAGTCCGACATATGCTAAAAAATGGTCTAAAAATAGTCAAAACAGTGGCTCAAAATGATCAAAATCAGTTCCAACAATCCTATGGGATCACAACATCATTTCGCATTAATCACGCGCATGTTAGATGACCTTTGAGAACATCTCACGTTATAAGAACTCATATAAGATTCAGGAAGACTTCACGTCATTTAACTTAGACTAAAGCATGCGAGACTACTCAACCATGTCGTAATTTAAACAAAGAAGGAGCGTGTAAGAATTTAAGCATTTGAGTTAAAATGAGTTCTTATTGAGCAGACACCAAAACAATGTTCAAATCTACTATACACAATGTACTTGAGTATTAACAATCAAGTGTATATTGCGAAGCGGATAGTCAAACCATAGTTCTTTTTAAGCATGTATCATGATGGTAACAAGAAAAAGTAATTTGGCATGGGTTTATAACTTTGCATACATGTCTAGCACTTAACGTGATACAAAGCAAGTGGATGACTAGTTTAAACGATATACTTTAAGACACTACACGCAAGCGAGAATATCTTTAGGTCTATATCTTCTTTGAGATGCATAGCTTATTTTTCAACGATGCAACATCACAACAACACCTACTCATACTTGCATAAATCCAGAATTTTCGAATCAGAATGCATGCAGACAAAGACGCATAATTGACATGACATAACTGATTCAAACAGGAACAACAAGCTAGCTCAGATATCGTTCAGCAACTCTATAGATAGAGCATAATACAAGACAACTTAGAGGGTTATATATGCTAATATGAAGACATTTTGACACTTAAACCAATAGGACAAATATATAATAAATTCACCAAACATAATGTCCCAGAAAACAAACAGGTGATTAAACCCATATGGCATTTTAAGTATATAGACTTATAATTTAAAGTTAAGCTTACATAAATCACATTCATGCTATGCATTAGGTATGATGGCACTATGGTGGGTAAGATAAGTGCGTGGTTGGTTCAATAGATATATAAAGTAAGAAGGAATGACCAAATGAGCACTTTAAAGACATAATTTTAAATATGCAGCTCTATTTTGTTAAACTAAGAATATATAGTCATGTTCATATTGTACATTTGAACCGAGATATATCATAATGCGACCTGATTATGATTGTTATACAGTTCATTACAAGTCAAAACAACTAACATATAAACGCTAACAATGAATTATTATTTATGAACAAGTTAAGGGAACAATTATTCAGATAGCAAAGTTTCATATTTTAGCCTATAGCTAATCACAAAAATCCAGAATCATGAAGCTCCAAATTTCTTGTCTAAATCTTATGCATAGGTTCACATAAAAGGCTAGCAAAGCATACTCAAGGATTAGCAATTAAAAAAAACCATCGTAAACAACAACAAAAACATCCCTGCAATCACTTTAAAAATGCCTCCCTATTCCTCTCGAACGACTATTAACAACTTGCTTGACATATAAATCCATTCGATAACAACGAGCTCAAGTTTCTGAAGAAAACCAGACCCAAATCACATCTAAACATGAATAAACATGGTAATACAGTCTAATACATGATTGACCAGTATAAACACATAGAATATGCATAAACACCTAAGCGAACCAGAATTGAAAGGGAGTTGTGTTTACCTTCTCCGGGCAGCGAACCGAGGCGCGTTTCGACCCGTCGATTCTACTCGAAGAATATGTATGTGGGTGCGAATGAAGAAAACAAAGCTTAAACGCAAGAATTCTAAAACGAAGAACGAATAGATGATATGCAAGAATCAATTCCAATTTTCCGGGTCCCCCTCCAATGAAGAACGAAGGGGTCTTTTATAGGTGAAATATGGGGGTTTGAATTCGAAAAATAGTTGTTAGAGGTCTGATTTCTTGGACGATTTGTTGGTTCAAATCGCGGATTTTGGGGAGTGCAGGGCATGGGCGTGTCGGGTGACAGAGAGGAGTAGTTGGACAGAGGTATGGGGGCATGTGAGACGTTGGAGAAGATGATGGGATTGAGGGGCGACAGTGTCTTGCGAGGTGAAGGTGAAAGGAGGGCTCTAGGTTTTTCTTTTATTTTCTTAAGAAATTGTTGGTCGATGGGAAGGAATAAATTTGGGGAAGTGGGCTGGGTCGGGTAAGGCAATTATGAAATTTGGCGACGGGTTTTGAAGTCATGTTAGTATAAGGGTTATGGGCTGGGTAGTTATTTAGGAGTTAATTTTAGGCAAAGATTAATTAGTGATAAATTATGAATTAAAAATTGTGATTAAATTATTTAGGTGCTTTATTAATCTAAATTATTACAAAAATAAAGACGGACGTGCTATTTAATTAGTGCTTAATATTTATAACGCGATGCTATTATTAAAACTTATTTATTATGCGTATTCCGCGAAGTTAAATTAAAACCGAACGGGGTTTAGACTATTATTAAATTATTTAAATGCTAAATGCAAATATGATATTTAAGGACTGCTTAATGCTTTTATAAATGCGACGCTATTATTAAAACGCATGTATTAGATAAAAATATGAATTACGAAATTGCCTTGCTTTTAGTAAAAAAAATGCGAATATTCTATTTAACACGGCGTCATTGCTAAATTACTTATTTTATGCAATTATTTATTATTATCATTTAAGAATTATGCCAGGGCTTAAAATAAATGCGGGCGCGAGACCTAAAGTATGCTTAGTACTCTACGTAAAATGCGGTGCCATTATTAAATTGCTTATTTGCCTGTATTAATGTTTTATCGCTGTATTTTATTATTAAAAATTATTGTGAAAATTGGTGTAATTTTATAGTTAAGGACTGAGCGGGAGGGTCAAAATTGGGTGTCAACAATAGCCCTGGTGTAACTATTGTTCATATGTTGAGACAGGCTGTACAAGGTAAAATTGACTTTCATTACTTCCATTTCGATGAGCCTGATGTCTTGTTAATTGGGTTATCATATATGTCTTCAGCTGTATTTTTGACTATTATGATTTAAATTACAGTACTTCCAGTTTTGCATACTTGGTACATATTTTTGTCTTGACCTCGCCCGGGGTTGCGTTAAATCTGCGAGTTGAGGTACATAGCTTGTTGATCCGCACTCCTAGGATCACGGTTCAGTTCTCGGAAAGCTCCATTTCTCCGGAGGCTTTGTCTTTGGTAGGGTTCCCTGAAGTTGTTGACTTTTGTACATTCAGGGGTATGGCGGGGCCCTGTCCCGTCACAGTTGTTATGTAAACTCTTAGAGGTCTGTAGTCATATATTGTGGGTCACTTTATAATTTTTTTTTTGAGGTAACTGCTTTTGGATTTGGTTATATCCAGGGAGGTAGCCTTATCGATTGGGCAGCTGCCCGTAGACCACCTAAAAAGGAATATTTATTATTTGATCCATATCCTGACATAAGAAGTCCAACGGGAGCAACACTTGAAATGGCAATCCATAAAAAAACACCAAACCTAATATTTATTTCAGTATTAAGTTTGTGTATGTTCCGCTGATTATCTCTGATGTATTACCTGTAAGGGTGCCCAGGTAGGGCACCAGTCGCGGGCCCGGGGTCGGGTCGTAACAGGAGGCAGGTCTTAGGTTGGTCATATATGTCAAACAAACACCAGGAATGGGAGTTCTCATTTCCAGCTCATCTGAATGTATTCCTCAACTTCAAATGTACTGTGATGCAGACTGGGGAGGATGTGTAAATACCAGGAGATCAGTCACTGGATACTTGTCAATGTTTGGTTCATCACCTATATCCTGAAAGTCGAAGAAACAGGATACAATCTCTAGGAGTTCTGCAGAAGCAGAGTACAGAGCTATGGCTTCTGCTACAGCTGAGGTCGTTTGGCTAGTTGGCTTATACAAAGAACTGGAGTTGATATATCCCAACCAGCGGCAATACACACAGATAGCAAATCTGCCATACAGATTGCTAGCAACCCAGTATTTCATGAGAGAACCAAACATATAGATATCGATTGTCATTTTATTAGAGAGAAAATACATGTTGGGCTGATCAATACTCAGTTTCTATCATCGAAAGAGCAACCAGCTGATATCTTAACAAAGACATTGAGTCGACAACAACACACTCACTTGTTATTCAAGCTAGGATTGAAGAATATCTTCATGCATCCTAGCTTGAGGGGGGTGTAAAAATGTAGTTAGTTCAGTAAATTAAATGATTGTTATTGAGATATTTGTTACTGTGCAGTTAGGTTGTTAATTGTGTAGTTAGTTTGTTAAAGAAAGTAGTTAGTAGTTAGGAGTTAATGACTACTTAGTTGAGATAGTGACATATATATAGACATGTGTACACATATGTAACTTCACTTCTTTCTAATCAATATCAGATTTTGCTCTCTTCCCTCTCACGCTCTCTCTCTCTCGCACTTCTTCTTCTACTATCTTCCTCCCTCATATTCCTCACATGTAAATATCTTCTTCCTTCATTCTTCTTCTGCATGTTCATCTTCAATTCAACAGGATCATTGAGCTTTTAGTTTACAATAGGATCATTCAAGCTTATAGATACTCGTGTACAGTACCGGCCCTGAGCCAAAGCGCCAATGCAATGGCTTAGGGCATCATTTTTTGGAAAAAATTTAAGGCATATATTTTTGGAAAAAAATTCACTATTAAATACAACAATAACCAAAACTTTAGGGATCAAAATACACATTCCTCACATCTTTTTGGACTCTAAAGAATCTCTAATAAAACCCCTCATAAAAAACTCAAATAACAAATCATTATTCACTAGGTTTACAAAAGTTTTCTCTCCACCAACCACTCTAGCTAGTTCAGAAATTAAACTTTCTATTTGGTTTTCATCACCTTTGTAGATGAGCTAAGAGTCTATTAACTCTGTTATATCAACCTGAACTTCTGCGCCGATAGGAACTCAAACAAAATCAAGAATTCAAAACCCTAGTTCCCTAGCACTTTAAAGTTTCTCTGCGAGGTATAACTCTGTTTATTTTGTTTTTGCTCTCTATTTAATTTAGATTTTTGTTGTTGAATTTGTTGAAGGTTTATGAGTAGTATATAACTAGATTACTATTTTTTTGTTGTTTAATAATAATATGGAATTTTTATAGGTTTTTTTGTTGTTCAATCAGGACCGCAATGATTTAAGCTTTTTGTTGTTCAATCAGGAACGTAATTATGAGAAAACAACCGTCCGATGCTCAAAATAGACAGAAGAAAAAAAACAGGGATGAATTCGCAAAAGAATATGCATAAGGAAGAGTAGGATTTTTTCAGGGAATGATTGGTCCATCAGAAAAGAAAAAAGGTGTGAAATTTGATTTTTTTCACTTTCATTTGATTCATTGTTAAGACGAGATATCCTTATCTCCCTTCCACCAAGACAGGAACTTAACAAACAAGAAATCTAGTAAGCGGGATCAAGCAGTAAATTCTTTTTTTCCAAGAATTTACAAGAAAGGTTGAATGGACTGGTTATGATATCAATTGAGAAGAAAATGCTAGTGAATTCCAATTTCGAAAGATTGTTAAATGATTTTGCTAGCAAAAAGGCGAGAAGGATAATGTTTCAATAGCAATGCTCGTATACTCATCAGGTAATTTCTTGTTACTTAGCTATACAATTTTGAATAAGGTTGCAACCTCTATTTTTATTATATTAGGTTAATAATCATGTTAATTTTTTTTATTCATGTGTTTAAGTAAGTCTTGCTATTTGTTAACTATTTTTGGTGTGGGGTGGGGGTGGGGGGGGGGGGAATATCTGTTATGGCTTAGGACATCCCAAATCTCAGGGTCAGCCCTGCTCGTGTAATTAGTCAAGGTGCACTCGCCCGAACACTATGGTTATAAAAAAAAAAGTTCACAGTGCTGATTATTTATAAGACTACTGTTGTCTCAATTTATGTGATACTTTTCGAGTTTCAAATTGTTTGAAATTTGAACAACATTTAAAAAAAGATCATCATATTAACATGTGAAAATTTCAACTTAATGTACTTCTCGTATAGTTTTTGAACATCTAAATTTTAATTTTAAAGTATTGAGTTAATATAATTCAATTTAGCTTCAAAAATTAATTAAATTGAGTCTTGATTAGCGAAAAGTGTCGCATAAGTTGCAACAGAGGGAGTAGAATATTTTAGCTCTTTTTTATGGCCTTAAACATACTCCGATTCAATCAACTGTCTACTAAAGTATGCAAACACACGAAACACGAAAAAATAAAATAAAAGGTATTCTGTTCGCAATCTATGCATGGCTTCCACAAAACAGATGAATAGGCTTTGTCTTAACTTGGGACTTTCCGAAGTTGGAACCCAGTAAGCCCAATAGAACTTACGTCGGTAGAACTAGCAGAAATGATACAATCAGCCCACTAGTAGCACTAATTTAAAATTTAGCCAATTTGGAAAACTTCAAACTGAAACTACTGCTGCTGCTACTTCATTTTCTTCCTCATAACTTCGGGTTGAAAATAGCACTCTATCAAAGCCTAACTTTGTACCCAAAGGTTTGAAGTTTGAAAAGTCAGGTGTAAATTCAAATCTGAGATTGAAGGTATAGCCTGAGCAAGTATACTGTATAGGATGTTTTGGGCTCCTGAAAATACTGTATAATGTTTTGAGCAAGTATACTGTATAGGATGTTTTGGGCTCAATACAGAACCCATTAACTAATAAAGTTCATTAGCTTTGCAAGTCATCAAATTGATTAATGTTTTGGATGTAAGTAATATTCTTACGAGTGACACTGGCTGGCTTAATAAAAGGTGAAAGTTGTTTAATTTAGACCCTTTGGAAATCAGGAAATAGTTATAAAGAATCATTTAAATAATGATAATTTTTTTATCATTTATAGTTATGCAAATTCATGGTTATGTAGCTTCAAACCTCCCATTTTTTGCTTTTAAGTTCATCTAGATTATCGTCTTATATATGGTGAACGTAATTAACACAACTAAATTTGCTTATTTTTTCTTTGGTTACAGTGAACATGATCCATACATGTGTTTGGCTAGCACTTTATTTTTAAAAAACAAACACTATAACTTTCATAATGAAGTACTTAAATTTAAACCATAATCTGCTGATTAAAGTTACATATTAAATCTATTTCATGAATTAAAAATGAAAATATATCAGTTGATATGTTGATAAATCCTGGTCATTCAGATATACTCCGCGATTTACTGATAGTAGTGTTGAGAAATTAATACTACTATCTTCAGAAATAGTATGACGTAAGCCATGAAGTTGAATATAAAAAAAATAAAAATATATTTAAAAAAAAGAAAGCTCAGAAAGATTTTGCGTATATATATAATGATGATGTCTTATATTCCATCAAGGCTTCGCACAGAAGTTTCTCTAGCCAATAATTCATCTTCTTTTAAGGAATATTTTCAAGAAAATAAAATAGATTTGTTTCAATCCCAGAATGGTTCTACTATCCATTGCAAACCATATTGTAGCTTCCATTAATTATATGTAAAAAATGAAAGGCATATTAAGAGGATCAAAATTATGCAGATAAAACTCTTATCCAACTAACATACTTCAAAATAAGTTAGTATCCCAAAGCACCAGAACTAAAATCGTCTTGGAAATATCCCATTTTGGGGAATCTATTCTCTCAATCAGAAGAATATAAGAACATATTAACGATAAACTGGATAATTACCTAACACAAAAAGACTACACTATAGTTTTCGAAAATTCGGTCATAGATTCTCTATAAAATTAAGGAAAATCAAAAATAATTCTGCCTACTAATGCTTTCGTGTGTCAAAATTTCATTGGGCTAAAAGCAGATGTGTCTGAAATCTCATGCACAAAAGTTCCTTATGCACGATGAGAGGAAGAAAGTGTTCTTCAGGTTCATATAGTATTATTGTATGTTATTTGATAAATATCATCATTATCATATTTAAAAATATTATGATAAGATGATAAAAGTGGAGAAAAGGTGCATAAATAAAAGTAGTCTGACATAACAAAAGTTTAATAAAGCTAACTACTTTTTTGGGTGTTAAAAGGGCTGTCCACTTTCTGTAATATTAATACTTTATAAAGAATATTTCAGTATAAATATACAGTCCATGCATGGTGGAGTATCTCAGTTTGCTTCCCTAATCTAAGATTCCATATAAACTCTTTCACATCTCAATATATAATCTGATGGATATGTTTCCTTGCAGGATATCACCTAGCTCTCTATTGTATAGTTTATGCCGACCATTTTTTTCCATTATCTTTTACAGTCAAAACGCTCTCTATCACGATGTGTTTGTTCCAATTTTTATTGTCGTGAAATGTTGTTATAGAGGACATATCATATAAATAACATGAAATTTGGTTCCAAAAAAAACATTATTGTTAGAGTGAAATGTTACATTGTCAATTTGTCATAGAGGATGATTGTTATAGAGGTTTGATTGTACCGTTTTGTAATATTTATGATCAATTACGTATGCAAAAAAATTCATAATTGGTGTCAATATTTGAAAAATAAAACACTTCAATAACAAATTGTATCATTCTTTTTATTTATACCTAATATTTTTATTTTGCTTATTATCTATATAATTAAACATATTTAGTAAAACATTTCGATGGAGCAGGTTCCATCACACGCACCACTCATGGCAAGGTATATCCGGCGCTGTTCAAGACAGGCGGGCTGATGAAAACGGGTCAAGAAAAATGAATAATAGATTTCTTAAGCTGAGAAGCTTCGGAAGAAGAGATGCATATGTATGTATATTTGTTTCAATAATTAGAACGCTTTGAGTTTAGATCATTGCATCGACGTTGCTCCTTAAAATAATTTGTCCATCTATAGGTTAGTCGAAGTGTTAATAATGTTTCATCAATAAAAACACAATTATAACTGTTAACTTCAAAAAGTAAAGGGGGGGGGGGGGGGGGGCGGAAAAAATAAATTAAACAAATTAGACAGGACATATATGGAAAAATAGTCTAATACGAGATTTGAATAGTGATAAAATTGTTGAAAATTTATTAAACGTGAAATAAAGTTAATCCTATTATTTATGACTTGAATAATTGGGGGCCCGCACGTCGTAAACGTCGTTTCCACACACGTTTTATCAAAGATCGTAAATTTCCTTAGTGAAAGAGATATCGGTACGTATACAAAATGTTTGAGACATGAAATGATAGACAGTTATTTGTCAAATAACAAGTGGTTTCACGTTGGTAAATGAAGGAAGAAGTGTATTATTGTTAGGCATATTTTGTATACTCTTTTTGAGTCATTTTTAGTTAGAATTTTCCCCATTTTTATTTAAATAAGTGTCATGTTAGGGTCGTTTTTCTTTCTTTTGAGTCACAGCGGTTCCAAATGGAAAAATGTAGAATTTTCCCCATATCATAATGTAGAATGCGATATGTTTTAATAACCCAAGCATGTGTTTTATTTCTTAAATAGGGAATAGATTCGCACGTTAAACATGTTGTAAATAGATGCTTAAAGGAGTAAAAATAGAGTATTTAAATAATCCATGAATGCTTTGTTGCTGCAATAAATAGTTTACCTAATTAGTTAACTATTAAACTTTGAATATGTTACGCCAAGCATTAAGTAATATATGTGATGATTGTGAATATTGTGGCTATTTGTGACTACTCTATTAATGCTTAGCATGTAAGTATAAAACTTGTTTTAGTTAGTATCAAGGTTGTTTGAGTTAGAATGACATTTAATTTGTTAAGTTGAAGCTTATCTTGGCAATGTGTGAGTTGTTGTGTTGTTAATATGACAGTTTGAGGTTGCTTTACTAAGTATAGATTGTTAGGTACTAGTAGCTTCCAGGAAACATGTATTCATAGTTAGAAATGATATTTGGTTAACTGGAAAACATAGTTGTTTCTCATATCATTCAACATTCGCCTTTTGGTTGATGTTTTAAGACCAAAGTTCAAATCCTTATAGGATCGTATATATGTTACCTCTAGAATTCTTGTATGAGTATATGTGAGTTTGGTCTAGTTTCTATTGTCTCATAATCATGCATTTATATTGTCTATATGCACTAAGTTTTGTTGAATGACTCTGCTTACCTTTTAGCTTAAGATGATATATGTGGAGTCTTCCCTGAAAGCATGTATGAGCCACCACATTTCTATCTTAGAGTCCCTAGTTGTTAATTTTAATTGAAGTACCCATGGCATGGCCCTAATGGCCTTCTATATGCCTTAGCAGGAATTTTCTTATCTACATGGTGATCTTTTGGATTTGTTCTGTCTATCTTGATAAAAATTATATGTTTCTCCATTTGTACCTAGTTTTAGCGTACATGGTATGTTAATTCTAAGAGTCTCAAAGAACATAAAATTATGCCATAAATATTAGCACTCTGTCTGTCCTTATGAAATGTCTGATCCTGATGTTACTGTTATTTTCATGATGTCTTTACAAATTTGATTGGGCCTAGTTTATGTATTGTAGTGAGTAGTGTCAAGTTTATTATTCTTATGTGGTTTTGGTTCTCTACCCTATGTACTTGTGATCCTAGTAACTGGTCAGATAGTGCATGCATACCACTACATATCTAAGCCATAATATTAAGTCTCAAACCCTTGGTTGGATGTTTTAGAAAAAAAGAGGTGGAATACCAAATTTGCATAACAACTGACTAGTCTAATTCTGACTAGCATTTTAAATGATTTTCATGACTAAGTAAGATATATGTGATACTTGAGTCTAAATTAAAGCATGTCTACCTATCTTGTGGTCTTTTCATATCTCTTTTGCTATATGTAGAGCTAACGATTTCCCATGGATCCTCTAGTTTGTCCTCACATGATTAACAATTTAGTTATGATGTCCTAACTTATTTAAAATATAACAAGAAAGAAAACATGAGTTTGTTTAGCTTAGGGTTAGGTTGTTTTAAGAATAAAGATGCATTAAGAAGGTAGGGTTGTATTTTTTTGTGTTGCTATTGACTCTCTATAGAACTCTTGTTTTACTCTTGAAAAATTTCTACATGTCTGATGTGTTGGTGCTTTCTGACATGCTTACATATCTACTGCATTTAGACCACCTATCCTGAACATCTCCTAAAAATAAAGCTCTGTATTTAAGTTGGGACTTTCTAATAGCTTGGCACTTATTAAGTTAGTACATACTCAGGATTGTTTCATGCTTAGTTCATTTTTCTTTACCTATGATGATTACACTTAATCAAAACCTGATCGATTAGGAATAATATGATATTAAGTCCAGTTGAGTGGAAAAGATAATCATATATATCTACCCTGTTCAAACTTCCAACTAAGTGCTAGTGTTATGTCTTCTTAACTCTTTGAGTCATGCTGCTTACATTGACCTCTATGTGTATTTTGTATTTCATTACATCTCTGTTTAATTTCAGTATATGCTTAGTCCATGCTAGTAGTATCACCTGGTCCAAACTGCCATGAACACTTGAAAAAATGGCATGTATCTGCCTATTCAAATCTAGGTCAATATTATTTATCTATAGGTTTATGTTGCTTAACTTAAATGCTTTTGGTGATTAAGGAAGGAGTCAAGATTCTAATATTATTTGCCATGTTTCCTAATCGATTCCTTTAAGTTATTTGGCCAATATATTGATATGAGACTTGAAATGGTCTGATCTTTAAACCAAGATATGACTACGTATTGCTAAATTCTGAAACTATGTTAATTATCTTGTGTTAATTATTCATTGAATTTTAACTCAATCATGACTTTGGGGCAGTCAGGGTGACTAAAATAGATTATAGAGGTTGAACATTTATCTAAGATTAGTTATTAAACTTACTTGTGTTTATTAATGGCGTCCGGTGCCCATTTAATTACTGAAGTATTTGGCTTGATTTAAGTACAAAATGTATTTTTATCATGTATATCCATATTGATGGTTGTGTGATTACTTGTTAGACCACTTTAAGTATTTTCTTTAATCATATAAAATATGTAGACTAGACTAAAGTAAGAACAGGGCAGAGTAATCTATATGTCTGTGATAACATGATATTTGGTGGGTGTTTTGTGGAATGTTTCTGGAAATATCTTGGGTTAAATATCACATGTGTTCCTGGGAGGTGACCAACCTAGTTTTAACACTTGGTTTATTTGTGGATGGTATGGTTCTTGCAGTTTCCAATTTAAATGTGTTACCCTAATTTAGAGGTTTCAATTCTGATATAGAGCATGTTGGTTTACTGTTTTGGTTTTCCTATATGATATTTGTTCTTTATATTTGTTGAGATTAAATGAGAGGCAGGAATTAGATATGCTATCGAAGTAACCTTAACAGGGATGTTGGAGGAAATTTAGGAGTTGTATCTATCATCTTATGTACATATATTAGGCAAGTTGCCTTGTGCCATTGGTAAACTTGTTTGTTTTGGTCTAAATCCCTATGTTGTCTAAACCTCATTTTCTGTTAGATGGTTCAAACACTAATTATAAGACTATAAAGTTAGAAGAAACTTGAGAACTTGATTTAAACCAGTCACGGGACAATAAAACAGTTGAAGCATGATTATTTGTACTAATTTGGTTATTGCTCTAATAACTATGAACGCTTATATGACTCTAAACTAGATATCAAAACTCTTCATTTTCTTTGCCTACTCTTTGAAACTGAAGAATATATAAGATGTACTATAGACCTAGGCAAGAATTCATTAACCTATTAACTTTCTGTTTAAGCATTTGACTAATTAATGACAACTTCACACTAGATTACTGAATATTAGAATTTAAAAGGTGTCACTATGTGTGTATTTTATATGTAGAATAGTACATGTAATTGGCCTGAACTTGAGTTTATTAAGTAAACATAGATTGATGTGTGCTTTCAGTTCTAGATAATAACCTGGATTAATCCATGAGAATCGACTTCCTATTCAGATGAATTAGTGTGACAGTAGCATTGTAGAAGATTACCTAGTACTGCAATATTACAAAGCTTAGGTACTATAAGTATGAGGTTACGTTAGTTGCCTAGAATTAGCTCAAGCTAGTGAAATTCCTTACCCGACTATGTTGATTGGTAAATAATATATGTGATATACTGTGGCCCTGTGAGGCATCTTTTTTGTTTGTTGAATATAGGCCGGTAAGAAGAGTTATGAGGAGACTATGCCGGAATTTTTATAGCATGAGACCTGTTATGAATATTCGAGGACGAATGTTTCTAAGGGGGGAAGGATGTTACACCTCGTAGTTTTAAGGACATAATTTGAGAACATAATAAGAAAATAAGATTCGAATATTGAATATAAAGTATAATTACATATGCTAACACGAAAACTAGTATGCAAAGGATGTGATCCCGGAATAAATTCTGACACGAGTGTAACGATGGAAAGTAATACTAATAATTGAATATTCTCAATAGGGTTGGACAAGTACCGTGTGTGTGTATATATATATATATACTAATAATTGAATATTCTCAATAGGGTTGGACAAATCACTATGTGTGTATATATATATATATATATATATATATATATATATATATATATATATATATATATATATATATATATTAGAACATGAAATTTTCAGATTTTATATAAGATTGATTTTGTGGGAGATTAATTTATTATTTGTGGGATTAATTTTAATGGAAAGGGTGGTAATAAGTGGACGTATGGGAACTTGGGTCATCATGCAAAACATTTTCAAATTTCATGTACCCATGCTCTCTCTTTTCAATACCTTTACTTCAAACTACACCCTCACACCTCTACTCTATCTTCTCCAACTGATTTCCACCCTCTTCCATAGCTAGTTAAAGACTAAAATAAACTCCCCATCTTAGATTAAGTTCCTTTACAAGTTATAAACCATGGAAAGCTCACCAAAACAGTGAGTAACGACACACTGCTGGCCAAGACTGCCTAGAATTTTAGTGTTGAAGATGAACAATGTTAGAAGAAGAGTATGTAAGTAAGATGAATTTAAACTCATAAGGAATGCATGCATGTCATTGTAAGTTGAAGAAGTGGCGAAATTGGAGCAAAATGGAAGTCGTGAGTGTCGAATACACTAGGGACTATTTTGACTAAATTAAGGTAAGAATCCTTCTTTTTATAGAGTATTTGGAAGTTAAATGATGTTGTAGTTAAGATATGAACTTGTGTTAAGAAATGAACTTGTGTTAAGAGAAATTGGAAGTAAGAAAATGCATGTGGTTGTTGTTGGATTGTGATTACCGATTTGGGGATTGTTTTTAAATATATTGGGTTGATTGTTGTTGTTGTTATCATGGTCACTAATTGCATGTTGAAATTGAAGGAAACCTTGATATTTAAAGTTTTTATTGGTTATATGAAAGTGTTGAAAAATGAATTGGATTTTAAGGAAGTTATGAGAAGAGTTATATTTTTGTGGATGGACCGTGACATTCAAATTATTGGACATTGTTATGATGTATTAGGGGTTGTTCTTGTTAAGTTAATGCTGTAAATATAAGTTATGAACATGTATATACGTGGTGATAATTACTAATACATGTCTTAAAGGAATTAAAGTGTAGAAAGGTGTTATGTTGCAAACTATAAGACTTGCACTCTTGTTGTTGTTGCTAGAGTTGATGGACTGTTTTTAAAGGTTGTTTTAATATGGATTAAGGGCTGGATTAACATGAGAAATAGGTGTAATAATCACCTTGATTGTTGTAATAATTGTATTCCATAAATGTAAGAGAAAGAATGCATAACTATGGTGTAGATATAGTATATGAACTGATTTTGTTATATCCTGAAATTGTGCTTGGTTATTGGTATTATTGGCTTTATTTGTAAGTTGTGGATGTACATATAAATAGGGGAAGTGCTGCCCAAATTTTTATAGGAAAGAGAGTCGTCATTCGATATAACTTATACTAGAAATCATAGAGTTGACGAACGAACTACTATTGTTATAGGTTGAAGTGCTAATCGAGACGAGTTTTAATTATAGAGTTGGTTAGTTCGACAATAAGGTATGTGAAACTATCTTTCTTCTTTTGGCATGACTTATATAAAATGAGTGTACGGCGAACATACATAATTCTATTGAATCCTAATTATTAACGATACATGATATGATAGTGCCTTGATTTTCTAAGTAATAGTTACTCTATTTATTCCATTGAGAGTCAAATGATGATTTAATTTGTATAAAGTTACTCATGATATTCTATTCGTGCTGATATGACTATATGTTCACCGTGTCCTTCACTAGAGGGTCGGGCAGTATCACCGATGTCACGACCCGTTCCGGGGCCCGTGACTGGTGCCTTACCCGGGCACCCAAGCAGTCATACATCAGAGAAAATCAGCGGAAATATAAAACAAGACATGAAACAGTTGTAAAATGAGACACAGTTTATCTGATGAAAAGCTTGTCTTTCGGCATATATATATAACCCAAGTTTTGCAGTTACATCCCAACTGTACAATAGGACTACAGACCTCTAAGGAAGTAAACAACTATGGCGAGACAGGGCCCCGCCATACCCTGAATGTACAAACTATCTACAATACAGGGAGATCATACCAAAAAGTAGAGCCTCCGGAGAAGATGGAGCTCCTGACACCAATGCAAAGAGATCCTAAGGATGTGGATCTAGCACCTGCTTGCCCTTACCTGCGGCATGAACGCAGCCCCCCGAAGGAGGTCAGTACAACAGGTACTAAGTATGTGAAACTGTAAAGTACTAACAGTTCAATTCTATTCTTTAATATCCTTCTAAGTATTTATACTTATTTCTATACTTCTACAGTATGTATTCTCTAATTATAAAAGAAGGACAAGTTTATTTACCTCGGTAATCCCAATAATATCCTAGATAAAAGTCGCGCCTGAGCAAGGTTTAGCTCCTAAGTTGTACGCTCCGGTAACTCCAAGAAAACCTTAGAAGTTCTTCACAACTTCTACTAAGGACTAAGGGATTTGGGCTAGGGTATTTTGGGCATTATAACAATACTAGAAGGCAGCTTTTCTACCAAGGGAGGGGGGGTAGATTTCGGCTAGGCTAGGGGGAGGGGTTGCCTCGCCAAGCTCACTCAAAGGGGGTGTGTTGGACGAAAAAGGCTCAAGAGGAGAGGAAGGATTTTCAAGACTTGGAAAGGAATTTGTGGATGAAGAACTCTTCATCTTAAGGGTATTTATAGGTCAAGACACGCCAACCAATGGCCAAGATTTAGCCAAGTGCTAGGCAAGTGTAAGGCCAAGATTAGGCAAGTGTCCTTGGCCAACTTGCACACAAAATATCCTACCAACTACATGACAAAGATGGCCATCCATTCGCCCTATTGCGTGACAAGTCCACCAATGAGAGGGTGACAAGTGTCGCCCTCTCGTTGGTCCAAAGTGTTTCGTCTCTCGGAAAAATCCGCAAAAATTAGAAATGGCATAGCCGGAATTTACCTTACGAAAGCTGTGGAAACGTTTCGTCGGAAAACTATTCGTTTTGCGAGTTGTGCCCAATAATTTTCGTCCAAGCCTAACTTTTAAGGCTAAACTTTTGTACGTATTCCCCACGCATATACTGCAGAAAATACGGTATAACATTCTCCCCTCCTTAGAAACATTCGTCCCGAATGTTCCTTCCCAAGACAGATAACGATAAGGTTCTTCATAACTTAAACAGTTTGCAAAAGCCACACACGGCCACAAAACAACACTTAGGCACAAACGATAATGAAAATTTACAAGTAGGAAAGTGAATTACCTGGAGGTGTGGGGAATAGGTGAGGATACTTCTGCCTCATGTCCTCCTCGGCTTCCCACGTCATCTACTCCTCGAGCTCGTTCGCCACAAGACTTTGACGGAAGCCACGCCCTTCGTCGCAGACGCTAACCGACGATCGATTATCGCTATGGGAATCTCTCATACGATAACCCTCGATCACCGACATCGCCAATCGGTGCACCCTAGATGGATCCCGATACATCTCTCAAAGATAGATACGTGAAACACCGGATGCACCGCCTCCAGATCGGACGGCAGATCCAACTCATAGCAACCTTGCCTACCTCGCGACAACTGACACGCCCAATGTACCTTGGGCTGAGTTTCCCCTTCTTCCCGAATCTCATCACACCCTTCATGGGTGACACCTTTAGGAAAACCCAATCATGAACCTCGAACTCCACATGCCGACGACGGTGATCTGCATATGACTTCTGTCGACTCTGAGCCGCCAAGAACCTCTCCGATAAGCTTCACCTTATCCACCGTCACGTGCACTAATCTGGTCCCACTAATCGCACTCTCGCCCACATCGAACCATCCTATAGGCGATCTGCACTTCCTCCCATACAAGGCCTCATAAGGCGTCGTTTGAATCTTTGGAGTGGTAGCTATTATTGTATGCAAACTCAACTAGAGGCAAATGATCCTCCCAATACCCTCGGTCGATAACACGGGCTCGCAGATATCCTCAAGAGTTTGGATAGTGCCACCGGCCCGTCCGTCTGCTGTGGATGGAATGCGATTGTGCTCACCGCCCCTAAACCCTCTGGAAAGACCTCCGTAAGTTAGCCGAACCGGGCTCTGCTGCGATATGATCGAAATAGGGACTCCATGCGATCGACGATCTCTCGGATGTAAAGTCCGCATAATCCTCACCGAAAAAGTCATCCCGACGGAAGAAAGTGGGCTGATTTCGTCACCACAACGATAACCCATATAGAATCATGTCTCCTCCGAGTGCGAGGTAATCCCGTGATAAAGTCCATGTTGATTACCTCCCACTTCCGTGTCGGGATCTCGATAAATCGTCAGAACAAACCACCGTGCCTCCGTGCTCTACCTTCACCGCCGACAACACGCATCGAGCTACGAACTCGCAACGTCCTCTTCAAGCCATCCCACCAATACACAAATCTAAGGTCGTGGTACATCTTGGTCGACCACGGATAGAGTAACGCCGCGCCGCGTGTGCTTCCCAAGAACTCCGCCAAGTCCTCAAACATCCGAACACACAACCGCCTCAAACCTTAGCACCCCATCGTGCTACCTCAAAGGACCCTTGCCTCACGAAGAGTCAGATCACGATAACGTGTCAAAATCGATCCTCGAATCGCCTCTTCACCTCTCGACGATGGAAGACTCGGCAACCTCACGAACTCGAACCCCACCGCTATCGTAATCAATCAAACGGACACCAAGGTGGCTAATCGATGCAAATCACGAACCATGTCCTCCTCTCTAGCCGCACATCCGATAGGCTCCCCATCGACCTACGACTAAGAGCATCCGCCACAACATTGGCCTTCCCGTGGTACAGATATCAACATCGTAATCCTTAAGCAACTCTAACCACCGCTCGCCGTCGTAAGTTCACTCCTCCGTCGAAGATATACCGAGGATCTTGTGGTCGGTATAAATATCCACATGAACCCCATACAAATAGTGCCTCCAGATCTTCGGCGTGAATCACCGCCGCTAACTCCAAATCGGGTGGGTAGTTCCTCGTGTTTCTTCACCGGGATGCATACGCTATAACCTTGCCATGCCGCATCAACACACATCCCAACCCGATGCCCGACGATCGCAATACACAACATAACCGTCGACCTCGGAAGAGTAAGAACGGGGCGGCCGATCTCTCTTTCAAAGAATCGGAAACCCCGCCACAAGCATCGCCCATCAAACTTGCCGCCGAGTCGACCTAGTCAATGGTGCGAAGATAAAGCAAACTTCTACGAACCGATAATAACTTGAGGCCCGAAATCGCGAACCTCGGCGGAGTAAGAGTTCAGGCCAACTCGGATCGCCTCGATCTTGGCAGATCTACCGAATACCATCGGCCCGACAATATGCCCAAGAAAAGCCACCGGTTAACCAAAACTCACATTTGGAAAACTTGGCGTCAAATGTCGGGCTGAATCGGCCAAGATCTCAAATGCTCCGTACTCCCGCTCTGGCGAGAATAAACCAAGATATCATCAATGAACACTATCACAAACGTGTCCAAAATGGTTTGAACACTCGGTTCATCAAATCCATGAATACCGCCGAGCATTCGTCAACCCAAAAGACATGACCTGAACTCATAATGCCCGCACAGGTCCGAATGCAATCCTAGGGACATCCACCTCTCGACTCGAGCAGTCGAACTCGATGATAGCCCGATCGCAGATCAATCTTGGAGAAACATCTCGCGCTCGCAACCGGTCGAACAAATCATCAATCCGGGAAGGGGGTATTCGTTTAATGGTCACCTTGTTCACCGTCAGAGTCAACACACACGCGCAGCGCCCCATCCTTCTTCTTCTTCACGAACAATACCGGCGCTTCGCGAGAAACACTAGGTCCGATAAAACCCTTTCTCCAAAGAAATCTCTCACCGTCCTTCACTCTCTCAACTCGGCAGTGCCATTCTCAGATGGCGGAATGGAAATAGGCCGAGTGTCCGCAATATGTCTATACAAAACTCAATCTCCTCTCGTGAGGGATACCCGGAGGTCGTCTGAAACACGCCCGGGAACTCTCGACTACCGAATCGACCAAAATCTGCACCGCAGCCTCTCAGACAAACACCCGAACGAGATGGTAGATATACCCTTCGCACCATCTTCCTAGCCTTGAGGTAGGAAATAAACCTACGCCGACGATACCGTGCTCTCCCACTCAACAACCGGCCTCAGAAACCGGAACCGTGACTACTCTCTCTGCCTACATTGGCGTAGCGTGAAGCTAGCCAATCCATCCCCATGATCACGCCGGTCAATCATCTCCAACTCTATCAAGTCGGCTAGGTCCGACGATCGTAAATGGTCACAGACAAGCTTTATATACCCGCCGAGCTACCACCGAATCACCCATCGCGTAGCTACCGAAAGTGGTCTATGGACTCGTGCTCTATCCCTATCCTACTAGCAACAAGGGGAGATATATAGATGAGTAGAACCCGGATCTATCAAAGCATACACATCAAACCCGAAACGGATAAGGTACCGTGACGACATCGGTGAGGCCTCACGATCCGCTTACCGACAAAGCATAAATGCGGTTCTCGAGGACCGCTAGAATCGGGACCCGAGCCACGACGACTGGCCGACCCACGAGTACCACGCCCGGCGAGTAATCGTAGGAGATGATGAAGCGGCAAGAACTCGGGCGTCGAGCCCTACCACCGCCACGCCGGCCGACAGCCCGCAAAGTGACCTGCTGCCACAATCGTAACAAGCTCCAAAAGCGCATCACACTTCGTAATGGGATCTACCGTGACGCCACACTGTGGTGGTCCCGATCGCCGCACTCGCTACTCGACGCCCAAGCCCTCGCCCCGTCCGCCGAATACTCGGGCCGCGGCCGGTGACGCGCAGAGTGCTCAGCCGGCCGTGGTGCAAATCTAGATCGCCACGAGGCCGCCACCACGATAGCCACCGTAAGACCCTCCCGCCCCGCCTTCTTCGCCGTTGTCGCCCACTCGCCGACCTCTGCGCTCGCATCCAAGGGCATGAGCTCGCACGCAGTAATGTCCATACCCGGTGAAGAGAAACACCCGCATACGACTCGCCATATAATCATCTAGCCCTGACGTAACGGTGCACCATATCCTCCATATCTGCTACAACGCCGGGACATATCGAGCCAATGAATCAAACTCGACATTGTACTCCCGACAAGGCGTCCTCTCGCCTCGCCAGCAAAAATCTATCACCCGCGCCTCCTCATCCGCGAGGCAAGAAGTGAGTGAGGAAAGCCTCCGAGAACTCATCCCAAGTAGGCGGGACGCGTGCTCTCCCGGATAACTCCCACGAATCAAACCAATCGATCGCGGTATCACGCAAATTTATGTGAACCAAAGATCACGGACTCGGTCTCCGATGCCCGATCACTCAAAATCCTCTCAGAGTCGACGGATGAACTCCTGCGGATCATCCTCCAGCCACCAGAAAACTCTGGCGCTACAACTCGGAAGTCTCGTAGCCTCAAACTTCTCGCCTCGGGTGAACTACGGTACGACCGGGCTGGACTGAATCGCCAGATCCACTGTCTCGTATCCGCCACGATCTCGCCAATAGCCGGGCCATCTCTCAGTACCTAACTCCTCCGCCCCAGCCGGGACGGGAGGCGCGGCATCAGTAGTCTCATCACCGCCGCCGCGCTCTAAACCCTCTGGGTCGGCAGCTGTCGTAACTCGCCGCTCTCGGTATAGATCGGGCCCGAGCCCTCGTGACTCTAGGTGTCCCACTAGCGCCTCCTCGCCGCTTTGCCCTTCTGGCCCGGTTGCCTTACGCGAGGCATAAATGTTACGTAAAAGGAATACGTTAGAGGGTCCAACTTTAACACGCCTTCTAAAGCACGATCTCGAGTGAGAAGAATGGAAACCAATCCTAAATATCCTATAGCCTCCGATTATTGGTGTGGTGCACAACACACCGATAATCAAGACTTACTAGATACGGTCAGAGACACTTTCCGAGGATTAATCGCTCGATACCACTTTTATCACGACTGCCCGGTTCGTGGATCGTGCCTTACCCGCACCCAAGCAGCCATACATCGAGAAAATCAGCGGAAATATAAAACAAGACATGAAACAGGTTGTAAATGAGACACGCTTATTCGATGAAAAGCTTGCCTTTCGTATATATATAACCCAAGTTTTGCGATACATCCCAACTGCATAATAGGACTACAGACTTCTAAGGAAGTAAACAACTATGGCGACAGGCCCGCCATACCCTGAATGTACAAACTATCTACAATACAGGAGATCATACCAAAAGTAGAGCCTCCGAGAAGATGGAGCTCTTGACACCAATGCAAAGAGATCCTGGGATGTGGATCTAGCACTGCCGCTCTACCTGCGGCATTTAACGCAGCCCAAGGAGGTCGATAACAGTACTAAGTATGTGAAATCAGAAAGTACTTAAATGAAATCATATCACTTTAAAACCAATTTTACAAATATGCACGAAACAACAAATGTAATCGCACATAGTGCCACATCATAAACAAGAGCAACAATAATCGTAATAGGTCTTTTCTAGGTCGCGAATGATCGAGCAGGCCACTCGCCCATATTATCATTCTCGCAAGCCTAATCACGACTCGAGTCCGCGTAAAGCCACTCACATAGGCGCATGAGGTATAACCCCGCATCGGGTAGCTACTCGGCAACGCCCCGACTCGTTGTCCGCATGGCCACATAATCGCATGAGGCATAACCCCGCATATTAACACGAACTCTCGTAGCTCGCATAGCCCCCGGACCCGCATGAGGTATTCTCGAATCACGGTCCTGCATCGCCGAGTCTACCCGCGTCGGAGGCGCCTTAACCCCTGATCATCTCAAGAGGTGAGTGATATAGTACTAACACAACAGCTTATAGTTCAAACATCATAAGCATAAGTAAGACTGACCTCTTTACACAAACGTTACAAGATACTAACACATAGCATCACAATATGTCTACTCACCAAAACCATCTTATTATACCTTTCAGAAATCAATACAAGTCTTTTATAAAACACATAAGTAAATTGTTTCCTTTTATAAAACTTAAGCCGTTATACTTAACTTCCCATAAAGCTAGTATAACCCTTAAGCTTCTTGTTTTAAAAACAACTATTCTTCTTCTTTCAAAACTGTGTTATAATTCTTTTGAAAGACTTTTTAAGATCTTTATTATTCAGGCTTAAGTCGCAAGACATTGCCGTAAGTATTATTCAGGCTTAAGTCGAAAGACATTGCCGTAGTTATTATTCGATTAACACACGTATCGTCTACCGCACTATATATATATTTAAAATATCATGCTTTAGGAAGAATCACATACCTTCTCAAATGAAAACCACCGCCAAGTGAATATGTCGCAGAGAATCACCTATAATAGTCACGCGCATATCTATCAAAGTCTAGACTACTCAGAGGTCATTCTAAACAGAGGGTTCACAATTCTACGGAAAGTCGGGCAGCACTTCCCTACCCTGAGCTACTCAAGTTCATCGTGAAAACAAATTCTAAGTAAGCAATTTGATTATTCTTCTTTAAACCCTTCTACCGTGATAACAGCTCAATTCTATTCTTTAATATCCTTCTAAGTATTTATATTTATTTCTATACTTCTACGATGTATTCTCTAATTATAAAAGAAGGACAAGTTTATTTACCTCGGTAAGCCCAATAATATCCTAGATAAAAGTCGCTACCGAGCAAGGTTTAGCTCCTAAGTTGTGCGCTCCAGAACTCCAAGAAAACCTTAGAAGTTCTTCACAACTTCTACTAAGGACTAAGGGTGGTGGGCTAGGGTCGTTTGGGCATTATAACACTACTAGAAGGCAACTTTTCTACCAAGGAGGGGTAGATTTCAAGGCTAGGGGAGGGTTGCCTCGCCAAGCTCACTCAAAGGGGTGTGTTGGACGAAAAAGGCTACAAGGGAGAGGGAAGGATTTTCAAGACTTGGAAAGGAATTTGTGGATGAAGAACTCTTCATCTTAAGGGGGTATTTATAGGTCAAGACATGGCCAACCAATGGCCAAGATTTAGCCAAGTGCT
Source organism: Przewalskia tangutica (assembly GCA_029844215.1). NCBI lineage: Eukaryota > Viridiplantae > Streptophyta > Magnoliopsida > Solanales > Solanaceae > Przewalskia > Przewalskia tangutica. The sequence goes on along the minus strand of CM056730.1, from coordinate 119,799,371 downwards.
AGGCAAGTGTAAGGCCAAGATTAGGGCAAGTGTCCTTGGCCAACTTGCACACAAAATATCCTACCAACTACATGACAAAGATGGCCATCCATTCGGCCCTATTGCCGTGACAAGTCCACCAATGAGAGGGTGACAAGTGTCGCCCTCTCGTTGGTCCAAAGTGTTTCGTCTCTCGGAAAAATCCGCAAAAATTAGAAATGGCATAGCCGAAATTTACCCTACGAAAGCTGTGGAAACGTTTCGTCGGAAAACTATTCGTTTTGCGAGTTGTGCCCAATAATTTTCGTCCAAGCCTAACTTTTAAGGCTAAACTTTTGTACGTATTCCCTTACGTACATACTCTGGAAAATACGGGGTATAACAACCGAGTCCCGGGTCGGACAGTATCACCGAGTCCCGGGTCGGGCAGTATCACCGAGTCCCGAGCTGGGAAGTTTCGTGCATAGTCTTTATATGTTCACCGCGTCCTTCACTAGTGGGCCGGGCAGTATGATATGCGGACAGGCATCCGAAGATATGATATATGTGGACAGGTATCCACGAATATGACTATGTGTTCACCGCGTCCTTCACTAGAGGGTCGGGCAGTATATATATATGATGATTTATGTGGACATGCATCCACGGATATGACTTATTTTATATGGACATGTCTTGACTTCTCATTTTATAAGGCATAGTTGACTCTCATTTCATAAGGCACAGTTGTATTGATATTTGGATTATTATATTTGTCTCCTGACATCTCTGGCGATTATGATCTTATTCTGATGCATGTTTTATACACTCAGTACATTATTTCGTACTGACCCCCTTTCCTCGGGGGAACTGTGTTCATGCCCGCAGGTACAGGTACTCAGTTTGGTGATCCTTCAGTCTATTATTCATGTTCAGCTGTTCGGAGAGCTCCATTGATTCGGAGCTTTGTCATTTTCGTACAGAACCTTATTTTCGGACTTATGCATATTTAGGGGCACGACGGGGCCCTGTCCCGTCATATTTCATTATCGTATTCTTAGAGGTCTGTAGACAGTTGTGGGTGGTAGATGTGTTTTTGTATATGTGTATGGTTGTGCGCCGTTTTGGATATCTCTATGTACAGTGGCGGCCTCGTTGACTTGCCTATTTTGTTATATGAATTAGTTGTGACTCCTCGGGAGCCAGGTTTATTACCGATGTTTACATTATCCTTGGTATCCGTGTGATTATATGTGACATGTGAGTATAAGGGTCCCAAAGTAAGGCACCAAGTCGCTGCCCGTCGGGTCGTGACACCAAGGCCCAAACACCCCTGCTTGCTGCCTCGACCCAGCTGTGTTACTGAAAGTGGGCCGAAAACTCGGTTGGGCTGTCCACTGATTAGGAGCAGCCGATGGTAACTGGGACCAGTGGTTGTTGAGCCACTTCCCACTGGTCCATGCCCACGGCTAGGGGGCCCAAGGCTGGGACCAGTTGGATCGTGGCCCACAACTACTCAGTGTCGACCCACTGCCACCGCTAGCTCCACTGAAACGTCGTGTTTGCCACCACGATTCTTGCCATTGTTTCTACGATTATTTTTGTCACAACCGTGAGCTCGGTTTTGGACAGAATTATTAACAAAATCCGGAGAATTTGTGGAGGATGTGATCATGACAACGCGGCTAGTACCGGTAGCCGCCTTCTTAGCCAAACCGGATTCTTCCAACGTAAGAATGGTGCGGGTTTGATAAAACCTTGGGAGAGGGTTACTTTGGCGAAGTAGAGGCCCAACGCCATTATAGGCCTCGGAGAGGCCAACCACCATTTGTAGAACAAGACGACTGTCAATTACGGGCGCACCAACGTTGCGGAGTTGATCCGCCAATTCTTTCAACTGTGAACAATAAGCCGAGACATTTAGGCAATTTTCTATGTGGACGTTGGAAAATTCCTGCGCAAGCGTAACATCCATGGAAGTCTGATTATCTTAGAATATGTCACACAGCCTATCCCAAGCTTCCATTGTCGTAGCGTCCGGCTCAATAATTATTTGTAACAGGTCGGTGGAGATAGTGGAGTAAATCCACTGAAGGACAGTGGCATCAAGAGTTGTCCATAACTTATGACCTCCTCACGTTTTGGTATCTTCGTATCCTCAGGAGCTGCGGGGATTATGTGATGGATAACTTGATGCGAGCGTGCGTGAATCTTGAACAGTTCGGCCCACGTCGCATATCAGACGTTTTCTATTTCAAGAATAAAATGGATGTGATTCTTGATGTTGGAAACTGCAAGGGCATGATGGAACGTGTTCTTAGAGGTAGACATATTGATAGAACAATATGTGATTTGAGGGATTTGGAAGAAATAAATTTGGACACAAAAAAACACGAAAACCGAGGCAATACTGCCGGAAACTGAGAAGGAAGTGGCGGAATCAAGGAGGAAAAAATTAACCTAGACTTGTGATATCATGAAAGAAATAATCCCTTCATTATTTTCACTAATTGAAAGATAATATATACGATTTACATATTTTCATAATAGGAAAATCATTTTTCTAATCTACTTCTAAAACTCTATTATATTTGAAGACTAACTATATAATTATGGTAAGAATACAAGACTAATTATAGACTAATTATACTACAATATTACATCAATATACACTAACCATATATGTCTTATACGAACATCACGGATTGGGCCAGCCCGAGATGGGCTTCTTCCGTCTTCAATCGTCCACAAGTCCCGTGATATATACTATGTATAACAAGTGTATATCACGGAATATTACCTTGTTTAACATTACTATTCTGACATTGATTAGGAGTAACTTTTGATCTCTCTCATTAGTATTCATAGCAAATTACGAATTTAACATTATTTATATATCTTCTTCAGAGAAAACAGAACGCAACCCCAATAAACAAAGAGGAAAAAGAGACCAAAGTCTGTGTTTTTTTTTCCGGCATTGGGCCTAATAAAAACGAAAAAGCGCCAAAATGTCCTTTAACACTTATGATTTATCTTAGTCTTTCTTTAATCTATCAACTCAAAAATACCCCGACGTTATCATCTATGAGCCGATAGTTATGAAATGATTTATATAAGATAAATCACAAACGTTTGAGGTATTTTTTTACAATTTTATGTAATGAAATGATCTTTTTCATTTTTGTTTTTTTTCTTTTCGTCAAAGAGGCATATAACAAATTAGGACTTAAGTTATGTACATCAATAATGTTACAATATTAATATATTAGTTATTGGATAGTGTAAAAAATCTTGACACCTTAACCTTGCAAAGTTTTTTTTTTTTTGGTTGACGAAGGAACCGCACGCTTCTTCGAGGCGCCAGTAAATCTGACGACGATAGCCCGCAAACCACATCGCCCGCTTAAACCACACTTGGCAAGCCGCCAGTGAGCTCCCAAGAGGTGAAGGCAGGTCAGGCGTTACCCTGAAGTTTCGAACTTGTGACCAAGCTCTCCCACACCACCCAATGAGGATACCCTCTGCCTTCAAGACCAACTGATCTAGGGCTTCGGATAAACCTTACAAAGTTAACTCAAGAAATCAGGTATATATATGTATATTGTTATTTTTCTTACATCATTTTAATTTAAAGCTAAAAGATAATTGAGACTCTGTAAGCCCTTTATAAAAGCCAGTTCTTATAGTGATAGGTCTGATTTAAAGCAATGGAGATTATTCTTTTGGCGCAATAAACTTATTTTAAACTTTAAAGTTCAAAAGAGAAAGAAAAACAGCACATCTTAAAGTTAAGAGATTCTTCTTTATAAAATTTTACTACCCTTTTTCTTTCGAAACTCTCATATTTTTAAACAAATCAATTAAGATTATTTTAATTAGATTTTTTTTGGGAATAACACATTGCTAATATTCTACTAATTTTTTACATAATGCTTTCTGGAGATAAGAATGTTGGGTTTACGAAGATCAAAGTAAGATAGAAAAGTGATTCTTATTTCCCCAAAGAGAATAATAAAGCATGAAAAGAGGTGCTAATTCTTTTGAGATTTATCGAATTTTCCTTTTCTTGTTCTGCTTCTCTAACGAAGTGAAAAAGTTTGCATAACTCCTATGTTACGTATTATAGCACTTAATCTCATATTGTGAGTCTCTTTGCATACCATATAACTACACATTTAAATAAGCCAATTAAGGTGGTTAGTGTTTTTAAAACGTAATATTTAGAAACAAAGGGTGAGGTAAGATATTCAATTGAATATCTCTGAGTTGATCGTAGGAGAAAAAATAAAAAGTATAATATAATCTTGAAGTAATTTTGAGTTTATAAATAATCATGGTTAAATATGTGGTCAAACTTTTGAAAGGTTCACATTTAAAAAAAATACATTTTTTAGAGAATGAAGGTTTTTGTCCAAGTTTTTGGTGAAAAATAAATGGTTTTGAATAACAACATAAGCTGCTTAGATGCTGAAACTAAAAAAAAAATTGCTTTTCTTAGGATAACCCATATCAATTTTTTTTTTTATAATTTGATACTGTAAATCACTTTTCAAAAATAATTAACCAAACACAAATCTATAAATATATTAAAGCTAGGCTTAGGAAAGGTGATGTGGCATAATTCTAAAGCTAAGAATGACATTTATCTTTTTTTTTAGTTTTTCCTATATTTTGTTTTGTTTTTGTAAAGAATGGATCTTGGGGTTGAGTTAGGCCAAAAATTCATTTTTACATTGTATCAGAATCAGACTCATTCCAATTCTTTTTTTAGAGTTGAGTTAGACCCAAGATCAATTCTTTACATGATATCAGAGTCAGACTAATTTCAATTCTTACCACTCCCAAAAGTCATGTCTTTTAGTAATTGAGGTAGTTTTTACTTGTCTTTAAATTCACGTTGAATTACAATATCACACGTTCCAACAATTAAGAGGTATTTCTGTGCTTTTAGTTCAATTAAAGGTGTGATATATTTACCTGACTGGCGCTTTATCGGCATAGATTTGTCAAGGTTGCAGGAAAAACATCCTCAGAATGTTATTTTTCCTCGGTACATGTGTTCGATCATGGTGAAGATAGCATATCCGTAAGCTTTTTTGTTCCTAACTACTCAGTATGTCTTTTTTTTTTTTTTAGATATTCAGATTCCTGGCTTGTGTCAGAATAGTTCTGGAGGTAGTGGTATCAGTCCTTCAACACTATTACCAGTAAAATCGCGGGATGTGCTCCAATAACCAGAATTTGAGAACGGACAACTAATAGCACCTATAAGGATCAATCCCAGAAGAGAGCAAAATGCTCTCACTGGAAAATCGATCTCACGCTGTAAGTGTCCAGAGCGCCTTAAGTCCCCCTCCTTTGCTTTGGACTGTGTCCGGGGAGCATGTATTTCTTTTGTTTAAAAAATGGAGTTCCAAGCTTTTGGGATTCTTAAAACAAAATAAATGAGGAAAAAGTAGGAGGAAATTAAAACTAAAAAAAAAGGAGGGAAAAAAAGACAAATGTCATCCTTTGCACAAGGCTTTATCTTTGCATATACTTGATATATCCCAATTCAACCGTTTTTTGCAGATTTCTAATAATCAAGGAGAAATATATGCTCTATCAACTCGTAGTCCACATTTCAAATGGATTCAAGATTTGAATTCATGTGGAAATACACTTAACACTTATGATGACTGGTGTGCGATTTATACACACGCTAAATGCAAGTGCACGTATCGTTACAAGTAATATAGTCTAGGTAAGACCGAATATCGTCATCAGGGACTGGTTTTCAAGTACCGATTATCTATGCTTTAGTTTCTATTTGGTTAACGTTAATTGAGTTGGAATTATAAACTAATAATGCTAAAAATAAACTAATTATGAAAATACTTTGATTTAAATCAGTTATGATGGCGAATTAGGGCTTCCAAGATCATCAACTATCCACTCTATTCAATCATTAATACAATTAGACTAACTTCTTCTTCTACGTTAAGATAGCAGGTTAACTAGACCGTTTTATACTCCTGTTAAGGTAATATAAACACTCAACACCAATGGAGAATCCTTCTACCTTTCGGTGACAAGATTGACTACAAAGGAGGATTAAGAGCAATAACCTATTAAGCTACACAAGTATCGGGGTACTTTCGTCCACGATTTAAACCTATATTTATTAAACTATAGCATATTCACAATCTCCCCTTTCGAATTTCGATTAGAACTCATATAAGTGATGATAATCAGTGATCAATTAATTATCAAGCAATCAAAGCAATTACTGAATAAATCTTAAGCAAGTGAAGAAGAAATCAACTAATGTATTAATTCATGAATAAGAGTTTAAAGAGAATCACAAGGAAATCCCTAACAAATTAATTAGCTCCTAGCCATAGTCACGCTAAGAACTAATACAATCTCCATACATGAACTGAAATAAACAAAGCAAAAGAAAGAAAAGAAAAATACTCAAGAACAAGTCTCCAAGCCTTCTAGCATCCAAGGATTGTGTTGTGGAATATTTACAAGATGGAATGGAATGGAATGATGGATGGAGAATGGAATGGTGGATGGAGAATGGAATGAATTCTTCTAATGATGTAGAGACTATTTATAGCCCAAGAATCCTTTAGGTAAAGGGTTAGGGATTATGTAGGTAGGAAAAGTTATGGAATCCTTTAGGTAAAGGGTTAAGGAATATGTAGGTACGAAAAGTTATCCCTTTTGCACCCTGAAAATGTGTCAAATTCGGACCAAAACTCAGAAATCTCGCGTCGGCATTAGGGATGGCAACGGGTAGGATCTGGACCGGATCCTACTAGATCCAGATTCAGATCCGTTTTACGTACATGTATCCATATCCAGATCCAGATCCATAGGGTCCATAAAATCATATCCAAATCCAGATCCATCGGATCCACCGGATCCATGGATCGGATCTGGATCCAAATAAAAGTGACTGATTATTAAGTTATACCTTCTAATCAGTCCAAATTTTCTAGAAAATAGTCAATTTAATTTAACGGAATCATGAGGAATGCATCCGTAAATTAAGACTAAATGACATTGTTGACAATTGTTATGTCTATTGGCTATTGCAGTAGTGAGAAACAATCCTCTCAATACCTAAGCTACTACATAAGTACCACATAAATGATTAATATAATGATTAAAGAATAACGCACAAAACGTGTTTCAATTAAAAAAATAATGGCCTTCGGCCCTTTGAATATAAAATAAAATTAAGATTACAAAGGATTCGGTGTCATGATGTATAAATAATAAATGTATAATTAATTTAATAAAAAACGGATTCACGGGTCGGATCAGGACCGGATACGGATCTCAAAGACAAGAACCAGATCCGATCCATCATAAACGGATCCGGGTCCGATCCGGATCCGTCGGGTCCAAACTTTGAATATCCATATCCTATAAAACGGATCTGGATCCACCGGATCCGGATCGGGTCCAGGATCCATTGTCATCTCTAGTCGGCGTCGTGGCCCTGCAAACTGGCGCCACGTCTCTTGAAAATTAGAGGCGTTTCAGAACATTCAGGGGGCGGCGCCGCGGCGCTGCTGCCAGGCGGCGCCGGTGACGACATTCTTCCGAATTTTTCGTTTCTTCGTCCTTTGTTCGTCCGGTCTTCGTCTGATTTCTTCTATATTTTCCGAAACTTCGTAGGCTTCATTTCTTGGCCCTTTTAGTGTGCAATTCCATCTCATTTATGCTCATTTCATCTCCTTTTCGTCATTTCTTCATTTCTGGCCGCTGTGACACAAGAGAAAAGAAAACAACCCTAATACTATACTAAACATAAATGAAATGAGTAAAATACTAACTAAAAATGACTCAAAATGTGTATATAAAATACACCGATCAATGACAACCAGGAATAATGGTCCGTTGCATGTTAAGTGCTTGAGTTCCCTTTGACTTCCGTCAGGTTTGTCTTAGCCTCAACGAGTTGTTTTCCCTTTGGCACGACCTTCTTATTGTCTTCCTGAATCTGGAGTTTGAAAATAAGTTCATCTAGAGTCATCTCATTCGTTTTGAGTTTTAGATAGTTCATAAACTCAGTCTACGAGGGAAGCAACTTCTCGATTAATGCCTCAACCAAAAATTGTTCGTTGTGCTTTAATCCTTCCAAATCCAGGTGATGTAGAATCATTTGGAATTCCTGGACTTGAGATGTCACACTTTTGTTGTCCACCATTTGAAATTTCAGGAATTTCCCAATGATGAACTTCTTACTACCCGCATCTTGGGTGTTGTACTTTTTCTGAAGTTTGTCCCATAACTGCTTGGCAGTTTCAACAGTGTAATATACCGTGTATAGTGGATCGGACAAACTGTTTAGAATATAGTTCCTACACATGAAATCACTATGTTTCCATGTTTCGCGAACCATCCTCATGTTGTCAGCGACATGGTTACATTGGCCCCCTCCCGCCAAATTATTTGGCAGAGGGACCACGTCTTTCCCAACTAGTGGAGAATCTTGGGTTAGGAAACGTGACATTCCCATAACCGTCAGGAAAAACAGCATCTTTGTTGCCATCTCTTAAAGTGAGCACCCATGAACTTTTCAGGACGTTCATGGTGAAAACCAGCATGTGTTGGGGTAGTAGCGCCCCCCGTGAGGAGTTGCAAAGGCATTATAGTTGTTGTTGACGCCTTGGGCAGGAGCAAAGGCACTATAAGTGCCCGGAGCAGCAGTGGAGGCATTGATTGTACCAAAGGCAGTGGCGGTAGCACTTGACGTACCAAAACCAGTAGTTGGGAAGGCATTAGAAATGTCATGATCAGTGGTGACACTAGAAGTGCCAAAAACAGTGGAGTTGAAGGCAGCGTTAGTGCCTTGAGTAGTGGGATTGAAGGCAATGGGATTGCCTTGAGCATCGGTGGAATTTTCAGTGTTGAATTGATCTTGTCCAGTCATGTTGTTGTTGAAATAGCGAATATTATCTTAAGCTTGTGAGTACAAATGTGTAGAACGGGAAAATAACAACAACAACTTTTTGTTAGAAATCTGAAAATGATCAAGTATGAGGGTTTGCTGAGTCGACCAAATTCTTGATCTATCCTTAAGATAATATTGCCCCGTATATCTTTTCAACGTTTGTAATGACAACTTATCTCCCAAGATAAAACAGCAATCAAACAAATGAGCAAAGGGAACCCAAATGTTTGCTTTGGAAGAAAGATCTTTGAGTGTTTGTGATTGCAAGAGAGGAAGACAATTTCAGAGAATTGTTGAGTGTAAGATGTCAAGTGTTTTTCCAAATGAGTCTTGTGTCTCATTTTATAGTGTGTAGATGATGACCCTCCAAATGGCTAAGTAATGGCCATGAATGTCATGTTAATACCTTGAATTTGAAGTTACAATTCAGCCAAGTAATGGCTGAATTCATGAGCAAAATAATGGAGAGTAAATACTCCAAAATCAGCCCAAGAATCAGTTTTTAATTCACCTCCAACGGATTGAAACAGTCGAGGAGCCGCGTCCCTTCAGTTCCAGTAACTCACTGGAACTGGAACGTCAATTAGAGTCGCGACCCTTTAATTCCAGTGAGTTAGCGGAATTGAAACGTCAATTAGAGCCGCGGCCCTTCGGGGAGGCGTCGCGGCCCTTCAAGCGCCGCGGCCCTTACATGGAGGAGTCGCGACCCTTCTCACTTTCGTGGTGATTTCTTATTCACTTCATCTTTACACATTATACACTTCTTCCTTCATTTACCAACGTGAAATCATTCGTCATTTGACCAATAACCGTCTATTACCTTACGTCTCAAACAATTCGTATACGTACCAATATCTCTTCCATTAAGGAAATTTTGATCTTTGGCACTATGTGTGCACGTGTGTGGAAACAAGGTTTCCTACGTGCGGGGCCCCAATTATTCGATTCATAATTAATAAGATTTACTTTATTTCACGTTTAATATATATTTTCAACAATTTTTGCATCTTTTTCCTTTACTATTGTAATAATGCATAATATTTTTTCTTCAATCATCAATTTCAGTTTTTATTATTTTTGGCTTGTGTTCATCGCGCTAATGCCCTTTTTTTTATGATACGGGTTACTTATGATTAGGACTAGCCAGTGGGCCGGGCCGGGCCCACCGGGCTCGGGTTAAGCGAGTCGAGGCGGAGAAAAGTGGTCGGTCGAGGCGGGCTGGAGTGGTCGGGCGGGACCATACAGTGTCGTCCGGTCCCCGGCAGGTAAGTCGAGCAGGTCGGGCCTGACGGGACGGGCGGACTGCAGCGGGTTTTGATTTTTTTTTTTTTTTTTTTTAAATTTTTTCACTAAATTAAAAATACTAAATTACTAACAAAGTAACATTAATTGATTAACATATAGTCATATACTTGTCATATAGTCATATACATTACTATAATAGTATAATATTATAGACTTATAGTATAATAATTATACTCATATATATAATATATTTATAAACTATAAAGTATAAACTATAACAGTATAAAGTATAAACTAAATAATTAAATAAAGACAAGAAGAGTGTAAAAAAAACATCCCAAGGCTGTTTTTGTGTCTCTTATATTATTAATTATTTCATTGAAATATACAAGATTCAAAATTACAACATTGTAGTGTACTGTTGTTGAAAAAAATTGCAAAAGACATTGAAAAATTAAAAAATTGCAATGAAATAAATTACCAATTTGAAAATATTTTTTCTAGTTTCTTTATAATTTCTTGTGGTTCTTCGGTTGGAATTGGTATATCTTGGTCAAATTGTTTCACGTCGCTACTCATGCCTTCAGATAAAATGTCGTTGTAGTTGTCGTCTTCTTCTTCGTTAATCTCTGGTTGACCGCACCTCCTTCCCTCCGCTCGTATCCAATCTCTGAATAGTACCGCCATCTCCAAGCCGCTCCGCTAATGAGTGTCAGGTGCTCCTATTTGAAATCGTCACTGAAGAGCGCTTTCAGAAGCGATTGATGACGCTTGAATGTTCAAAATATCTCGGGCCATCATTGAAAGTGTCGGAAATGTCTTTTCATTCTGGCTCCAATATTTCAGCAAGTCTTCCTTTCCTTCTTCATTGATAACTGCTTGGTAAGGTAAATTACCCTGCAAAACAAAAACATCGAACTCGCTAATTTGGTTAGTACTGGTACCACCGCACATTCTATTTCTGAGGCTTTCAATAGAAGTTATAGAACTAATAGTAGTAGCCTCAGAAACAACATGCCTTTTTTTAGCCTGTGTTGAAGAAGAAGAAGAAGATGGTACAAAAGTCGGTTGGTTACTAGCACTTTCTTGCTGGTAATGCCGATATACTTTTTTGCATTCATCTTCTACGCTATTCAACACTTCTTCTAGCGTTAGTTCAATAGGTGGCTCAACATTTAAATTTTTGGGAGTTGGAGGTGGTAGTACGTCCATACAGTTATAAATATTTTCAATAAGACTTTTACAACCCTCTACTTTAATAGTCGGGTTTAATACAGCACCAATAATATAAAATCATATGGTATTTCAGGAAATATTTCAGGATCTATAAAATCATCTTGTCTAGGAATAGCTGGAACAGGAATACTAGAAGAAGTACCCTTGCCCTTGTTACCACCCCTACTAGAAGAAGCCTGACCCTTACCCAACACGCTCTTAGTCCTTTCATTTTAATTATGCTAATAAATAGTTAAAGATAATGAAATTAGATGTGCTAAATGAAATAAAGACAAAATAATAATTTAATGAGAGAATGTACCAAACGCCACGTAAGTCGACGTGTAATCGAGAGGTTGAAAATTGAAACTTTGCTCGATAGATAATCCTCGCTAGTTGTCAACTTCACTCACAATTCTCAAATTAATAAATAGATTGAATATGTAGACAATGTTGTATAGAGATTGATTGATAATTGATTGAGAGATTAGAGAGTAGAAAGATTTGTGAAAATAATAAGAAGAGGAAGGAGGTATGTATAGTTGAAAAATTGGGTTAAAGTGTAAATATAATAACTTAGGGATTAAAAATAAATATCAAGGGGTAGGGGTTGGGAGGGGGAGGCCTAAAACGGCCGTTGTCCAACGCAAAATGTAAAATGGCCGTTGGACAACGCCATTTTTCGCAGCGCGGGCGGGACGGGGCGGGATCGAGGCTGGCGGGTCGGCGGGACGGACTGTCGCCCGATTCAAGCCGGTCCCGTTTTTTTATAGCGGGTCGTGTCGGTGGGACCGGAGCGGTCGGTCGGCCCACTGGCCAGCCCTACTTATGATTGGTTCATGGTTGAGTATATGAAAATGATGCATCTTTCAAAGGAAAAAACAAATTCGAATTACAGTAGGATCTGAAGACTATTAAATATTTTCTTTGAGTAGGACCGGAACTACTTCCAGATGCGTTACTCGATCGTTTTCTCTATTCTTAATTTCCCAGGAAAAGTCTTCCTTAATCCCTTAGACAAAATGATTATATGACTACTACATTCAGAATCTGACAAGAACATAATTATAGTCTCTTGGCTTTCTGATTTATGTTCCCATATAAGAAAATAAAGCAAAAAAAAAAAAGTAAAAGTAAAAGAACATGGAATTTTGAACAAAGAAGAGGGAGAAAATAGGCAAAGGTGAAAACAACAATACTTTTACTTTTGATGTGTTAAAATCCAAAAATTTCATAAGGAAAGTTCATAATGAGCAACGTCTTTGAACAAAATTTGCATTTCAATAAAAATAAGGAAATCTTGCCCTTTTCTTTTATTTCCTGAGTCTAAAAAAGAAAAGATAAAAGAGTTTAAATTATATATATATATATATATATATAGTTAGTGTAAAGAATTTATTTGAAATATTTATTAAACGTGAAATAAAGTAAATCCTATTAATTATGAATCGAATAATTGAGGCCCCGCACGTAGGAAATCTTGTTTTCACACACGTGCACACGTAGTGTCAATAATCAAAATTTCCTTAATGGAAGATATTGGTACGTATACGAATTGTTTGAGACATAAGGTAATAGACGGTTATTGGTCAAATGACGAATGATTTCACGTTGGTAAATGAAGGAAGAAGTGTATAATGTGTAAAGATGAAGTGAATCAGAAATCACCACGAAACCGAGAAGGGCCGCGCACTCCATGTAAGTGGTCGCGACGAAGGCGGCCGCCGTTTAATTGACGTTTCAATTCCAGTGAGTCATCGAATTGGGCGGCCGCGGCCGACCGACGCTCAGCCATTGAGTTATCGAATCGGCGGTCGCGACTCCTCCGGCGGCGGCTCCTCGACTATTTCAATATGTTGGAAGTGAATTAAAAACTGATTCTTGGGCTGAATTTTGAGTATTTACTCTCCATTATTTTGCTCATGAATTCAGTCATTACTTGGCTGAATTGTAACTCCAAATTCAAGGCATTAACATGACATTCATGACCATTACTTAGCTATTTGGAGGGTCATCATCTACACACTATAAAATGAGACACAAGGCTCATTTGGAAACACACTTGACATCTTACACTCAACAATTCTCTGAAATTGTCTTCCTTTCTTGCAATCACAAACACTCAAAGATCTTTCTTCCAAAGCAAACACTTGAGTTCCCTTTTAATTGTTGTTTTATCTTGGGAGATAAGTTGTCATTACAACCGTTAAAAGAATATACGGGGCAATATTATATTAAGGATAGATCAAGAATTTGGTCGACTCAGCAAGCCCTCATACTTGATCATTTCCAGATTTCTAATAAATAGTTGTTATTATTTTCCCGTTCTACACATTACTACTCACATAATTTTTATACTATCAGGTAGTCTCTCTTATTTTCTCTTATTTTCAAGATTACAATCATATTTAGGAAGTTTGCATCTAGATATATTTTGAATAATTTGATAATATATATATTTATAGAAAATACTTTTTATTTAAAAAAAAAAAAAGAGAGAGAGAATGTCGGTGACATAATGAAATTTCTCTTTTTCACTTTTTCATGAATTTTACCATCCTCAGAGATGCCAATGATCATCACAAAGACATAAAGCATCTCACAGCTCCTCAGTGCATCCACTCTTAATTGGAGGTTTTGGTTAAAATCATGAAAATAGAAAAACTCCTATTAAAGAGTGCTTCCTACTTTATGATTTTATGCTACGTGAATCTGTTGGATAAATTTCACAAATTACAATTTTTTCAGTTCCGTGTAATTAAAAAATAACTATTATCGTGAAGTTTCATCTATGAAATTTGAAACTCCATAATAGTTGCTCTTTTTTTCAAAAACAGAGCTTAAAAGTGGCTAGTAGGCGATATTTCTACCGTCTGAATTAGTTGGATCAGTATGTTTCAAGAAAAAATTATCATCAGTCTTGTTATTGATATTCAGTTGGTACAATAAAAGGTGACATATGATAGACTTTACTATTAAAATGTCATTATGCGATTCTTGAAATACACCATCAACACTAGGTGTTGCCAAAGTAAATAGGAGTATGTTTCAAGTCTCATTATTACAACAACAACAGACCTACTAAAATCTCATATTATGGGTCTGAAGAGGGTAGAGTGTACACAGACCTTACCTTCATTTTAGTAGATAGAGCGGTTGTTTTCGGGAGACCCTCGGCTTAAGACAAAAAATAATAACAAGCAATGTAATCAAAACAAAACACGAGTAAAGCAAGACAATCAAATCTCATTATTGTCTTCCTGAAAAGATACTACCTGGTTAGAAGCATAAATTTTTCATTACTTTTTCTGTACATTGTGATATGCTTGAATCATTCAGGGCAAGAGCAGAAATGAAGAGGGTCCACCCTCCGTTAGCTCACTAAACATTTCTAGAAAAGAAGGAAATGATGATGCAAGTTTATTATCTAGTTATAATCATACATATTGTCCTATCTTTCAAATCATTCAATAATAATGAGATCCATCAATGTGGTGTCTATTTATTTATTTTTTGAAATTAATTTTTACTAAATACTAAATATATGAACTTGTAATTTCCAAAAGTTCGATGCGTTCAACAGTAAGAGTATAAAACTTGAATCCACTAAACTAACTTAAATCTTGAATTCGTCTTTAGTACACTGTAAATTGAGATTGGTTATATGAAGTCATATTAACAGTATTACTTTATATAAACTTATCTCAGATCAATATTATACAAAATAAATAAAAAAATACTAGAAGTATTTCATATTTTTTACTAACAATAAATCTCTGAGATCGCCGAGGCAGAAAATGGAGAGGAGAAAATTAGCACTAAGAATTTGTATTGGAAGTTTTATTTACAAAACTTTAGTACAAAAAGAAAACAGTAGTCTGAAGTCTGAACTCTTTGACCTACTATTTGAACATAGAATAAAAGTAACAAAGAAAAAGTGAAGAAACTAAGTAAATCATCTCATCAAACTAAAAATAGAACCTATTCTACTATAGTTCTTGAATTTTGGAAAAAAATGCATCTGTCAATACTTTGAAGAAGCCCAATATCATCATCAATTGACAAATCTTCACCACTTCCATATTGATCATCAATAGAGAGATTCAAGTCCAAAGAAACACATTTAGGACTTGTAGTTTCTTCATGTGGTTGCTTCACATTAGGTGAACAAGCTCTTGACTTTGAACCAAAATTCTCACAACTCAAAATAATAATAGCATCATCAAGACTCACTTCTTCACCACTTGAACAATTATTAATTGTTCCTCTTTCAATTGCCTTCTTGATTCCCCTTAGAGAAGAATAGTCAATTTCCTCCAAATCCTCTAAGTAAAACACACAATGAGAATTAGAAGAAACTGCTTGAGCAAATTTATCAATGTAGCTCCAACTTTGTTCATCTCTTGACCTTTTGTTCCTAAAATTAGAACCAAAATTACTCAGAGAAATTGACACGAAATTCGTGTATGATCCAAACACAACATTGGCCAATTCTCTAGCAATTTTCTCCTTGGCATGAACATCGGGACCTTGGAAAAATAGCCAAGTTTCTTCTTTTGCTTCATTGATGAAAGATTTTTCTTTTCTTCTTATCATTCTTGCCCTGCATCGCAATACTGTTGCAACAATTTCTTGGATAATAATTCCCTTTTGCCATGGGACAATTTCTTCTAATGCATTGGATAAAATGTTCAAGTTTTCAGAATTGAACTCTTTAAACTTTGAAACATAGTACTCCATCTCCAGGATCACATCACTTGAATTAGAAGGGGTTCTAGAATTTGTGTCACATGTTTTTCTATTGGCCCAAAATGGCAAATTGCATGTTGTACTATTCCACTTCTTGTGCAGATCTTTGACTGGTACACAGTTCTGAATTGGAACAAAAAAAAGTTAGTTTTCTTGAAAAAGAGAAAGGAAAAGAAGAAGAAATTGCTTTTGATATGTTGCTCGGACTCTCTTATAATGTTGTCTCACTTGTGTGAGATCCTATGAAAATGCACTTAATTTTTGAAGATCAGACACATTTATCAGTATCTTTGAAGAGTAATAGCTACATAGGTGGAAAGGTAATAAAGATTAGAAAATAACCTGATCATGATGATTATTAGAAGTATAGTATTGTTTTTGCCTCTCGTGTTTAAGCCATGAAGGCAGATTTGACAATGTAGACTCACTATTACCACAGCAAGTCAATTGCTTCTCCTCTCCACTATCAACATTCATTCCAAGTTCTATTTGTGTGTCACTGTTTAGAAAATTCACAAACAAAAAATGAATTATATGACTTGATACAAACATTTCTATCAAGAAAATAATAGCATGCAAGAAACTAGCTTTTGAGGAATACTTGTATAAATGTAATAAACTAAAGTGAGTATTGATTTTGTTCTTTCTCTTTCTCTGTTTCACCACCAAATCATTGAGTTGCTCACTTTATCAAAAGAATTCCAAGAAACTAGCTTCTACTCCTATCAGTTGAAAATATTACCGTCCATGTCAGCTTCTTTCAAAGTAGTGTATTTTTTAGAAATTCGATATGAATATAATAATATATTTAAAAAATTCGAGCAACATAGCTTTGGATGCAAGGCATATGCATGTAGAACAGTATTTGCAAATGCTTAAATTTCAGTACTTGGATTTCAAAACAATTCTTTTTAATATGCATGATATCAACTTTTATTTTTCAAGCGAAATTCATATCCTAACACAACATTCATCAATTTCCAATTACTCTTTCTTTTTTAACGTCAATCAATTATTATCCAAACTCCTAGTACAATCATACTTCAATTGAAAAGCATGTCAAAACAATTCTTTTTAATATGCATGATATCAAAATTATGTCATAGAAGATTATCCGTTTAATAAGGCAACTTTAATAGTACTGAATTAAACTGTTTTACCTGTCAGGGTTGAGACTGAGGCCCAAACTTCCACCGGGTACAGTAACAGGATGCAGACCCCAAACAGATTCCAATGAATTGTTACCATTTTTGCATCTCATGTAAGTTTGAAATGTTGCAATTCCCACAAGCCAAAATTTCTCATTTTCACTAAAACTGCATACCAATCTCCCAATTTCCATAATCATGTGGTCCACAGAACTATAGTAGCTAATAATTCTCCTTTCCCCATAATTAGCTCTATAATCAGCAATCCATTTAAGATCACCTAAGTACAAAACAACTCCTTTTGTCACTAAACTCTTTATAATGCCAGTCAACTCTCCTATTCTCTGGTCAACTTCTTCTCTTTGGATATTACCAAAACTTAAAAGTGGTAAACTTATGAACTTGATTTCCTTCAAATCTTCAGGCACATCTCTATTTTCAACTTTATCCATCACCCCTTTAATCACTCCTTCTAAATTATCAATACTTTCACTAACCATCACAATATTTTTCCTATTTTTGTTCATTAAACTTTCCACTACACTCATCACATCCTCATGTTTAATAGGAAATGGACTTATTTTACTATATTCTTTAGGCTTAGGAGGAGAAGGATTGTTTTGAGAGCAAAGTTCTAAAGAAACAACTTGTTCAACATTGCATTTAACTTGAGTACTATCAAAACCAGCTTCCCTCATGACTCTACTCACACTAGGATCATCTAAAATGGAAATGATAAGTTGCTCAAGTTCTATTTTCACTGCTAAAAGAACTTGTTGCTGATTCTCGATCGAGCCCCGCCTTTGGTGGGCTTGGGCTCGCTTGAAGGCAGCAACAAGAGCGTTAGAAATGGAAGGATACTGAGAATGATGATGATGATGATGTTGTGGGCCCAATAACATGGGGCTAGAAGACGAAGCAGGAAGACGATTGAGTGCCACGTTGAAGCAAAGCTCTAGGGCTTTGCATTGGAGGGGATGAGAATGAGATTGAAGGCAAGCTGTTTTAAATATGCCATTTGAAGAAGAAAGCATGGTGTTTGCTACATGGAGAGGTGTTACTTGGGCATGGCCGCGACGTTTCGCTAGTGTAACAGCTTGTTTAACAACACTTGCTGCTTCTGTTGTTAGAGCTTGTTGTATTGTGCAGCCTCCTGTTCTCATGTTTTTGATGAAGAATTACTGATCAGTTTCAAAGAAGGATGAAAGAAGTAGGCAATTTGTCGGATTAAGGTAGTAAAAGTAATCTTGGCTTCACGTGTAATAAGTTAGGAGTTGCAAAAATTAGAAAGAAAGTAACTGGAAACTAAGATAGGTTGTTATGTGTTTGAAGGGAATTGAAGAAGAGTTCCAAGAACTCAAGAAACCCTAATAAGAAGTATTTGCAAAGTTATACTAAAGTTGAAATCTATTCTAGGATTGTGTGAGAGAGAGAAGATCAGAAAATAGTGGAAGTAATATAAGGAGGAGGAGACTTTTTATACGTGTATACATTTTTTATGACTTTTAAGTTATATACCTTGCTAGATTAAGGAATATTTACACTATCAGATTATATTTATATGTTATGGTAGATAATATGCCTAATTTTTAAATTATCTGACATGTTAATGAAGTTTATCTGCAGATATCTTTTGAATGAACTGATACAGTCAACCCGATCTTTTTATAACAACGTCGTTTAAATAAATATATTTTGATTCATGTACCGAAATGTTGTTATAAAAAACATTTAACATTTAAAAATGGATTCCAAAGAAAATCTAACAGTAAAAAAATTGCTTATACTAACAGTGTCACTTAAACTCATTTTTCATTTTCTTTTGAAGTGAGGTGTGTGGGGGTTGCTGTTCTTTTCTTGTAAGTGAGGCAAATTTTTGGGGTTCAAAGGAAAATTTGTAGTGGAAAGTGGAATGCATGTGCTGACAAGGAGGAGGAATTGTACCAGTATTAAAGGCAATTCAGCTTTACCTCTGTTTTTATTGTATTTAGTAGAATATGTATACCAACAAATTAAATCTACTTTTAGTACATGGAATGTGGAAGTGGGACTCTCCCTTTCATGCAATTATTATATATTAGTCTTTAGCTATTTATAATTCATAAAAGCTGATAGTACTATACTATTGGAGGATATATATATATCAACGCATCTATTTTTACATTTGGAACAGCAAAATCTAGGTGTCTGATCGTACCTCAATTCTTAGTGGTCATAGCATTTATGACATGCACCTAGAGAAAAAGGTACAAAGAGGACTAAATTGAAACTAGCTTAGACTAGACATTACTTTAACTCAAAAGACGGAAATTCCTCCAAACATCTCCCTTCTAAAAAGCAAAAAAAGAATATAATCAATTTCTTAAAGAAAATACTTTGCAAAATATATCTATATGTTAACTTTATAAAAAAATATTACTCTTGCTTTTCTCTATCCCATTTTATATAACATTCTTTTCTTTTTAATATATTCTAAAAAAAATTATATTAAAAAATAATTTAACTTTTATTTTTTATTTTTACCTTAATAATATAATCTTCTATAAACATATGCACGATATTTATGAGCTATTTAAGATCATGAAGTTTTTTTTAAAAAAGAATCTTAAATTTTGTATAAAGTGAAACGACACAACTCATAAAAGGTAAGTAGGAGGGAATCATCAACTCTAAAACATTTTCTTCTAAAATCAAGATAAGGAATAAAGGTACCCGCAGGGATAGCCAAGTTGGTGGAGTAGGAGAGTGCGGGATCGAAAGGTCACGAGTTCGATTCATCCTACCAACATTTTCTTGACTGAGTTTGTCACACATGGCTTGTCAAGTGTGGTTTATCTGACTGACGTGGTTTGCAGGCTATTGCGTCAGTACGAAGGTTTACCCAGTGCGCATTTGTAAAAAAAGTAGCGATTGCGAGTTCCTCATCATAAAAAGAAAAGTAAAAAAAAAAGGAATAAAGGGCTTCAATATAGTAATTGACTACTTATTACATGGACACATGTCTAATAATGCATAGGGATTATGATAACTCAGAAGAACAAGTTTAACTCCCTCCCCAAAAATATCTATATAGCTAAATTTCGTATAAAATTTACCATGTTTAAATTCTGAATTCGATCATGTATGTATCCAAAAATATAGTTGGTTAATGCCTGCCGAGTTTTCCTTAACTAATTAAGATGATTTCATATGGAATCTTTGTTTTACTTTTTATGTTTCAATAACTTGTTTGATTACTTATTTAATCTTTATAATAAAATATCTAGTCAAATAACTCTTAAGAGTCTCATATTGCATATGAAATAGGAACATAAACTCCTTATATGGACTTGGACAATCATCAACCTACAAGCTAGTTTTTTGGGTTGAGTTAGGCTCAAGATTCATTTTTTACCTGGTATCAGATCCAGACTCATTCCAATTATTTGTTCGTCTGGATCCCCAAATTATATTGTACACACTCCAGTTAACGAGGTTTGAGCGTGCGGGGGAGTGTTAAGAGTCCCACATCGGATATGGAATGGAAACATGAACTCCTTATATGGACTTGGACAATCCCCATCCTACAAGCTAGTTTTTTGAGGATGAGTTAAGCCCAAGATCAATTCTTTACACTAACATTTACCAACCATTGTTTAACAAATAACTATTTCTGAACTGATAAGTTGTACTTAAAGGATGTGGTGGATGGGTAAATACTCCTCAATTCTTAATAAGAGGTCTCTGATTTTGTGTTGTGAGTACGAAGTCGTTTTGACTGAAAGCGTTTTATCCTTAAAGTAAAAAATTTCAGCCACAGATTTAGATTAGTTGGATCTTAAAATGAGTACATCTGGGGTGAAACAAATAAATAAGGAAAGTTTGTAGGGGCGATTTTCACTTTTATCTTGGACCATGCCATAAGTTAGTGGTTTTATTTTTTCAGCGTGAGATATATCATATAAAGTAGAGCTATATTCTACTATGAATCCAACGCATATACCTTTGCTTTGCTAAAACCAATAGAGAAACAAAATCAACAAATAAACTAAGATCAATTATATAGTAGTACTATGTAATTCTTGCACACAATTAACTAGAGATCTCCTATAAATCCCAAAATTATATGGTAGGATGCTTTTAGTCTCTCCAACCCTAAAGTAATTCAGAGAAGAGGCTTTTCTCTGGCCGAAGTGAACACAACCTAACACTACTAAAAATGAAGGGTTTTTCATCGATATTCAACGAAAATTTTATGTTATAAAATATAATTTTAGCACTTTATTTTCATTGAATTAGCTCACTATGAAAATGTATGATGGAAAAAAGATTTTCCATTGAATTGTTGAGAAACTTTCTAACTTTTCTGTGTGAAAACATTACTCAACCGATATTTAATGGGAAATAGTCACTGAACATTATTTAGTGAGAAATTCAGTTGAAAATAAAGATTTTTAGCTGTGTGATTTCATTACCACCATTTAAGTCATATTCGTAATGCCTAAAATTTTACTCCCCTCCGTTTTAATTTATTTGTCTTTTGACTTGGCACGTAGTTTAAGAAAAGTAAAAAATTCTCCGTTTTAATTTAATTGTCTTTTGACTTGGCACGTAGTTTAAGAAAAGTAAAAAAAAACTTTTTAATCTTGTGAATATAAATTAAAGATATGTAGAATGAACCAAAATGTCCTTTAATTTTGTAATTTTAAACATGTCATGTGAAATTTTGAAATTAACGAGTTGCAAAAAAAGACATTTTTTTTAAACAAACTAAAAAGGAAAGTAAGACAAACAAATTGAAACAGATGGAATATAAGTTTATCTTCAGAATAACTTTATAAGCCCAACTTCCGACGAAATATCTAAAGTTTTATATGGTCGAAGTTCAGACACAAATGAATGGAGTCAGTCATTTTTTCGTGACTTCAGCCACGTGTGGCTAAATTCAGTTATTTTTGTCTGAAATTCAAGCATTGCACTTGACGTTCAACCATTTTTGCTTGAACTTCAGCCATAGGTAACTTTGCAAAAAAAGTCTAGAAAATAGGACAAGTTAAATAATGGTGTCCAAGTAGCATACTCCTGAAATTTTTGCCTTTTCTTTCTTTCTATTGGTTTTGTTAGAAAAATATAAATTCCCAGAAAAAGAATTCTTCTGATTTTCTGTTTGCTTTTTTCGTGGGCTTTTTTGCTACATACCCGTTGAGAGTGACTTGTGGGATCTCAAGAAACCCCAAAGAATGTCTGTGTATTGGGGTCCCATAAGAATGTTAGTATTTCAAGTGACTTGACATAAAATGACTTGTCATGAGTATGGAATGTCTCCAAATTCCAACCACCTAGCCTTGTTCCTCTTTGTTTGAGTCATTCTTTCCAAACTTGAGAATATTATTGTTGTACTAATAATTTGTATACGTTTAAATAACGTTTTATCACAATCTGTTAAACACTTAGTACAATTAGATTATGTAGTATAAAAAAATACTTAACAGTAAATTAATTAAAAACCAGTAAACGAAACTGAACATAAACAGAATCTGTGTTGAAAAATAATAATTTTCAGAATATAATCGAGCTCACTTAGTTCAAAGTGTGTCCTTAAGAAAATTATTCCCCTCACAGTACTCGAGGTTGATGGAATATTCTCTCCCAGGATAGAACGATTATCTTACCAGAATAGTAGCACTCCAAATTCCGGTAGCAACGAATCACTCAACGACAGTATATCACACAGAATAAACAAGAAAATTTTTTCGAGATGGAAGAAAATTTGTATTCAATTTTGTGTTCAATTCTTGGAACAAATCAAGAATTTATAGTTGTTAGAGGTACTGATTCTGAATGTTTGCAACCATTCAGAACAATCACCAGAATTTTTGGAGGAAAATTCGAAAAAGAAAAAATCAGACCGGATCGGTCGTGGGTCAGAGTCGACCCGTATTGGATTTATTTTAATTAAATAATTAAAGAAAAGTATGTCCAAAAAGATTATCAATCAATCGATCTTTTTCAAATCCAAAGCCGAGCGAGCGACGACGACGGCGCGAGGTGTCCTTGCCCCCTCAACTCTTTTAGCAACTAGAGAAGGTGTAATGTAATATATACACCTCTCTTTTCTTCTTTTTTTCTGATGTGGGACAAATGTCTTAAAAAAAGATCTTTTACATTTCCTTCACTTTTCATCCCATCATTTACCCATTCACCAATATCAAAACCCAACAATCCCCCACATGAATGGGGAATGGCCATAATATAAAAGAATGCGCAGACAAGTGTGATATACAAACGAGGATTGACTGCATCTGAATAAGTAGGTTTCCCTTTGAACTTTCCGTAGTGATCTTATATCGAATATACTCAATCAATCGGTAGATTTGATATATTTGAACCGTCGAACTTTATTGTATACCTAAACAACATAAGTCACACAATCAACCCTCAACCGTTTATGGTTCTCACGGTTGTGTTCGTTTCAGCCATGAACAACTCATGGTTTCATGAGTGCATGGAGAATGAGTCTTCACTGTCATTCCCCTTTAAAGCGGCTTACACTTAACACTCACATAGGTGATTTCTAAACATGTGGTCCTATAACCATAGTATCTGGTCATACACTGTTAGATTTAGATAATCATTAAAAATCTTAATGTTTTATTAACTCATTAACAAGCCATAAAGTTTTATCCTTATTTCTGAATATTGTCTTCATCCGAGAATGAGTTGAGTTATTTGACAATGTTGAATCATCAGTTACAACTTTGTTTGATCTCCTTGAACCTAGCTCTTGGGATCTCCAGTCTGCTAGGTAGAGTTACCGCCATGATGACTTGTCCTCGGCCTTAACCCTATTCCCATTGATGATCTACTAACTCTCTCTCTCTAGATAAGCCTTTTGTAAGCGGATCCGTCACGTTATCTCTTGACTTTACATAGTCAATTGTGATAACGCCACTAGAGATGAGTTGTCTAACGGTATTGTTTCTCCGTCGTATGTGACGAGATTTACCGTTATACATTACGTTCCCTGCCCTACATATTGTTGCTTGACTGTCACAATGTATACATATAAGAGCCAAAGGTTTGGGTCAGAAGAGAATATCTTCTACGAAATTCCAGAGCCATTCAGCTTCTTCACCGGCCTTGTCTAAAGCTATAAATTCAGATTTCATTGTAGAGTGGCTGATACATGTATGTTTTGATGATTTCTAAGACACTGCTCCTCCACCAACGGTGAAAACATATCCACTCGTGGATTTAATTTCAGATGATCCGGTGATCCAGTTTGCATCACTATATCCCTCAAGTACTGCGGGATATTTATTATAATGCAAAACATAGTTTTAAATACCCCAAGACTCGTTTCATTGCCATCCAATGAGTTTGATTGGGATTATTCATGAACCGACTCAGCTTGCTTATAGCACATGCTACATCTGATCGTGTACAATTCATAATATACATCAAACTTCCCAAAACTCGTGCATAGTTCAATTGTGAGTCGCTTTCACCTTCATTCTTTTGAAGTGCAAAACTTACATCAATTGGAGTCTTTGCAACATTAAAATTTAAATACTTGAACTTGTCAAGTACCTTTTTAATATAACGTGTCTGTGATAATGTTAGACCTTGTGGAGTTTTATGGATCCTAATTCCTAAGATTAAATCAGCAACTCTAAGTCTTTCATGTCAAATTTGCTAGCGAGCATACGCTTCGTAGTATTTACATCGACAATATCTCTACTAATTATCAACATGTCATCAACATATAAACAAACAATGACTTCATGATTTGGAGTATTTTTAATGTAAACACATTTGTCACACTCATTAATCTTAAATTCATTTGTCAACATTGTTTGGTCAAATTTCGCATGTCATTGTTTGGGCGCTTGTTTAAGTCCATAAAGTGACTTAACAATTTTGCACACTTTCCTTTCTTTACCAGGAACCACAAAACCCTCAGGTTATTCCATGTAAATTTCTTCCTCCAATTCTCCATTTAAGAAAGTTGTCTTGACATCCATTTGATGGATTTCAAGACCATATACGGCCGTCAGTGCCACTAACACCCGAATAGATGTTATTCTTGTTACCGGCGAGTATGTGTCAAAGTAATCAAGGCCTTTTTGTCTATAACCTTTGACCACAAGTCTTGCCTTATATTTTTCAATAGTGCCATCAGCTTTCATTTTCCTTTTAAAAATTCATTTTGATCCTAAAGGTTTATTTCCAGGAGGAAGATCAACCAATTCTCATATATGGTTGTTCAAAATTGATTCAATCTCACTATTGACTGCCTCTTTCCAAAATGCTGAATCAGAAGATGACATTACTGCTTTAAATGTTTGATGTTCATTTTCAAGCAAGAATGTCACAAAATCTGGTCCAAAGGAAGTAGATGTCCTTTGATGTTTGCTACGCCTTGGATCCTCTTTACTTGGTGTACTTTCCTTTGGTTCTTCCCGCGGTCGTTTAGATCTTTCACTTGACGACTCATATTCAGTTTTATACGGATAAATGATTTCAAAGAATTCAGCATTATCTGATTCAATTACCGTATTAACATGAATTTCGAGATTTTTCGATTTGTGAACCAAAAACCGACAAGCTTTGCTGTTTATAGCATAGCCAATAAAAACACAATCCGTAGTTTTTGATCCGATTTTTACCTTTTTGGGTAAAGGAACTTGTACCTTTGCTAAAAACCCCACACTTTGAAACATTTCAAGTTGGGTTTTCTTCCTTTCCATAATTCATATGGAATAGATTGTGTTTTGTTGTGGGACACCCTATTGAGTATTCGATTAGCTGTAAGGATAGCTTCCCCCCACAAGCTTTGCGGTAAACCGGAACTTATTAATAAAGCATTCATCATTTCCTTTAATGTTCGATTTTTCTTTTCGCAATTTCATTTGATTGTGGTGTGTAAGGGGCAGTAGTTTGATGAATAATTTCATATTCTAAACATATCTCTGCAAAAGGAGATTCATATTCTCCACCCCTATCACTTCTAATCATTTTTATCTTTTTATTCAATTAATTTTTCACTTCGTTCTTGTATTGCTTAAATGCATCGATTGATTCATCCTTACTATTAAGCAAATACACATAACAGTATCGAGTGTAATCACAATAAAAGTTATAAAATATTTTTTTCCCACCGCGAGATGGTATTGACTTCATATCACATATATCTGTGTGAATTAAGTCTAAATGATTTGAATTCCTATCAATAGACTTATATGAATGTTTAACAAACTTAGATTCAACACAGATTTCACATTTTGATCTGTTACACTCGAATTTAGGCAATACTTCTAAATTAATCAATTTACGTAAGGTTTTGTAGTTGACATGTCCTAAACGAACATGTCATAAATCATTTGACTCCAATAAGTAAGACGAAGTTGAATTTTCATTAATATTATCAACAACCATTACATTGAGTTTGAAAAGGCCCTCAGTGAGGTAGCCCTTTCCTATGAACATATAATTCTTACTTATTACAATTTTCTCTCTAACCAACACACACTTAAACCCGTTTTTGACGAGTAGTCCGACTGAAACTAAATTTTTTCTAATTGTTGGAATGTGCAGAACATTGTTGAGAGACAGGACCTTGTCGGAAGTCATCTTCAGAAGTATCTTCTCATATCCTTCAACCTTGGCTGTTGCAGTATTTTCCATAAACAGTACCTCTTCGGGTCCAGCGGGAGCGTAGGTTGCAAATGCTTCTTTTGTAGAGCAAACATGTCGAGTGGCATCAGAATCAAGCCACCACTCCTTTGGGTTTTCAACCAAATTGCACTCTGATAGCATTGCACACAGATCATTCATATCATCATTCATTTCCACCATATTGGCTTGTCTCTTTTCGGGAGACGACAATCTGGGGCTTTGTGGCCAGCTTTCCCACAATTATAGCAGCTGCCCTTGAAGTTTTCTTGTTAGAATCTTTATCCTTTCCAGAAGGTCTCTTTCTTTTTTTGTTCTTTTTCGGAGAAGCATCTTCAACGATGTTTTCCCCTTCAATTGGTGAAGTCTTGCGGTACTTCTCAGCGGTTTTGTTATCTTCCTCGATCTTGAGACGAATCACAAGATCCTTCAACTTCATTTCCTTTCTTTTGTGCTTAAGATAATTCTTGAAATCTTTTCATGAGGGCGGAAACTTCTCAATCATTGCAGCCACTTCGAACACTTCATTCACTACCATGCCTTCAGCAATAAGGTCATGGAAGATAAGTTGAAGCTCTTGTACTTGGGTTCCAACGGTTTTTCCATCCACCATTTTGTAGTCTAGGAATTTGGCAACCACAAACTTCTTCAAGCAAGCATCTTCGGTTTTGTACTTCTTTTCAAGTGCACCTCATAGTTCTTTGGAAGTCTCTACTGCAATGTAGGCGTTGTACAAGTCATATTCTAAGACACTCAAAATGTAGCATTTGCACAAAAAATCAGCCTGTTTCCAAGCCTCAATAACCATAAACTGTTGATTGTCAGGCATGTCGGCGGCAGACACGGGAGGGTCCTCACTGGTGAACTTTTGCATACCAAGGGTGGTAAGCCAAAAGAACATTCTTTGCTGTCATCCTTTAAAGTTGGCACCGGTGAACTTCGCAGGTTTCTCAGCCGGTGGCACAGCGGTACGGGTTGTAGGAGTAACCGCTGGTGCAGTATTTGCAGAGGTAGTTCCAGTCTCAATTGTCATTATTCGTTTGTCACTGTCAAATCGACAAACCGTTTTAGTTAATAAAACCAGAATAACAATTAAATCACAGCCTCAAACGATGAAGATTTTATTTCTTCAAATCGCAGTATAATAATGAAACTTTAGTATTCCAACAAAGATTTTATATCTTCGAGTCAGAATACTAATATTCATATGGAGTAGAAAACTACACAAGTTTTTAATCTCCAAACCAGAATACAGCAACAATGAAGTTTTTATGTTCTTCAAATCGTTGTACAAGTATGAACTTTAATATTTCAACGAGGTTTTTATGTCTTCAAGTCAGAATATGAAATTTCATACGGAGTAGAAAACCACACAGGTTTTAGTCTCAAATACAGAATACAAATTAATATAAAAAATTATAATTTCTTTAAGATTGTTGTCATAATAATCTGTATACGTTTAAATAACGTTTCAACACAATCTGTTAAACACTTAGTACAACCAGATTACACAGTATAAAAAAAATACTTAACAGTAAATTAATTAAAAATCAGTACACGAAACTGAAAATAAACAGAATCTGTGTTGAAAAAAAATAATTTTCAGAATATAATCGAGCTCACTTAGTTCAAAGTGTGTCCTTAAGGAAATTATTCTCCTCACAGTACTCGAGGTTGGTGGAATATCCCCTCCCAGGATAGAACGATTATCTTACCAGAATAGTAGCACTCCAAATTCCGGTAGCAGCGAACCACTCAACGACAGTATATCACACAGAATAAACATGAGAGATTTTTCGAGATGGAAGAAAATTCGTATTCAATTTTGTGTTCAATTCTTGGAACAAATCAAGAATTTATAGTTGTTGGAGGTTCTGATTCTGAATGTTTGCAACCATTCATAACAGTCACCAGAATTTTTGGGGGAAATTCGAAAAAGAAAAAATCGGACCGGGTCGGTCGCGGGTCAGGGCCGATCCGTATTGAATTTATTTTAATTAAATAATTAAAGAAAAGTATGTCCAAAAAGATTATCAATCAATCGATCTTTTTCAAATCCAAAGCCGAGCGAGCGACGACGACAGCGCGAGAGGTCCTTGCCCCCTCAACCCTTTTAACAACTAGAGAAGGTGTAATGTAATATATACACTTCTCTTTTCTTTTCTTTTTTCGATGTGGGACAAATGTCTTAAAAAAGGACATTTTACATTCCATTCACTTTTCATTCCATCATTTTTCCATTCACCAATATCAAAACCCAACAATTATTCACTTGTTTAAGTTTACATTTTCTTTTTTGATGTTTTGAAAAGAATGGAGTATCATTTTTTATTCTTAATATTTTTTTTAGTTCTTACATTTCAGACATGTTTCTAAAGTCACTACTACAAGAAAAAAAAAATCTACGGTGACAGTTAGAGTGTGACAATTTTTTCAACTGTCCATAGTGTGACAGTTTTTCCCCTGACTTATTGGTCAACAGACACTTATGACATTTGTGTGAATATTTAAACTGTCATAAAATTATGACAGTCATATGATGGATATTTGCACCGTCACATGTTGTGTGACGATTTTATAGAGTTGATCCATTTTTTTTAGTTGACCCGACCCAACACAGAAAAATCGGCACATACCCGATTTATGCTATGTTTTTGCTTTGATTTTCCAGTTTGATTTTTAGTCTTTATTTTATATAATTCCAATAACTTATTTCATGTTTAAAATAACTTGTCTTTGATTCCTTTAACTATCTGTCATTGTTTAATTTAATAATCGACGAGCTATCTTGGTAAATAACAACTCTTTAATTTATTGAACAAAATGAATGTTGACACCTAATTTTTAACCTTCAATATTTTATTTAATTATTCAAAGTTCTTGAGTCATGAACGAAGTAGAATATGCATTTTATAAAGTGAAAATAATTTTATAAAATTATCTCGGTGATATTTTACCATTTTATTTGAAAAAATATCATCGAATATATTATCATATATCATTTTCATATTTTTATTTATTTTTAAGAAATATCTATCAATTCTTATAAATTAAAGAAGACAATCATTTAATTAATCATCTAAACTAATTATTATAAATTGATAAATATTTTGCTCCATAAAATTAAGGAAATTAATTAATTAAATAATGTGTCAAATAACATCTCATTTTATCTCTCAATTGTTTTTAATTTTGAAATTAAGGAAATTAATTAATACCCGTAAAATGAAGTAAATTAATTAATACCCGATTTTGGGCTTCACTCGTTTTAATCCGGCCAGGTCCAATCCAAAAAGGACCAGACCCGACCCATTTAGTAATTTAAAGGGGCAATGGCCCTCACTCTCTTTCACTTTACGAACATCGGCTAAAAGGTTGAAACTCTTAACGCCGCCCTCACTCTCACACTCTCTCTTCGTCTATCTCTCAAAATGGCAAAGGTGCAGAAGATTTTTACCGGCGACAGAGTCTGTGTAGACAAATCCAGCAACCCTTGTCTTCTCCCCCTTCTTCCCATCGTACCACCACCAAGCGCGAGGTAATACCCCTCCCCACTCTTTCACTTCTGCGTTTATTAATTAGATTTGTCTCATTTAAGATTCAAAATCCGATTTCCTATTGGTCGATTTCAAATTTCTTCTTCAAATTAATTTGAAATTCACATCTCCCACGTTGGTGAGATGAGTAAAATTTGAGGCTTTGGGTTCATATATAAAGGAACCTTCCCCTCAGCTACAACCAGTTCTGGGAAAATCCATAGTTAAGCAACAACTCTCAAATTCTGAGCATTTTGAAACCCTAGAATTTTTTAGGATTTCCAATAGTCTAAAACTTTATTTTTTCTGTTGTGGAATGAGTATCGAGTATTGGGGTGAGCTTTCCACACCGGATCTCATTCACGACTGCATGAAAAAGAGGTAAATTCATCTCCTCTTAGGTAATGAGCTAAATGTGTAAACATGAGACCTGTTTTACCCATATGAAAACTGCTTAGTCCTAACAGTGTTAAAAAATATTGATTTGGAATTCATTCAGTTAAAATAACTAATCTAAGAAGTTGTTAATAGTCAAAATATTGTTTTAAGGTTAGCAATTAACATACATGTTAAATATAGCTAAAGGATGATTGTTACCTAAACATGAGATTTTGTCTTAACTATAGGTATATTCTATCAGTTTAAGGACATATATGATGCATGTTTCACAAATAGGATGATTTTAGTGAAAGATACACAATAAAACATGACATATAAGCTGACCTAGCATGGATTAATTGAAGGAATGAAGTTCTAAGATATTTAAATAGTTCACTATTCTGGATATGGAAACTGAAATTGTCTTAGAGATCATAAAAAGATTGCTTAGTTCATGATTCAAAATATTTGCATTACACTACAAGAAAAAAGACTTAAGTAGACGTTTTCTATGAGTAAAGGTTGTATAGATATTAGTATAACTTCTACACCGCCATTCAATTATCTGTCAGGAGGAGGCACAAATTTTTTGTTGCTAAAATTCCCTTTTTTGCATGATATATGGTAAATACGCTACTAATATTATTTTGTGATTATGGGGCGTGGAGCTTCACATATCCAATGACCCACTAGAGGTAATATTCAATTCAGACTATTAGAATACATCCCTTAGTTTGCTTCTATTTTCTTTTGCTCTTGGTTTGCTTTTGTTTTGTCTCTTATATATTAAATTTGGGATTACACTTCATATAAAGTTCATTTGGTAGAAATAACATCAATTACAGTTTGCATTTGAATTGCTTAGTGGATCTCGACTTGTACTGCTATTTATAGTAAATGAGTTGCAAGGTATAAGTAATTGTAAAAGCTCACGTCAGTTTAGCACTTATAGAAATGTGATGTGTATCAACAAAATATAGATGGGAGAGGGGATATTTTCTTGTTCCTTAGATGTTCACTTCTCCGTGAGAAAGAAGGTTTTTTCTCCTTAACTATAGGTGTATCTTATAAGTTTAAGAAGAGGGGATATTGACTTGCGTTGCTTTGATTTTTCTCATATTTTCCATGTTCCCAGCTTTGCTAGCATGACCCTCATAGGATCCTTGAGATAATGTTTGCTTCTGTATGTGACTGCTGCAAGCCTGTGTGTTTATTTGCCAGTTAGTTAAGACTTTGGAGTGTTCATGTGTATGTCCATATTGTCCCTGTCAAGACCAATCACTTAACTTATCTTTTATTTAAACAAGACCCAAAGCCTGGATAATTATATGTTATGTGATGTATAGCATATAATATCTGTTATTATTTACTAACTTGTTTTAATATTGTTAGTCAATTATATTTCAAGAATGTTGACAAGCATGTTCTAATATGTATTTTGATGTTGTGCAGTTGAATTTGCGGCACGTCATAACCGACGAGATTCTGATATACCCAGGATATGTTCCTGCGCCCGATGTTAACTATAGAATCTTCCACTATGACTTGGAATATAGGGTTGGTAACTGGAGCTTTGACAAAGCAAAGTGGAGACACACCGACTTGGTTAACAAATGCTGGGCTAAGATTCTCCTCCTAATCCGTCATCACTTGATCAAACTGGCAACAATTCTCTACAACGACTTACTTAGCATA
Organism: Przewalskia tangutica; assembly: GCA_029844215.1. Classification (NCBI taxonomy): domain Eukaryota; kingdom Viridiplantae; phylum Streptophyta; class Magnoliopsida; order Solanales; family Solanaceae; genus Przewalskia; species Przewalskia tangutica. The sequence goes on along the minus strand of CM056730.1, from coordinate 119,766,840 downwards.
GAATGTGCGACGACATTGGATCAACTCTTCGTTTACACCATGAGAGAAGAAAATGTCCGGATCCCAACACTATTTCCACTCCCAAGCTGGAAAGAGTATATCACGCCATGAGAACATTTTATTTTGTAAAACAATTCGTAAATGTTTCAATATTATGTATTAAAATGATTTGATTAATTAGTTACATTTTAGTTACAATATGCTATTTTCCCACCAATTTAACTATTATTGATTTTTTTTAAAAATATTAATTAAATTAAATTAATTATTAAATAAAAATGCGCCAAAATCAAATTTTCTGCAATTGTTTTATATTTAAATTAAATTAATTAAAATTAAAATTTCTCTAAAAATGTACTGCAAAAAAATAAATTAAAATTAATAAAATTTAAATATTTTACCGCCAATTTTTTTAAATACCTGGGATTTTTTTTTTAAAAACGGAAAATAGTCAAAGTCAACGAGCAATTACCGGGAAATAGTCAAAGTCAACGAGCAAATCTGTGACGGTTTATGCCCGTCACATGTTGTGTGACAGTTATTAAAACTGTCATCTATTCGTGATATTGACTACAATGACACTTACAAAAATCGTCATCCACCCCCTCAAATGACAGTTTTTAACCGTCACCGTAGATCTTTTTTCTTGTAATGACTGCTATAATATTTAAAGATAATTTTGATATATTATACATATCTTTAATCAAAATCACAAGATTAAAAAAAACTCTTACTTCAACTACGTATTAAGACACATAAATAAAATGAATGGAGTACTACTCTTCTCTTTAGCTCATTATAGTTTAGATTTCCACAGAACACCAATAAATTAATTCCCTTCACCCTCCACCCATGACATCCTTTTCTTTTATTTCATTTTATATGACGTATTTAATTAGGTATATGAGCTAAAACAAATTGGCATATACCAAAGTACCTTTGCAATTCACGGTCTTAAATATGACATTTCATGTGACTATAAGTTCATGTCATTGTAAAATAAGAAATTCGAAGTTATAGAATTTTCAAATATAGAAAAGTGTATTGTTTGTTCCTCTGTGTCCAATTATTTGTCGTAGTTATTAAAATGGTTGTCTCAAATTATTAATCGTTTTAGAAAGACACATTTTTTTTAAATTTAAACCTTAATAGGATTTTGTCACTATGGAGATGTCACATAAATAGAGTAAACATTTAAGGGAGGATGATTATAACTTAGACATAAATAAGAATAAAAGCAGTCAAATACCACTCCTAATTTTTTTTTTTAACGGGCATGTAAAACAACAAAATTGTAGGAAGTAACATTTACTCATAGAGCTAAAAGCCTGGCAACTTCATGGCTTTATTCATGCAAAACTGCATGAAATTAAAGCCAATTTTTCCTTCTCTTGTTTTTTCCCGTGGACCTTGGTTCATTACAAGTTGTGAACTGAAGGCCATTAAGGGAAAGTAAAAGTATAAGAAACAGAAACTTTACTAGATAGATAGCAGTAAATGGTCCAAAAGCTGAAATAAATTTTATCTTCTTTCAAGATGATCAGCCTAATTAATATGCCATATATCACATAGTCAAAAAGGTTTTATAATCCCCCCACCCCCTCCCCTTTGGTGGCCTAAAAAGACATACAAAGGTTGTTTGAATGAAAAAAGTAATAAAGAGAGTACTAATGCTGGAAGCTACAAAAAGGAGTGTTTGAATGAAAGCAAGGAACTTTTTTTAATTAAGCATACACAAACAAGTATCACCCATACTTACAGTATATATAAGATTCATCTCTCAATCACAAACTGTTAAAAGTTGTCCTAATTATATAGATAAACCAACTGTTATTATAAGTCACCCCAAGTCTCAACAACATGTTTGTAGTTTTGGGCTAAAATATGAAAATATATTTATGTCTTAGAGACAATCTGTATTAAGACAAATTTACTTTATACACATTCTTATTTCTATTAATGGAGATTAATATTATGGTATTTGCAATTATTAGTTGATTGTTTATAATATTCTATAATATGCATCCCTAGAGATTACGTGGTTATAGTGTGAAATATTAATATTATAATGTAACTCTTAAAACAACCTCGACTAATGATCATCGAAAATAGGATATCGATGAGATGTGATAAGTCGACATGTGGTCTGCATTATATCCTTAGAGGATATAGTATGTCTCATCTGCTACGAGTTATGGTAACTCGTGATGGACAAATGGATACTTTGGAAGTATTGGTATACCCTGCTAATATATTTTTTGTTATACATGTCTAAAGTATTATCATCGTGTGGGAGATAGAAGTCCTTAGACTTGAGGTCGATACACACCTTGTCTATAGAGTAATGTACGTTGATCCTGTACTAAGCTCAAATGCCTTATAGGTTGAGATACAACTTGTATTGGGTACATTGCGATGTGGATTAAAGGTGGTAGTTGAGCCAAGATTAGGATTCATTCCTCGAATGTATATTTGAGAGAACACTCAGATTCTCATATGATATTAGGTTGACTAAGTCGTTGGCCAACGCAGTAGACATATCTAGGATATGGTCTTGTTGTCAACTAATATAGATGAGATATAATGATCAAACTATTTGGATAGACACTTGGCAGATCCTAAGCTTGATCAAGTGTGTCGTGAATGAAAGGATTTTATCTTCCCACATAGAGGTTCAGTTTACCAGTTTCGAGTAACTATACTTCACATATTGAGTTCGTCTTCCGGCGCCGTCTAGAAGTTCCGTGTAGACACTAATATGATTAGTGTCGATATGTGAAGGCATGTAGGGTAACACTAATTCAATTATTCAGTCGATTTAAGGATGTAATGAGAGAATATAAATGTTCGGTTTATGATCGAGGCGTTTGAATGAATAATAATTATTTAATTAAGTCGAGATTGAATTTCAGATTTAATTAAAATTGAAACGAGATAAAATAGGACTAGGGTCACGACGCATGGACCCAGGGCCGCGGCGCCGCCAGTCCAGTGGGCAGTCCGACTGACCCACTTCGCCTCGGTTTCTGGGCCTGGCCCACCGGAAACTCTAGGCTGCGTTTTAACCCTAAAACGCAGCTATAAATAGAGACCTCATTTCATTATTCAATTACGCAATTCACTTTATAATATTCCAAGTCTTAGAGACCTAGAATCAAAACATTCTCTCTCGAACCTCTACCAGATTTCCTAGCTTTCTGAAGGAGGATTACATCGAAGTTCTTGGAACTTGCAACCGAGAAATAGTTGCGTGCGCACCCTCAGACGTTATTAGAAGATTCCAGATTATACAAACCGTAAGTCTACTATCGATGTATTACGGTTACATTACATGTTATTTGATTACATGTGTTTATTATTATTATTACATAATCATTCTGCAGTTCGTCGTTTGTTGGGTTTTAAACATCAAATTTTGAAATTTCGCTGTGTACACGAACCCAACAAAACTCTACAAAATAAATCTATAAATACTCTAAAAATATATAATGTGATATATATTGTCCTAATTTGGGTTAAGCTCACGTGATTTTTACTAAAAGATCTCATATCATTAACAATTTCGCTACATGTTATATGTCACTTCTTTTTTCTTTCCAGCTATCAATAAGTATATATAGTTCTTTAAGTTGGGTCACTCTGAGATCTGTTAGGCCAAAGATAGCTACTACTAGCTATGGACCTTATCTTTTCATATATATTTTTTAATTCTTTTGGTTATTGCCATATTTGATGCCTAGAATTACTGCACATTAAACCTACTTTGAACTCATCTATGTTATATAAACTAAGAAATTCGAGTTACTCTTCTAGATTGGAGATCGATTTTATAGTCCATTACAAATGATCTTTTAGTTATACGGTCTTTTATAACACTAGATCATTAAAATATAACATAACTTACCGATAAATAAAACATAGAATCTGTATATATAGGGTCATAATCTTCTATATATTCAAATTATAACTGGTTATGAGAGATCATTTGATCTTTAATTCGATGAGACTCAAATATTACTTAAGAACTTGGACTACTGAAATGAAGTAATGTAATTAGTACCATGTATAGTACAACTACTAATAAAATCCCATTTGGGTTAGAAATCATATTTTGTTTCTGCAATTCAGGGAAGAGATCAAAAATAAAAATATCCAAAGATATGTTTCACACAACGTCTTCAAAATATTCTCTCAAAAAGGTAATGCAAATTGACATTCAATTTTCCTACAAAATCGCTTTTCTAAATCATTTTCAGTAGTATGTATAGAAAAAGGCATGCCCTGCATAAACCTTTTTGATTGAGTCTGTCACACATGGCTTGCCAAGTGTGGTTAATCGGCTGACGTGGTTTGCACTTGTTGGCTACCCTATAACAAGCAGGTTAGCCTGAACCAGCTACTTCGGCTTACACACTCTATTGATACGCACTTACCTAGAAAGCATATTAAATCAACCTATCGTATCGACGAGATGCAACAAGAAGATTCATTCGTCAACAAAACAAAGAAAAAGGCATGCCTATAATATATGCATTTTTTGTTGGGAATTAAATTGAACCACATGGTAGTGAAGCTCAAAAGTACAAAAATGAACAGCGCTTTTGAATTTATAATACTCCATATTTTTGTTTTAATTAAGCTTTATCATAGAGAACTTTACTTAGAACCAAAAGAAAAAGAACGTAACCCAGAACTACTACTTGTACTTCATTAAGAAGATTTCTCTTAAAAAGTAGTTGCTTTGTCATCTCTTCTTGAAAATTTTAAATATCTGCTACTTTAGGCTTGATATTAAAGGAGATCCAATTAATAGTGAGGAAGTGTATGTTGAAGTCTGAGAACTTTATGAATTTTAAACTGTAGGATGATCATGTTAGTTCTTAGTAATTGAAATCTTAATATATTTTTGTACTTAATATTAGACTAAAATTATTGAATTCGATCGAACTTGTAGGTAACCTTTTAGTTGTGCCACTGGGTGTAAGATATATACGTTATTGGCACAAATATCCCTATTTCCGGTAGATCTTTATTTTTTGCCCTTCAGCACTTCTCACTTGGCATAAGTTTAGATTTCGTTCGAGCATATGTATCATAATATCTCTCAAGTTATGCCGCATAGACGCACACGACAAAACTTTTAACACTCAACAAAATTTTAAAAATACATACATAACTTATGCAGCATAACTTAGTTCAGACATAACTTATGCCGAGCGAGGTAAAAAATTAGTTTGTAAATATTATATAACTTATGTCGCGCGAAACAGATCTGCGTATTTTCATTAAATGAGCAGCAGAGAAACCAGTGCGTTGGGTTCCATGTGCTTTGGTATTTGTAGTTGGGTTCGGGTTAAATTTTGAAAATATAGTTTCCGGGTATATGCATATGTATTTATCTTGTATATATTACACTAATAAAGTAAACAAAATTTTACATAATAAAGCATTATTTATCTTATTTTCTTAATTACTGGTTTTAGTAATTACCTTTTAAGATATTTTGGTAGTATATTGAAATTAAAGAGGGGGTGGTGGGGACTTAATAAAGGTGAGAGTAGAGAAAAAAGTTGCTCCAATTTTGACATGACAGCCTTCTTATAACGTTAAAGTAGATTGAAGGGAGCGTTATCTTGGATTTAAAGTAAGTTAAAACGCTCTCCCCTCTCTCCTAAATTCGATTTGCACAACCGAAGTCCCAGGAGTGTAGCTCCTGACTTGGATTCTTTCCAAGTGCTTTGGTTTTTGGTTTCCAATTCACTGAAAGGGAGCGTTATCTTGGATTTATATTACACGTGATTTTCTTTCCATGGACTTATATCTTTCGAATTTTATCTTGTAAAAGATTAGCTTTCACTGTTCTTGTCCTTTGTGGACAACTCAGTCTACATTTATTACAACCACTAAGGCTTTTTGTATTGATTAAACTTGTGGATTTTATGGCTAAGACTAATAGAACAGTGTACTCCCCCTGCACATTACAATGGGTTAGGCGTCTTTAGAACCTTCTGCAAGAGTGGAGACTCCTCCAGTCACGGATGGCTCCACTCATGATAGGCAGGATTCCAATTACACTCCGATCGTGACTAATGTTGTTGAGCAGCCTGTTCAACCCATGACTGGTAGCCATATGAATATCAACATGAGGCCTGGATACATAAGGGGTAATGTTGCCTCCAGCGATTCCTCTACCTCGGCATCATGTACTCTTGGAACTGAGGACACCATTTCATCGGCGACTGAGTTCCCAATGCCAAATATTGCCCATCCCGAGAAATCGAATGATCCCAAAAATGATTCGAAGTGGGCTCAAATTGTGAAGGGAAACAGGGACACCTCTAATGGATTAAAGCTTCAATTCACCACTGATTCTATTAATGAGGGTCCTCTTAAACTCAGTGAGGATGACTTAGATGTTGTGTCCGACACTTGGGGACATTTACTGGTGGGATATTTTGCTGGTAAATTTCCTGGCAGACACTTGCAAAAGCTTTGTAGATCCTGATGGGTAACATATCGTTTCATTGTTCACACCTCTGGTTGGATTGTCTTTAAGTTCAAAATAGAGGTTGAGAAGAACACAGTCCTTAGCAGTGGGCCCCACTTTGTCTATGCGACTGCTCTTTTGCTTAAGGATATACCCGATTACTTTGCCTTTGACACCCAGGAGATCTCTACTATACCACTGTGGGTTAGACTTCCATCCTTGCCCCTTGAATTGTGGAATGAGAGGGCGTTGAGTCGTATTTACTCTAGGATAGGGAAACTTATAGCCACTGATATGATCACCAAAGGAAAGGAAACGATGTCTTATGCGAGAGCTCTTGTGGAGGTTGACTTCATGATCGGTGTATTTTATATACACCTTTTGAGTCATTTTTAATTAGTATTTTACTCATTTCATTTATGTTTAGTATAGTATTAGGGTCGTTTTCCTTTCTTTTGTGTAACATCGGTCAGAAATGGAGAAATGACGAAAAGATGAGGAAATGAGCTTAATTGAGATGGAATTGCACACTAAAATGGGCTAATAACTGAAGTCTAAGAAGTCTCGAAAAGTATAGACAAGATCAGACGAAGCCCGGATGAAAACTGGACGACGAAGCGAAGAACCGCCTAAAAAAATGCCACCGGCGCGCAAGGCCGACCATCGTTTGTCCAAACTCTCGATTTTCAGCGTGGCGCCCGATCAGGGCCACGGCGCCGACGCGGTATTTTTGACGTTTTGGGCCGAATTTGTCACATTTTCAGGGTCCAAAAGGGATAACTTTTCCTACCTACATAATCCTTAACCCTTTACCTAAAGGATTCCATAACTTTTCCTACCTAAATAATCCCTAACCCTTTACCTAAAAAATTCTTGGGCTATAAATAGTCTCTACATCATTAGAAGAATGAATTTCATCCATTGTACATACAACACAATCTAGGAGGCTAAGATTTGAGGTTTTTCAAGTATTTTCTTTCCTTTCTTTTGCTTTGTTTATTTCAGTTCATGTATGGAGATTGTATTAGTTCTTAGCGTGACTATGGCTAGGAGCTCATTACTTATTTAGGGATTTTCTTATGATTCTCTTGAAACTCTTATTCATGAAGTAATACATTAGTTGATTTCTTCTTCACATGTTTAAGATTTATTCAATAGTTGCTTTGATTGCTTGATAATTAATTGATCACTAGTTATCATCACTTATATGAGTTCTAATCGAAATCCGAAAGGGGAGATTGTGAATATGCTATAGTTGAATAAACATAGGTTTAAATCGTGGACGAAAGTACCCCGATACTTGTGTAGCTTAATAGGTTATTGCTCTTAATCCTCCTTTGTAGTCAATCTTGTCATCGAAAGATAGAAGGGTTCTCCATTGGGGTTGAGTGTTTATATTACCTTAACAAGAGTATAAAAATGGTCTAGTTAATCTGTTATCTTAACGTAGAAGAAGAAGTTAGTCTAAGTGTATTAAGGATTGAATAGAGTGGATAGTTGATGATCTTGGAAGCCCTAATTCTCAATCATAACTGATTTAAATTAAAGTATTTTCATAATTAGTTTATTTCCTGCATTATTAGTTTAGAATTCCAACTCAATTAACGTTAACCAAATAGAAACTAAAACATAGATAATCGGTACTTGAAAACCAGTCCATGAGGACGATATTCGGTCTTACCTAGACTATATTACTTGTAACGATACGTGCACTTGCGTTTAGTGTGTGCATAAATAGCATATCACCTCTCAAAAGACATCGTCCATGAGATTGAAATTAACATTAGGGACATGTCACCTCTCACTCAACTTATAGAATATGAGAAACTCCCAAACTTCTGCGCCACTTGTAAAAGAGTTGGCCACTCTAGCTCTGTATGTGAATCTCACTATGCCCAAAACTCTAGACGTATCCAGAATAAGAGTAATACTCAAATGCAGAATAATGGGAAAGATACACAGCCTGATAAGACTGGCCACACCTACTTAGCATCACCATCCTCAACACCTAAGGATATGAGTGATATGGCAGATGCAACCGAAGGACAGGTTGAGTGTCCACAGACTAGTGCTTTAGATGCAGGCCGACCCTCGAGGTTACAAACCGGGGCCGGCACAGGTGGGATCACTTCTTCTAACTATTTGGGTTGTGAAGATGGAGGGATGTCAGACGCGGGTAGCCAGCCTTTGGGAAACCAAACTAGGGCTGGTAAGGGTCGGACATATCCTAGAATGGGTCCTAGTAGTGACCATGGGAGAGAAGGAAAGTCCGCAATCGTCAACGTTGGGATTGGCAAAGGTGGGAACTATCCTAAAATGGCTACTGATGGAGCGAAAGGGGATACCACAGGAGGCCACCCTGCGGGGATACAAACCGAGGGTGGTCAGACGAAACCTCCTTTGTCGATTGAAAATGTTATTGCTTCAGAAGGCCAGTCCTCGGAGACACATACCGGGGCTGGAAAAGGTGAGACGAGTCTCGATTTGACCTTAGCACAATCCAGTGCAATGCCTCATCAAACTAGGGCTGGGAATGAGCGGGATTTATCTAGAGTAGTCCAACATGTCGGCACTGCGGCAGCAGTTGGAGCAGGTGGGAAGATACATTCTGAGGTTACCACCAATAAAGGGATTGACGGGTTCACGGTTGTGGAGAAAAGGGGGAAAAAGAAAGGGAATTCCGATGCACCCTCTAAACAGGGTCTGGCCATACCTTTAAGTAAAAAACCTTCTCTCCTCCACGGAAGATTGATCCTAATGGGTCAACACATCCCACCTCCTCTGCAAAAGATAATGTGATGGGTCATCACAATTATTGTAAGCTCTTGGAATATAAGGGGCTTGCACGAGTGTTAGACGTATTGTGTATACGCCTTTTGAGTCATTTTTAGTTGGTATTTTACTCGTTTTCGTTGTGTTTAGTATAGTAGTAGGTTTGTTTTTCTTTCTTTTGAGTTACAGCGGCGCAAAAAGGCAAAAAGGAACGAGAAATTGGCATAAAAGGAGGTCCCGAGATAGAAAAATATTGAAAATTGATGACTCGGAAAAAGGCAAAGAAGCACTGCGGTGTCCAGAAGCAGAACCGGGGTGCTAAAAGATCAGAGACCCACAGGACTTTCGGCACCGGGGTTCCATTCAGACAGAACCGCGATGCTATTTGTACTGAGAGCTGCAGGACTTTCGGCCGCGATCTGGCTCTGAGGCCGCGATCTTGAGGCGTGAATTATCAAATCCGAGTTAGAATTGGCCAAGAGCAGAAGGGTCCACAGGGCATGAATTTGTAACATATTTAAGCCCTGGGGATTAGTTTAATGAAGGGAGTTGGTCATTCTACAACACAAGAAAACACAAGGCAGATTTAGAGCAAAAATTGGAGAGTTTGTTCTACGTAATTTTCTTTCTTCCGTCTTTAATTTAGTTTATGTATAGATATTTTGTTAGTTCTTTGCGTGACTATGACTAGGAGCTAAACACTTTATAAGGGCTTCCCTTATGAATCGCTTGAAGCTTTTATTCATGAATTAATGCAGTAGTTTGATTTCTTCTTCGCTTGATTAAGATCTATTCAATATTTGGTATGAATGTTTGATAGTTAACTGGCCATTAATTATCATAATCTATATGATTTCGAATCAAAATCCGAGATGAGAGATTTGGATATGCTGTAATTGAATAGACATAGGTTAAAATCGCGGACGAAAGTACCCCGATACTTGTGTAGCATTATAGGTTATTACTCTTAATCCTCCTATGTGGTAAATCCTATCATAGAAATATAGAAGGGTTCTGCACTGGGGTTGAGTGATTATATTACCCTAACCGGAATATAAGACAGTCTAGTTAACCGTTATCTTAACAAAGAAGAAGAATAATTCTAGTTGCATTAAGATTGGATAAAGTGGATAGTCGAGGATTTTGGAAGCCCTAATTCATTCATAACTGATTACACTTTATTAGTTTAAATCTTGCAAATATTCTAGTAGTTAAACAAAAACCCCAATCAAATATCAATTGCTAAATAGATAACATAAAATAGATGAACAGTACTTAAAAACCAGTCTCTGTGGATGATATTCGGTCTTACATATTATTTTACTTGTGAACGATGCGTACGCTTGCGTGAGCAGTCGAAATATCTCTAAAAAAAATCGAAAATCTCTTTCTCTACCCATACAAATCTCCCACAAACTTCTCCAAATTCTTCAAAAATCCCTACACACCACATCATTGAAAACCCTCACAGCTTACACCATCATCATTCCTTCCATTTGGGTCAAGAATTTGGTGAAGAACAACTTTTGAAAAAGGTAATCTTCATCATTGTTCTTGCAATTTCAAGGCTAGTAAGGAAAGTAACTTGCAAGTTTGGGGGTTGTACATACTGTGGTGGTAATGTTGTTGTGTAGTTGTTATGTATTGCTGCTGTGGACCGATTTTTTTGGTTGGTTATTGTTGATTGTGTGAAGTGTTAGTTGTTGGGAAACCTTGAGGAAACAAAGGAAACGCTGCCTAAAATTTTCCAACAACCTTCACTATGGCCTCTAGGATACGAACTTCAAGAGCTTCTCTATCTTCATCAGCCCCAGAGTATGATGTGACTCGATTCACCAACAAACAGGCGAAGGATCGATACAATAAGATTAGTACTAGGGCATTGATACCAGAAAGAGGCATGGATTACCAGGCCATGCCATTTGATGATAATGATGACTACGAGCCTATTAGGGCCATGATTGAGGCAAATGGGTGGAGAAGATTCACCAATCTAGAACGGATCCCACTTCAAAATTCTAGCCTTGTGAGGGAGTTCTATGCGAATTACCCCGAGCAAGAGGATGGGCGGTGCTTTGTTAGAGGGAAATATGTATGCATCGGTTAAAGCGATGAATGCTACACTAAGGACCTATGATGTGGAGGACCGAGGCGATAATCCAAACCATTTCAGAAGTTGGTCACGAAACGTCAACCACATCATGTGGGATGAAGTTGCGCAGACATTGTGCTACCCAGGCGCTGAGTTTAGTTTTGTCCACAACGGATCCAGGAGACTTGCCCGATGCCAATTTAATAGAACAACCAAAAGATGACTATATTTCATAAGTGCACGCTTGATTCCGTCAACTTATTTCACAAATGTGCCCTCAGACAGAATCAAACTCATTTATGGCATCATGAAGGGCATGACAATTGATGTAGGGAGAGAAATAGTGCAAAGCAATAGGGAGATTAGTAGGCTGACTACTACTGGCGGATTGGGACATGGTTCACTCATTACTGCCTTATGTGATAGACATGGAGTCCCAACATTCGCCACTGATATCCTAGAGAAGAGTCAGTCTACTGTGACCTACTGTTTAGTGCACTCTTTTATTGACCCACATCCAGGACCAGCAGCAAGAAGGGCCCAACAGCAGCAGACACGGCAGCCATGGAGGAGGAAGAGCCTGAGGCAGAGGCATACAACTATCAGCCTCCCCTGTCCTTAGAGCCTCCAATGCCAATAATGGAGCAGATGCTCTTGAACCAACAAAGGATGCTGTGAAATCAAGAGCAAATGATGCAAGACCATCAACACCTGACCCAGCGCGTTGATAATTTGAGTTCCATGTTCACCCAATGGACAATGCAGTATCCGCCGCTACCACCACCATTTTGAGCCGTTGTATGTCTGTAAGTCGTCCCGTGTTAATTTTAGAGTATTTTACATATTTGGGACAATGTGTAGTTTAAGTTTGGGGGCTTCATTTTATTTTATTTTTGTGAGTCTTGTGTTTGTTTTTGTATTTTATATGAGTCAATATTTTTTTTATGAGTCATGCATGCTGTAGTTACTTGAAAACGCCTAGTGAACTAAGTGAGATAATGTAGTGGAATGAGAAGCTAAAATCTGTGTGCTTAAGTTAGATATGTCAAAAATTTATGAAAATCTGATTATTTGGAATATTTGATGTTTAGCCTAAGTGTTGTTAATTGAAAAATGTTTGTGAAGTCTGTTTGCTTGTTATTTGAGGCGAAATAGTTAGGATGTACATGTTTAGGGAAATGATTCAGACATTTCTTTGCTAGCTCTTCTTACCATTCATTGCCTACCTTGCACTAAATTGTATCACTAGTCAGCCCCGTTGAGTCTAAAATAAGTTTTTTCTTTGACACTCCATGATTCTCTCATGCGTCATAAGCAGTAAATGAATAAAGGGATGAAAAATAGTGAAAAAGAAATACAAAAAGAGAGTAAAAATTGATGTACCCCAATGAAAAAGAATGTAAAAGTTTAAGTTTGGGGGTGCCTATATGAATTGATTCATGCTCTCAAAAAGAGAATGATAGGTATGAACTGAAAAAAATACCAAAAAGAAGGACAAAATGGTTGAATGAGAAAAACGTTTATGACACGTAAATTGAGCCTAAATGCCTACTTTTACATACTTCTGTCTAAGCCTACATTACAATCCTGAAAAGTCATGAGGATCTCTAGTATGTATGTCTATGATTAGTGGAGAATAGCAAGTACAGGCCCGTAGACTAAATGAAATTGACATGCATTGGTTAGGTATTCATGCTTCCATTACTTATGATTGAAATAAATTTGCGATATATCTGACTTGAAATTCTAGATTGCTAAATTAATGTTATATCTACTCCTACATATTATCCCAAATGACGATCATGTGTTTCTAAGTCTTTGTGCAGCTGTTTGATTTGAGTCTTTTATGTTTGTGTTTTTGTTTTTGTTTTTATCTTTGCTCGAGACCGAACAAATGTTAAGTTTGGGGGTGTTAGGCGTATTGTGTATACGCATTTTGAGTCATTTTTAGTTGGTATTTTACTCGTTTTCGTTGTATTTAGTATAGTAGTAGGTTTGTTTTTCTTTCTTTTGAGTCACAGCGGCGCAAAAAGGCAAAATGGCAAAAAGGAACAAGAAATAGGCATAAAAGGAGGTCTCGAGGTAGAAAAATATTAAAAATTGATGACTCGGAAAAAGACAAAGAAGCACCGCGGTGCCCAGAAGCAGAACCGGGGTGCTAAAAGATCAGAGACCCGCAGGACTTTCGGCACCGAGGTTCCATGCAGAAAGAACCGCGGTGCTATTTGTACTGAGAGCTGCAGGACTTTCAGTGCGCGGTCGACTCTGGGACAGCGGTCAGACGCGAATTGTCACATCCGAGTTAGAATTGGCCAAGGGCAGAAGGGTCCATATGGCACAAATTTATAACATATTAAAGCCCTAGGGATTAGTTTAATGAAGGGAGTTGGTCATTCTACAACACAAGAAAACACAAGGCAGATTTGAAGCGAAAATTGGAGAGTTTGTTCTACGTAATTTTCTTTCTTCCGTCTTTAATTTAGTTTATGTATAGATATTTTGTTAGTTCTTTGCGTGACTATGACTAGGAGCTAAACACTTTATAAGGGCTTCCCTTATGAATCGCTTGAAGCTTTTATTCATGAATTAATGCAGTAGTTTGATTTCTTCTTCGCTTGATTAAGATCTATTCAATATTTGGTATGAATGTTTGATAGTTAACTGGCCATTAATTATCATAATCTATATGATTTCGAATCAAAATCCGAGATGAGAGATTTGGATATGCTGTAATTGAATAGACATAGGTTAAAATCGCGGACGAAAGTACCCCGATACTTGTGTAGCATTATAGGTTATTACTCTTAATCCTCCTATGTGGTAAATCCTATCATAGAAATATAGAAGGGTTCTGCACTGGGGTTGAGTGATTATATTACCCTAACCGGAATATAAGACAGTCTAGTTAACCTCTATCTTAACAAAGAAGAAAAATCATTCTAGTTGCATTAAGAATTGGATAAAGTGTATAGTCGAGGATTTTGGAAGCCCTAATTCATTCATAACTGATTACATTTTATTAGTTTAAATCTTGCAAATATTCTAGTAGTTAAACAAAAAACCCAATCAAATATCGATTGCCAAATAGATAACATAAAATAGATGAACGGTACTTAGAAACCAGTCTCTGTGGATGATATTCGGTCTTACAGACTATATTACTTGTGAACGATGCATACGCTTGCGTGAGCAGTCGAAATATCGCTAACAACGAGCCCTGGAAGCATACCGATCTCAAGACTCGTGTGCTTGATAATAATATTGACGTTGTTGGCATCCTGGAATCTAAACTGAACACTTACTTCCTTAGTAGGCTGATTTCTTCTAGATTTCAGGGATGGGAATTTATCCATAATTTTGACACCCACACGACTGGTAGAATTTTTGTCATGTGGAATCCTGATAAAGTAGCTCTCAATGTACTGGATATTAGCCCTCAAGCCATCCATTGTGAAGCTACTTGTAGAATAACAGGCAGATACTTTCATCTTTCCTTCGTCTATGGCTTTCATTTAACGGTAGCCAGGCGAGGCTTATGGGACACGATTAAGAACCATGATTTTCCCTATTCTTTCCCGTGGCTCATTATGAGGGATTTCAATGTCGTAATGTGTGAGGATGAGCGCATCAACATGGCTCCCCTCACCAACTATGATATTAAGGATATTGTTGAATGTTGTAGCGATGTTGGTTTGGTTGACATCCCATATACGGGCTGCAAACACACATTCTTTTGTAGCTGTAAGATGAGCAAGCTCGACATAGCAATGGTTAATGACCCGTGGATGCAAGCAGGTTGGAACAGCCATACGAACTTCAGTTTGCCTGGTAAAACCTCGGATCACTGCCCATGTATTGTATCAATCACGGAGTGTCCCAGACCCCGTAACAGGCCTTTCAAGTTCTTTAATATGTGGACTGCTCACGACAGCTATGACAGTATCATTGCTGAAGCATGGAATCATTACGTTTATGGGACTGATCAATATATCCTGTGCAAAAAGGTCTCCAGCCTTAAATGGCCCTTGAAACAGCTGAATAACAAAGAGTTTTCCCATATCAGCTCTAGAGCCAAAAGGGCTAACACTAAACTCCTAATTGCCCAGCATGATGCGATGAACTTTCCTTCAGACAACAGTAAACAGGAGATAGCTACGGCCCTGAGGCAGAAGGCGGTTGCGATCGCTGAAGCTGAGCAATGTTTTCTCAGGCAACTTGCTAAATCTGAGAACCTTAAGAATAGTGACAAATGCACCAAGTTCTTCCATTGTATGGTTAAGCGTAATTCTAAGAGGAACTTCATTCATTCGGTTACGAAGTATGATGGTTCCACCACGGAGTCGATTGAGCAGGTGGATGATGAGTTCGTCAAGTACTATAGAGGTTTGCTTGGTACAGCTGATGTTTGTGCCCCCATGGACATGAGTGTCTTATCGTCTGGGAATTGCCTTTCGGACGAGCACCAATCTGACCTTTTAAAACCTGTATCCGATGCAGAAATTAAAACATCTCTTTTTGGTATTGGTGATGACAAAGCACCGGGGCCGGATGGTTTCACTTCGATGTTCTATAAAAAGTCATGGCCCACGGTTGCTGAGCTCTTTTGAAAAGTTGTGAAAGAATTTTTCAGATCTGGCAATCTTCTTAAGCAAACTAACCATACTATTGTCGCCCTTGTCCCGAAAAGCTCACAGTGCTCTTCTGTTAGCGACTTCAGACCTATCTCATGCTGTAACATCGTCTACAAAGGCATCACTAAGATAATGGCTTGTAGAATAGATCCCCTTCTCGAGTGCATTGTTGACCATGCTCAATCAGCTTTTGTTAACGGGAGGAGTATGATTGAAAATATTCACCTAGCACAAGAACTCTTGAAGGGTTATAACCACAAAAGAGTTTCTAGACATTGTATACACAAGGTGGATCTTCGGAAAACTTTTGACTCTGTTCACTGGGACTTCCTCAAGCTCACTCTTATTGGGATTAAATTCCCGTTACAGTTTGTTTCTCTTATCATGGAGTGCGTTACAACTGCATCGTACTCGATTGCCATTAATGACAGTATTTATGGTCATTTTCAAGGCAAGAAAGGGCTATGCCAAGGTGACCCTTTATCACCCTCCTTATTCGTGATCTTTCTTGAGTACCTTTCACGGTTGCTCAATATTAACACCAGGGTTGCCTCCTTTAATTACCACCCTAAGTGCCGCAGCTTGAGGATTACACACATTGCTTTTGCGGATGACC
The DNA here is from genome assembly GCA_029844215.1 of Przewalskia tangutica. Classification (NCBI taxonomy): domain Eukaryota; kingdom Viridiplantae; phylum Streptophyta; class Magnoliopsida; order Solanales; family Solanaceae; genus Przewalskia; species Przewalskia tangutica. The sequence goes on along the minus strand of CM056730.1, from coordinate 119,750,242 downwards.
TTTTGCTTATGTCCAGGGGTGACATCACTTCGGTCTTCATCCTAATTGATTCTTTGAATAGTTTCAGTAATTGTTCGGGTCTTAACTCTAATGCCCTCAAGTCCAATCTATACACAGCTGGGGTTAATAATGTGGATTTGGATGAGATTCAGAGGATTACCGGTTTCCAGTTCGGCGCTATGCCATTCCGATACCTGGGAATCCCGTTCGCTGCTGAGAAGATGCACGTAATTCACTATGAGCCTTTCGTGGAGAAAATCTCTACCTATATCAATGCCTGGAACAGTGTAACGCTCTCTTATGCGGGTAGAATGGAGCTTATAAAATCTGTCTTTCAAGGCGTAGGCTGTTTTTGGCTTTCCATCCTACCCATTCCGGCTACTGTTTGTGACAAAATTAGCAGGCTATGCCGTCGGTTTTTATGGCGTTCTATGACATCCTTGGTGTCATGGAAATATTGTTGCCTTTCTAAGGCCGAAGGGGGCCTTGTCTTTCGGGACTTAAGAGTTTGGAACTCTTCTCTTCTCTCTAAATGCCTTTGGAATATCCAGCAAAAGAAAGACACCATGTGGGTGCGATGGGTAGACCATAGGTATTTGAGTGCTTCAGATATTTGGTCTTGGGAGATTAAGCACGATGACTCCCCCCTAATCAAACGTCTGATCGCTATTAGGAACCAGATTATCGATCGGGCTGGTTCAATACAACAGGCCCAGATCTTCTTCCATAGCTGGTATACTGGTAATGCAAATAAGCCAGGGACCAGGTGTGCGTATAACTTACTTTGTATTCATGCTCCCACTGTTTCTTGGGCGCGCGATGTGTGGAATATTTCTTTTTCTCCAAAGTAGGCCTTCACGCTTTGGTTGTGTGTGAGAAAGAGACTGCGCACCAAAGATCGGATCATTCACATCGACATTGACAAGGTTTGCGCCCTTTGCGGCATGGCTGATGAGTCAGTTTCACACCTATTCTTTTCGTGCGTCTCTACGAAGTATATTTGGTATCGGATATGGCAGTGGCTGGGCATAACTATGGAGATGACGACCATTGACAGTGCGCTCAAGTATATTAGAAAAGAAGGTCGTGGTACTGGCTGGCAGGCTAAGGCAAAGCGTGTTGCCTTGGCCATCACAGTTTATCTAATCTGGGCAGAGCGTAACCGAGTCATTTTTTATGGTTACAGATTTGATAGAGCATCCCTATTCTTTAAGATTAAAACAAGCACTTTCAAAGTCTTGTTTACTTTTTTCCCTCATTTGGTCTCACGTTTTGAACATTTAGCACAGGGAAATGAGCCGAACAGGATGCTGTGATGGTCCAGTTGGCAGTGCTTTCAGTTTTGCGTATTTTTTAGTTTGCAGTTGTTTTTCTTTAGCCATTGACAATACTTGTATAGCGGTGTTAACGCAAATTAGCTTGACATACTTTTGATATGACGCGAATAAATCTTGTTGAATGCCCGACTTGTGGGTAGCATGAGATTTGCAGCATCATTAGAATTATTTATCCGTGGGTTCGCCTTCGGTTGGTGTTTATTTATAAAAACAATTTACCATTCACCAAAAAAAAAAGTAGATTGAAGTACGTATATTACATGCTTGTTTTTGCATTTACCTTTCTCCCCACCCCATATGTCTTAAGTCATTGGTGATGAACTCAATAGGGCTATTCAATGTTATACTCAAAGTTTTTCTTATTATATAGACGGCTAAACAAAGCCTCATTCTTTTTTTTTTTGTCAAACCCCAACCCTAGGTCTCCGACTTGGTTGCTTGGCCGGTATAGAACCGACACTTAGTATAGTGGCGGTCTAACGATCCCCTTGTATAGGCTGGAGATGCTTTATTATTAGAGAAAGGTTAAAGTTTTTCAACTTGCTAACTAGGGTTGGCATCTAAATTTGTTGGCGCCCACATAACGAATTGTTTGCTTACCAAGCTATCTTGGCTTTTCGCCTCTCTCTAACGAGTCAAGTGGTCACTCCTTCAGTTCTATTATTATTCACTTGACTTATTATTATAGAAACTACTCACTATCCAAATGAAAGTAATTTGTTCCAACCCGAGACATAAACAAAGACAGTGATAATCACAATAAGCACAGACTAAGACGAAAAAGATTATGAAAACTCTTAACTAGAAAACTGACTTATACATATATACATGACCACGTCAAGGCCGATAAGGCCATACAAAACCACTATCCACAGGACACATGTCTACAAGCCTCTAAAGAGTATACGACATCAAAATATCATACCAAGACTAGACTGCAACTCTGGAACAAATAGAGTGCTCCAACATCAGCTGAACCAGCAACCTACCAGCGTGAACCATCACTCTTTTTTTAACTGAACCTGCGGGCATGAAACGCAGTTTCCCTCGGCAAAAGGAACGTTAGTACGACTGATGTACTGAGTATATCAGACATAAAAAATAACATAGCCATAATGGCTTTAATGTTGGCCTCTTAAGGCTCTTTTGTGATAATCTGTACCAGCTGCAGGTGGTGTGCGTATATAACAAATTTTCCCTTTTTCCATTCCCCTACGTATATATACAATATTTACCATGTAGCAATGTGCACAACACAATTGGTCCATGGTAATATGCGAATGCAATGCAAATGAAATTGCATGAATGATAACATCATATCCCAATTTTAATAGGTGACATATTACCTTTGACGACACTGTGAATATCATTATCATCTTTTTCATATACATCATTAAGCAGTTGGACCAATTTAGGCAAATAACATGATTATTCTTAATTTCTAGGAGTAGAATAAATTATGGAACAATACCACAGATATATTTCATTTCATGGAACATGTCAAAAGAAAAAATTAATTTGACTTCACATACCTTAGCCATTTTGGATCCATAATAGAACAAAGTGGAATTGAACAAGTCCCGTTACAAGTTGAATAACGTTGTTGCTGTTATGGTGTATTTTCCAACGTAGCAGCTCGAATTAGGGAACATTGTTATGGTGTATTTGCCAACGTAGCAGCTCGAATTAGGGAACATGTGAAACTCTAGCATTTCTCTTGGCATCAGTAGCAGAGAAAACAATGTAGACAAGGACAAAGGTGCCAATAATCTCAGCACCAAGTCCATCACCTTTAGTATAGCCAGGGTTAACCATGTTGGCCCCACCACCAAGTCTCTGATAGGGTCCCACCATGAAACCCTTCACAACACCAGCACCACAGATAGCACCAAGACACTGCATCACTATGTAGAACACTGCCTTATTAAGGACAACTTCCTTGCCAAGAACAAACCAAATGTCACAGCTGGGTTAATATGTCCTCCTGAGATACCAGCAGTGCAGTAAACCAAAGCAAATATCATACCACCAAAAGCCCAAGCAACTCCTTGAATACCCACAGAAGAACACAAATTATCAGACCTTTTAAGACCCACAACAGTCAAGATGATGTACAAGAACAAGAAAGTAGCCATAAATTCTGCTATTCCAGCTCTGTAAAATGACCATGATGACAGTTCTCTTGGTTCGAATAAAGGAGCTGGTCTCTTAATAATTTTCAACATATAGTGCATCCCAATTGACTGCCATGTACTTCCGATATGTTAAAAATGGTAAAAGAATGTACTTATCCAAGTCTAAAGTGAAATATGTTGCTGACACCTATTAAAATAATGCCTTAATCATTTAGGATCATCTCTGGTGCTTAAATTATCGTGCGAAATTATGAGGCGTTACAATGTTTCAGCACTTCCCTTGAATTAATAAACCAAGTAAAGAGTTGATTTTTTTTAATCCCATAATTTTGTAGTGACACAAACTTAGGTTTCCATGCACTTGTCGAACATTTAATAATGTGAATATAATTAAATGGAAACAGTTGGCTATTACAACAACAACATATCCAGTGAAATCCCACAATGTGAGGTATAGAGAAGGTAGAGTGTACGCAGATCTTACTTCTACCTTGGTAGGTAAAGTGGCTATTTTCGAAAGACTCGCAGCTCATGACACAACATAAACACAAGCAAAGCAAGAGAAACAGTTAGATCCGGATAAAAAATTTAAAGCAGTATGACAATGATGGTAACAAAAGCAGATAAGTTATGATAAAATATCCTGAAAAAAAAAGCAATAACTAACACAAATAGATAAGATAAGATAAACAAAGTTCACGAAAGAACACGCAGCATCATGAATCAAATGACAGGGGACTATAAAGCAATATTTTATCTACTAGTACGATAGGCTAAGCAGGTCTACAATAATACCACTACAACTACCAGTATGTAAGTAGGAATATGATCAACTACCTACTACTCTTCCACCCTAATATGTATCCTCCATAATCCTCTATACTAGGTCATGTCCTCAGTAAGTTGCATCTGCGTCATATCCAGTCTAATCACCTCTCCCCAATACTTCTTCGGCCTACCTCTACCCCTCCTGAACCCGTCTATAGTCAATCTCTCACACCTCCGCATTAGGGCATTTGTGTCTTTCCTCTTCATATGTCCGAACCATCTCAACCTCACTTCTCGCATATTATTCTCTGCCGAGGTCATTCACACTCTGTCCCGAATATCATCATTTTTAATTTTATCTCTCCTTGTATGCCACACATCCATCTTAGCATCCCCATCTCTACAATTTTCATCTTTTGGATGTGTGAAGTCTTGATTGACCAACACTCTGCCCCATATAACATAGTCGGTCTAACCACCACCATATAGAAATTGTCTATAAGTTTTTGTGGCACCTTTTTATCGCACAATATTCCAGAAACAAGCCTCAATTTCATTCACCTTGCATCAATACGATGTGTGACATCATCATCAATCTCCCCATTCTCTTGGATAATGGACCCGAGATACTTAAAACTTTATTTTTTTGGAATGACTTGCGTACCAAGCCTCACCTCCACACTTGTCTCAATGTTGCTCCCATTACTCAACGTGCACTCCAAGTATTTTACTTGGTCATACTCAGCCTGAACCCTTTAGACTCCAGAGTCTGTCTCCAAACCTCCAGCTTAGCGTTCACTCCACTACGGGTCTCATCAATCAGGACTATGTTATCTAAAAATAATATACACCATGACATCTCCCCTTGAATTTGTCGCGTTAGTCCCTCATACTACGGATCCCTAGTGCAACATCATCATCACTGAAAAGTGCTCTGAGTCTCCTCCATTGTCTGTACCTTGGTCTTGGATCTATCATACATATCATTGATCGCTCTAGTGTACGCCACAGGTACACCTCTAACCTCCAAACATCTCCATAGAACCTCCCTAGGAACCTTGTCGTATGTCTTCTCGAAGTCAATGAAAACTATATGTAGGTCCTTCTTCATCTCCTTATACTACTACACCAATCTCCTAATAAGATGAATGACTTCTATAGTCGAACGCCCCGACATGAATCTAAACTGGTTCTCAGAAATAGACACGTTTCTTCTCACCCTCATCTCTATGACCCTTTCCCAAACTTTCATAGTGTGACTTAACAGTTTGACACCCCTATAGTTGTTGCAACTCTGGATGTCACATTTATTCGTGTACAAAGGAATCATCGTACTCTACCTCCATTCTTCGGGCATTCTTGTCGTCTTAAAAATGACATTAAACAACTTAGTCATCCACTCCAAACCTGTCGTGCCTGCACTCTTCCAAAATTCAACTGGGATCTCATCAGGCCTGGTCGCTCGTCCCTTGCGCATCCTGCAGACAACACTCTTAATCTCCTCAACCTTAATACTTCTACAATATTCAAAATCCAGATACCTTCCGGATTGCTTCAAGTCTCTCAGCACAATGTCTTTATCTCCTTCTTCATTCAAGAGTTTATGGAAGTACGGCTGTCACCTCCGTTTAATAAACGCGTCATCCACCGGTACTTTGCAATCATCTCTAGAGAATGTTCCCTTGCTCTTGCTTTCATTGTGTTTTTAGCAAATAGCTATTTTAGACCGTAAGTTAAGTTTTAGTTAGTGTTTCAAACTATTAGTAAGTATTTAGTCATATTTTAATACGAAAATAAGAATTTTACTAAAATATTCAATTAAAACACGAAAAAAATTCAATTTAAACTGATAAAAAATTGAACTCTATGATTCAATCAAAGAATTTGAAGTCCAACAAAATTTCGACTTTAAAAAATATACAATTGAATTACCTGCTCACTTTTCACATAGAGAAATACAATACCAACTCTTAATACAACAACTATGCAGTGCAATGTTTCCTTTTATTTAACCATCTAATAAAAACTAAATTACATGAGACAAAGCATCCTACATTAGTTGGGTCTGGGAAAGGACCACGTAACTCAAGGGGTGTGATATAATAGCCTACCTAATGCAAGCATCAGTGACTGTTTTCACGGCCCGTAACTTATAGATCACACAAAGACAATTTTATCGTTGCTCCAAAACTCCCCTTCCAATTAAACTAATTAAAGTAAGCTTCTTTTGAAATCTCAAGATAAATTTGAGAACTCAAAAAAGCAAAGGGTCAAAATCCAAAAACTTTGACAAATCAACCTCATTTGCAACATCAATTCCTCCATTCACAGGCACTAAGCTCTCCAAATAACTATAAGATTGAAATGGTGCACGAAGATCATGGCTCCGTTAATAACATCATACAAAAATAAATTTGTCTCACTTTTAGTATAAACATATTCTCCATTTTCATCAAAACACATTTCTTTTCTCTCTTGTGCAACTAATGCCTTAGAATTCTCCCAAAATCCAGCTTCTAATAAAAAACCTTGAATAGGTTCAACTTTAAACATTCTACTCCAAGTCCTTAATTTCTCATTTAACACACATATATCAAATCCATATTCATCCATATATCAACTTTTTCAAGATTTGTAGAATAAATCAAAGCCAAAGATTCATTTAGATTGAAAATTCTCAATATTATTGCTTCCCTTAGGTCAACCACAATGCCATGATGCTCAATAGGTGGCAAGATAAAATTCAACTCATCGCTATTCATTTCCAAAGAAACAACAACACTACACATTTCTTCATTTCTAACTTCAACTCCTATCCAATAGGCAACACCTTTTACTACGATCATCCTGGGTGCCATTGGCTTCCAGAATGAACGTATCACTAGTAAAACACGTCCATCACTTCCTATTTTTCTCCAAGAGTGTGTGCTCAACGTGTAAACTTCAACCTCGTACTTTCTCCTGGACGTAGCAACGTTTAAGAGCCGAACGATCATGTAGTCATCGGTACCAGGGTGATAACCAAACCCTAAATCCGTTACAGTGAGTTTACCTAGGGTTGAAACATTTGGGGATTTTGGAACTGGCTTGAACGTCTTAATAGCCGGATTCCGTATAACAATTGCGACGCCATTATGGTTAATTAAATTCAAGCAGACTAAGCCATTAAAGGAGCCTACAATTCTTGTCTTTTGGGAGTCAAACCAAATGGCACGTTGAAATGTAGAGGTTGTAGAATAAAATGGCGAGGTTTTGTTAGAGAATAAATTAAACGTACCGTGACTTCAAGACTTTTGTGATGCGGCCCATAATTAGGAGATAGGGTGGCTCTTCTTGGGCATTTTTCGCGAGGTGTTTGGAGATGAAATTAGGGTTCTTGATTAAAGAACATAAGGGTTTGGATACAGATTTAAAACGTGACAAAGATTTTACTGGAAGTCTCAAAAGAATGTCGATGACAATGTCCCCGGGAAGAAAGGGACAAAACATCGTTTCTTGACCAAATTGGTCTGAATTAATGATTATGATTAGACAAAACAATGAAAATTCTGAGTTTTGAAGCTAAATCATTTGTAATAACAATATGAGAAAAATCAAAAGAGATGTTTATTATGTTATACATGTTCAAGTAGGGTGTCAATGTGCATTGACCTTTGATCATTGTTTGTTCTATGTTTATTTCTTGAACTCGTGGGGCATACCATAATCTAAAAGACAAGTAAGTAGGATATTAATATCCATTGACCTTAATTTAATCATTCTTTGGTGAGTGTTTCTTGACCTTGTGCGGCATTCAATAATATTAGGGAGTTGCTGAATTTTTGCATCATTCATCCTACTTAATGGTTAACATTAATCATAAAAATTAAAAAGCTGTTGAGATTATCTAGTGACTAATACAGGATCAGAAGATAAAGGAGATTTTGAGGCTGAAATTTTGGAAGGAATTAGGATTAAGGGAATATAAAATAGCAGTTTTATCCCTGTGTTATGATTTTACTCCAGTTTCAGTTTCTATGATATTTTACTAAGCGTATTTAACCTTCCGATATATAAGAATTACTTGCTGTCAAATATTTTTATCCTAGAGTGTCAATATCAATTGTTGGCAAAGCGACTGACAATAAATTTTAGACGTTATATGTGACAATTTCCCTAAGTTTTATGTGGTATTTTGGTCTCACCAAAAGGCCCAACTTCTTAGCCCATAACAGATCCAACAAAAATGTCATATTATAGGATTTATAAATGGGCCACCATTTGTTCCTTCATTTTAGGGATAAGGATACAAATGGTCATTCGGATGAAACTATTGACATTCGGTGGCCCAAGAATCTTAAAGGTGAGATTTTAGCCTTTTCAAAAAATTTATTTTTCTAGTCATTTTTCAACTAATTCCAGCATATGTATAACTGTATCATTGTTGTATATAGATATAAGAATGTATTAATCTCTATTGGGGAGCCTTTTTTATTAATACAAATATATATATTTGTACAAGAGGAAGCCTAATTGAATGAGGATCTATATTTTACATAACTACACACTAATATTATCACACACCCGCAGTATGAGAGGAAGGAGACCGGACGCTGAGACTGCATCTGAAGTCTAGGAATAGCTGTCTGGGAAGCTCTTTAGTGAAGATATATGCATACTGATACGAAGAAGGCACGTGCAACACCTTAACATGACCTATAGCAACCTTCTTACAAATAAAATGTATATCCATCTCAATGTGCTTGGTTCTTTGATGATGAACCGAGTTACGAGATAAGTAGATTGCAGATATGTTGTCACGGTAAACCATAGACGTCTTATGTAATGGATAATGAAGCTCCAAGAGGAGGTTTCGGAGCCAACCGATCTCAGCAACAGTGTTTGCAACGCCTCTATATTCTGATTCTGCACTCAATCGAGATAGTGTGGCTTGTCGTTTGGCTAACCACGAAATGAGATTATCTCATAAGAACACATAGTAACGGGACGCGGAATGTCGCGTGTCCGGACAGCCTGCCCAATAGGCGTCTGTATATGATATCAACCAGGTCGGTGCAGATGGTAGAGATGTAATCCACAATTAAGAGTGTCTTAACGTATCGAATAATACATTTAAAAGCGATAAAGTGAGGCTCCCTGGGGGCATGTATAAATAAACACACCTGTTGAACGACATAAGCAATATCAGGACTGGTGAATGTACGATACTAAAGTGCACATGCGAAGCTCCTATAAAGGGTGGGATCGAACACTGGATCACCATCAACAACACTGAGTTTCGACTTCGAGTCGACCGGAGTAGGCATGATCTTGCAGTTTGCCATTTTAGCCTTATACATAATTTTTCCGCATAATTATGCTGACACATGAACATAGTATATGCAGATCTAGTCACAGAAATTCCCAAGAAGTAACTCAAATTCTCCAAGCCAGTCATAGCAAATTCGTATTTGAGAAGAGCAATGATCTTATTTTCAACATATCAGAAGAGGCAGTCCGAACAATGTCATCCACATATAGTAATAAGTACGAAGTGTTACTACCTCGATAAAAAATAAATAGAGAATGATCACATTTGCTGCATGCGAACACAATATACATAATGTAAGTAGCAAAGCTCTCATACCACTCCTTGGGGCCTGTTTCAAACCAGACAGTGACTTACGAAGATGACATACATAATGGGGAGCCTATGGATGTACACAATCTGGTGGTTGATGCATGTAAACAATTTCTTTCAAATCCTCATGTAAGAACGCATTCTTCACTTCAAGCTGATGAATCGATCAATGCTTACCCATAGCTATACTCAGAACTATGCGAATAGTAGCCGGTTAACCACCAGACTAAAAATCTCACCACAATCAATACCCTCATGTTGTCCTGTGGCATTAGCCACAAGTCTCACCTTATATCGCTCAAGGTGACCATTGTATCTGAATTTATGACGGAAAAGCCACAAACACCGAATCACATTATCCACATCTGGATTCGGAACCAAATTTCAAGTGTGTTGTTTCCTAAAAGCATTAAATTTCTCACGCATGCCTGCATTCCAATTTGGGTCAAGTTTAGCTAATTTAGAGTTTCTAGGGATTGGGGATACAGTTTGAGTGGAGAGATTAAAATGAACTTTGGGTTTGAAATCCCGTGCTGAGCACGGGTCTCCATTCTATGTGTGGGGATAGGGGCTATTTGGGCAGAGGGGTGGGGTGCGGGCTGGGGGTATCTCATGTTAATTGTGTCTCGAGTTGGTGGTATCTCGGGTTGGTGGTGTCCCGGGTGACGGCATGGACTGATTTACTAGATTGGGGGAAGGGTGTGATATCGGTGACTACTATCGGGATAGTGTTTTGATGGGGAGTGGTATCGTGATAGGGTTTCGATGTGGAGTGGTTAATGGTTCTGGGTTGGACTAAGTTTTTCGATGGGATAGTGGGTGTCGGGTGTCAGTTTCAGTGGAGGTGTCGGGTGTCAGTTTCAGTGGAGGTGTCGGATTGTCTGGCCAGTGGGTAGGGGGCAGTGGCAGACTGGGGTGGTGCTGGTTATAGAAATGTCGACGAGACATGGGTGGCATCAATTGATTCTAGTTGTGACGGAACAGTGGGGACAGGTCGCGACGAAATAGTAGCGTCACAGTGGAGTATGGTGTGGACAATAGGGGAGGCTTCGAACTCGTCTAGAAATGTGCAATTCGTGCTCCAGAATTTTTAGATGTTTGCAAATAGGAATATTGCTTCATTAAACATGACATGACGAGACACGAGGATCTTAGATGAAGACAAGTCATAGCATAAATACCCCCTATAATTGGTCGGGAAACCTAAGAAGACACATGGAGTCGTGCGGGGTGCTAGTTTATGAGGAGTCGTGGAGGCAAGATTCGGGTAACAAAGGCAACCGAAAATTCGTTGGTGATCATATGAGGGGATTAGATGGAATAGAATTTCAGTGGGTGTTCTATTATGGAGAGTGGGTAGGCAAAATATTAAGAATATATTCGACCATTTTAACCGCATAAACCCAAAAGAATTGAGGAAGAGAGGCATGAAAAAAAAAATCGTATGAACCAAGTTATTGATAATGTGAATGATTCATTCGGCCTTACCATTTTGAGGGAAAGTGTGGGGACACTAAAAGTGAAAGACCATGCCATTATTTGTGCAAAATTTATGAAAAACTGAATTATTGAACTCACGACCATTATCACATTGAAATAATTTTATGAATTTTTCAAATTGTGTTTTGTTATAGATACATAATTCAAAAAACTTGGCAAAAACTTCAGATTTGAATTTAAGTGGGTAAACCTAGATAACGTGAGAAAATCATCTAATAAAATGAGATAATATTTATGACTCAGTGAACTAGTAATGGGAGATGTCTATAAGTTCGCATGAACAATGTCAAACGGACAAAAAGTAACACTTAAAGATGACTTAAAAGGAAGACGAATGTGTTTGCCTAAAGGGCAATAATAACAATTTTGGGCAAAGTTTCCATTATTACATCGAATGAAATTATTACTTCTAAGAAAATTAAAAATAGGAGCGCCTGAGTGTCTGAGTCTATTGTTCCAAATTGATGGAGAGATTGCAGCTAGAGAGGTATGTGATCGGGGTCTGGCAGCGGAAATGGATGAGAAAAAGTAGAGGTCCCCCACACTATTGCATCTCGTAAGAGGTGTCTCTGTAAGTATATCCTTCACAGAAAAATCAAAAGGGTAAAACTCAACAGAAACAGAATTGTTACGAGTAAATTTCATAACATATATTAAATTTTTAATGATATTGGGGCATAGAGGATGTTATTTAGGGAGAAAGGTGGGTTAGGTGGTTTTTTGTGGGTGGTACCATAAACTTGAATTGAAATGTGATGGTCATTACTGACCGTAATAAATTGAGGATACTTTAAATAAAACAGTTTGGAGAGCTTACCTGAGGAACGTGTGAGATGAGAGGTGGCTCTGGTATCAATGTACCAATTTTCGTCGGGATTTTGGAGATTTAATATGCTGAAGGTCTGGCCCAAATCAGTGGGGTCAGGCCGTAAGGAGACTGTTGCTGCTGGGTCGTAGTTATATGTGCCTGCTGGGCCGAAATTGGTGCCTAGCGTAGGCATGGGGAGTGGCCCAAAATCCCGGTCTTCCAGGTTGCTGGGTATTGGGCTGAGGCTGCTGTCGGATAGTGGCAGGCGGGTGAGGCCCAATTGCCTTGGTTCGACCAGCGACCTAGGCCGGTCCATTGGAAAAATTAGCTAGCTTGGGAAGGCTGGCTTGCGCACCCCGCACGTCTGCGGCCTCTGCTACCTTTGCCATTCCCGCGCCCCTTTCCACCTGTTGACACTGATCTGTGTATTTTAGATACACCTTTTGAGTCATTTTTAGTTAGTATTTTATTCATTTCATTTATGTTTAGTATAGTATTAGGGTCGTTTTCCTTTCTTTTGTGTCACAGCGGTAAAAAATGGCGAAAAAGAGATGAAATGAGCATAAATGAGATGGAATTGCACACTAAAAGGGCCAAGAAATGAAGCTTAAGAAGTTCCGTGAAATATATAGAAGAAATCAGACGAAGACCGGACGAACAAAGGACGAAGAAACGAAAAATCCGGAAGAATGTCGTCACCGGCGCCGCGGCGCCGACCACTGAAGATGTTCTGAAACGCCTCTAATTTTCAGGCGTCGTGGCGCCGGATTGCAGGGCCACGGCGCCGACGCGGGATTTCTGAGTTTTGGGCCGAATTTTACACGTTTTCAGAGTCCAAAAGGGATAACTTTTCCTACCTACATTTTCCTAAACCCTTTACCTAAAGGATTCCATAACTTTTCCTACCTACATAATCCTAAACCCTTTACCTAAAAGAATTCCATAACCTTTCCTACCTACATAATCCCTAACCCTTTACCTAAAGGATTCTTGGGTTATAAATAGTCTCTACATCATTAGAATACCATCCACCATTCCATACCACATTCCATCCCACACTCTACCACATTCCATTCTCCATCCACCATTCCATCTTGTAAATATTCCACAACACAATCCTTGGATGCTAGAAGGCTTGTAGACTTGTTCTTGAATATTTTTCTTTTCTTTCTTTTTGCTTTGTTTATTTCAGTTCATGTATGGAGATTGTATTAATTCTTAGCGTGACTATGGCTAGGAGCTAATTACTTTGTTAGGTATTTCCTTGTGATTCTCTTGAAACTCTTATTCATGAATTAATATATTAGTTTGGTTTCTTCTTCACTTATTTAAGATTTATTCAATAGTTGTTTTGATTGCTTGATAATTAATTGATCACTAGTTATCATCACTTATATGAGTTCTAATCGAAATCCGAAGGGGGAGATTGTGAATATGCTATAGTTGAATAAACATAGGTTTAAATCGTGGACGAAAGTACCCCGATACTTGTGTAGCTTAATAGGTTATTGCTCTTAATCCTCCTTTGTAGTCAATCTTGTCACCGAAAGGTAGAAGGGTTCTCCATTGGGGTTGAGTGTTTATATTACCTTAACAGGAGTATAAAACGATCTAGTTAACCTGTTATCTTAACGTAAAAGAAGAAGTTAGTCTAATTGTATTAAAGATTGAATAGAGTGGATAGTTGATGATCTTGGAAACCCTAATTCTCCATCATAACTGATTTAAATCAAAGTATTTTCATAATTAGTTTATTTCCTGCATTATTAGTTTAGAATTCCAACTCAATTAACGTTAACCAAATAGAAACTAAAGCATAGATAATCGATTCTTGAAAACCAGTCCCTGAGGATGATAACTCGGTCTTCTAGACTATATTACTTGTCACGACACGTGCACTTACGTTAGTGTGTGCATAAATCGCGCATCAAGTTTTTGGAGCCGTTGCCGGGAATTGGCGTACTTTCAATATCGATTTATCTATTCTTATTTCTAATTGGTTGTGATCGGTGTATTTTATATACACTTTTTGAGTCGTTTTTAGTTAGTCTTTTGTCCATTTTTGTACAAATATGTGTCGTCTTAGGATAGGTTTTCTTTCTTTTGAGTCAAATTGGTTAAAGTGGCTCTCTGGCGGAAAGGGAGCGAAAAGTGGGCAAAAACAGAGGTTCCAGAGCTCGAAATGCGAGAAAGTGGTGAACGCAGCCTGAACAGTCGTGCCGCGCCTCCGGCCAGCGAGGCGTGCTCCCGGCGCCAATATCCAGAGGCTTTGAAGTTCAGCGCGCGCTAGCAAACAGCGAGTTGCGGCCGGCGCTAATCTCGAGCAGTCAGAACTTAGCCTTGCGGCTTCAAGGCGCGCGGCCACGGCGGGAAAAATCAGGTTTTGGACGAAATTATAGGTCAGGCCTGAAGGAAAACCTTAAGGTCGGTTTGGAGGCTATAAAAAGAGAACCCTAGGCAGTTTTTAAGGGTTCATTTTCTTGCAAATTCACAACACATCTTGGAGTTCAAGATTGGAGACCATTCTATTGTAATTTCTTTCTTTTCTTTTACCTTATTTTCAGTTTTATGTTGGATATTGAATTAGTTCTTGTCATGTCTATGGCTAGGAACTAGTTCTAATATAGGGTTTTCCATGTCAATTCACTTGAACCTTATTTTATGAGTTAATGCATGTTTATGGTTGTTCTTCTTATTGTTGAGATTTATCCAATAGATGATTTGATTGCTTGGTAATTACTTGATTATTAATTATCATTATTTATATGATTTCTAATCAAACTCCGAAAGGAGGAGGTTGTGACTATGTGATCGGTGTATTTTATATACACTTTTTGAGTCAGTTTTAGTTAGTCTTTTGTCCCATTTTTGCACATATAAGTGTCGTATTAGGATAGTTTTTCATTCTTTTGAGTCAAAGTGGTTAAAATGGCCAAATGGCGGAAAAGGAGCAAAAAGAGGGCAAAAGAGGAGATGCCAGAGATGAAAACAGAGAAAGTGGCGAACAAGGCAGAAATCCAGACCAGCGCCACCGAGCAGCGAGATATCGGCGCGGCGCCCATCATTCGAAGAAAGCGCGAAGATCCAGCGCGCGGCTAAAATGAGCCGCGGCGCCACTATCGAAGAGGACAGCTTCGAGCCGCGGCGCTAAACATCCGAGGAGCTACGAAGATTCAGCGCCGCGCTCGAACAGCGAATATCGGTCGCGGCGCCAAAACACCCGACGGATCGCGAACTTCCGCCGCTATCTATCTGCGAAGTGCGCCGACGCAAAAATTAGGTCTTTGACGGATTTTTGGGCGAACTGCAGAGGAAAAGAAGAAGGCGTTTTTAAACCTATATAAGGAGAACCCTAGGCAGTTTTTTAGGGTTCCCCTTTCTTGACAACACAAGATTTTCTTGCTAGGAGATTGGAGACCTAAACTTAGTAATTTCTTTCCTTTTTCTTTTCTTTAATTCCGTTTTGCATGATGAACTTGGAATTAGTTCTTGTCATCTTTATGGCTAGGAACTAATTCTCTATAGGCTTTCTATGTTGAACTTCTTGAAACTTATGTTATAAATTAATGCACGCTTATGGTTATTTTTCTTATTGAGAGATCTATCCAATAATTGAGTTGAATTCTTGGTAGCTAATTGACAACTAGTTATCACTATATGATTTCTAATCAGTTACGAAAAAGGGGATTGTGAATATCTTTGTAAGTTGGGTAGACGAGCTTGAATTGGGGATGAAAATACCTCAATTAGTTTTGTAAGCGTTGATGAGAGGCTTAACAACCCTAATTTTGCGCATTGTGCGTGACGGCCAACTAGGTTTTGTTCTTAATCCTCCTATAGAGTTACCTTATCGTGAAAGTTAGGTAAGGAACAATACTGGGGTTGAGTGTTTATATAACCCTAACGGGAGTATAAAACGATTTCGTAAACCTGCTTTCTCCAAAAGAAGAACACCATAAGTAATGCATTAGTAAGTAGCATAAGCGGATAGTGAGGATACATAGAAGCCCTATTCTCATCACATCTGAAGTAATTCTTTATATTTACCTGTCTTTAGTAATTCTTAGTTATAAACAAAACAATCAATCATTAATTCACCAAATAGATACTAGAAAATAGATAGTTGGTACTTGAACCCTAATCCTAGAGGACGATATTCGGTCTTATCTAAGACTATACTACTTGATACGATAACGTGCACTTGCGTTTAAAAGTGTGTGCATATTACGCGCATCACTATGTTGTAGTTGGGTAGACATAGGTCGAATTGGGGATGAAAATACATCAATTACTTGTGTAGCGTTAATAAGGGTTTTTGTTCTTAATCCTCCTCTAGAGTCATCCTTATCACCGAAAGGTAGAAAGGAGCTGTACTGGGGTTGAGTGTTTATATAGCCTTAACGGGAGTATAAAACTGATTAGTAAACCTGCTATCTCCAAAAGAAGAAGAACCATAGTTAATTGCATTAATAAATAATATAAGCGGATAGTTGAGGAGACTTGGAAGCCCTATTTCCATCATCACTGAAGTAAACAACATAGTTAATTAGTCTTTATAATTATTAGTTATAATCAACAACTCAAATATCGGTCACCAAATAGATAACAAATAATAGAAGTTGGTACTTGAGCACTAATCCCTGAGGACGATAACTCGGTCTTCAAAGACTATATTACTTGACTCGACAACGTGCACTTGCGTTAAAGTGTGTGCATTAAATCGCGCATCAGGTTGCTCCAAACTTGTTCTTGCGAGCATATTTGTATCACCTTTTGTTGTTTTCTTATTTTGCAGGTTAAATTATAAAAAATAAAAAAAAATCAGGACACATGGACTACTACTATCAGAGACAGTGGAGTCATCAACAACAGCTTAACCCACAGGTTCTAGAGGAAGATCTAGATGAGTTGCATGCAGGCATACTCAGGCTCACCAAGTGCCAGACTCAGTTCATGGATGAGACAAGAGTGTCCCTCAGAAATTTGGAGACACAAATAGGGCAACTAATGGAAAGGATGAGCAATACACCTCAAGCAAATTTGCCTAGCGACACCATTGTGGATAAGCAAATTCAGGAGCCTGAACCACACCCAGCTCTCGAGGAATCTAGCGAGATAGTTGGTGTAGAGAAGGAAAAGATTACTGAGATCCAATTATTCACCTTTTTGAATTCTGTGGAAATTCTTTTTCCTGTACCTATTGCAGAAGAAACACCACCATCTGTCACTGTTGACCCGCAAATAGGAAGTACATACCATCAAGGGCACCCCCTAGAGTTGAGAGATGTAGGGAGATTCACTGATCCCTACATTATAGAGAGCCTAAAACACAAGCATGTCTTGTGAAATTGGGGGATAATCTTAGATCTGAGGCCCTTGTTCGACAAATATGTTGTAGGAAAAGTGAGACCTGCAACAATAACTATGTGGATTGCAAGCAGTTCGCAGAAGAAGCAGTCGGGCACTAGTAAAGGTTAAATGCGTCCGGCTAAAAGACGTTAAAGACAGCGCTTGTTGGGAGGCAACCCAATGTTTTTAATTATGTTATTTTAATTTTTGTTTTAGTTTGTTTTTATTTTGTCTTGAACAGTCTCACGGTCTTGGGTTCTTGTTTTGTGTTGTTGGATGACAGGTGGACTGAAAGCTAAATCTGAGGAAAAAGGAGCAAAAATGCTGGGAAATAAGGAAAAGTCGTCGTCAGCGCCGTGGCGCCGGAACTTCATAGAGTCGCAGTACTCGGGGCGCCACGGCGCCGAATCTCAGGGCCGCGGCGCCGAAGGTTCAGAAACCCAGATTCCGTGCAAATTCCAGAATTTTTTCTCCCAGACCTCCGTTATGACCGTTGTGTTGTGTCAGTAAGTTGTCCCTATTTTTTTTTAGTCTTGCACACATTGGGGACAATGTGTGATTTAAGTTTGGGGGGAGTTCTTAGTTTATTCTATGTGTTTTTGAGTCTTTTTGCTGTTTATTTCTATGTTTTATGAGTCTAACTTTTTATAGTCTAATTTTTTTTATTTTTTTTATTTTTATGATCAAGCATGCTATAGTTACTTGAAACACCTAGTGAAGTAAAGTGGAATAATATAATCGAATTAGAAGCAACCATCTGAACACTTAGGATAGATATGCCAAAAATTCATGAAATCGAACTATTTGGGGTATCTGGCTTGATTTATGCATTGTTAGTGATTAAACCTATGTGTCTTCTTGCTTGCTATTTGAGGCGAAATAGTTAGGATATGCATGTTAGGGAGATGATTCAGGCATTTCTTTGTTAGCCCTTTCTTACCATTCTTTGTCTATCCCTGACATTACAATTGAATCCCTAGTCAGCATCTTTGAGCCAAAAATAAGATCTTTTCTTTGACACCCTAAAATTCCATATTTGTGTCATAAGTGGAAAAATTGAGTTGTTTGAAATATAAAGTGTTGAAAAAGAGATAAAAGAGAGTGAACAATTTTGATGCACCCCAATGAAAAAGTAATAATAAATAGGCAAAAGCCTAAGTTTGGGGGTGGTTACTATTCATCAGACACCTCATTCTCTCAAAACAAAAAAAGGGAAAGATAGGTATGAGGTTAAAAAGAGAATCAAAAGAAAAGGGAAGAATTTAAAGCAAAAAAACTTATGGTACGTAAATTGAGCCTAAATGCCTATTTTTACCTACCCCTGTCTAAGCCTACATTACAACCCTGAAAAGCCCTGAAGATCTCTAATATGTGTATCCATGATTAGTGGAGAATAGCAAGTAAACATGCCATAGGATTTTGAAATTGACATGCATAGTTAGATATTCTTACTTCCATTGAGCATGATTAAATTGAATTTGCGAAATATCTGACTTGAGTGTTTAGAATGCTAAAAATTCATGCTATATGTTCCTACATATTATCCTACTAACCTTCATGCTTTTCTAAGTGACAATTGTGCAGCAAAATGATCAGTGTCTTTGAATCATTTTATTTTCGTTCGTGTCTTTGTTTATATTTTTTATCTTTGCTCGAGGGCGAGCAAAGGTTAAGTTTGGGGGTGTTTGATCGGTGTATTTTATATACACCTTTTAAGTCATTTTTAGCTAGTATTTTACTCATTTCATTTATGTTTAGTATATTATTAGGGTCGTTTTCCTTTCTTTTGTGTCACAGCGGTCAGAAATGGAGAAATGGCGAAAAGGAGATGAAATGAGCATAAATGAGATGGAATTGCACACTAAAAGGCCCAAGAAACTAAGCCTAAGAAGTTCCGGGAAATATAGAAGAAATCAGACGAAGACCGGACGAACAAAGGACGAAGAAACGAAAAATCTAGAAGAATGCCGTCACACCCGGCGCGTGGCGCGGCATGGCGCCGACCATCAAGATGTTCAAACGCCTCTAATTTTTAGCGTGCGCGCGGTTCTGACAGGCCACGCCGACGCGGAATTTCTGAGTTTTGGGCCGAATTTGACACATTTTCAGAGTCCAAAAGGGATAACTTTTCCTACCTACATTTTCCTAAACCCTTTACCTAAAGGATTCCATAACTTTTCCTACCTACATAATCCTAAACCATTTACCTAAAAGGATTCCATAACCTTTCCTACCTACATAATCCCTAACCCTTTACCTAAAGGATTCTTGAGTTATAAATAGTTTCTACATCATTAGAATATCATCAACCATTCCATACCACATTTCATCTCACACTCTACCACATTCCATTCTCCATCCACCATTCCATCTTGTAAATATTTCACAACACAATCCTTGGATGCTAGAAGGCTTGTAGACTTGTTCTTGAGTATTTTTCTTTTCTTTCTTTTTTGCTTTGTTTATTTCAGTTCATGTATGGAGATTGTATTAGTTCTTAGCGTGACTATGGCTAGGAGCTAATTACTTTGTTAGGTATTTCCTTGTGATTCTCTTGAAACTCTTATTCATGAATTAATATATTAGTTTGGTTTCTTCTTCACTTATTTAAGATTTATTCAATAGTTGTTTTGATTGCTTGATAATTAATTGATCACTAGTTATCATCACTTATATGAGTTCTAATCGAAATCCGAAGGGGGAGATTGTGAATATGCTATAGTTGAATAAACATAGGTTTAAATCGTGGACGAAAGTACCCCGATACTTGTGTAGCTTAATAGGTTATTGCTCTTAATCCTCTTTTGTAGTCAATCTTGTCACCGAAAGGTAGAAGGGTTCTCCATTGGGGTTGAGTGTTTATATTACCTTAACAGGAGTATAAAACGGTCTAGTTAACCTGTTATCTTAACGTAGAATAAGAAGTTAGTCTAATCGTATTAAGGATTGAATAGAGTGGATAGTTGATGATCTTGGAAGCCCCAATTCTCCATCATAACTGATTTAAATCAAATTATTTTCATAATTAGTTTATTTCCTGCATTATTAGTTTAGAATTCCAACTCAATTAACGTTAACCAAATAGAAACTAAAGCATAGATAATCGATTCTTGAAAACCAGTCCCTGAGGACGATAACTCGGTCTTCTAGACTATATTACTTGTCACGACACGTGCACTTGCGTTAGTGTGTGCATAAATCGCGCATCAGACACCCAATTTTGACCCATCTTTTAGTCATTTCTTGCAATTTTAAGCATTTTAGGACACCGCATTTTAATCAACATTTTTTGGCATTTTTGTATATATTTTTTACCTAACAATCTATGTTGTTTTATTTTTTGTAAATTGGCATCATGTTTTTACTTTAATTAGGTATTAAACATTTTCAAATATTATGTTATTATTGTTGCGCGATCATTTTATTTTACTAATTTTGCATCTCTTTAAATAATTAATTGACATCCCGTCTTTACTTTTAATTAGGCATTAAATATTTGTTAAATATTACATTTTTATTATTATTACATCGGCATTTGCATTCTAATAATTTTGCATCTTTTTAAATAATCTTTTCTTTTAAAAAAAATAAATCCGTTTTGCATTTTTGTCAAATCAGTCCAGTCCGAGGCACAACCTGGATCAGTCCAATCCGCCGAAAACCAAAGCCCAAACTGAGACCCAAAAATGAAGCCCAGTACACCTTTCATCTTTTCCCTTCAATACCCAATACCCAAAACCCTAAACCTAAATACCCTTATAAATAAAAACCTTACCCCCCCCCCCCCCCCCATTAAAAGGACACCAGCCGCACCTCTCTCCTTTATCACCCCTGCCCCCTTTTATTTTTCATTTGGACCATCTTCATCAACCCCTCACCTTTCCCGACGCCGCCGCCGCCCTTCGTCGGAGTTCCATCTCCGGCGAACTCCAAACCATCAACAGCCAACCGCAACACTCTCTCTCTTTTTTACCCAGCAGCCGCCCACCCCTCTCTCCATCTGCATCAACCCTCAGCCGCCCACCTCACTTTCACACACACACACACAGCCGACATCTACATCTATCACTCAAACCAGCCGCACATCTCCCTCTCAACCCCCAGTCATCACACCCAGCAAAACCCAGCGCCTCCGCCACTGTTGCCACTGCTTCACCACTGACATCCTAACTCCGGTGAGGTCACGACGCCGGAGCAGCTACTATCACACCAAATCACCACCGTCATTATTGTAAACTATCAAACGTGATTGTTCTTTTGCAAAAGTATTCCGGTGTCGCTCCGGCATCATTGCCGTCGAAGTGGTATCGTCGCATTTTTATTTATTTATTTGAATCTGGCCAGAGTTTGAACTCCGGCGACATTCATCGTTTTATCTCTTGCGGCTTTATTATTTGCGGACTGATTTTTGCAAGATGTGTTACATTTCTGGGTGATTATGTTAATCGCCCACTACTGCGCGGCCGGTGGCCGTGAACACCACGCCTCGGGCGCATAACCATCAAGATGAAGACCAAAGAATCGAATCGGTGGTGAGCCATAGCATTTCCGCCGCCTCTGGTCGGACAATCTCTCTTCAAATGGCCCTGCTGGCCACAAGAGTAACAAGCTCCTGGAGGAACACGACACCCCCATAATGGCAATCACCACATCGACCACACCGAGGCATAGGTGGTCTCATCTCGGAACTCGTCCTCTGAAACCCAAGCCTTGGAACCCGTCCCGCTCCGAATACTCAGACGTCCGAAGATGGTGGATGAGCGCCTGACCGGCCGTGGTGCAAATTGTCTGTTCTTTGGGGTTGTCTACCTAAAACTACCAGAGGACCACCTGTCTGGCCTCTTCTGGCTGATACTGCCGATCCGGCCCCTGCGTTCTTCACCCAGTGCATATGCTGCATGCGGCAATGTCCATGCCCGATCAAGATCCACTCCGTGCAACTCGGCCAGTGATCATCGAGTCTGTGACATAGCGGTGCATCCGCCCTCCATATACGCTACCAGCGGGCACATACCGAGCCAATGAGTCAAACTCACGTTGTATTCGGACCGCCCGCCCACTCGCCTCGGTGTCAAAAATCTATCGGCCCGAGCCCTCCTCATCTGCGGAGGCAAGAAATGGCCAAGTAACGCCTCTGAGAACTCGTCCCAAACTGGAAGCGCATGCTCCCCCGGGACAGTTCCCATGAATCATACCAGTCAACTGCAGTGTCCCGCAGCCGATGCGAACCTAATACCACCGACTCGGTCTCCGAAGCCCCGATCACCCTCATGATCCGCTGTAACTGTCGGATAAACTCCTGAGGATCATCCTCAGGCTTCGACCCATAACGTACCAAGTATGTAAAACTGGAAAATACTGTAGTAATATCATAAGTCAAAAATAAGCCTGATTCATAGATAAAGATCAATTTCCTTGCACTGTGCCTTACTAACACTGAGAGTAACAAGTAATAAACTTATAGCATAAAAAATAGGAGGCTCACGATCAAAACAGGGTACCTCGCCCGTAGTATCATTAAGCAATCCTACTCCTGGGACTATTTCACCCGCATGGGTCCTGTGGACCCGCATGAGGTCATCCGCCTCGTCATGGGACTATTTCACCCGCATGGGACTATTTCACCCGCATGGATCCTGTGGACCCGCATGAGTACCATCGCCGTACTCGCATGGGACTATTTCACCCGCATGGATCCTGTGGTCCGGATCCGCATGAGTGCAAGCGTCGCACTCGCATCATGGGTAGCAAATCCATGACATAAATAATAACCCGGGGTTTACCCCGTAATAATATAAATATATAACATAGCTCATCCGGCTATCATACATAACATAAGCACTACCGGCCTATCATATCACAACATAAGCACTACCGGCCTATCATAACATAAGCAAGTTAAGAAATCCCCTTACTTCTTATTAACATTATTAATATATCCTCTCATTTTAGTATCCTAAGGCACTAACATGTCTTTTAATAGAAAATCCGGGAATTCAACCCAAGTACCATGTACTTCTAACTTTTTAAGAAATAATTCTTTTTATACAAAAACTCCAAGATACTAATCACCATAGTATCAAGTTACGATTTCTTTCAAGACAAGTCACATTTCCTTTTAGAAATATAATAGGCTTCTAAATCAAGTGACTTCATTTCCTTTAAAACCTTAGGCAACCAATGCCTAAAAATCAATTCACCTTCCTTAGTTTCAAATCTTTTACCCGTACTTGTTTTAATTAGAGTAAACCTTTCTTTGTGAACCTTTCAAGAAAACTAATATAACCAACTTCCCATAAAGTCATTATATTAGCGTTATCCCTTTGTCAAATACATTTTCCCTAAATCCAAGGGACTTATACTTTTGAAATGACACAAGTAGCATATACTTTTAAAACAAGTGAAAGATATCAAATCTTGTACGTCTACCGTACTACATAGGTACAACTACTCATGCTCAAGAGATAGGAAAGTTCCACATAACTCTTCGGTCAATCCACTTGCTAAGTCCAACTACCGCAAGTAATATGTCAACCTATAATAATCATAGTGCGTTTATTAACCTCTAATTTCAATGTAGAAATAATCTAAGTTCAAAGCCCCTAATTCTATGGAAAAATTGGGCAGCATTTCCTTTGTTTCTACATACTTTGCCACCTTTCTCAAGGCCGAATTCAACATCCAAATGCCACATTTAAGGCTCAACAATCCAAACATATCAAAGGGGATTACACACCTAAACTTGGGTGTGTAAAATTCTGCCCCAAAAGGTACAACAATTCACTTAACAATTCTAAAGTAGTTTTTAGGCTACAACATGCTCATAATATCTTCTTAACCAATTCTTTCATATCCAAACCACATTTCTTGCATGCAATGACTCTAAGAGCATTATTTACTACCACAAGTTCTTTCTTCTTAACATGCAACACTAAAACTAATTATAAAGGAAGAATCATTACCTTAGAGCTTTAGCCAAATTTATTCCAAATATTTTGCTAGCTTCCTTGCCAAGAACACCACCACAACAACACCAACAAGCTAGCCACAAGCTTCCTTCTTGTTCTTAACTTTTCAGATTTTTCCTAAGGCTAGAATTTCTCTTGGAAATGTAGAGAGAAGGAGGAGCTAATTTAGAGAGAGAGAGGTTTGAAAGATGACCAAGTCTTCAAGACTTGGTCATATAAGACATGCAAGAAAATCAGATGGGGGGGGACACTTGTCACCCTCCCATGGCCTTTTTAAAAGAGAAATCAGACTTTCCCAAGTTTTTCCGCCCAAAAATTCCACATCGGCGTGTGCTGAAACCTCATGACCTCTTCGAACTTCCGGCGCGCGCTGGCTGCATCTGGCGCGGCTGCAACTTCAGCGACCCTCGGCATTTCCGCGCGCTGCCTGCATCGGCGCG
The DNA here is from genome assembly GCA_029844215.1 of Przewalskia tangutica. NCBI lineage: Eukaryota > Viridiplantae > Streptophyta > Magnoliopsida > Solanales > Solanaceae > Przewalskia > Przewalskia tangutica. The sequence continues at coordinate 119,725,317 of CM056730.1, read as the reverse complement.
CGGCACTCGCGCTTTGTCCGAAACACATTTATGTCCGACTGCGCACTGAATTTGTCTCATAACTTTCTACTCCGACGTCCTATCGACGAATGGTTGGTTGCGTTGGAATCTAGACTCCACGAACTACGCCCTAGGCCTTTGAAACACTTAGGAACTCTCAATGTATCGGGTCATAACCCGCCTCAAAGTTGACTATAACCCGTCCGGAACAATCCGTCAACCTATCCTTAGAAAATTTTTAAGTCTTACATGCTTTCGTACGCTCTCATACGTAGGGTAAGAACTACGGGGTATAACATTCTCCCCCCTTAGAAACATTCGTCCCGAATGTTCCTTCTAGGCTTACTCAAATCACAACATCGACATAGACCCTCTTAACTATTCTTTTGCAAACAAAGAAGCTCCACGAGCCACAACATACTTAAGCGTAAACGTTAAATCAAAACTAACAAGCAGGAAATTGGGTTACCTGGAGGTATAGGAAATAGGTGAGGGTACTTCTTCATCATGTCATCCTCTGCTTCCCACGTCATTTCCTCCATGTTCACGTTCCGCCATATGACCTTGACGGAAGCCACGTCTTTCGTCCGAAGTCGCCTAACCTGACGATCGAGTATCGCTATGGGACTCTCCTCATATGATAACTCCTCTGTCACTTGGACATCATGAACCGGGTGCACTCTAGATGGATCTCCAATACATTTCCGCAACATGGACACATGGAAAACTGGATGTACCGCCTCCAAATCGGACGGCAGATCTAACTCATAGCAACCCCGCTACCCTACGGACAATCTGATACGGCCCAATGTACCTTGGGCTAAGCTTCCCCTTCTTTCCAAATCTCATCACGCCCTTCATGGGCGATACCTTTAGAAAAACCCAATCATCTACCTCAAATTCCAAGTGTCGACGCCGATGATCTGCATACGACTTCTGCCGACTGAGCCGCCAAGAATCGCTCTGGATAAGCTTCACCTTATCCATCGTCACGAACTAAGTCTGGCCCGACTAACTGAACTTCTCCCACTTCAAACCAACCTATCGGTGACCTGCACTTCCTCCCGTATAAGGCCTCATAAGGTGCCATCTGGATACTAGAATGGTAGCTGTTGTTATAAGCAAACTCCACAACAGGCAAATGATCCTCCCAGCTACCCCTGAAATCAATAACACAAGCCCGCAGCATATCCTCAAATGTCTGGATAGTGCGCTCGGCCTATCCGTCGGTCTGAGGATGAAACGCCGTACTGAGACTCACCCGTGTCCCTAATCCCTTCTGGAAAGACCTCCAGAAGTTAGCCGTAAACTGGGCTCCTCTGTCTGAAATAATTGATACAGGCACACCGTGCAGTCTCACAATCTCCCTGATATACAGTCTCGCGTAATCCTCGGCCGAAAAGGTCGTCATGACTGGAAGAAAATTGGCTGATTTTGTCAGTCTGTCGACGATAACCCAAATGGAGTCGTGCTTCCTCTGAGTGAAAGGTAATTGATGCGCGTAATATGCACACACTTTAAACGCAAGTGCACGTTATCGTATCAAGTAGTATAGTCTTAGATAAGACCGAATATCGTCCTCCAGGATTAGGGTTCAAGTACCAACTATCTATTTTATAGTATCTATTTGGCGAATTAATACTTGATTGGTTGTTTATAACTAAGAATTTCAAAAGCTATTTAAATGTAAAGAATTACTTCAGATGTGATGAGAATAGGGCTTCTATGTATCCTTACTATCCGCTTATGTTACTTGTTAATGCATTACTTATGGTGTTCTTCTTTTGGAGAAAGCAGTTTCTGAAATCGCTTTATACTCCGTTAGGTTATATAAACACTCAACCCAGATTGTTCCTTACCTAACTTTCACGATAAGGGTAACTCTATAGGAGGATTAAGCACAAAAACCTAGTTGACCGTCACGCACAATGCGCAAAATTAGGGTTGTTAAGCCTCTCATCAACGCTACAAATCTAATTGAGGTATTTTCATCCCCAATTCAAGACCGTCTACCCAACTTACAAAGATATTCACAATCCCTCCTTTCGTAACTGATTAGAAATCATATAGTGATAACTAGTTGTCAATAGCTACCAAGAATTCAACTCAATTATTGGATAGATCTCTCAATAAGAATAATAACCATAAGCATGCATTACTTTATAACATAAGGTTCAAGAATTCAACATAGAAAGCCTATAAGAGAATTAGTTCCTAGCCATGAATATGACAAGAACTAATTCAAAGTTCATCATGCAAAAACTCAAATAAATAAAGGAAAGGAAAAAGAAATTACTAAGCTAATGTTATCCAAACTCCAAGTCAAGAATCTTGAGTTGTGCAAGAAAGGGGAACCCTCAAAAACTGCCTAGGGTTCTCCTTATATAGTTTTAAAACGCCTCCTTCTTTTCCTTCCGTGCTGGCCCAAAATCCGTCAAAAGTCCTAATTTTTTCCGCGTCGGCGCCATGCCCTGCCGGCGCGCCTAAAGTTCTGCAATACTGGTGTTTTGGCGCGCGGCCGATATCTGGCTGTCAGGCAGCGCGCGCTGCAACTCTGTGGCTTCTCGGATGTTTAGCGCCGCGCTGCTTTCGTCTCTCGAGGCGTCGCGGCTGAATCTTCTGCGACTTCTGAATAATAGCGCCGCGGCCGCTTCGATCGCAGGAGGCCGGCGCAGTCTGATTTCACCTCGTTTGCCACTTTCTCCGTTTCACTCTAGTACCTTTTTTTTCTTTTCGCTCCTTTTCCGCCATTTGGCCACTTTAGCCACTTTGACTTAAAAGAAAGAAAATCTATCCTAATACGACACTTTGTATGTACAAAACGGGACAAAAGACTAACTAGACTGACTCAAAAGGTGTATATAAAATACACCGATCAAATACCCCCAAACTTAACCTTTGCTCGCCTCGAGCAAAGATAAAAAGAAAGAAATAAAATGACAGACTCAATAAATAAGAAAATCAACAAAGAAAATAAACAGACTCCCTGCCATTGATCACTTTTGCTGCATGAATGTTAACTAGAAAAACATGAAGGTTAGCAGAATAATATGCAGGAACATATAGCATGAAATTTTCAGCACACTAAACACATGAAGCTAAATATTTCGCAAACTCATATTCATCATGCTTAATGGAAGTCAATATACTAAATCATGCATATAAATTCAAGAATTCCTATGGCATGCTTACTTGCTATTCTCCACTAATTCGATATGCATAAAGAGATATTCAGACTTTGAGGTTGTAATGTAGGCTTAGGTAGGGGTTGGTAAAGATGGGCATTTAGGCTCATTTTTCTGTACCATACGCTCGTTGGCTTTTCAATTTTTCCCTTTTTCTTTTGATTCTTTCCTTCACTTCAATTCTATCTTTCCCCTCTTTTGTTTTGGGAGAGTGAAGTGTATTATACTAACAGGCACCCCCAAACTTAGGCTTTTGCCTCTTTCTTATTACTTTTCCATTGGGGTGCATCAAACTTGTTCACTCTTTTTGTTTCTTCTTTTTAACACAATGTACTCCACTTTGAAACTTTTTACTTATGGCACAATTTATGGGAATATAGGGTGTCAAAGAAAAAGTTTCAATTTTTGGCTCAATGGGGCTGACTAGGGATATATTTTTAAAGTACAGGATAGAAAAGAGGTAAGAATTGGCTATCAAAGAAATGCCTGAGTCATCTCCCTAGCATGCATATCCTAATTATTTCGCCTCAAATAGCAAACAATCGTACACATAGGTTTTCAATCATTTAGTATGCACAATTCAAGTATGAAACTCCAAATAGACAGATTTTGTGAGTTTTTGGCATATCTAACCTAGGTGTTTAAATAGTTGCTACAATTCCGTTACATTATTTTACCTTACTTCACTAGGTGTTTCTAGCAACTACAAAGATACATGATCTTTGTGAGCAATTATGACTCAAAAACGAAAAAAAAAAATTTGTGGTGACTCAAAATAAAAAAAAATCAAAAAGAAGACTCGAATAAAACATAAAAATGAAACACATAAAAACACCCCCAAACTTAAATTACACATTGTCCCCAATGTGTAGACTCAAAGGAAAAACTAATGCACAAAATGACTTACGCTTTTGGCTAAAATGGTAGTGCGCGGTGGATAGTGCTTTAATTTCGTGAGGAGAGAGCCCTTGGTGTTTGATTTGGCGGTAGGGCTTTTGGATCAAAGTATTTTCCGCACTTCAGAATCGACACCGCGCGCTTAAACTTCCGCACCTCTTCAGATCTTTCAGGCCGCGCGCTTAAACTCCTCGCGCCCATCGGATTTCATGCGCGCCGCGCATACTGAGCCGCGCGCCTATCTTCGCCCATTTTTCGATTTCGCCGCCGCCTCGCTTCTGGCGCGCGCTACCCGCTTTTTCGAAATCCTCGCTTCTTGCTTTATTTCCACTGCCAATCCCATCACAAAACACAAGACTCAAGACCGCGAGATCGTTTCGAGACAAAAATAAAATAAACTTAAAGACGTAAATTAAAATAACATAATTGAAAACGCTGGTTGCTTCCCAACAAGCGCCGTTTTTAACGCTTTTTAGCCGGACGCAAGTTCCTTAGACTTACTAGCCCCGTGGATTAAGTCCCCAACTAATCCATTTCCGCCACATTTGGCGCTTTCCTTTTCTCCTTTTCTTTTAGCATTATCGGTAGTAGGAGTTCCTAACAATTACCTCATTTAGTGTCATCTCAAAGAAACCATGCTTGCTTTCGGCTCATCACTCTTTGGTTGCATTGCAATGGCTCGCATGGGGTTTGGTGGTGTTGATTGCAAAACACCCACTTACGCTTCTTGGCTCAACGACGTGTTTAAAGACTTTAAACACCATCTCTTCGTTCTCCACTCTTAGCGTTAGCTCTCCTCTTCAACGCCAATCAAGGCTCTACCCGTTGCTAGGAATGGCCTCCCAATATGATCGGATTTCGCATCTTCTTCCATATCCGAATGAGGAAATCTGCAGAAAGAAAAAATTTCCTACCTTCACAATCACATCCTCGATCTTCCTCATGGATGAACCACCGTCCCGCTTGGCTAGTTGCGGACTCACGCGGTGGCTCGCTTCTCCTAACTCCAATCTTTTGAAACCGATAGGGCATCAAATTTATACTCGCCCCTAAATCACACAAGGCTCTGTTGCAAGTCACCCCGCCATCTGCACGGTAGTGTAAAGCTTCCAGGTCTTTTAGCTTTGGTGGCAATTTCTTTTGTAAGATAGCACTACACTCTTCTTAGTGCTACTATCTCATATTCGCCGCTTCTCTTTTTCCCCAAGATTTCTTTCATGAACTTGAAATAAGATGGCATCCGCTCCAAAGCCTCTATAAACCGGTATGTTGACGTGCAACTTCCCGAATACCTCCAAGAATTTGGAAAATTGTTTATCGACCGCCTTCCTTTGTAATCTCTGGGAAAGGAATCTTTTCTCAGATACTCCTTCTCCTGAGTTTTCTATCACCGGCTAGGTTCACCACCTTATCTTTTCTAACTCGCTCTCTCAACTATCGGGCCGAGCGCTATTTGCTCAATTGTTTTCCACTTCTCAACCGCACCGCTTACATTGCTCCCTGATTTACCTCGCATTGCTTCGCAATGTCCTCGTGGCTCGATGTTTGCCTCGCTTATACCGCCCTACCGTGTTTCCAAGTTTCAACGAGGATCTAGATTCTGTTATAAACCGCGCCGGCGTTGCAAGTCTTGCCATGGCCGCTAAGCTCATCCGGTTTTTCACGACCGTGCATTGAGCCGCTGAGGCCGGGGGCTTGAGCGGAAGGGTCGCTGATTCTGCATCGCTGGTTCGCATCGCCCCTATACCGATTCACGCTCGATATTGGTTCTGGCTGCCCCGCATCGATTTTGTCGCCCCGATCTCCTTTCCATGGAAGTTTGGGTGATTCTCCACCGATTATAAGTGTTTGAGTAGGGTTGTTCTGCCGCTTCCGTAGTTACTCATCGCTTGACACTCGCCGCTTCCATCGGATGTTGTTGGGATCCGCCAAGGACACCTATCAAATGTATGTGGGCCGCCACATATCTCACGCTTTTTCTAGCTGCACAAAGATTCATCGACACAAGATGTTGCTGCAATTGTTTCGCTAGAAGAGCCACTTGCGCTCAAAGCAACAATAGCATCTACTTCATGGACCCCACGCTTCTTCTCCCACTGGTTGCCTCTCTTCATGACACGGTTGTTAGTGGCCATATCTTCTAATAACTCGTGGGCGCTGGTCGTTTTCCTCATGAATGCTCCACCGCACAGCATCTATGATGGTTCTCGTTGTACCGCCACCGTTGTAGAAAATATGAACCAAGTTCCACAACTCAACGCAATGGTGTGGACACTTCCTCTGTAGATCCTCGAATCTCTCCCATGCTTCATATAATGACTTCCATCACTGATAGAAGTTGTTCAACTCCTCTTAATTTTGCCGCTTACAGGTGGAAAGAACTTGGCTAGGAATTTCGTGCATACCGTGCCATGTAAATATCGAATCACCGGGCAGAATTCAACCATACTTTTGCTCTATCCCCGAGTGAGAAGGAAAGAGCCTCAACTGACGCATCATCAAGAACGCCGTTATATTCGAAAGTGGCACATAGCTCCAAGAAATTTGCTATGTGCGTATACGTGGATCCTCCACGGGCATCCTCCGAATCGCATCAGGCCGCACTCATGCTCGTAATCGCTGGTTTTATCTCGAAATTGTTGGCTCTATCAGAGGGAGCCTAATGAAAGTCTCGTGCTCCATTCACTCTTGGTAGCACATAATCTCCTGCATTTCTTTCTCGCCGATTCGAACTCTATCCTCCATATCTATTGGCACTTGCCGAGGATCTCCGGTTAAGTTGATTTTCACCTAACCCTTCTCTCATCCTGTTATTGTCGAGCACCGCCCATTTCTATCAACGTTGCAATTCGATTCTTCTCGCTCGCTTGCGTGCTTTCAATTTCCTGGACAAGGAACAAGAGTGTCGCTCCTCTTCTCCTTCGCATAAACCGATATCCCGAGAAAGATCAAAACAAACAAAGAATCACGGCACGATTTTCGTAGAAACTAAAAAAATAAAAATAAAAATTAAATCCAAATTAGAAATTAAAAATAGATAATTTGATATTGAACTATTGCCTAATCCCTAACGGCGCCAAAAACTTGATGCGCGTAATATGCACACACTTTAAACGCAAGTGCACGTTATCGTATCAAGTAGTATAGTCTTAGATAAGACCGAATATCGCCCTCCGTGATTAGGGTTCAAGTACCAACTATCTATTTTATAGTATCTATTTGGCGAATTAATACTTGATCGTTGTTTATAACTAAGAATTTCAAAAGCTATTTAAATGTAAAGAATTACTTCAGATGTGATGAGAATAGGCTTCATGTATCCTTACTATCCGCTTATGTTACTTGTTAATGCATTACTTATGGTGTTCTTCTTTGAGAAAGCAGTTTACGAAATCGCTTTATACTCCCGTTAGGGTTATATAAACACTCAACCCCAGATTGTTCCTTACCTAACTTTCACGATAAGGGTAACTCTATAGGAGGATTAAGCACAAAACCTAGTTGACCGTCACGCACAATGCGCAAAATTAGGGTTGTTAAGCCTCTCATCAACGCTACAAATCTAATTGAGGTATTTTCATCCCCAATTCAAGACCGTCTACCCAACTTACAAAGATATTCACAATCCTCCTTTTCGTAACTGATTAGAAATCATATAGTGATAACTAGTTGTCAATTAGCTACCAAGAATTCAACTTAATTATTGGATAGATCTCTCAATAAGAATAATAACCATAAGCATGCATTACTTTATAACATAAGGTTCAAGAATTCAACATAGAAAGCCCTATAAGAGAATTAGTTCCTAGTCATGAATATGACAAGAACTAATTCAAAGTTCATCATGCAAAAACTGAAATAAATAAAGGAAAAGAAAAAGAAATTACTAAGCTAATGGTATCCAAACTCCAAGTCAAGAATCTTGAGTTGTGCAAGAAAGGGGAACCCTCAAAAACTGCCTAGGGTTCTCCTTATATAGTTTTAAAACGCCTCCCTTCTTTTCCTTCCAGTTGCCCAAAAATCCGTCAAAAGTCCTAATTTTTTCCGCGTCGGCGCCATGCTTGTCACAGGGCCGCGCGCTAAAGTTCTGCAATACTGGTGTTTTGGCGCCAGCTCGATTCTGTCTCGGCCGCTGCGGCGCCGCAACTCCCGTGGGCTTCTGATGTTTAGCGCCGCGCCTGCTTTCGTCTTCGAGGCGCCGCGCGCTGAATCTTCTGCAGCCTTCTGAATAATAGCGCCGCGCCCCGCTTCGATCAGGAGAGGCCAAGCGCAGTCCGATTTCACTGCTTGCCACTTTCTCCGCTTTCACTCTAAGACTCTCTTTTTCCCTCTTTTCGCTCCTTTTCCGCCATTTGGCCACTTTAGCCACTTTGACTTAAAAGAAAAAAAATCTATCCTAATACGACACTTTGTATGTACAAAACGGGACAAAAGACTAACTAGACTGACTCAAAAGGTGTATATAAAATACACCGATCAGTAATCCTGTAATAAAATCCATATTTACCACCTCCCACTTCCAAGTCGGAATGTCAATAGCCTGCAACAGCCCACCGGGCTTCTGGTGCTCAATCTTAACTCGCCGACACCGCATCGTGCCACGAACTCCGCAACGTCCCTCTTTAGGCCATCCTACCAATACACGCATCTGAGGTCATGATACATCTTAGTCGACCCCGGATGAATGGAATAACGAGCACTGTGTGCCTCCCCCAGAATCTGCTGACGAAGTCCTGTCACATCGGGAACACACAACCGCCAAACCTTAGCACCCCATCAGCGCTACCTCAAATAGACTCTCTCTTCTCAACAGCGCATCTCTGCATCGCACCAAAATCGGATCCTCATATCGCCGCTTTTCACCTCCTCGACGATAGAAGATTCGCAACCTCTCGAACCCGAACTCCATCACTATCGATCAACCAAACGAACCCCAAGGCTCGCTAGGCGATGTAACTCTGACCATATCCTCTTCTCTGGTGAACATCGCATGCACTACCCATCGACCGCGACTAAGGGCATCTGCAACTAAATTGGCCTTCCCGGTGGTATAGAATATCAACATCGTAATCCTTAAGTAGCTCCAACCACCGCCTCGCCGCAAGTTCACTCCTCCGGCCGAAGATATCCGAGACTCTTGCGTCCGTAAATGTCCACATGAACTCCATATAAATAATGTCTCCAGATCTTCAAGGCATGAATCACAGCTACCAACTCCAAGTGATGTGTGGGATAGTTCTTCTCATGCTTCCTAAGCAGTCGAGATGCATAAGCTATAACCTTGTCGTGCTGCATCAGCACGCACCCAAGCCCGACACCTGACGCGTCACAATAAACCACATATCCATCTAAACCCTCTGGAAGAGTAAGAACTGGGGCGGTCGTCAACTTCTCCTTTAGTAACTGGAAACTCTCCTCACAAGCATCCGTCCACTGAAATGTAGCTGCCTTCTGAGTCAGCCTAGTCAAAGGCGCTGACATGGAAGCAAACTTCTCCACAAACCTCCGATAATAACCTGCAAGGCCCAAAAAGCTGCGCACTCCGCTTGTAGCTGGTCCGCCAAGTCTTGATCGCTCAATCTTAGTCAGATCAACCCGAATACCATCGGCCCCGATAACATGCCCTAAGAAAGCCGCTGAAGCCAGCCAAAACTCGCATTTCGAGAACTTGGCATACAACTGCCGGTCCCTGAGGACTCCCAATACCGTCCTCAAATGATCTGTATGCTCCTGCTCTGTGCGCGAATACACCAAGATATCATCAATGAACACTGTTGACAGTCAATTTTGACCCATTTTCATATATTTATTACAAGTTTATGTGTTTTAGGACACCACATTCTAATCATCTTTTTTTTGCATTTTTTTTGGTTTATTTTTTTATTAAGCATTATCTCTTTGTTAATATTATGTTTATATTATTATTACACCGTCATTTATTTTTATAATATTTGCATCTTTTTAAATAATTAATTGGCATCCCGCTTTAATTTTAATTAGACATTAAACATTTGTCTAAATAGTGTATTTTATTATTACTGCATCGGCATTTGCATTTTTTAATAATTTTACATCTTTTTAAATAATTTTTCTTTTAAATAATTAACCCGTTTTACATTTTGTCAAACCAGTACAGTACGAGGCACAATCCGGATCAGTCCAGTCCATCATTCCATAAGCTCAATCGCCCATACTTTAATTTCAAACACCCATTTATTTTACCCCAAAAACCAAACCTTTAAACTAGTCCAATTCCCTATTTCTTTTAAAATCAGCCCAAGTTTCAGTCCAAGCCCACCTTCTCCTTCTGCCCATCGTCCATTTTCAACTAAACGAGAAAACCAGACGTCCCTTTACCCCTCACCTCTTTGCCCACCAGTCACACCAACACCACCCTTTACCCGCCGGATAATCCACGTCGCCGACGCCACCAGTCGCCCAACCCTTCACCCCTGACATCGCCACATCAGACCTTACCCATCGAACCCGTCACCCATCATCTGCAACACTCCCTAAAATCCGCGATTTTACATCTCTCGCATACGGACATCACCATGCTCAGGTCCTTCGCCGCAAGCTCGAGCCACGCTCGTACGCACCGAAGAGCAATAGCTCGCAGGTCTTCTATCAATCTCTTTAATTCAAAATTTAACCGTTGGAAGAAGGGATTGAGGGTTCTAAAATGGGTATAAATACAACCCCTTTGGGCTGTGTTCCAGGTCGAAAAAAAAAGAATCTGCGTTTAAAGGCTTAGAACAAAACTCATATTCTTACTTGGAAGGAATTGAAAAAAAAAACAAGAAAGGAAGCTTTTATTTTTACTCTCAAATTCCGAATTAGAAAGCCACATATCCTTTAAATTTTTTTTTACCTCTCTTAATCGTATAAACCACAATACTCTCCGAGCGGATTCGACGAGACGACGCTTCGGTTCGCTACCCGGAGAAGGTAAACTCACTCTTTTTAGTTCTTGTTATGTAGTCCGAGATTTGATATCGCGTTGGTTCTTTGCTTTAATTAATTTATCATTTATGATCGTTAGTTTGTTTTAACATGTATAAATGAATGGTAAATTGCTGGAGTTTATTAGATCGATTATTTTGTATGTTAGTCGTATTATGACTATTTTGAATCCTGCGCGTTTATCAAGTCGTCACTTGTCGCTTATGTTTACTAATCTGAATATTAGCATGTCGTGGCCATCACGAATCAATTTAAGATCTAAAACATGAAAATAGACAGTGTGGTATTGTTTCTTTTCCTGCTTCCTAGCATACTAAGGGAGTAGTATGTCCAATATGCTACTTTGAGACTTGCTTGGTCATATGTTGACCTAATATCTCTACTGATTTGTCATTGTCTGGTGTTGTTGTTGTTTACGACGTATTATGGGTTACCGGTTATAGTTTTGTTCTTGTTGCATGCATATTGTTCATTCCCGAATAGTTTGATGAAACTGGGTTTATGTTCTCGAGCAATTGCTGGAACTTGCATGCCTGTTCTACTTCGTATTTCTGTTTTATCTTGTTTTAGCTGTAGCTTTATGCCTTGTAACTAGACTGAAAATAAGGCTATGTTCTAATTTGATATGTAACTATGCTTATGCTATAAACTTTCAACGATTGGGTCTTATTAGTGTTATAACATCGCTTTCGATCTCTCGTATCGACCATACCGCTTCCTCGATTAAGGCACGATGCTCTTAGTTGTTCGTCCTCATTCATTGTTCGTATATTAATATCTACTCTCATATTCTGTTAAGTTGTTCCCATGTTCCTGTTTGCTATCTTGCTTATCTTCCCTTTGCTTTGTGTCTATGTCTATTACTAGATAAATAGCGCTAAAACTAGTTGTGCCTCAAAATTAACTAGGATACTCTGCCTAACTATTCTAAAAGTTTGAGAAAGGGAATATGCATTTTATTTAAGAATCGGTTCCTCGAGCATCATCTCTCAGATTTTACTTTAAAGTATTTCAAATTTCAGTATGAATTCAGATTTACGTAAAGCTATTCTTCAAGAATTCTTCACGAACTTTTCATTATGCTACTGCGCAAATAAAGGAACAGGTTTAGCCTCCTTCGATAGCCTGCCATGCCTAAGGTTCTAGAAACTTTTTTGAATCTTGTTGCGGATCTAAATGGACGGTAGTAACCCCTTTGATTGTCTAATGTTCAACTTGATATTTGATAACAAGTTCTAAAACTCATTTTTGTGTTTTGTTGGAATCCTTACTTTTCTGGAGGTCACCTTGTAGAAACTATTGTGTGAAGCCCTTTAGACAGACTAGATATCCATGATATCCCCACTTTAGCTACCGCTTTGAAAAGTTCTTTTATGTTTCACAGAACTTTTAAGAAACAAATGCTATACTTTGAAGCATTTCTATATGATTGATCGCATGAGCTAGTGATTGGTGGATGTTATGTTACAATCGATAAGAGGAATTACCGCCGATTTTGGTCATTTTGCTTTGCATTTACAAATGTAATCACGCTTTATCGCAAATAATTGCTACCTTTGGGGCTAAAAGATACCACATCGGGTAAATTTCATCGATGTATCCTTGGCCATTTCAACTCAGTATTCTTGGCCATTTTGCTACCGATTTTGCCATTTCATCGTTGTATTCTAATCGAATCGCTAGTTTTGGAGTATTTTGTGCATTATAAAACAATGGGTTGTTGCACTTTGAGAATGAAAACACCGCCGCACTTTGGAGAATCTGCTTCCATGAATGGTTGTTGCATTTCTTTGGTGAGCGCTATCTCGAGCATATTTGAGGTCGAAATGGTTGCGGTATTTTGGGCAACTTTGTGATTATTTGTCAGTATTTTTGGCCTACCGCCGCACCATTTTGGCCAACAATTTGCTCTTTAAAAAAAAAGCTTTCCAAGCCCGCTATTATATCGTCGTTGTAGCCGCGTCGTAAACACATCCGTCACCGCATGCCGGTTCACTTTGATGATCTTATCGTACACAATATATGTGCATCTTGGGCAAAACCGCATTCGCTAAATTACTACCGGTTTTTGACTATTTTCGCATCGATTTTGGTCATTTTCCGGACTGATTTTCAGCCTTGTTGGCCACTGGTATTGACTATTTTAGGACTGATTTTTGACAATCTTCGGACTGATTTTCAGCCCTTTTTGGCTACTGGTTTTGACCATTTTCGGACGGATTTTTAGGCCAATGTAGCTGCTGGTTTTGGCTTTATGTTGGGCTGATTTCGATCATCTTTTGGGATACGCTTTGGTCTAAAATCGGATCGCTTGGACCAAATCTAGGATCGCTTTGGTCTAAAATCGAGATCGCTTGGACCAAATCTGGACCGCTTGGTCTAAATTCGACTATTTTGGCCCAAATATTGGATCGTTTGGCCTAAATTCGTGACTGATTTTGGGCCATTTTCTGATCGATTTTCAGCCGGTTGTTACTATTTTTAGTGCCTTCTGACTGATTTTGGCCATTTTTGCCGCTATACTACGAACATGATACTACACTGGCCTACGAAGGATTTATCCGTCGATCTGAAGGCCCTCGTGGTAAGCGAGACGGAATATGTGGGCGAGGAGGAAAGTGAAAAAGATTAGACGAGAATGCATAGTATCGTTCACTGGGAGGCGAGTCGACCGCCGCCGTAGCGATATTGGTTTCTCATGTCTTAGTATCCTTGACATAACACTAGCTGAGCCCACACTATATAAAAATATATCTTTTACAATATCTTGTACATATATATCTATATATATATATACATACATTGTGTTTGTTTGGTAATTTATTTATTATTTACTAACTCTTCTACTAAGTGTTTTTCAGTATTTATACGCATCCCAAAGTTAAAGCATTCACATAAAATAAAATAAAAGCGAAATGTCGCTAAATTCTCTTCATTACATCTTTTATGATTATTTGCTTTTATTACTATCTTGTTAAATATATATCTATTATAAATATTTGCATGCCTAGTTTAAATATCTCTTTTGATTAGTTTAATAATTAGAACACCTTTAGAATTGTAAATTGCATGTTAGCACAATAATGTTAAAACCTAAGTTTGAACGGATAACCGCAAGTTAGCGGATCTTAGAGGGTGCCTAACCCCTTCCCTTTAGGATAATAAAGAACCCTTACCTAGAATCTCACATAGCTTTCGCAGACCTTTAAAAATGAAGATCATTCGTAGTATTTTATGCTACATTTTTAGTGTCCTAATTCACTATAATAATTAGGTGGCGACTCCTTTAAAATAGAATTTAGGAATCCAACCATGTAGCAGTAATCCCGTTTCCGACTCCGGTTGAAAATGGGGCGTTACAAACACTATAACGAACATATCCAAGAATGGCCTGAACACCCTATTCATCAAATCCATGAATACCGCTGGAGCGTTGGTCAATCCGAAAGACATCACCCTGAACTCATAGTGCCCATACAGGTCCCGAATGCGATCTTTCGGATACCGCCTCTAACTCAGACTGATGATAACCGTAACGCAGTCTATCTTGGAAAAACATCTCGCACTTCGCAATCGGTCAAACAAATCATCAATCACGGGAGGATATATGTTCTTGATAGTTACCTTGTTCACCGCCGTAATCAATACACATACGCAACGCCCCATCCTTCTTCTTTACAAATAACACCGCGCTCCTGCGAGAAACACTGCCTCGATAAAGCCTTTCTCCAAAGAAGTCTTTCACCGGTCCTTCAATTCCTTCAACTCGGCAGTGCCATCCTCAGATGGCGAATAGATATCGATCAGTGTTGTCCGCGCCAAATCAATGCAAAACTCAATCTCCTCTCGGAGGATACCCTAAGCTCGCTGGGAATACGCCCGAAACTCTCTAACAATCGGACCGATCAAGGTCCGTATTCTGCCTCCGTATCGAATACCCAACCAAATGGTAAATATACCCTTCCGCACATCCTCCTAGCCTCGAGGTAAGAAATAAACCTACCCTGCCGACGCAAAGATTCCCTTCCACTCGATAACCGGCCACCGGAAATCGAACTGCATAGTCTCTCTCATACCCACATTGGCATAGCAAGACGCTAGCCAATCCATACCCATAATCACATCAAAGTCTCCATATCCAACTCTATCAAGTCACAGAGTCCGACGACCATATATAGTCACCGGGCAAGCCTTATATACCCGCCGCCTACCACCGAAGCACCCACGCGTAGCCACCTCAAAAGATTCTATGGACTCGCTCTATCCCTATTCTACCAAAGAATGAGGAGATATATAGGACAAGGTAGAACCTGGATCTATCAAAGCATAAACATCACAGCAAGAAGCAACCAACAATGTACCTGTGACGACATCTGGTGACGCCTCCTGGTCCTGACGACTGGACATAGCATAGATGCGGTTTTGAGGACCGCTGGAACTAGAACCCCGCCACGACTTCGCCGCGCTCGCTGGCCCGTGAACACCCCGCCCGGCGCATAACTATCAAGATGAAGACCAAAGAATCGAATCGGTCGGCCGAGCCATAGCATTTCCGCCGCCTGCCTGACAATCTTCTTCAAATGGCCTCGCTGCCACAAGAGTAACAAGCTCACGGAGGAACATGACACTTCATAATGGCAATCACCACATCGACCACACCGAGGCATAGGTGGCCTCATCTCGACCGGAACTCGTCCTCCGAAACCCGGCCTGGAACCACGCCCCGCCTCAATACTCAGACGCCCCGGCAAGATGGTGGATGAGCGCCTGACCGGCCGTGGTGAAAATCTGGTTCTGGCCGGGTTGTCTACCCTAAAACTACCGAGGACCTCGCCCCCGCCTTCTCGCTGATACTGCCGATCCGCTGCCTCGCGTTTTTCACACCTGCGCATATGCTCGCACGCGGCAATGTCCATGCCCGGCCAAGAGCCACTCCTGCACCTCTCGCCAAGTGATCATCGAGTCTCGTGACATAGCGGTGCACCGCCCTCCATGTTCGCTACCAAAGCGACACATACCGAGCCAATGAGTCAAACTCCACGTTGTATTCCGACCGCCCGCCCACTCGCCTCGGTGTCAAAAATCTATCGCCAAGCCCTCCTCATCCGCGAGGTAAGAAATGGCCATAACGCCTCCGAGAACTCGCCCCAAACAACCGGAAGCGCATGCTCCCGACGCTTCCCATGAATCATACCAATCAATCGCAGTGTCCCGCACCGATGCGAACCTAGTACCACCGACTCGGTCTCCAAGCCCGATCACCCTACGATCCGTCAGAATCGCTTGGATAAACTCCCGAGATCATCTCGTGCCTCACCCATAAAACTCGTGGGCTACAACTCAAAAGTCCTCGCCTCAAGCTAACCAGGCTGAACTACGCGCAAATGAATCGCCTCTCCTTATCTCACGTTCGCCACGATCTCGCCGAATCGCCATCTCTTGTAGCCCATATCCTTCGCCTCGCCGCTGGATCGAGGCTCGTGTACCGCGGTCTCGATGGCCGCTGCCGCTCGCACTTTCATCGGGTTGGCGGCGTTGTAGAACTCGCCGTCCAAACACCTCATCCGTAAGGATCGGGCTCAGGCTCGTAACCCCGGTGCCCTACTAGTAGTTCCTCATCGCTTGCTTTCTCCGGGCCGCGTTGCTGCGTGGAGGCATAATCGATACAGAAAAATATGTCGAGGAAATTCAACCTATAACACACCTCTATCAGACGATCTTAGAGTGAAAGAATGGAAACCAATCCTAAATATCTCGCACCTCCTCGATTATAGATGTGGTGCACAACACACCGATAATCAAGACACTACTAGATACGGCTCAGACCCTTTCCGAGGATTAATCGCTTCGATACAACTTTTGTCGTGACTCGACCCAGATCCGTGGACGGTGCCTTGACCCGCACCTCGCACTCCAACATCAGAGAAAACCAGCGGAATATAAACTCACAATAAACAACTATAATGATATAAAACAGTCTAGTCCAAAATGGCTACCCCAAAAGTACATAAAATCGAACAGTTACATCCTTAAACAAACCAAGTTATGACAAGACTACAGGCCTCTAAGAATGAGTAACACTATGACGGGACAGGGCCCCGTCATGCCCCTGAATGTACAAAATATCAACAACACCAGGGAGAACCATACCAAAAGTCGAGCCTCCGAAGAAATGGAGCTCCTAACACCCGAGTAAAAGATCCTAGGAATGAGGATCTACCACCTGCTTCCTTACTCGCGCAGATGAACGCAGCTTCGGAAGGGGTCGACACAACGTACCAAGTATGTAAAACTGGAAAATACTGTAGTAATATCATAAGTCAAAAATAAGCCTGAGTCATAGATAAAGATCAATTTCCTTGCACTGTGCCTTACTAACACTGAGAGTAACAAGTAATAAACTTATAGCATAAAAAATAGGAGGCTCACGATCAAAACAGGGTACCTCGCCCGTAGTATCATTAAGCAATCCTACTCCTGGGACTATTTCACCCGCATGGGTCCTGTGGACCCGCATGAGGTCATCCGCCTCGTCATGGGACTATTTCACCCGCACGGACTATTTCACCCGCACGGATCCTCGTGGACCCGCATGAGTACCATCGCCGCACTCGCATGAGACTATTTCACCCGCACGGATCCTCGTGGTCCGATCCGCACGAGTGCAAGCGCCGACTCGCATCACGGGTAGCAAATCCATGGCATAATAATAACCCGGTTTACCCCGTAATATAAATATATAACATAGCTCATCCGCTATCATACATAACATAAGCACTACCGGCCTATCATATCACAACATAAGCACTACCGGCCTATCATAACATAAGCAAGTTAAGAAATCCCCTTACTTCTTATTAACATTATTAATATATCCTCTCATTTTAGTATCCTAAGGCACTAACATGTCTTTTAATAGAAAATCCGGGAATTCAACCCAAGTACCATGTACTTCTAACTTTTTAAGAAATAATTCTTTTTATACAAAAACTCCAAGATACTAATCACCATAGTATCAAGTTACGATTTCTTTCAAGACAAGTCACATTTCCTTTTAGAAATATAATAGGCTTCTAAATCAAGTGACTTCATTTCCTTTAAAACCATAGGCAACCAATGCCTAAAAATCAATTCACCTTCCTTAGTTTCAAATCCTTTACCCGTACTTGTTTTAATTAGAGTAAACCTTTCTTTGTGAACCTTTCAAGAAAACTAATATAACCAACTTCCCATAAAGTCATTATATTAGCGTTATCCCTTTGTCAAATACATTTTCCCTAAATCCAAGGGACTTATACTTTTGAAATGACACAAGTAGCATATACTTTTAAAACAAGTGAAAGATATCAAATCTTGTACGTCTACCGTACTACATAGGTACAACTACTCATGCTCAAGAGATAGGAAAGTTCCACATACCTCTTCGGTCAATCCACTTGCTAAGTCCAACTACCGCAAGTAATATGTCAACCTATAATAACCATAGTGCGTTTATTAACCTCTAATTTCAATGTAGAAATAATCTAAGTTCAAAGCCCCTAATTCTATGGAAAATCAAAAGATTTCCTTTGTTTCTACATACTTTGCCACCTTTCTCAAGGCCAAATTCAACATCCAAATGCCACATTTAAGGCTCAACAATCCAAACATATCAGGGATTACACACCTAAACTCGTGTGTAAAATTCTGCCCCAAAAGGTACAACGATTCACTTAACAATTCTAAAGTAGTTTTTAGGCTACAACATGCTCATAATATCTTCTTAACCAATTCTTTCATATCCAAACCACATTTCTTTGCAATGACTCTAAGAGCATTATTTACTACCACAAGTTCTTTCTTCTTAACATGCAACACTAAAACTAATTATAAAGGAAGAATCATTACCTTAGAGCTTTAGCCAAATTTATTCCAAATATTTTGCTAGCTTCCTTGCCAAGAACACCACCACAACAACACCAACAAGCTAGCCACAAGCTTCCTTCTTGTTCTTAACTTTTCGATTTTTCCTAAGGCTAGAATTTCTCTGAAATGTAGAGAAAATGAGGAGCTAATTTAGAGAGAGAGGTTTGAAAGATGACCAAGTCTTCAAGACTTGGTCAATATAAGGCATGCAAGAAAATCAGATGGGGACACTTGTCACCCTCCCATGGCCTTTTAAAAGAGAAATCGACTTTCCTAAGTTTTTCCGCCCAAAATCTCGCCTGCGGGCGCTGAAACCTCCGCAGCCTCTCTGAACTTCCGGCGGCCATGCTATCTCAGCGGGCGCTGCAACTTCAGCGACCAAGATTTCCGCGCCGCTGCCTCGCATCCGCGCCGCGTCGCCGCTTTGTCCAAACACATTTCTGTCCGATCACGCATCGAACTTGTAACTCTCATAACTTTCTACTCCGACGCCCTATCGACGAATGGTTGCGTTGGAATCTAGACTCCACGAACTACGCCATAGGCCTTTGAAACACTTAGGAACTCTCAATGTATCGGGTCATAACCCGCCTCAAAGTTGACTAAAACCCGTCCGAACAATCCACAACCTATCCTTAGAAATTTTTAAGTCTTACATGCTTTAGACGCTCTCACACGTAGGTCGTAACTACGGGTATAACATTCTCCCTCTTAGAAACATTCGTCCCGAATGTTCCTTCTAGGCTTACTCAAATCACAACATCGACATAGACCTCTTAACTATTCTTTGCAGAAATGAAGCTCCACGAGCCACAACATACTTAAGCGTAAACGTTAAATCAAAACTAACAAGCAGAAAGTGGGTTACCCGAGGTATAGGAAATAGTGAGGTACTTCTTCATCATGTCATCCTCTGCTTCCCACGCCATTTCCTCCTGCTCGCTCCGCCATAGACCTTGACGGAAGCCACGCCTTTCGTCCGTCGCTTAACTCGACGATCGAGTATCGCTACGGACTCTCCTCATACGATAACTCCTCACACTTGGACATCATGAAACGGGTGTACTTAGATGGATCTCCAATACATTTCCGCAACATGGACACATGGAAAATCGATGTACCGACTCAAATCGGATGGCAGATCTAACTCATAGTAACCCCGCCTACCCTACGGACAACTGATACGCCCAACGTACTTGGGCTAAGCTTCCCTTCTTTTCAAATCTCATCACGCCTTCACGGGCGATACCTTTAGAAAACTCAATCATCTACCTCAAATTCCAAGTGTCGACGCCGATGATCTGCATACGACTTCGCCGACTGAAGCCGCCAAAGAACCGCTTCCCGGATAAGCTTCACCTTATCCATCGTCACGAACTAAGTCCGCCCGACTAATCGAACTTCTCCCACTTCAAACCAACCTATCGGTGACCGCACTTCTCCCGTATAAGGCCTCATAAGGTGCCATCTGGATACTAGAATGGTAGCTGTTGTTATAAGCAAACTTCACAAGAGGCAAATGATCCTCCCAGCTACCCCTGAAATCAATAACACAAGCCCGCGGTATATCCTCAAGATTCGGATAGTAAGGCCGACTGTCCCGCTTGGCCCGAGGATGAAACGCCGCATCGAGACTCACCTGTCCCTAATCCTTCTCGAAAGACCTCCGTGTTAGCCGTAAACCGGGCCTGCATCTCAAATAATCGATACAGCACACCGCAGCCTCACAATCTCCCGATATACGCCTCGCGTAATCTCTACGGTGCGTCGCCCCGATCGGAAGAAATGGGTGATTTCGCCACCGCCGACGATAACCCAAATGGAGATTAATTGCGATTTTTATCGCAATAAATCAAGTGTCATAATTCACTTAAATAATTAGGTGGTGACTCTAAAATCGCGATTATTGCTCCATCCAGGAACCGACAAAGAGCAACGCTTGCGAATCGCTCGCACTCGAGGTCAAAAACGGGCGCGACACCACCTCTGCCACCTCCGCTACGCCCCACGACATCGGTTGTCCTACGCGGGCCGGCCTACGGGGTGGCATTTGTTATCTGAGATTCCACTACTAACCCTTTTTTATTTTGTTCCTCCTATTTGGCACGTCAGGTTTCCTCCAATAATAATTGTGAACGGGCCCTGTTGAAGCTAGGTAGTGGATCGGCTTGTCGAATCATAGTCGCTAGAGTATCGTATTCACCCTTCGGTAAGCCAAAAACTAGTTATATGACCATCTTTGTATCATAAATTAGTGTTCCCGCATTGGATAATTGATCCACAACCAGCTTCAATTGTTTACAATACTCGGACATAATGACAAATTTCTCAAGACTTGTATTATTGAATTGTTCATCCAAGTACACAACATGTGTGTGCTTGTTGTCCTGAAATATCTCCTCCAACGGTATCCATAAATCATGAGCCGATGCACCAATTTTCATAATCTTATAAAGCAAGTCCTTAGAGATGGTGCCATAAATCCACTACTTGACGATAACGTCAAGTTGGCGACATGCCGTTTCGTCGACCTCAACAGGGCGAGGGAAAAAGTCGTCAATATGATCAAGCATGTTATAGGCACATGCATGAATGCGAAAGAGTTCAATCCAAGAAGCGTATTGATCGTTCTCTTGATCAAGAACTACATGGATGAAGTGCTTGATGTTGGTGACGCAGTTCCTGATGGAGCAAGAAGTGGACGGAGGAGGGTTAGTTGCAAGCATTTACTACGAGGAAGAGGAAGCCATGGTAGAGGTGGTAGTAGCCATGGAAGCCATTAGAGGGGCTGCATTTCGGGTAGGTAGAGAAAGAAAAGAGAAAAATAGGGTTTGAGAGGGGGGTAATCGCCGACCGAGTAGGAGAGGGGGGGCCGTCTAGAAAATGTTAGGTTTAGATGTTTTAGGGTTTGGCTCTTGATACCATGTAAGAATGTATTAATCTCCCTTGAGGGGTCTTTCTCATTAATACAAATATATATAGTGTGTACTAAAGGAATCATAATTGAATGAGGATCTATATTTTACATAATTACACACTAATATTAATTACAAAATATACGGCGAATATATGGTAATATACTCGCTATCAATAGAAAATGTATCATACATATGAATATTGTATCATTGTTGTATAGAATATGTATCACTACTGTATATGTTTAAAAAAGTGTACCACACATATAGAAAATGTATCATTATCGTATAGAACATGTATCCTAAAGTATATGTATAAAAAAATATATCATTGTTGTATAATTTGTATATAATAAATGTATAATCAACGTATAGTTTCTTTTTAATAAATGTATAATTAATGTATACTTTATTATATATGTTGGAATTTTTTAAGGCTCAATTAATGTATACGTAGTAATTATACACATATTATACATATTTTGGAGATAAATTTTGAAGAAACACAATACAATCTAACTGTGCAATTTGATTTTTGATACAATCAACTAGCATCCAAGCGTTTATTCAAGAACAAGAAACGATATTTGGACAGTAAATTTAATGCTTGTTTTAACTTCAGTAAGTCAGAGCATGTGAAACTTATTGAGAAATCGAATGTTAGAGGAAAACCCAGTTGTTTAAAGATTGAAATATATAGGGGTAAAGTGGGTTATTTCAAGGGTGGTAGTGGGAAGTGTTTTGGTGTCATTGGATTTGAAGAGCTTGGAGAACATTAGCCATAGAGGAGTCGTTATTCAGAATGGATGGATTTTTTATTGTTCATATTTGTTGCTTACAAATTTCTCTATACAGACATTTACAGTTATACACACAGATATAGCTATGGCGTTTGTGTTTGTGAGTGAGTAAAAGAGTGATAGAGGACATGTTCAATGAGGTTCCAGTCGAATAAGAAAACAAAAGTAGAGACACGAAAGCCAAAATGTGGGAGAGAGAGCGTAGAGTAAAATTTTAGGTTTTGGCTAGAGTTTTTTTTTTTTTGAATCTAAAGGTTATTTCGATCATTTACTTAAAATTGCGTCGTTGGGGCTTTTTCTTTTTGCTGGTGGTCACACTATGTCCTTTTCCCTTCATTCTATTGGTCTATCTACTGCATTGTAACCCAATATTTTAAGGGCAAGTTACACATTTAATCGGTAGATAAAAAATAATTGCATTTGATAGCTAAATATAATAGGCCATGCCTTAGATGAAATACAAAGCATGTAGGCAGTGACTTTTACCATCATTTCCTCATTTTGCATTTTGCAGGTTAGATGATATTAATCTCCTTTAGAAAATTTTCTCATTAATATAGTGTACAATATTCATCTCTTATCCAATAGGAATCCTAGACCTAATCACAAAAGAAATTCTAGTCTTACCATAATTATATTTACACAATATATGAAATATATTCTAATTATGGGGTATGGATGACTAATTGACAACTACACGTTTACACACACACTCAGTCGGAGCGGGACGAGGCCGGACACTGAGACTGGATCTGAAGTCAAGAAATAACTGTCTGGAAAGTCCTTTGGTAAATATGCATGAATACTGATAGGATGATGGAACATGTAATACTCTGACATGGCCTAGCGCAACTTTCTCACGAACGAAGTTTAGGTCTATCTCAATGTGCTTGGTTCACTGATGTTGAATCGGATTATGAGAAAGATAGATGACAGATATGTTATCACATTACACAATAGATACCCGATACAAAGGACACTGAAGTTCTAACAGTAAATTTCTGAGCCAACAAATCTCAGCTACCACATTTGCAACGCTCGCATCATCCCCAGACCGAACGAGATAGGTAGCATGTCGCCGCGTATCAAGAAATCAGATTATCCCCTAAAAATACACAAAATCCGGAGGTAGAATGTCGCGTGTCCAGACACCCTGCCCAATCTGCATCCGTATAAGAGAGCAACCTGTTTGGTGCAGAGGGGTATAGGTGCAAACCATAATCAAGTGTGCCCTTAATGTATCGGATGATACGCTTAAGAGCAGTGAAATGAGACTCCACGGCACGCATTTAATAAGCATACACGCCGAACAACATAAGCAATGTCCGCCTCAGAATGTGAGATATCGGTGCACTGCAAGGCTCCTATACATAGTAGGATCGGAGACTGGAGCATCATCCATAGCACTAAGCTTAGATTTTAAATCAACTGGAGTAGGTGAAACTTTGCAATTCGTCATCTTAACCTTGTACACAATCTCCTCTGCATACTTACGCTGACACAAGAACATGTGGTTGGCAGACCTGATCCCTGATATCCCCAAAAAATAACTCAGTTTCCCCAAATCAATCATAGCAAATTCGAACTTAAGCAAGACAATAATCTCATTTTTCAACTCGTCGGAGGAGGCAGTAAGAACAATATCATCCACGTAAAGTAATAAGTAAGCAGTTCTACTACCTCGATGAAAAATGAAAAGTGATGTATCACTCTTGCTGCATACAAACTCAATCTGTAAGATATACCTGGCAAAGCGATCATACCACGCACGGGGGGTCTGTTTCAGGCCATATAGTGACTTACGGAGACGGCACACATAGTGAGGGATTGCTGGATGGGTGAACCCATGCGGCTGATGCATGTAAACTGTTTCTCTCAGATCCCCATGTAAAAATGCATTTTTCACATCAAGTTGATGGATCGGCAAGTGTTTGCCCATGACAATACTCAAAACTGTGTGAATGATAGTCGTTTTGACAACGGGGCTGAAGGTCTCACCACAATCAATGTCCTCATGCTGATTTGTGTCATTAGCCACAAGTCGTGTCTTATATCTCTCAAGATCTCCACTATCTCTGAATTTGTGACGAAATATAAATAAGTAACAGATTATATTCACCCCCTCAGGTCTAGTTACTAGATCTCATGTGTGATGTTTAGTTAAAACATTGAATTCCTCAAACATAGACGCATTCCAATTAGGGTGTGTTTGGCCAATATAGGGTTCTTGGGAATTGGAGAAATGGTTTGAGCAAACAAGTTAAATTGGACTTTGGGTTTGAAGATTTCATGTTTGGCACGAGTTTTCATTTGGTGAGTGGGGATAGTGGGAGGCTCCAAGACTGGGGGATTTGTTGGATATGGAGAAGGAGGGGGTGACGCCGTCGGAGGCGTCGCGTCGCCGTGATCAAGGGTTGCAGACCGAGGATGCCGCCAGCGCCACGCCGCGTGATCGCGGTCGCAGCACGAGGACCGGCACCTCTTCAAGTTTTGGCGCAGCGCTGCCGACAGAATCGCACTCGCCGCAGGAATTTTGGCGTCGCGGAGCTGACGCTGAAGAAGAACCACTGGGTAGAGAAGGTGATTTTGTGGCAGTGCTATGATCAAGTTGACTGAGAATGAAGGGAGATATGGCGGGCTCGTTAAGAAAAGAGTAATCCAGTTTTTGGAACTTTTTAAGATTCGAAAACGGGAATGCGGTCTCGTCGAATGTGACGTGACGAGATATGTGAATTTGACGAGTGGACAAGTCATAGCATAGATAGCCCCTATGATTCGGCGGGAAGCCTAGGTAGACACATGGAGTGGACCGATGAGCTGGTTTGTGAGGGGCAGTAGAGTCAAGGTTAGGATAGTAGAGACAACCGAATATCCGGAGATGATCATAAGATGGGACTCTATGATAGAAGATTTCGGTAGGGGTCATATTGTGAAGAGTGCTAGTTAGGAGAATATTGAGAACGTATTCTGACATTTTAGCAGCATAGACCCAGAAGGACGGAGGTAGGGAGACATGAATCAATAGAGAGTGAATCATATTATTAATAGTGCGGATGATTCTTTCAGTTTTAGCGTTTTGAGGGGATGTGTGGGGGCAGGAGAAGCGAAAGACCATACCATTATTAGTACAAAAAACGGTGAAACATAGAGTTGTTGAATTCACGATCATTATCGCGCTGAAAAGATTTTATACCTTTTTCAAACTGTGTTTGAATGAATGTTCAAAACTCAAGAAATTTGGCAAACACTTCTGATTTAAATTTGAGAGGATACAACCAAACAAAGTGAGAAATATCATCTAGTAAGATAAAATAGTATTTATGACCGAGAGAACTAGCAACATGTGATGTCCATAAATCGGCATGTATAATATCAAAAGGTGCAAAAGTAACACTAGTAGATGATTTAAACGGAAGAAGAGTAAGTTTGCCTAAAGAACAAGAAACACAGTTTTGGGCAAGCTTCCCATTACAAGTAATGAAATTATTGCCTCTGAGAAAATTAAAAACTGGGGCTCCTGGATGATCAAGCCTATTATGCCATGTTGAAGAAGAAATGACCGCTAAAGAGACGGGGGAGCTAGATCTGGCAGCGGAGGTGGGTGTGAATGAATATAGATCCCCCGTACTATTGCATCTCATAAGAGGTATCAACTGAGACAGAATTATTACGAGTGAATTTGTGGATAGAGATTAGATTTTTAATCACATGTGGAGCATATAGGATATTTTTAGGGGGAATGGATTAGGAGGTGGTGTGTAGGATGTACCATAACCCTTTACTGGAATGTGGTGGCCACTACCAACTATCACAAATTGATGATGTGTTAAATCAAACAGTTTGGGAATATTACCTACAGACCGGGTGAGGTGAGAAGTGGCTCCGGAGTCCATGTACCAGTTGTTGTCGGACTGTTGCATATTGAGATTGCTGAAGGCCTGACCCAACTCAGTGGGTTTCATGTTGGGCGAGGGCTGCTGGAACGGACATGCATGAAGTGGGCTTGTTGCGAGTACTAGACTTGTCGGCGGGTCGAGCAGGCCCAACAACCCGCGCGGAGAACCGTTGAAGGGTCACGTACTAGAATTACGCGCGCGCTGGTATTGCTGGGCGCCGCGACGCTGAACTGATTCTGCAGGCCCTGTTGTTGTTGTTGTTGTTGCTGATTCTGCTGTCCGCGACCCTTGCCACGACCACGGTCTCCTCTGTCGCGACCCTTGCCAATGCGTCCCTGCTGTGGTTGATAGTTTTCTGGCGACGTTGGATCTTGGTGGCGCATTTCGACAGCTAACGCCTTCTGATGGTGTTCATCCTGCTTAGCACGTCGAGTCTCTTCGAGCAACAACTGCGAGCGAGCTTTGTTAAAACTGGGAAGCGGATCTGCCTGTTGAATCACGGTGGCTAACGTATCATAGTCGCCTTTGGGAAGGCCTGTAATCAATTGCAACACCATTTCAGTGTCCGAGACAGGCGTGTTGACGTTGGAGAGTTGATTCGCAAGAGTTTCAATCGCTCGCAGATCTCAGTCATGTTGGAAAAAATTTCAAGGCGTGTATTGTTAAATTGTTCCTCCAAATACACCGGACGAGTGTGCTTGTTATCTTGAAAGATTTCCTCCAATCGGTTCCATAAATCAAAGGTTGTAGCGCCAGATTTCATGATAGTAAGAAGAAGATCCTGAGAAATACTACCATAAATCCACTGTTTGACGCCGGCGTTTAGACGACGTCAAGTAGACTCATCAACCTCCGGAGGGCGCGGAATAGTGTCATCAATGTGATCAAGCACGTTATAGAGACATGCGTGATTATGAAACAGTTCAACCCAAGGAGAATACTGACTGTTTTCTTGATCCAGAAGAATGAAAATATAATTTTTGATGTTGGTAACAGTTAGGTAACAGTTAGGGCGGGATGAAAAGAGGATGACAAAATGGTGGTGGGATTTGTGGATGTAGAAGCGTTAGAAGTATTGGAAGAATCCTGAGTATCCATTTAGAGAAGAGATGAATGAAGAAGAAAAAAATCAATAATTTTGGCAGGAGAGGAGGCCGCAGCTGAACCGCCTCGAGGGGTCAAGGCGGCTCTAAAAATTCTAGGGTTTTGTATTAGGCTCTTGATATCATGTTAGATGATATTAATCTCTCTTGGGGAGTCTTCTCATTAATATCAAAGTATATATATAATGTACAATATTTATCTCTTATACAATATGAATCTTAGACCTAATCACAAGAGGAATTCTAATCTTACCATAATTATATTTATACAATATATAAAATATATTCTAATTATGGGATAAAATGACAAATTGACAACTACACGTTTACATTCCATCTTACACAGAACATCGGAGGAAGAAATTTCAAGATATTGGTTATTTATTTCTTTAAAAAGCAAAGAGAAGATATTTGGACCCTCTGTTGAAACATAGTGCTATGATCACTATTCTAATAATCAATTAAGAAAACAAGTTTGATTTCAGATAATTTTGACAAAGACGGACCAAAATTCTCGCAATAAAGGGAGCGGCAAAGCTATTATTTAAAGTCTATGAATTCGTGATTCTAATGCTTTAAAGTTACTGAATTCTAAATTAATAATTTATATATATTCCTTAAACTTTTTAATATAAACATAGAATTTAGATCAAAGCTACTGAGTTCGGACCGAACCTATAACTAGAGAGTTAGCTCCACCCGTTGATGAGGGCTAAAGGTTGCGGGTTGAGACCATAAAATCAACTATACTACAATAAATTTTCTCGATATTCAGTTATACATTTTAGGATTCCGACTCCAATAACTTCGTGTAATGTCCATAAGGGGGAAGCGTTTTGTATCTAAATTGTTTTCACTCCCGGAGTACCAACTTGAAACTTATGATTACATGTCACCACAATCACTGGTAGTACACCCACAAATTTTAGTACAGAGAGATTAAACTCTACTTTTAAAATAATCATCTTATATTCAAAATTCATGGTCGGTGAATGAGTTTGGAATCCTTAATTTTATTCATCACAAATGGTAATAATATATACACCAAGTAACAATTAATAGGAAGATTAAGTCTTCCCTAAAATCTTCCTATACTATCCCATAATATATTCCTATATTAATACTATTATATCCCCTACATTAATACATAGTACTATTTACCATATACATATGATTCTACATAATTATATTATTAATAGTAATTAATAATATATATTCTAACACTCCCCCGCATTCGAAGCCGGAGAAGGGTGAATGCTGAGACTGTTCCGAAATTCTTCAAATAAGATCAGCGGAAGCCCTTTTGTGAAAATATCTGCGATCTGATGTCGCGTCGGGACATGTAACACTCGCACTTGTCCGCGAGCCACCTTTTCACGGACAAAATGAATATCTAACTCAATATGCTTAGTGTGTTGATGATGGATTGGATTCCCGGAGAGATAAATTGAACTAATGTTATCACAGTATACCATAGTGGCTGTCGGAATAGAACAATGAAGCTCAAGTAAAAGATTTCAGATCCAGCATGAGTCAGACACAACATTGGCTACCACACGGTATTCAGCTTCATCACTTGAACGTGATAATCGTGGTTGCCTGGAGGACCGTGATATTAAATTATCACCGGCGAAGACGCGATAACCGAGGTAGGCGGTGCGTCAGACATCCCGCCTGCCAGATCTCGTAAGTGACAAGCTTGGACATGAAAGAGGGGTACAGATGCAATTCATAATTCATAGTGCCCTGAATATATCACACAATGTGTTTGAGTGCATGCATATGTTCTTCCATCGATCGTGCACGCAATACACACTTGCATCGCATGTAATACGGCCTGATGAATGTGAGATATTGCAAAGATCCTGCCAAGCTGCGATACAATGTCGGGTTGGCAAATGGGTTGTTGGATATGACACTCAATTTTGACTTGGTATCTACTGGAGTTCCGGAAGGTTTGCAAGATGACATTTCAGCCCGTTCTACGATCTCTGAGGCATACTTCTTTTGTGAAAAAAATAAGTCACCTGCATGGCGTGTCACAGCAATTCCTAAAAAGTAGTGAAGCGGACCAAGATCCTTCATAGCAAATTCGGAACTCAGCTGAGACATGATATTCTTACGAAGAGAGTCTGAAGAGGCTGTTAGGATAATATCATCTACATATAAGAGAAGATAAGCAGTATGATTACCCTGGTGATAAATAAATAGTGAATTATCCGAACGACTGTTTGAGAAACCCATGTTGAACACAAAATCTGCAAACCGCTTGTACCAAGTCCTAGGAGCCTGTTTGAGACCATATAATGATTTTTTAAGTAAACACACATGATTGAGATATTGAGGATCTCTGTACCCCAATGGTTGGTGCATGTATACAGTCTCACTCAAGTGTCCATGTAAGAAGGCATTCTTGACATCCAATTGATGAAGTGATCATCCTTTTGAGAGGGCTAGACGGAGAAGTTCTGATGGTTGCTAGTTTAACCACTGGACTGAATGTCTCGCCACAATCTAATCCCACCTGTTGAGTCTTGCCATCACCTACAAGTCGGGTCATATGCCGCTTAAAAGAATCATCAAATTTTTTTATGGCTAAAAATCCACATAGAACGAATTATATTAGCATTAGATGGACGAGATACTAACTCTCATGTCCTATTTTTAATTAGAGCATGATATTCATCATATATGGCCATTTTCCAATTAGGATCTTTTAGAGCAGACACGGGGTTACAAGGTAAAGGTGATTTCGAGATCTGAGTGTGTAGATTGTATTTGGCATTATGTTTTTTAATTCCATGTTGACTACGGGTGACTGGCCGTTTATTGGGCCAGTGGACTAGACGTCACTGGCCGAGAGTGAGGCAGTGGGCTGAACGCCACTGCCCAGGCTATTTTCTCCAAGGCTTGCAGTGGGCTGGACGTTCTGTTGGTGAGGAATTGAGCCTGGATTTACAGAGTGGCCCAACTGAAGGGGCAGTTGGTCTTAAAGAGAAGGATTCATTGCACTAGGCCGTGGAACTGATGGCCCAGTTCGCTGGATTGTATTTTTCAGTGGCTAGATCATAGGTCTTTGGTCTAGTGGGCCCAACTGCGTTGATCCAGCATTTTTTGTGAGTCCTGGGCTGTGGAAAAAATGAGTTAGATACGGAAGCCTATCATCATCCAAAAAATCATAAGTATTAGTCCCGGTGTCATGTATCTTGACAAAAGGAAATTGTGATTTATCAAAAATTACATGACGACATATAATCATACGTTTGGAAGAAATGTCATAACACATGTAATCACAGTGATTCGTAGGATATCCCAAGAAGACACATGAAGTAGACCGGGATTGAAGTTTTTTTTATTGTGGTGGATGAAAATAGAGGGTAGCAAAGACAACCAAATACTCTCAAATGATAATATGAGGGCTCTCGTAAGTAAAACATTTTTAGTGGAGCTTGGTAAGACATGTTTTTATGGGAAAGGATATTCAACATGTAGGTTGTCATTTGAAGCGCATGATGTCAAAAAATGGAGGGTATAGAAGCATGAGCGAGGGATGTTCTAACAATATTGTTTATGGTTCTAATTTTGCGTTCCGCCTTCCCATTCTGTGAAGAGGTGTGAGGACAGGATAAACGAAATTGTAAATCATTTGTTTTGAAAAAATCCCAAAACTGATTATCATCAAATTCCTCCCATTGTCACATTGAATATTTTTAATCTCCCGTTCAAACTGAGTTCAGATGAATGCTCTAAAGTTTAGAAAAGTGAAAAACACTTGTGATTTTTTCGACAAAGGAAATGTCCACAAATAATTTGAGTAGTCATAAAAAAAACAGTAAATAATACCTATGACCTGAGGAATTCAAAACAGGTGATGTCCAAATATCACAATGTAAAATATCAAATGACATAGTAGTGCATGAAGTAGAAGAAGTAAATGACAATCTAACATGTTTACCAAGGGCACAAGCATGACACTTATTCAAAAAACGAGTTTGAGTACATGAAATAAAATTGTTTTGTTTAAGAGATGCCAAAACGGACTCTCCCAGATGTCTCAAACGTTCTAGTGATAATGTCAAGGCTGCAAAAGTGGAAGGAACTTTAGACTGTGGATTTGGTAAAGTATAAGATAGAGCTCCTCCTTTCTATCACATCTCATGAGAAGCTTCCCCGTCTGAAAGTCATGTACGAAAAAACCAAACGAGTCAAATCTAACAGAAACCCAATTATCAATAGTAAACTTCCTAACAGATATCAATTTTTTTATTAATTTGGGAGCATGCAAGACATTATTTAAAACCAGTGGTGGTGACAGTGTGTTTGACCCATAACCTTTTATTGGAATTGAATGACCATTTCCGAGAACAATGCCATTTTCTTTGCTCAAATTAAAGTAGGGTGAAAGTGTACCTTGGGATGCCGTCATATGGGACGTTGCCCCGAAGTCCATATACCAATTAGAATCCGGTGGATTGAGTCCTAGAGTGTGCATAGCCTGCTCAATATCCGTAGGATAGGTTGTTGTTGAATGGGCCTTCTGCCATTGGGCCGGAGGAGGCCCAAAACCGCTGCCTGCTGCTGAGACTGACCCAGCAAATTGGGCCTGCTGGGTCACACTGCCTTGTTGCCCAAACTACTGGAGATTTCGGTTGAAGTCGCCATCGGTCATCGGGCTGTTGGCTTGCTCAGTCCAGTCGTATTTGGGCCGGCTCGCTATCCAAGGCTTTGCCGATGGCCGGGCTGCCAGAGTATGTTGGGCCTTCCGCCTTGCTGCTGCCAGTGGCCCGGTGGTTGCTTCCAGTAGCTACCGCCGGAGTTGGTGTTACCGTCATTTTCGTCGCCACCGGAATTTCGATGACCCCCACTTTTATTATTTCCGCGATTTTCACCCTTCTTATTATTATTATTATTACCACGTCCTTTTTTACTCTTATTTTGTGAAGAATAGTTAAAAAATTGCCTTCATTTGAAGACGTGGCAACCATGGCGGAATTAGTAGTCGTTGAAGCTTTCTTAATCAAGTCCGACTCTTCAAGAACAAGCATGGATCTTGTTTGATAGAACTTTGGTAAGGGATTACTTTGACGGATTAATGTCTCCACGCCACTATAAGCATCCGTGAGACCGACAACTAGGTTTAAAACTAACCGGTTGTCGATGAATCTGAACCTACGCTCAATTGATGCCACAACACTTTGAGACGCCGATGAGGTTGAAATGTTAGGGAAGTCTGCCATGACAATGGTTGAAATTTTTTGTTCCAACACAACGGCACGAGAATTCTGGTTGTCTTGAAAAATGTCTCTCAAGCGTTCCCATGTTGTCATGGCAATAGAATCTGGTTCCATTATTGTATGCAACAAATCTGTGGATATGGTTGCATAAATCCAACCAAGAACTGTGGCATCAAGGGTATCCCATAATTTTTTGTCTGCGTCAGATGATTGTTCTGTTGTTGTACCATTTTTCGATGGAATTATATGATGAAAAACTTTGTGAGCCCTACAACATATTTTGAACAACTCCTCCCATGTTGCATAGTGAACAGTTTTCATCTCTAGTTTGACAGAAATATGTGTTTTGATGTTGGAGATAGTAAGGGCTGGGTGAAACGAAGATTTTGACTCAGACATGGTTGTGAGTAAGAACAATAATGGAGGGAAAAAATTTACAAAATTGATGATAATTTTCGGTCAAGGTAAAAAGCAAGGAGGAAGATGACCGAATTTTGGAAGGAAACCAGAAAAATATTTGAGGATCTTTTTCTTCTTATGCTCTTGATACCATGAAAGAGTTTGGAATGTTTCCTTAATATTGTTCATCACAAATGATAATAATATATACACCAAGTAACAATTAATAGGAAGATTAAGTTTTCCCCAAAATCCTCATATACTATCCCATAATATATTCCTATATTAATACTATTTTATCCCCTACATTAATACATAGTACTATTTACCATATACATATGATTCTACGTAATTATATTATTAATAGTAATTAATAATATATATTCTAACAGTCGGATTAATCATTAATCTAAATTCGTATTTTGTATGACTGAAGCGCTTCCTATT
This sequence comes from Przewalskia tangutica, assembly GCA_029844215.1. Lineage (NCBI taxonomy): Eukaryota > Viridiplantae > Streptophyta > Magnoliopsida > Solanales > Solanaceae > Przewalskia > Przewalskia tangutica. Next base: position 119,691,573 of record CM056730.1, on the reverse strand, counting down.
TCCTACTAGGAATTGTTTTATTTTTAGAGTTCAAAAGCGTTGTTTTATATTATGCTCCCTCCATCCCAATTTAGATCAAAATATCAAGGTGTGGATTTGCGCTCTCGAGAGAGAATATAAAGAACCTTCTTTAATAAACTGATTCAATTTGATTAATCAAGAACAGAAAATTAAAAGATCTAGCAAAGCACCTCCAAAGATCTAATATGAACATATGCTTTACAAAAGAGAAAAATTAAATGACTAAAAGGAAAGAAAAAGTTTTTTAAAATAAAATGGCACGTTGTCGGTTGTGGAAATTAGTATAATGTAGGGCTGTCCAGTGGGCAGGGACGATCCGGTCCCAACCCGGCCCACTCCGCTACCCGCTCCGCCCGTTCCGATGTCGCAAAACAAAAGTTGATGTCGGGTTCGAACTCTGGACGGGGCCTGATTGTCCCAACCCGTCCCGCCCCAATCCGAACCAGTCCCGTCCCACCAGTCCCGTCTCACCCAGTCCCCTCCCGACCCGCCAGCCCCCCTTTGCAATAATAGTTGTTGCAACAACGACAATAACGATAATTTTTGCCCCCACCTCATAAATCCCCCTACCCTCTTAATATTTATTTTAACCCCTGAGTTAATATATTTACACTTTAACTTTATTTCTCAACTATAAATACCTCATTTTTCTCTTCATTTTTTTCACAAATCTTCCAACCATCTCTCTAATCTCTCAATTTATCCCTCTACATTGCCTACTAATTATTACATTTTTTTGTGCTCATTTATATCAAAGTTCTAAAATTGAGAGTGGAGTTGGTAACTAGTTTGAGGATCATCCATCGAGTAAAGTTTAATTTTTCAACCTCGATTACACATCGATGTTACGTTGGTGTTTGGTACCTTCGTTCCTTCTTTAAATTATTATTGTTACTTAATTTTACTTATCACACTTAATTTCATTTACTTTAATTATTTATTTGTATAATTATAATGGAAGGATTAAAATGTATGTTTAAGGGTAAGAGTAAGGGTGTTTCTTCTAGTATGGGTAACAAGGGTAAGGGTACTTCTTCTAGCAATCATATTTCTAGTTCCGATGATTTGATTGATTTCAGTCATATAGATGATACTATGTTTTTTAATGATATACCATCACCAAAGGAAGGTGTTAAACTGAATTTAATTTAGACGATAATTTAGATGACACACTCACTAGTGCACCTCAACCTTAGGCTCAGACTGAGTCTCCGCCTGAAACTCAAACTGGAATGCCTCATATTCCCCCTAGTATGAGTCGAGGCCCCACACAACGATAATTAAAATCACCTGCATGGAATTTTTTTGATAGGGACCAAGAGAATCAACTAGCTAGATATAAAATTTGTAAAATGTTCATAGATTTAAAATCGTATAAGGTCAAGGTGGATGAGAGGTTTATTGAGACATGTACAAGGCGAGCACACAACTAGGTGGAATCAATACTAGGCTAAAAAATTGGGTGTGCCAATGTCGTTTGAGTCGGGACAAGGTTCACATAGTCTCCCCGACCAAGTATAAGGTCAAATTAACCCGACGACAGGAGAATTTTCGGTCCTAAATATGATAAAAACAAATATAGGGAAAATATGGCAAAATTAATTGCGGTGAAGGGTTTGCATGTTTCATTTTCTTCCTCTCTTGGTTTTATTTATTACATTCGAGAAACGTATAATCCTGTTTTTAATAGTTTTCCTAGATCAACTGTTAGAATGAATGTTTTAAAATTTGCAAGTGAATATCAACAATATTTACGTTATGTACTGTATCATTTTAATGGCAAAGTGACTATCACTTCTGACGTAGGTCGTAGTACTAACGGTAATGATTATTTAACGGTAACATGTCATTGGATAGATCAAAATTAGTTTATGCAAAAACGTATTTTACCATATAGATATATAAATGATAGGCACACTGAAAGTTTTATTGCAGAAAATATTAATGAAATTTGTGAATATTATGGAATAACTGATAAAATTTTGACTATTACATTAGATAATGCTAGTTCTATTGATTATGCTATAAGACTTTTAAAATTAAGATTAACTTCATCTTTTCCTGATCATTTTCATATAAGATGTGTGTGTCATATTTATAATTTAGTTGTAAAGGATGACCTAAAACTTTTTGAAAACATTCTTGATAAAATACAATTTGCTATAAACTTTATTTTTAAAGGTAAAAAAATACAAAGACGCAAAGAGTTTAAAAAAATTTGTCATGATAGTGGATTACCTACCTTACAAAAAAAATCCAGAAGAAGTTTCGACTTGATAGAATTCTCTGTATGAACAACTACTTGTTGCTTACGATTATAGACAACCTATAACTTTATTATTTAACGTCCATAATAAAAATTCAAGGGATATGTTTGTAGATTTATTGGGATAAATTTTTAGAACTTAACGTATTTTTAGAGAAATTTTATCAAGCTACTAAAGAATTTTCCGGTATTTATTATCCTACTATTTCAAATATGCTATTTTATATAGCTCTAATATTTTTGTTACTTAATGAATATATGCAAAAACAGTCTTATAAGGCATCTATTGAAAAAATGTTAAAAAAATACATTTTCTTATTCCCGCTATTTATATTGTTGGTGTTGTATTAAATTCAACTATTAAAGTAGATTGTTGTAAAACACTAGTTGAAACAATTTATGATTGTATAGAAGTACTTCAAACAGACCCAACTGAAGAATCAACTCACACACCAACTAAAGAAGAAGTTAAGAATAGCATACACTCGAAATGCAAAAAGGATTTATACATATTACCAAGAGCAAAGTGTAAATAATCAACCGTCTTATGTATCATCTTCTACTACTTCGCTACAACCTTATAAAAATATGCGGTTTCTGCTGCTAGTATTCAAGGTCTTAGAAATAAAGTATTTAGTTGTTCAACTTCTTCACAAGTTAGCGAATTTGATGTTTATGTTTTGCAGGGTATTGTACCGTACGAATTAATTGTCAATGCTGAATGACATGAAGACTTGCTGAAATACTGAACGGAGAATGACAAGACATTTTGCGACAATATCAAAGATGACACGTGATGTGTTGAACATTCAAGTCTCATCAACAGCGTCTGAAAACGCTTTTTCTGCGGGAAGATTTTAAATAGGAGAGCACATACATTCATTGGCGGGGATAACTTGGAGATTACAGTTTTATTCAGAGACTGGATTCGAGCGGAGCGTAGAAGGTGCGATCAATCGAGATCAACTAAAAAGAAGACTAAAACTACAACGAAATCTTGTCTGAGGGAGCAGGAAGTGACGTTGAAGAATTTGACAAACAAATTTCAATTCCAACAAAAGATCTTCAAGACATTGTGAGGAAATTCGAAAAAGTATGGTTGCATATGTAATTTCTTTAATTGCAATTTTACTATGTGATTTCCAACTTTTGCACAACATCACAAAATTGCAATTTTGAAATTGTATAACAAAAAAATCATATTTCTATTAAATAATATGAGAGACACAAAAACAGTCTTAAGATGTTTTTATTACGCTATCTTATTCAATTATTGAAGTGTTTATATATATTAAAATTAAGTGGCAAAAAAATCTGAAACTCGCGACCCGACCCGTCCCACCCCGCCAAATCACAGCCCCCTTCCGACGGACGTGGGACGGGACCTCTTCCCGTCCTGCCAGGCCTGCCGAATCCCGCGTTCCGAACCTCTCCGTCCCGCCCCGTTGGACAGCCATAGTATAATGCATAGGTAATAAGTAATGCTATCCAAGTACTGTAACAACTACCAACTAAGCAAGATTTGATAAATTCAAGAATCTCCATAAATATTTGAGTACTCTTCTATTATCTTTTAACTGGATTTGGTAGCAATAACAAGTCATACTTAGATCTTGAGTATCTTATAAGATCTGGTTTAACAAGATTGTTGGCCTTAGATAGCTGACTAAATTATTGTTCACAAGAAAATTTTATTGTTAAGTCTAATTCTACATAACATTATCCAATTTAAAATGGACTAAGTGTCCGTTTGATTGAGCTTCTTAAGAGGCTAAAAGTGCTTTTCTTTTTGCTAAAAGCATTTTTGGCTCCAAAACGGAGTGTTAGGGTATTTTTTGTCAAAAGTGCTTTTGGCAAAAAAAATACTTTTGATCTCTACGGGGAGAAACTCAAATTTTGGGTTTTTGTTCAGTAGAGGCAAAATAGCTTTGTCTTTTCCTATTTTTAAGCTAAAAATATATTTTTTATTCACAACCAAATACCTAAGCATTTTTTGATAAAAAATTCTACTTTTAAAAGTTCTTTAATAAGCTGTATCAAATGGGCCCTAAAGAATCTTGTGGACCACATATGTTAAGAGTTAATTGCTTAATAAATTGTGTATGCTGATTCCATTACTTGTTCAAAAATTTTGTTCTTATTTTAGACTAAAAGAGATAATCATATTTGCCTAGGTTGTTCTTTTATGAGGGTCACGGAAGTAGCAGAAAAGATCACTTGAAAGTGATACTTAGTAGGCGTTTGTTATAGAAACCAAAAACAAAAAAAATCATGTTTTTTGTTTTATTTTTTAAAGTTGGAGTTGTGTTTGATCATAGTTTTTGCAAATAATATTTTGTTGTTGAAATGTACTTTTTCAACAAGATTTAGTTGTGAAAAAAAAGGTTTTGGTTGTTTTTCAAATTTCAAATACAAAATCAAATTGTATTTGAAATTTTCATGGCCAAAACACTGATTTTTGAAAGAAAAAAAACGAATAATTCCTATGGCCAAACGGGTCCTCTAGATTTTTTCTAATCTAATTTAAATTGTTTACATAGTGATACTTAGATTGTTCTATAACATTTAAAGAAATAATTCTTATAAAATGATACACAAAATCAAGTCCAGGTATTATCTCCCGCGAGTTTCCCACGGATTTTGACCCATTAAAGATTTAAAGTTATAGTTTGTCGGCAGCACTATTTTCACCTCATTTAAATACTTCATTCGTTTAATTTTATATAGTTATGAATTATGATACTTTTTTTTAAAGAAACATTGTGACCTTTGAAGATTCATTTGATACTAAGAATCGAAATTTAGCACCACATCTTGAGGTTGGTTCTATCTTAATCAGAGATTTTAATTTCAAGACTTAGGTATTAAAAAATCGGGTCCTACGTGGTACGACTTTCAATATAATCAAGCTCCGATGTGAATACGGGACGTCGAGTGGGAAAAATAATTAAATTTTAGCATCTTAAATTTCAATTAATGAAACTTCTTGCTTCTAAAGATTTTTGTCCAATTTTATGTTGATATAATCAGGACGTGTGATAGCTATCGTACGCCTCTTTTACAAGTATAAATTTGTTTTAATAAAGGTGTATTTTGTATGGAAATAAGATAATGTAATTACAAAGACGGTAGAAAAGCTCCTTTTTTTTTTAAATCAAAATTCCGAAGAAGGTCAAGAAAGGAAAGAAGGGTACTTATTCTAAGGTGCCGACTAATCTTCTGGACTTCTTTGGCCAATCACCTTCTTTACAGAAGTAGAAACACTTTTTCCAGAAGTCAAAAAGTGTTTTTAAATGAAAAGAAAAGCATAAACACCAATTTGGTGCTTCTGGAGAAGTTTTTTTTGCTCATTCATAGAATTTTTTTTGACTCATTTACCATTTTCTTTTCACAAAATTCCTTTTAATCTCATATAATATCCCCATATAAAATAAAAATTTGGAAATAGGGGTAGGATAGGAGGGTAGGGCGGGGGTAAGATAAAAATAACAAAAAATATAAAATAGAAATTTGAGGATGGGTAGGGCAATGGAGTAGGGTGGGGGTAGGGGTAGGGCGAGGGTTGAAGGGAAAGGGAAGTTAGAAAATCCAGGGAATCGACATTCCCCAAACCATTAAACTTCCAGAGAAGAGGAGTCCGGGGGGTAAGAAAAAAAATCTTTTTTTTTAAAGTAACAAAAAATATGAAATAGAATTTGAGGATGGGTAGGGCAATAGGGGTGAGGGGTAGGGTAAGAAAAAAATCATATTTTTTAATTTTTTTTTATAAAAGTAACAAAAAATATGAAATAGAAATTTGAGGATGGGTAGGGCAATGGGGGGGGGTGGGGCGGGGGTAAGAAAAAAATTCATATTTTTTAATAATTTTTTTTATAAAAATAACTAAAAATATGAAATACAAATTTGAGGATGGGGTGGGGGTAGGGGTAAGGCGGGGGGGTAAGAAAAAATTTCATATTTTCAATCATTTTTTATAAAAGTAACAAAAAAATATGAAATAAAAATTTGAGGATGGGGTAGGGCAATGGGGTGGGGTTAGGGATTAGGGGGTAGAGCGGGGTAGAAAAAAATTCATATTTTTTATAAAAGTAAAAAAAAAATATGACATAGAAATTTGAGGATGAGGTGGGAGTAGGTGTGGGTAGGACGGGGGTAGGTTTGGACATATTTGAGTCATTGAATATCATATTGTCGTTATATTTTTTATGTACAATATAATATTATTATTTTATTAAATGTTGCAATTAAATAATTTTAAAAAAAATTATTAAATTGTAAAGATATACTAATTTTTAGAAATATATGATAGAAAAGAATATTTTAAATAGTTTTAAATCTATTAAAAAGAATATTCTAGTAAATTTGCATAAATGTTGATCAAGCTTCGCTGTTTCGTAAGATTTCTATAATTATAGTAAACAATCTAGCGACATGAAGCAGTTCAGAACTACTTTTGAAAAACAGAAACATCTTTTTAGAAGCTTGGCTAAACAGACTCTAAGTAAATAATCAAGAAAAAAAAAGACAAAAATCTTGCATAGTCTCAATGAAATATTTCTTCTTGCATATATAGTTACCTTTTAGCTGCTGAATAATTCCGTCTTATGCTTTAACATGCAATACACTTGAGTTTGAATATATATTTCACTTGGTAAAATATTGAAGTTTTCTGAAAGAAAAATAAAATAAAAATTGGTCTGCAAAACTTTTTCAAACTTGAAAATTAACTTCTAAGTTGAAATTGAAAAATTGTAACAATTTGTTAATCTAACATTGATATGAAAATATATTTCTTTTGAAAAAATAATAATTTCCTCTATTTTAATTAATGAAGCACTATGTGATTGACAAAAAATTAAGATGGAAAAATGCTTTTCGGAAATTATAATTTAAACCAAATCTTAACTATTTGTATAACGATAAATTATTATTAAGAATAAAATTTAAAAATTAAAATTTATTATTTTTAAATATAAAAATATATTTTTGATAAAAAAACAAACTAAAAAATTACATCACATAGTAATTAAAACGGTCAAGCAGTAAGAAATGTAATGTGGTGCATCAGATGTGTTGCTCCTCCTCTAAAAATTAATGTTTTGAGTTTTAAGTATGAAGATATTTTTGATATAGAGCATTTCCGTAGAAAGACAATATAAATTTTAGTTAATCGAGCATAATATGAATGTTAACCTTGAATGAGAACCAAAAAACAATTTGTATGAGCATAGGCCATCGTTTTTTCGATTGTTAATTATGTTGAGGGTAGTTAGTTAGTTAGTTAGTTATAATCTTTATTCAGCTTATTACTATTCTACCCTTACTAATTACTACTTAGCATTTTACTGTTTTACCCTCTCTTGGGGTTTTACCATTTTACCCTTATTGTTCTATACATTGTAATATTGTTTGACATTCAGTTAGTGAGATAATGATATAAACGAAAAGCTTCCACAAAAGCTCTCATGGCTGATCCTCTCTTCTTCCTCCATCATAACATTAACCTTCGATTCTCACACCTAATCATGCTTTAACATGGTATCGAGCCACAACGGTGAAGAATCGAAGAGAAACATACACGCAGATCAACCGGACTTGCCGAGACGCTTGGACATTCTGATCGATTTTCCCATTTTTTGCAATCGCATCATCCTCTTCTAGGTGCGCCTTCGATTGAACAATTCTATGGAGCACATCAACACCTTTGCAGCAGATTCCGGCATTACAGTAGAAGATCAGATCTCTGGTTTGAATATAGCGGACCATAATCATCCTCTGTTCTTAGGAGCCTCGGACACAGCAGGAGCAATACAAATGGAGATTCAACTAGCAGGTATGGAGAACTACACCTTGTGGTGTAGATCTATGAAGTTAATTCTGTTGACGAAAAACAAAATCGGATTCATAGATGGTTCAATTAAGCGAGATACATTCGGTCCTAATCAAGTAAGGCAATGGGATCGATGTAACGCTGTAGTCATATCTTGGATTATGAAAAATGTTAATCGAAATTTGTTGAGTAGCATACTGTACAGATCCACTGCTTATGCCGTATGGAAGGATCTGAAAGAGAGGTTCGATAAGATAAACCTATCTAGAGTTTATCAATTGAGAAGAGAAATCACAATGTTGACTCAAGGAGTCTCGCCTGTGTCGAGCTATTATTCCAGGTTAAAGGATTTATGGGATGAAGTCGACTCGATCATTCCTCCACCAATATGTGACTGTATAAGTCCACGAGAATACATAGAGCATTTATCTAATCAAAGGCTTTTGGAATTTTTGATGGGATTGAATGAAGGATACAATCAGGCCAGAAGCCATATACTACTGATGTCTCCTACTCCTAGTGTAAATCAAGCCTATGCAATGGTCGCACAAGACGAGAGTCAGAAACATATAGCAGAGGGACATTCGTATGGAGGAGAAACTGCAGAGAGTATTGCACTGGCAAGTAGATTCCCTCAGAACAGACAACAACAGCAGCAGAGAAGGCCATATACCTTCTGTGATTACTGCCAAATGAAGGGACACACTAGAAAAGGGTGTTTTAAGCTAATGCACTGTGAGCACTGTAATAAACAAGGACATGTCAAAGAGAAATGCTATGAGCTGATAGGATATCCATCAGATTTTAAGGGAAGAAAGAAGGTTAATGCAGTCATGACAAATGTGCGATTGGAAGGATGCGGCGATTATCCCAGACGGCAAGACATCTCGATTTGCCGAGAACATGTACACCAAAGAAGCTTGAGGAGATAAAAGATGTGATGTACTCAATGGACACAGGACCTCAATATGGCCTCCACCGCCATAAAGTCCATATGACAGGTAAACTTGCACTTGATAAAAAAAGTTCCTGGATAGTTGATTCAGGAGCAACTAACCATATGGTAAGTGATAGAAATATGATTGAACAACCTGATACATTAGAGAATGCAGGGAAAGTTCAGTTGCTACAGTGATCGCCCATTACACATCGAAGCTGCAGTTAATCGAGGTGACCTCATTAAACATGTTACGTGTGTACCCGACTTCAAGTTTAACTTGCTTTGTTTCAAAACTAACAAAAGAATTGAACTGTAGTGCAAGGTTCTTTCCTGACTTCTTTGTATTACAGGATCTCTTCACTGGGAAGGTGAAGGAGATTGGTAGAGAAGTGGATGGTTTGTACATGTTGGAGTCTAAGGGAAGCACAGATTATATGAAGACAAAGGCAACATTGCGGGTGGATGGATAATCGAATGCAGGACTTTGTACGGGAGGCTAGGCGTGCAACGATGAGTGTTATTAGAAAGATAGATACCTTCAAAAATAAGTCTAATTTCACAATACAACACTGTGGAGTCTGCCCTATGGCTAGACAAACCAGAATAAAGTTTCCAGTTAGTAGCAGTAGAGCTAATAGTGCATTTCAGTTGTTACATCTTGATGTATGGGGACCATATAGGATTCCCACTTATACTGGTATGAGATATTTCCTGACTGTTGTTGATGATCATACTAGATGGACTTGGATTTTCTTACTTCATGTTAAATCTGATGTTGTAGTCATTCTTAAGAATCTTAGCACAATGGTTAAAAATCAGTTTGGTGCATGTATTAAGAGTGTTAGGTCAGATAATGGTTCTGAGTTCTTCAACAAATCTTGTAGTGAGTTATTTACACAGCTAGGTATTGTACATCAGAGTTCCTGTCCACATACTCCTCAACAAAATGGAGTAGTGGAAAGAAGACATAGACACATATTAGAGATTGCCAGAGCCATCAAATTTCAGAGTCAGTTACCATCCAAATTCTGGGGGGAATGTGTGGAAGCAGCTGTGTATGTGATTAATAGGATCCCATCTGTAGTGTTAGGGAATGCTTCACCATATGAAAGGTTGTATGGAAGAGTTCCTAATCTATCACATTTAAGAGTGTTGGGATGTCTTTGTTATGCTACCAACTTACAGAAGAAGGATAAGTTTGACACTAGGGCCATCAATCGCCTTGCTTGGGTACTCATCCAGGCAGAAAGGGTACAAGTTGTTCAATCTCACTACTAATACTATCTTTGTGAGCAGAGATGTAGCATTCTATGAAGATATATTCCCCTTCAGAGACCAACAGCAGGACATTATTTCAGATATCAGCAGCCCTATTCCTTCATTCTCTGAAGAATATGTGGAGTCCAACAGATCAGCAGTTCAATCTGAAGACACAGCTACTATTGCAGATGCAGTTGCAGATGGGACCATAGTAGAGAGTTCAAATTTGTCTCATCCTGAGGAAGCTACTTTGCCAGAGGTTGCTGCTATGCCTATTTCTCCACCTGCTCAGACTCCAGCAATAAGGAAGTCTGACAGGACTAGGAGACCTCCCACATGGATGAAGGACTTTATACAGCCTACAGCAGATTCACAGAGCATGCAGACTTGTTTGTATCCACTGTCTGCAACTCTCAGCTACACAGGATTATCTTCAACATATCAAAGTTTCTTAGTCAAAGAATCAGAAGAGTATGAACCACAATCTTACACTGAAGCAGTGAAAGATGATAGATGGATTGAAGCCATGAAGTCTGAACTTCAGGCTTTAGAAGACAACCATACCTGGGAAATCATGGACCTTCCTGCTGACAAAAAGGCTATAGGTTGCAAGTGGGTATTCAAGATTAAGTATAAGGCATCAGGGGAGGTTGAGAGATTCAAGGCAAGACTTGTGGCAAAGGGATATAATCAAAAGGAAGGCATCGACTATCAGGATACATTTTCCCCCGATGCAAAGATGGCTGTCACGGTCTATCGTCTGGTTCTTTGCCAAAGGCTGGAATATATATCAAATGGATGTCTTCAATGCCTTCTTGCAAGGTGATCTCACTGAAGAGGTCTATATGACACTGCCACAGGGTTTCACTAATCAGCAAGGGAAAGTCTGCAGATTGTTGAAGTCCCTCTATGGATCGAATAGCTTCGATGGAACATTAAGTTGACCACTGCCTTGCTCTCTTTTGGTTTTGTCCAAAGTTATCTGGATTATTCCCTGTTTACCAAGAAAGATGCTCATAACTTGGTTGTTGTTCTTGTTTATGTGGACGATTTGCTCATTCTGACAATGATCCACTTCTCATCCAGGAGACCAAGTTCCTGCTTCAACAGAAATTCAGAATCAAGGACTTAGGGGATTTACGATATTTTCTTGGGCTGGAGTTTGCCAGGAATGACATTGGCATTGTCATGCACCAACGTAAATATGCCTTGGAGTTGATTGCTGATTTGGGGTTCACAGGAAGCAAGCCTGCTGGTTCCCCTTTGGAATTGAACATCAAGCTCACTTTTCTTTTTGATCAACATGTACTTCCCAATTCCATCGTGCGACACGGTGATCCTCTATTGGATGATCCGATCATTATCAACGACTGATTGGTCGCCTTCTATACTTGACTCATACTAGGCCAGACATTGCCTTTGCTGTCCAGACCCTGAGCCAATTTCTGCAAGCTCCTAAGTCTTCTCACCTTCTGGCAGCACATAGAATAGTCAAATACATTAGGAAGGCTCGGGTGGGCATTTTTACGTCTCTGGTGGTTACGTCAATTATGCGCTTATTGTGATCTTGGTAGGGCCATGTCTCAACACGCGGAGATCCGCACGGGTACTTGGTTTTCTTTGGTGCATCTCTTATATCCTGGAAATCGAAGAAACAAGAAACTATCTCGAGCTGGTGAGGTGAATCTGAAGCATGGCTTACGTCGCAGGTGGTGCAGTTGTCTCGCTTGTTTGCAGAACTTGCTGTTTCGTTGTCTTTGCCTATTCCCCTGCACTGTGACAGCAAGTCCGCAATCCAAATTGCGGCAAATCCTGTTTTTCATGAACGTACTAAGCACATCGATATTGATTGCCACTTTATCCGAGAAAAGATACATCAGGGTTTGATTTCCACCGTCTATATTCCTACTGCAGCTCAACCTGCCGATGTGTTAACCAAGGCCTTGACTCAGGGGCATCACTCCTATTTGCTCTCCAAGCTCGGTCTGAAGAACTTGTTTTCAGTACCTAGCTTGCGGGGGGGTGTTGAGGGTAGTTAGTTAGTTAGTTAGTTAGTTATAATCTTTATTCAGCTTATTACTACTCTACCCTTACTAATTACTACTTAGCATTTTACTGTTTTACCCTCTCTTGGGGTTTTACCATTTTACCCTTATTGTTCTATACATTGTAATATTGTTTGACATTCAGTTAGTGAGATAATGATATAAACGAAAAGCTTCCACAAAAGCTCTCATGGCTGCTCCTCTCTTCTTCCTCCATTGTTAACATTAGAACCTTCGATTCTCACACCTAACTGCGTCTTAACACATTATTCATTTTTCTTTTTTATAAAGCTGTCCGTAACTTTGATTTTTGGGGTCTCATCGGTTTCGAATGAAAGTGCAAATTCGAATAGAGAATTGGAGAAATAAAATATTGTTTTCGCGAGCGCATTTTTTATTTCCAAGCTTTCTTTCTATTGTAATTTTTCATGCCTATTCATTTTTTTTTGGGTGTATAAAGCCACGGAGCGATTCATGCATCTATCTTATTGTAATGATGCAATTGAAATATCAGGATTTCTCTCTGCCGCTCAAGCGGGATCAGATCAAGCTTTAGCGAGAACACAAACGAGTTGGTAAGTGACAAGGTGATTGGGGTACAACCACCCCGACGTCGCGGATTCGACTCCGTGTGGTGACAGTCTTTGCTAAAATATTACAAGAATTGTTGCTGGGTTCGTGTTCCGTTGGTCCTCTTACTTAAAAGACTACCATTCATGTATATCTCTCGATTTACAATCCACCTGACCAAGGGGTCTCTGATCTAGGTAGTCCCCTCATCAAAGAATGGAGGAAGTGATGTTCTCCGGGGCATAGTCCAGTGGCAAAGTCTGGACGCTATAAGACGCTCTGACATGGATAGCGTGAGTTCGATTCCCCGCAAGCACGAAGAAACTCTGCATGTTGGGGAATTGGACCTTGTTTTATTGATCAGTTGTACGCTCTCAGAAACTGGCCACCGAAGCACATCCCGCGATTTACTGATAATAATATTGAATGACCAATGCTATTAACTCCAGGACGTCTGGATAATACCAGTGAAATAGTCAGACGCAAACGTGAAAATGTGGACTATAAAAAAATGGAGGGAGTGATTAGTGGGTGAAAGGGGGGGGGAGGGTAATAATAATTGTGCACTTTCATGTCTTGGCTTAATTTCTGGGTTGATAAAGTCTTTGACGTCTGATATATCATACATGAGAGGTGCAGTTATTTCTTGCGCTTCTCAATGCAAAAATAAAATCAATCAAATCAAGCAGAAAACACAATGATTGCAATATTGTCATTTGTCAGTTGTAATTAATAACATCAACTTTCGAAGTTATTTCTAAAGAATTGTTTTTTCCAATATTTATGATACAAACGTACCTTACCTTCCTCCTTATTGTTGGATCACCGATATATTTCCATCAGACTCCTGAGAATAATTTTAATGTTCTAAATTTATTAAAAGTAATTAGTATTTTTATATTTATCAAATATTAAATTAATTCTGATGATTTTCCTATTTCTTTTTACGAATATTGAACCATTCAGTATTTATCTTGAGTGATCTTTTTATAAAAAAAATAATTTAAAAAAGAATAAATACAAAGGAGGCCATGCCTTACAAATATTAATGAGGTCAAAGACCTATACTAAACAAAATATAAAAATTTGAAAGAATAGAATACTCTAAAACAAGAAAGAAAGTAGAAGGAAAACTTCTTTTTTGTACTTGTGACAAATCCTAAAATCTCTAGTCCCGTACCCGTATCCGTATCGATCTTCTCCTTGTCTCTTTCCTCGGGCCACGATTTTTTTTTTACGACCAGGTATTCGCAGTCGCTACTTTTTTATAAGTGCGTGTTAGTGTCAATCTAGACCTTCAATGATTAAACCACAATAATATATATAATTCAAAGAAATTGAATTCAACAATACTATTATATAAATGTTTCAACTATATAGAAATTAATAATAATGAAAGCAACAATATGAACATCACATACTAACTTGTTTGTAGATAGAGGTCTGCAATGACGCAGTGTCCTAAGACTAAAAATTCATCTCCGCTTGTGCTGCAGTTGATCAGACATTTGTCTTGAGGATACAACTATTTGAATCTACTATATGTGTTCTTCAGAAATTTGATTAAGAAAGAAGAAGAAGAAGCAACAAGAGATGATCTTCAATTGATGTTTTAATTCTCAAATCTAAGATTGATCTTGTTAATTGTATTGTTGTATATGAAAACAAGTGATCAACATGTTATTTATAGCATACCAAACGTTCATAAGCAGCTATTAACCAAAGGTTGTGACTCTATGTGAAGAGTTGCAATTTTTCATTCAAATCTAGAAATTCTCGTTATGCAGCGCCGCGGTCCTACACGTCGGCGTCGTGGCGCCGAAATTTCTGCGACTTTCTGAAGTTTCGGCGTCGCAGGCCTGTCCTTGGGCGCCGCGGCGCTGTGCCTTAAATTCGCAGCGCATATTTTTGATCACTTAATCTCTTTTTCTTCTACAAGTTCCAACAGTGTGCACTGGGTAAACCCTCGGACTGACGCAATAGCCAGCAAATCACGTCAGCCAGGTAAACTACATTTGACAAGTCATGTGTGATAGACTCAACCAAAAAGGTGTTGACAGGGGGAATCGAACTCGTGACCTTTCGATCCCGCGCTTTCCTACTCCACCATATATTGGTTCTTCTTAGATCAGTTGAACCTTATTACTTTCTGATTTATTATTGTCATTGACACTTATTTTGAAACAAATTCCTCATACACTTTATTATCACAATTATGATATTTACTAAATATTTCATGATAGAATAAGTCTTATTAAATTTATATCTAAATTCAAAGAGATGATTAGGTATTTTAATCCTTATTATTAAATATACATAAGCCCATCACGGGCGGAGGCCTTGTATCGGACAACCCATCACAAACATGGTATATTGTGTATATTAGAAATGTATATTGTAGCCTAATTAGACTTGTACTATTACCATAATTGTATAGTTAGTCTCCAAATATAATAGAGTTTTAGATGTATAATAGGAAAATGATTTTCATATATGTAACTTGTATATATACCACATTCATTAATGAAAATAATCAATGAATTATTTATTTCACTTATACTTCGAGCCTTTCCGTTGAAAAAATTAACAAGTGTTGAAGATAGTTAGAAAGTTAGATGAGTAGTTAATTAAAGAATTAGTTAAAAAAGTAGTTAGATTAGTAAATACCTAAACTAATTTAAGATGAAAACAATAATGAATGAAGAAGTGAAAAAGTATATAATATACATATCTACACTTATTGTAAATCCGAGAATTTTAATAAAAGAATAACAACAATACATCTCACTAAAATTCTCTCTTGTTCGCCTTTACTTCTACTTCTTCTTACTACTAGTGCTAATGCTTCTACATTGTTATGAAGAATTCAACACTTTTACTTAAATCGAAATATAAGAGATAATTCACCAATATTTAAAATTTGAATGATAAAATGGTAATAATACTTTCTCATATATAAAATATTCACTATAATTTAACAAATTTAAAGAGGAATCAATAAATTAACTTAATTAAGAAATGTGGAACTTAATTAAGAAATGTGGAACGAACTCATTGTACACTTGTACTATTTACTATCCAACTGGATTAAGCAATTGACGCGGCCTTGTAGGATTCACATGTGCTGCGCTAATAGAAAATAAAAGACTAAATAATTATATTGTGCTAATTAAGTACCAATTTTTAAATGCTAGTTGTTTGTAGTAAACTCTTCATTATTTATATTTTGTTTATCTAAACCATGTTATAAGTGGGCAATTTTAAGAAGAACCAGATACGTAAGTGGTAACGTCACAAGGCAAATTATGAGTAGCATTTGAGTTTGAGTCTATGCCATATATATGGTAATTTGTTTTTACATTAGTGAGATTTTGACATATTAATAGCGGGCTCCTTTTCATTTTTAATGTAACCAGCAAAAAATATTTGTAATTACATTTTAAGGAAATTAATGGTATAAAGCATGGTTACATCATTAATATATAAAACTTATACTCATTTTCAGCACAATAATCAGTTTCTAGTTTCGAGTTTCGACAAAGGCAAACCTACGTTATAACCTGCAAGTTCATGTGGGCTCAATAATTGATTCTCAAACTTTAATTATGTATTAATAAATTTGTTAAATATATATAAATGTTTGATTATAAATTTAGTTATTATTGTACATATTATAGCGGAAGCAATTAAACAAAATAAAGAATAATAATGAATGTAAAGGACACAAACGATTTAACGTGGTTCACTAACAATGTGTTAGCTACGTCCACGGGCAGAAGAGATTTTCTTTTATTGATTTTGAGGAATACAATTTTTGGGATTTCTCTGAATTGTATTTCAGATTACTTATTAGGTTATGACCTATGTGGTTTATATAAAGTACCCCTTACACAGAAAAGGAAAAGGTTTTTCAAACAGAAAACGAAAAGTTTTTCCAAATAGAAAAGGAAAAGAATTTCTAAACATGGTATAAACCTAATATGCCCGGATTCAAGACATATTTTAACAAATCTCCACTTTGACTTGAATCCTCTCACAAATAACAGATGTACCAGATGCACCATTATAGTGTCATATGTACTAGACTCATACGCCTGATTTTGCCCTCAAGGGGCAATCAACAACTCCTAACATTGAGCAAGTCCAAACAGTGTTGGAACTTGCTGTGTGGAACCGGCTTTGTGAACATATCAGTTGGGTTATCAACAGTACCCACTTTGTCACCTTGATTCTCTTCTCACTTCTTAGAAAATGACACCTCACATCAATGTGCTTAGTCCTCTCATGATGGACTTGATCCTTGGCTAAACAGATTGCACTGAGATTGTCACAATACACTATGGCTTGATCCTGATGTACACCCAGATCGCTGATCAATCCTTTCAACCAGATTCCCTCCTTGGCTGCTTCTGTTAATGACATGTACTCTGCTTCTGTAGTCGACAAAGTCATTGTAGGCTACAAAGTAGCTTTCCAACTGACAACTGAACCACCAAGAGTGAAAACATAACCAGTCATAGATCTTCTATTGTCAACATCTCCAGGATAGACGGAGTCTGAAAACCCTGTCACCAAACACTCTGTATCAC
The DNA here is from genome assembly GCA_029844215.1 of Przewalskia tangutica. Lineage (NCBI taxonomy): Eukaryota > Viridiplantae > Streptophyta > Magnoliopsida > Solanales > Solanaceae > Przewalskia > Przewalskia tangutica. The sequence goes on along the minus strand of CM056730.1, from coordinate 119,674,052 downwards.
CTCCATAAATGAGACCAACATCAAACGTACATTTGAGGTACCGAAAAATCCTCTTCACAACTTGCCAATGCTCTTTGCCAGGCTCACTCATAAACCTGCTAACAACACTAACAGACTGTGCAAGATCAGATCTATTGCAGACCATTGCATACATCAAGCTTCCTACTGCACTAGCATAGGGAACTCGAGACATGTACTCCTTCTCCTCAGCTGATTTAGGTGCAAAAACAACAGACAGATGTGCATTTGCAGCACTGGGAGTATCTATAGGCTTTGCTGTAGACATGCCAAACCTTGACAAAATCTTCTGAATGTAGCCCCTCTGTGACAAGAAGAGCTTGCCTCTGCTTAGATCCCTATAGATCTCCATTCCCAGAATTTTCCGGGCTGCACCCAAATCCTTCATATCAAACTCAGCACTGAGAAGATCCTTCAACTTCTGGATATCAGACTTGTCATTCGCAGCTATCAACATATCATCTACATACTGGACCAAGTAAATCAAAAAATTGTTTGCTGACCTGTTGTAGTAAACACAACAATCATATGGACTTCTGTTGTAGCCAATCTCTATCATATAACTGTCGAACCTTTTGTACCACTGCCTCAGAGACTGCTTTAGCCCATAGAAGGACTTGTTTCAACTTGCAAACATTGTCCTCCTTACCAGGAACCTGAAACCATCTAGCTGAGCCATGTATTCCTCCTCCAACTCTCCAGGTAGGAAAACTGTCTTCACATCTAGTTGTTAAAGTTCCAGATTCTGATGTGCAACTATTACTAGTAGCACCCTGATGGAAGTGTGTCTGACCACTGGCGAGAAAATCTCATTGCAGTCTACCCCCTCTCTCTGAGTGAACCCCCTAGCTACTACTCGAACTTTATACTTGATACCCTCAACAGGTGTTCCTCCTACATCTCCCATAGCAGCAAGTCATTGGGAAGATTCGATGCGATATAACTTCTTTTTAAGTGGATGGCTCGTAGTCGAGATCCACTTCTTCAGCAACCTGTAATGCATAAGCTACCATGTCTTCAAAACCATACCTTCTGGGAGGTATTCCATAATTTGCTCTCTTTGATCGATCAAGAGCCAAATTATGTTGATTTGCTGCTGGTAATGAAGATCCTGATGATTCTGCTTCTGACTGTGGCTGTTGGACTTCATATGATGGTTCACCCTCATCTAGAGTGACTTGCTGCTCCACCTGTTTTCCAACACTGCCACCAACAATAGACTTCACAGTAGGGTTAAACATAGAATTTTCATCAAAAACTACATTCTTGCTCAGTATAAACCTCTTCTCAGACGGGGACCATATTCTGTAACCTTTAACACCATCCCCATAACCTACAAACACTCCCATTTTAGCTCGTTGTTCTAATTTACCCTCATTCACATGATAATAAACATTGCAACCAAAAGCTCTAAAGTCAGAGTAATCAGCAGTCTTACCAGACCACGTCTCAAAAAGATTTTTGAGATGTATACCTGTGTGAGGTCCACGATTTATCAGATAGAAAGTTGTACTAATCGCCTCTGCCCAGAATGACCTAGTTAGTCCACCATTGGAGAGCATGCATCTAGCTCTCTCCAGAAGTGTCTGATTCATGTGTTCTGCTACACCATTTTGCTGTGACATCTCTCTGACTGTATGATGCCTAGCAATCCTTTCTGCAAAACTCATTAAACTCAGAACAACAAAATTCCAGACCATTATCAGTTCGCAGTCTTTTGATCTTCTTCCCTGTTTGATTTTCCATTAATGTCTTCCACTGCTTGAAGTTCTTGAAAGCTTCACTTTTATGCTTCATAAAGAACACCCAAGTCATCCTTGAGAAATCATCAATTATTGTCATAAAATATCTGTGACCTCCTAGAGACTCCATCCGGGAAGGACCCCAACAATCAGAATGGATGTAATCAAGTGTGCCTTTTATTCTATGTATTGCTTTGGGAAACTTGTTGCGATGTAATTTCTCGAATACACAGTGTTCACAAAACTTAAGGTCTTCGACCTTGTGACTACAAAGAAGATCTCCTTTTGACAGAATTTGCATCCCTCTCTCGCTCATATTACCAAGCCTCATATGTCATAACTTGGTCAAATTTTCTTTATCAACCTCTGAGGATGCAACAGCAACAGAACCTGATAACGTAGAACCTTGAAAAAAATAAGGTACCACATTTTATGCCCTTCAGAACCACATTTGAATCCTTGCAGACATATAGAACTCCTCGCTCAAAATCAACCGCTGCTATCTAACATACTCAATGATATCGATTCTTTGTCATGGATGGAGCATGCCCGGCGTCATTCAATGTCGCGAATTTATCATCGTATGCGAATTTTAATAAGTCTATCCCAACCGTTTTGCAAACACAAGCATCCATGGCTCATCGCCGCGTCCACTTGCTCATAGGTTGTAAACCACTCCCTGCGCGGACATATATGGTAAGATGCTGCTGAATCGAGGATCCACATCATTGTGATCCGTGTACTCATTAGCAACTAGAGTGATATCATCTTCAGAGTTGGTATCTGCTACAGCAGTAGTACCTGTCAAATTATTCTGTTGCCTCTTCTTCTTGGGACAATCAGATTTCCAGTGTTCCTTCTCCTTACAGTAATTACAGACATCATTTGGTTTTGGACCTTTAAAAAACGATTTCTTGAACTTCTTCTCCCCCGAATTTCTATGTCCATGACTTCCACTGGCTACTAACCCTGCAACTTGATTATCTGCACCTGTACCAGCCGCCTTATGGCGCAACTCCCTAGTATGGAGAGATGATCTCACCTCCTCTAGAGACACAATATATTTCCAACAATGAACGACTGTACGAAATTTTCGTACGATAATAGTAAAGATACTAACAAATCAATGCAGCATCCTCATCCTCAACTTTCATATCAATATTACGTAACTCTAACAAGATTGTGTTTAATTGATCTAAGTGATCTCGAAGAGGCATACATTCCTGCATTCGTAGACTGAACAGACGTTGCTTCAGAAACAACTTGTTGGTTAAGGACTTCGTCATATAAAGACTCTCAAGCTTGACTCATAGACCCTGCGCGGTTTCCTCTTTCGCGACCTCAGTGATAATATCATCAACAAGGCTCAACATAATTATTGAATGAGCCTTCTCTTCCAGAACGACCATCTCAGCGTTAATGAGTTCTATCGGCTTTCTAGCAAGCGGCATCCAAAGTATTTGTTGTTTTAACAAGGCTCGCATCTTGATCTGCCACAGACTTAAACTCTTTCTCCCCGTAAATTTGTCGATTTTCACATTCATTCCAGACATCTTTCAAACAAACAAATCCGGCTCTGATGTCAATTTGTTATAGCGGAAGCAATTAAACAGAAGAAAGAATAATAATGAATGTAAAGGACACAAACGATTTAATGTGGTTCACTAACAATGTGTTAGCTACGTCCACGGGCAGAAGAGAGAAAAACTTTATTGATCTTGAGGAATACAATTTTTGTGATTTCTCTGGATTGTATTTCAGATTTCTTATTAGGTTATGATCTATGAGGTTTATATAGAGTACCCCTTACATAGACTAAAGAAAGGTTTTTCAAACAGAAAAGGAAAAGGTTTTCCAAACAGAAAAAAAAATTCAAACAGAAAAGGAAAATGATTTCTAAACATGGTATAAACCTAATATGTCCGAATTCAAGACATATTTGAACAGTACACTATTAATTAATTACTTAAAAAATCATTACGAGAACCCATAAATTCTAATTCTAGCTTAACCTATCATTCTCGACATTATAAATATATTGTAAGATAAATTGTATCTCTTAGATTTATGGGCACACATATTTTGATATCTAGAAGGTCAAATCTTTTATCTAGTAATTCAATAAAAAATAGATCAATTATGATGTGGGGAAAAAGATTATGCTCCATACAATATTTGGCTCATTAAAGTTAATAAAATGGAAAATGTAGGTCGGGGAAGTGGAGATTATCCTGTATAATTTAAAATGTTAAAAGTGGTCAATTGCTTGGATAAGAAGGTAGAGATGAAGACAGAAGATATCCTAATTGATTCTATCAACAAAAGACCTACGCTAAAATCTCTATAAATTAATAATGTCGGGACCACATAATTTTATTAATTTAAAAAGCTATTAATTAATTGATAAATTAATAATTTATTAATTTAAAGAGATTTTTTTTCAATTCAACGAATCTACATTATTCTTCATGAATAAAACATATACGAGTGTATTTTTTGATGAATATGTTCTTTGGTTGGATTAGAAAATGCATGGTAGAAGAATTTTGTTGGTGGTAGATAATTGTCCAACCCATCAAAAAAATTATGAAGGGCTACATAATGTTGAGTTGTATTTTTTGCCACCCAACATGACATCAAAAATTCAACCATGTGATGCAGGGGTAATAAGAACTTTCAAGATGCACTATAAAAGGAGATTTTACATTAAGGTATTAGAGGGCTATGAGTTGGGAGAATCTGATCCAGAAAAGATTAATGTTTTAGATGTCATCAATCTTGCAGTCTCATCTTGGACGATAAATGTTCAGCAAGACACAATAGCAAATTATTTTCGACACTGCAAAATTCGTTCGTAGGATGAAGTAGCCTCAAGGAACTTAAATGAAGGAACTTAAATGAAGGAACTACTGAAGAAGGCATTCATGAACTTGATACGATGATTAATGACCTTGGGTACCGCAATAAAATGGATGTCAATTACCTATTGTATTACCCGGTTGAAAATGATACATGTTCAGAGGTCCAAAGTTTAGAAAAAATTGTAGCTAGTGTTGTTGAAAATCCTATTGAGGATGAAACTGAAGATGATACAATGTCTTTGCAATCAAAGAAGAGGGGTAGACTACTTTTATTTTATTTTTGTTGAAAATTTTCTGTTTCAAAGAGGTAATTATGGACCCCAGTGTTCTAATTACAGAATAAAAGCCAACAAGAATGTATATACTGTACTACTTTATTTTTGGTTCAGTTTGTGAGCAATAAAAGAATGGAATTTGTATATATAATATACTTTAGTACTCTTTTAGCCAATAAGACAAGAACTATCTAATATAAAATCATTAAACAAGAATTTGTAAATATTTTGTAATTGAGTCCTCAGCTGAACGAGGGCCTATAAAAGTAGTCCTTTTTCCTTGTAAATGCCAAAAAGGAACTTGCACCTTGTTCTATTTCCCTTTTTCTTCCCTTGTCCACTTTTGGTCTCATTTAGTAAAACATAATACACATACAGTATTTATATTTATATAGAGAGAAATTTGGAAAAATAAAAAAATGGAAATAGAGAGAAAATCAAAGTTTAATAGGATTTGTGTATTTTGTGGCAGCAGTTCTGGGAAAAAGCCTAGCTATCAAGAAGCTGCTATTGATTTAGGCAAAGAATTGGTAACTATTTTACACTTTCTTTTCTTTTTCTTCTAAATTTTCTGTTTCCAGCAGAAAGTTGTGTGTTTTTTTCATGATAAACCCTTATGTCTCTTTCCAAGTTTAACATTTTAACATGCTTAATATCTTCATAATGTTCATCAAATAAAGCCCAGAGAGAGCTAATATCAAGAACCCATTTTTATTACTTCGAGTTCCTTCAATCTTTCCCTTTTCCCTTTCCTGCAAAAGTTTAGCCTTTTTAGTCTGTATCTTGTTGTACTATTCTTTTTGTTCAGTTGATTGTCACAGTTAATTTACCCAAATAACCAAACCTTTTTGGTGAGTATATGATTATGATGGAAAATAAGAGGAAAATGTTTAGGATTTATCTTATGTTTTGCATGAGAGAGAGAGAATTAAAGAAGGGCATTTTTGTGTGTTATAGAAAATAATTAATTGAGAAAAAAAAAAAAGAATTGCTAGCTGTAGCCTGTCTGTAATAATTAGTTAAGCAGTATTCTTGCATGATCTAATTTTTTTTTTTGTTAATTCAGTTCTTGAAAATACTCATGCTTTTCCATGGGTAACAGAACGTGCCACCTTGTTATCATGACTCCTAACAAGTGTCTTTTTTAATTTGTTCAGTCCGCACATGCATGGCAAAATATATTAAAATACCACTCTCTGGCACGTCTCTAGAATTGGTTTTCTGGTTTTATAATACTGAGTATAATAATAATGTTAGTGTATTCCTGTTAATGATTTCATGTTTTACTGCTATGTAAAATTTTGGAGAAATTGAGTAGTACTGTTGTAGTGATTATTTTTTCTGGAGGTGATGATAGTTTGCTAATGATTTTGATGTGTGTGAAGGTGGAAAGAAAGATTGATTTAGTGTATGGAGGTGGAAGCGTGGGCTTGATGGGTCTTGTTTCTCTGGCTGTTCATGATGGCGGGCGCCATGTTCTAGGGTAAGCATTTTAACTTTTATATCGTCGTTTGATTTGTGGAATACGGGATAACAATTTCAAGATATGTTTATCGATAACCAACACCTCATTTTTTTGTTAATAGTAATTATTTCGAGTTTAACTTCTATACACGGAGTGAGCCGTAAAAGAATTCTACAAACTAGTTGGACAAAGTAAGGTCAGCTAACCTGTTACAACGTGTTAAATCGTTAAACGGATAGTGTATAAATCCTTGATATTAGTAGTGTATATAAGTTAAATACAGTGTCATTTTACATGGTCTTTTCCACACTCAAGCGGACACACAAGAATGGAAAATGTTTTTTTTTTCTATTTGGTTCTATCTAATGGACCTGGTCTATGTAAGATTGTTTTAATTTTTCTGTTTATTCTTAAAGTTTAGATCTTTATTAGACCTTGCAAGTTTCTCAGTTCTCACTGAAATGTCTTCTTGAGAACTACCTAAAGGCAGACATCATGGGATCAAATGGTGGTCTTTTTGCTACTGTAGTTGATGTGTGTGTCTCCCTTTTTAGCCTTTTTGGCACACTAAACGGTTCATTTTATGAACAAGCAAATAATTCTTAGACATCTTTATCAGCCAAACTAAAAAGAAAAGTGTGCTACATATATGAGAACTAGCACTACTGTATTGTATTAAAAGTTTACCATGTTATCATACTTCGTTTATTTTGATTGTTAATAACCTTATGTGAATGGGTTTTTCTATTGCAGAGTGATTCCAAAGACTCTCATGCCAAGAGAGGTAACACTCAGAACAAACTTCGAAATCATTTTCTATTGAGTTCATTTCATGTTTAATTAACACGTGCTAAACTTTTTATGAATGTTGTAAACAGTTAACTGGCAAAACTATTGGAGAAGTAAGAGCAGTGTCCGGTATGCACCAAAGGAAAGCTGAAATGGCCCGGCAGGCTGATGCTTTCATTGCCCTCCCTGGTAAATCGTCAAAATCTGTTCTATTCCACTGATTAATTGCCTACTATTAGTATATTGCTGCGGGGTTCGTGTCGTATAGTTTAGTGACAACAACTTTTTTTTAATAAATCATGTTGAACTTTCTTAATTTTCAGGTGGCTATGGTACACTTGAAGAACTTCTTGAAGTCATCACATGGGCTCAGCTTGGGATCCATCAGAAACCAGTAAGAACTCTACATTTTTGTTCATATTACTTTACATAGAAATATGCATCACAATACTTGAACTATACTTAGGGTGTGTTTGGATTAGCGGTGGGCAGAATTGATTTTGGTAGAATTGATTTATGTTTGGATGAAACAATGTAAAAGTGATTGTTATAATTGATTTATGTTTGGATAGTTTTGATCAAAATTGCTTTTGAATGTAGAATTACCAAAATGGACATTTAGTCAATATATATAAATAAAAATTACTAAAAAATGGAAGTATGTAAATAAAAATTACAAATAGATAATAGAATTTAAAGTGCAATATAGTACTTAAATCTAAATATTAAAATATTAGAATATCATAATTATTTTGAAACTCATACTAAGAATTCATTATTAATACGCTAAATTTAACGTAACAATAAAAAATACCCCTCAATTCTAAATAAATAGGGATCAACTATATTAATCCTCACTTATAAATAAAAGAAATGAATTAATATTATCATAAAAGTATATATGAATTAATGTTGATTCATTAATTATGATAATATTTTTTCATTATTTAAAGTATAACTTATATAAAAGATGATATTTAATAATTTAATGTTAATTCCTGCAATTATATTTTATTAAAATGAAGATAAGTTATATTTTTTTAAAGAAGGTGTATTACCAAATGAGTGAAGTAGATTAAGAAAAAATATTTAGTTTTCCATCACCACAGACCAACTTCAAGAGCCATGTCCCGATGTTTTCCCCTTGATGACGATTAATTCATAATGATGAATTGTGGCGCTATTTCTATGATTCATGTTGCTTGTCCCAAACCTCGTCGAGGTAATTGCAATTCCGAATGGGTTATATTTCATTTTTTAGTAATTATTTATAGATATTTAAAGAGGGTAATAAAAGTTGTATATTTGATTTTTTAGTAATTATTTCTAGATATTTAAAGAGAGTAATGAAAGTGGATAGAGTTGTTGATGAAAATTAAAGAGGGTAATAAAGGAAAGAGTAAAATTCAAATTGAAATAAATGACAAAATTGATTTAAGCTACAAATTTTAGCTTCCGCCAGAATCAATTCTAGAGACTATAATTGATTCTGGTAGAATTGATTTTGATCAGTCAAACATGTCAATTTTCTGATTTTCACGAAAGTAGGTATCCATAATTGATTCTGGGTACCCAAAAATTAATCCAAACATGCACTTAATGCAGAGATAATGGTGGTAGGTCCTGACTAAGGTATAAATGAAAATTTTGGATGGAGACACCTATAACCATATAATACTCAAGTAAAACGTACTATGAAAAATTAGTATTTAATGACTCAAAGTTTGACACAAAATGTGTTCCCTTGGAATTAAAGGAAATCAAGTAATTGATGAAATCTTTCTTGTGAAGTTAGCAATGGCTTATATTTTTATCCTTTGACCAAATGTTTTCATTCTCTAAAGACCTCTAGAAGGACTTTTGTTATTCAACAACACACATCTAGTCATTCTATTTTAGCTTCTTTTAGCCTATGATGATGGAACTTTTGAAAAATGCACTACTTTTTTGGAGGATCTAACATGCATCTTGTCTCCATTTTTAAGAGTCAGAGCACTAAGCAACATAACTTTTAGCTACAAGTGTTTACCATTTGGCCATATCTAACCGATTTCAACTCTTAGAATTTGGATAATACTCGAACAAACTAACACAAATGTTCTACATTTTCGAACTGTGTTACCTTTTTTCACAACATACCTTAGATTTAAGCTTCCTTACAATTAATCCTGCTGGGATTCTATACATTCAAGTCAACAAATCCTTATCAAAATAAAAGTGGAACTCGAAAGGGTATCGAAGCATGTGGTCCTTATTAATTTTGGTTCACATGGAAAGATTATACAAGATCTGCACATCCTAATCATCGTTATGCTTAATAAGCCTGTTTGAATGGCAAGAAAGTGCTTCTTAAGCATTAGAATAATGAAAATGTTTGTGCACTGAAGGCTGTTTTTAACATAATCTAAAATATGCAGGTGGGGCTGTTGAATGTTGAGGGTTACTATAATTCCTTGTTGTCTTTTATCGACAAGGCCGTCGATGAAGGCTTTATCTCTCCAATTGCACGTCGCATAATCGTGTCTGCTCCAACAGCCAACGAGTTAATCAGAGAACTTGAGGTATGAAATATATTCACATTGTTAGACTCACTTTAATTTTTCATCATAGTATATAGTAAAAAGTAAACATTGTACTAATTTGTTTTGTCAAGTACAAATATAAAACTAGGTTAGATTCTTTGAACAATTCAACTTGAAAGCAATAAACTTGCTACTGTTATATTGATAAAATGTTGTGTCCCAATTGGGGCCTTTCATGGAAACTTCACTTAATATTTCATATCATATCTTTTAGTTTATTTCTTATTCTATTGTTACAATATTTTAAGCTTAATCTTTTGTCTTCTTTCTCCAAAATGGAAGGTTATGAACGATAAAAAGGTAGAAAGTATGTTCTGTATAATTTTTGGCCTTTTTTTAAATATTTTTATTTATTTTTGTTACAGGAATATATACCAGAGAAGGATGAAATCATATCGAAATTGATATGGGGGGATGAAATTCAAAGATATAATTATACGCCCGAATCGAGTGTTCCTACATAAAATGTGTTTTATCTTAATAATATATGGCATTTTTTTTTTGCTTCTGGGGATTTAGATATTTCAGTATACAAGTAGTATACAGTTATGAAAGAAAAAAAAAGTATAGTGTCAATTTTTGTGGATCTGTGGAGGTCCATTTTGTTCATGGCACTATCTATGCTTTAAAATATCATTTTTTTGTGGATCTGTGGAGAAGATCCATTTTGTTCAAGGCATTATGCTTTTAACGATGTTAACTAATATGTCCTTTTTATTGTAAAGCTATATTGGTGTTTCTACTTAAAAATATGTGGACATTGGCCTCTTTCATTTCCTTTTTTTTTTTTTGGTTTAATAAATCTCTAATTTGAACATGGAAATATTCGACTTAGATTTTCACGAGCCAATTTATAATTTAGTATTTATGAATCGACTATATGTAATTAATTTAAAGTAAAATGTTCACTCAAGCACGATGGAATCATTAATTATTTTGAGCAGTAGATATTCTGAATGTTTCTTGAGGTCCATATATGGAGGTAGGTGAGGCAGCAGCAATTTTGCTAACTTAGATCACAACAGACAAATTATATAAATCTACAAGAATTCTTGAACAACAAACAACCAGTTCAGATATTCACGACCAAGAAGTACACAAGCTCTTTCCTACCCTCCATCTATGCATGCTTGACTTTCTTCAAAGAAGCCTTACGAAGTGTTAATTATTGCTTTGATTTTGTTAGGTGATTCATGAACCAGCTGGAAAATTATATGATCAATTCTTTATTATCTTGATTAATAGAATGTTATTGGTAGTAAACCATCTCGATGAAATAGTTGACTCCAAAATATTGTGGAATCTTCCAATAGAAATATGATTAATCAATCGAAAGAACTTACTAATCGTATTATTCTCATAAAATATTCTTAAACGGTTGTATACCAAGTCTTCTTCGAATTATCAGGTCATGCATATAATTGGCTAATATATACATACATATATATATATATATATATATATATATATATGGTGATGCTATGTGTTAGAGGTATATAAAGGATTACATCTAATAACTAAATTATCATAAAGTAAGTTGCCATGTGATGGAACATGTCAATAAAACCTACAGTTAAGTGAAAAATTATTTCCATGGCAACCCCTTGTATAATGACGTAAAATCACAAGTTTATTTCTTTTTGTATAAAACCTTGGCATCGATCTAAATTACACGCTTCCCAAGGAGAGCTAATGAAAAACAAAAAATAAAAAGATAAATTTTGTTATTTAACAGTTTGGGGAATAAGAAAGTAATAAAGGCACATTAAACTAATTCTAGAAAGTCCTTCCTACGAAAAAAACCAGAGTCAAGTCTCGGCAGTTCAAGAAATTTATTTTTAAATTAGTCCCCACTAAGATGGCGAGGAAAGTAACTTCCAAGAAAATAGCTTTCGCTTCGGTAATTATCTAACAAGAGAGTCGATGTAAAAGTAAAAAGTCATCCATAAATTTGCCAAGCAAATACATGAATCAATGCTATATGTTGTCACACCCCTATCTTTCCTTTCGAGCCGAGAGCCTACCGAAAATAATCTGTACATCACAAATGTGAGGAGTAAGGCTTGCGTGCATCCTATCCTTCCCTGTTCCCACTTATGGGACTACACTGGGTATGATGTTGTTGTAGATCAATGATAATGCAACTCTTACTATGGTTTCCTGTGATCTCGTAAACCCTAGGGCAGAACCTTTCATTTGTCCATTTATATATTGGTCCATGAGAAGAGGATTTTGAAACTGGAATAGTGTGTATTACTTGTGAAGAGAAAACAAAAGATTGATATATTTCCTTAACTCAATTAATTAATTATGATCCAATTGTAGAAAAGATGGAGAGAGGTTATTGGTGACGTCCATGATGAAGAGCAAACCGACGAAGGCAGGTCAAAGCTGACTTCTAGGTTGGCAAGCTTTTGAAAAAATACAAGTGCACATGACACCCTAAGCTAATTTCACTTCGAAATGAGAAAGGAAAGTGAAGAGCTTTACAAGATATATCACAAATTACCATAATCACGCACTTTTGGGACGAAGATGGCGTGGTCCAAGGGACAAATTCGTGAGGTCTGTCAGGCCAAAGCGAGCAAATGGACTTGGGATGTGACATTATTTGAAGGTAATGGTCTTCAAAGGCAGAATACATGAGTGTACATATCTATTTCTCAAAAATACCAAAGCTCAACCAGTACCTGAGAAAAATGTTACAGAAACGTACTGTCTCCAGCCTCTCTAAACAACAAATTGGAGAAAGTATTTCCAGTCACTCATTCAGATGGATGCAAAGTATTCTTTGCTACCCTTGGAACCAGGCTTCATGGATTTCTCCTCAGGCTTCCATCCAGCTGGGCACACCTCGTCTGGGTTATCCTGAACGTATTGCAATGCCTGTTTTCGGGAAACCAAAGCAATTATAAGCGAAGACATATTACTTTGATTCAGGTCAATCTATATGAGGCTGAATGTGTACAGGAAAAAGCATGAATATAATGGCCGATTTATACCTGAAGAGTTCTCAATGTTTCATCGACACTCCTACCAATTCCAAGATTGTTAATGGTCGAATGTTGAATAACTCCTTCCTTGTCAATGATGAATAGTCCTCTCAATGCAATCCCCCGAAACGACACCAGAGAAATCGTAGGTAGCTGATTCCATTTAGCACCATAATGATCTACAATGAGACGCATTATTCCCCCCCTTTTGGTTTTTTTGGGAGATAGAACCAATTATGAGAGACTCTCAGACTGATCAGGGATCAGTACAATGTATGATTTTGAAATTGACTTGGTTATGTGTTAGGCATATTTTGTATACGCCTTTTGAGTCATTTTTAGTTGGTATTTTACTCGTTTTTGTTGTATTTAGTATAGTAGTAGGTTTGTTTTTCTTTCTTTTGAGTCACAGCGGTGCAAAAAGGCAAAATGACAAAAAAGAACGAGAAATGGGCAGAAAAGGTGCTCCCGAGGCGAAAAGGACGAAAGTTAGCAACTCAGAGCGAAAGAAGGAAGCACCGCAGTGCCACTATGAGAACCGCGGTGCCATATTTACCGAGGAGTCACAGGACTTTCAGCACCGCGGTGCCATCAGGTAGTACCGCGGTGCCATTTGTGTTGAGAAGCTGCAGGAGTTTCGGCACCGCGGTGCCGACACGGAAAATTTCAGTTCCGAAGGCAAATCATAGGGCACGAAAATTAGAGGATATTTAAGCCCTAGGGATTAATGCTATGGGGGAGGTTGATCATTCAACAACACAACACAACACAAGGCGGATTTAGAGCTACAATTGGAGATTTTGTTCTACGTAATTTTCTTTCTTTCGTTTTTAATTCAGTTTATGTATGAATATTGTGTTAGTTCTTAGCGTGAATATGACTAGGAGCTAAACACTCTATTAGGGCTTTCCTTATGAATCGCTTGAAACTGTTATTCATGAATTAATGCAATAGTTTGATTTCTTCTTCGCTTGATTAAGATTTAGTCAATATTTGGTATGAATGTTTGATAATTAATTGATCACTAGTTATCATAATCTATATGATTTCAAATAAAAAACCGAAAGAAGAGATTTGAATATACTGTAATTGACTAGACATAAGTTAAAATCGTGGACGAAAGTACCCCGATACTTATGTAGCATTATAGGTTACTGTTCTTAATCCTCCTATGTGGTAAATCTTATCACAGAAATATAGAAGGGTTCTGCACTGGGGTTGAGTGATTATATGTCATAACCAGAATATAAGACAGTCTAGTTAACCGCTATCTTAACGAAGAAGAAGAATCATTCTAGTCGCATTAAGGATTGAATAAAGTGGATAGTCGAGGATTTTGGAAGCCCTAATTCATTCATAACTGATTACAACTTTATTAGTTTAAATCTTGCAATTATTCTAGTAGTTAAATAAAAAAAAACCATCAAATATCGATTTCAAATAGATAACATAAAATAGATGAACAGTACTTAGAAATCAGTCTCTGTGAACGATATTCGGTCTTACAGACTATATTACTTGTGACGATGCATACGCTTGCGTGAGCAGTCGAAAAATCGCAAACATTATGTCAGAAATTAATGAATATTTCAGATCACCTAGACCACCGGACTTTCTATCAGTTTGGACCGATGTAAGGTGGGAGAACTGCAAGAGCAACAGCATAAAATCAATAACAAAAGATCAAGAAGGTACCTCAAGAGACCAGCTACAAAAATCATTGGATATTACAACTGAATAATTGCAAACAAATCAATAACTGTGGCAACAAAATTTCACATTCTACAATTATTTATTTATAGTTTTCTTCTTTTAAAGAAAAAAATAGTTTCCTTTTATATTCGGATAAGAGAATCTTTCACCAATTTAATGTTTTGTGTTATGAGATTTCCTTGATCAACTTTTATTACATTGATTGTTTTAGATGATTCTCGAACTTTTTAAATCCTTTCCGTCAATCTACTATACTACACTAATTCTTATTTTGCATATGGTTCAAAAGTTCTAAACTTTCAACAAAAACATCAGAAAAAAATATTGTAATTAGTTTCATGGGAATGTTGGAAACTTATTGCAGTTTCTTGAAAATTGAGTATTACAAAAATTACAGTCAATTTCCGTATACATACTCAAAAGTGTTAATTACTCCACCATTACAGTAGATACATTTAGTAATCCCATATTGCAGTTTCTTGAAAACTTCTGGCAGTTTCTTGAAAATGGAGTATTACAAAAATTACAGTTAATTCCCGTATACATACTCAAAAGTGTTAATTTCTCCACCATTACAGTAGATACATTTAGTAATCCCTTGGGCATATTGCAGTTTAAACTTCTTGCAGTTTCTTAAAAATGGAGTATTACAAAAATTACAGTCAATTCCCGTATATATACTCAAAAGTGTTAATTTCTCCACCATTACAGTAGATACATTTAGTAATCCCATATTGCAGTTTCTTGAAAACTTCTGGCAGTTTCTTGAAAATGGAGTATTACAAAAATTACAGTTAATTCCCGTATACATACTCAAAAGTGTTAATTTCTCCACCATTACAGTAGATACATTTAGTAATCCCTTGGGCATATTGCAGTTTAAACTTCTTGTAGTTTCTTAAAAATGGACTATTACAAAAATTACAGTCAATTCCCGTATATATACTCAAAAGTGTTAATTTCTCCACCATTACAGTAGATACATTTAGTAATCCCATATTGCAGTTTCTTGAAAACTTCTGGCAGTTTCTTGAAAATGGAGTATTACAAAAATTACAGTTAATTCCCGTATACATACTCAAAAGTGTTAATTTCTCCAACATTACAGTAGATACATTTAGTAATCCCTTGGGCATATTGCAGTTTCTTGAAAACTTCTTGCAGTTTCTTGAAAATGGAGTATTACAAAAATTATAGTCAGTTCTCGTATAGATACTCAAAAGTGTTAATTTCTCCACCATTACAGTAGATACATTTAGTAATCCCTTGGGCATATTGCAGTTTCTTGAAAACTTCTTGCAGTTTCTTGAAAATGGAGTATTACATTGTTATAGCGGAAGCAATTAAATAGAAAAAAGAATAATAATGAATGCAAAGGATACAAACGATTTAACGTGGTTCACTAACAATGTGTTAGCTATGTCCACAGGCAGAAGAAAGAATTTTTTTATTGATCTTGATGAATACAGTTTTCAGAGTGTACTATTAAGTTATGACTCATGAGGTTTATATAGAGTACACCTTACACATACTAAGGAAAAGTTTGGAAAAAGATTCCTAAACATGCAAGGAAAAGGATTCCTAAACATGGTATAAACCTAATATGTCCGGATTCAAGACATATTTCAACAAATCTCCACATTGACTTGAATCCTCTCACAAATAACAGATGTACCATATGCACCATTATAGTGTCATATATACTAGACTCATACTTTGCATTTTGCCCTCGAGGCAATCGGAACTCCTAACATTGAGCAAGTCCAAACAGTGTTGGAACTTGCTGTGTGGAACCGGCTTTGTGAACATATCAGCTGGGTTGTCAGTAGTACCCACT
The DNA here is from genome assembly GCA_029844215.1 of Przewalskia tangutica. Classification (NCBI taxonomy): domain Eukaryota; kingdom Viridiplantae; phylum Streptophyta; class Magnoliopsida; order Solanales; family Solanaceae; genus Przewalskia; species Przewalskia tangutica. The sequence continues at coordinate 119,657,777 of CM056730.1, read as the reverse complement.
TTGTTCACCTTGATTCTCTTCTCTCTTCTCAGAAAATGATACCTCACATCAATGTGCTTAGTCCTCTCTGTAACACCCCATTTTAACCGGAGTCGAAAACGGGATTACTGCTACATATGGTTGATTCCTAAATGTATTTTAAGGAGTCGCCACCTAATTATTATAGTGAATTAGGACACTTAGTTTATTGCAATAAAAATACTGCAATTGACTTCCATTTAATGGTCTGCGAAATTAGTGAGATTCTGGATCAGGGTTCTTTATTATCCTAAAGGGAAGGGATTAGACATCCTTTAAGACCCGCTAACTTGCGGTTGTTCGTTCAAACCTAGGTTAATTATTTATTGCTCTTTTTATTCTACCTATTCTAAGCATTTATAATTAAAATAAAGTGCACTACACAATAATAAAACTAAAATTAAATGCGACATAAAATAAAACTCCGGGACATCTTTTAACCCTTTTTAGGCTAGTTGCACAAGATGATCTCCGGATACCTGCATAAACACTTAGTAAAAATGTTAGTAGTAGAATAAATAATTTTAAAGCAATGACAAGAATTAATAAGTAAAGGCAAAAATAAATAAATCCGTCTTTTGCACAGAGGAGGCCTTGGAAATCAGACGGAGATTCCTTCATCGGCCAATATTATTAAAAGCAATAAAATAAATAAAACCTTCATATCCGCGCCAAAACAATAATAGTTTTAAACACGGAGGGCTCAGATATGAAAAATATATAAAGTGGGACAGCCTAAACAAGTGCGGCTGCGAGAATTAACTGCCAGCGCATGTTGGTTATCCGGTGTAAGTGGAAGAAATCATCCTTGCCCAGAAAGCTTCATTTATTTTATTTTCCGTCTTTGCAACTGTGGAGGCCTCAAAAATCGACGGATAACTTTTTCATCGGCCAAAGTGTAGTATCTGTTCAAAATCAGTAAAACCAGCCTAAAATCAATAGCAAAATAGCCACAAAATCAGTAGTAACATAGCCTTAAATCAATCCAGCACCATAGCCAAAATCAGTCCAATAACCGAAACGATGGTAAACAGCAACAACAAAACTGTGAATCAGTCCGACAAAACAGTAACAACGTAACAGCAAAACAGCGAACGACAAAGGTCCGCGAAATAGGGTAAACAACAGCAACAGAACGGTTCAAGATATCAGTTGCAAAAATGGCCGAAAATCAAGTAAAATGGCCAGAAACCAGTCCAACAAAACAGTAACCAACATTCGCCGGAGTTTAAAAATAAAAATCAGTCCGCTGAACCGAACCCAACATAGATATCAAAATAACATCGAAACCAAGTCGCCGGAGTTTAAATCCGACGAGGTTCAACGTTACCCACAAGGAGAGGCGCGGCGTCGCCTTCCTGGCGAGGTCGCGGGCGACGCCACGGCGATTGTTCGGCGATGGCGGTGGCGTGAAGCGAGGTCAGCGGCGAGCGGTGGGGTGGTGGTGAGGCTCGCCCGGTGAAGTCGATGGCGATGGGGTGAGGCGGCGGGAAGTGTGGCGAGCGGTGGTGTGGAGGGTGAGGCGATGTGAGGCGACGGGAAGGGTGGCGAGCAGTGGTGTGGAAGGTGAGGCGATGTGAGGCGACGGGAAGGAGTGGGAAAGAGTGAGTGAGTGAGGTGATGTGAGGCGACGGGGAAGGAGTGACGAAGAAGTGAGTGAGGCGAGGCGATGTGGCGACGGGGAAGGAGTGAGGAAAGAGGCGGCGGCGGAGTTCGCGGTAAGGAGATAGTGGAGAGGGTGGTGGTCGACGGGAGTAGCGGGAAGAGAGGCGAGGGTTCTTTGGTGATGTGGGAAGGTCGCGGAGTTCGACTCCGTGGAAGAGTGAAGCGAGAGGAGGACAAAGGGGAATGGGCTTTGTGCGGCTAGGGTAAAATGAAAGGGGGGGGGGGGAGTTTTGTTTTATAGGGTGTGTGTTAGGGTTTGGTATTTGAGGGGGAAAAATGAAAAGTGGGGTATTGTTTTGGGGGGAAAATGAAAAGTGAGTTTTGATTTTAGGGGGGAAATAAAAGTGTGGTATTGATGAAATTAAGATGGTGTTGGATTGCACTGACTCAAATTGTGTCTTGGACTGGACTGGACTGGTTTGACAAAATGCAAGGTTGGTTAATTATTTAAAGAAAAATTATTTAAAAAGATACAAAATTATTAAAATGCAAATGACGACGCAGTAATACTAAAAATGCAATATTTAAGACAAGTTTAATGCCTGATTAAAAGTAAAAATGCGGGATGCCAATTAATTATTTAAAGAGATACAAATATTATTAGAATAAAACGACGGTGTAACAATAATAAAAACATAATATTAACAACGACATAATGCTTAATTTAAAAATAAAAGATGCGATGTCATTTTTTGAAGAAATAAACATAGAATATTATGTAAAAATATGCAAAATAACTATTAAAATGCGGTGTGCTAAAATACTTAAAATTGCACGAAATATACAAAAAATGGGTCAAAATTGACTGTCAACAGCATGTCCCTCTTTTGTACGGAGATGATGGAAGAGTCTTCGGACAAAGATGTTGACTTGTAGCCAATTTTGTCCTGTTTTATAAACTAGAACTCAAAATAGGGATGATGCAGATCCAAAATGTCGATGTCAAATCATGATGACCGGGTCGTTATGATGCAAAAATTAAAAAACAAAGATGACGCTGATTAAAAATGTCCCAGTGTCGAAGTATGATTGACACTGGGTTGCAGGTGATGTGGTGCTGAAAAAGACAAAGTTATTGTGGATGTTGATGGCGTCATTGCGCACGAGCGATCACGGATGCTCGTCGTTGCATGGACGAAACATAGATCACGGCCGTTGCGTGAGCTTAAAATGAAAAGGCGTCGTTGCATAGACGCGATCACGGATGCTCGTCATTGCATGGACGAAACATGAATGGCCGTTGCATAGGCTTAAAATGAAAAGCGTCGTTGCATGGGCGCGTCACGAATGCTCGTCGTTGCATAGACGAAACATGAATGAAATCGTTGCATATGCTTAAAATGAAATGACGTCGTTTTGGACGCAATCGCAGATGCTCGTCGTTGCGTAAACGAAACATGAATGAAGCCGTTGCATGGGCTTTTAATGAAATGGCGTCGTTGCATAGACGCGATGCAGATGCTCGTCGTTGCATAGACGAAACATGAATGAAGCCGTTGCATAGACTTAAAATGAAATGGCGTCGTTGCATAGACGCGATGCAGATGCTCGTCGTTGCATGGACGAAACATGAATGAAGCCGTTGCATGGGCTTTTAATGAAATGGCGTCGTTGCATAGACGCGATGCAGATGCTCGTCGTTGCATGGACGAAACATAAATGAAGCCGTTGCATAGGCTTAAATGAAAATGGCGTCGTTGCGTAGGCGCGTCACGGATGCTCGTCGTTGCATGGACGAAACATGAATGAAGCCGTTGCATGGGCTTAAATGAAATGGCGTCGTTTTCGGACGCGATGCAGATGCTCGTCGTTGCATAGACGAAACATATATGAAGTCGTTGCATGGGCTTAAATGAAATGACGTCGTTGTATAGACGCGATGCAGATGCTCGTCGTTGCATAGACGAAACATGAATGAAGCCGTTGCATAGGCTAAAAACGAAAAGACGTCGTTGTATGGACGCGATGCAGATGCTCGTCGTTGCATAGACGAAACATGAATGAAGCCGTTGCATAGGCTTTTAATGAAATGGCGTCGTTTTCGGACGCAATGCAGATGCTCGTCGTTGCATGGACGAAACATGAATGAAGCCGTTGCATAGGCTAAAAATGAAAAGGCGTCGTTGCATGGACGCGATGCAGATGCTCGTCGTTGCATAGACGAAACATGAATGAAGCCGTTGCATAGGCTTTTAATGAAATGGCGTCGTTTTCGGACGCAATGCAGATGCTCGTCGTTGCATGGACGAAACATGAATGAAGCCGTTGCATAGGCTAAAAATGAAAAGGCGTCGTTGCATGGACGCGATGCAGATGCTCGTCGTTGCATAGACGAAACATGAATGAAGCCGTTGCATAGGCTTAAAAATAAAAAGGCGTCGTTGCATGGACGCGATGCAGATGCTCGTCGTTGCATGGACGAAACATGAATGAAGCCGTTGCATGAGCTTAAAAATAAAAAGGCGTCGTTGCATAGACGCGATGCAGATGCTCGTCGTTGCATGGACGAAACATGAATGAAGCCGTTGCATAGGCTTAAAAATAAAAAGGCGTCGTTGCATGGACGCGATGCAGATGCTCGTCGTTGCATGGACGAAACATGAATGAAGCCGTTGCATGGGCTTAAAAATAAAAGGGCGTCGTTGCATGGACGCGATCACGCTTTCGTCGTTGCATGGACGAAACATGAATGAAGCCGTTGCATGGGCTTTAATGAAATGCATTGGTTTATGAGCGTACCTGCTTTGTGACTTGCCTGGGTTGAGATAACGTCATTGCATAGACGTTGTGCGTTTGTAACCCGCATGGGCCTATTGTTGTGTTCCTGCCTTTGCTGATATGAAGATCCTGCACTCAAAGAAAACTTGTGAGTTTTTTAGGAAATGAGTGGTTAATTAGCGTCGACTCTGTAGCTTTGGCTCTTGACGCTTGCATTCTTGGTTTGCACTGAAGACCTAGTTGGCCTGCTTTTCCTGTCTATTGCCATTTTCTTGCACTGAATTCCTTAAAATGTCCCAGTTTCTGGTAATGAAGATGTTGAACTGGGTAAGGTTTCATCTTGGCCTATCAAGGCGTCGTAAGCATTTTTTTATTTTTATAATGAATGAAAAGCTAATGCGAGAATATGGACAATGTCTGATTGAGTAGATGAGAATCTGACCCAGAAAATATGTAGGTAGTAATGGATGCAAAATATATGAGGATGCTAAACTCTCAATGGACAAAATCGAGTCATGTGCGAAACAAGGAAGAAATATTTACGACGGTGTGGCCGGCCGATGTGGTCGCCACGTATCCGTAGAAGTCAGGTCAAGACGTAGTTCATGCTGCAAAAAATAAGAATTTTTATGTGATTTTTAAAATAATGCGGGACCGAAGCCGATGTGGCCGCCTACGTATCCCGCCGAGGGAATCAGGTCAAGACGTAGTTCGTGATGCAAAATAATTTTTATGTAATATGCATTTTGTTGTTTTTTCTGAAAAAATGGAAGACGACATTACGTTCTGACTCCAGTTGATACCAACAATTAGTATTGTGCATAAGGATGTTCTTTTATTGCTTTCAGTATAAACGAGATTGACTCGGTGTAATTCACACAGCTTCAGATAGTACCTCAGACATACCTGTAGGGGTGTACAAAGCGGGCCGAGCGGGCCGGAATGGGCCGGACGAACGGTCGGACGGTGGATTCCGGTCCGGTCCTCGGTCCGTCAAAAATGTCGATTCCGGTTTTCCGGTCCGGTCCGGGTAAAAACCGGAATTTTCCGGTCCGGAC